>CM067542.1:41952822-44452822 GCA_034509755.1 Anisodus tanguticus
CCTGACATACCCAGTACATCAGTCGTATTGACATCCCTTTTCTTAGGAGACGCTGTGTTTCATATCCGCAGGTTCAATCAAGGAAGGTAATGGTTCACGTTAGTTGATTTCGGGTTCACCGGATTTTTGGAGTACTCCCCTTATTCGGAGTGTTGGTCTAATTTTGGTATGGTACTTTTGCTTGTATATATGGGTATGGCGGGGCCCTGTCCCGACCTTTGATATTGCTACTCTTAGAGGCTTGTAGACAGGTCTTGTATAGCCTTGTCGACCTTGCTATGGGTATGTGTATATAAGATGGTTACCCGATTTTCATAATTTTCTTTCAGCTTAGTCCGTAATTAATTACGATTAGATGTTAAATATTCGAAAGGTGGTACCCGGTAGGTGGGATCCGGATGTCCGTTGCGGGCTTCCTGTTTGGGTCGTGATAAACTTGGTATCAGAGCATGTCTGTCCTAGGGAGTCTATAAGCCGTGTCTAGTAGAGTCTTGATTATGAGTATGTTGTGCACCATACTTATAAACATGAGGCTATCTGACATTTTAAGGATGGTTTTTGTTCTTTCATCTCATAAATCGTGCTATAGAACTGAGTTATAAGTATTTCGCTCCTAATCTATTTTGTATTTACGACTCCAGCGATGCATACAACAAGAAAGAAGTGCAAGAGTATGAGGACATTGGATATGGCTATGGGAGAAGGTACCAGTCGATTGCCACCTGTTGGTGAGGGCCAGAGTGATACCCTTGGTACGACTCTTTCCTATGATTCTCCCCGTACACCACCATCAGAGGAAAGTAGTAGAGCTGCGATACCCATAGTACCTCCACTTGATACTCCAGTTGTGAATCTTGATATGCGAAATGCGGTACAGTTATTGACACGGTTGGTGTCCGTTCAGGCCCAACATCAGGCTCACAATCCTTCAGATTGAGTTGCTAGCGCAAGAGCTCGGGATTTCATCAATCTAGACCCTCTGGTTTTCACAGGAACAGACTTGAACGCGGACGCGCAGAATTTTTTGGATCAAGTGCAGCGCACTTTGCGGGTAATGGATGCTACCGATACCGAGTCGGTAAAGTTTTCTTCGTATAGACTGCGAGATGTCGCAGTAACCTGGTATGATACATAGGATAAATCCATGGGACCTCGTGCTGAGCCAGCAGGATGGGGGGAATTTTTAGAGTCTTCTTACAGCATTTTCTACCTGTCGAGCTTCGACGGTCCAAACAGGACAAGTTCCTACGTCATGAGCAGGGTGACCCGAGTGTTTAAGAATATAGTTTGCAATTTAATTCGTTGGCCCGATATGCTTCTACGATTGTATCAAAGATGAGTGACCGGGTACATAGGTTTGTTACCGGCTTGGGGCCGCACTTGATTAATGAGTGTACTACGACTTCTTTGAATCCTAGTATGGATATTGCTCGCATTCAGGCTTATGCACAGAACTTGGAAGGTCGTAAGAAGCAATAACGGGAAGATCGAGAACGTGATAAGGGCCAGCATAAGAGGGCCCGATCTATTGGTGATATAGAAGATTTCGGAGATGAGCCCATGCCACAGCCTTGTGAACGCCCATCCGACCCAGTAGCCAACACATCATTACCATCTACAGGGTCGAGGGCTGATCGGTTTAGTCAATCGGGACCAGGTTAGAATTCACAAGCGGTAGGGCCTTATTATAGAAGGGATGCTATCTAGATGAGATCGCCATTGGCTCGATGCGGGCAGTGTGGTAGGACCCATACAGGGTCGTGCCAGCAGGCAATGATGATGTGTTACTCTTGTGGTGAACCTGGTCATTTTATGCGGGATTATCCGACAGGAGGTGAAGGTGTTGGAGTTCAGCCGGTCGGATCTGCGGCAACTTCATCACAGTCAGTATGCCCGTCAGGGCAGAGTCACCACACGTCATCCGGTCAAGGTGGAAGTAGCGGTGGAGAAATTAATTTCGGTGGGGGACAGAACGCTACTTAGGCATTGGTGGGACGACGGGATCTGGAATCCTCACTTGATGTTGTTACATGTACGTTATTGGTCTCTTTACATAATATGGATGTGTTGTAAATACGGATCTATTGAAATTGTGCAATATTAGTTTGTAGCCGTTGGACCCTAGCGGATTTGGTGGAACTAGAAACAACTATATTTCTGGGCTACGTAACAGGGATTAGGTATGTACCCCAACATTCGAGGACGAATGTTTCTAAAGGGGGAATGATGCAACATCGCGTACTTTCGGGTCACGATTTAAATCGCTAGGCGTGTGTAAATGGATCCGAGTGTTGGCAAAATGTTGGATCATATTTACATATGCAAATAAGGGAATTAGTATATAAAAGAATTAGACCCCGAAATAATTTTGGACGTAACAAGGGTGACGTCAGAAGCCGAAAATAAATTTAGTATGTGCATGAAGAGGTTATGGACTAGTGTCATACTAAGAAATTATGAGATTGAGTATATGAAGATCCTATAAGTTATTAAGATTTAAGTGAATTGGGATCACGAAATTAATTATGTGTGTGATTGATAAATCATACGGAGGCAGATCACTTAATTAAATTAAGTGACCGTGCATTGGAAGCAAGTTGGCGTCGAATTAAGCCCTACACCGCCGGATTGGCTAAGTGGAGGACATAATTATTAAGCATCATTGCCTCACTTATAATTAAGGCTTTGGAAGACTTTGAACTTAAAGCAATTTGTACACTTCATTGTGAGCTGCAATTCGTGGCTGAAGATTAGAGAAAGCAGTTCCTTTGCTTGTAAAAAAAAAAGAGAGAATTGTAACGTCCAGTAACCTATCTTCATTCTTCAATTAACTTTGGATTTATTTGGTGAAATGAGAAGTCGGCCAGCGATTCCAACAAAATATTAAGTGGAATCGAGGTATGTTAAGACAAATTATTTCTTCCTTTTGACATGTTCCATGTAACGAAATATAACTGTGATATTGCTCCATAATTTATTTTGCTCCTAGTAGTTAAGAATATTCATGTTATTGATTCATATGCTAAAAACATGTCTAAATATGTTTCTAAGTCTTTACTGAGGCATACAGAAAAGATGTTGATTTTCCAATGTTAGCGGAAGGTATAAAGGTATTATGTCATCCATTGCGATTGAAATATTGTGTTATCATTCATGCATTTTTATTTGCATTGCATTCATATATTACCCTGGACCACTTGTGCTATGCACACTACTATATGATAAAAATTATATATATATATATATATATATATATATATATATATATATATATATATATATATATATATATGTACGGGGAATGGAAAAAGGGAAAGACGTTACATACGTACACCACCTGCAGCTGGTACAGACTATCACGAAAGAGCCCGAAGAGGCCAATATAATGTGATGATGTGATGCCCTTGTGTGGCGATATAACCTGATGCCCACATAGGCGGTTATGAGAGGATTCCTATGTGGATATTAGTATACCGCATTTGCATTATGCATACATTCATTAACCATTATATGGTATGATGCCCACAGAGGCTGTTATGGTAAGGAAGATTCCGATGAGGCTGATGTATATGGAAACTGGATTGTGCATAACATTTAGGCATATGTATTAGGGCCCTCATAGGCATATACTGCTGGTCAGCTGTTTCTGTTTCCGTTGTTGTTATATCCATGTTATGCTATTATTCATGCCTGACATACCCAGTACATCAGTCGTATTGACGTCCCTTTTGTCAGGGGACGCTGTGTTTCATGCCCGCAGGTTCAATCAAGGAAGGTGACGGTTCATGTTAGTTGATTTCGGGTTCAGCGGATTTTTGGAGTACTCACCTTATTCGGAGTGTTGGTCTAATTTTGGTATGGTACCTTTGCTTGTATATATGGGTATGGCGGGGCCCTGTCCCGACCTTTGATATTGCTACTTCTAGAGGCTTGTAGACAGGTCTTGTATGGCCTTGTCGACCTTGGTATGGGTATGTGTATATAAGATGGTTACCCGATTTTCATAATTTTCTTTCAGCTTAGTCCGTAATTAATTATGATTATATGTTAAATATTCGAATGGTGGTACCCGGTAGGTGGGATCCGGGTGCCCGTCGCTGGCTTCCTGTTTGGGTCGTGATAAACTTGGCATCAGAGCATGTCTGTCCTAGGGAGTCTATAAGCCGTGTCTAGTAGAGTCTTGTTTATGCGTATGTTGTGCACCATACTTATAAACATGAGGCTATCTGACATTTTAAGGATGGTTTCTGTTCTTTCATCTCATAAATCGTGCTATAGAACTGAGTTATAAGTATTTCACTCCTAATCTATTTTGTAATTACGACTCCAGCGATGCATACAACAAGAAAGAAGTTCAAGAGTATGAGGACATTGGATATGGCTATGGGAGAAGGTACCAGTCTATTGCCACCTGCTGGTGAGGGCCAGAGTGAGACCCTCGGTACGACTCTTTCCTATGATTCTCCCAGTACACCACCATCAGAGGAAAGTAGTGGAGTTGCGATACCCATAGTACCTCCACTTGATACTCCAGTTGTGGATCTTGATATGCGGAATGCGGTACAGTTATTGACACGGTTGGTGTCCGTTCAGGCCCAACATCAGGCTCCCAATACTTCTGATCGAGTTGCTAGCGCAAGAGCTCGGGATTTCATCAATCTAGACCCTCTGGTTTCACAGGAACAGACTTGAACGCGGACACGCAGAATTTTCTGGATCAGGTGCAGCGCACTTTGCGGGTAATGGATGTTACCGACACCGAGTCGGTAAAGTTTGCTTCGTATAGACTGCGGGATGTCGCAGTAACCTGGTATGATACATGGGAGAAATCCAGGGGACCTCGTGCTGAGCCAGCAGGATGGGGGGAATTTTTAGAGTCTTCTTACAACATTTTCTACCAGTCGAGCTTCGACGGGCCAAACAGGACTATATCCTACGTCTTGAGCAGGGTGACCCGAGTGTTCAAGAATATAGTTTGCAATTTAATTCGTTGGCCCGATATACTTCTACGATTGTATCAGAGATGGGTGACCGGGTACATATGTTTGTAACCGGCTTGGGACCGCACTTGATTAATGAGTGTACTACGACTTCTTTGAATCCGAGTATGGATATTGCTCGCATTCAGGCTTATACACAGAACTTGGAAGGTTGTAAGAAGCAACAATGGGAAGATCGAGTACGTGATAAGGGCCAGCATAAGAGGGCCCGATCCATTGGTGATGTAGGAGATTTCGGAGATGAGCCCATGCCACAGCCTTATGAAAGCCCATCCTACCCAGTAGCCAACACATCATTACCATCTACAGGGTCGAGGGCGGATCGGTTTTGTCAATCGGGACCAGGTTAGAATTCACAAGCGGTAGGGCCTTATTATAGAAGGGATGCTATCCAGATGAGATCGTCATTGGCTCGATGCGGACAGTGTGGTAGGACCCATACAGGGCCGTGCCCGCAGAGAGTGAGGGTGTGTTACTCTTGTGGGGAACCTGGTCATTTTATGCGGGATTATCCGACAGGAGGTGAAGGTGTTGAAGTTCAGCTGGTCGGATCTGCGGCAACTTCATCACAGTCAGTACGCCCGTCAGGGCAGAGTCATCACACGTTATCCGGTCAAGGTGGAAGTAGGGGTAGAGAAACTAATTTTGGTGGGGGACAGAACCGTACTTAGGCATTGGTGGGACGACGGGATCAGGAATCCTCACTTGATGTCGTTACATGTACGTTATTGTTTTTTTTACATAATATGGATGTGTTGTAAATACGGATCTATTGAAATTGTGCAATATTAGTTTGTAGCCGTTGGACCCTAGCGGATTTGGTGGAACTAGAAACAACTATATTTCTGGGCTACGTAACGGGGATTAGGTATGTACCCCAACATTCGAGGACGAATGTTTCTAAAGGGGGAAAGATGCAACATCCCGTACTTTCGGGTCACGATTTAAATCGCTAGGCGTGTGTAAATGGATCCGAGTGTTGGGAAAATGTTGGATCATATTTACATATGCTAATAAGGGAATTAGTATATAAAAGAATTAGACCCCAAAATAATTTTGGACGTAACAAGGGTGACGTCAGAAGCCGAAAATAAATTTGGTATGTGCATGAAGAGGTTATGGACTAGTGTCATACTAAGAAATTATGAGATTGAGTATATGAAGATCTTATAAGTTATTAAGATTTAAGTGAATTGGGATCACGAAATTAATTATGTGTGTGATTGATAAATCATACGAAGGCAGATCACTTAATTAAATTAAGTGACCGTGCATAGGAAGTAAGGTGGCGTCGAATTAAGCCCTCCACCGCCAAGATTGGCTAAGTGGAGGACATAATTATTAAGTATCATTGCCTCACTTATAATTAAGGCTTTGGAAGACTTTGAACTTTCAGCAACTTGTACACTTCATTGTGAGCTGCAATTCGTGGCTGAAGATTAGAGAAAGCAGTTCCTTTGCTTGTAAAAAAAAAAGAGAATTGTAACGTCCAGTAACCTATCTTCATTCTTCAATTAACTTTGGATTTATTTGGTGAAATGAGAAGTCGGCCAGCGATTCCAACAAAATATTAAGTGGAATCGAGGTATGTTAAGACAAATTATTTTTTCCTTTTGGCATGTTCCATGTAACGAAATATAACCGTGATATTGCTTCATAATTTATTCTGCTCCTAGTAGTTACGAATATTCATGTTATTGATTCCTATGCTAAAAGCATGTCTAAATATGTTTCTAAGTCCTTACTGTTGCATACGGAAAAAATGTTGATTTTCCAATATTAGCTGAAGGTATAAAGGTATTATGTCATCCGTTGGGATTGAAATATTATGTAATCATTCATGCATTTTTATTTGCATTGCATTCATATATTACCCTGGACCACTTGTGTTATGCACACTACTATATGGTAAATATTTTATATATATGTACGGGGAATGGGAAAAGGGAAAGGTGTTATATACGCACACCACCTGCAACTGGTACATACTATCACGAAAGAGCTCGGAAAGGCCAATATGATGTGATGATGTGATGCCCCTGTGTGGCGATATAACCTGATGCCTACAGAGGCGGTTATGGGAGGATTCCTGTGTGGACATTAGTATACTGCATTTACATTATACATACATTCATTAACCATTATATGGTATGATACCCACAGAGGCTGTTATGGTAAGGAAGATGCCCGATGAGGCTGATGTATATGGAAACTGCATTGTGCATAACATTTAGGCATATGTATTAGGTCCCTCAGAGGCATTTACTGCTGGTCAGCTGTTTCTGTTTCAGTTGTTGTTATATCCCTGTTATGCTATTATTCATGTCTTACATACTCGGTACATCAGTCGTACTCACGTCCCTTTTGTCGGAGGACGCTGCGTTTCATTTCCGCAGGTTCAATCAAGGAAGGTGAAGTTGATTTCGGGTTCAGCGGATTTTTGGAGCACTCCCCTTGTTCGGATTGTTGGTCTAATTTTGGTACGGTACTTTTTCTTGTATATATGAGTATGGCGGGGCCCTGTCCCAACCATTGATGTTACTACTCCTATAGGCTTGTAGACAGATGTCCTGTGAATAGTGGTCTTGTATGGCCTTGTCGGCCTTGGTATGGGTATGTGTATATAAGATGGTTACCCGATTTTCATAATTTTCTTTCGGCTTAGCCAATAATTAATTACGATTAGATATTAAATATTTGTATGGTGGTCCCCAGCAGGTGGGATCCGGGTGCCCGTCGCGGCCCTCCGATTTGGGTCGTGACAATTTCTTGGTGATAACTTGGTCTCTTGGTCGGCAAAGCGCCAAGCTACTTTATCGCGATCCGGTGTGGATGTCGAGTATCGATGAGTGTGGTGTCTGAGTCATGTTGGCTGCGCAATATTTTATTAGAACTTCACTTTTCTACTCAGAAATCTACCTTGGTCTACTGCGATAATGTTAGTGCCGTCTATCTGTCTGGAAATTCGGTCCAACATCAACACAGTAAACATATCGAGATGGATCTTTACTTTTTTCGCGAGAAGGTAGCTCGTGGACAAGTACGTGTCGTGCATGTCCTTTCAAGGTACCAAATTGCTGACATCTTTACTAAGGGTCTTCTGTTGATTTTGTTTGAAGATTCTAGGGACAGTCTCAGCGTACGACAACCACCCGCTATGATTGCGGGGGTGTGATAGAAGACGTGATATACACGGACAAACCGTGTATATCAAAGGACCGGTTTTTGTATATTCACTTACCATAGTTATAGAATTATTGTACAAGTATAATTATGGTATTAGTCTTGTATTAGGAAAATCTATTAGAATTATAGTAGGAAAAAGTAAATTTATTTTCCATATTTAGATATTGTATATTTATACATATACATCTTTATTAATGAAAATAATATTAAAAGTATTGAAATGTTTGTTACATTTACAAAAATGTCAAGAGATTTATTTTGGATAACGTAAGGATTTCAAATGTGCATATCATGATACATTTAATTTTAAATGCATGAATCATAATAAGTACTATAACACTTTCAATGCATGTTTTATACTTAGTTCCTCCGTTTCATTCTTTCCTTTATTGTCTATTCTAAAAAGAATGTCTCTTTCTATATTTAGTAAATTGAAAATTCAAATATGTCTACCTGGCAAATTTATAATCACATGATTTAACTTTTTGCTATTTTATACATCTTTAATTTAAGATCACAAGATTCAAAAGTCAACCTTTATTTCTTAAACTCTATGCCAAGTCAAACTAAGACACTTAAATTGGAATGAATGAAGTAATATTTAGTGAAAGGTAAATTTACTTTTTGATACAAAATTAATATAGGAATAATGTTTAAATGAAGGACAAAATGATCACTTAACATTTAAAAGGTATTATTATAATCTAACATTAATAAGGGAATTTGAACTTTTAGAATATATAGATATGATGATAAGCACTTTTGGTCTCCTAAAAAATTGGTCTAATTAAGATCATACAAAACATCTCAAAAGTGTTTTTTCTTAATATCCAAATTATGTGATGGCAACTAAGTAATATGAACTAAATCAAGGGCAACACAAGAAGTCAACAACACATGTCATTTTTTTTAAAGAAAGCTAACTCTAGCAAATTGACAAAAATATTCTTCTGAGGACTACAAAAATTCTTTATTCCTGCTTATGTATATCATTATTCCGTTTCAATTTATGTGATATAGTCTGATTGAGTATAAATTTTAAGAAATAAAGGAAAACTTTTAAATTTTGTGGTTTACCCAAAGATATATGTGTGGTTATAAATTATCTCGTTAAGCGTAAAATGTAAAGTTAAAGTTAAATTATTATTAAATAAAAAAATCTATCATTCTTTTTGGAACGGACTAAAAAGCAAAGTGTATCACATAAACTGGAACAAAGAGAGTAGCAAAGTAATGTGTTTGTTTAGTGCTTACTATATTCTGGGCTTGGACTTGGTTTACCGTGTTCATGTCTAGGGATGGCAACGGATCGGATCTGGACCGGATCCTACTAGATCCAGATCCAGATCCGTTTTTCATATCCGGATCCAGATCCAGATCCATCGGGTCCATAAAAATCAGATCCAAATCCGGATTCATAGGATCCACCGGATTCATAGGATCCACCGGATCCACGGATCCACGGATCGGATCTGGATCCACATGTAAAAAAATTTGCCTTGCTAAGAATTTTTTTTTGAACTGACAAACGATTTTTACTTAGCTAACAATTTACTGTGTTTCAATTTTGAAATGTTCATATGAGATATTTTGTTCATTGTCTCATTTTGATTGTGAGCTATTAATTGAAAATGTTGGACTATGACAATAATTGTGAAAAATGCTGACTAGTATTTTCACAATGCAGAACTTGCATGTGCTTGAAATCTTCACAAATGAAGTGAATATAATTTTAACTACTTGTTTATGGAGATGTTAGTCATTCACTAATATAACATTGATTTTATTATCGAAGTTACCTATTTATTTTTTAGTTTTTGAGTTAACGCGAGGATAAATTAAACTTGTTTTGAGAATTAAACTTGCAAGGATGTGCTTAGCAATTTTAAGAAAATACTTATAAAATTACATTCTAGGTTATGAATATATTTAATAAAAAACGGATCCACGAGTCGGATCTGGACCAGATACGGATCTCAAATACAAGATTCAGATCCGATCCGTCAGAAATGAATTCGGGTCCGATCCAGATCCATCGGGTCCAAATTTTAAAGATCCATATCCTATAAAATGGATCTGGATCCACCGAATTCGGACCGGGTCCAGAATCCACTACCATCTCTATTCATGTCTAGTGATGGTGTGAAATTAAAAGATAATAGCAAGAGGAAATTGCACAAGTTCAATCATCATTTCCATGGTTACTTGAAATGATAATTACGAGCTGGTCATTCGCCATTAGCCAAGGCTTCTAATTTTGCTTTTCTTCTTGTAAAGCACTTCACGTTTTTATGTTTTGAACTTTTTCTTAACCTGGAATATCACTGTAGTACTTCCAAGTACTGTGAATATTGAGCGTCAACTTTAACTAATTAAGACTGTATTAAAGGAAACTTATTGTTACGGTGATCTAGCCCGTTCATTGGTCGATTTAGATCGGGTTTAGCACATTTCAAATTATAATTTTGATTTTTGAATTTCGCAACATGTAATCCGAATCCGATCCAAATACGTTCGGATTGGATCGAATTTTTAAGTTCGGTTTTAGATAAATCGGTTTGGATAATTCGAATTTTCGATTTGGCTTATAAGTTGAACTTCTTCTCCTTCTCCTTCTTACAAAATGAACAATCAAATAAAATATTTATACCAAATTGCCTTAATATATAGTTTCTCGTTGCTATCACAATCATATAAATAAATTATTCATACAAACAATAAAATCATTGTCAAGGATGCAACAGAAGCACTGGTCATATGAATTAACAAGTCTAATTTAGTATAATCATCCTATACATAGAATTTATATTGATAATGAAACAAAAAGGAAATCTAAAAAGTAGTCATCTTTAAAATTATCAAATCCAAACATATTGAACTTAGTAATTTTTTGAATATAGGGGTTGATATGTAATGAGTATGGTATATTTGACTTATTAGATTTGATATATCGGTAATGCACTAATATATTATGGATAGGAGGGTAACCTAAATATAAGGTACAATAAATTCGATTTTCGGATATCCAAAAATTCGAAGTTCCGAATCCGAATCGGATACAAAATCCAAAAATTTTAAAAGTTAAATCCTAAACTCAATCCAAAATCTGAAATTTTCAAAATATAAATCCAAAATATTGGGATTTTGGTTGGGATATCGGATTAATCATTGCCAAGGATGTCACACACTTTATTTCGTCAATTGTTGTTCTACATCTTACTAATTTCAAAGAGTATTTCTGGTGACATTGCTGAACATTTCACATTAAGGTTTGACTAAAAACAGAAAAATGGCACAATCATACAAACTATTGAAACAGAAAACATAATCATACAAACTATTGAAACAGAAGAATGGAGAATACATCAGCTAAAAACATTGCAAAATGGCGTACTTTGTTTTAGAGCATGCTATCAGCTCGAGCTGGCAATCTCCGAAAGAAATTGCATGGTGGTGAAGGCATTTTGCTCCTGAATCTTGGGTGCCTTAGATAAACCAGAGCTGCAACAAGAGCTATGATCTTGAAAGGTGTCACATACAGTATCACTGCTGCAATAAGAAAGAAGACTATGAAGAGGCTGGTTGCCCTTGGATCTCTCCAACGGATGAGAGCTTGGAATCTCTCTCCTTGAGTTGCCATGTCCCCGATAACTGTTTGGATTCTACCAGTCATACTGCGAAGTCTATCATACCTCATTTTAACTGTATTCTCGGGCTTGGATGTTGGGAAAGTGTCAAACTCTTCGTCTAAGTTCATCTGAGATAACAACTTCAGTTGTACATACTAGACAAGTCTATGAGCCTCTACGAGTACCTACACCGTAATATAGTTGAGACAGGGCCCCGACCTACCCACTATGCACATCTTTGTGCAAAACATACTCAATATCTGACCAGGAAGCTCCAGGAAAGACGAAGCTTACTCACTGATGGCTGAACTCAACAGCTCCTACTGAGGTGGTCTATCAGAGCCACTATCAGAAGATGCTACATGAACACACAACGCCCTCGGAAAAAGGGACGTTAGTAAGAAAGAAATGTACCAGTATGTAAAGCATGAATAACAATGAGAAAATACAAATTGTAAAGAAAGGCATAAAAGCAATCTGATACTCTAATAACCTGCATGCCACGTGGGGCGACCAATGAAACTCTGAAATTGTACTGAACTCTTGGTATAATAGTTTTGTTATATAATCTGCCCTCGACTTATAGCCCGAGGTGTACTATGTCACTTCCCTCAGGTGATGCACTGAGGTGTATGTATGGATGCATATATAAGTGCCTCCCGACCGACTATAGCGCGTCGCGGTATGTATAATGTACATGTACAACTTCCCACCAGCTGATTGCAATGGTGGTGTTAATACTGTGTGTATATATATGTTGGGATACAATTGTTGTAGGAACGGGAAGTAAGTAATTATTACAATGGTAGAAAGGATAAACTAACTATTACAATAAAATGGAAATCAAGAACTTAACAAACTGCTTGTGTGATTTGTTGAGTCGAGTGATGGCACTCTGTCTTTAAGACAAGATTGCCCCATATATTTCCTTTTACGATGTTGGGCAATAGTCTCCCAAGATACAACAACTTAGTAAATGAGCAAATGAAACTCAAGTGTTACTCTTGAAGAACTTTGAGTATAGTAACTTTGCTAGAGAGGAAAAAGATGAATTCAAAAAATCTGGAGTATTTTCTAAGTGTTGAGTAGTGTTCTTCAATTGAGCCAAATGCCTCAATTTATAGTGTAAGGAGAAGACCCCTCAACTAGCCAACTAATGGCCTTCAATATCCATGTAATGACACTTGATTGAGGGATTACATTCAGTCAAATAATGGCTGAATTCATGTGCCAAGTAATGGAGAATCAATGCTCCAAAACCAGCCCAAAGGTCAGATCTTTCCAACTTCCCGTCGCAGCATTTTGTCTCCGAAGCGCCGCAGCTATGTGAATTAGCGTCACTGCTCCAGTGACTAGCCAACCAAAAGCATCCATAAACTCTTCCCATATCGCGAGAGGTGTATCTGAGCCTTGGGACCACTCTCAAGCCTTGTATCACAAAATAGCCATATCTCGTAATCTAAAAGAGGCCAACTCAACTGCCTCCATATCCGAAGCATGCATAACCCTTAATACCCTCTAGATCTAATTAATAAAGTCTTGTGGGTCTACACCCAGATCAGTACCAATAAACACTAAAGGGCCTAATACAAGGAATTATCAGGTCTTGGAGCTCCCTATACCATCAAAAGACCCAACACTTGTGGAATCCCGTATCAGCCGCTGCTATGAAGTGATAACTACACAACACTTGCCATACCCTACACTGAAGACTCTGGCAGAGGAACTGGAGGAACTGGATTATGTGGAACTGGAGGTATTGTGTTCTGAGGAGCTGGAGGTACTGCACCTCATCTAGTCTCCTCATGTGGAGGTATAACAGGTGATACATGGGAGTGAAACTCTATCTGGGCCTCAACTCTATCAACTTGGCTGGGTGGGGCATTACTAGTACCTTCACCCCTATCATCACCAACTCGATAACTAGCAGTAGCTCTCGTAGTAACTAGTATGACTGAAAAGGGAATAGAGCACGAATTAGACTCAATATCATATAACTCAGCTCTATAGCATGATCTATGAAGTGAAAGAATAGTAACCATCCCTAGATGCCCGACAACCTCTTGTGTATAAGTGTGGTGCACAACACACCCATAAAAAAGACTCTACTAGAAACGGCTCACAAACTCCATAGGACTGACCAGTTTTGATAGCAAGTTTGTCACACACCAAACTAGAGGGTATGTCTAGCACTCGGTACCATACTGGCCCGAGCGTACCACTCTGATAACCAAGCTCATGTACGAGTAGAATTTCCGGCCGACAAGGCCGTACTAGGATGTAATCCAAACAACGATGCTCTGGGAGGGGCCGATAAGGCCACAATCTATAGTACAAGATGTAACACAACCTGTGAGGGTGAACAGAGAGGGATAAACCCAACATATGTATATAAACAAGACTGAAAAGGTCGCAACACAAGTTAACAAAAGACAACCTGGCCTACAAGGCCATATATCAATAGTTGTACATACTAGACAAGTCTATAAGCTTCTATGAGTATCTATAACGTCATATGGTCCGGACAGGGCCCCGACCTACCCACTATGTACTTCTGTGTGCAAAACAAACTCAACATCTAACCAGGAAGCTCCGGGAAAAATACAGCTTACTTACTAATGGTTGAACTCAACAACTCCTACTGAGGTGGTCTATTAGAACCCCTATCCGAACCTGCGGCATGAACACACAGTGCCTTTAGCAAAAGGGACGTCAGTATGAAAAAATGTACTAGTATGTAAAGCATGACTAGAAATATGAAAATACAACCTGTAAAGAAAGGCATAAAAGCAATCTGATACTCTGATAACCTGCGTGCCACGTAATGCGAACAATGAAACTCTAAAACCATATTGAAATTTTGGTATAGTAGTTTTGTTATATAATCTACCTTCGACTTATAGCCCAAGGTGTAATATATCACTTACCTTAGGTAATGCGCTTAGGTGTATGTATGAATGCATGCCTACCCGTCCGACTATAGCACGACGCGGTGTGTATAGTGTACATGTACAACTTCCCACCGACTGATTAAAATGGTGGTGTGAATAATATATATATATATATATATATATATATATATATATATATATATATATATATATATATACATATATATATATAATGACCCACGAGAATAGGTTCGGTGATGTGGATAATGTATTGTGATAACAATGGCACTGATGGCCTCTTTGGAACTCGGAACCCTTTGACTTTACTTTTGAATGACTCTTGGTCAACTTTGATGATTAACTTATTGGAACACTCCTTTCGGAGGCTTATGATATTGTGGAAAAGCAAGCAACCAACAATGATAATGAGTACAACAATAACAAGGATCAACTCTGACAAGGAATAACGATATATGAACTAAATAGTTCTATGGACGTTTCTCTTTTGAAAATGATAAATACTTTTGATTTCATGATTTTGAAAGAAGAGGATAGCCTTACATACCTACGTCGCTTAGTTTACAATGTCTCACAAATCCCAGATGCTTTACGAGCGATTATCTAAGAATCGATTTGCTAGAACAATTCGACGAACACTTAGAGTGCATACTTCTCTAGTTATGGTGTTTCATGGCTACCAACCATGCTATATATTCTCCTTTAACACAACACCAATAACATCAACAAGTCACCACATGTTGCACCGCAAGTCCTTTGCATCTTTGGGTAGTGAGCAGTCCAAAAAGGTCCAAAATGCAATCTAAATGCGGTGCCGCTTTCTACTTTCGCCGAAACATATTTTCTTAAAACGTACATAACGTTTTGTAAAGAGCTCCGATTGATGAACGATTTATTGCGGTGGAAAGTAGACTCTCTGAACTTGAATTTAGAGGGGCTATAGACTTCATAATTCCTTATATGCTAAGAGATATACCCCAAAATATATGGGCCAAAATTCTGTACAAAAGTTTGCCTAGTTCTCCCCAAATTTCAACGAACTTATTTCTTCGATTCGTTTAGCCCCGAACTCTTACAAAACATACTTAACACTCATCTAAACATTTGTTAACCTTGTGATGGGATCTCAACCTTACTAAGTGTACGTTAGTTAACCCATGATGAAAACGACGTTCAAAATATGGGGTGTAACAGTTCTAGTATAATATCATAGATTCTACGTTAACACATAATTCTAAACACAATTATAAGGATAGGACTTATCAACGAATCCAATTACCCGACCCCCAAAGAGACCCCGTTCCCACAAGGGTAAAATTAAAACATTAATACGGAAATACGCTATTCACGATCTAAATACTCATATCCTTAAGTTTGATAGCAAACTAATCACATTTACGCCTTCAATTGCCTTATTAATCAAAATCCCCAAATTGGAAAAACCATAATTCTCAATTAGAAACCATGGATTTGAGTTAGAAATAGTTTCCTCAAATATTAACAAGTCTAAAACTGAAGAATCAACTAATAAAATCTAGTTCTTGGCACAAAATCATTAAAACAAGCTTTATTATAATTTGGGGACAAACCCTAGGTTTCCTACCCATAAATCATGACATAATCTACCAATAACAGAAGAAAATCGTGGGTAATTAATGGAGAAAAGGTTAAAATCTACCCCAAGATGAAATAATTGAAGTCCTCTTAAATATCCCTAATACCAAGCGTATACTTGAAGAATATGAGAATTGGAAACAAAATTCGGACATGGAAATTTGAAAGGTTCTAAAAAACAGCGATTCCACTTTTGCGGATTATTCCTCGCATAAGCGTCTTCACTTCTACGTAGAATTGACCACAGAAGTGGTCCCAAATTAACTACCTCAAATTCACAGGAGCGGCTGAAGTCCGCAGATGCGGCCTCGCACATGCAAACACAACACCGCAGACGCAGATTTTCCCAACCTCACAAAAACTTGCATCTGCGGACCAACTTCCACATAAGCGGTTCTGCAGGTGCTGCCAAACCTTGGCTTCTGCTATTACACCACCAACAGTAGTAACGTAAACATCAAACTCACCATCCATCACCCGAAATTCACTCGAGATCTCCCGGATACAAATAAAGAATGCTACCTGAGTGTAAAATGATGCTACAAACTTGCTTGTGCACTCAAAAAACCAATCTAACAATGCTAACACTCAGTTTTCTACAAATCACTCTCAAATTTCCAACTTTCACCATTTAGCAGATAAGGACTCAAAACATATCTAAAAGCCTCGGGAAGTGAAATAATGACTCGACTAAGCCATAAATGATGTTCCGGACCTACCAAAAGTGATGAAACTCAGAAACAAACTATCACAGCCCAACCTTTGGTCAGCACTCGGTGCCATAAGGCCCGAGCATACCATACATAGAACATAAGGACAACATCGCAAGATCTGGCCGACAGAACCTCTCATAAATAGATGTGTAACAACCTGCAAACAGAAAAGGACCCAACCACATCTATATATATACATGCCAAGGCCGACAAGGAAATCATAAGTGTAAAAGACCATATGGAAGGCCGACAAGGCCATACTCGACATCTCTATACAACACAACTGTCTACAAGCCTCTAACGAGTACATGAACATCATCAGGTTGGGATAGGGCCCGCCATACTCGTAGATATACATAAAATCATACCAACTTTGACTAGCACTTCCTGAACAAGTGGAGAGCTCTGACATCACCGTTGAGCTGAGGTCCTACTGGAAAAGAGGCGTCACTCAGTCTATTTGAACATGCGGGCATAAAATGTTGCATCCCAGTAAGGGACATTAGTACAAATATTGTATTGAATATGTAAGGTAGGAAATGTATATAGATACAGAAATGTAAATAAGGAGAGGGAATAGACAACCTGTAACTTCGAGAGGGAAAATGATATGCATGCTTTCCTTTTAAAAACATATTCATATATATATATATATATATATATATATATATATATATATATATATATATATATATATATATATATATATATATATATATATATATAAGCCACACTTTGTGGGGAAATACTTGCATCATATCATACCCGACCATAAAAGGACTCGGTATTATCATACCCGGCCATAATAGGACTCGGTAATGCCGTACCCAACTGCAGTGTTGTGCACAATAGGTGTCATACCCGGCCGACAATAGCACAACTTGGTAGAAAATAGCTACATATATATATATAATGCATGAATGACCTCAGAAAACCCAACATGAACAGGGCAGAGTGACATAAGGTTGTTAACCACCGCCTATCATTATGGAACTATATACAACAATCGTTACAATCCAATAAGGAACTCAAAATCAATCATATAGCAAGGAATATCACAAGGTACGATAAGTACTCCCGACAAGGGACAAATAAGATTCAACAATCCAATCAATAGAACAAAGGATTGGCACATCTTAACAACAAAGAGTAGAACATTTATTTGAGAGACATTCCATATTTGTCGTTCTATTACGATCATGCCAGAAGAAAAGGAAGGGATAAGCCTTACATCTCTGCATCTTTTGCCTAAAAATAGCTCCCAAGGGTTCCGTCCGCTCTACGAAGGATTATCTATATTATATGAATGAATCAAGTCATAATTAGGCCAATCAACCACCTACCGTTTTATTTAGTCATTTCGTCGAACACCTGAAGAGCATAAATCTTCATGTTCTCTATCAATGGAAATCAAACAATTAGACAACACTTTTGGTCCCTTGCATTTTCCTTTTGTCATTCATCGACTATTTACAAGATTCAACAACTTAATACTAAACTTACTTTCAAGCAAATAACTCAACACAAGTGTATAATAACAAGAACAACCGTTACATGGTCCCTAGCAATTTCTCTTTCTAGCTTGCAATTCTATTATCAAGATAACAAAAACATTACAACATAAGCAAGTTACTTTCTATAATTTTCAGCCACAACAAGTCCTATATTCCACCTCAAAATAGCCCAAGAACAAGACAACACCCTTTGCTATCTAGAGTACTATCTTGTAGATTCATCATCCAAAAACTTAATCAATACCTAATTAAGCTTAAGTACAACCAAGAAGACATTATACTTACCTCAACTAGTAGAGATGACTAGAAATCCAAGCTTTGCTATGCTCACAACCACCCTCCATCACATCACAATAGTATAGAAGTGATATCCTTCACTTAGGCTAGATTTTGATATGGAAACATGATGGATTCACTTGGTAGTCAATCTTGAACATTTGGAGAGTGTCTAGTGAGGATTTAGGGGTGTTAGGGATCTGTTTAGGTTGAAAATGAACCCAAAAAGAGCCTTAAAATGATTTTAAAACACACAAAGGTCAGCCACTGCCTCAATGTACGGTGGCAATGAACGGTCCGTTCCTTGCACCGTACATTGTCCAATTTTTTTTATAAATTCTCTAATGTTTTATACGGCCTCTCAGACATCTTGTACGGTTCGTACCTCAAAAGTACAATCCGTACATGGAATGGAGCAGATGAAACTTTGTCAAAACATATTCTCCTCATTTCGTTTAACTCCTAAACTCCCCAATACTTCTATACATAGGTTCTAAGTCATCATTACCCTTTCGTAAGGTCTCATAATTTCTCGAAATGCTTAAGTTAATTGACGACACGATTTGACGTAAACTACGAGGTGTAAGACAAACCCGTTTATACAAAAGTTTGAGAAAACTCTTTCCATTTCAAAACTTCTAACTTAGATTTTTCTTTCTGAAACCTACCTAACTCACCTCGGGAACTGTGCCACCCATCTCCACGAGTAATGAGCCTAAAATGACTGAACGGATCATTATAATATAATTTAATATTTATATTTTTTTTTAAAAAATATTTATTTTCTCAATTGCTTAAAAATGTTAATTAGTTTAAAAGTAGATGTGTTTGTTAATTTTCGTAACAAAGTTTAAAATGTTAATTAGTTTAACATTTTATTTATTTGTTACTTTGTTTAGCAATGGCCTAAAAATGTTAGTTAGTTTAACATTAGATGTGTTTGTTAATTTGTTTAACAAGTTTAAAATTTTAATTAGTTTAACATTTGATGTATTTGTTAATTTGTTTAACAAGTTTAATATGTTAATTAGTTTAACATTACATTTGTTTGTTATTTTGTTTAGCATGCTATAAATGTTAATTTGTTTAACATCAGATATTTTTGGTTTATGTGTTCAACATGCATGATATGTTAAGTAGTTTAACAATAGATTTATTTGTAATTTTTTCATGCTTAAATATGTTAATTTATCATGAAATAAATGTTAATTAGTTCAACATTAACCTTGCTTATTAATCTGTTTAACATGCATAATATGTTAATTAGTTTAACATTAAGATTTTCATGTGAGTTTACTTAGCATGTAATCAATGTTTATTAGCTAGCCATTAATTTTATCAGCATGAGTATAAAAGTTAATCTGTCTGACTGATAATCAGTATTTATGTTGCCTTCAGTATGATTAACAAGATTTGCTAGGTAATTGACTAGGTTAATTTCATAATATTTTAATAATTGAACGATGATTAGGAACATAGTGAACTCTCGACTGCATGATAAATATATGTATTTATTATCTTAGTCAATTGATGCTTAGTGTCATAATATGTATATGTGCTGAACATAGTTCCTTACATTTTATTATGTTAAATAATTCTTATTACGGTTCACTTTTACGCGAGGCATAAAAGCTATTTCTTAACTTGTGGACTATTGGATTTATTTATTTTTAGAGTCGCCACCTAATTTACCTAAGGAAAATTAAGAAAATCAAATTTCAAAGGGTTTATTCAAACAAATGATAAAATCTTTTTGAAAACCAGAGTTTAGATAAGGGTTAAGGTGATTCCCTGAGAAAGGTGTTAGACACCCTGGTGTTAAGAATCTGCAGAATGTGGTTGACCTTCGGATTTCAAAATATGAATTTTCTTTTATTTGTCTAAAATGTATTTAAGAAATGTATATTTAGTCATAGCATTTAAAAATCATTTTTTCACCAAATAGCTCTTTGAAAGCATTTTTCCCAAAGGAAAATTTAAAGAAATCTATTTATGATTTTTCCTTACCCCACGTTGTGGCATTTCACTGGGTATATTGTTGTTGTATTTAAGGTTTCCTTTGAATAGAATTCTTCTATTTTTAGTCTAAAATGTTATAACCATTTGGTTGACAAATAATTGTATTTATTTTAAAAGGGTTAGGCAAAAAACTATAATTTATATAAAGGCAATTTTATTTCGAAAGAAAGGTCAACCACTTTCTTAACCCTTTCCGTAGAAAAGTTTTGGATAAAAATATTTATTTGAAAAAACCAAATTTTGTAAGAAATAGTAATTGAAGACTTACATTAATACATTTTAAAATATTTCAAAAGTAAACTCTATTTTTATTTATTGGGAAGAAATTTTTTTTCCAACTATTTCTTTAAAGCAGTTATGAGAATTTTTTGAAACTTCTTAAGTTACTTGAAGAAAACAGGTTTTCACTATTATTTGCATTTTTTGTTTTGGAAATGTTTTATAGAAATAGACCATGAAGCCAGTTTTAAGAGAAATAACAACTTTATTGATTTTTTGGGGTCAACATTACAAATAATAGGATCCTATTCGTTCTAACAATATCATCATCGTTGCCTAATAAGTTCTAACCTAGGGTTCCAATAATATATTACAAACTCAAATATACTTGAATTAACACAAATTACATCAATAAAAGATAAAGTTAGGTTGGTGGATATATCTGGCTCATCAGTTAAATGCATATGTCATTTTCATCCATGGCTGTACCTTCTATGCTTGCTTAGACTCAATAGAATAATAGGATTGGGCTTTGGCCCAAAAGAAGTGGCTGATACACAAAAACTGGGCTGGGACAGGCCCACGCTAGGTCGCAGGGCAATGAAAAGTGTGGGGGGGGGGGGGGGGGGGAGAGAACAGGAGTTAGAGACCATCTACACATTTCTAATCCAAATAATAAAACACTTAAATGACTTAAATACAATTCAGATATATATCCATACATATATACATAACAAGTCTTAAATAGTTGAGCCCAAACTCTATTAGCAAATAAAATCTACAAGCCCAGTTATAAGGTACATAACACTAGCCCAATAAGTAGCCGGCCATGGCCACATGAAAGGGAAGAATCTAGTCCAAAATGAAGAAAAAAAAATATTACCAGGCCCATAAAACAAAAAAGATATTAAGATAAATCACTTAGCATAGATAAACAATGGGCTTCAGGCCCAAATGGCAATGTACATCCCACTAAAATAGGTGACATATTCGCAAATATACATGGAGATACAATGGCATGGCTGTGGGTATATAGGATATACAATTCTTGTATATGCACTTGGGCATATACTAGGGCTTGTATATCTTGTATACTCGCAGTACACATGGTGTCATGGATATACTGTATATATCGCTATCATACATATACATAGGCATATGCAGGAGCAAGTATACCTGGTATATTCGGATATACCATATGAATCCAAATAGACAAGACAAGAGGAGATGAAGAAGAACACACCAAAACATAATTCTTCACCACCAAACCAAGTGGTAGATTCAATGACATATTCACAGTAATTGTAGAAATTGACGCAGAATGAAATAAAACCTCCCACTTAAACCAATCATACTTATGAGAAGGTATGGTTGCATATACGGGAGCAGATCAAATATGTAAATAGCATGTTTAGACAATTTCCCAAAAGTCAAAATGTGTAGCAAGATCATATTGAGGAAATAATTATGGACTATATTCTTAATAAGAGTGGCAAAAGTATAAACGTTCATATTATCAGTTTTACTCAAAGAATAGATTAGTAAGCATACACAATCATTAGGGAATCATTTGTGCACACAGAGACTCAGACGAATCAGGAAAAAAATATAGCAAGTGGTTCATTTTAATCCTTCTTATCCCTAAGTTCAACAAAAGATTCTCAAGTTTCTAAATCATCCTACAACCACATGCCTATCATAACTCTCATTCTTACTGCCTTAGACAAACAAGCACATACCGGACATCATATTCAGACAATATTCATGATTCAGCATATTCAACTACTCAGACTTTAGATTTAGAATATACAGATAAGACACAATAAGGACTCAAAATAGGGTCATACTATGGCATGTCAAGGCAAGCTGATAAGGGTGAGTCTCAAAGACCATTCAATGGTCCCTTATGCAAACAAAGATATGTCACAAGTTGATGTATTACACATACTTTCAATATACATGTCGTGCTAACTATTGCAGCTAGGCTATTTAACTAAACAAGCATTGCTTTGGATAGACAACAGGGTCACAGATTCTATATATTACTTAACACAAGCAAGGGAATCGATATATCAAGTCTACAACTGTACACCTAGCATTTAGATTGCTATCCATAGATAAAAAAAAGAAAAGATGAATCTTAACCACTTCTCAGTTACATATTGAATCAGAAACACTCTACTTTCACATTGACAACCTAAAAAACTAAGAACATGCTAAAATGCATTCATGACTCATCACAGAGGGAAGACTAGCAACTCACAACCATTAAAATATACAGAATACATGCTCAGCCTCTTCTTTGAGATTTAAAACATGAGACACACTCATATACCTTCTCACAGACCCAAACAAGTACAACTTACTTAGACAGATAATATATCCATCCTAGTCCTCTATACTTTCTCAATTTATCAAACTCCAAACATGGTTAAACTTACCACAACTAAAGACAATCAGCAACAACTAAGCATATTAGATACATAGTAATGTCATGCTACAAATAAAAGAAACATATAGGACTTAATGACCATAGTGCTTTAACATACTTTATGAGCAAATAATCAAGTTCTCAAGACCATAAGCACGCTAAAGTATTTCTAAGACATAACTAAATTCAGATTAGGCATGAATCTAATATAGTTCACATAATCAACCATGTCTACGGCATACATATCAACTAAACATGATACACAAATTCCATACTTCAACATTAATCACAACAATACAAATGACTACAATATCACACAATCAGCATACACACATAAATGCAGATAAATAAAATGAGAAGAGAAGTGTTTACCTATATTCAGTGCAGCCTAGATTGAGATCCGGAGTTGAGACCTTTTACTCCTCCGCTCGACACCACTCAGCCACACAAGAATCGAAAAAATAATTTTTTTAGACTAGAGCACCAAACTATCGATAAAAAGTTAGGGTTCCAGCAAAGGCTAGATTCCTTTTTCAAACTTTAAGTACTTGTCACGATCCAAAATTCCTTTTTGCCATGAGGATACCTACCCTAACCCGTAGGCGAACCTCTAACACCTAAACACCTAAACATTCCTTTGTGCCATGAGGATAAGTAAATGCAAAAAAAATAAGGAAACAACATAAGCCTTAGAAATATCCCCAAAACATGGTTGTCATGAGTACAAAGCTACTAATTGAAATACAAGTCTGAAACTTTAAATACAATCACTGTCTGAGATATAGAACAAAAAAAAAATAACAAGATGAAGAGTTTCAGTGCCGGGATAGAATCTATGGTTCACCCTAGACTCCCAAGAAGATTCTCCAAGATCTGCATCAAACTCCTCCACAGGCGTCCAACTCAGTACTTGCACATTGAGTGCAGCAAGTGTATAGCGAGTACGGGAAGCACGTGGACCCACCAGCATCGTCAATCGATTCTAACTATAACGGCGGCGAGGGTTGGTACTCCTAATACTTCTCTTCTTTCTTGGTTAGTCAAATTATACAATTTCTAAGTAATTCAACCATTTAAATAAAGATCCAACAATCACACCAACTCATAAGGTTCATTGCTTTTCAAAGAACATCATAAAGTTTTTAGTTTTACCATAATTAGGATAGATGTAGTAATAAAATTCCAACCTTTATCAAATTGGCATATAAGTCCTCGAAGATTACATCTTTTCATTAATTAAGTAAGTTCTACTCGTAAGGGGCCAACCCTTTCACAAACTAAGGCACAATCACTATCAACAATCGATCTTTTATCCAAACAAACAAGTTTACCATTAAATGTTCAATCTTTGGTTCTTATACTAAGGAACACATAAAGATCCCATCTTTGTGTCACTTCTAGCGATCTAAGTCATAAAGATCCCATTTTTATATCATCACCATACCTTCTCATATTTCCTTTTACATCAAGTATAAGCTACAAAGTGCTAGGATTTTCTTCCTTAAAGGCCACTTGATCATAAAGTCTTCCAGAATTCAATATCGAGTACACATATCATCAAATACATATCAGGAATATCCATTAATGCAATGCAAATGATATGTATGGATGTATGCAATGGACATATGTACTTGGTATACACATGTTGCTGCAGTAGCTGTCACGTGACCCATGGGGGACTCATGAGGTCCATATACCCATTCGATCCTATCGGATACCAGCTCTGTGGCTGAAGTGTCATCATCAGTCATCACTCTCGTATCATGTACCATATCCAATAACCGGCTTCCTAAGCCTCTTTCCTCAGTATTTCAACAGTTCAAATATCAATATGATGTAAATATGCTAAGTTCCAAAATATTTTTGTGAATCTTAAGCATGAAGTAGCTGATTTCATCTGGAATGTTAATAAAATACATTCAATCCATATGAATGACATGGATATGACTACACCATGCAATCAGCATAAGCAATGCAATCAATATTAATAATTCATTTTCAAGTATTTAGATGAGATGTAGAGTGATGAATGCATGACAAGTCCCATGAGAATGAGATATCAAACATGGATTTGAACCCAAATAATCAGCAATCATACCAACCTAAGCGAATTTATGCACCGCGCTCACGGCTCGAAGGGTTAAACATATAATATACGTCAAATATATCAAAATAGTTAATTAATTACCCAAGTTATGTTCATTGATAACCGTAAAAGTGCTCGTCACCTCATTAATATGGGACCCCTAATTCCCTATTAATCCCATTAATTTATTAACAGTATACCACCACATAAACTCAATACTAGAGTCTGGTAAGTCTCAACTTGCCTGATTCAAAGCCGAAGAATCACACAACAATTTTCCCCTCCCGTTGAGCCTCATCACGAGTCCACTTTGATTGATCATATCAATTATGATGTATATAAGGAGTGGGAAAATGAGAGTTAGTTGGTCGGAGTTTGGTTGTACACGAGTTGACACAAAAATGGTCACAAATAGGGGTTGTCGGGTGAGACATTTTTGTAGGGCAGTGTGGTGTTGTGGGGCTTGGACGGGTAGTTAGGGGTGGAAGTGGGCTAAGGTGTTTTGTGGGGTTGTTCTAGACAAGTTGATGGTTGTGCTGGTGGTCAGTATTTGGTGGTTGGATGGTGGTACGGTGGCGGAACTTGGTCGGGACAGTGAGGTTATCGATTAAGGGGTGATTTGCGGACTGTTTGGTTTTGTAGAGGGTGTATGGATATTTGAGGATGGTTTCAGTTAATGTACTTTGGGATGGGTGTTTGAGAAGTGTTGTGGAGTATGGTTGTGAAAATAATCAGGTGGTTTGAACATGGATTGGACACGAGGTTGCTAATGACAAGCTCGGGTCGAAACCAAGTGAGATAGGAGCAATTTGGACAGGGATTGGACACGAGGTTGCTATGGACAAGCTCGGGTCGAAACCGAGTGAGGTAGGCCAATTGGACAAGGATTTGACCGAGGTTTCTGTGGACAATCTCGGGTACAAACCAAGTGAGGGAGGCTGAAAGACCTTGTGACAAGTAACCGGATAGGCCCTTGGCTTAGGATTGGTTGGGTCTCAAAAGTCCCAACTAGACTTACACCGAGCGGAACCTTATCTTGGGTTTAGCTAGATCACAAAAGTTCTAAGTAGACTTGCACCAAGGGTTTGACCCATAAAAGGATCGAGGTTCGGACCACAAAAGGATTGATCGCCCACAAAAGGACAAACTATGATAAGTAACACAAAAGATGGTTAACTTAGAAAAATGAGTAAAACTAAAATATTTTTCATTAATCTTCCACGTTTATTTACATCAACTACATGTCCAATTTATACTAGTACTTAGACCCTTCTAGAAGACAACTAGAAGGACACAATATATGAACCATTTAGCCATAATGGGAAAGGGGGAAGGGTCTCGGCCGGTTTGGGGGAAAGGAATAGACCAACCCTTCATGTTCTCTAGGCCACCCTTTTATGTCATTCATGAAGATAAGTGCATGAACTAGCTAGTTCATGAATCACCTCTTCGGAAGCTAGGTTAGGCCGAATGGGAAACCAACCCTTCATGTTTCCTAGGCCACCCTTTTTGTGTCATCCATGTAGATAACTGCATGAACTAGTTAGTTCATGAATTATCTCCTTGGAATCTTCTTCTTCTAGATGGTTCTTGTCCTTGTCACCTTACTATATTACATGACATAGTAATTATATCCTAAGGAGAGCTAGTAGTTAAGCTAGAAATTAAAATATGCTAAAAGAAAGTGGTCTCGGCCAAGACCTACATAAAAGTCGAAAATAAACATGTTCCTTCTTGGAGCGTCACGTCTAAGCTTCAACTCCACTCCATATTCCATTCCATATTACGAATATCACCATACGAAAGAAGACAATCTTTGGCACTCTTCGCAAGTCACCTCTCAGCTCATGTTAGAAGCTTAAGCTCGTGTCCTTTCTTTCATCAATCTCCCCTTCTTTAACAGATTTACCCTCAAACTCTTGTCATCTATATATGGAGATAAGTCTCTAACAACAAACTTTGAACTAATATCTCTAATATTGAATAAGGCCGAAAGTTCTATGTTGTATGCGCTTTCCCCGAACCTTTCCAAATAAAGATCCGAATAAAAGACAAAAGGTTTTGACTCCAAATAATGTCCGCATTGGACTAAGGATCCCATAATATACAATGCCTCATCATAAGTAGAATAATGGCGTCGTGCATCACTCAATTTTGTGTTGGAGAAAAAGATGGTACCAACACCAATTCTACTAGTTTCACGTTCAACTTCAAATAACTTTTCACGGTTTGGCAAAACTAGAGCCGACGCTTCACATATCCTTCCATCCAAAGTTTTCAATATTCTTTGCGCGCCTTAGGACCATTCATACTCATTATTTCTCATTAGTTCATTGATAGAGACAGCAGGGGTACAACAATCCCGAATGAAACAATGAGAAAAAGAAGCCAAATCATGGAAACCTCTCACCTTACTTACATTTGTAGGCAACTTCGGATGGTTTCCACCTTGGATGGATTCACATGAATGCCCTTGGATGATACTATGTATCCCATGAATGGTCGTAGTACAAGTAATTCCCTTATGGAACATTTGGGCACAAACACTTTGTTTCCTTTGAAAAGAAAACCTTCCACTATGGAATAAGAATCATGAACTCCACTATTGCATTCTACCATTACGTCCTTGAACTCAAGATATCGTTCATAGAATTCCTTTATCATTCAAATCCCACAAGTTTTTGTTCAAGCACAGTCAACGTTACGTACCTCCGAGAAAGTGTATCCGCTACTATATTGGATTGACAATCTTTGTGCCTTGCAGAGATTGAGAAAGTTTGCGAGTACGCTACCCACTTAGCATTCCTTGGATTCAACCTTCTTTGCCCATGTAAGTACGTCAAGGATTCATGATCCGAATATAAGACAAAAGGTTTTGGCCTGAAGAAAGAGCTCTGAGCATTACACAACCCAAATGGCATCACAAGCCATTCGTACAAACAATACTTTGTCTTAAAAGTCATTTTTCATTCATCTCCCTCTCGTATCCTCATTTGATGGTAGCCACTCCTCAAATCTATTTTGGAGAACAACTTGGCCCCACTCAACTCATCTAAAAGATCATCCAATCTTGGCATAGGTAACTTGTACTCCACGATGATGTTATTGGCCGCTCGGCTATCCATAAACATGTGCCAAGTTTCATCTTTGTTTGGAACCAACAAGGCGGGTATCACACATGGACTAAGGCTCCTTGGACAAAGCCTTTGTTTAGCAATTCATGCATTTGTCTTTGGGACTCCTTAGTCTCCTTCATATTGTGTCTATAGTCTTTTATTGGCGGTAATTCGAGTGCAAGATCATCCTTCAGCACATCTTCCGATTCCTTCAAGAGTTTCTTCGAGTCAGCATATTCAACCGTATCACCCACAAGACTCTTCTTGTCTTCATGCACCAATATATATATAGAACTCCCTTTCTTCGACTTATCTTCTATCTCTGATGCATTGAGCAAGAGGGATTCAGACTTCTCCTTGCATTTCTTTGACATTTTGGATCTTTATTTTCTTCACCTCACTAGGTGACAATGGTATCCTGGATCTTCTTATCATCCTTTTGAAAGTAATAGACATTCTTTTCTCCATCATGTTGTACCTTCTGATCAAATTTCAATGGTCAACCCAATAAAATATGACAAGTACCCGTAGGTAGAATGTCACACCATATTTCATCTTCATACCCGTCAATTCGAAAACTAACAAGATCTTGTTGCATTACCTTTATCTCTTCGTCTTCGTTCACCCATTGGAGATCATATGGTATAGGATGGTTGCGGGTAGGGAATTTTAATTTGTCCACCATTTCCACGTAGGCCATATTGGTACAACATTCTCCATCAATGATTACAGTATATACCATGTTATTTACCTTGCATCGAGTGTAAAATAGTTGCTCTCTTTGCTTCTCCTCATGCTCTTCAAGTTGAACAATCAACGCACGTCAGAGTACTAAACTATCACCTTTCTCCGAAACATCAACATTTTCCTCTAAGACCTCTTTGACTTCGGGTTCCTTAATAAAAAAGGAATCCGCACACTCTTAATATTCTTTCCTCTCATACCTTGGGCTGTTTTGTACAACCCTAGACTCGGCATTATTAATCACGATACGCCCCGCAAATTCTCTTCTTAAGATTTGTGCTTGTTTCGAAGAAAGGTCACTTACGATCCTCTGAAGTTCTTTTATGTTAGCCATAGCGTTAAGGCGTGAGATGGGAACACCTTGTCCTGATATCAGTTATGATGTATATAAGGATGGGGAAAGTGAGGGTTAGTTGTTCGGATTTTGGTTGGATACGGGTTGACACAAAAATGGTCACAAATAGGGGTTGTCGGGTGAGACATTTTTGTAGGGCAGTGTGGTGTTGTGGGGCTTGGACGGGTAGTTAGGGGTGGAAGTGGTCCTAGGTGTTTTGTGGGGTTGTTCTAAACAAGTTGATGGTTGTGTTGGTGGTCAGTAATTTGTGGTTGGATGGTGGTACGGTGGCGGAACTTGGTCGGGACAGTGAGGTTATCGATTAAGGGGTGATTTGCGGACTGTTTGGTTTTGTAGAAGGTGTATGGGTATTTGAGGATGGTTTCAGTTAATGTACTTTGGGATGGGTGTTTGAGAAGTGTTGTGGAGTATGGTTGTGAAAATAATCAGGTGGTTAGAACATGGATTGGACACGAGGTTGCTAAGGACAAGCTCGGGTCGAAACCAAGTGAGATAGGAGCAATTTGGACAGGGATTGGACACGAGGTTGCTATGGACAAGCTCGGGTCGAAACCAAGTGAGGTAGGCCAATTGGACAAGGATTTGACCGAGGTTTCTGTGGACAATATCGGGTACAAACCAAGTGAGGGTGGCTGAAAGACCTTGTGACAAGTAACCGGATAGGACCTTGGCTTAGGATTAGTTGGGTCTCAAAAGTCCTAACTAGACTTACACCGAGGGGAACCTTATCTTGGGTTTAGCTATATCACAAAAGTTCTAACTAGACTTGCACCAGGGGTTTGACCCATAAAAGGATCGAGGTTCGGACCACAAAAGGACTGATGGCCCACAAAGGGACAAACTAAGATAAATAACACAAAAGTTGGTTAACTTAGAAAAATGAGTAAAACTCAAATATTTTTCATAAATCTTCCACGTGTATTTAGATCAACTACATGTCCTATTTATACTAGTACTTAGACCCTTCTAAAAGATAACTAGATGGACACAATACATGAACCATTTGGCCATAATGGGAAAGGGGGAAGGGTCTCGGCCGGTTTGGGGGAAAGGAATAGACCAACCCTTCATGTTCTCTAGGCCACCCTTTTATGTCATCCATGAAGATAAGTGCATGAACTAGCTAGTTCATGATTCACCTCTTTGGAAGCAAGGTTCGGCCGAATGGGAAACCAACCCTTCATGTTTCCTAGGCCACCCTTTTTGTGTCATCCATGTAGATAACTGCATGAACTAGTTAGTTCATGAATTATCTCCTTGGAATCTTCTTCTTCTAGATGGTTCTTATCCTTGTCACCTTACTATATTACATGACATAGTAATTATATCCTAAGGAGAGCTAGTAGTTAAGCTAGAAATTAAAATAAGCTAAAAGAAAGTGGTCTCGGCCAAGACCTACATAAAAGCCGAAAATAAACATGTTCCTTCTTCGATTGTCACGTCTAAGCTTCAACTCCACTCCATATTCCATTCCATATTATTCATATCACCATATGAAAGAAGACAATCTTTGGCACTCTTCGCAAGTCACCTCTCAGCTCATGTGAGTAGCTTAAGCTCGTGGCCTTTCTTTTATCTAATTATATGAGACAACAGTCTAATGGTACCCATAATCCCCAAGCTAAATTACAAATGATCCCCGAGCCCACATTATCAAAATATGAACCTTTCAACCCAAATAGTTCCAATACATGGTAGATAATCATAATCTCAAGTTAATTTAACAACAAAGTCCAATTGGATCTTCAATTTCATGAATTGGTGAAAGCCCCAATTCTAACCCTAGAATTTCTCCTAATTCCAAAGAGTGTTTAAATCATGCAATTGGTCAAGTAATTATCATCCAATAGTCTAATACATCACTAGTTTATAATATCAACAACAATAATCCAATAACCAATTCCCAATTACAACTCTCTTATTCTCAACAAAGCATTTCTCTTATTTTCCCCATCTAATAATGATACTTAAGATGAAGATCAACTAGAAAACATTAATAAAAAGGGGGAAAGATTACCTTACGGACGAAACTCCCTCGAACCTTTAAGAAATTCCGCTATCCAAGTTCTAGGACCAAGAGGAATATTTTGGGCAATGAGAATAGGATTCTAGGTCTTAACATTATAATTTTAATAGTATTTCCATTATGTTGGAGCGGACACGCTTCGGCAGAAAGCCTATCCGCTGAGGCGAATGCACTTAAAAACCCGGACATCCGCTGGGGCAAAGGGAAACGCCGCAGAGTCTTACCCGCCCCTACGAGGAACTTGTCCAATAAGGAGGACCCTCAGCTCATGGAAGAACTTTGCTTTGGTGAGACAAACCTCCGCTGAGGCAGACTAGCGGAAGCGTAAGGACGGGCACTGAGGTGAACACCAGACACCAGCAATGCCCAAAACTCATCAACTCTCTGTCAACCACCCGAAACAATCCCGGGACCTCCCGAATACAAACCAAACATGGATTCGTATCAGAAAACACATTTCAGACCTGCTCGCACACTTGAATTTCCCAGAAAGGTCTCTAAGGCTTGGGTTTGACTAAATTCAACTCTTAAGTTCTAATTCTGCTATTTTACAACCAAACCCCCAAAGCTCACCCGACTACCTCGGGAACTAAACCAAGTGTGCTCGACTAAGTCATACACGTCGTTCCTGAGCTAATGGAACTGATGAAACTGCGAAAAGAGCACATTTACCAAAAAGTCAACTATGAGTCAAACTCCTCTATTCGCTTAACTTAGAATTTTCCCAAACTTACCAAAAAGAATCCGACACCTACCCGATCACCTCAAGAATCATGCCACCATCCCGTAAGTCAGTATAAATGAGATAAAGCTATGAGAAGGGTATTTTCGGAAAAATAAGTCCAAAAGTTCAAAATGACCAAACAACTCGTTACATCATTTACCATTTAAACACACGTTCGTCCTCGAATGGTAAAGAAAAGTACCAAAGTTGTCGAGTAGCGGGAGAAGATTCGTCATAAAGCTCATGAAAATGCTTCACATGCAAGAATCACGATGATAGCACTACTTGCCCACCTTACCACTCAAAACTTTCGTGAATTAGATCAAAACCCAGATATCTTTTTTTTCAATGTCAGAAACTTCTCCCGCAACTAGTTTTCATATATTTGAATTGACTCCGCTCAAATTTGTTGGTTCTGATTCTAACCACACCTCTTAATGCAATTAATTGATTCCACAATTTCCATTATCATCATTCCAGTCCTTTAGTTGTAGCCATAACCCGGTACCAAGCTTTTACCGGTCAAATATTCCAATTCTGCTTACCTTTCTTCCACGCCATCCAAGTCATCTTTAGTACTAAGAATCCATAGAAAATACATCGTCATATACCGAGAGTTCAAATCATGACAATCTCTCTCGCCGGGAAGAATATGCTTGTTCTGAGCCAATTCCCATCTTTGCCATCCAAAAGTTGACCTTACCCACAGTCAATTGCGCTAATTCCAAATTCGTTAGTTTCGTTTTATTGAATTGAAGCTATTGAGATAACTCTCATCATCCAACTCTTCTTAAACCTCCAAATATCGTAATATGCATATCATCCCAGTGACTATCTCGATTTGCTAATCTGTAGAAAATCGTCTAATAATTCCAAGGTTTCTCATAACCATTTGTACCTTCCCAAACCATCACCAAGTACCCGCATAGACTATTAGAACTATCCAAATAGTAGCGATCAACAATATATGATCAAATCAACTCGCAAACTCCACATAAAGCTCAATAACTCTGCCCTACTTCTGTTATGAACTGTAAATCTATCAAAGCTTCTAAAATGGATTACTAGACTAACCATAAATCACGACGATATATCCATAAGCCACTTGGTGTTACAAGAATGATTCTGACCCAATGCAAAGTGTAAAACTCTTCGAATATCCCCAATGGTCACTCGAGCTAGCTCAATTATTTCACAAAACCAATCATGGAAATCCCATCTGTCTGTGGTGACCGATCCCAATCCGTTGCTAGTGAATGTTCAATGCCACGACGGCATCGCTGACTTCAAAAGACGAAATCTCCTGAGTCATCAACTTAGTACAGAGGAACTACGCCTTACAACTTAAATCTTCTTGTTCTCAAAGCACAACTCATACGAAAATTTGATATAACTCCATAGAATCCAAATACATCGAATCTTCCTTCTTGCGCTTCCACCTAGCTCGTTCACTACTCCGAATACTTTGACGCAAGGCGTGAAGCCTCATATTTCCCCTTCATAACCATTAAATCTCTGATTCTAATACTCTTACGCTTAAGCAAATCCAAAATTATCAATTTTTGCAATCTATGTGCCTTACCACACGCAAATACTCTCACACCATTATTACTTAATGTACTCAATCATGCTATCCAGCCAGTAACGCTTCGACACAATCTACTATCATGAACACTATTTCACTTCAAAAATATACTTTAACCTTCTGATTTAAGAGATTTCAAGCTTCCCCTAAGTAACTAACTCTAATGCATTCTTTCAAGAATGATATAAAATTATCCACTAGTACCACACAATCCGCCTTCCCATCATTATTATCACATGAGTCATCTGAAACCTGAACCTCACGATCGTCAATCACGAATTCTCATGGCGCTTCACTATAACACTTAGTAAACTCCCGTAGACTTCCTTCTTCCAACCTACTTATCAATTACACCTTATCTGAAATAATGAGAGATAATTACACCATGAATCATACTTGATTCAAGTAATCACGTTGCTTCGAATTCAAATCCTTTCCTTTTCTTAAGGTGCACCCTACGCCTTACAATTCAAGGTCCAGCATGCCTTTATCTTAACTCTTCAATTTCCACATTTTAAAGATAATTATCAATTGTAATTTTTAAAAACAAAATAGTTAATTAAATTCACAATTTGATTTGATTATTGTTTTACTTTGTGAAAATTGGGAAATTTGTTCAATTAAATAGGACATTTAAGTTGCACCTCAATTTCATGTATTTTAATTTTAATTTTAATTGGAAAGATTTTGCATTTTTTCTCAAATTAAAAGAATCTTTATTTCCAATTAGTATCAAAATTGGCTTAAATTAAAGTATTTGACTTGATTTGGCTATAATTAAAATTATTTGGTCAATTTTTAATTTGAAAAATAACCACATTCACAAAATTTGGCCATTCTCATTTATTCTTATTAAAATCTAAGGGTGGCCAATGGGACCTGGGCTCGTCCCACTCTAGTCCCGCTAGACCGGTCCCGCCCCCTGTCCTGCCTGACCCCTCCCCTTTGCACAAAATAACCGTTGTACCAACGACTATTTTATATTTTGGCCGTTGTGCAACGGCCATTTTTGGCCTCTACCCCTCTCCCTACCCCCTTAATATTTATTTTTAACTCCTAAGTTATTGTATTTACACTTTAACCCAATTTTTCAACTATAAATTGGTTGATACTAATTTTTTTCCTGAAATACCATTAGATTTAGATGATGAGATATTTTCTGAAACTCAACAAGACTCTAATTTAGAAGATGATCTAGATGACACACCCACTAATGTAGATGACACACCCACTAATGTACCTCTAACTGGAACGCCTCCTATTCCCCCTAGTATGGGACGAGGCCCAACAAAACGATCATTAAAATCAGATGCATGAAATTTTTTGATAGGGACGAAGAAAATCAAGTAATTAGATTTCAAATTTGTAAAAATATTTTTAAATTTAAAATGGGAAAGGTCAGGGTGGAATGGGGGGTTTATTGAGACACGTACAAAACTTTCACAAATCTAGATGGAACCAACACCTGGCTGAAAAATCGAGTGCGCCAATGCCGTCTCAATCGAGACAAGGTTCACATACCGTCCCGGACCAAGTATTAAATCCGACTGTTAAAATAGACTGTTGTAAAACACTTATTGAAACTATTTATGATTGTATAGTAGTACTACCTCTTCCAACTCCTAAAAATCCAAATGACCCACCTAAATTGAACAAACTAAAGAAGAAGTGTTGTCTAGCATACAAGATGAATGCAAAAAAGTAATAGGTATTACCAACAACAATGTGCTAGCAACCAACCGGCTTTCATACCATCTTCTTCTTGTTCAACACAACCACAAAAAAGACATGTTGTTTCTGCGGCTAGTATTGAAAGCCTTAGAAGTAGAATCTATAGTGGTAACACTACTAACCAAGTTAGCAAGTTCAATGTTTTTGTTTTGCAGGGTGTTGTACCGTACCAAGCAGTTCTCTATGAAAAAGGACGTGAAGACTTGCTGAAATATTGGAGTGAGAATGAGAAGACATTTCCGACACTGTCAAAGATGGCCCGAGATGTGTTGAATATTCAAGCTTCATCAACAGCGTCTGAAAGTATTTTTTCTGCCGGCAAATTTCAAATAGGAGAGCACAAACACTCATTAGCGGGAGACAACTTGGAGATTAAAGTATTATTCAGAGATTTGATAATAGCGGAGCGGAGAAGGTGCGGTCAATCGGAGACCAACGAAAAAGAAGACGAAAACTATAACGACATCTTATCCAACGGAGGTGGAAGCGACGTCGAGCAATTGACCAACAAATACCAATTCCAACCGAAGAACCACAAGAAATTATAAAGAAACTAGAAAAGGTATTTTTAAATATGTAATTTTTTAATTGCAATTTTACTATGTTATTTGCAACTTTCAACACCACAAAGTTGCAATTTTGACAATTGTATTACAAAAAAAAAATCATATTTCTATTAAATAATATAAGAGGTACAAAAACAGCCTTGGGATATTTTAATTACACTATCTTGTTAAATTATGGAAGTGTTTCTATATATATATATATATATTTTAAATTAAGTGCAAAAAAAATAATAGAAAACCTGATCCTAACCCGACCCGATAAATAATGGGTCCCTTTTCCGATGGGACCGGGATCGGGATACTGGCAGAATCTGCCAGTCCCCCCTGAGTACCGGTCCTACTCGCCGTCCCGTCGGGACCCGTCCCACCGGGACCCGCCCCGAACCTGTCCCTTTGGCCAGCCATATTAAAATCCTACTTGGGCCTCTTTGTTTTTATTTTAAAGCGGTTGGGTCTGGCCCACATCAAATAAAGACGCGAAACATCCACCCTCAAACTTCAGTTTCGCGATTTGCTTCTTATGGAAAAGCCATAGCCGCATGGATTCCCTCTCCCTTTTCTCAAATGCCGAAAATGGCAATGGCCAGACATAGCAGCCTTGGTCCAGTCCTTGCTCATCCAAAACGGGTAAGAGAATTAATTGCTCTTGCCCTCACGCCACCATACCACAACCTCAAATGTGAAGTTGCCCCTCTCCCATTGATTTTCTGCGATTTCATAATAACATTTGTTTTATTGATTTTTAAACGCTGGATTTTGATTGGTTAGGTTCATTTGGGACCCCCCCCCCAATTCGAATCATCCCATACCGGTTTGAGACCCCAATTTCTAGGATTACATAGTTCTATAAATTGAACTTTTTCCCTCATTGTTACACATCCACTGAGTTTTAATTTTCGGTTTTTATCATCTAAGAGTTATTTTCGATAAAACATCTTACTAATTTTGAGTTTATTTGGGATCTAACCCTTTTGTGGAACCCTACCAAGCCTAAAATCAGTCCCTATGGTTATAATACTTTTTTCGTGAGTTTGCGAGTGAAGTATGGTGTGGAAGTGAATTGCTTTCCCCTTAAGCATTTTTCTAATTAAGTATTCATATGTGCATTATGTAATTTTTGAAAGTATATTTATGTCCTAGAGACAATCTGTATTAGGACAAATGTACTTTATACACATTCATATTATTATTAATGTAGATTAATATTTTGGCATTTGCAATTATTGAATTATTATTTGATTGTTTGTGATTATTCATTAATGTGCATCCCTTGAGCTTACGTTGTCATTAATAGAGTGAGATATTTTATGATAGAATGTAACTCTTAAAGTAGCCTCGACTAATGATCATCGAGAATGGGATATCGATGATATATGATAAGTCGATATGTGGTCTGCATCACATCCTTAGAGGATGTAATATGTCTCACCTGCTACGAGTAATGGTTACTCATGATGGACACATGGATACTTTGGAAGTATTGATATACCCTGCTGATATACTGTTTGTTAAACTTGTCTAACGTATGATCAGCGTGTGGGAGATACAAGTCCTTAGACTTGAGGTCAATACACGCCTTATCTATAAAGTAATGTACTTTGATCCCGTCCTAAGCTCAAATGCCTTGTATGTTGAGATACGACTTGTATTGGGTACATTACAATGTGGATTGAAGGTGGTAGTTGAGCCAAGATTAGGATTCATTCCTCGAATGTATGTTCGAGAGAACACTCGGATTCTCAGTGATATTAGGTTGACTAAGTCATTGGCCAACGCAATAGACATATTTAGAATATGGTCTAGTCATCGACTAATATAGATGAGATACAATGATTTAGCCATTTGGATAGACAATTGACAAACCCTAAGCTTGATTGGGTGTGTCGTGAACGAAAGGATTTTATCTTACCACATAAAGGTTTTGTTACTGGATTCGCGTAAACGTACTTCACATATTGAGTTCGTCTTCCGGCACCGTCTAGGAGTTCCGCGTAGACCTTAATTTGATTAATGTCAATATGAGAAGGCATGTAGGGTCACACTATGTCGATTGTCCATTTCGATCTAAGGATGTATTGAGAGAGTAATTAAAATGTTCGATTTGGAATCGAGACATTTAAATGAATAATGATTACATTAATTAAGTCAAAATTGGATTTTGGATTTAATTAAGAATGCACAGAAATTAAATCGAGACAGTGCAAGTGCACGTCGAGCGCCGGGACGCCCATACCCTAGGGCCACGACGCCTCTGCGTCAATTTTGGGCCAGGCCCAAGGTCAAACCCTAATCCGATTTTTGACCTAATTTTCAACTATAAATAGAGGCATTCACTTTCATTATTCTACACCAATTTTCAGAATAACATTCTAAGCCTTAGAGGTTTAGAATAAAATACTCTCTCGAACCTCTGGCAGATTTTCTAGCTTTCCGAAGGAGAAATACATTGAAGCTTGGAGCTTGCAATCAGAAGGGCAACCGCGTGTGCACCTCACAGTAGATAAAGACTCCAGATTATTGTAACTTGTAAGTAAATGTTTTTATGTTACAAGTTTCATTGTTGTATAATCATACCAGAAATTATTGTTAGGGTAAATAAGAAACGAAATTTTAAACTTTCGTTGTGCCTTACTTATATGCTTTGTACCCAACAAAACCATTCAGTGGTATCAAAGCTCAGGCTGGTTCAATGGTTATATAACAATTGAATAGATTAATAATATGGGTTAAACATAAAATTGGATTAAAATGAAGTTCCTTGAAATCCTACGTATCTTGAACAAATATTGACCTTTTTGATGTTACCCTAAATTATCTCCTACGCTAACTCGAAGAAGTCATTCCAATCTAACTCGAACTAAGCCAAAGTGCGTTGTCTGGCTCATTGCATGGTGTAGGCTAAGAACGGATGATAGTCGAATGGGCGTTATTGATAATGGTGGGTGATGATTAAGGACATATGAATTGATCCCTAAATTGGACTTAGGGGTTGAATAATTTTTTGAAAATCAACACAGAAATGTTTGTCATGACGTCGGCGCCGCGACCCTTTGATAGGGCGCCGCGGCGCTGGCTAGGGATTCAAGGCGGCGCCGCGGCTCCATGGTGGAGCGTCGCGGCGCTGATACGTCGTTTTAGAAAATATTAACTCACTGGACAACAGGCGTCGCGGCTCCATGGTGGAGTGTCGCGGCTCCATGGTGGAGCACCGCGGCGCTAATGCAATTTTCCAGAAGCTGAAAAGCTACTGCCACAGTGGCATCGCGGCGCTAATCAATAGCACCGCGGCCCCACCTGTCCAGAAACAAAAAAAAAATTGAGTTCAGAATGTTTAACCCAAGATTATTATTATACACTATATTATTTGATAAGTATACTTTTTATGTGCTAAATGTCAAAAATGTTTGTCATTTACATTTCTAGAATAGTGTCCGCTATAACTGTCTGGGCAGGCGGCGCCCAGTGTTTGATTAAACCTTCTTTTATCATGCATATTTGGTTGATGGTTCCCAAGCTATATGTGTTATTAGTTTTTCATGATGTTAAAATGTCATATTGGATGTGGCATTAAAGTGTTGATCTTGGTTAGAACCCTGAATTAAAATGTTCCCCAAAATTTTAAATACAAGTCTAACTTAAACGCGTCGTCCATTATAATTGCTAGAGTGCAAAATCCTCTTCGACGATACGAGTATTTATGCCAAAGCATTTGCTCTAAGTCTACGAGGACCCGTACTCTTTCATAGATGTGTTTTAACGTAAAAGCAAATGATAAACTTTTGTGGGTATTTACACCAAAGTGTTTGCTCACAAAGGCCAAGTTTGCTTAGATACATAAACACAGTCGTGTAATGGGGTTGACTTGCTTAGACAAATCTTGGTGCCAAAGTGTCGGACTAATCTAAGAACGCAAGATTAAATGTAATAATTTGATCAACCAAGAGTTGCGAATAAGTTTTACAATTGGTTTAGAACCTACCAAGATATGTTGTTGATGTTATCAGCCAAAGCAAACGCGGAGATAACATAGGCTTGGATCTTGACCCATTATGACCTAAATTAAAGTAGGTCCATATTCTACCATGGGGTCGTGGAAGTATGTTAAAATAGTGGGAGCTAATTTAACAAAAGGCCTTGTTGATTAGCCTAAATGAATGTGTATAATAGGAAATAGATTTTGAATTTGATTTCCGGTCTGTCTAATTCTTCAGATTATAAAAGATGTCGAGCTTGTTGTTGAAAATATTGATTGAGATGAATAAACTTACTGGACCGAACGTGTTGGACATAGTGTTCCCTACAGTCCCTGCCACAGATTCTGAAGAATATGTCTCATTTGATAAAGTTGCTTACCAGAAACATCTAGATGATGCCACTTCGGCACAATGCGTGTTCTACCTCGTTTAGTTGAGACTCGGTGGAAAGAGGAGGCAAACATTAAGTGGCAACGCCAAGTCTGTAAAAAGCAATGTACATCTGAAATCTAATCATTTCTAGCAACGATGACAAAGTGGAGAGAGAAAAGGGAGCGGTGCTATTAGAATTTTACCCTAATCGCCGAATCAAAACACGAAATGAACTTGGGAGTGGGTCTGGTGCGTATAAGTGTGGTTTGGTCCGGGTCTGAATCAGTTATGGACTTGGGATCGGCCGAAAAAGAAGAAAGGCCCCAAATCACGGAAAAATGCAAACTTATTAGAAAGTCATCACATTTTGCAAATGTGGCTATTAATTAAATTAGCAAATTAGTCCTATCAAGATTAGCCTTTAGAGCGAGGATTGGGCAAACTTAAATCAGAATACCATTCGCTTCTTCTGTCAGCTAATTCAACAATATTTGTTATTGCCCTTGGGCTTGGTTCAGAGTTCTGCCTTCTAGGCTTCTTCCTTAATCCGAAAAAGCCTGATTAATGCGCCTTAAAACACTTTTTCGCGTCGAGCCTTGTTGAGTTTTGAGAACTTTTCCATTCTATGGGAAAGGTTTCCAGTACGGATTTTGCCGTTGTCGAGCTTAAAAGCGGATGATGATCCCTAATCAGGAGTTTGGTCCTAGCTTTTCGATTTCATCTTGAGTTTTGTCCTCGCAAAGATATGAGGGAGCTTTTGTACCCCAGGACGGATACAGGTGACCCAAATTGAGCTCCTTGCAAAACATTTCAATTAAAGACCAAATTGGAATTAATTTAAAACAAAGGCCTTTTCAATTGCAACAAAAATGTAAAACTTTTTAATTAAGCTTGAAATGACAAAAAATTGAGATATAATTTAATTCTATATTTAATTTAACAAATTTTTCAATTTTGACAGAGTAAATTATTTAACAATTTAATCATGAATAATTTTCAATAATGAATTACATAATCATTTTATTTACTATTTTGATTTATATAAAACATGATATACCATAATATATCGGGTGATATTTTGTCAATTGAAATGGCTAAATATTACCAAGATAATTTTTTAAAAATCATTTTTATTTCGTAAAAGAGTATATTTCACTTCTCCTGTGACTCGGGAACTCTGAATAATTAAATAAAATTATTTGTGGGAAAAAAATTAAGTGTCAACACTCTTGATTTGTATACTTGAACACATCCTTATTCTTACAATTTGGGTAAATTTACTCATATCGGACGGTTCAATTTCTAGTCCGAAGATACAGGATATTACTGGAGATTCTAGGGTGAGTTGCTTTGCTGATCTGCAATACTAGACTCCCTCTATCTTTTTTTTGTATTTCTATTGTTGACAGTGTATTGATTCAAACACTGTATGCATTTTTATCTTAGACGCACTTGACTCATATCACCAGATTTTCAGTTGTAGTTGTATTATTCTGCACGTATGGTTATGCGAGACACATTTATGACGTGTCATTATTTTGAATACTTATTTTTGTATTATAATAATAAAATAATAGTTAAAACTGAAATTGGTACACCTAATGGGTGGGATCTAGGTGTCATATCACGGCTTAGGTGAATTTGGATCGTTATAGTTTTACTCACTTTCAAATTGTTCTAACTTCTAACATCCCTAATTACATAACATCTAGAGCGTCAGTTAACACATCTCAAAGCTTCTATGGACCACTAAATGAGCTTCAAACAATTAAACATACCATATCCTTAAATCATTGAGCTAATAATTAGTCCATATTAAAAAAATTATAGTGTTTTACATTATCCCTCCTATATGACATTTCTCCTCGAATGTCGCATGAAGCACTCTCTAAGTCGCAACACACACAATAATTAACACTTGCTCCTAAATCAGATAAGGAAAATCTTGCAAAAGTTTGAACCTTTGCGTACTTTCTTCCTCAAACAAGGGACGAATTATCTTGTTCAAGCCATGTAGCCTCCTTTGTTTCATGGTTAGACCATAAAACTATCACTGAAGCTAAATCTTTTGTCCTCTATCTCTGAACTAGTCCGTCAAGAATTTTAATGAGCACTAGCTCTCAATAAATTCCACTTCATTTACGGGAATAACTTGGGCTTTGTCACGAACAGACTGTCTCAGCATTGGCACATGAAACACTAGACATACATAACCTATTTTGTTGGCCGGTAGGACTAGTAGGCCGCGTTACCACTATTACTTACAATGTTGTGGAGACTAACTAATCTAAGACTCATCTTTGCTTTTTTTTTTTCAAACTTAATAACTCCCTTCATCGTCAACACCTTTAACAACATATAGTTGCCTTTTAAAAATCTAAATAGCTACGCCTTTTGTATAGTAACACTTTTGGAGATTTAGACTTGTTTTAAGAATGTCCTGAATCATTCTTACTTTCTTCAAAGCATCTTTGACCAACTCAGGTTCAATCTCTGTTGGTTCAAAATACCCTATCATAGATCTAAAATGACATCCATATAGACCTTCATAATGAGTCATGTAGATACCCACCTAATAGTTGTTATTGTATGAAAACTCTAATAAGGGAAACTCTTCCTCGCAATTTTCACCAAAATCGATCGCAGAAACCCATAACATATCTCTCAGATTATTCTCTCAACTTATTTATCAATATGAGGATGGAAGGTGATACTCAAATTTACCTTTGTAGCCAAACTGTTTTGGAAAGACTGTCAGAATCTTGCTGAAAACTATGCTCCTCTATAAAAATGATTGAAACAAGAGAACCATTTAACCACAAAATTTTATTAATGTACAACTCAACATACATCATATGTTGACTTTATATTAAAAATATCAGAGTTGAATGGTACTCCCAAGTTAAAAGTATAGTGTAAGTGATTGTTATAAAAAAATATTCATGTTCATAACTCTTAATGATTTGGACTTTTAATGTTTTAAAGTTCTTTCATGCTTATGCATTCATGTCTATTATGTCTCGCACCAGTCTTAGTGTGGGGATTAATGAAACTCACTGAGTACTGAAAGTTAGTGTAATAACATTCTTTTTATGGGAACCTACATTAACCAATGTCAATGCTAATGCATGGTTAACAGACAAGCAGATTATACGATATGGCATTGCCTCCCTCTAGTGGTTATTGGTGAGTTCGTTTTTGATATCTACGGGGACATACTTTCAATTTAGTAATATTTTACTTAACTTGTTTATTCTAAGGATTAGTTGCGAAGTCTTTGTCCTGTGCAATCTGCCAGCTCATGGTTGGAGTCTTCATAGAGAGTGATAGTTGAGTTATGATTTTCATATTTTCGTTATTTTTGCACACAATAAGAATGATTTTATTTTGACAAACAAGTGTTATAATATCAGTAAATAAAGAACGAACCGTTTAGAATAATTCTACTATATTTATCATCTTATTGAAGGGGAGCCTTGGAGTAACTGTTAAAGTTGGTGTCATGTGACCAGGAGGTCACGAGTTCAATTCGTGGAAACAGTCTCTTGCAGAAATGCAAGGTAAAGCTGCGTACAATAAATTCTTGTGGTCCGGCCTTTCTCCGAACCCCACACATAGCGGGAGCTTAGTGCACCGGGCTGCCCTTTTTTTTATCATCTTATATTAGATGTTTTCTTTAAGATATGCATTGGATTGCGTAATATTTCATATTTAAGAATGAATAGAAAAGTTGGTTCATTCTTTGACTGCTCTTCTCCCCCAAAAAAAAAGAGAGACTGAATTTCTTCCACCTTCCCTGTACGAGTAGTGAAGAAGTATAGAGCACTTTAGTTGGTTGTTGACCAACGGAAAGCATGAGAGAAAAAAAGGCAGAATTTACGCAATTTCTTTTCTAAGAAAGAGATCATAGTGATTGATGGCTCTTTCAATCCGGCGAAATGGAAGGCTTTGGCGTGTACCAAAATTAATAAGCTTACGACCACTGAACAAACTTGGTTGACGAACATAGTTTATGCGCCGCTAATGTAGCGGCTTGTCGAGCATTTGACAAACTCACACCATTCATTTCAAATAGGATTTGTCCCCTGGACACACGAGCAATCCAACCCGTAGGATTTCCTTTTCCTCTTCTAAAGAGGTTTGCTGGATCAAATAAGATATTGAATGTTGGTCACTGCTCAACCAGAAAGCGGGTGGTAATAAAGATGTACTATAGTATCAACTTCCTAGTCTTTTGCTTTATCGTGATTTCATTTTTGAATGGGTAGATCGTACTCCTCTGAATTTGAGTAGAAATTTAGACTTGTATTAGTATTTGGTATCTATTAATAAGTTTTTTATGGTAAAAACCTTACAATTTGGTTCAAAACCATGCTCTTCCTAGATATCTCTTCCACGGATTTATTACCAAACTTCCATTCACTGTTTGTAACTAAATTTTGACAACATGTTGAGTGAATATATGGACAAACAATGGAAAATCTATTTACCAACCAAATACTAGAACCGCTCATCAATCAAACATTAAAAAGTACATGAGAAAATAATATTTGGTAACAAATATTCCCCTCCGTACCAAACACAACCCAAAATATTGATAATATTGTTGGTTACAAAGGTGCAGGAAACGGAAATTACAAGTAACTGCTAAGTATTGCAAGAACTGAAATTGCAGTTGAACAATAAACTGAATTACAATGAACAAATAAACAATAAACTGGAACAGTTTTTGGTATGCTGAGTCGAGTGTTTGCACTCTGTCTTTAAGACAATATTGCCCCGTATGTATCCTTTCTACGTCCTGGACAATTGTCTCCCAAGATAAAACAGCAAGCGAACAAATAATCAAAGAAAACTCAAGTGTTACCGTGAAGAATTTTGAGTAATGAAATGATGCTGGAAGTTGTAGGAAGACTGAATTCGTTTTTGTTTGTGTGTTAAGTGTAGCTCAACAATGGTGACAAAGGGGTTCTTTATATAATTGAAGGAGAGGCTGATGAACTGCCTCCATAAGTGCCATTACTGGCCAAGTAATGGTAATTATGGAGGTAGTAATTCCTCCAACATAAATGGTGAAGATGTGCTACGGATTGACCATTTAGGAAGAGTAATTCAGCCAAACTCTTCCAAGATAAAACAGCAAATGAACAATTGAGCAAAGGAAACTCAAGTGTTACCGTGAATAATTTTGAGTAATGAAATGATGCTTAGAAGATTGTAGGAAGACTGAATTCGTTTCTGTTTGTATGTTAAGTATAGCTCAGGGACCAAACTGTACATCTGAAATAATTCTGGTTCAAACTGTACATATGAAACTTCAGGGATCAAATTGTACATATGGCAATATCCCTTGGGGTCCCAAACCCCAAGACAACTTTGAGACTTATAAACAAAACAATTCTTTCTTCCTCCACCGATGAGGGAGAATTGATCCCATACCACACTTTTCCATGCTTCAAACACCTCACTTCGTGGACCAATATCTCTTTCATTTCTCAACGAAATTTGACGATCCTTGGCCCTACGGTTATCTACTTACTTAGTAGATCATGCACGTGTGAAGAACCGGATTCTCCAACATGCGTAACACTAGTGTTTAAGCCGTTAAAGTTGGTCGGACGCAACTCCCGCCAAAGGAAAATTTCCAACAATCCCCTCTTAAAAGAGATTTTGGCGCACTCACAAGGTGCCTTTTCATTTTCAGCAATATTTCCGTGGACCGATGTGGCATAAGGAGAGGTAGTGTCAGCTTTGAATCTTCCATAGTTAAATACCATCGGACTTACTTACTGCGCGGTGAATGTGATGTCTTGAACCGTCAGTGTTTAGTGTAAGCCAAGTCAATAGTACCAACACAACAAATTCCCTTACTCTCTTCTTCGTAGTGTTTTGTCCGTTGTGGCCATGGACAACTTCTTGGATTCTTAAGTGCGTTCATTTGAGGCGGCCCGTCCTCGCACTTATATAGGTGGTCTCCTACAAGGTATCCTGCTATACCCCACTTCACAAGTGTTAGGAACCATTAAAAGTTTCACCAAACCTAACCTCAACTGTTGAGGATCGTTAAAGGTTTTGAAAACTTAACCTTTACCCATACTGCAGATAACACTTAATGTCTATCGCGGGAACGGCTTTGGATTGGGTGTTTCTTTACAGAAATCACTATCCGAAGTGCTCATGCTTCCACTGAAGCGATCAACTGAACCTTTACGGCTTAGTTTTCACATTGAACCAAATTACTGGGATCTCCAGTCAGTAAGGTTGGGTTACCACCATATTGGTCCTTATATTTTAGGTTTTAAGCCCACTCCCCTAGACTGGCAAACCATCTGATCCTTGGGTAAGCCCTTTGTCAATGGGTCTGCTATATTATCCTTTGACTTAATGTAATCAATGGATATTATACCCGTGGTGATCAGCTGCCTAACGGTCTTATGCCTCCATCGAATATGACGAGACTTACCGTTGTACATAGCATTATGTGCCCTTCCTAGAGCCGACTGGCTGTCGCAGTGGATCAGGACTGAAGGTACGTGTTTGTTCCAATACGGAACATCCTCTAAGAAGTCATGAAGCCACTCAGCTTCTTCTCCTGCTTTGTCTAAAGCGATAAACTTTGATTCCATTGTGGATCGGGCGATGCAAGTTGGCTTAGAGGATTTCCAAGACACAGCCCCACCACCAATTGGAAATACATACCACTGGTGGACTTAGTGTTCTCTATATCAGATATCCAGTTTGCATCACTGTACCCCTCTAGTACAGCTGGATATGTCGAATAGTGTAACCCGAAAGAGCGTATATTTTAGGTATTGTAATACCCGATTCAACGCCTTCCAGTGATCATCACTCAGATTACGGGTGATCCTAGCCAACTTATTGACTGCATAAGAAATATTAGGTCGGTGCAGTTTGTTATATACATCAAACTACCGATCACCTGTGCATATCGCTCCTGGTATACAGGTGCACCAAGATTTTTATCAAGCTTTTGATTTGTATCCATTGGTGACTTTATCGGTGAACTGTCTAACATCTCGAACTTTCTCAAAACATCTTCGATGTAGTAAGACTGAGATAAGATCAGTCTGTCAGACGTCTTAGAGATTTTTATCCCTAAGATGACATCTGCGATACTCATATCCTTCATGTCGAAGCATTGTTTCAACATGTTCTTAGTCTCTAGGATTACCCTAGGACTGCTTCCTGTGATCAACATGTCGTCTACATAGAGGCATGTCATAACAAATGAGTCAGAGTTACCTTTCGTGTAGACACATTTATCATACTCATTAATGGCAAAACCCTTCGATAGTAGAGTACTATAAAAATTTTCGTGCCATTGCTTCGAGGCTTGTTTCAGCCCGTACAGAGATTTGACAAGTCGACAGACTTTTTTCTCTTGCCCTTGAACCACATACCCCTCGGGTTAGTCCATATAAATTTCTTCTTCCAAATCACCATTTAGAAAGACTATCTTGACATCCATTTGATGTATCTCAAGGTCACGCAAAGCTGCGATCGCAATGAATACCCGTATGGATGTCATCCAGGATACCGGGGAGTATGTGTCAAACTAGTCAAAACCTTCTATCTGCTGATAGCCCTTGATTACCAACCTGGCCTTGTACTTGTCTATAAACCCATCTGCTTTATATTTTCATTTGAGTATCCATTTACAACCCAACGATTTATTTCCCGGAGGAAGATCAACCAACTCCCAAGTATGGTTATGTAGAATGGAGCCTATTTCACTCTCAATAGCTTCTTTCCAAAGCGGTGCTTCTGGAGTTGACAACGCCTTAGCAATTGTCTGTGGTTCATCATTAACCATATAAGCTACAAAGTCAGGACCGAAGGACTTATCCTTCCTGACTGTTTTACTTCGCCTTAGATCCATCTCTGGAGTCTCCAAGTTTTGAGAATCTGGAACACTAGATTATGGATGTTCAGCCACCTCGAGATCCGCTAGATCTGAATCATCTAGATCCGGGCCGTCAACGACTCCCAGTTCTTGAGAGCTTTATGCATAACTTTGTTTGCGAGAGGTTATGTGTTTTTCCTTTCTAGGAAAGGTACCTTCAAAGAATAGAGCATTCCTTGATTCCATGATTGTACCCTGGTGGATATCTGGAATATCCGACTTATGCACTAAGAAGCGATAAGCACTACCGTTATTTGCAAATCCGATGAATATGCAATCTACAGTCTTAGGCCCAATCTTGACCTACTTTGGCTTAGGTACTTCAACCTTTGCCAAACAACCCCACACCTTAAAATATTTGTAGGTGGGTTTCTTTCCCTTTCATGATTCATATGGAGTTTTGTCCTTACCCTTATGTGGGACTCTGTTAAGAATTGTATTAGCGGTAAGGACGACTTCTCCCCACATGTTTTGGGGAAGATCGGAATTGATGAGCAAGGCATTCATCATTTCCTTCAATGTGCGGTTCTTACGTTCCGCCACACCATTTGATTGAGGTGAGTATGGAGTCGTCGTTTGATGAACAATGACTTCTTGGGCACAGTATTTCTCAAATGGCGCTATGTATTCTCCCCCTCTATCGCTACGAATGGATTTAATCCGTAGGCTTAGTTGGTTTTCAACTTCTGCTTTGTAACGTCGGAACACTTCAAAGGCTTCATCCTTACTTTTCAACAAGTAAATGTAACAATACCTTGTGATATCATCAGTGAATGTCACAAAGTACTTGTACCCCACTCTAGTTGGTGTGAACTTCAAATCACATATATCTATGTGAATAAGTTCTAGAGGAGCGGTATTCCTTTCGACGGATCGAAAAGGAAGCTTGGTGAGTTTTACCTCTATGCACACCTCACACTTATGTGGAGGGTTTACGTCGATAAACGACAACAACTCCATCTTTACTAGCCTTTGGATAGACTTGTAGTTAACGTGTCCTAATCTATGATGCCATAAATTAGAAAACTTAAGCAAATAAGAAGAAGGTTCAACTTTATTACTTGGATGCATTGCATACATGGCATTTACTTTGAAGAGGCCTTCACAGACGAAGCCTCTCCCTACAAAAGTGTCATTCTTAGTGAGTACAAACTTATTGGATTCAAACACTAGCCTAAAACCAGCATTAACCAATAAAGGTCCAGAAATTAAATTTCTTATAATCTCTGGGACGTGCATCACTTCCTTCAAAGTGATCTCCTTACCGGAAGTCATCTTCAGGACCACCTTTCCTACCCCCAGCACGTCGGACGAAGCGTTATTGCTCATGAACAGCTTCTTATCGATGACTGGTGTGTACGTGGAGAAGGCATCTCTGTTGGAACAGATGTGTCTGGTAGCACCTGTGTCCATCCACCACTGCATCGGATTCTCAACCAGGTTGGCTTCTAGCACTACTGCTGAGAACTCCTCAATCATGTCATCCAGTAGCGTGTCCTTGACGACGTTAGCATGCGCCTTGCCTCTAGCCTTGGCTTTCTGTTGTTGCTCAGTCTTGAGCTTGCGGCATTCCTTAATCTTATGACCAGGTTTTCCACAGTGGTGACAGTTGCCTCTGGACATCTCCGCTGCGTGGGCCTTGCCGTTTTTCTGGAACTTCCGCTTCTTGCTTGAGTTCCCTTTGGCCTCAGCCACATTTACCTTTGCCTCAGCAGGTTGTTTACCCTTAGGCAAGGCCTTCTTGTTATCTTCCTGGATTTGGAGTTTGATAACAAGCTCTTCAAAAGTCATCTCCTTTGTCTTGAGTTTCAAGTAACTCATAAACTCATTCCATGAAGGAGGTAACTTTTCAATCAGCGATGCAACCAAAAACTGCTCATTTGGTTTAATTCCTTCCAAATCCAGGTGATGTAAAATCATTTGGAATTCCTGGACTTGGGACATCACTGTCTTACTATCCACCATTTGGAATTTAGAAATTTCCCAATGATGAACTTCTTAGTACCCGTATCTTGTGCGTTGTACTTCTTTTGCAGTTTTTCCCACAGCTCTTTGGCAGTGCCAACGGTGCAATAGACCGTGTAGAGAGGGTCTGCAAAGCACTTCAGTATGTAATTCTTACACATGAAATCGTTATGATTCCACGCATCAAGAACCATCTTCATGCCATTAATGACATGGATACCAAGGCCCCATTCACCCGTTTCATTAGGCGAAGAGTCCATTTCATCTCCAGCTTGTGGAGGATATTCCGTTAGGAACCGGGCCATGCCCATAACTGTCAAATAGAACAACATCTTTTGTTGTCATCTCTTAAAGTTTGAGCCCATGAATTTTTTAGGGCGATCATGGTGGGCGGCAGAAGGTGGAGCAGCAGCAGTCGGGAAAGCAGCGGAGTTGCTGCCTTGAACAGTAGCGGCAGCAGTAGTGAAGGCAGCAGAGTAACTTGGCCAGTAGCGGGGAAGGCAGCATTGTTGCCTTGAGTGGCAAAGCGACAGAGAGCAAAAGCAGCAGCGATAGCAAGAAGCAATAGTCATGTTTCCAGCCATGTTGCAGCAGTTATAATAAGTGAATATTGTCTTAAACTTGTTGGTTACAAAGATGCAGGAAACGGAAATTACAAGTAACTGCTAAGGATTACAAGAACTGAAATTACAATTCAACAAGAAACCGAAATTACAAAGAACAAACTGGAACTGTTTGTGGTATGCTGAGTCGAGTGTTTGCACTATCTTTAAGACAATATTGCCCCGTATGTATCCTTTCTACGTCCTGGACAATTGTCTCCCAAGATAAAACAGCAAGCGAACAAATGAGCAAAGGAAACTCAAGTGTTACCGTGAAGAATTTTGAGTAATGAAATGATGCTGGAAGTTGTAGGAAGACTGAATTCGTTTATGTTTGTGTGTTAAGTGTAGCTCAACAATGGTGACAAAGGGGTTCTTTATATAGTTGAAGGAGAGGCTGATGAACTGCCTTCATAAGTGCCATTGCTGGCCAAGTAATGGAAATTATGGAGGTAATAATTCCTCCAATATAAATGGTGAAGATGTGCAACGGATTGGCCATTTAGGAAGAGTTTGGCTGAATTACTCTTCCTAAATGGTCAATCCGTAGCACATCTTCACCATTTATGTTAGAGGAATTACTACCTCCATAATTTCCATTACTTGGCCAGCAATGGCACTTATGGAGGCAGTTCATCACCTCTCCTTCAACTATATAAAGAACCCATTTGTCACCATTGTTGAGCTACACTTAACACACAAACAGAAACGAATTCAATCTTCCTACAACTTCCAGCATCATTTCATTACTCAAAATTCTTCACGGTAACACTTGAGTTTCCTTTGCTCATTTGTTCGCTTGATTTTATCTTGGGAGACAATTGTGCGGTGACGTAGAAAGGATACATACGGACAATATTGTCTTAAAGACATAGTGCAAACACTCGACTCAAGATACCACAAACGAGCCCGATTTGTTTTTTGTAATTTCAGTTTCTTGTTGAATTGTAATTTCAGTTCTTGTAATCCTTAGCAGTTACTTGTAATTTTCGTTTTCTGCATCTTTATAACCAACAAATATTCCCTAAGCAGTATGTTACACCAAGTTGAAGCCATGTTACATATATTTTTTGAGAGCTTACTCATTTTCTAAAACTTTTTTTCCTTCTTCAAATAACATGTTACTTATGTTAGGTCTCGGGCTCGAGCCCAGAAAAATTCTTGGTAGGGAGTGCTTCTCTCGAATGAGCCCTACGCGACGCGAATCCAGATATAGTCGGGCTCCAATGCAGATACTGGACACCGGATGAAAACAAAAAAAAACATGTTACTTTACTATGGTTCAGAAAATCACTTTTATCATTTCGCGCACCATTACATGTAATCAACCTTTAATACGCATGCAAAGCAACTAAGATCATCATTTTCGACAAATAAATTATGTAGAATTTAACCTTTATACCGATATAATATACTAATAAGATTGCTTCACTGTATGAGCACCTGAAAGATAATTATAAGGAATTGTCTATAATGATAATAACTAGGATAATAATGCAGACAACATGTATAGCATTAAATTAGGGTAAAACTCTTAGTAATGTCAGTGGATATAATAGTTAAATCTAATTAATTATGTACTAAATTTAAGTAATCCTATTAAGCAACTCATACTCATGATAACTCATGTTCTCACTCGTATTATTGGGAACATAACAACCCATGAGATGCACGAGACAACACGAATTAACACGTTATTCATGTAATTTAATTTGCCACTCCAAGTTACGTACCGAGTACCATCGATCTAGTGCTTTTGGACCCCAAGCATTGATTATGGAAATTCTCCTACCCCATTCATAATATTTGGGTTCCAATGAGGGTCCAATAAATTGGGAAATCAAATAATTTTTTCTTTAACTCAATATATAGATTTTTTGATTATTTTATAATAAAATTTATATATTTGAAAACTATATTAGAAGTAATATAAATTTGCATAATTAAAAATTCACAATATATGAAAAAAATTAAAGAAAATCGTAGTTAAAAAAGACCTATTTGACTCCCCAAATAGGTCACCCCTGGTATAAACAACAGAGACTGAGGGAGCATACATATAGAGCCGGCCAAATTCATATTCAAAAGAGTACTCCTCCTTCCATTCATTTGCAACTTGTTTGAATATCCAAAAGTAATTATGCAAGAAAACTCTTCCACCAGATCACCTGGAACAACAAGGCAACAAATGCTTCAGCCTTCGAACCTTGTCCAAAAGTGCTTGGAGGAAAATGGATTTACTCAAACTTTCAAAAACTTATTATCTTCTCTACCCAAAGCAAAAGGTTGGTACAGTCCTCATTTGTACAATTACCAGGGCTTTTGGCTGACAGCCTTGCACTTAGAAGGTACACTTTTCTTTCAACACCACTTTCACGCTCGTGACTCTGATATTCTCCTTGTCACAAGTCCTAAATCGGGCACCATTTGGCTGAAGGCTATGGTATTCACTTTAATCAATAGAATGCAACACTCTGTCCTTTCCAAAGAACACCTTTTACTCACTTGTAATCCTCATGATTTAGTTCCATTCTTGGAATTGAATTATGCACAGGAAAAGAATCCCATTTCACAAGAAGATGACCCTTCTTTAACTTCACCAAGGCTCTATTCTACTCATTTACCATATGTTTCTTTGCCGGAATCAGTCAAGAATACAAAATGCAAAATTATCTACATGTGTAGGAACCCAAGGGACATTTTTGTATCACTGTGGCATTACATTAGTAAGCTCAGGAGTCAAGAATCAGAAATGATACCATTCGAAGAAGCCTTCGACATGTTCTGCAATGGATTCACCATGGCAGGACCATTTTGGGACCACGTTTTGAGTTATTGGGAAAAAAATTGTGAAATGACTCAGAAGGTGTTGTTTTTGAAGTATGAAGAAGTGAAAGAGAAACCTTTTTTGCATTTGAAACGTTTGGCTGAGTTCTTGGATTGCCCATTTTCTTTAGAGGAAGAAGAAACGGGCTTGGTGGATGAAGTTATAAAGCTATGTAGCTTTGACAATTTGAGCAACTTGGAAGTGAACAAGAGTGGTAAGACAATGTTTGGAAATGATAATAGAGTTTTCTTCAGGAAAGGTGAAGTGGGTGATTGGAAGAACCATTTGACTGATGAAATGGTTGATAGGCTTAATCAAATTACAGAAGACAAGTTCAAGGGCTCGGGCTTGAAGTTATAGATGCTCTTTAATTTCTCGAAGAACATGTAATATTGAAAAAAAAAGCTGTAGCTTATCTGCTACAATAAATAGAGGGTGATTTGATACTATAAAAACTTATTTACACTATGGATGTGTATAAGTTAAATTAGTTTCTCGACATATGTCTTGCACGTGGATGTCGAGTCATGTAGTCAATATGATTGAATATCATTTGACATTGGATTGTGCATGTTTTGTGAATTAATATTAATATTATTGAAAAATTAAATAAAATATTTACACAAGAAAAAATAAAGTACAAAAATTTGTGAATGATTCAATGTGGATTGTCATATGGTGACTTGTTTGTCGAGATCAAGATGATTAAATAGCGTGCGAAGATAAACCATCAAAGTTCAATTAGATGCATGTGACTTTCTTTGTACTTAATTTGATTTTGTGAGGTACATAGAAGCACGTATCTCACCTTTATACTTTTCTTATAGAGGATATTCATGGTGTAAGTTACTTTCATCTATTTCAGTTTCTCTATAATGACCAATTTTTTTTAGGCAAAAAACAAACACCAACATGTTGTTGGTGTTTTATTAAAAACAAATTCAAGTATTTACAGAAAGAAAATGAAGACAAGAAAGAAAGTTTTCCTAAGCTACACTAAGACTTAAAAGTGTAACAAAAAGTTGGCCACGTGAAAATGCATGTTTATATAGATACAATATATCATCATTACAAAATATAAATAAAAAATACTGCGCTGAAAAGTTTCCAACTAATATTCTGAAAGAGAATAATCTCTTGATGATTTCATTAATGTAATTAGCTTATATACATGATATATAATAGTCATTCTAGGCTATAATTACGGAAATCAAATATACACATAACTAATACAAAAGATTACTATAATAATTAAAGATATACAAGATCACTAATGATATCAAAAGAATATATTTTCATATATTCTATCACACCCCCGCAGTCGTAGCGGGCAGTTGTCATACGCTGAGACTATCTCGAAAATCTTCAAACAGAACCAAGGGAAGACCCTTAGTAAAGATGTCAGCAATCTGATAACGTGAAGGGACATGAAAGACACGTACTTGTCCACGAGCAACCTTTTAACGAACAAAGTGAATATCCATCTCGATATGTTTAGTGCGCTGATGTTGTACAGGATTCCCCGAGAGATATATCGCACTCACATTATCACAGTAGACCAATGTAGCTTTCTGAATAGGAAAATGAAGCTCTAAGAGGAAGTTACACAATCGACATGACTCATACACCACATTGGCAACTCCTCGATATTCAGCCTCCACGCTAGAGCGCGACAAAGAAGCCTGGCGTTTAGCCGACCAAGAGACCAATTTATCACCAAGAAACACCCAATAACCAGATGTCGAACGCCTGGTATCTAGACATCTACCTCAATCAGCATCTATATATGAAATGAGAGTAGATACCGATGATGGATGTAGGTGTAAACCATGATCAAGAGTGCCCTGAATGTAGCATAAAATGCGTTTGAGAGCGTGCATGTGTTCTTCCCTCGGATCATGCATGAATAAACACATTTGTTGCACTGCATAAGTAATATCGGGCCTCGTAAATGTGAGATATTGAAGAGCCTCGCAAGACTACGATAGTGAGAGGGATCCTCATATGGTGTGCTAGAAGTAACACTCAGCTTTGGTTTAGTGTCAATCAGAGTAGAAGATGACTTACAGGCTAATATGCCAGCCTGTTTAATGATCTCTGTTGCATACTTTCTCTGAGATAGAAATAGACCACCTGCATAACGAGTGACAGCTATACCTAGAAAATAACTCAATGGCCCCAAGTCTTTCATAGTAAATTTTGAGCTGAGAAGAGGTATGATAGACTTGCGAAGTTTATCAGAGGAAGCAGTCAAATATAATATCATCCATTTATAACAAAATGTAGGCCATAGAAGTAACGTGGCGATATATGAATAGAAAATGATCAGACTTGTTGTGACAAAACCCAAGAGTAGACACATAATCTGCAAATCTTTTGTACCAGGTCCGAGGAGTCTGTTTTAGCACATACAAGGATTTCTTCAGCAAGCACACATGATTAGGATGAGCGGGGTCCCTGAAACCCTAGGGTTGATGCATGTATATTGTTTCCTTGAGTTTTCCCTGTAAGAATATATTTTTCACGTCCAGTTGATGAATGAGTCATGCTTTTGAGAGAGCTAGACCGAGAACAATGAGAATAGTTGCTGGTTTGACCACCGGACTAAATGTATCTCCATAATCCACGCCAACCTATTGAGTTTTACCATCACCTACAAGTCGGGCCTTATGCCTCTCAAAACAACCATCAGATTTTCTTTATGAGTAAAAATCCACATAGAGCGGATCACATAACACTAGGTGGACGGGGCACCAACTCCCACGTCTTATTTCAATAAGAGCATCATATTCATCATTCATAGCCATTTTATAATTTGGGTCACAAAGGGCAGACACGAGATTACATGGTAGAGGAGATTTAGTGCTATTAGAATTGAGATTAAATTGTCACTTTGGTCTAAAAATACCCCTTTGGCTGCGAGTAACGGGCCCTGGTCCCGGAATTGAAGTGGGATGGATTTGGGGTGGGAGCCATGGGCACCGAGTTCTGATGTGGTATAATTGGGTTGGAAGGGCATTGGGCTGCCACCCGCTGGGCTTGGCAAGGTGGGCCGAGATTCTGAGTTGGTTGGGTGGTGGCTGGAAGGAGTTAGGCCAGCAGGCAGTGGGCCTGACTGTGCCCGATGATCTATGTGATGTGGTGTGGTCTGGGCCAAATGGTGGACCACATACGGTGATAGTTTGTCATTTAAAAAATCATATGAATGGGACATGGAACTATACAACTTAGCAAACGAAAATTGGATTTCATCGTAAATGACTTGGCGACTAATGATGATCTTATTAGAGGATAAATCATAACATTTGTAACCACGATGATTATATGGGAAACCCAAAAAGACACAAGCGGTAGAGCGGGCTTGAAGTTTGTTCATGGTAGTAAAGGGGAATAGAGGATAACATAAACACTAAATACCCTAAGATGAGAATACGAAGGGCCTTTTTGATAAAGAATTTTGAGTGGAGAGTGGTAGGCTAATCATTTGCTATGAAGTATGTTGAGAATGTAAGTTGCCATTTGTAATGCATGATGCCAAAATGAAGGTGATAATGATGCATAAGTTAGTAATGTACGAACAATATTATTAATAGTGCGGATTTTTCTCTCGGCTTTCCCATTTTGTGATGACGTATGTGGACATGAGAATCGAAAAGATATACCATTAACCTTACAAAATTCTCTAAATGGCCCATTATCAAATTTCCTTCTATTATCACATTGAATGTTCATAACTTCCCATTTAAATTGAGTACATATGAATGCTCTAAATGATAAGAATGTGGAATAAACCTGAGACTTTTTAGATGACGGAAATGTCCACAAAAAAATAGAGTAATCATCTAACAACAAAAATAATAACAGTGGCCCGAAGAGCTCAAAACGGGAGACGTCCAAAGATCAATATGAATAATATCAAAAGGCAACAAAGGGCAATTTAACATGTTTTCCAAGCGGATAAGAAGGACAAACATTAGCACTACGGGTGTTATTACACTCAATAAATTTATTGTTTTTAAGAGAGGCAAAAACAGACGCTCCCGTATGACTCAAATATGCATGCCATAAGGAAGGTGCTAAAGCTGCACACATTGATGGCGTGGCTTATTTTGTGGTGATGGTGGTGGTGATGGGATAGAGCTCACCCCGACTATCACATCTCATTAGATGTATCCCCGTCCAGAAATCCTTCACAGAAAATCCAAATGGATCAAATTCAATAGAAATTGAGTTATCAAATGTAAATTTCCTAACATACACCAAATTTTTAATTAATTGAGGAGCATGAAAGACATTTTTCAAGGCTAAAGGCGGGTTTAGGGGAGATAAATTTGTGTGACTATAACCACGAATTGGAATTAAATGACCATTACCAACAATTATGCCATGATTTTTGCTCAAATTGAAATAAGATGAGAGATTACCTTGCACATATGTTATATGAGAAGTAACACCAGTATCCATGTACCAATTCACATCTGGAGGATTTAGCCCAAGTGTATGCATCGTTGCCTCGATATCCATGTGGGTCGGGAAGGCTATTGGGCTCGCAACAATAAAGGCATGCTGTGGCAGAGGCCCAAGTAGGCTAGACTGCTGCCAGGCCTGTTGTTGTCGAGGCCCAACATGGGCTGTCTGCTACCGCCTACCATTGGGTCTGGCCTAATTTTGTGTAGGATAAGGGCATGACGGGATGGGCCACTGCCCACTGGCCCAAGGCTGCTGCCAGGGGTGCTGTGGCCCGGACCCTTGTTGGCCGTCACCACTTCCGCTACTGCCGCCATCGCCGCTACTATGGCCAGCACCCTTGCCACCGCCGTGGTTTATTCCACCGTTGTTGCAGTTTTGACCCTCTTTGCCACCACCGTTCTTATGATTTTGACTATAATTTTCAGAGAATAAGTGAGAGTCATCGGTTTCTCGAGACGTGGCCACCATCATGGCGGGCGGAATGTGCTCTGATTGTGTCCTTTTTAGCCAACCCCGCTTCTTCTAGAGTGAGCATGGAACATGCTTGGTATAAATGTGTAATAGGATTACTTTGGCGAAGAAGTGTTCCAACCCCATTATACGCTTCGGAGAGGCCCGGAACCATTTGAAGAACGAGACGATCATTTGTGACCGGCGCTCCGACGTTCTTGAGTTGATCCGATAATTTCTTGAGCCTTTGACAATGTGTGGAGGCATTCGGAAAATACTCCATAGTTGTGTGAGAGAATTCTTGCTCAAGGGTTACGACACGAGAATTTTTGTTATCTTAGAGTATATCACGCAACCTATTCCAAGCTTCCATTGTCGTGGCGTCGGGATCGATAATTTATGCAAGAGGTCCATAGAGATGGTGGAATAAATACATTGGAGGACTGTAGCATCAAGAGTTGCCCATAACTCCATTTCATCATTGGTGGAAGGCACCTTCTCCTTGCCTTTTTCCTGTTTGATGATGTGATGGACGACTTTATGAGACCTTGCGTGAATTTTAAAAAGTTTCGCCCATGTCCCATATTGGACGTTCTCCATTTCAAGGACGAAAGGGCTGTTGTTCTTTATGTTGGAGACTGCAAGAGCAGGATGAAAGGTATTCTTTGTATTAGACATGACTGAGGATGGAAAAAAATTTGGGCAGCGGACGGGAGTTTTAGCCGAGTAGGGCACGACGGAAGAGTGGTAGGGAGGAGAGAAAAATTTGCCTTAGACTTCTGATACCATAAAGAGAATAATCCCTTGATGATTTCATTAATGTAATTAGCTTATATACATGATATACAATTGTCATCCTAGGCTATAATTACGGAAATCAAATATACCCCTAACTAATACAAAAGATTACTACAATAATTCAAAATATACAAGATCACTTGTGATATCAAAGGAATATATTTTCATATATTCTATCATGTTCACCGTTGCTTGGTTCTTTATTGTCCAAGATCGCCTTTATTATCTTTGAGCCATCCATGTAAATACTTAACAACGATTCCAAATAATGTCAGCAAGAACAACTACGTCCTCCAATATGGAATCACGTAACACATTAAGAATTTTAATTGCTACGGAGCCATTGAACATCTGAACGCTGCTTGGGAGGTTCGTTATCCTCCGTGTGGCAAACGAAATTTCAGTGATCAAAATTGAGTTTTGTTTTACTCTTCACCGTAAAAACTGAGATTATTTAACTTAAAAATCAAACTAATGAATTTTTGTTTCCGGATTGATGCTTTAAAAAAGGAACAAGTATTACATCTCTAAAGACATGAATAAAGTTTAAGAAAACGAAATAAACTATGTATACTATTGCAAACGAGTGAAAAAAAAAAGCTTTAAGACTTTAGCATAAAAAATCACTTTAGATATGGAAAGAAGTTTACCCATTGATTCATAATGTATTGTATTGTTTCATAGAGATTATGTTTGGATAGATTGTATCATTTGTTGTTGTAATAATTTTATTGTTTGATTTGATTGTAATGTATTGTATTGTAACTAGTAAGTTTACTAAAATATCCTAAGTTATTATAAATATCAAATTTATCATGATAATTACTCATAAAAATAATTTAACAGCTTCTTTCTGCTAATTAATCACAAATTATGCCTAGTAAATATTAATAATAATTATTAAATGGAATAGTTTTTCCATGTTAACAAGCACGGAAGCATGGGAAATCAAGGGACATAAGGTAAAACTTTCTAGGCAGAACAAATAAAACAAGAAAATAAGAAAGCAAGCAAATTTCTAGTGATTGTGCATAAGAAAGAAACATCTACTTTGTTCTTTTATGATTTATGATAAGAAAGATACGTGATGCTAACAAAAAAATCCAAAACGTTAACAAAATAAAGTAAAAAAAATCTCCAACTGGGATATATTTATCGTAGAATTAATAAGAATTTTAAAAAGATGGTTATGAACAAAAAGAAGTACCTCTACGACTTCGAAACAACGACAGAAATAAAAGAAAATAGAATATTATATAAAATTAATGAAGGTCTTTTTTAACCAAAACATAGAAGGGGGGACATAAATAAAAAAAGAAAAAGAGAGCAGACCAAAACGTAGGAGACAGAAGAACCAAGAAGTAGGTAGTATATTTTGGTGGAGTTAAATAATATAAGGTAATTAGTTAGGTAAGGACATAATTGAAAAAGGGAAATTAGGTAATGATCCGATCACACCAAATAATTTATTATATAAAATGAGCCTTTTTATTGTTATGGAGCGATAAATTTAATAATAAAATACTGATAATGATAATATATCCAGTATAGTCTCACAAGCGGGGTCTGAGGAGGGTAGGATGTATGCAGATTTTACTCTTAATACCTTTGTGAGATAGAGAGACTGTTTCCGATAGTGTCACGACTCAAAATCTCATTTGTATCGTGAGGGTACCTATCCTAATCCCGTACGCGAACCCAAAACACTTATAAGTCGAAGCAGTAATATAAATGCGGAATCAGAAGTTAAAAACACCCAAAAATAACTAAATAATTATCTTTATAACATAAATAGAAATAAGTCCAAGTCGGACTACTACCCAAAACCTGGAAGTCACAAGTACAAGAGCTTACTTATATGAATACTAGTCTGGAAAATACTATATAGTATACCGTCTGAAATAAAGAAAGACAAGAAATAAAGATGAGAGAAAGTCTGGTGATGTGGAAACGTCAGCAGCTCACCCTAGACTCCAAAGATAACTCGCCTCAGCGGTCATCCGGACCTCGAACAACACTCGTGCCCGGATCTCTACATGCACACAAAAGGTGCAACAAGTGTATGGTGAGTACGGAAAACACGTGTATCCAGCATCGTCGTTGACCGATCCTAAACTATAGTATTGGCATGGGTTAGTACTTCCGAAGCTCAATTACTTGCTTTATTAGCATTAAAAGTTACAGTTTTTAAGCATCCCAACAATTTAAGTAAAGCATCTACAACTAGACAAAGTCATAAAGTTCCTCACTTATCACGTTTAGTCACAAAGGTTCCACCTTTACATCAATTTAAGCACGCTATGATTGCAAAGCTTCCATCGATATATTAATTAGGGCACATATATCCGTAAAGATTCGACCTTTACATTATTTAAAATGATGTATTACTCCATCTATCTCAATTTATATGACACTTTCTTTTTTAGTCAGTCCCAAAAAAATGACACATTTCCTTATTTGACAATAATTTAACTTTAAACTTTATCTTTTATGCTTAACGAGATGATTTATAACCACACAAATATCTTTGACTTGTTTTAGACCACAAGATTAAAAAGTTTTCTTTATTTTTTAAACTTCGTGCCTAGTCAAACTACATTATATAAATTGAAACGAAGGGAGTAGCAAAGATTCAATCTTTCCATCTCTTAGGACAAGTATTGTTGCAAAGGTTCAATCTTTCCATCATTATGTCAATAAATATCGTAAAGACTCTATCTTTCTATCGTTTCAACTAAATATAATTATAAAGATCTCATCTTTACATAATTTAGACACATATGGTACGCAATCAAATCAACAAGTATAAATGATATGAAATGCAAGTGAAATGTATGTTATGCAATGGCCATATGCACTGGTATACACACGCTCATGCAGTAGGTTTTATGTGACCCATAGGGGACTCATGAGTCCATAAACTCATCCGGAATACCGGATCTCCAAGATCACATCGGGTACCACCCCATAGGCTATAATATCATTATCATCACTCCTGTCCATGTACCATTTTCAAATCCGATCTCTTCGGGATCCTTCCCTCATATCCCATCAATTAAATGCCAAAACTATCATGAAGGAATATAATTGATATGAGTACACCATGCAATTGCATAATATCAATTCAACTTATCAAGATGGATTCTTCCTTCATAGTTTAGATGAGATGAGGAGTGATGAAAGCATGACAAATCAATATTCATGAAAGTCAATTGATCATGGCTAACATAGACCAAATAAGCAACAATCATACCAATCTAGTGAATTTATGCACCACCTCCAAGGCTCGAAAGCTAAGCACATAGTCTCCGTCACACGTATAGTTACTTTGTAATTTAATTACCCAACCAGTTACACCGGTACCCCGCACAAGTGCTCGTCATCTCACGAGTATAGGACCCCCAATTTCCTATTACACCCCTTAATTAATTAAACCTACAGAAAACAGTACATAAAAGGGTCTAGTAACTCTCAACTTGCCTGAATTCGAAGTTGAAGAGTCACTCCGCGACTTTTTCTTTCCTCTGAGCCTCCGAATGAGCCCACTATATTCAAATAAGGTATATACATTAGAATACTAAGCTAACAATATCCATATTGCTATATAAAGGTTCTGAGTCCAAAAGTCAACTTAAAATCCCGCCCCGAGCCCCGAAGGTCTAATTCAGAAATTGAACTTAAAATCATGTTATCCATAGTATAAATAGTCATAATCCTAAATATCACGAAGTTCTAACTCAAATGGACCTTCAATTTGATCAAGAATACTAAACTTATATTTATGGAGAAAATCTTATTCTATGTTCTAATAAGAGAAATCACTAATTAAAGGATTGAAACATGAATAAATACTTATATTAAAGTTAAGATCTTACCCTAAAGATGCATCTCGAAAATCCCCTTTGAGATTCCTAAAAAAGGTGCTCCCAAGCTTCCAAAATAATTTTAGGGCGAATGAGTTCGAATTGAGAAACCCCAATTGAAGATGTCAGGCCCATCGCAGGTACGAGGAACCCAGTGCAGGTGTTAAACCGCACCAACAGAAAATCCTCCGTAGGTGCCAGCCCTTGCCCCTTCCCCCTTTTCGCAGGTGCGAAAGTCCACCCGCATGTTTGACTCCGAATGAGTGCATCCCACATCGCAGGTGCGACCAACGCCATCCCTGCCTAACCTCGCACCTGTTGACCATCCAGTGCAGGTGCGGGCTCACAGGTGCGTCCCTGGGCTCATGGGTGCGATTGCACCAGCAACCAGCTGAACCAACCAAAGTTCTAAGTTCCCAAAGTTCGATCAAACACTTGAAACTCACCCTAAACCTTCTGGGCACAAACCAACTATGCATCTCAGTCATTAAACAAGCTCTGGACTCACTCGCGCACTCAGAATTCCTGAAAAAGATCATCTTAACCCGATGTTGACTAAGGTACATGAACCAATGGCTCGCTTAAATCATAAATGATATTTCAAACCTAACGAAATCAACGAGTCTTTAAAAATGATGCATTTACCCAGATGTTGACTTTTTGTCAAACATATCAATTTCTTCAACTTTGAAACTTCTATACTCACTAATATCATTCCGAAAAGTGCTCGATTGACGCAGAAAATGAGTCACTTATCCCCGCAAGTCATAAATACACAAATGAAGCCACGAGTAGGGTATTTTGGGGAAATAAAGGTAAAAACCTCAGAACGACTAGGCGAGTCATTATAAGTAGACCTACGACTTGAAATAAAAGTGATGTATATAAGGAGGGGTGAGTGAGGGTAAGTTGGTTGGAGTTTTGTTGGACACGGGTTGATACGAAAGTGGGGTCGAATATAGGCTGTCAAGTTGGACGTTTTCTGTCCGGCAGTGGGTGTTTGGTAGGTTAGACGCGTAGTTTATGGTTGAAGTGGACTAAGGAATTTTGTGGGGTGATTCTAGACAAGTTGAGTATTGTGTTGGTAGTCGGAGTTTGGTGGTTAGATGGTGGTAAGGTGACGGAAACTGGCTGGAATAGTGAGGTTATCGGTAAGGGGTGTTTTGCAGACTGTTTGATGTTGTCGGGGTTGGACGGATATGTATGGGTGGTTTCGGTTAATGGTCTTTGGTGTGGGTGTTTGGGAAGTGTTATGGTGTATGATGGTGAAAGGAATAGGGTTGTTTGCACAAGGATAGAGACGCGAGGTTGCTATGGACAAGCTCAGGTCGACACCAAGTGAGGTAGGCCAATTGGACAAGGCTTTGACCAAGGTTTCTAAGTAAAAGCTTGAGAACAAACCAAGTGAGAGAGGCCAATGACCTTGTGATAGTAACTGGATAGGCCCTTGGCTTGGGTTTGGTTAGATCACAAAAGTTCCAACTTCAACTTGCACCGAGGGGAACCTTAACTTGGGTTTACCTAGATCACAAAAGTTCTAACTAAACTTGCACCAAGGGGTTGACCCACAAAAGGATGGAGGTTCGGACCACAAAAGGACCAATGGCCCACAAAAGGACTAACTAAGATAAACAACACAAAAGTTGAGTAACTTAGCAAATAAGTAAAACTCAAATATTTTTCATAAATCTTCAATACCCTTTTACATCAACTTCATGCCCTATTTATACTAGTATTTGGACACTTCTAGAAGACAACTCAATAGACATAAAACTAGAACCACTTCGGCCACAATGGGAAAGGGAGTTTGGCCGAATGGGAAAGGGATGGGATTCAGCCAACTCTTGAGGTTCTCTAGGTCATTCCTTTGTATCTTTCATGTATATGAATGAATGAATTTAGGTCACTCATGAATCATCCTCTTGGAATACGTTTGGAAGCTTCCATCTTTAGCATGTTCCTTGACTGAATGGAAAGGGGAGAATACTCGGCCACCCCTTCATGTTCCCTAGGCCATTCTTGATGTCTTCTATGTAGATAAGCGCATGAACTTGTTAGTTCATGAATTATTTCCTTGGAAGCTCTTCTTCTAGATGATTCTTGTCCTTGTCACCTGATCCTCTTACACGACCTAGTCACCTTATTATATGGCCTATTAATTATGTCCTAAGTAAGTTAGTAGTTAAGCAAGGAATTTAAAGACAAGCTAAAAGAAAATGGTCTCGGCCAAGACCTACATAAAGGCCGAAATAAATGTGTCTCGCAACCTTCTCAACAACTAAGAGATCCATTCGAGGAACATGGAGACTAGTTGAGTCTCCTTGCATCTTCAAGTGATGTCTTCAATTCCACTCCATATTCCATGCCATTTTAGGCATCTAGTCGTAGATTGATGGTTAGTTGTTGGCACCCTTGACAAATCACTTAACGGCTCAAGTTGCGTGTGTAAGTTCACGGGCTTTCTTTCATCAAAAAGGCAGGAGTGTGACAACAAATAGCATGATAAAAAACATGATATCAAAAAAAATATGAGAACAAATTAACAAGATAAAAAATAAGTAAAACATTAAGAATCATAAATTTTAAACAATCACAACAAATATTATTTTTGTAATATCAATACAATACCCTACAATGGGTAACAACTATCGAAATAAGGTGTCTGATCAGCGAAAGTGGAACTGTGTTCCCCCAAAAAAATTCCTGCATACGCGTAGGGCCAAGCGGTGTATACTAATCCGTAGGGCCAGGCCGGAGGTGGGATTTTCTGGGGTACGGGGCCGTAATGCGGTGGGACCAGTCACTTTAAAAAGTTTACCCTACCACAGTTTTGTCCTCCGGGGCATAGTCCAGTGGCAAAGCCTGGGTGCTATAAGGCGCTCTGACATGGGACAGCGTGGGTTCGATTCCCCGCAAGCACGAAGAAACTCTGCATGTTGGGGAATTTGACCTTGTCTCATTGATCAGTTGTACGCTACCAGAAAAACTGGCCACCGGAGCACATCCCGCGATTTACCTGGTAATAGTGTTGAAGGACCGGTGCTATTATCTCTAGGACGTCTGGGTAATACCAGTGAAGTAGTCAGGCGCAAACCTGAAAACCTGGATTATCAAAAAAAAAAAAAAAAAAAGGTGTAATACCATACCATGAGTACACCGTGTAAAGCCACAAAGAAAGACCGGGCGAGTGAGCCTCTAGATGGGACCAAGGGCCAATAAAGTATAAAATTGTCATCATTTTTCTTATCATGCAAACTGAAGTGCAGCAGTTGTTCTTTTAGAAATAAATATAATAATAAAAAAATGTTAAGACACCAAACTTTATATGAAATTGTCAACTGAATCAGTAATTTAAAATGACTTAGAATAACATTCTAATGACGTTGTTTAGAATGCAAGTATGCCCGCCCCAAGGCACAGGCGAGTTGGTAAGTGGCAAGGTGATTGGGGTACAACCACTCCGACGTCGCGGGTTCGAATCCTTGTGGTGACAGTCTTTGCTGAAATATTACAAGGGTTGTTGCTGGGTTCGTGTCCCGTTGGTCCTCTCCCTTGTAGGGCTGCCACTCGCGCATGTCCTTCGATTTACATCCCACCTGGCCAAGGAGCCTCTGGTACAGGTGGGGGGTTTCGCCTTCGGGACTTTCCCCTTCACAAAGAATGCAATTATGCCCCCTATCTAATTTATCTTTTTGCCTGAAGTATGGCCCCTATTTAATTAATTAGTTCTTACTTTTTTTTTGCAACCAAGATCCTGTAATATTCGCCTGAATTGGCAGTCATTTGTTTTTCTTCTTTTCCTTGGCATAATCACTAATTAAGTCCTCTAATTATAAAATAAACTACTCATATAAAAGCTTTTCAAGTAATATTGAAGTGATACCAATTGTTTAATGTGGTGCTTGAAGATGACACTATGGGATACAACAATTGCAGGAAACGAAAAATAAGTAAATATTACAATTGCTAGAAAGGATAATCTAAAGATTACAATAAATCTGGAAATCAAGAATAAAACAAACTCCTTCTGTGATTTGCTGAGTCGAGTGATGACACTCTGTCTTTAAGACAAGATTGCCCCGTATATCTCCTTTTATGTTGTCGGGCAATAGTATCCCAAGATACAACAACAACTTAACAATTGAGCAAAGGAAACTCAAGTGTTACTCTTGAAGAACTTTGAGTGTAGTAGACTTGCTAGAGAGGAAGAAGAAGATGTTAGAAATTTCTGTAAAATATTTCTAAGTGTTGTGTAGTGTTCAACAATGAGCCAAATGCCTCAATTTATAGTGTAAGGATATGACCCCTCAACTAGCCAACTAATGACCTTCAATAGCCATGTTATGACACTTATTGAGAGGGGTTACATTCATCCAAATAATGACTGAATTCATGTGCCAAGTAATAGAGATTCAATGCTCCAAAACCAACCCAAAGGTCAGAACTTTCCAACTTTCCGTCGCAGCATTCAGCCTCCGAAGCGTCGTGGCTCTGTGAATTAGTTCCACGGCTCCAGTGACTGCCATCCAATTAGCGCCGCGGCGCTTCCTGGGAGGCACCGCGACGCTCCGGCGCCTCGGCTCCGTGGGGGCTGCGCCGTGGCCCTTCACGGCTCCGCGACGACTTCTGACTCGTTTCATCTTACACTTTGTACACTTCTTCCTTCATTTACCAACGTGGAATACTTTGTCATTTGGCCAATAACCGTCCATCATTCTATGTCTCAAACATATTACATACGTACCAATATCTCTTTCACTAATGAAATTTGCGATACTTGGCACTACGTGTGTACGTGTGTGGAAATTCATTTCCGACGTGCGGGGCCCCAAATGTTTGAGTTATAAATAATGGGATATACTTAATTCCACATTAGTAAATTTCCAACAATCCCCTCTTGAAAGAAATTTTGGCACACTCAGATGGTGCTTTTTCCAGCAATCTTTCAGCGGACCGATGTTGCATCTGGAGAGGTAGCTTTCGCTTTGAACCTTCCATAGTTGAATACCATCGAACTTACTTATTGCACGGTGAACATGATGTCTTTAACCGTCAGTGTTTAGTGTAAGCCAAGTCAACGGTACCAACACAACAACTTCTCTTACTCTGTTCTTCGTAATGTTTTGTCCGTTGTGTCCATGGACACTTCTTGGATTCTTAAGTGCGTTCATTTGAGGCGGCCTGTACTCGCACTTAAATAGGTGGTATTCTACAAGGTATTCTGCTATACCCCACTTCACAAGTTTTAGGAACCATTAAAAGTTTCCCCAAACCTAACCTTAACTGGTGCGGATCATTAAAGGTTTTAGAAACTTAACCTCTACCTACACTGTAGATAGCACTTAATGTGTATTGCGGGAACGACTTTGGATTGATGTTTCTTTACATAAATCACTATCTGAAGTGCTCATGCTTCCACCGAAGCGCTCAACTGAACCTTTACAACTTAGTTTTTCCATTGAACCTAATTCCTGGGATCTCCAGTCAGTAAGGTTGGGTTACCACTGTATTGGTCCTTATAGCTTGGGTTTTAAGCCCATTATCCTAGACAGGCAGAACATCTGATCTTTGGGTAAACCCTTTGTCAGTGGGTCCGCTATGTTATCCTTTGATTTTATGTAGTCAATGGATAATATACCCGTGGTGATCAGCTGCCTAACGGTCTTATATCTCCATTGAATATGATGAGACTTGCCATTGTACATAGAACACCGTATCCTTCCTAAAGCCGACTGACTGTCACAGTGGATCATTACAGAAGGTACGGGTTTGTCCCAATAAGGAACATCCTTTAAGAAGTCGTGAAGCCACTCAGCTTCTTCTCCTGCTTTGTCTAAAGCGATAAACTCCGATTCCATCGTGGATCGGGCGATGCAAGTTTGCTTAGAGGATTTCCAAGAGACAGCCCCACCACTAATTGTAAATACATACCCACTAGTGGACTTGGTGTTCTTTATATCAGATATCCAGTTTGCAGTTACATCTGGATATCTCGAATAATGCAACTCGTAAGTTAGAGTGTATTTTAGGTATCGTAGTACCCGATTCAACGCCTTCCAATGATCATTACTTGGATTACGGCTAAATCTATCCAACTTATTGACTGCATAAGCAATATCAGATCGGGTGCAGTTTGTTATGTACATCAAACTCCCAATCACCTGTGCATATTGCTCCTGGCATACGGGTGCACCATAATTTTTATCAAGCTTTTGATTTCTATCCATTGGTGACTTCATAGGCGAACTGTCAAACATCTCGAACTTTCTCAAAAAATCCTTGATGTAATGAGACTGAGATAAGACCAGTCTGTCAGATATCTTAGAGATCTTTATCCCTAAGATGACATCTGTGATACCCATATCCTTTATGTCGAAGCATTGTTTCAACATATTCTTAGTCTCTAGAATCAAGCTAGGACTGCTCCATGTGATCAACATGTCATCTACGTACAAGCATATCATGACGAATGAGTCAGAATTACCTTTCATGTAGACACATTTGTCACACTCATTAATGGAGAAACCCTTCGATAGTAGAGTACTATCAAATTTTTTGTGCCATTACTTCGGGGCTTATTTCAGCCCATACAGAGATTTGACAAGCCGACAGACTTTCTTCTCTTGCCCTGGAACCACATACCCCTCGGGTTGTTCCATATAAATTTCTTCTTTCAAATCACCATTTAGGAAGGCTGTCTTGACATCCATTTGATGTGTCTCAAGGTCACGCAATGCTGTGACCGCAATGAATACTCGTATGGACGTCATCCTAGACACCGGGGAGTACGTGTCAAAATAGTCAATGCCATGCTTGAATAGAATCAAGTTGGACTTATAAAGGGTTGTATTGTCAGCTAAGGGACGGGTAGGACAACTACATAATAGAGTATTACACTTCCTAAGCATTCTACACTTCATAGAATCTTCAAACCTCATTACTTATTCTCTTATCTTTTCGGCCCTTTCTTCATTCATTATTTCCCAAGTCTTCCTCATATCAAGAATGTTTCAATCTTCAAACTTTTCTTATCATATTTTATTCTTTTTTTGCATGTCACAAAGCGAAATTACGACTATTAAACAAAAGGCTTCACTGTCAAAGGGTCTAACTAGTGAAACAATATCTAAAAAGGCAAAAATATACAAGACACAACAAAGAAAGCCTACAATCATCTTCTAAACAGAGAAATATGTTGATTTTAATTGGATAACATACATGACAAGCTCTAGACTAAGATACAAAACATGGAATACATGTAAAGGAATCTCACCTCTCATTGGTGCAATTCTCGCTCAAGATGAATAAATATACTCTAAGACATATAGAGTCATCGCGGATGACAAAATACAAAAGATATAAATGAGCACTACAACGAGCCTAGACATCGAAAAGTTTTCTATCAAGCACTCACAGGAATCTTTCAAAACTTTTGCTTACTCTGTTAGCATCAACCAAGTAAATAAAAGCCTAAGAGTTAAAATTCATCATTCTTCTTCCATTTTATGAGTTTTTGTCCTAAACATTTAAAAGATCAACGTAATTTAAAACATTAAAACTATACTATACCCGATTCAAATACATCCCTCGGAAGCGAATTAATTCTCAAAGAAAAACAAAATGGGAATATTCAACTACTACAAACGTATACTACTACTACTATTAGACATCAAGTATTTCCCCACCCCACACTTAGACATGCGTTGTCCCCATATATCACATCCAAAATCTGGGTGTGACAAACCAGCACTCAATGCCTTAAACTGACCAAGAGAACCATCTATACGTGTCACGACCCCTTTCGGGCGTTATGGTAGCACTTACACTTTTTCCACCTGTAGGCAAACCACTTCCCAGTTAAATAGACTTAACAAAAACTCAAGCGGAAACAAATGAACAATTACTAAACTTGTCTTACCATATAAATAAAGGAGTTATAAAAAACTGTAATCTAATCATTACATGCCCAAAAGATCAGGTATGGTCAGTTCAAGAGCCACTAATACATAATAGAAGGCAAATTCTGAAATTGTCTTATAAGATCAAAACAAGGACAGGAAAATAAGAAGGAAGCATCCAGGGCATGCTGAGGATGGGCAATCTCACCCTAAATACTCAAGTCTATTGTCTCGGATGTCAGCCACGAAGTCCAGTACTTATCAACGACACTGTATCTGCATCCAAAAAAATGTAGTAAGTGTAGTATGAGTACACAACGTACCCCATAAGAATCATAGGCCGACAATGCTGGAATACATGTAACGAACATAAAAATCAAGTTGACACATAGGCATCCCTAACCTACACAGTCTGATTAAGCACATATGTCACATTCAAATAACAGGCATGGTTCATTACTTTAGCCAACTCAAAATCATATCACAATAGTTATTTCAATCAAGTATAGATGTCCTGATCATAATGTATGTAAATGGATGATATGCATGAATGTAATGGTACCTTTCGATCAACAATATATACATATACTATCAAACTTTTCACTTTTTGAGACATGAGAATCTCTTTCCTTTAAGCCTCAGTCAACTCTCATTTTTTATTTCTTTGATGAGGATTTTGGTTCCCCATCATCCACCAACTTTCTTTTCTTTGAGAAATGAGGAATCCTTTTCTTGTCCTTTGATCCCCCATCCCCAGTACCAGGTTCTCTAAACTCATCATCTTTCTCCTTTCTCAATAATGTTGTCCTAGAAATCTTCTTCAGAAGTGGGGTTTCCTCCACTTCGGGTACACTTTCACCAATGTCAAGCTCCGTTATATTAGTGGGTGAGACATCTTCCTCATAAACCACCCTAGTCATTAACCTTTTCATTTTTTACAGTCTTTTCTTTATTTTCTTTTAAAGAAGAGTCCATTTGGGCTTTAATTTTAACCCTAGTGAGTGGTCCCCTTGTGGAAACTGCCTTGACATTTTCCCTACTCATAGAAGATTACCTAGATCATATTTTAAACACCAAATACAGGGGCACTGATCATCGTCTACATCGGCAGGTAGAGTGACACATGTCGTTGATTCACTGGCAGAGATCTCCCCAACAAGCATAGAAATAGATGTAGTTGGATGAGAACCAGGTGTCGCATCCTTATCTAGAGAAGACAGATTTTCCCCCAAAGTGGGAGCACCAGGTCCCTCACTTGATCCTCCCTCTTTTAGTAATGAGACCGCATCAGGAAGACCTCTTACAATATCATCCTAACACTCTAGAATGTTCGACCTCCCTTTAAACCCCTCAGGAAGGTTTCCCTCAACTATGTGTTCGACATAGAACTCAAAAACTCCTTTGTTTGACCCAGTAATCTCAGTATTTACTAGAGCAGTGGAGTTACCTGATTCAGTGGTCGTTCATTCCTCCTTTTCCATTTTTATTTCACGGACCTGTTTCCTTGCAATATTTTCTATTACAGCTTGCCAAACAACTGGAATATCACTAACTCTAGATCCAATAGTATTTGCATTTTCTTCAACAAAAATCTAACTGGAGACCTCAGATTCTTTGTCATATTCTTTAATTTCCTTTGTGTCGCCGGATACGTTGAGCATTGACATAGTGTCGGTGTTGTTAGTTAGAGTGGAGACTTCTTTAGGGGCAGAGGTTTTAGGTTCTGAGACAAACTTCTGAGGTGTTGGGGTTTTGCGTCTTTGGTGAGTATTAGGTGAAGAAGGTATTGAGAGAGAAGTGAGTGTAAGAGGGTTAGTAGAGGGTACAAATTCATATGGTAATGAGGGAATATTTTGGTCGGATGTTGGTGTAATATCTGGGAGAGAATGAGGAGATATTGAGGTAGGTTCAGATTGTGAGGTAGGCTCAGGTTGAGAGGTAGATTTGGGTTAAGACATAGTAAGGGTAGGAATATAAGATGAGTGGGAGAGATGTTTGTAGAGGCGGAGTGGTGGTAGAGAAACTGGAATTGCGACGGTTGCAGAGGAGTGGAGTACATTTTGGTTGAGATGAGATAAATGATTTGGAAAAGTAAGAAAAAGAATGTACAAATGAAGATAAATTATTTAGTGCAGGAGAAGTTATAATGACATGGCACACTAGCAAGTTAAAAAGCGTAGGTACAAATGAAGATACTAACCTTAGTTAACGAACCAGGTTCCTCAAAAGTTTTAAGAAAGACAGGGCAACATCTTTGTAGAGTGTAGCATTGCTTATCCTTGCATAGTCTTTAGATTGCCATATGTATATACATATAACAGTATGAGTCTGAGTTAGACATTATCATAAACACATTTCCAATCATATACATGCCTTCTAATCATAGCCTATCATAGATAATTTAAGTAAGGAGATGATTAATTCATTTTGAGCAGTCCTAACTCAAGATGATTCTTTTTAAAATGCTCTCTACTCAGTACCTTTGTGAAGATATCAGCTACATGACCCTCTGTTTTATAGAACTTCATGCAGATCAGCCCTTTTTCAATATTGTCCCTTAAGAAGTGGTGCATGACATCAATGTACTTAGTCCTCTTATGTTGTACTAGATTTGTTTTGTCATTTTTAGTGCAATAGTATTGTCACACGCTAAGGGCACACATTCACTAACCACTCCAAAATCCTCAAGTTGTTGCATGATCCAGAGCAACTAAGCACAATAAGATGCAGAAGCTACATACTCAGCCTCAGCAGTAGAAAGAGCCACAGAGTTTTGTTTCTTTGTTCCCCAAGAGATCAGACATGAACTAAGAAAGTGATCCATACCATAAGTGTTATTTCTATGCACCAAGTAGCCAACATAGCCAATTAGATCAAAATTATTACCTATAGGATAGAAGAGGATCAGGTCAGAAGTTCCTTTGAGATATCTCAGAATTCTTGTAGCAGCCCTGAGATGTGATTCTTTTGGACAAGATTGAAATATAGCACACAAGCCAACATTATACACAATGTCAGGTCTGTTTGCTATAAGATAGAGCAGAGATCTAATTATACCCATATACATGGTTTTATTTACACAAGAACCAGGTTCATTTGCATCCAGTCGAGTTGACCTTGGCATTCTCCATTTCAAATCTCTTCATCAACTCCTTGATGTAGTCTCATTTGAAGTTTGTTTTACTTGTAGCCCGAGAAAGAAGTTCATCTCACCCATCATTCTCATTTCAAATTCACTTCCAATGAGCTTTGCAAACTCCTCACATAGTGAATCATTTTTGGCACCAAAAAGGATATCATCAACATATACTTGGATGATCATCAAGTTCCTCCCACTTTTCTTTAAAAAGAGTGTTGTCAATTTTCCCCCTTTTGAATCCATTTTCGAGAAGAAATTTTGACAATCTCTCATACCAGGCTCTGGGACATTACTTCAACCCATACAGTGCATTGTCGAGCTTGTAGACATGCTCAGAGTGTTCATGATCTTTGAATCTCGAAGATTGCTTGACAAAGACGTCTTCCTTCAAGTAACCATTTAAAAAGACACTCTTTATATCCATCTAGAACAGTTTGAATTCCATGTCAGATGTAAATGCAATGAGTATTCTGATTGCTTCTATTCTGGCAACTAGAGCAAAAGATTCATCATAATCAATTCCTTTTTTTTATTGTATCCATGAACCACCAGCCTTGCTGTGTTTCTTGTAATGTTACCAAGTTCATCAAGCTTGTTAGGAAATACCTATAGGGTACCTATAATGGTTCTGTTTGAGGGTCTATGTATCAGGTGTCATACTTTATTCCTTTCAAACTGATAAAGTTCTTTTTGCATGGCTACAATCCAATTAGCATCCTTTAGGGCTTCTTTGATATTTTTAGGCTCGATTTGAGATAGAAATGTAGAGCATGCAAACATGTTTTTTGCCTTGGACCTATTTTGAATACCAGACTCCAGAGGAGTAATCACATTTTGCAAAGGATGAGATATCTTGTGTTTCCAGTTTGACACTTTTATTACAGCTTGATCACTCCCTACAGGGGTCTATGAATCGGGTTCCCCCGATTGTGCTCTGACATCCTTCTCAACATTTTCCAAATTTTCATTATTTATTTGGACACACCATGGGTAACTGATACAACAATAGTGACTTGACGTTCAGATTCATGTGAGATGATGGAGGAACCAGGGTCTAGTGCATCGTTGTATTTCTTTACCTGACCCATCAGATCTGTCTTTCCATTTGATATTTCAATGGCCTTATAAGGAACATTAGAGAACTCTCTATCTTCAGCTTCATCATCTTGCTTATCTTTTTCATCAAACAATTTGAATCATCAAAAATCACATGCACACTCTCTTCAACACACTGTGTTATTTTGTTAATCACTTTGTATGCTTTTACTGTAAGATGAGTACCCAAGAAAGATTCCCTTATCACTTATAGCATCAAATCTTCCCAGATCCTCCCTACCATTGTTAAGAATAAATCATTTACATCTAACAGCTCGTAGATAGGTCAGCTTGGACTTCCTCACATTTAGTAGTTCATAAGAAGTTTTTTCGATCAAGGACCTGATCATGCACCTGTTTATCACTTGACAGGAGGTGCTAACAGCTTCAGCCTAGAAACTCTTAGATATACCACTGTCTATGAGCATGGTTCTAGCCATATCTTCAAGAGTTTTATTTTTTCCTTTCCACCACACCATTTTGTTGAGGTGTTCTTGGTGCAGAAGGGTTGTGACTTATGTCATTTTTAGCACAAAATTCATTGAACTTTGCATTATTAAATTCAGTTCCTTGATCAGACCTGATACTCACAATTTGGGTCCCCGTCTTGACTTTAATTTGTTTCACAAATGCCACAAACACAAGAAATGTTTCATCTTTAGATTTTAGAAATAGTGTCCACGTGAATGTAGAATAGTCATCAACAATGACAAAGATATACTTCTTTCCTACTCTACTTAGAATCCTCATTGGCCCATACAGATTTATATGGAGAAGATCAAGTGGCCTAGAGCGTCTTTCTTTGGTTTAAAGGAGGATCTGACTTACGTCCCTTTTACACATACATCACACACCTTGTGATCTGAGAACTCAGTTTTTGGTAAACCACGAACCAAGTCCTTTGCCACCAGCTTGTTAAGAATAGAGAAGCTTTCATGTCCAAGCCGTCTATGCAATAGTTCAGTATCATCCTCTAGGGTGCTGAGATGGGTTATATCATTCTTATTTAATCACTCAAAATCGATGACATAGATGTTCTTCAATCTTTTTGCTACTAGGACTACTTCCCCGGATCTTATGTTTGTGACAGTGCATGCCGCTGCGTGAAGTTAACTTCATTTCCTTTATCACAAATTTATGAAAAATTTAGCAATATGTACTTCAATCCATCCACATAGTACACATTTTCAATTGCATGAGAAAAAGTCTTCCAAATTTTTCCTATGCCAAGAATGTATCATTTCTTGCAATTTTCAAAAGACACGCTCCCTCTTAAAAGGCCTTGAGTGAGAGAAAATCCTCTATTCTTCTACTCATATACTTCGAGCAGCCACTGTCCATATACCATTTTTGGCTACTTTCTGTCACTATAGCCTTTTCGTCATCATCAGCATCTGATTTAGCCATGAGTGCAAATATTGACTTATGTGTTGAAGATATATCATCAACAGCCATCATGGATGTCTCTTCTTTATCACCTTCATCTTCAGATTCACTAGAGAAGTCTCTCAGACATCTAGACCTTGCTTCACCATGTTGTCAGCTGCATCTCTTCTTTTGAATTTCTCAGTCACCTGGTTCCTCTTTGTAGTTTCTCAGAGTTATTGTTGTGATAGTCCTTCTTGTGAAGAGGACATTCTTTGATAAAGTGTCCAGGCTTTCCGCACTTATGACAGTAGTCATTTTCTTGAGGGTTCTTTCTCGTGCTTTCTTTACCTGAGAACCCACCATTCTTTCTAACCATCTTTTGAAATCTCTGGGTGAGGCCATGTCTGACTCATCATTAAATGAGTCACTCTTAGCTGCCTTGAGTACTAGATTCTTTTCTTTCCTGGGTTCTTTTCTCTTATCATCTTTTTGCTTTTCCAACTCATAAGTTTTGAGATTTTCAATGAGCTCATAGATTAACAATTTTTGCAAATTCTTCGCTTCAGAAATAACATTAACTTTGCTTTCCCAGGAGGTAGGAAAAACACTAAGCAATTTACGAACTAGATTTTTGGTCTTGATGACTTCACCAAGAAGATGAAGTTAATTTATTATAAATGTGAACTTGGTGAACATATCCTGAATAGACTCACCATCCTACATTTTGAAGAGTTCATATTCTGTGGTAAGCATGTCTATTTTGTATTGCTTCACTTGACTAGTCCCCTCATGAGCATTTTGGAGAGCTTGCAAAATCTCCTTTGAACTTTGAAAAGCTTAGATACGATTGTACTTATCTAGTCTGATACCACAAACAAGGATCTTCTTGGCCTTGAATTTATATTCAATAGCCTTTCTGTATGCATCATTGTATTTCTTCCTTGATTTTGAAGTAGTTGTAAGATCATCTAGATTAGTGTTGATACATGAGGACCATCACAGATGATGTCCCACAACTCAAAATCCTCTGCCATAATGAAACCATGAATTCTAGTCTTCCACCATCCATGATATTTTTCATTGAATCTTGGTGGTCTAGTAATAGATTGACCTTTTTATAGATTTGGTGCAATAGCCATTAGAAATATCATTTCTAGGTATTAACGTTTTAGAAAGAACATGCTCTAATACCAATTGATACAATATGTGAGTCCACCAAGCAGAGTAGAGAATTTGGTTCTCTACTGTTCTCTTAAGTAAAAGTAGAAGGTAAAAGACATAAGATATTTACGTGGAAAACTCATTGCCCAAGGGATTAAAAACCAAGACCCACCATAGTAGAATTTTGTCAACCTGCACTATAACTGAGAAACATATAGATTATAAACTATTGCGATCTAGGAATTAACTCTTAATCCCTCACTCTTACAATAACTCTATTGCAAGATCTGCATAACAACTCTATTGTAAAGAAACACCAACCTAGGAATTAAACTCTTTATCCATCACCCCTTACAATAACTCTATTGCAAGCTCTCTACAATAACTCAATTATAAAGACACACCTTGACTAGCTCTAGTAAAAAACAAAGAAACTCAACAATTTAGAAAACCAAATAACCTACAACATGCTTCTTAAGAGAAGAGTAGGTTTACAAGTTTTAGAACTACAAAACAAAGACTCAACAAACCTAGGACTTAGACATCTTCACTTGTTAGAGAACTGGTGCTTCAATTTATTGTAGCTTTGGTCTGATCTGAAGATGTGATGAACTTGATGGCTTATGAGTAAGAGAAAGAGGTGCAAGGTTATGTTTTCACTCCTCAACCTGATGTATATAAATGAGGGATGGACCAAGTGATAAACCTTAAACCTCGGACTAATGGCATGCCCGCAGCAGCTCTACAGTACTGTTGCGACACTCTCACCATGTCAGCAGTTTTACAGTTGTAGAGTTGACTTCCATCGACGGAACTGGTCCATCTTTCTTACATGTTTGTCAAATTATCAAAACAATACATATCATACATTATCACTTACCAAATAAAAACTTTTATTTAATTATTTACAATTAAAGGGACAAGTGTTGTCTTCTCATTGGCTCGTTTGCAACATCACTGCGTGTGAGCTACACACATTTCATGTTCTTGATCCATTCTTTAAGGATCTTAGATAGGAATAGGACACTTTTAATTAAGAGAAAATATCCAAATGAGCCCCCAACGTTCGACCCAAATCCCAACTACACACCAAACTTTTGCGGGAGTCCTATGACCCCCTTGGTCATTTTAAAAATGGAATAATTTGCTCCTCGGAACGCTATACCTAGATCTGAAGTATGCAGTGAAATACATGCGCTAACCAGACAAATAATACTTTCATTGAAAACCAAATATTAGTATGATATTCTTCTTACCCGAAACAAAGAACATTTTGCACTAGCTTAAATTAAAAAAAAGCCGCCGGAGTTGAAGAGGAAGATGGTGGAGGTCGCCGAATTATTCAATTATTTTAATTTCTTTTTCTTTTCTTTCCTTTCTCTTCCACCTGTGAGAGAATGTCACAATCTTCTCCCTTACTTCAAAATCTGACTTTTTTCATAGCAATTAGTGTAAAGATTTGTCTAGTGTTACTCAAATATGTAGGTTTGTTTTAGGGTTTTCATGATATGAAGTTTTCTTATCTAGCTAAATTCTTGATTTGTTTCCTATTTTATTTAATGTTGGCATTTAATTTGATGGGTCGTTCAATTTTTTAATTTGGATTTTCAATACTTTTTTCTATTTGTTTATTTAATATTTAGTGAAGATGGTTGGATCAGACGAGAACAAATAATGGTGAAATTGGTGTAGTTTCGGTACTGAGCTGGTAGGAGAATAACGGTCACTAATGAAATGAAGGTGATTTTAGATTTTTAAGTTGGATTGTTTCGCAACTGCTCTGGTTCACCAGAGTTGGAGATCCTAGTCAGAGTGGTGGGGGGAGAACAAAGGGAGCAGTAGTGTGGTGGTGGAGCATTTCCTGAGGATGACAGATCTAGTGGCGGCGACTTTGCGGTGGTTTGGGGTGAAGCTCGAAAGCTATGGGTTCGCCGGTGGTGATGGAGAAACGGAGGTAGAGAGAGAAGAGGAGGACAAAAGGGGATAGTGGCAGTGAGTTTGGGTGGTTTCGCCGAAGCTCCGGCAGTGGAGGGTCGGCGGCGACGACTATGAAAATGAGTGAAGAAGGAAAGTGTTTTAATGAAGAAGACATTCTATGTGAATAGTGATAAAAATTTATTATTGGATAAAATGAAAATGAAAAAGCAAAGAAAAGATTTTAAAAATCAAAATTAAATATTAAATAAAATATACTTATAAAAATAAAAATTTAATAATTTATATTTGTGTCTACTCTCTCAAAGAGAGTGACATACACTTTCTTTGTCACCTCATGCCACCTTAGTATTTAGGGAGAAATATATTCCATTTTAAATTAATCCAGGGGGTAATTGGACTCCCGCAAAGATATAATGTGTAGTTGGGATTTCAGTCAAACGTTAAGGGCTCATTTGACCATTTTCTCTTTAATTAACTTCAAGGTACAATAGGACACATGCTTAGATAAGGTGTCTGAATGAAAAATGAGAACAAATTTAAGGGGCTATCTATATATTTGGCCATTAAAATTTCAATGAATCATTATCTTTGGCATTTGCTACCTCCTCCCTCCAAGAACCTAAAAGGAAGAAAAAGGATTTAAAGAGCAGCACATATATAAAAAGAAGCAGCTCTAGGCTACTGCCTTGATCCATAACTCCATCATAGTTATTAGATTATCTACATTTTTGTAATTTTGCATATGCTTCCTATTTTTCTAATTTGCATAGAGAAAAATCTTGTTCAATAAAGTAGAAGTTAGTCCAATAGTTGATACCTAGACGTAAAAACGAATTAAAAGGAGAAAATTCTTGTTAAAGAAAATAAAAATGGAAAATTCCTCTAAGAAAATAGCAAAAACGGAAATTTCCTGAAAAAGAAAACTTTCTTACCGCAGGAAAATTATAGAAGGGGGACATTTATGTACTCTATTGTGAGGGACAACTAAAACTAAAAGGCAAGAATATGATATTTGTATAACAAAAACTAGGGAAAGTGGGACATATTTGTCCCTTTGCTATTGAAAAAGATTTAATATTGCTCTGCGTGATACTATAAGTTTATATATGTCTTTATTGTTGTACTATATTATGTCCTTGATGTTATAAAAGTGGCGCGCTCAAATTTACCCCTCCTCCATTAATTCTATTTATTTTAGACAAAATGGCATGCTAACTCAACATACCAGCCTTTCTTCTTCCACTTCTACCTAAAGTTACCAACACATTTACCATGTTGGTGGTGATGGTACATATTGTAAAGGTATTGGTGACTTTTAATAGTGGTGAAGAAGGAAGAGTTGGTGTAGTGAGTTGGTAATGCTATTTTGGTTAAAATAGAAGGGTTAATGATGGAAGGAAAAGTTGAGCCGCTTTTTTTTTTTTTTTTTGTTGACGAAGGAACCCGCAGCCGCTACTCTCTCGAGTGCGCACAGGGTAAACCCCGGACTGACGCAATAGCCTGCAAACCACGTCAGTCGATTAACCACACTTGGCAAGCCATGTGTGACAGGCTCAACCAAGAAGGTTTATGCAGGGGATCGAACTCATGACCTTGCGGTCCCGCGCTCTACCTTAGAATCCAAAGTGTTTGGCCCAGTGGCCAATACATTAGGGAATTGTTGTCTGAGGTTCCATGTTCGAGTCCTCTGATCAACGAGAGTGGAGCTGTGTTCCCCCAAAAAAATCCCTCCATACGCGTAGGGCCAAGCGGTGTATACTAATCCGTAGGGCCAGGCCGGAGGTGGGGTTTTTGGGGTATGGGGTCGTAATGCGGTGGGACCAGTCACTTTAAAAAGTTTACCCTACCTTAGAATCCAAAGTGTTTGGCCCAGTGGCCAATATATTAGGGTATTGATGTCTGAGGTTCCGTGTTCGAGTCCTCTAATCAGCGAGAGTGGAACTATGTTCCCCCAAAAAAATCCCTCCATACGCGTAGGACCAAGCGGTGTATACTAATCCGTAGGGCCAGGCCGGAGGTGGGATTTTCTGGGGTATGGGGCCGTAATGCGGTGAGACCAGTCACTTTAAAAAGTTTACCCTACCATAAAAAATAAAAATAAAATAAAAAAAGTTGAGCCGCTTTGATAACATTAAAGGCATATATACACCCCTAATATAACATTAAATATGGACCGATAGTAACTACGCACAAAATTAAACTTCTTTCAATGATAAAGCGGCAAATATAACCCTTTAACCTATAAACTATTACCAAACCCTCACAATCTCTCGTATCTTTTCATGCTACTTCATAAAATGAACCTTTGTAGTTTTCATTCTTTCTTTTCTCTATCCTCTTTGTCTCTCAATTCTCCACATCTATAAATACATTGCATGAATTACGAACCAATACGCTTATTTGCCACCGTAATAAATACATTCCATGAATATTATTACTCCAACCATTTAAAAATGTTTATCTTACTTTTATTTTTGGTCTGTTTCAAAATATTTGTCTCTTTTCTTTTTTGACAACTTTTTAATTTCAACTTTTTCCATGACATGTTTAAGAGCACAAGATTAAAGGGCATTTTAGTATATTCTTTATATATTTAATTCAAAACCACAAGATTCAAAGGTCTTCTTTAACTTGTTTAAATTCCTTGCCAAGTCAAAACAAGACAAACATTTTGTAACGAATGGAGTATATTATAAGTGTTTGAAACACTTCGGAATTAAACTCTTAATCATTCACCCTTACAATAACTCTATTGCAAGCTCTTTACAACAACTCTATTGTAAAGACACACCAACTTAGGAATTAAACTCTTAATCCCTCACCCCTTACAATAACTCTATTGCAAGCTCTCTACAATAACATCATTGTAAAGACACACCTTGACGAGCTCTAGTAAAAAAAAAAAGCTCAGCAGTTTAGGAAACCAAATAACCTACAACATGCTTCTTAAGAGAAGAGTAGGTTTACAAGTTTAAGAACTACAAAACAAAGACTCAACAAACCTAGGACTTAGACATCTTCACTTGTTAGAGAACTGGTTCTTCAATTTGTTGTAGCTTTGGTCTGTTATGAAGCTGTGATGAACTTGATGGCTTGTGAGCAAGAGCAATTTTGATTTTTACAAGGTTAGGTTTTGACTTCTCAACCTGATGCATATAACTGAGGGATGGACCAAGTGACAAACCATAAACCTCTAACTAATGGCATGCCCGCAACAGCTCTGCAGCAGTGTTGCAATACTGCCATTGTGTCAGCAGCTTTACAGTTGTAGAGTAAACTTGCATCCACGAAGCTGGTCCATCTTTCTTACATGTTTGTCAAATCATCAAAACAATACATATTGTTAATGTTGGATTTGGTGTTGTTACAATTGACCCAACATATCTTCTGAAGGACAGATTTGAATGCATAAAATGTTGGGAAAAATGTCATAACATTCGGACCAACATCTTCGAAAAACAGTTTTGCCTTAATTCACGTTAAGCAGTAATATTCTACTGAGAGGTAAAATCGACTTAGGCGTGGTGAATTGGAGCTGTGTAAAATGTGAGAGAAAGAGTCAAAGCTTGGGGAAGAAGTCGAGTAAGGAACAAGTCAAAGTTAAGAATTTTACTCCTTAATCATCTACCACAAGCTGCCAATCTTTCCCTCAAACTCCACGACTGATCGATGAGACTTTCAAGGGAACTCTCTACTATAAATAGAGAGGTCACAACAGTGTATCGATCATCCAGAATCAGATTGCAAAAATACCAAGAGAGCTCTCGGGATTTCATCTCAGAATATGGATCACAAGTGTTGCTTGAGTGTGTCGACAATATTCTGTCCAACATTACAATTGTTGTTTATATTCTAGATTAGTTTTGTATGGAGCGATTGTAATGAGAGGTTGTCTATGTCTACATAGTTAGATTTTTCAAGCAGAAGTCATCTGCGACTTCAACTTTTAATTCTTTTCCATTTATGTTGTAAATCTATAAAGAAATGAATTTGAAATTTTGTATATAATATATATACAATACATCTGGTCATTGACCATCATAAGTTATATAATATATATAACTTATAAAAAATTTAAACCTTTGTGTTCTTTAAATTCCGTTGCATTTACTCTTTAAAGTTTCTGTTTTGCTAAAGACTTGTTACTGGTGTCAGATGACATAACTGCTAACATTCGTAAACAGAATTGGCATTCGATTTATTTCATCTCTTATTTTTACTTTCAGTAGCTTTTGACACCCTTCAATTGGTATCAGAGTCGACACTTAACACAATAAGTGCTTGGTCATGTTGTCATAAGCTATGGATCCGGCAAATCTGACTGTTGGTAGACTTCTTAATTTAGATAGATCAAATTATGCCTATTGGAAGATTCGGTTACATTCTCATATCAAATCAATTGATATTCATTCATGGAGATCTATAACCAATGGGTATGTTGTTCTAATATTGCCTCCGGATGAAGAAGGTGACATTAATGTTAAACCTGAATCTGAATGGTCTACAGAAGAAACCAATAGCTCTAGATTTAACGAAAAGGCCTTAAATGCAATTTTTGGATGGGTTGATCTTTACATATTCAAACTCATTCAAAACTGACCCACGACTAAGGACGCATTGGATACATTACAAATTCATTGTGAAAGTAGCGCAAGTGTTCGTCGAACAAAGTTATGAATAAATATGAACATTTAAGGATGGAAGAAGCGGATGATATTATATCTTATTTTGAAAAGTTGATTGACATCTCGAATGAATGTCAAGTGCTTGGTGAACCATTAACCAACACTCAACTTGTTGAAAAGGCTCTCCGTTCTCTTCCTAAAAAGTTCAATTTAAAGATTTATGTTATCGTAGAAGCCCACAATTTTGCCACAATAGACCTTCATACCTTGAGGAGCATACTCAAAACTTATGAGATGAACATTGAGAATCAAAAGGAATTGTATAAAAGCAATAATGTGGCACTTCTAGTTCAATCCTCGGAGAGTCAAATCGAAGAAGAGGATGACAATCTTAAAGAAATTGGTTAAGGTGCAAATATTGCCTTACTCATTCTAAAATACAATTCGATGGTGAGGAAGTTCAATAATGAGAGAAATTAATCTAAATATAAAGAGCACCAAAACCAAGCCTTCAATCAAAAGCCCACTAAATTCCTTCCAAATATTCAAAAAGGAAATCAACTAAGAAGAACCAACTCAGATCGTACCAAATTTGATTCAAACAACTTGAGTTCATGCAATGTCATGCATGCTCATGTTGGGGTCATTATGCTAACGAATGTGCAAACACTCTTAGAAAATTTAGTAAGAACTTATGGGTTTCTCTTAGTGATGATGAAGAAGAAGAGGAAGGAGATCGTGAAATTGAAACACAAGCAATGATGGCCACTGTAGTCTCTATCGAATAATGAAGATGTCGTATATAATGATGTCTCAAATGTCACGACATTTCCTCCAACATCAGCAACGACATCAATATCCTCAGCGACATCCGAAAGGTATGAATTCTTTAACTATTCTGATGTTAATTGTTTTAGTAGTTCTATTTCTGCTAGTAAGGCTGACTGTGTGAATCAAGTTGAATGCAAAGATGATATGATTAATGAATTACAAAGTATTTGTAAAGCCTTAACCATAGAATCCAAGCAACTTGACAAAAAGGTAAAATCTTTAACTCATGAGAATTTAGAATTAATAGGCACGATAACCCGACTTGAGGTTGCACTTACCAAAAAGGTTATTGAATTTGGTAAGATTCGTGCAAAATTGGATGTAGCCGAAGGAACCTTCCTCAAGCTCAACATAGGAACTTCGAAATTGAATGAGATACTCAACCTTAATAAACCTACATGCAGGAATTGGGTACGAAAACTCTCTTAAAACCATATGCTCTAATCTCTTTGATAAAAATGAGAAAATACGCTTTGTAAAAGGAAAAGGGATGAATAATAGGTTCTCATATATGTCAAAGAATATGAAGTTTGTATGTTATCATTGTAACTTCCCTAAACACTTAAAACCATATTGTTTCAAACTTCACAATTCTGGGAGCAAAATGTTGCCTAAATTATTGTCCAATATTCTGGATAAACATCGAAGCAACATTTCTGAGCCAAAAGGTAAAAAAAATAAGAGAGTTTGGGTTCCTAAAATGGATTTAACTTGTAATGTCTGTATAACTACATTAAGAACTGACATTTCAGGTTCTTGGTACTTTGATAGTGAATGTTCTCACCACATGACAGGTACAAAGGGATTTCTAAGGAACTATGAGTGATTCAATGGAGAAAACGTGACGTATGGAGGTGGGAGTAAAACCAAAATAATTGGAAAAGGGATCTTGGATGTTCTTGGTTTTCCAGCGTTAAGAAATGTCTTACACGTTGAGGGTTTAATGGCTAATTTGATTAGTATTAGTCAACTGTGTGATGATGACCTTGAGGTAAAATTTAATAAGAATGCCTATAAAGTTACGAATGAATCTAATATATGTGTCATGGCATTATAAGTTGGGGCATGTCAACTACCGCAACTTAGAAAAATTGGTTTCATATGAAGCTGTTAGAGGCATATCCAAACTTAGCCAAAAAGGTAAAACTGTCTGTGAAGACTGTTTGAAAGGTAAGCAAACTCGTGTCTCTCATAATGTTGTCCAACATGACGGACAACATTCAGGTACGTCTCACTATTTTCAATTGCTACATATGGATTTAATGGGTCCAATTGAAGTAGACAGTCTAGGAGGCATGAGGTACTCCTTTGTGATAGTAGATGATTTTTCTAGATATTCTTGAATATATTTTTTAAAGAAAAATCACAAACGTTTGATATGTTTAAAATCTTGCATTCTAGAATTAGGAATTTGTTCTATTCTCCTATTTTTGGATTAGTCCGACCATGGAAAAGAATTTGAAAATAGTTCATTCACAAACTTTTGTGATAAAAAGAGAATTTTTCATGAGTTTTCTACCCTCAAAACTCCTCAACATAATGGGGTTGCAGAACGGAAGAATAGGACATTGCAAGAAATGGCTAGAGTAATGCTTAGTTCGAAACACTTGTCAAAACTTTTATGGGCAGAAGCCTTGAACACTGCTAATCACATAGCTAATAGAGTCTATCTAAGGCCAGGAACAAAGATGACACCCTATGAGATTATAAATGGAAAGAAACCAAACTTGCGTTACTTTTATATTTTTTGGTGTATTTGTTATATCTTAAATGACAGGGATTATTTGACTAAGTTTGACTCTAAGAGTGACAAAGAAATTTTTGTTGGCTAATCACAAAATAGTCATTCTTATCGAGTATACAATCTGAGATCTAGAACTGTACAAGAATCTGTAAATGTAAAAATATTTGAAAATAACCTTATAGACACAGTGGAAAATGCACATACTGGTGAAGAATCAGATATTGCCACAAATATTGCCACACCAGAAGCAACATCTGAACCTGAATTAAAGACCACAGAGGCTATGAATGAGGAGTCAAATGCTGAATTGCTAGATCAAGTTCGAAGGGACCCCTCATCAAGGATTAGAAAGAATCATCCAATAGGACAAGTGATAGGGGGAGTTTTTGAAGGAATTAAAACAAGAGGGAAAGAACCGCTCAACTACAGAGATATGGTAAGGTATGTGTGTATGTCTACCATATACCAAGAGGTTAGTCTTTCTTGTTTTATATCTACTTTAGAACCAAAAAATGTTTTAGAAGCACTCAAATATAATTTTTAATGCAAGAAGAGCTTGAACAATTCTCTCGAAATGAAGTCTGGGACTTAGTTCCACGTCCAAACAATACTAATGTAATTGGAACTAAGTGGATTTTTAAAAGTAAATCAGATGAATCAGGAACAGTTGTGAGAAACAAAGCTCGTCTAGTTGTCCAAGGCTATACTCAGGTTGAAGGAATTGATTATGATGAAACATTCGCACCCGTGGCTAGAATTGAGTCAATTAGACTGTTACTTGTTATTTCTTGTTGTCTAAAAATTACTTTAAACCAAATGGATGTGAAAGGTGCATTCTTAAATGGTTATCTAGATAAGGAAGTCTATGTTGAACAACTAAAAGGATTTGAAGATCCTTACCATCCACACTATGTGTACAAACTCAAAAAGGCTTTGTATGGGTTGAAATAAGCCCCTCGTGCATGGTATGGTCGCTTAACTAACTTTCTTCTTGAATTTGGTTTTAACCCTGGCGAAGTTGATCGTACTTTATTTATTAAACGACATGGTGTAGATATCATAATTGCTCAAATCTACCTAGATGACATAGTTTTTGGGTCAACCTCACAGTCGTACCTAAATTCATTTGTTGAAGCTATGTCATCAACATTTGAAATGAGCATGATTGGAGAACTAACTTTTTTCTTAGGCTTGCAGCTAAAGAAAAGTGATGATGGAATTTTTATCTCACAAAGTAAATATGCCAAGAATATAGTTAAGAGATTTGGTTTGGAGAACACTAAACAAATGAAGACGCCAATGGGTTCGTCACAGAAGGTATGTAAGGATAATGTTGGTGAAAATATTGACCCAACATTATATCGATCTATGATAGGTAGCCTTCTTTACCTTACTGCTAGTCACCCCAATATTATGTTTAGTGTTTGTGTTTGTACACTTTTCAATCCTATCCCAAAATATCCCACTTAAATGCCGTGAAACGTATTATTCGATATGTTGCTGGCACATGTGAGTTGGGAATTTGGTATTCCAAAGACACTAATCCTAACTTAATAGGAGTTAGTGACTCGGATTTGGATGGAGATGTGGATGATTGAAAAAGTACAAGTAGAGGATGTTTTTATCTTGGCAATAATCTTGTTTCATGGTATAGTCGTAAACAAAAATGTGTCTCGCTTTCAACTGCTAAATCTGAATATGTAGCAGCTGGAAGTTTTTGCTCTCAATTAATATGGCTAAGACACATGTTAGACGACTATGGATTTACTAGCAACATTTTGATTTTATATTGTGATAATTTGAGTGCTATAAATATTTCCAAAAATCTAGTTCAGCACTCACGTACAAAACATATTGATATTAGACATCACTTTTTAATAGATTTAGTTGAATAACAACTCGTTAAAATTGAACATGTTGACACTCTTCATCAACTAGTTGATATTTTTACAAAAGCTTTGGACCATGAGAGATTTTCTAGTTTGAAGAAATATCTTGGTCTTAGTAATCTCTAAAAAGAAGGCATTTTTGGTGAATGTCGGCTGAAACGTTGTCTAACATTTTGGGTGACATTTACTTATGTTATATCACTAACTGATTATTGTTGTTGTATAGTGCATAACTTTTGGTCACACAAGCATGATCATTCAATAAGAATGTAATTCCAACATGATACTGTTCTCTGTGATGATATATAAATACATATATATCATAAAATGGAGTATCAAAACAAGGAAAATCCTTTACAAATATTTGGCAACTGTACAAAATGGGCAAAGCCCTTGAAAAGATACCGTTCCTATTCTATAAGAGTATCGAGTGCTTCAAAAGAATTTTGAGAATACTAAATAAGTATTCTTATTTTCACATGAAAAATCATTTGTATGTGTTATATGATTAGATCAAGGACACGATGGGAAAATATTACATTGGTCCAGTGGTCAAACTCATAAAATACATATAAAACGTGTCTTGATTTTTTTCCAAAATGAAAATTTCTTTTGGGATCAAAATACTTGTGTCGTCCAAAATGTTGCCAACATTGATGTTGACATTTTCAGATTGTGATATTTGTTGGGATGTTGTTATTAACTGATTTCAGAAAAATCAGATTTTTCTCCCTATTTTTATGCCTCGTTTTAATAAGAATTTCAAACTTTAAAATGATAAGGTTAAATTGAATTCCTACGGTGATGTTCATTTTTGTCATGTATATAAATATTCCTCTCATTTGTAATTTTTTTTATTATCATTTTCGATTTTTCCTGGAAAAAAAGAGAAATCACACCTCAGGTATAACTCTACCTACCCGATGGAATCATCGCCATTCCAAACTCCATTCTCAACCTCAAACCCTAAATTCCAAAAACTTTCTCCACAACATTCACCAATGGAAACCTCTCCAATGTCAACCAACACTGCAACCAACACCCCTATGAGTACAAGCCCTCCAATAAACACCGAATCTTTTGAGCATATAGAACCACAACAACCCTGTCGGTTTCCTTCTTCACCACCCACAGAGGATTTATCCAAAGCTGAAGTATTTAAAGGTTTAGATGAACTTTAGACACCTGGAGACAATAACAACCCTATAGATGTTGATAAAACATTTGATATTTTAGCATTGGGTAAAAGACCAAGATCCCCCACATTCCCTACTCGTCGATCGAATAGAATGTTTGAGAGAACAGTTTGTGAATAGTCAAGCAACAAAAGGTCCAGGTTTGATACATCTCTTCCTACCTGCTCGAGTAGTGACAGTGACGACACAGACTTTGTGCTCTCAACTAAAAAGAGTGAAGAAGAACGAACAACTTTCGTACCTTAAAATGTGCCTCAGGAAAACGAGGAAATTCTTGATGAAACTCCACTGAAGCAATTCTTTCCAAAAGGAATTCCCCGATATGCCAAATCGAGTGTTGCTCCAAATGTTGCCACTGATGCCACAACATCTCAGGCAACATTGTAGCCAACATTAGAAAAGACACAAATACCAATATTCTCCAGCAATACAAAATTCGAGAGTTCAGCAATGTCTGATTCAGACACTGAGGTATCTGCTTTTTCTGAAAAATTCTATTCTAAAGCTAAGTATGATAAATGGGACTGGTACAAGAATACAGTAATTAGACGTGAGAAAATGTTACATATTAATTCATGTGTTGAATATGGCTTAATAGAATTCCTTGAGGATAGACAGCTTCTCAAAACTGTCACAGAAAAAGAACCCTATGTTTATGAGGTGATTAAGTTATTCTATGCTAATCTGAGTTCTGCTATAGAGGATGTCTCCTCAAAAATATTTAGGAAGGTATATCTCTATAACAAGGTTTATCAATTTACACCCTCAGTCATAAATCAATATATGGGATTTGATGCTGCAGAGAGAGTTAGAGATGCAGTACAAGTGAAAGAAACTAGGGATAAAATGGTTGAATATCTCACTGGAGGTATAATAAAGTGGATCCCTAGATGCCCAGCTTCAAAACTAACTGCCTTATTTTCCTCCCTCCACAAAATTGTTATTCACAATTGGCTTCCTTTCTTGAATGAGTCAGTTGTGACATCTGAACAAGCTTCCCTATTGTTTAAAATTTGAAAAGGTTTAAAAGTTGATTTAGGAAAAATGATCTTTTATCAAATTGCCAACTTGGCTGAAAAGGAATCACATTTAATCCTTCCATTTCCCTCTCTAATCTACCAAATTTTGACTACCCAAGGCTTTGAACATAAGAGATAGGATATTATAGGAAATGCTCCTGAACTGTACACAGTAAACAAAGCAATTTTAAAGAGCAAAGAAAGAGTGATTAACTTGCCCTGGAAGAAGGAAGTTGAATGTGAGAATGTTGCCAGGACTGTCACCAACATTCAAGGCAACAGTGGTTCAGGACAGTCAACACTGTCAACAGACTGGCTAGTGAGTCAAATAGAAAAAATCAACCAATAAATTTCAGAGGTTGATGCTGTCAGGGATGCCTTAGTTTAGGCCCGAGACCATTTCTTACTCTTACTTTCTTCATAAAAAGGGAGAGATAATGTGCAGGGGGAGCAGGAGACTGAAGGTGCAGATGGTGATGTTGGTAATGCTGATGAGGCTGCTGCTGAAGAAGTTGTTGATACTGCTGTGCAAAGGGATGAAGCTGTTGGAAGGAAGGTGTTGCTAAAAAGGCTAAGATTGAGGGTTGAAGCTGAGGCTTTTATGCAGAAGTAGAAAGCTGCTGCTGATGTATAATGAGCCAGGGGGAAGAGGATTGATGTGTTGCACAATGATTTTTTAATGTTTATGAGTTTTGGAATATGAATTTCTTTTGGTTGTTTTGGTAATGGTTAATGTGGATGTTAATTTCTGACAAGGTTTTTTTGTGTTGTTTATATTGGATGATATGTGTGTATATATATGTGCATACACCATTTACTAATCTTATGACTTTGGTATACACTAGTATATACAAGTTTTGTGTGTATGCCATCACAGGCTAAGGGGGAGCTAGTCAGTAATCACAGGTGTTGGACAACATCTATGATAATGCACTAACTCGTTTGTACATTTTGTAACGTGTTTTGTGAAGAAAGGCAAAAAGGGGGAGATTCTTAATATTGGGTTTGGTGTTGTGACATTTGACCCAACATATCTTCTGAAGGCCTGATTTGAATGCATAAAATTTTGGGACAAATGTCATAACATTCGGACCAACATCTTCGAAAAATAGTTTTGCCTTAATTCACGTTAAACAATAATATTTTGTTATGAGGTAAAATCGACTTAGGCGTGGTGAATTGGAGCTGTGTAAAACGTGAGAGAAAGAGTCAAAGCTTGGGGAAGAAGTCGAGTAAGGAACAAGTCAAAGTTGTTAAGAATTTTACTCCTTAATCATCTACCACTACCTGTCAATCTTTCCCTCAAACTCCACGACTGATCGATGAGACTTTCAAGGGAACTCTCTACTATAAATAGAGAGATCACAACAGTGTATCGATCATCCAGAATCAGATTGCAAAAATACCAAGAGAGCTCTCGGGATTTCATCTCAGAAATCGGATCACAAGTGTTGCCTGAGTGTGTCGACAACATTCTGTCCAACATTACAATTGTTGTTTAGATTCTAGATTAGTTTTGTATGGAGCGATTGTAATGAGAGGTTGTATATGTCTACGTAGTTAGATTCTTCAGGCAGAAGTCATCTGCGACTTCAACTTTTAATTCCTTTCCATTTATATTGTAAATCAGTAAAGAAAGGAATTTGTAATTTTGTATATAATATATATATATATACAATACATCTGGTCATTGACCATCATAAGCTATATAATACATATAACTTATGAAAATTTTAAACTTTTGTGTTCTTTAAATTCCGCTGCATTTACTCTTTAAAGTTTCTGTTTTGCTAAAGTGTTGTTACTAGTGTCAGACGACATAACTGCTGATATCAGTTGGTCTGTTCTCAAACCCTGGTCATTCAGGCACATCCCGTGATTTACTTGTAGTAGTGTTGAGGGACCGGGACTACTATTTTCAGGAATAGTCTGGCGTAAGCCGGAAGCTGGATATAAAAAAAATGAAATGCACTCGACAAAACGTGATAAAAGGGAGCATTTACATCATTTTGCACTAGCATAGGACAAGTTGGTCTAATATTTCTATATAAAGAAAATAAAAATAAGAATGCATGTTCTCATTCAAAATCCGATGTATGACTTTTAACCATCTACAAAGAGATATTATCTCCGATGCAAGAACGTAACATATGATTATCTCATATAGTAATAAATATATATAATTACAAATACTATTATAATTAACTCACCTAATATTTTCGTCTGTGTAGATTTAAAAGATATCCAATTACTTTGAATTCAACTGTTGTATCAATGTAGTAACCTTTATTTGTTAATTTAAATGATTGTTGCATCGATCTCAACGTCATTGCTATTACAAATATTCATTATTATTCTCGATATATATATAAACGCATGGACATTTTTTCCAAAATAACTTGGGGACATTTTTTTCTCAAAAGTTATGTGAAGCATCATCCACGTGAAATATTTTTCTCACTTTATTCATTTCTTCTCCACCAAAATAATTATAGAAACACTCAATTGTTGTCATTACCTGGTTATAATTAATTTTTAACTTGTTTTAATTTTATTGTAATAAAATATAAAAGAGGTAAATTGTTCTTATTGAAAGAAAAAGAACTAAATTATTACTCTTTTTTAATTAAAATATAAAGATGAGAAATATGACCGTTAACAATCTTTCATAATCCAGTAGGGAGGAATATTTGGAACCTTTCAAACTAAATTAAGCACAATCATATATATAGCTCACATAAAATAAATGCCCATGAATATAAGCAACATAAATTAACTTGTGAACCAATCAAGTAAAGGCAATTTTGAATAATTTTGTAAATCACAGGGCTAATTTTGAATCTTTTTCCTATTTTTATTTTTATTATTATTATTTTAAAATAATTTTATTAGTTGAGTTAATAGATAAAGATAAATATACATATATATTCCTCTCATTCCAATTTATTTGACATCATTTGTCTAGACACGGAGTTTAAGAAATAAATGAAGTGTGTCACATAAATTGAGACAGCGGGAGTATCAACTTTAAAACGGCAAAGACACAATTGGCCTTGACTTTAAATAAAGGATAAAAATAAGTAATTTCGCAAACCTCAAAAATAATTTAACTTTTTTCCGCGTTCAATTAAATGGAGCACGAGGCGATTTACTTTTGGTATACGGTCTTTATCAGGAATAAGATATTAAGATTTATATGCATATGGTCCAAATACAGCACATGATGCTTTTGTGCCTTTGAGCATTATTGGTTTTCACTTTTGAGTTTGTCGGGGACTCTGACACCAAGCCAAGGAAAAGTGGCCCTCCAAACATATACTTATAATCTAAAATAACGCATGGAGAAATGTGTGATTATAAATTATTTTATTGATGATAAAATTAGAATTTTAAAATTATATTATTACAAAATATAAAAGAAAAAAATTGGCATTTTTTTGAAATGACTAAAAAAGATAGAGTGTAATATAAATTTAGACGAATAGAATAGTATCTCTCAACCAATATGCAGAGTTTGTTCTTTCTATAAATCTTTTCAACTGAACACTATATTATTTTATAAGACATGATCATACAGAAAAAAATCCTAATCAATTGAACCAAACCACTATGGGTAATTGGCACATTCTGTAATATCGTTTAATTGAACATACAATTTAAGAAATAAAAATAAATATTTGAAATTATAATTTAAAACAAGTCATATAAGATTAGATTATTATAAATTATTTTATTAAGATAAAAATTAAATTATTTTTAAACATAAAAATATAAATATAAAGGACTAAAATTAGTGTGACACATATATGGGAGGGAGTACCAAGAAAGATGTAATGACATGACACATCACCTCTTTCTTAATAGGAGCTTTATGTCAACTCATTGTCCATAATGACTTGATAAGGACAATAATTCAATATTGGATGTTGATTATTGTTTATGGTGTGGTTATTTGTCGATAATTTCCGACGAGATTTTGTCAATGAGTGGAGCTAGGGATGGCAACGGATAGGATCTGGATCGCATTCTACTAGATTCAGATTCAGATCCGGTTTTTATACCTGAATCCAGATCCGGATCCAGATCCATCGGGTTCATAAAAATCATATCCAAATCCGGATCCACCGGATTCACGGATCGGATCTGGATCCACATGTAAAAAAAATTGTCTTGCTAAGAATGTAACCTTGCTAAGAATTTTTGAAGTGAAACGATTTTTACTTAGCTAACAATTTACTGTGTTTCAATTTTGAAATGTTCATATGAGATATTTTGTCCGTTGTCTCGTTTTGATTGTGAAATATTAATTGAAAATGTTGGACAATGACAATAGTTGTGGAAAATGCTGACTAGTATTTCCACAATACCGAACTTGCATATGCTTGTGAATATAATTTTAACTACTTGTCTATGGAGATGTTAGTCATTCACTAATATAACATTGATTTTATTATCGAAGTTACCTCTTTATTTTTTGGTTTTTGAGTAAACGCGGGGATAAATAAAACTTGTTTTGAGAATAAAACTTGCAAGGATGTGCTTAGCAATTTTAAGAAAATACTTATAAAATTACATTTTATGTTATGAATATATTAAATAAAAAATGAATCCACGGGTCGGATCTGGACCGGATACGGATCTCAAATACAAGATCCAGATCCAAATTCGATCCGTCAGAAACGGATCCGGGTCCAAATTTTAAAGATCCATAATCTATAAAATGGATCTGGATCCACCGGGTCCAGGATCCACTGCCATCTCTAAGTGGAGCTATTGTCCCTTTACCCTTGGAAGCTTGTTTTTTGTCATTTTTAGTACACGTGAGACGAAGGTGCCTGGAGTTGGTAATAAACCCTCAAGACTTTTTATTTCTTCTGGTCTTGTCAACTAAAATGGTTATACCGGCCATGGCAGCTTGTTGGATATGGTAAAGCAGTACGGGAAGTAAATAAATATTACAAGTGTTCGAAAGGATAAAGAAATAGCCAATATTCAGAACTGCCGCAAAGTTATTGAATCTTGATAACCTGAAATCAAGAAACACTAAATCTGGATTGTTATAACTGTGTGTTGAGTCGAGTGATGACACTCTGTCTTTAAGACAAGATTGCCCCGTATATATGCTTTTACGTTAACGGGCAATAGTCTCCCAAAATAAAACAGCACATAATCAACACTACAAAGCAAATAGGTTGATTCTGACGAAGAAAACAAACACAAAACGACTTGCTGAAGAATGAAAAATGAAGGAAGAGTTTCTGTTTTCGTCCCAACGTTTTTGCTCACGTTTTGGACTTTCTGTTTCTCTTATGTTTTGTTTCTGTGTGTATAGTGTGTCTCATTTTTCTGTGTATATGTTGCTCACACAATTCAGCCCAAAAGGCTCCAATATATAGCATTATGGGGGACTTCTCAACTGCCAAGAAAATGGTTGTTCAAGGCCATTGAAGGAGGGAGTAAACTGCCAAGTAATGGTTGTTTATGGTCATTGAAAGAGGGTGTAATTCAGCCAAGTAATGGAGGGAGTTAATCAGCCAAGTAATGGCTGGTTAATGCACAATAACCCCCCCCCCCCAAAAAAATCAACTCCAATGGTAGGCAGAAACTTTCTGCCTTCCGTCGTTCCCAAATTCAACATTCCAGAAACTCTAGGGACCAAACTGTAAATATTAAACAATTTGGGGTCCAAAGATATAATATCAAAAGAAGCCCAAGACCCAAGACCCATGACCCGAGCCCGGATCGGACGGGACGGGCGGGCGGCGGCGGCGCGCGTGTGGGCTTAGCCTTGAACCCAAGCACATCTAGGTCATCCCCCCTTTAAACACATGGGTTACCCCTTGGAGTCCCAAACCCTTAGCCAATTTAGAGACTTATAAAGAGAGCAATTCTTCATTTTTCCACCGATGTGGTAGATTTGTCCCACACCATATTTCCATGCCTCAAACACCTTACTTCGTGGACCAATATCTCTTTCATTTCTCAACGAAATTTGACGATTCTTAGTCCTACGGTCATCTACTCACTTAGTAGATTATGCACGTGTGAAGAGACAAAGCCTCCAACATGCGGAACACTAGTATATAATTCATTAAATATGGGTGGACGCACCTCCCCACCAAAGGCAAATTTCCAACAATCCCCTCTTGAAAGAGATTTTGGCGCACACACATGGTGCATACTTTCAGCAATCTTTCAGCGAAAAGATATTGCATCAGGAGAGGTAGCTTCTGCTTTGAACCTTCCCTAGTTGAATACCATCGGACTTACTTACTGCGCGGTGAACGTGATGTCTTGAACCGTCAGTGTTTAGTGTAAGCCAAGACAATGATACCAACACAATAACTCTACTTATTCGTTTTCATTCTTATTGTTTTGTCTGTTGTGTCCGTGGACACACTTGGATTCTTAAGTGCGTTCATTTGAGGCGGCATATCCTCGCACTTAAATAGGTGATCTCCTACAAGGTATTCTGCTATATCCTACTTCACAAGTGTTAGGAATCATTAAAAGTTTTCCCAACCTTAACCTCAACCGTTTGAGGATCGTTAAAGGTTTGGAAGCTTAACCTTTACCCACCATGCAGGTAGCAATTTAATTTCTATCGCGGGAACAGTTTTGGATTCATGTTTCCCTACATAAATCATCATCCGAAGTGCTCTTGCTTCCACCAAAGCGCTCAACTGAACCTTTTGCAGCTTAGTTTTCCCATTGAACCAAATTCTTGGGATCTCCAGTCAGTATGGTTGGGTTAGCACCGCAAGGTTCGTATTGTTTAGGTTTTAAGCCCATTTTTCTAAACTGGCAGAACACTTGATCTCCGGGTTGTCCCTTAGTTAAAAGGGTCCGTTATATCCTTTGATTAGTAATCAAGGAAGTGACACCCGTGATGATCAACTGCCATACGGTCTTATGTCTCCGACAGATCCTGACAGATATGTCCAGACGCCGTCATCCGTGTCCTTCCTGAAGCCGACCGGCTAGCCACAGTGTATAACTGCTGAAGGCATGGGTTTCTCCCAATAAGGGACGTCCTCTAAGGAGTCATGAAGTTACTCAACTTCTTTCATGCTTTGTATAAAGCGATAAATTCTGATTCCATCATGAATCGGCCGATGCAAGTTTGCTTAGAGGATTTTCTACGACCCACCATACACATTTACTTGTGGTTTTTGGTGTTCTTCATATCTGATGTCCAGTTTGCATCACTGTGTTCTTCCAGAACCGCTGGACATCCCGAATACCATGATCCGTAGATAAGTGAATATTTCAGATTTCGTCATATTCGACTTAACGCCTTTTCGAGAATCACTTATTAAAATCATTAGTGAACCTTAGTTCAACTGATCTGCTTTGTAGGCCGATATCAGGTCGGTTGTAGTGTGTAACATACTTTGAACTACATGTGACCTGTGCATATCGCTCCTTGTATATAGGTGCACCATGATTCCAATCAGTTCTATGATTCATATCCATTGGTGGCTTCAACGAGACTGTCAATTATCTCACAACTGAGTTTGGAGTTAGACCAATCCGTTAGATGTCTTAGAAATTTAATTCGTAAGATGTCATATGTGATACCCGTATCTTTTGTTTCAATATAACTTCCACTTTCAGACTGTTGATTTTCCAACTGTTGGTTTTCTAACTTCAGAGTCAATATTTTTGTGGTCAGATTCATTATTTCTGTTTTATCTTAAACTTTCCGGACCAAAATGTAAACATTTCAGGTGCTAAAATGAAAGTTCAGGAAGAAGCCCAACAGTCCAGAAAACCAACTCTGATCCTCCCCTTCCAACTCTCCGGTTAGGAAGGCTGTTTCAACATTCATGTCACGCAAGACTACAATGGCCCAGGATGTTAAGCTACTCACGGGGGAGCACATGTACAAGTAACCGAGGCTTTATACTCGTCAGTAGATCCATCTACTTTGTACTCACTTTTGAGTATCCTTTTTCACAACCCAAAGGTTCTTTTCCCGGAGGAAGATCAACCATTACGCAAGTATGGTTCTATATGATGGAATCTATTTCTCTCTTTGTAGCTTCTTTCCAAAGCAGCGCTTTTGGAGATGACAATTATTTTTTAATTGTCCATGGTTCGTTCTCAACCTTACAAGCTAGAAGGCCTGGAACAAGTCTTTGTCCCCTCTTTACTCCGTCTCGGTTCACCATCTAGAATCCCTGAGTTCTGCAGATCTGGAATATTAAGTTCCGGATAGTCAGCAACTTCCGAGTCCTGTAGATACGGAACATCTAGTTCCGGACAGTCAGGCCCTCGCGGGTTCTTGTTAACATTGAGCAATTACTTCTTTTTCCTTTTCAAGGAAAGTTCTCTTCAAAGAATTCAGCTTCTTTGACACCAAGAGGCGATAAGCATTACTGTTATTTGCAGAACCAGTGGATATGCAATTTACAGTCTTAGGTCCAACTTGACCTATTTCGGTATTCCAACCTCTACAAACGAAAATATTATTTTATTACCTTTATTGATTACTATTCCAGATTTTGTTATGTATATTTGTTACATTCAAAAAGTGAAGCACTTGAAAATTTTAAAGTGTTTAAAAGTAATGTGGAACTTCATTGTGAAACCTTTATTAAGTGTCTTAGATCGGATAGAGGTGGGGAATATTATAATCCATCATTCTTTGAATCAATTGGAATTGTGCATCAAGTTACAACACCTTATACACCACAACATAATGGTGTGGCCGAAAGGAAAAATAGAGTCCTAACGGAAATGGTAAATGCCATGTTATCTAAGTCGGGTTTATGACATGGATATTGGAGTGAAGCCTTACATACATCCTGTTATATTCTTAACAGAGTACCTAACAAGAGAAGTAAGACGATCCCATATGAATTCTGGAACAAGAGAAAACCAAACCTAAGTCATCTTAGAGTATGGGGATGTAGAGCATTGTTAGAGTTCCAGAGCCCAAAAGAAAGAAACTTGGGGAGAAAGGAATTGAGTGTGTTTTTATAGGCTATGCTATGAACAGTAAAGCCTATAGATTTAAGGTTATTGAACCTAATGATTCATATTTTGTTAATACTATAATTGAATCTAGGGATGCTATTTTCGATGAAAATAGATTTAGTACCATTTCTAGATCTCATGTCACAATGTTACCATATAGTTCTCATTTACGGGAAGAGCATGGTTTAGTTGATAATAACTCAACTAATGAGGAAGTTGTGGAACCAAGAAGAAGTAGAAGGGCGCGAAAAGCTAACGATTTCGGAGATGATTTCTTTATGTTTCTCATTGAAAGAAGTAGGGATCAGTCTTCTGTTGACACTTACATACCTTTCTATTGTAATTTAGAAGTTGATCATGACACTTTTGAGGAGGCAATGAAGTCTTTAGATGCTTCCTTTTGGAAAGAAGCAATTAATGATAAAATGAATTCGATTATGGGTAATAGAACTTGGAAGTTGGTTGATCTACCACCAGGTTGTAAACCCATTGGTTGTAAGTGGATTTTCAAAAGGAAAATGAAAGTAGATGGAACTATAGACAAGTTCAAGACTCGTTTAGTAGTCAAAGGTTACACTAAAAAATTAGGTATTGATTACTTCGATACATATGCTCATGTTGCAAGGACAACAACAATAAGGGTGTTGATTGCATTAGCCTCAATATTTTGTCTCGTTATTCATCAAATGGACGTGAATACAACATTTCTAAATGGTGAATTAGATGAGGAGGTGTTTATGTAACAACCCAATGGGTTTGTTGTTCCTGGTCAAGAACACAAAGTGTGTAAGTTGATCAAATCATTGTATGGGCTTAAGCAAGCTCCCAAACAATGGCACCAAAAATTTGATCAAGTTGTACTTTCTAATGGATTTCTTATCAATGAGGCCGATAAGTGTGTATATAGTAAGTTTGTTGGAAACAAGGGAGTTGTCATTTGTTTATATGTGGATGACATATTAATATTTGGCACTGATCTACAAGTAGTGGACATAAAGGAGTTTTTATCTGCTAATTTCTCCATAAAAGACATGGATGAAGCGGATGTAATTTTAGGCATTAAAATTACTAGACATACTAGTGGTTTTGTCTTGACTCAGTCACATTACATTGAAAATGAGTTAAAGAAGTTTAACAACTTTGATTGTAAATTTGCATCTACACCTCTTGATCACAATGTAGTATTATCTAAGAATAATATAGAGAACATGTGAAACAATTAGAGTATGCTAAGGTAATTGAGTGTCTTATGTATGCCATGACATGTACAAGACCTGATATTGGTTTTGCTATAGGAAAATTGAGTAGTTTTACTCATAATCCAAGTCATGCTCATTTGCATGCTGTTCGAAGGCTACTTAAGTATCTTAGGAGAACTATTCACTATGAGATACATTATAATAGATTTCCTTGTGTATTAGAAGGTTTTTTTTATGCAAGTTGGATATCTAACATTGATCATTCCTCTACGAGTGGGTGGATATACACATTTGGTGAGGGTTCAGTGTCATGGGGATCCAAGAAATAGACTTGTATTGCAGACTCAACTATGGCATCTGAATTTATAGCATTAGCGTCTGCAAGCAAGGAAGCCTAGTGGCTAAGAATTTTTTTGTATGATTTGCCTTTGTGGGCAAAGCCCATGTCACCTATCTCAATTCATTGTGATAATGAGGCTACATTGGCTAAAGCATACATTGAAGTTTATAATGGTAAATCAAGGCACATTGGTTTACGACATAGTTATGTGAAACAACTCATTCGTGATGGTGTTATAACTGTGGACTTTGTACGTACGAATCAGAATCTGGCAAATCCCTTGACAAAAGGTCTTACGAGGGATTTAGTCACCAAAACTACAAAAGAGATGGGTTTGAAGCCTATACTCTTAACTACCAATGGTGGAACCTCAACTTATCACTCAATAAAACCCTCAAGTCTTAAGTTCAATGAGTCTAAGTACATCATTTTGTAGTTGCAAGCACTTGTCTTACCATCCCAAGTTGTGCTTGGTTCCATAATGTGTATGTAGGATGAGCAGATTTTTGCTCTTAATGAACCTTTAGAGGTATATTTATGCAATAAAGATGTGTGTGATATATTTTATATTTCTCCGGGTATGCCTGGTTTAATATGTACATTTGATCGTAAATGAATAAAGTTGCTCATATCTATTATTCAATTGATTTCCACAAGTGTACTATATTATGGAGTATGTGAAAGGTTCACTTATATGAGCTTAAGTGAGGCCGCTTTAGGAAATCAAATAGGCTTGATTTCTTAATGCTCATGAAAAGGATACATGACATATGGCCATAAAAGTGTCGGTAACTTCTATTTGTATTGGGAATAAAGTATCTTATGTGTGACTTGAAATTAAGTAATAAGAGAGGATCGCTAGTTCAAAGCATAGTCTACCATGACATACTAATTACTTAAAAGACTTCTCACTAATATAGGGGTTCAATCGCGAGACACCTCTATTTAAGCATAAGATCATGTTATTAAGTATTGCTTGGAAATGATGGGGGATTGTTGGAGATTTCTAAGCAATGTCTCACATTGGTGAGGAAACACTATATTATTGTGTTTATAAGGAAAAGTTCTTCCTTATGGGTTAAGATATATTTGGACAGAATTAATTAATTAATTAGTTCAGAAAATTATGAAAAGGCATCATTCTTAACCATTGGTTAATCTCAATAGGCACCATGAAAAGGCACCATTCATAACCATTGGTTTAATTTCAAGAGGTACCATGAAAAGGCATCATCTATCTATAAATAGATTGTCATATTTCCATCAGAAAAATCAATCCAAAATCAAAAAATTCTCAATACAGTAGGATCAAACGTTGTTTTAGTGCAAACGATATTTGATTAGACTTCTTAATATCCCTAAGACATCCAATCCTTCCTGGTGCACTCTATGGGGTGAAATAGTCTTAAGATGAGAATTCGTACTCACTTGTGAAGTCGGTTTTCTACTTTTTCTGCAATTTGTTTCTAACAGTGTGTAGGGGTAGAAAACCTAACGTATACGCTAGTTGGTATGAATGTTCAAAAGTAATCGAAATTAAGAGAAACCAATATAAATCTTACCTATCAAAGGTGGATGGCATGGCATCATACACAAGTTATCAATAGACATTTCGAAGTAGTGAATATCCTTCTTCAAGTGGAGAAAAAGGCAAAAATGCTGACGAAAATTTAATTTCGTGTTCATTGATGGTATGCTAGAAAGGATGACATTATCATAAAGTAGCAATTTGTAAAGATCACAACTTGCTTGGGATTGAGGCAAGTTATTATTAAAATTGTTGTAGTAGTTTATTTGTTTGTATTGATAATATGTCGTGTAATTGGTGCAATTTGAATACTGAATCATTAGTACAAAATGTGTATGTTTCATGTTTATTTATGATGCTCGATGGATAAAAGAATATCCTTTAAGTAACTCATTCATGATATCTTTTATGTGTATGCTCCTGATATATGTCTTGGCTGATTCAACGCTAATTAAATGTTGATGGATCAACCAGGGACACTCTTGATCTGTGAAATTCATCTTCGCGGATGGATCAATAGCCACAATTAAGTCAATTTACATAGAAACGACTAAGTGGTACCTGATATTTGTTATGTTGGGTGATATTTGTTATGTTTTGAAAACTGAAAGCTCTTGTCACGTTTTGTGAATATGTTTATTATTATGTATATATACGTTTTCCCCATTTTTGCAACTCGTCAATTCAAACCGAACTTGTCTATTTGCAATGTACTAATATCTACTTTCTTTGTTCCCGTTTATTGAATTTTTTTCTTTTTAGTCTGTTTCTGGAAGATGATTCATTTTTTAAATTTGAAATACTCTAACTCAAAATTTCAATTTCATCCTTAATGACAAATGTTTATACCGCATAAATGTTATGATATATTTAATAATATAAATTTTAAACTCATAAACTCATAAATATTATAGCATATTTAATATCACAAGTTTTAAAGTTATTTTCAACATCGTACCTAGTATTAAACAAGTCCAAATAAAATTAACAGAAAAGGGCTATATTACCCCTACCATTACCATTTTTAGTATATCTACCCCATTCTAACAGTGCCTTTCCCGGGGGTCTCATCCTAAACCGCCCAACCCTTTTATTCTATTTATTTAGAATTGAATAAAAAGAAAAATATGTTGGGGAATTTAGGATGAGGCCATGTTTCCCTGGGAAAGGGGTTTGTTAGATTGGGTGGGAAGTGAAAGAAATACTCCCTTGATTATTTTCATTAATGAAGAGGTATATATACAATTTACAATCTCTCAATATGAAAAATCATATTCCTACTATACTACTAATATCCTAATTATAATTGTACAAGAATTCTAATATTATGGTAAATTTGTACAACAAATTCGACTTCAACAATGTAAGGCTCGGATCCAACGATACACATGGTATACAACTATGGACAGTGTATATCACGGGTATACTTTTGTCAGGAAGGTACTAAAAATGGTAATGATAGGGATAGAAATCATCGAATAATATAGTAACATAAGTTATGTTTAACTAATTTCTTAACATACAAGGGTATATCTAGCCCTTTTCCGTAAAATTAAATAGACGGAGTGTTTATTTTAGAGCTCAAAATAAAATCTCCGAAATATTAAAAATATTGATTAAAATTTTCTCTAGATACCCCTACGATAGATTCTGGTATTCATTTTTTGTCCCTATTTGCATATGTTGCACAAATAGGTATGTTTGGCTTTAGGAGCGAGGCAAATGACATATGTGCCTTTGTAATAGAAGCCGATATATTATAAGCTTTCTAACAAGCTACAAACCTAGTTAATAGAGAACTTGTGATAATTTGTGAGTAAACCAACATGACAAATATATAGAATACAACATAATGTCCTACCAATTTGTCATGACTTGCATGTCATCATTCTAAAATGTAATTTTTTATACAATTTTAAATTATAAAAAAAGAGGTATCATGAGCAAAGTAGAATAATAGGAGAAAAGTATATATTATGTGTGAAATGGAATATATAAAGGAGATGCGAAAAAAAATGAAATAAGTTCAAATGGGGTATGGTGAGCTACAAACCAGATTGTCACGATTTCATGTTTTCACTCACCATACCTCATTTGAACTTATTTCATTTTTTTTTCACATCTCCTTTATCTATTCCATTTCACACATAATATATACTTTTCTCCTATTATTCTATTTTGCTCATGATACCTCTTTTTTATAATTTAAAATTATAAAAAAAAAATACATTTTAGAATGGTGGCATGCAAATCATGATAAATTGGTAGGACATTATGTTGTATTCAATATATTTGTCATGTTAGTTTACTCACAAATCATAACAAATTATCACAAGTTCTCTATTGACTAGGTTTGTAGCTTGTTAAAAACCTTAATTTATCGATTTCTATTACAAAGGCACATATGTCATTTGCATCGCTCCTAAAGCCAAACATGCCTATTTGTGTAACATATGCAAAATAGGGGTAAAAATGAATATCAAAATCTATCGTAGGGGGTATCTAGAGAAATTTTTAATCAATATTTTTAATATTTCAGAGATTTTATTTTGAGCTCTAAAATAAACACTCCATCTATTTAGTTTTACGGAAAAGGGCTACATATACCCTTGTATGTTAAGAAATTAGTTAAACATAACTTATGTTACTATATTATTCGATGATTTCTACCCCTATCATTACCACTTTTGAATTCTAACGGATGTATCCATTAGAATGGTGTCATCAGTTTCAATAAAACATGAAAAACATTTTAAAACAGATGCCTTTCATTTTCTAAGTCACTAATTAATGTATTTTCTAATGGATACAATAATAAAGTTGAAATATAAAGTAGTCATCTTAGAAAATGGAAGGCACTCGACAAAACGTGATAAAAGGGAGCATTTACATCATTTTGCACTAGCATAGGACAAGTTGGTCTAATATTTCTATATAAAGAAAATAAAAATAAAAAAGTGAGAAACTTGCTTTTTACTCCAAAAATACTTTACTGACTTACGGTTCCATATTAGGTAAACTGAAGCCGGTTCGTAAGTGCTTCATGTGTTTGAGAGGGACAATCAACAACACAAAGCAATAAATTTTCTATAAATACTACCATCTAACTTACTCATTATCACATATTCACCATAAAAAATGAAGCTATCTCTGATTTCCAGCTTTTCCCTCTCTCTTCTCCTATTTCTGTCTATACCCCTTTTATCTCTCTCTGAAAGGTGCAATCCAAATGACAAAAAAGCTCTCCTAGAAATCAAGAAAGGCCTAGGCAATCCCTATGACTTGATCACATGGGATCCCAAAACTGATTGCTGTACTGATTGGGCTAAAGTCACTCTCTCATGTGATGACAAGACCAATCGTGTTACTACCCTAAACCTCTTCAAAATTGATGTAGCCAGCCACCTCTCGCCCGCATTTGGAGACCTTCCGTATCTCAATAGTTTAGACATCAATAATGTGCGAAATCTATCGGGTCCAATTCCACCCACAATTACTAAGCTCTCGAAGCTCACATTCTTGAGAATTAGTCAAACAAACATTTCAGGACCCGTCCCTGAATTTCTTAGTAAGTTGAAAAACATAACATACATCAACTTGTCGTACAATAATCTCGTTGGTACAATCCCTCCTTCACTTTCCACATTGTCAAATCTCGAGTTCCTACGTTTAGACAGGAACAAACTTACCGGGCCAATTCCAGAATCTTTTAGCAAGTTAGCTCCAAAACTCACGTATCTTTACCTTGGACACAACCAACTAACAGGGGTTGTGCCAACTTCCTTTGCTGGTTGGAGCTTTGCCACAATTGACTTGTCACGGAACATGCTTAAAGGGGATATTTCATTCTTGTTTGGCAAAGATAAGACAACATTTGAAATGCTTTTGGATCACAATAAGTTTCAGTTCGATTTCTCAAAGCTAATGTTTGGGAAGAATTTAGCGAGGTTGGATTTGAATCATAACAAGATTTACGGGAGCCTTCCAACAGCCTTGACAAAGCAATCGTGGCAGCTCTTCAATGTGAGTTACAACATGCTTTGTGGAAAAATTCCACAGGGTGAGTTCATGCAGAGGTTTGATCTATACTCGTATTTCCACAACAAATGCTTGTGTGACTCTCCATTGCCACCGTGCAAATCATGAGTACTGGCTCTGCCATTTGTTTTCAGAAATAAGAGTGGGTAGGCTACTCCATGTGTTTTTTGTGGTCGTACATTTATCTCTGTATTTCAACCTTTCTATTTGGATGTTGGTAAGTCAGTAAACTTAAGGCATACAGAATGTGCTTTATGAATGATATCCTTTTTCAGTAACCTCTCGATCGATGATTATATTGTCTTGAATATCAAGCGGCCACTTATTCTTCTTCCATCGGATTAATGTGGAAATTTTGTACACCATAATCATCATCTATGTAAAGAATGGATGTTGAGTCTAACTCAACCTCAAAAGCTAGCTTGTAGGGTGATGATTGTTCAAGGAATTCATGTTTCCATTCCATATCCGATGTGAACTCTTAACAATCTACAAAGAGATCATCTCCGATGCAAGAACGTAACACATGAATATCTCATATAGTAATAAATATATATACTTACAAATACTGTTATAATTAACTCACCTAATATTTTCGTCTTTGTAGATTTAAAAGATATCCAATTACTTTGAATTCAACTGTTGTATCAATGTAGTAACCTTTATTTGTTAATTTAAATGATTATTGCATCGATCTCACGTCATTTCTATTACAAATTTTCATTATTATTCTCGATATATATTTAAACGCATGGACATTTTTTCCAAAATAACTTAGGGACATTTTTTTCTCAAAAGTTATGTGAAGCATCATCCACGTGAAATATAAAAGTGAGAAAATATGAATTTTTTCACTTATTCATTTCTTCTCCACCAAAATAATTATAGAATCACTCAATTGTTATCATTACCTGGTTATAATTAATTTTTAACTTGTTTTAATTTTATTGTAATAAAATATAAAAGAGGTAAATTGTTCTTATTGAAAGAAAAAGAACTAAATTATTCCTCTTTTTTAATTAAAATATAAAGATGAGAAATATGACCGTTAACAAGCTTTCATAATCCAGTAGGGAGGAATATTTAGAACCTTTCAAACTAAATTAAGCACAATCATATATATAGCTCACATAAAATAAATGCCCATGAATATAAGTAACATAAATTAACTTGTGAACCAATTAAGTAAAGGCAATTTTGAATAATTTTGTAAATCACTGGGGTAATTTTGAATCTTTTTCCTATTTTTATTTTTATTATTTTAAAATAATTTTATTAGTTGAGTTGATAAATAAGGATAAATATATATTCCTCCCATTCCAATTTATTTGACATCATTTGACTAGACACGGAGTTTAAGAAAGAAAGACAGATTTTTAAAATTAGTGGTCCAAAATAAGTCTTAGATACTTGTGTGATTGTAAATGATCTCATAAAGTTAAATTTTTAAATATAAAAATGTAATTTTTTTTTTAACATACTAAAAAAAAAGTGTGCCACATAAATTGAGACAGCAGGAGTATCAACTTTAAAACGGCAAAGACAAAATTGACCTTGACTTTAAATAAAGGATAAAAATAAGCATTCCCCTTCGAAATCTTTGTCGTTTTATCGGCTGACGAGATCGGACGACAAATTGATTCTTTAACTAAGCGATTTGGGCCTGAAGCGGAACTCTAACTTCCAGTAATGGGTTCCCCAACTACTCCAGAAAGCGTTAGGATGGTGATTGAGTGAACTAAGTGGTAAGAAACATAAATACAGCTAGAGTGCAATAAATGCGATAAAAATAGAATGAAGATATGTAAAATCAGATTTTTAATTGATTGTGTTATGTTGTGTTTTTTTCTGTACTAAATGATTCCTATATTTATAGTACAAGAAAAATAAACGTGACCCCTATGTTTGCCACCGAACTACCCACTAAATCCACTAGCCAACTATGAGGAGGTCGTGCCGATTTTTTCGCCTGGGCCTCTAGCACGATCGACGGCACTCCCTTCTAGCTGTTGCTGGTTGCTACCTTTTCTAGAAGGTCATTTGACTTAGTCTTAGAGGCGTCCGAGTATGTGTGGGTCTCAGCCGTTCCTCGAAATTATGACTCGGCCAGGTTACTGTAATAGGCGATGATGCTTTTCTAGCCGAGGGTAAAGACTAACGGATTCAACTATGATTCCGCTCAGTTACCGACTTAGAATCTTTTTCCACCTTCGGTTGTCACTTGATTCGACTAAATACTTTTGAGTGTTAACAATTTCCCCCTACATTAACTCGAGTGCGGCTGTCGAGTTGATGTATTCCAAAATGGTCGTCATTTCGTATGGCAGTCGTAGGTGTCATTTCAATCACTTTTGCCTTAAAAGCATGCAATGATGGTCTTTAAAAAGTTATTTTTTCCTTCAACAGAAATGTCTCAGCTTCCACAATTAATTTCTGACGAATTTTTAGCCGCACATTTTAGACGAAAAGACTCCCGACAGATTGTCAATCATATCCCCAAGAAAAAGGAAATACTTAGGAGATACATCCCCCAACTAAAAGGTTTCTCATTCAATCTTCTCGGCCATTCCCAAATTTCTCGCCTTCTTCAGAAAAAGAAAAACCATGTCTTCATTTTTTTCTATCTATGGGATCGAATAGCACCGATTTGGATGCTGATGACCTAATCCCCACTTTTGCCTTCATAGATGAGCAATTGGTTTTCGCCCCTTTTGGTACATCTGAACAATGTAACCTCCTTCTTTCTCAGCATCTAAGCCCGGCGAACTACGACCTTCCGATTACCTATTACTGGTTCACCGACGACCGTTGTCCGGCTAGTCTGCGTACCTAGCCAACCAAGTTTACCAACTATTTTGTTTGGTTGGACAGAGTGAAGTCTGCCAAAGAAGCCGAATGGAGGCGCACGGGTCTCTACGATGACATTGTGTTATCGGAGTTTGACTCCTCTTGCAACATCGGTCTTATATATTCCTTTCTTGGTTACTGGAGTGGTTGAGCCTTTGCTGGGTGCTGAAAGAAAGGTCCAAGCAGGAGCGGAAGCGGCTGAGGTAGTAGTCGTTGTTGCAGCTGAGAGAGAAAGGGTGATTGCGTGTAGCTAAGCATCCATGGACTCGGCTAATCCTGAGACTTCTATTACTAGTGATATATTGCAACCTCTACATGGTGGAATGCTGACCACCTCGGCTCCCTAGTTTTATCGACCCTAAATTGAAGGGTCTGTTTCTGTGATTAAGCAACCGGTTTGTGGCTATTGTTTACTCTTATCTTCCCCAAATCGAAGGGAAATAATTTTCATGTGACAGTGACCAAGCCATTTATTGACCCCAACTTGAAGGGTCTATTTTTTGTGACTAGGCAGCTGGTCTATGGCTGTTGTTTACTCTTGCATACCCCAAATCAAAGAGTGGTATTTCTTTAAGTATTTGTCGTTTACATTTTTGCCAAGCTCTTCATCATGCATGTCTATCAGTCGATACGCGTTGACAGCAATCTGTTGGCTTACTACGAATGGTCCTTCCCAGTTTGGCGACCATTTTTCGAACTTACGATCTTTCATTCCAAGTGGCAACACGGTTTTCCAAACCAGGTCTCTTTCAGCGAACCTCATAGGCTTAACATGTTTGTTTGTATGCTTTGGCCATTTTTCATTTACCGACTTTGATTCTTTCCAGGGCCATCAGTCGATCTTCATCTAGCTAATCTAACTCCATTAGCATGGCCTGCTTATATTCTTCTAAGCTTAAAGAATTTCGCTTGGCCACCCGTAATGACTTAACATTAATCTCCAAGGGCAACACTGTATCTTGGCCATATGTGAGCCGATAAGGTGTTGTCTTAGTAGTTGTAGACTTAGAGTTCCTGATTGCCCAAATAGCTTCATCTAGAGTGAAATGTCATACTGTCGGTTTATCCTCCACATTTTTAATTATTATGTCCGCAATAAGCTTGTTAGTTGTCTCGGCCTGCCCATTCGCTTGTGCGTAATAAGGAGAGGATGTGATAATTTTGATCCCAAATTTCTCACCAAAGGCTGCCACCTTAAAACCAGGGAACACCGTCCCTTGATCAGTTGTAATCGTCTCAGGGATACCATATCTATATATGATCTGATGTTGGATAAACTGAATGACATATGTCTGATGAACTCTCTTCATCGGATGTGCCTCTACCCATTTAGTGAAGTAATCAGTAGCCATGATAATGAAATTATATCCCTTAGCCGATTGTGGGTGAATCTTGCCGATAAGGTCTATAGCCCATCCTCTGAAAGGCCAGGGTTTCACGATCGGGTGTAACAACTCGGTTGGTACCCGTTGGATTGGTCCATGTCTCTAACACTCTTCACAACCTTTTACATATTGAAAGCAATCGACCGTGATGGTAGGCCAAAAATAGCCATGTCGATAGATCAACCACTTCATTGTTGGCCCGGCTCAGTGCGATCAACAGATTCCTTCATGAACTTTTCCCATGACTCTTAAGGCATCTGCCTTATCAATGCACTTGAGTAGTACCCCATTTATGCTCTTTTTGTAAAGATCATTATCAATTAGCACATACTTCAAGGCCCTTCTCTTAACCTTGAGGTCCTTGCACGTGGAATGATCTTTTAAGTTGCCGATGAATACATGCTTCCACGAGTTGATCTGGTCCATGGCTAACACTTCAGCTGGCAGCTCATCATACTCTAAAGTGAGTAGAGACTTCCTAAATCCATAAACTTCTTGTGCTAAATAGTGAGCCTCGACATCCATGCCCCTGGGAACATGACTTAACGTAGATGATGTGAACCTACTAAGTAACCTGCTAGCCATTTCGTAACAGGCCAACAAATTTGGGTCCTTGCAGTCATATTCCCCAGCCAGCTGCTTGATAACCAACTGAGAGCCTCCGTGAATCTTGATGTACTTTGCTTTCATAGAGACTAGGAGTTTGAGTACTATGATGAGAGTATCGTATTCATCTTGGTTATTTGTCAAGTCATAATCTAACCGATAAGAGAACCTCCACGTTTCATCTCTAGGATCGGTTATCGTTATCCCGGCTCCACCTCGCTTCTGGGTTCTTGACGCATCAAAAGTCAGCGTCCAAGGGACGACGTCCACACATGCGGTAGAAGGGGTGTATAGGTTCTCCACATCTACAGAAGGGTGGTTTGCTAAGTATCGGCTACCGCCTGACCTTTGACAGCCCTGAGTGGCTTATATTATAGAGAAAACGCAGTGAGCTTGATTGCCCATTTCATTAGTCGTCCTTGCAAAACAGATCTATTCAATAAGTACCGGATGATGTCAATCTTGCACAAAATGTGAACCACATGTGGCATTAAATAATGTTCAAGTTTTGTACAAGCATAGAATAAGGACAAACAAAGTTTCTCTATAGGGGTATATCTAGTTTCAACTTCATTTAGCATTCGGCTAAGGCAGTACACTGCCCTTTCGGTTCCATCATTTGCATCCTGCGCTAACAGGCAACCGATAGACAACTCTTCGGCCGAGATGTACAATTTCAATGGTTTCCCTGGCATGGGAGGCACCAGCACATGAGGCGTTTCTAAGGCTTTTTTAATCTGGTCAAATGCCTCTTGTTGTTCTGGACCCCATACTAGCTCTTCTGACCCTTTAAGCTTAAGAAAATGTGAGAACGCCTTCATTTTGCCAACCGAATTAGATATGAATCTCCTTAGGAAGTTGATCTGCCCTAACAGACTTTGTAATTCCTTTTTTTTGGGTGGTGCCGACTCCATTACTGCCCGAGCTTTGTTATGATCTATCTCAATACCTTTCTTGTGTACCAAGAAGCCAAGAAAGTTACCAGTCGATACTCCGAACATGCACTTGGCTAGATTTATTTTAAGGTTATGAATCCTCATTCTTTCTAGCGCTTGTTCCAGATCGGCTAAATGATCTTTGAAATTCATAGACCTCACCACCACATCATCAATGTAGACTTCCACAGTCTTGTCGATCTAATCATGAAAGATGGTGTTCATTGCCCTCTGATAAGTAGCACCAGCATTCTTCAGACCAAATGGAATAACTACCCACTCGTAAATGCCCAAGGCTCCTGGAAACCGCAGTCTTGTGAATGTCCTTCTCGGCTACTGCTATCTGATTATAGCTGGAGTATCCATCCATGAATGTCAACACACCATTAGTGGCTGCCGAATCGACTAGCATATCGGCTATAGGCATGACGTATTCATCTTTAGGAGTGACTAGATTTAGGTTCCTGTAATTAATACATACTCGAACCTTGCCTTTCTTCTTCTTGACTGGCACAATGTTTGCCAACCATTCCACATACCTAGCCGTTCTGATGAACCCTGCCTTCAGCAGCCGTTCAATCTCAACTTTAATTTGAGGTATCAGCTGAGGGTGATATCTTATGGGCGGTTGTTTATGAGGTGTGAAACTCTCCTTAATTGTAAATCTATTATCTACCAACGTACATGTCAGCCCATGTATCTTGTGATAATCCCACGGAAAGCAGTCATTATACTGCAGCAGAAGAGTCGTTATGCTTTGTTTATCCTCCTCCTTCAGCAAACCACTAATATGTGTTAGCCGAGGGACTTCCTCAGTACCCAAGTTGATATCTTCCAATGGATCCTGAGACTCAAAACTAGGTATAGCTCTTCTAATGGGTGATTCCAGTTCCATCGGCAACTCAATGTCATTGGTCACCAGTGTTGGTTCTCTATTGTAATCCTCTACATGTGATGCCTCGGCTATCCTTACTTCAGAACTTAAAGCAGTCAGCTGATGCCATAAATCACGTATGATTTGGGTTTCCTCAATTATTTAATTCTTCCAAGTTCTTAACCCCTGCTTGAAATGGGTTATCGTCAGTTGGGACGATTTATATCTTGTCTTCTTCCCAGAAAATGAGCTTTTAATGCATGGTGGAAAGAAGGCATCGATTGGTGTGAATCCAGTCTCTTCCCAATAGGATGGCGTAGGACGGTTTGTCGTCTATCATAAAGAAGACATATCTTACTATCTTAGGACCTACGGTGATTTCTGCTATTAAGATCCCCAAAGATTCAGAGGCCTCTCCCATAAAGCTAGTCATTTTCATATTAGTTGGGATGAGGTCCTCCCTGGTTTTGTTAAGGATTTTCAAAGTAAGCAGCGGTATCACATTCAGCACAACCCCATTGTCGACGAACACTCGGCTGAAAGCTTTGTCGTTAATGTAAGCCTTAACATAGAGGGGTTTGAGGTGTTTAACTATCTCTTCTGTAGGTGCACCAAATACAATGCTCAAAGCATCCCTAGCTGTGGTATCGGCTAATGTAGCCCATTTAGTGTCTTCCACACATACATCACCTTCTAGGTTATCCAGCTTAGAGCGGCCAGCCCCGAACTCATATGGAATCAGGCTTACCATTTCAATGGCTGCCCAGATCTCATCAACTGAATCATGTTTAAACAAATAAAGGATGGAGTCTCCTACCTCGTCCAATTCGGCTGGCGAAAAGTTAATATCCTCCATCTCCTGAAGGCATATAGGAACCGGCTGGGGCTCTAATGCCTGGATGCTTTGTGCGACCTGCGGAACCATCTCGGCTAGGGATTTCTTTAGAATATTAGTCTCACATTCCTCTGTCGAGTTGTCATCACGCTGTATATTCAGTTTTGGTTTGTCCAAAGCTTCTCCTTCATACAACACTATCTCTGAAGAGGTTGAGCCAAATGCCCGCTTGATAGCCTCAGCTACATCAGATTCACGAATTTCTTGCTTATCGGCTGCCTCAGCGCTGGATATTAGGTAAAATGTTAGCTTTACCTTGCGCAAGGCTTTGGCACGCTTCATTCTTCTTTTCTACGTCCTGAATATGACACCCGGTAGTGCCTCTTTCTTTCCAAAAACCTGATTGACAAACCACTTTCCTTCCTCTATGTTGGCGGTTGGCTTAATCATCCTCAAGGATCTCAGCTAACCTTCATCCCTCACTATGATACTCAAGGAAGAAACGCCTTCCTTCACGTTGAACTCAGCCACCCTTTGCTTAGCCATGGGTAGTGGTTCTCACCTATCTGGGGCACGTTCGGCTTCTCATTGACTGGCAGTTGTGCTTGCCCCTCAAGCCTGCTCCTGAGGTCTGTTGGGTCTCTTTTGAATACCGGGTATTATTTATGAGGTTTCTCAAGCCATGTGCTCTGGTTTACAAGGGCAGCCACGAAAACTGCTTCTAGCTGGCTTCATGTCTATGTCTTCATAGATGTCATGTGAGTTGCCTAGACAATCAAACACAGAGGTCCTGGTGACCCCCTCCTTACCAGTGGGCTTCTTTGGGACCTATATGGTTTTCATAGGTTGTTTCCCCTTGACGTCCTTTGATTGATATGGCTTGGCAAATGATACCATAGTTATCGGTACTACGGGGAAGGGGTCAGTGTCGACAGACATTTTAGCTATGTTTTTATCGATTAGCTTGAACCTGCCCTCCTTGATGCCTTTTTGAATTGCCTTTCTGAATACCACACAATTAGAAGTAGTGTGGCTATATGAATTGTGCCACTTACAATACTTCTTATCCTTGAGTTCTTCGGCAGACGGAATCCTATGGCCATCAAGCAACCGAATCTGTTTATCTTTAAGCAGATGATCAAATATTTGATCTGCCTTTGTAATGTCAAACGAGTAACCGACCCTGTCATCAGTCGAAATCGTCTCCTTACCCTTCGTAGCTTTCAGGGATGGACAAGAGTAAGCCTTACTCCTGACAATCTCGGCTACCATTGCGTCTATCATGTAATCGGCTGACTCTGAGTCAGACTCATCTACCTCAATAATGGATACCAAATGGGAACTTCAATTTTGGTAAGCTCTTATTTTCTCCTTCTCCTGGATATACTGTTCTATTTGGCTAGCCTTCTCGGCTAACTGGCTTAAGTCAGAGCAGGATTATCCCACTAATTTCTCCTTTAGCTGAGGATGTATGTTGTTGATTATCATGTGGGCACATTCTGATTCAGGAAAGTGTACAGTGCATTTCCCAACCTTCTTTTGAATCTCTCGATATAATCGATTGCCGACTCATCGACATGTTGCTTGAGATTTGTCAAATCGGTTACGGTGACCTGAGGTTAGGGCCAATATAATTTATCATAGAAACAACGCTCCATGTCAGCCCAGCTTTGCATGGAGTCGAGGGTTAAGGATGAGTACTAGGCAAATGTTGTTCCGGTTAGAGAAACGGGGAATAAATGCAGCTTGTGATATCGTTCTGACCAACCTCGCCACATTGGGCAGTAAATCTGCCGATGCGCTCAATGATAGATTTACCGTCATCACCCGAGAAGGTAGCGAAATTGGGCGTTTTCAAACTTCTCGGCAATGGTGCTATCCGATCTACCAAATCGGGGTAGGGCTTCCTGTAAACAGGTATGTCCAAGGGTTTTAGTTGGATGACAAAGTATCTCTTCATGGTATTTGTGATAGTTTCCGGGTTCATCAGCTGGAACCGACTGGTAGGCGTTCTGAACCGAAGGCCTCAATTCTATCGGTTGTACCTGAGTAGGTACTGACTGATACACATTCGGCTGAGGAACAACACCTGGAGTCACAGTTGCATGTTGCACAACACCATTCGTTAGATGGATGGCAGAACTAGTCGAACCTTCTCCTAGATGCAATCGATTGGCTTTCAATTCTCTCGCCTGCTGAACCTCATTATGCACCATTAGCTTGACAATGTCAGCCAATTGTTTGGAAATCTGGTACATAATGTCGTGGATGCCTAAGTCAATCTGTTGTCTGATGAATGGCGTGGTCATAACAGTTGGACCTTCAGGTTGACTAAGTTCACCCACAACTTCGGTTGATGGAGGAAGTGGAGTGGTATCAACCGATGTAGGAACACTTGAAGAAGATGCTGGCTCGTTGTTCCTTTTGGGATGATTCTGTTTAAGATGTGGACTGGACTCTGGGTTCATTTTCTTACCAGACCTTAGGCGCATACGCCAAGTATGATCCTGACCTGGAGAATCAAACTTTGCTATGAGATCACCTATGGTCCCACTGGGCGTGCCAAATTTGTTCCCCTCCAAAATGTTTGTCGTTTTATCGACTGATGAGATCGGACGATAAATTAATTCCTTAACTAAGTGATTTGGGCTGGAAGCGAAATTCTAACTTCCAGCAATGAGTTTCTCAACTACTCCAGAAAGCGTTAGGAGGGTGATTGAGTAAACTACGTAGTAAGAAACATAAATACAGCTATAGTGCAATAAATGCGATAAGGATATGTAAAAATTAAATTTTTAATTGATTGTGTTGTGTTGTGTTTTTTTTTCTGTACAAATGATTCCTATGTTTATAGTACAAGAAAAATAAATGTGACCCCCTACGTAAGCCACCGAACTACCCACTAAATTCACTAGCCAATTATGAGGACGTAATGTCAATTTTTTCGCCTGGACCTTTAGCACGATCGACGGCACTCCCTTCTGGCTGTTGCTGATTGCTACCTTTTATAGAAGGTCCTTCGACTTGGTCTTCGAGGTGTCCGGGTATGTGTGAGTTTCAGTCGTTCCTCGAAATTATGACTCGGCCTGACTACAGCAATAGTCGATGATGCTTTTCTAGCCGAGGATAAGGACTAATGGATTCAACTATGATTCCGCTCAGCTACCGACTTAAAATTCTTTTTCACCTTCGATTATCACTTAGATTCGATTAAACACTTTTAAGGGTTAACAATAAGTAATTTCACAAACCACACAAATAATTTAACTTTTTTCCGCGTTCAAATAAATGGAGCACGAGGCGATTTACTTTTGGTATACGGTCTTTATCAGGAATAAGATATTAAGATTTATATGCATATGGTCCAAATACAGCACATGATGCTTTTGTGCCTTCGCGCATTATTGGTTTTCACTTTTGCGTTTGTCCGGGACTCTGACACTAGGCCAAGGAAAAAAAAGTGGCCCTCCAAACATATACTCTTATTTTATAAGAAAGTGTTTTACTCGGCATGAGTTCAAAAAAAAAAAAAAATTTATGATATAAAATAATGTATTGAAAAATGTGTGATTATAAATTATTTTATTAATGATTAAATGAGAATTTTAAAATTACATAATTACAAAATATAGAAAGATATTTTTTTTAAATTATTAAAAAAAGAGTGTAATACAAATTTAGACGAAGAGAGTAGTATCTCTCAACCAGAGTTTATTCTTTCTATTAATCTTTTCAACTGAACACTATATTATTTTATAAGAGATGATCTTACACAAAAAAAAAAATCGTAATCAATTGAACCAAACCACTATGGATAATTGGCACATTCTCCATTTTATTTTATGTGATATCATTTAATTGAACATACAATTTAAGAAATAAAATAGATATTTGAAATTATAATTTAAAACAAGTCATATAAGATTAGATTATTATAAATTATTTTATTTAAACAAAAAAATAAATTATTTTTAAACATAAAACTATAAGCAAATAGTCCAGTGGCAAAGTCTGGGCGCTATAAGACGCTCTGGCATGGGACAGCGTGGGTTCGATTCCCCGCAAGCACGAAGAAATTCTGCATGTTGGGGAATTTGACCTTGTCTCATTGATCAGTTGTACGCTCCCAGAAAACTGGCCACCGGAGCACATCCCGCGATTTACCTGGTGATAGTTGTTGAAGGACCGGTGTTATTACCTCCAGGACGTCTGGATAATACCAGTGAAGTAGTCAGACGCAAGCCTGGAAACCTGAATTATCAAAAAAAAAAAAAAAAAAAAAAAAAGAGACTAAAACTAGTCTGACACATATATGGGAGGGACTACCAAGAAAAATGTAATGACATGACACATCACCTCTTTCTTAATAGGAGTTTTATGTCAACTCATTGTCCATAATGATTTGATAAGGACAATAATTTAATATTGGATCTTGATTATTGTTTATGGTGTGGTTATTTATCGATAATTTCCGACGAGATTTTGTCAATGAGTGGAGCTATTGTCTATTTACTATGGGTGGCCAGTGGGCCGGGCTCGGGTACGGCGGGCGGTCAGCGGGGTCGGGGTCGGGGCGGGACGATCCGGGGGGGTCGGGATCGGGCCTAGCGGGCCTAGCGGGGTCGGGTGCAGGCGGGACTGCTCCGGTCCGTCCCGATCCCGATCTCGTCGGTATCGGGGCGGGGCGGGCTCGGGTCGGGCTCGGGTCGGGCTCGGGTCGGGGCGGGGTCGGGTTTTCCTTTTTTTTTTTTTAAATAACATATGTATAAAAAAAACTCAATAAATAAAACAAGATAGTGTAATAAAAACATCCCAAAATTTGTTTTTGTGCATCTTATATTATTTAATAGACATATGATTTTTTTGTAATACAAATACAATTGTCTAAAATCTAAATTGCAACTTTATGGTGTTGTCCAAAAGTTGCAAATTACATAATAAAATTGCAATTAAAAAAATTACATTTTCAAAAAAATCTGTTCTAATTGCTTGATGATTTCATGTGGTTCTTCGGTTGGAATAGGTATTTGTTGGTCAAATTGATCCACGTCGCTTCCACTACCTTCGGTTAAGATTTCGTTGTAGTTTTCATCATCTTCTTCGTTGATCTCGGTTGACCGCACCTTTCTCCGCTCCGCTCGTATCCAATCTCTCGAATAATACGCAATTTCCAAGTTGTCTCCGCCAATGAGTGTCGTGGTCTCCTATTTGATATCTGCTGCAGAAAAAGCGCTTTCGACGCGATTGATGACGCTTGAATGTTCAAAACATCTCGAGCCATCAATGAAAGTGTCGGAAAGGTCTTCTCATTCCCCTCCGGTATTTCAAAGCAAGTCTTCTTGTCCATCTTCATTGATAACTTCTTGATACGGTACGAGAACCCCGCAAAACAAAAATATCCAACTCGCTAATTTGGTTAGTAGAGGTACGGCCGCACATTCTATTTACGAGGCTTTCAATACTAGCCGAGAAAAAGCATGTCTTTTGTGAGGTTGTGTTGAAGATGAAGAAGATGGTATGGTAGCCGGTACGTTACTAGCATTTTCTTGTTGATAAAATCTATATATATTTTTGCGGTGGTGTTCTACGCTATTCAACACTTCTTCTTTAGTTTGTTCAATAGGTGGTGGGTGATTTAGATTTTTGGGACTTGGAGGTGGTAGTACTTCTATACAATCGTAAATAGTTTCAATTAGTGATTTAGTACCGTCTATTTTAATAGTAGGATTTAATACGAGAACCAATAATATAAATAGAAGGAATAGGAATAAAATATTTTTTTATTTTGACAAACATTTTTTTAATATTTGCCTTATAATTTGGTTTTTCCATATATTCACTAAGTAATAAAAATATTAGAGTTATATAAAATAACATAGTTGAAATAGTAGGATAATATATACCGGAAAATTCTTTTGTTGCTTGAAAAAATTTCTCTAAAAATACAATAAGTTCGGAAATTTTTTCCCAATCACTATCTAAAATCATATCGGTGGCTTTTTATTATGAGAGTTAAAAAATAAAGTTATAGGTAATTTATAGTCATAAGCAACAAGGAGTTGCTCGTATAAAGAATTCCACCTAGTGGATACTTCTTGTGGAATTCTTCTAAAAGGTAGTCCACAATCATGACAAATTTTTTTATATTCTTTTCTACGTTGTACTTTATTACTTTTAAAAATAAAGTTTATAGCAAATTGTATTTTACTAAGAATGTCTTCAAAAGTGATAGACCATCCTTTACAATTAAGTTATATATATGGCACGCGCATTTTATATGAAAATGGTCCGGAAAAGATGGAGCTAAACTATTTTTTAACATTGTAATTGCGTAATTGTTATTAGAAGCGTTATCTAATGTAATAGTCATAATTTTATCGGTAATTCCGTAATAATCGCACACTTGATAAATATTTTCTACGCAATAAAAGTACCGGTGTGCCTATCATCTATATATCTATACGCTAAAATACGTTTTTGCATAGACCATTTATAATCTATCCAATGACAAGTTACGGTTAAATAATCATGGCCGTTAGTACTACGACCTATATCGGACGTGATAGATACTTTGCCATTAAAATGATATAATGAAAAACGTAAATATTGTTGATATTCATGCGCAAATTTAAATACATCTCTCTTAACGGTTGACCTAGGAAAACCGTTAAAAGCGAGGATTATATATATCTCTAATGTAATGAATAAAACCAGGAGATGAAGGAAATGAAAAAGGCAAACCCTCCACTGACAACTAATTTTGATATTGCTTCCCTATCTCTATGTTTGTTGTATTTAGAGCCTACAATTCCCCCCGTCATAGGGTTAATTTGACCCTGTACTTGGTCGGGACGATATCGGTATGTGAACCTTGTCCCGATGGAGCGGCCGTTTGCGCACCCGGTTTTGAAGCCTAGTATTGGGCATACCTAGTGGATGAGCACTTACTACGTGTCTAATTAAACCCCCGTCCCACCGTGACCTTTTCAGTTTTAAATTTTAAAACATTTTTACAAATTTTACATATGGCTACTTGATTCTCTACGTCCCTATCAAAAAATGTCCATGCATCGATTTTAATGGTCGTTTTTGGACCTCGTCTCATACTAGGGGGAATAAGAGGTATTTCGGTTGAAGGTGCACTAGTGGGCGTGTTGTCATCAATATTAGTGGGTGTATCGTCTAGATCATCGTCTAAATTAAAGTCTTCTTGAGTTCCGAGAAAATAACTCCTCGTCTAAATCTAATGGTATTGTAGGAAAATGTTGAGTATCAACAAAATCATCTGTGTAGGAATAAGATGACTAGAAGAAGTACCCTTGCCACGATTGCCCCTACTAGAAGAAGTCTTACCCTTACCCTTAAACATACCTCTAATTCCTTCCATTTTAATTATATGCTAACAAATAATTAAAGTAAATGAAATTAAGTGCGCTAAATAAAATAAACGAGACAATAATAATTTAATGAAGGAACGAATGTACCAAACGCCGACGTAACGTCGACGTGTAATCGAGAGGTTGAAAATTGAAACTTTGCTCGATGGAAGATCCTCAAGCTAGTTGCCAACTTCACTCCCAATTCCCAAATGAATTAATAAAATTGAATATTTAGCAAACAATGTAGAGAGAGATATTGAGAAATTAGAGAGATTGTAGGAAGATTTGTGAGAAAGATGAAGAGAAAATGAGTTATTTATAGTTGAAAAATTGGGTTAAAGTGTAAATATAATAACTTATGGGTTAAAAATAAATATTAAGGGGTAGGGGGGGGGGGTTGGGGGGGGGGGGGGGGCCTAAAATGGCCGTTGGCCAACGGCCATAATCTAAAATGGCCGTTGGTGCAACGGTTATTTTTGCAAAGGTAAGGTCGGGGTCGGGGTCGGGGTCGGGACGGGCTCGGGGCGGGCTCGGGTTCGGCGGGCTGGGGCGGGCTCGGGTCCGGCGGGACGAGACATCGTCCGTCCGTCCGAGTTCGAGTCCCGCCCGTTTTTTTTTTTTTTTTTTTTTTAGAGCGGGGTCGGGTCGGGACCGGGGCGGGGTCGGGACGGGGTCGGGCCGGGGTCGGGTCATCCCGGCCCACTGGCCAGCCTTACTATTTACCCTTGGAAGCTTGTTTTTTGTCATTTTTAGTACACGTGAGACGAAGGTGCCTGCAGTTGGTAATAAACCCTCAAGACTTTTTATTTCTTCTGGTCTTGTCCGTAAGATATATAGTTGTGTTTCTAATATAGTAAGAATTCTAATTTATCGGTTGATTCTTAATACAATAAGAATCTAAACTTATCTTAAATATATATCTATCATAATTATAAAATATACGGTGAATATTCGCTAATATTATCAACTAAAATGGCTATACTAGCTGTTGCAGCTAAAAAGGTGTAGTCCTTTCCTTCTTCTGTAAGACTATTCCACTGCATACACCAAATCTCCTTTTCTTTAAGATTGGGGTTCACAAATTCCTCCAATATATTTTACAATTTCCTTCTTTTTTCTTAATGGTGCTTGCAAGGGAAAACACAAGCTCTGTGTTGTGTTTAAAGGTAGAAGACCTGATATATATGATTCATGGGATGAATTTCCGTGCAAGTAACTGAATTCAAGGAAAGCCTACCTATAATTGGAGGATGCACTGAATGCATACAACGAACATCAAGGAGAAAAAAGAAAAAATGGTAAGAAAATAAATGGTGAATCTAAGTTCTAATCTGTGTTTAGGGGTAGAAAACCTAACGTATATGCGTTGGTATGAATATTCAAAAGTAATGACTGGGTGGTACCTGATATTTGTCATGTTGGATGGATGAGCCAAGGCTAATCACATAAATGAGCTACTGAAATGTCTTTAGTTGATGCATCGACAGTCAGATGCTGATGCATTTATATAACGGCGGTGTTTTATGATATATGTCATGTTCGATGTTGAATGAGTCGCTTACTCGATTAGATTGGATTCATTGAGTGAATTATTGAGAAAATCATGAGAGAATATCGCAGGTGAGATATTTTGGGAAGAAGATCAAGAAGTTGTTATTCGTGGGTGTATAATTTCACTGTGTATTTGTGTTTTAACTGCATTGTATAACTTTTCTACTGTTATGTTTTGCAAACTGAAAACTCTTGTCACGTTTTGTGAATATGTTTCTTATTATGTATATATACGTTTTCCCCGTTTTTGCAACTCGTCAATTCAAACGGAACTTGTCTATTTGCAATGTACTAATATCTACTTTCTTTGTTCCCGTTTATTGAATTTTTTTCTTTTTAATCTGTTTCTGGAAAATAATTCATTTTTTTAATTTGAAATACTCTAACTCAAATTTCCAATTTTATCCTTAATGACAAGTGTTTATACCTCATAAATGTTATGATATGTTTAATAATACAAATTTTATACTCATAAACACAGAAATATTATAGCATATTTAATACTACAAGTTTTAAAGTTATTTTCAACACCGAACCTAGTATTAAACAAGTCCAAATAAAATTAACGGAAAAAGGCTATATTACCTACCCCTACCATTACCATTTTTAATATACAGTAAAACCTCTATAAATTAATACTCTATAAATTAATAAACTCTCTAATATAATAAAATCTTTCGGTCCCGACTTGGCCTTTGTAAAAAATCATCAAATTCGATAAGATAATAAGATAATAATTTTTCGGAAAATCCCTTTATAAATATTAGGTCCCATTAAAACTCTAAATTAATAATTCATAAATATTACAATTATAAATATTATGGTAATTTGCTAAAATATGAATCTATTGTTACTTGATTTTTCTTAAAATTTAAATCTAATTGGATTTCATCCCTAACTTTTTTAATTGCAGCCAAGAGTTCCGGTGTGAGTGGTACCATAAATGCAATAGCTCCCCCAGTCATATTTCCAGAGCTGGGTCATGTTCATATACCCCATAGGTTATGCCTTTTGAAGGCAAAGGAGCATGTTATCATAGAAGTCAGTTAATCAAGGTTCGCCAAGAATGAATAGAGGTGAGGAAGAAATGACCAGTAGACAGACTGGATGGTTTGGAAAGGAAATAGGAAACGAAAGATTAGCGTTGTGGAAGGTGTCAAATCGAAGCTCCCGGGTAGAATTCAAGAAAGCACAAGAAGATGTTGGAAGTAGTATACCACGCTGTCAGTAATGTGGAAGGATGCACAATGGAGCATGTTTAGCCGATACTAAGTTATGTTCTGGATGCGGAGCCTTGGGCCATAGGGCTAGAGAATTCCTCGAGGTATTTCAGTAGTTGTGCCATCAGTGTGGATAAGTATATTATGGGCAATGTTCGGGTGATGTTGAAGAGTGTTATTAGTGCGAAAACAGAAATCATAGAGTATATATATGCCCGAGATTGAGTCAGGGGGAATAGCAGGTCCCCGATGTTATTCGGAGTTACGAAACTAATTTTGACATTTTATTAAGGATAGTTGTGCTTATGCTTATGATCGGTTGGTTATCATTGATGTAGAAAGTGTGTCATACAGATGTATATAGACCGTAAATGAAGAATAGAAGTGGAAGCTGGTAAATGAAACTACAGTTACGTTCAATTTCTAAGCAAAGTGATCCAGGAACCAACCATTTCTTAGTTACATGCATACCCAACACTCTTAGGTTCTATAGCGTGCGTGATATAGGAACATAAAGTACAGTAAAACCTCTACAAATTAATACTCTATAAATTAATAAACTCTCTAAAATAATAAAATCTTCCGGTCCCGACTTGGCCTTTGTAAAAAATCATCAAATTCGATAAGATAATAAGATAATAATTTTTCGGAAAATCCCTTTATAAATATTAGGTCCCATTAAAACTCTAAATTAATAATTCATAAATATTACAATTATAAATATTATGGTAATTTGCTAAAATATGAATCTATTGTTACTTGATTTTTCTTAAAATTTAAATCTAATTGGATTTCATCCCTAACTTTTTTAATTGCAGCCAAGAGTTCCGGTGTCGAGTTCTCTAGCTGCAACAAAAAATTTTGAAGAGTTGTTGTCGCGCTCAAAACCTCCTTTCTCGTGATTGGTTCCAACGGTATTGAATCATCTTCAGCTTCATCATTAGTAGGATCTTCAATAATATCAGCAACAATTTCCTATGTGACAATTGATGCTGCTCATGTTGATATTTTTGAAGCAACGTGGCTTTGCATATTTTCCAATAATCCATAAAGGAATTTTTTCCGAACCATCCTCGTTGCAACAAATAACAATTGTAAGCCTCTCTTTGTCTTGCTTTCTTCCCTCAAGTTGTTTGGTTGGAAGAGAGTGATCAGCTTGTAACCTGTAAAACAGACCTGTTTCATCCAAATTAAAAACATCTTTAATGGGAAATTGGTTTATTTTCTCCCTTATAGCCTCCAGTTTCATTTTCATGTCCTGCATGTCAACTGAACCACTTTCTCCAAAGCGACGGAATGATTTAATACCATGTCTTACCTTGAATTTTTCAAGCCAACCTTGAGAAAATTAATGTTCATGAGGGTGTTGAGGATGCAAAAGCTTCATTATATCCTTTGCTTTCTCCAAAATAAGCTCTCCGGTCATGTTGACTCAATCTTGGTACTGAAGAAATCATTCATAAAGAACCTTCTCCGTATCTGGATATTTCGCCGATTTGTGTCGCTTAATATCCCCACCCTTCTCAAAGTTGGCTGAAAGGTACTCCGATGATCTCTTGAGAGTGTTTGATATTGTACCTTGACTAACTTTCAAATGATGTTTTTCATCAACCCACTCTTATAAATCTTTTTGAGTGCATGTGGGATGGTCTCTCTTATACTCACATAATGCTTTACGCATTTGATCATTCATGGATGATTTTGCGATGCCTTTTAGATGAGAAGACATGGTTGGGTGTTATGAATTATTTTATTTCCATATTGAGATTTATATAGTATATGTTTCATTCATCATGCATGAATATATTTAATTGACTATAATAGTTATTTAAGTGCAACGAATTAATGTAAACATGTATACATTATTTAAGTAATTCCAACGAATTGATACATGCGTCCATGAATATAATAGTTAATTGTATACAATGAATTGATATTATACATGAATATATTTAATTAGTTACAAAGAATTGGTTGATGCATGAATATAATCAATGAAACATATATGAATTCATTTATTTTCAATACATATGTATGTACTAAATTTGCTGAATTTAAAAAGTCTCTCTTTTAATTAATAAAATGTTAATTTATCGATATATTAATATCTCTCTAAATTAATAAAATTTCATGGTCCCAAGGTTATTAATTTATAGAGATTTTACTGTATCTACCCCATTCTAATATCGCCTTTCAAGGGTCAAATGGTCTCATCCTAAATGGCCCAATCCTTTTATTCTATTTATTCAGAATTGAATAAAAAGAAAAATAGGTTGGGGAATTTAGGATGAGGCCATGTTTCCCTGGGAAAGGGGTTGTTAGATTGGGTGGGAAGGTACTAAAAATGGTAATGATAGGGGTAGAAATCATCGAATAATATAGTAACATAAGTTATGTTTAACTAATTTCTTAACATACAAAGGTATTTGTAGCCCTTTTCCGTAAAATTAAATAGATGGAGTGTTTATTTTTGAGCTCAAAATAAAATCTCCGAAATATTAAAAATATTGATTAAAAATTTCTCTAGATACCCCCTACGATAGATTATGGTATTCATTTTTTGCCCCTATTTTGCATATGTTGCACAAATATGCATGTTTGGCTTTAGGAGCGAGGCAAATGACATATGTGCCTTTGTAATAGAAGCTGATATAATATAAGCTTTCTAACAAGCTACAAATCTAGTCAATATAGAACTTGTGATAATTTGTTATGATTTGTGAGTAAACCAAATATATTGAATACAACATAATGTCCTACTAATTTGTCATGACTTGCATGCTATCATTCTAAAATGTATTTTTTATAGTTTTAAATTATAAAAAAAAGGTATCATGAGCAAAGTAGAATAATAGGTGAAAAGTATATATTATGTGTGAAATGGAATAGATAAAGGAGATGTGCAAAAAAAATGAAATAAGTTCAAATGAGGTATGTGAAAGTATATCTATGTCCTAGAGACAATCTATATTAGGACAAATGTACTTTATACACATTCGTATTATTATTAATGGAGATTAATATTTTGGCATTTGTAATTATTGAATTATTAATTGATTGTTTATAATATTCTATAATATGCATCCATGGAGATTACGCTGTTATTGATAATATGAGATATTAATATTATAACGTAACTCTTAAAATAGCCTCGACTAATGATCATCGAGAATGGGTTATCGATGATATGTGATAAGTCGACCTGTGGTGTGCATCACATCCTTAGAGGATGTAGTATGTCTCACCTGCTACGAGTAATGGCTACTCGTGATGGACACATGGATACTTTGGAAGTATTGGTATACCCTGCTGATATATTATTTGTTATACTTATATAAAGTATGATTACCGTGTGGGATATAGAAGTCTTTAGACTTGAGGTCAATACGCACCTTGTCTACAAAGTAATGTACTTTGATCCTGTCCTAAGCTCAAATGCCTTATAGGTTGAGATACGGCTTGTATTGGGTACATTACGATGTGGATTAAAGGTGGTAGTTGAGCCAAGATTAGGATTCATTCCTCGAATGTATATTCGAGAGAACACTCAGATTATCAGTGATATTAGGTTGACTAAGTCGTTGGCCAATGCAATAGACATATTTAGAATATGGTCTAGTTGTCAACTAATATAGATGAGATACAATGATTAAGCCATTTGGATAGACACTTGACAAATCCTAAGCTTGATCGGGTGTGTCGTGAATGAAAGGATTTTATCTTACCACATAGAGGTTAAGTTTATTAGATTCATGTAAACATACTTCACATATTGAGTTCGTCTTGCGGCGCCGTCTAGGAGTTCCGCGTAGACCTTAATTTGATTAATGTCGATATGTGAAGGCCAGTAGGGTCACACTATGTCGATTGTCTTTTCGATCTAAGGATGTATTGAGAGAGTATTAAATATTCGATTTAGAATCGAGATATTTAAATGAATAATGATTGTTTTAATTAAGTCAAAATTGGATTTTGGATTTAATTAAGAATGTGTGAAAAATAAATCGAGACGGTGTAGGGCCACGTCAAGCACCGTGGCGCCCACACCATAGGGTCGCGACGCTAATGACCTAATCTGTCTCAATTTATGGGCCAGGACCAAGGTCAAACCCTAATCCGATTTGACCTAATTTTTCACTTATAAATACAGACATTCATTTCATTATTCAAAACACCCAAAATTTTAGATTATTATTGTAAGTCTTAGAGACTTAGAATCAAAACACTCTCTCGAACCTCTGCCGAATTTCCTAACTTTTCGAAGAAGAAATACATTGAAGCTTGGAGCTTGCAATCGAAAAGGGTTTCGCGTACGAACCCACAGTTGATAAAGATTTCAGATAATACAACCTGTAAGTGTTCATGTTTTATGTTACAAGTCTTTGATTGTAATATAACCATACCATAAGTAATTGTTGGGGTAAGTAAGAACAAAATTTTAAACTTCCGTTGTGCCTTGCTTATATGTTTTGGACCCAACAAAACCCTACAGTGGTATCAGAGCCCAGGTTGGTTCAATGGTTATATAACAATTGAATAACATAATAATATGGGTTAAACATAAAATTGGATTAAAACAAGACTTCTTGAAATCCTACATGTCTTGAGTGAATGTTAACCTTTTGATATCACCCTAAATTATCTCCTACACTAACTCGAGAAAGTCATTCCGCTCTAACTCAAACTAAGACAAAAGTGCGTTGTCCGGCTCATTGCACGGTGCACGGCAAAGAACGGATGATGGTCGATATGGGCGTTATTGATAATGGTGGGTGATGATAAAGGATATGTGATTTGATCCCTAAATTGGATTTAGGGCTCGAACGATTTTCTGTGAAGGATTTCAAGACGGGGATTCCTCTCATAAGATGTGATAGTAGGGGAGATCTTTAACCTATCACGCCCACATCTGGTCTCTCGAGTCAAGACTTGACATCTACTTTTGCAGCTTTTGTTCATTCCTTGTGGCATGCACGTCTAGGTCATCTGGGGTCGTCAATTTTGTCTTCCTTGGATAAAAATAATTTTATTTCTTGTAAGGGTACGCGTAGTACTCCGATTTGTCAATCTTGTTCCTTAGAAAAAATTGTTAGATTGTTGTTTGTAAACTCTAAGTCTCGTACTTTAATGTTATTTAATATTATTCATAGCAATTTATGGACATATCCTATTCTAAGTTCTTTGGGCCATCGTTATTATATTATTTTTTTGGATGATTATTCTAACTTTTTATGGACTTTTCTGTTGGCGAAAAAATCTCACGTTTTTTCCACCTTTTTAAAATTTAGAGCGCTCATCCGTACCCAATTCGAATGAGAAATTAAGAATATTCAATGTGATATTGGAAAAGAATATGATAATGGGTTGTTTCGGGATTTTGTGGTAATAATGGTATCAATTTTTGTTTCTCTTGTCCTCATACGTCCTCACAAAATGGAAAAGCCGAACGCAAAATTCGTACCATTAATAATATTGTCCGAACTTTATTGGTCCATTCTTCCGCACCTCCTTTCTTTTGGCATCATGCTCTACAAATGGTTATTTATCTTCTTAACATTCTTCCTACCGAAAGTTTGGCATATTCTTCCTCCCTTCAAATATTATATAATAAGACTCCTTCGTATTCACATCTTAGGGTCTTTGGGTGCTTATGTTACCCACTATTTCCGTCCACCACAATTAACAAACTTCAGGCCCGTTTTACCCCTTGTGTGTTTTTGGGTTATCCGCATAATCATCATAGTTACAAATGTTTTGATTTATCATCTAATAAAATCATCATTAGTCGCCATGTTATTTTTTATGAATCCCAATTTCCGTTTGCTAAGGTAAGTAGTCCCGTGCCTAGTTCGTATAATTTTTTAGATGACGATGTCTCCCCATAGATTATCTACCATTTATCGGACCTGTCCCGCACCCAAATTTCGCTAGCAGGCCCATTGCCCGCTGGTTCTTCTGTCACTGTCTCAGATTCAACAACTGGGCCAAATATTCAGCCCAGTTTTGCACCACTGCTCTCGGGTCCTGCCACTGTTACAGGTTCTCGTGTTGGGCCAGCAGGCCCACTGCCTGCTAGCATGTCTGTCACCCTTCCACCTTTGACCCAAAATCCACCTAATTCTTCCTCGAGTAACAGACCGGTCACTTGTAGTCAACGGGGTATTTTTAAACCGAAAAGACATTTTAATTTAAATTCTAATGTTCTTAAATCACTTCTACCCCGTAACCCAATGTCCGCATTAAGTGACTCGAATTGGAAATTGGATATGACCGATGAATATGATGCTCTTATTGCAAATAAGACGTGGGAGTTGGTACCCCGTCCTTCTGGCGTTAATATTATTCGGTCTATGTGGATTTTTACTCATAAAGATAATTCTGATGGTTCATTTGTAAGGCATAAGGCTCGTCTTGTAGGTGATGGTAAGACTCAGGAGGTTGCCGTTGATTGTGATGAAACATTTAGTCTGGTGGTCAAACCGCCTACCATTCGCATTGTTCTCATTCTGGCTCTTTCCAAAGCTTGGCCCATTCATCAATTAGATATGAAGAATGTTTTCTTACATGATGATCTTAAAGAGACAGTTTATATGCATCAACCCTTGGGTTTTCGAGATCTATTTATTGAAGAAGTCCTTGTATGGGCTTAAGCAGACCACACGGGCTTGGTATAAGAGATTTGCAGACTATGTTTCGTCTATTGGGTTTTCGCACAGCAGGTCTGATAATTCGTTATTCATCTATCATCGTGGTACTTCCTTGACTTATATTTTATTATATGTGGATGATATTATCTTGACTGCCTCCACTGATGCTTTGCGCAAGTCTATCATGACCATGCTCAATTCTGAGTTTGCTATGAATGACTTGGGGCCCTTGAGTTATTTTTTGGGGATTGTTGTCTCTCGTCAAGCAGGTGTGTTGTTCTTATCCCAACGAAAGTATGTAGTTGAGATCATTGAGTGAGCTGATATGTCCTCGTGCAAGTCTACTTCCACTCCCGTTGATACTAAACCCAAGTTGGGTGCTGCGGTTGGCTCACCTTACGAGGATCTGACCCGCTATCGCAGTCTTACAAGGGGCCTTCAGTATCTTACTTTCACGAGACCAGTTATTACGTATGTCGTACAACAGGTGTGCTTATTTATGCATGATCCTAGGGTTGAACACATGAATGTGCTCAAAGTACATTATTCGATACATCCAGGGAACACTTGACTATGGCTTACATTTATATTCATCTTCGACATCTACACTTGTCTCGTATACAGATGTTGATTGGGGTGGTTGTCCGGTTATTGCATGTTTCTTGGTAATAACTTGGTCTCATGGTCTGCGAAGCGTCACGCTCTGGTGTAGAGGCCGAATATCGAGGGGTGGTCAATGTGGTTTCTGAATCATGTTGGTTACATAATCTTCTTTTAGAGCTTCATTGTCCTATTCAGAAAGCTACCTTGTTTTATTGTGATAATGCTAGTGCCATCTACCTTTCTGGTAATCCAGTTCAACACCAGCGCACTAAACACATCGAGATGAACATTCACTTTGTTTGCGAAAAGGTAGCTCGTGGACAAGTACGTGACTGTCATGTCCCTTCCAGGTATCAAATTGCAGACATCTTTACAAAGGGTCTTCTCTCGGTCCTTTTTGAAGATTTTTGAGACAGTCTCAGCATACGAAGACCGCCCGCTATGACTGCGGGTGTGTGTTAAATATACACGTGATATACACTTACCATAGGAAGTGTATATCACGGTTTTGTGTAATATTGGACCCGTGATATACACTTCCCGTAATTAGTGTATATCACGGTTTTATGGCTAAATTATAGTGTAAATAATTGTATTAATTAGCATTGTACACTTACCATAATTATAGGACTCTTTTACTACTAGAATATGATTTTGAGAGTAGAATATGAATAGAATTTTCTTATTATGAAAAATTGTAAATTATTTATATACTCTTTCATTAATGAAAATAATCAAGGGATTATTTCTTTCAGCTATCTTTATAGCATATTCTTACTAGTAACATGACCGTGAGAACAAAGAGAAATATTACCGTAACACTAGAATTTAGGATTTCTTATTTAGATATAGAAAGTTTTAAATTTTTAACCTAACTATTGTAATATAATATAATTTATTGGAGAGAAGTGTTATGAAAAATTGTTCAAATAATTAAGTTATAAAAGGGTATATTAGTAACATAAATAATCTTTAGTGTTCAACTTAGTTTGGTTACAAAATAATCAAAATAAGGGAGACTAGTGTAATAATTTAAACCACAAGAGAATTAAGTGTTACGGAGACGAATTTGAAAGGAGGTCTTTCAAGTTAAATTAATAAATTTATTATTAATAAATAAAATTTTAAGTGATATGACATGACAACTAAGAGAATGATGATTTTGTGGTATTTAATATTTTTTTTTAAAATAATAATAATTGAATAATATTCTAATTCTAAAAGAAATAAAAGTGATATTATAAAACAATTATCAAAACATAGGTGACCTTTGAGGGAATTAACTCAACACAATACTTATCCAGCAAATAAGTAGCCGGCAGCACTTTCCCGGTCACCGGACTTACTTACAGTCCGGCAAGGGAGAGCCACAAAGGCATTTGTTATGAAAATAAGAGAATACATCAAAGCTCTGAAACTTCCCACCTTGTGGAATCTGTCCACAAAGCCTATTATAACTCACGTTCAAATACTGTAACTGTACGTCTTTCAATCCTTCTGGTAAGCTACCAAAAATCCTATTATGGTTCAAATCCAATGATGATAAACTGTCCGGGAACTCCAATTTCGAAAGATCAAACTCCAATGTATTCCTCGACAAAACAATATTCTGAATTGTCTTGTTCTTACCAAACAAGAAAGAAACATCACCTTCAAGATTGTTCCTTGAGAAATCAAGTGTGCTAAAGTTCAATTCACCTAATGATTTTGGGACTGGTCCAGTGAGGCTGTTATGGGAAAGGTAAAGATCTGGGATTTGTCCTTTGAATTTCCCAAATGAATCTGGGATTTGTCCAGTGAGTTTGTTACGGTCTAAGTGAATTGCTAATAAATTAGGGAGCTGAGAAAGTGATGGTGGGATTGTTCCAGTCAATTGGTTGTAATTTAACTCCAACAAAGTTAAATTCTTGAGCTGGCTAAGAAAATCAGGAACAGGGCCTGTGAGATTAGTAAAGCTGAGTCTTAACATTTTGAGATTTGTGAGCTTAGCAATAGTGGGTTGAATGGTTCCAGTGAGATTGGTGATGTGATGGAATTGCAAAGTTTCGAGATATGGGAGGTCGCCGACGGCTGCCGGAATTTGGCCGGAGATATTGGCTTGGAAGACGTGGAGAGAATTTATGCGGTTGGTTCTCCGGTCACATTCTACAACGTACCAATAACAGCAATCTGTGTTTGGATCCCATGAGGCTAAGTGGTAAGGATTGCCTAAGTCTTTCTTGATCTGTAAAAGGACTCTTTTGTCTTTTGGATTGCATCTCACTGAGACTGAAGGGGAGGGAAAGGAAAGGAAAACGAAGAGAGAAAGGAAAACAACTGCAAGGAAAGAGGACTTCATTTTCATTTTCATTTTGTTTTCCTAAATTCTACTCAACTGCTATTTATAAAAAGATTTCGTTGCCCGGGACGGGGGAGGGTGGGACCGGTCCTTAGGCGGGACTGGGATCCGCCGATGTCCCATCCCGTTCCCGGTCTCGTCGGAAAAGGGGACTGGTCTTATCGGGCCGGGGCGGGACTGGGTCGGGTTGGGTTGGTTACGGGATTTTTTTAATTTTTTTTCACTTAATTTCAAAAAATAACATATATAAGCAACTCAATAATTGAATAAGATAGTATAATAAAAACATCTCAAGACTGTTTTTGTGCCTCTTATATTATTTAATAGACATATGATTTTTTTGTAATACAATTTCAAAATTACAACTTTGTGGTGTTGAAAGTTGCAAATAACATAGTAAAATTACAATTAAAAAAATTACATATTTAAAAATACATTTTCTAGTTTCTTCACAATGTCTTACGATTCTTCGATTGGAATTAGAATTTGTTGGTCAAATTGCTCGACGTCGCTTCCACCTCCGTCAGATAAGATTTTGTTATAGTTTTCGTCGTCTTCTTCGTTGATCTCCAGTTGACCGCACCTTCTACGCTCCGCTCGTATCCAATCTCTGAAAGATCTTTTAAAAGTCTAATAGCATAATTATTAAAAGAAACATTATCTAATGTAATATTCATAATTTTATCAGTTATTCCATAATAATCGCAAACTTGATGAATATTTTCTGAAATAAAAGTTTCAGTGTTCCTATCAATATATTTATATGCTAAAATATATTTTTGCATAGATCATTTATAATCTATCCAATGACATGTTACAGTTAAATAATCATGGTCGTTAGTACTACGGCCTATATCAGATGTGATAGATATTTTGTCAGGAAAATGTTATAATGAATAACGTACATACTGTTGATATTCATGTGCAAATTTAAAAACATCTCTCCTAACAGTTGATCTAGAAAAACTGTTAAAAGCAGGATTATACATATCTCTAATGTAATGAATAAAATCAGGAGAGGAAGGAAATGAGAAAGGCAAACCCTCCACTGCAATTAATTTTGCTATTGCTTCCCCATTTCTATGTTTATCGTATTTAGGGCCTACAATTTCCCCTGTCATCGGATTAAATTGACCTTGTACTTGGTACAGTATGTGAACCTTATCCCAACTGAGAGCGCATTGGCGCACCCGACTTTGTAGCCTCATATTCATCCCACCTAGCTTTGTGAAAGTTTTGTACATGTCTCAATAAACCTCCCGTCCCACCCTGACCTTTTCCATTTTAAATTTATAAATATTTTTACAAATTTGACATCTAACTACTTGATTCTCTTGGTCCCTATAAAAAAAGCTGATGTATCTGATTTTAATTTTCGTGGTATTGTGCCTCGTCTCATACTAGGGGGAATATGAGGCGGTCCAGTTTCAGTTTGAGGTGCACTAGTGGGTGTGTCATCTAGATTAGTTGGTGTGCATCTAGATTATCTTCTAAATTAAAGTCTGGTTGAGTTGCAGAAAATATCTCATCGTCTAATGATATATCATTAAAATTTTTTGTTTCATCTATATGTGTGTAATCAATCAAATCATCTTGTCTAGGAATATAATGACTAAAAGAAGTACCACTGCCCTTGTTACCCCTACTAGAAGAAACACCCTTACCCTTAAACATTCCTCTTATTCCTTTCATTTTAATTATGCTAATAAATAATTAAAGATAGTAAAATTAAGTACGCTAATTAAAATAAAGTAACAATAATAATTTAAAGAAGGAACGAAGGTATCAAACGCCAACGTAACGTCGACGTGTAATCGAGGTTGAAAATTGAAACTTTGCTCGATGTATGATCCTCAAGCTAGTTGTCAACTTCACTCCCAATTTTTGAACTTTGATATAGTTATACAAATGAACAAATAAAATTTAATATTTAGTAGACAATGTAGACTTGTAGAGAGATAGATTAAGATATTAGAGAGATTGTAGAAAGATTTGTGAGAAAGATGAAGATAAAATGAGGTATTTATAGTTGAAAAATTGAGTTAAAGTGTAAATATACTTAATGGTTAAAAATAAATATTAAGGGGTTTGGGGGAGGCCAAAAATGGTCGTTGCACAACAGCCAAAATATAAAATGGTCGTTGTGCAACGTGTATTTTTTGTAAAGAAGAGGGTATCGGGCGGGACGGGGGCGGGTCGGCGGGTTCGGGTCTGGATCGGGACGAGCCCGGGCAGGATGAGCCCGGACAGGATGAGCCCAGGTCCCGTCCCCAGTTCGAGTCCCGTTCCCCCTTTTTTTTACGCGAAATCAGGGCGGGATCGGGCCGACCCGACCCACTGGCCGTCTCAATCAAAATGGTAACTGATGAAAGAGAGATACGGTTGATATAATAATGTGGTATCTAAAAAGACTTATTCAAATTCGTGTCCGGACTCAATTTTTTAGGTTAATCCTTTTGAATATATTCCTAACTTTTCTTTGTGGCATATAACAGAATTCTTACCTCTTAATTCTTCATTAAACAATCATTATGGTAAAACATTTATTTGCTCCAAACTCATTGATCCGTTACTTTGTGGTTTAGTACTATCATTTCTCTCTTCATTAGTACCATTTATTCTTCTTTATTGGTATTAATCCTTAGTCCTTTATTGGCATTTATCATCATATATCCGTTGGTGCTTCCACAAGCATGACTAATGAGACATCTTCATCTATATAAACTTAAGCCTCTTCTTTTCCATGCGGTGTTAAAAATATATCGCAAGAGAAATTCTTCTTTCCAAATTAAAGAGTGTTGAGTTTTCTTTTTTAATCTTCGTTAGATTCTGACTCCTAATTTTATAAAAATCTTGTTGAATTCTGGGAGATACAACCATACCGGGTAAAATATCCTTAAGGGTATTGTCTTTGTCACGCCTCAAACTTTCAAGAATTTTTTACAAGTGTTCGTGATCAACTATTTTTCGTTAAATTTCCAACAATCTTAAGGATATTTCATACTATTCTTACCGAGAATACCAATTACAATATTTCAGTTGATGCTCTTACACTTGATGCACAAATATCAGAGTTATTACTTTAGTTGTTCTGACCTTCGAGGATTATATTGTTTTTGGGTTAATTGGTGGAGAAGGGGCTAATCAAGCTGTTTGTGGTGGAAAGCTTTCATACCCAACTTTCTTTGTTGGTCAAGTTGGTGAAGATGTTCATGGAAAGTTGATTAATGAAGTATCAAAGAATGGTGTAGTTAAACGAAAATGGAAAACCTTGCAGTACTGATTGGTTGCTCGACAAGTCGAAAAATGGGTGCAGTACAAAATGTTGACGGAGGAGGAAAAATTGTTATTAAAGTCGGTATATAAGTGGACCTTTCTATCTACGTTAAGGTAAGTAACGATACTGTGTATATGTATGATTTTGTGTGGGGAAAATTAAGCAAACATACCCCCTCCCTCACTGTGGAATAACATTTGAAGAAATGATAATCCAGCTAAACTGTTGTGGTCATTTCTCAAGCGTGTCTTGTGGCTAATGAAAAAAGACGGGGTGTTAAGACTTTGATGCTAGTAAGCATATTTGTGATAACTAAATTAATTTTGTGTCCTACACTCAATTAATTGAAGAAGAAGAAGAATTCTTAAACTCACATCTGAAAAGAACATTTGACATAAAATGAGGTGGAAATGTTCCTAATATGTGAATTAATTTGGGTTCTATGTTTATTTGGAAAAGTTAGGTGAAGGTTTTATTTGAGTTTTATTAGCGAATATTGTAGTATATTTTATAATTATGATAGATGTATATTTAAGGTAATTTAGGATTCTTATTGTATTAGGAATCAACAATTTAAGGTAAGTTAGGATTCGTAGTGTATTATGAATCAACCTCTGTACAACTATATATATTGTGAATAATGAAAGGAATCCCTAAGGGAAATTATTCTATCTTACATGGTATCAAGAGCCTAAACCCTACTCTCCTCTCTAAAAATATCTCGGCCGAAACCCCACCCCTTCCTCCCTTCATCTCGGCCGATGGCAACAAAAATTGCCACCATGTCTTCCCCACTGTCGGCAATGGTCATCGCATTCCAATTGAAGATTACGGTAACACTCATATCAAACATCCCCACCCGCCTTTCTTCCTAAATCACGTCTTTTACACCCCTAACATCATTAAAAACCTAATCTATGTTAGAAAATTCACTCGCAATAATTCTGTGTCTGTCGAATTTGACCCTTTTGGTTTTTCTGTGAAGGATCTCAATACGGGGAAAATTCTTACGCGCTGCAATAGTGTGGGAGACCTCTACCTATTCACTCAGTCTTCTGCTATCAGAACTCATTCACCTGTCTCCCTAACTGCTATCTCTCCATCAACTTGGCACAACCGACTCGGACACCCAGGAGACCCTGTTTTTAATATTCTTAGGACAAATAAGCGTATTCAATGTAATAATGGGAAAATTGCCCACCATTGTTTTTCTTGCCCACTTGGAAAACATACTTGTATTCCATTTATGTCATCAAACAGTGTTACTTTTTCTCCATTTGATAACATTCATGCTGATTTATGGACTTCTCCGGTTGTCAGTTCTTTGAGTCTCAAATTCTATCTAGTATTATTAGATGATTTTTCACACTTTGTATGGATCTACCCACTAAAGTTCAAATCTGAAGTGTTTGCCAAGTTCCTTGAATTTCAAAAATTCATCAAAATACAGTTTGAAAAATCTATAAAATCTTTTCAATTTGATAATGGACGTGAATTTAATAATACGGCATTTCACAATTTCTGCTCTAAACAAGGCATGGTTTTCCATTTTTTCTGTCCCTACACTTCCTCCCAAAATGGCAAAGCTGAAAGAATCATTCGTACCATCAATAACATGGTGCGTACCCTTCTCTTTCATGCCAGTCTTCCACCGTCATTCTGGGTCTACGCTCAAAATGGTAGAATACCTCCTTAACATTCTACCAACCAACACTCTCCAAAACAAGACCCCAATTGAAATCTTATACCGTAGGTTCCCTTCTTATGACCACATACGCATCTTCGGTTGCCTGTGCTACCCCAACTTGGCCTCCACTACATCTCACAAACTAGCCCCACGCACCACACCATGCGTATTCTCGGTTTCTCACCTAATCATCGGGGTTGCTTGTGCTATGATATAACCACGCGTAAGGTCATCATCTCACATCACGTCACATTCGACGAGGCGACCTATCCATTTTCAAACATCCGAAAATTCCAAAATATGGATTACACATTTCTAGATGAGTCTCATCTGTCTCCGCTAATACAATTGATGTGTCTCCGGTAGTTTCCAGTTCTGATGCAGACTGCTCCAACATCTACATCGCCTCACTGTCCGGTGTTGTCACCAACCACATATCCCCCCTCTCTCGGTCGAACCCCCCACTGCTCGACCAGCCATCGACCCGAGACTAACCACCACCCATCCAGAAATAGCAAGTCTGCAGCCCCCCATCGACCTGCAGCCACTGCTGCCTCCAGAACCAGTACCTCAGCAGACCTAAACTCCCAGTCCAGACCTCCCACTGCTGCCTACCCATCGCATAGAGACTCGTGCATAACACGGGATCTTCAAACCGAATGTTCACTTCAACCTCTCCACACAAACCTTATCACCCATTCCAAAAAATTCAAAACTAGCAAAAACTGGACCCTAATTGGAATGCGGCCATGTGCGATGAGTTTAACGCTTTAACCAAGCAGAACACTTGGAATTTGGTGCCTAGACCAGACGGTGTGAATGTTATCCTGTGTATGTGGCTATTTCGTCACAAGTTCAGAGACAATGGTGACTTGGAGCGGTATAAGGCAAGATTAGTTGCCAATGGCACTAATCAGCAGTAGGGTATTGATTGTGGTGAGACATTCAGTTCGGTTGTTAAATCAGCTACTATTCGGACTGTTCTCAGTATTTCTATGGGCATGCATTGGCCGATTCATCATCTTGATGTCAAGAATAGTTTTCTTCACGGGGATTTGAAAGAAACTGTGTACATGCATCAGCCCCCTGGCTTTGTTCATCCGACAGTCCCGCAATTTGTATGTCGTCTCAGAAAGTCATTGTATGGCTTGAAACAGGCATCCCGCGCTTGGTATGATCGCTTTGCCAGGTATCTTCTGCAGATCGAGTTTATATGTAGCAGGTGTGATAACTCTCTCTTCACTTTTCATCGAGGTGGCAGCACGACTTATTTGCTATTATATGTGGATGACATTGTACTTACTGCCTCCTCTGATGGTTTGAAGAATGAAATCATTGCTATGCTCAAAACAGAATTTGCTATGACCGACTTGGGCAAGCTCAGTTATTTCTTGGGTATATCAGTGACCAGATCTGCAAATACTATGTTCTTGTGTTAGTGTAAGTATGCAGAAGAGATGGTGTACAGGGCTAAGATGGAAAATTGTAAAATTATGCCAACTCCGGTTGACTCGAAATCCAAGCTCAGTGCTAACGACGATGAGCCAGTTTCTGATCCCACTCTATATTGGAGTCTTGCAGGTGCCCTTCAGTATCTTACCTTCACTAGGCCTGATATTATATATGTCGTTCAGCAGGTGTGTCTGTTTATGCACGACCCTCGAGAGTCTCATTTTGTCGCCCTCAAACGTATTATCAAATACGTTAAGGGCACACTGGATTTTGGACTACATCTCTACCCCTCTGCCCTAAACAAGTTACTCTCCTACACATATGCAGATTAGGTAGGATGCCTCGATACACGTCGCTCCACCTCAGGCTACTGTGTATTTCTTGGGGATAATCTTATTTCATGGTCCGCCAAGCGGTAGGCCACACTATCCCGTTCGAGTGCTGACACAAAGTATCGTGGAGTTGCTAGTGTCGTTGCTGAGATTTGTTGGCTCCGAAATCTTCTTTTGGAGCTCCATTGTCCACTGCGAAAGGCGTCTATAGTCTATTGTGATAACATCTCTGCCATCTATATGTCTCACAATCCGGTTCAACATCAGTGGACCAAGCATATTGAGATGGATATCCACTTTTGTGCGAGAGAAGGTCGCCCTTGGTCAGGTCAAAATATTACATGTGCCTTCCTCCTATCAGTATGCAGATATTTTCACAAAGGGACTACCGAGACAACTCTTCACCGACTTCCGATCCAGCTTTAGCGTTCGGCCTCCTCCCGCTCCGTCTGAGGGGGAGTATTAGCGAATATTCTCAGTATATTTTATAATTATGATAGATGTATATTTAAGGTAACTTAGGATTCTTATTGTATTAGGAATCAACCATTTAATGTAAGTTAGGATTCGTAGTGTATTATGAATCAACATCTTTACAACTATATATATTGTGAATAATGAAAGGAATCCTAAAATTATTCTATCTTACAAGTTTGATAAAGTGTTTATAAAAATGACGTTTGTGTGCGCGATGAATAGTATAACCGTGATTTATATGTGTAAAATATTTTTTCAAGATGAAAATGCTAATACTTATGTTTAGTTGATAGATTCATACAATTTATGAATGTTAAACTTATAATCTATTTAGTTTATCTTATATTAAAAAAATGCAAGGTCTTATTTCTAATACTTATATTTTCTTGAATGAATATTCTAAATGTTTAGCAGATTATTTGATATTGATAACAATCTTTACTACTCTAACATTATTGTTTTGAATTACAGTAATATTTTTGGACTAATTCTACTTCCGAAAATGTGTCTGACTATTTCAATGGTCCTTAATGGTCTTTATTATATTCGAAATAATGACGAAGGTTTTGATATATTTTATTGATGTATAAATTTGAGTGTGACATATTGGTTTGGATAGCTTATAAGAAAATTGAAAACTCCCTTACGAATTGTGAAAATATTATTCGTTAACTTGAAATATTTGATAGTATGAGGTGACTTGCTAAGATTATACTACATGTTCCTAAGAAAATAAAATATAGTTTAAGATTTCTTTTTATTGTATAAATGTTGCATGTACATATTTTTGGTAACCTATGTGATGTGAAATAAAAAAGAATTGTTTAGTTTTTGAAGAATATAATTTAAAAAGTGATAATTTCACATGGTCTTGTTGTTCAACTGATTATTGAAATGCTAATACAAGAATTTTAAAATATTTGAGAGGCGCTATAAACAATGATATTAAATATAGTGATTTTTTCACTATATTGGTGGTACAATGATGCTAATTGGATCCTTAATTCAGACGAGACAAAATTTAGCGTGGGTGTCGTAACAGAAGAATTAGCCAAAGTGGAATCTAAATTTATTATTTTGGAGTTGGTTGGTGACGAGGTTAAGTGGTTAAGAGAGCTCTTAGTGAGTATTTCAATTGGAAATATTCCAATTAAATAAAACAAACATCTTTGTATCTATACATTGTGGTTGTCAAACAACAATAGATGTAGTGAAATATAAATATTTTATTGGAAAAAATAGACATATTCATTTGAGACATAATGTGATGAAGCAGTTGTTGTGAAATAAAATTATTTACGTAAATTACGTGAAGTCAGAGGTGAACTTAATCAATTCACAGACTAAAAGAAATTTGAGGGGAGTGAGACTTTTATCAATTTGAGATGATCAACAATGATGGTAACCCAACCTATGATGGAGATCCCATGAATTAGGTTCATATGGATAATAACAAGTCATCAGTTGATCAAGTATGCACTATTAAATTATGTCCCTCCTATGATGTGTGAACATAGTGCAAATATTGCACGGCAAAGTGAGGATGAGTTAAACTCTTAATCCAATTCATATTTTTTTATAAGTGGTGTATTTCTCTGCAGAATACACTTGATGATTGAAACTATAAGAGTATGGAGTGGTGCCGCTTCTATGAAATTGTGACTGATTTCTAGAGCACTCATGAATATCAGGACACGTGCATGACCTCTTAGCGCAAAACCGTGATAATGACAAAGATTGTGCGAGTATAATGTGATAGAATAAGACTCTTGGCTTACAAAAGAATTCTTGGTTCATAGAAGTTCTAAACTTCACCAATTGTTATGTAAGCTTAATCTTATTTTATCTAAGCCTGATTCATAGTCTACGAGACACCAGATTCGACGTATTATACTTATATGTGAAAACTCAGCAAAACTTCTTATTTCATTCTATTCCTTATTATTCTTTTTAAGATATGTATGAGATTTCTTTTTAAGATATGTATGGGATTGTTGATAAAATAATGTGTTTTCTCAAAAAGAATTATTCAAATTCGTGTCCGGACTCATTTTCTTGGGTTAATCCTTTTGAATATTTTCCTAACATTTCTTTGTGGCATATATGATATAACATATTTTTTACCTCTTAATTCTTCATTAAACACTCATTATGGTAAAACATTTATTTGCTCCCAACTCATTGATCCGTTACTTTGTGGTTTAGTACTATCATTTCTCTCTTCATTAGTACCATTTATTCTTCTTTATTGGTATTAATCCTTAGTCCTTAATTTATTGGCATTTATCATCATAAATCCGTTGGTGCTACCACAAGCCTGACTAATGAGACATCTTCATCTATAAAAACTTAAGCCTCTTCTTTTCTATGCGGTGTGAAAAATATATCTCAAGAGAAATTCTTCTTCCCAAATTAAAGAGTGATAGGTTTTCTTCTTTAGTCTTTATTACATTATGAATTCTAGTTTTATACTAGAACTTGTTGAATCCTGAGGGATACGTCCATATCGGGTGAAATATTCTTACGAAAAGTGTCTTTGACACGCCTCAAAATTTCAAAAATTTCTTATAAGTGTTCGTGATCAAGTATTTTTGTAAGATTTCTAACAGATACTTGATGCTGAAAGAAATAATCTCTTGATTATTTTCATTATACAATTTACACTTTCCATAATATGGAAAATCCTATTCCTATTCTATTTCCAAAATCCTATTCTATTTGTACAAGAATACTATAATTATGGTAAGTGTACAATACTTAATTAATTACAACTAACATATTACAATTATGGGTATACACAGTTTATGGGTTTACACGGTTTAGCTTGTCAATCTGTGATATACACGGTATACACAAGGCAGTGTATATACCATGTATATCACGGGTATATTTATCACCCCCCCGCAGTGATAGCGGTCAGTCTTCGTACGCTGATACCGTCCCTAAAATCTTCAAAGAGAACCGAGGGAAGTCCTTTAGTAAAGATGTCTGCAATTTGATAACTGGAAGGGACATGACAGACGCGTACTTGTCCACGAGCTACCATTTCTCGAACAAAGTGGATATCCATCTCGATGTGTTTAGTGTGCTGGTGTTGAACCGGATTACCAGAAAGATAGATGACACTAATATTATCACAATAAACCAAAGTAGCTTTCTGAATGAGACAATGAAGTTCTAAGAGAAGATTACGCAAAACATGATTCAGAGACCACATTGGCTACCCCACGATACTTGGCCTTCGCACTAGAGCATGACAACGTAGACTGTCGCTTCGCAGACCATGAGATCAAGTTATTTCTAAGAATCATGAAATATCCAGACGTGAAGCGTCTGGTTTTGGACAACCACCCCAATCGGTATCTGTATACGAGACAAGTGTATAAGCCGACGACGGATAAAGATGCAAGCCATAGTCAAGTGTTCCCCGGATGTAACGGATAATGCGTTTGAGCGTATTCATGTGCTCAATCCTAGGATCATGCATAAACAAACATACCTGTTGTACGACATATGTAATATCCGATCTCGTGAAAGTAAGATACTGAAGGGCTCCGACAAGACTGCGATAGCAGGTAGGATCCTCATAAGGTGAGCCAACCGCAGCACCCAGCTTGGGTTTAGTATCAACAAGAGTGGAAGTAGTCTTACACAAGGACATACCAACCCTCTCAATTATCTCAGCGGCATACTTTCGTTGTGATAAGAATAACCCACCGGCATGACGAGTGACAACAATCCCCAAGAAGTAACTCAAGGGCCCCAAGTCTTTCATAGCAAACTCAGAAGTGAGCATGGTCATGATAGACTTGCGCAAAACATCAGAAGAGACAGTCAAGATAATATCATCCACATATAATATAATATAAGCCATGGAAGTACGACGACGATATATGAACAATGAATTATCAGACCTGCTATGAGAAAAATGTGAGAAAACCCAATAGACGAAACATAGTTTGCAAATCTCTTATACCAAGCCCGTGGTGCTTGCTTAAGCCCATACAAGGACTTTTTCAATAAACAGACACGATGAGGATATTTGGGGTCTCGAAAACCCAAAGACTGATGCATGTAAACGGTCTCCTTAAGATCACCATGTAAGACAGAATTCTTCACATCTAACTGATAAATGGGCCATGCCTTTGAAAGAGCCAAACTGAGAACAGTGCGAATGGTAGCCAGTTTAACCACCGGACTAAATGTCTCACCAAAATCCACACCAATCTGCTGAGTCTTACCATCACCTACAAGACGAGCCTTATGTGTCGCAAAAGTGCCATCAGAATTATCTTTATGAGTAAAAATCCACATAGACCGAATAATATTAACACCAGAAGGATGGGGGACCAACTCCCACGTCTTATTTTCAATAAGAGCATTATATTCGTTGGTCATAGCTAATTTCCAATTCGGGTCATTTAAGGTAGACACGGGGTTATGCGGTAGAGGGGATTTAGAGACATTAGAATTGAGATTAAAATGTTGTTTTGGTTTAAAAATACCCCTTTGACTACGAGTGACAGACCCATGACTCGAGGAGGAAGCGGGTGAATTTTGGGTAGTGGGTGGGCTGGTGATTGACTGGCCAGCAGGCAGTGGGCATGCTGGCCCAAAACTGGAAATAGTAGCTGGGTTAAAAGCAAAATGTGAAGCAGAAGCAGTTATGGTATTGGGCTGGGCAACCGGCCCAATAGCTGAAACAATGGATCCAGCGGGCAGTGGGCCCGATGGTGGATAATGGGTGCGGGACAAATCCGATAAATGGTGGACAATATACGGGGAGACCTCGTCGTCTAAAAAAATATACGAACTAGGCCCGGGACTACTCACTTTAGCAAACGAAAATTGGGTTTCATAAAAAATACATGACGACTAATTATTATTTTATTGGATGATAAATCAAAATATTTGTAACCACGATGATTCGATGGATACCCAAAAGCACACAAGGGGTAGAACGGGCTTGATGTTTGTTAATTGTAGCTGATGGAAATAGTGGATAACATAAGCACCAAAGACCCTAAGATGTGAATATGAATGAGTCTTATTATAGAGGAATTTAAGAGGGGATGAATATGCCAATCATTTGGTAGGAAGTATGTTAAGAAGATAAGTAACAATTTGTAGCGCATGATGCCAAAAGGAAGGGTGTACGGAAGTATGGACCAATAAAGTGCGGACAATATTATTAATGGTACGATTTTTTTGTTCGACCTTCCCATTTTGTGAGAACGTATGAGGACAAGAGAAACGAAAAACTATGCCATTAGCATCACAAAAATTCTGAAACAACCCATTATCATATTCTTTGCCATTATCACATTGAATATTTTTTATTTCCCGTTCAAATTGGGTACTGATGAATGCTCTAAATTGTAAGAATGTGGAAAAAATTTGAGATTTTTTCGCTAATGGAAAGGTACATAAAATATTAGAATAATCATAAAAAAATAGAACATAATAACGATGGCCCACAGAACTTTAGAGCACTATGTGTACCCTTACAAGAAATAAAATTATTTTTATGCAAAGAAGAAACAATGGACGACCCAGGGTGACCCAAACGTGCATGCCATAAGGAATGAGCTAAAGCAACAAAAGTAGATGGCAAGATTTGACTCGAGAGACTGGATACGGGCGTGATAGGATAAATATCTCCCTACTATTACATCTCATGAGAGGTATCCCCGTCTTGAAATCCTTCACAGAAAACCCAAAAGGATCAAAATTAATAGAAACCCAATTATTAGTGGTGAATTTATGGACATACACCAAATTTTTAATTAAGTTAAGGGCATGAGGGGCGTTTTTCAAAACAAGAGGTGGATGTGGGGGATACAAAGTTGTATGACCGTAACCGCGAATTGGAATAGAGTAGCCATTACTAACAATTATGCCATGATTTTTGCTCAAATTGGAATAAGATGAGAGAGTACCTTGGTCGGGCGTCATGTGAGAAGTGGCGCCGGTGTCCATGTAACAATTCGCGTCTGGAGGATTTAATCCAAGTGTATGCATGACGGCCTCAATATCTGTCGGAGTCGGGATCAGATTCGGGCCCGTAGCATGGAAAGCCTGCGGGGGCCGAGGCCCAAGCATGCCTTCCCGCTGTCCAGGCCCAACAGTGTGCCGAAATTCACTGGGCTGTGAAACAATGGGCCTGAAGGGCGGCTGAGAAGCCCAATGCCCTTGGTACGCTGCGCCAGGAAAATAGGGGTTATTGGGCCACTGCGCACTAGCCTAGCCCCACTGCCATGGGGCCCATGACTGGGACCAGTTGGGCTGCGGCCCACTCCCACCGTGCCGAGGCCCACCGCCATTATTTTGGCCACCTCCACCACCACCGGTACTACCACGATTGCCACCGCGGTTTTTGCTATTATTTTTCGATTCTTCTTGCCGCCACCGTGAGTACGGTTTTGGCCCGAATAATCAACAAAACCTTAAGAACTATCGGAGGACGTCATCATCACTACAGGACTAGAACCAGTAGCCGCCTTTTTTGACAAGCCAACTTGTTCTAACATGAGCATTGAACGGGCTTGATAAAAAGGTGGAAGTGGATTATTTTGACGGATGAGGGTCCCAACGCTATTATAGGCCTCAGATAGTCCTGCAACCATTTTTAAAACAAGACGATTATTGATAAAGGAGCTTCGACATTACGGTGTTGGTCTGCTAATTCCTTGAGTCGCTTACAATAAGTCGAAACATTCGAAAAATCATCAATGCCGACTTGGGAAAATTCCTGCTCAAGGGTGACAGTTAGAGAGTGTTGGTTATCCTGGAATATATCATGCAATCTATTCCAGGTAGCCATAGCCGTAGTGTCTGGTTCAATGATCGTCTGTAAAAGGTCGGTAGAAATAGTGGAGTAAATCCACTGATGAACGGTAGCATCAAGAGTAACCCATAACTGAGGATCCTCCGCGGGAGGAGGGATAGTGTGAGGAATTATGTGATGGAGGACTTGATGAGAGATTGCGTGAATTTTGAACAATCTAGCCCACGTCACATATAGGAGGTTTTCCATCTCAAGAACAATAGGGATGTAGTTCTTGACATTGGAAACAGTAAGGGCATGATGAAATACATTATTAGACATAACGAAAGAACGAAGGGATTGTGATGAAAATTTGGGAAGAGAGGAGGTAAAAAGTGGCATAAAATTTGAGGAGGGGCACATATTCCGATGCAGCTCGGCCGAGAAGGGAAGAGGCGGAAAACCGAGAGAAATTGTGGAAGTAATTTAGACCTAGATTTCTGATACCATGAAAGAAATAATCCCTTGATTATTTTCATTAATGAATGAGTATATATACAATTACACTTTTCATAATATGAAAAATCATATTTCTATTCTATTCCCAAAACCCTATTCTATTTGTACAAGAATACTATAATTATGGTAAGTGTACAATGCTTAATTTAATTACAACTAACATATTACAATTATGGGTATATACGGTTTATGGATATACACGGTTTAGCTTGTCAATCCGTGATATACACGGTATACACAAGGCAATGTATATACCGTGTATATTATGGATATATTTATCAGATGCTACTTGATATTCAATGTTTGACTGACTGATTACAAATCTTAAAATATCAGAATGAAATACGGAGTATTAGCTTAGAGGTCATAAATTTCTACGAGTAGAGAGTGCATAAAAATATTTGTACATGTTTGAAGCATCTTTATGTTTATTAAGTAGTACTCTCTATGTCTCAATTTATGTGATATAGTTAGATTTTTGAGAATAATTTTTAGTTTTGATTGTGAATTTGGGCATGAAATCTATATATTTTTTGAAATAAAATTTACATATTTAAAAACTATGTAAATGATTGACAATTCAAATATTTAAAATACATAAAAATTTGTGGCAAAGAAAAACTCGTTTGAAACTCGAAATCCAAAAAGTGTCACGTATATTGGGACACAGGGAGAATAAATTACTTTATATGATATTGGAGATTTGTCAGTACATTGAAGCAAAATAATTAGTATTTTCTCTGTTCTAGTTTATATGACATCTTTCGGATTTTGAGATCCAAACAAATTTTTATTGTACACAATAATTTCATATGCCCTTTAATCATTTAAAGGAAGGGTAGATGTAGTGTTAGAGTTATGGGTTCAAACCCAATAATATAAATAGATTGTAAAAGGATTATGAATGAAGTCATAAAATTTAAATTATGTAAAATTCCAATTGTGAATCCACTTTTTTAAAGGATAGTTTGAAAGAATGAATGGAACCATTTCTATTCCTGCAGCTGTTATTTCTAGCACAAATTGTATAAAAAAACAACGTCACTTGTGATGCAATTACAACTTCCTCAGTTGATTTCTCCAAACAACAGAAAAGGGGAAAAATTATAAAAAGAAGCCTAGATTACTTGGGGTAGTAGTTTTAGCGTAATATTTTGACTTCGTAGCAACCTAACAAAATAATTGATGTCGTCCTAATTAGTAATCATGGAAATATAGCCTATCGAATGAAAACGACGAGGAGTCGTATTTAGGTATCTTAAGCAATAACTTTTTCTCGTTTAATTTGTTTTTCTGGTTTTAATTTGATATGAAATTTTTAAAAGTACAATTTTTTTAATCATGTGTATTAAATTAAAGATATGAATGTATCAAAATATATTTTAATCTTATAATCTTAAATATGTCACGTAAAAAGTTAAAATTATATAATTATATAAAAATATTTTTTAAAAAAGGGACTAAGAAAAAAGTGAAGTATATTACATTAGAGGGAGCGGAAAGGGAAAGGGAAGGGTGAGTTGAATCCAAGATTTCATTCAAGGTTTTTATTTTGGGCTTAACTTCTACATACTACGTAACAATCAGTAAAGAGTTTTTACTCTATCAAGTCATTTAAAAAGTTAAATAAGATAATTATAAATAATAAGTTGAGTTAGTCAAGTGAAAAAAAAAACGAATAACATTCGATAATTACATTGATTATATACGAACTCGTTGATGGTATCAATTAGGGTGTCAATAGTACAGTTCGGTCGGTTATTTTATAGAATTTATACCGTATCAATTTTTCAGTTATTTATTTTTTATAATCAAAACTAGAGTTTTCGAAACCGTCCCATTATATCGGTTTTTCTTCGATATCGATTCGATTCAATTAATTTTTGGTATTTTAAAAGCTCACCTAATGGCCAATATATTCCAAAAAACTAATTGAAGTTATGAATTAAAAGGTTATAAACAAACTGAAATACAACATTACTGATAAATCTCACTAATGAATGTCACTCATAAATATATACTTATACTTGATAGAATAGCATTATCATAAAAAAATGTTAAATAGAAGAACTATATTAATAAATTAAATTGATAATCTTCACATAAATCAGTTAATTAATTTGAAATAGATGAACCAATACTTATAACTTATGTGAACTAGTAAAGCTCAGGTTAAAGGGTAGTTGTACTAAAGTTTACGCTAAAGAATTTACAAGACAGAGTTAAAAATATAAAGAGAGAAGAAAAATAAGAAGAATATAGAACAAACCTTTTAGTCTTCTAGAATTGTTGATAAGTAATATTACCTTAAAGTAGAGTAATATTTGAGACCTTTTGTATATTGTTTTGATATGGTAGAGTAGATTTAGATTTTAATTGTAGCCCTCTCCATCTAAATTCAACTCAAGGCAAGACTCAAATTTAAAAAAAGTTAATACTCTGTATTTAAAATTTAATATATAAAATATATTTTATACATATATATTTATTCAGTTCGATTTGATATTATTTTTGATAATTTATATAAAATAAAAAAACATAACCTAATTTTTGGTACGGTTATAAATTTATATCTAATTTTTTGGTTTTATTAAAAAAATCCCTAAAAATTGGTTCAGTACGAAACAATTCGATTGGTTAAACCGATTTTTAAAAAATCATTGACATCCCTAGTATCAACTTATATAAGTTAAAAAATAAATCCTATTTTAGCACGACTTTGTCAAGGAAAATCACGTTTCATTATTCATGATGTAGTCTGTGACCACAATATATATAATGCGGTTGCTTTTGAGATTCAAACTTCAAAAAGAGATCTTGAATGACATGATGAATTTAGAAAGACACCTTCGCCGCGTGAAGCCTATCTAGATGTTCCTAGCCAAACCAAGTGGACAACGGTACAATGTTAGAGAAATATAATTGATCAGAATTACCCTCAAACATCTTTATAGTTGTCATTCGTTATAACAATATTTTACTATAACGATCCGATTTTCTTCAAAAATAATTTTTCATATTATATTTTACTTCTTTATAACAATAATAACATTCATTATAACAATACCTTCTTTGTAGATTACCTCTTTCTAACAACCATACTAAAAAATTGTATCATAATATTTTAGTATAAAAATATATTATGTATAAAAATAAAATATTAAAATATTTATGATAATCATTATTAATGTCATTCATTTTAAATGCGTATGTTTCTTAGATTTTAATTCTTTATCAATATGATACAACTAGTTCTGAATTTATTATTATTTTTTTAATTTTTAATTAATAAGACATGAAAATCAATTGAGATTTTAAAATTAACAAGTACATTATTTTCGTTTTAAAAATAAAAGATACAAAAATTAATTGTTTGCATATTTTGTTTATAACAGCTAAATGAGATCTAACATCAAATGTCAATATACTACATAACAACATCTCACTATAGCATTCATCAAAGTTTCGGACAAATGTTACCATTATAGAGGAATTTAATTGTATTTATTATCTATTAATTATGCTAAACTAACTACTTTGAAAAAATAGATATGCACTACTACATGAAGTAAGCTCAAAACCGACCTTTAATACCGACCGTCGGAGGTCAATTTTTGGGAAATACCGATAAATTGACCGCAAAGTGGAGGTTGATTTTTGGGCAATACCGATAAAAAATTGACTGCAAAGTGGAGGTCGGTATTGTTCTGGTCGATATCAAAACCGATCCCAGGAGGTCAGTACTACCGAGTGCACGAGGTCTGTATTTTTTTTTCAACCTAGCGATTTTTTGACACACGACCCAAAAAAATTAAAAATACCAACCGCCTGAGGTCAATATTTTAATTGTTGTTAATCTTTTTTAAAATACCGACCGTATGATGTCGGTATTCTGCAAAATAAAAATTAATTTTTAGAACAAACTGACAACAGGAAGTCAGTATTTGTGAAATATTATTTAAAAAAGAAATCAACCTCGATTTTTTATTTTTATGGGAAAAAAGTCACAAAAAATTGACCTTCAGTGGTTGGTTGGAGACTCTTTTTATTGTGGAAAAAAGAAAGAGAAAAGAAACTGCCAGCAAATGCATATTTACCCAATTCTGCCTACCTGCCAATTCAATCCAGTAACAATAGAAAACTAATTCCAGCACAATGTGCTGCCAATAATTCACTCAAACTACAAACAACTGTCAATCAAAACTACATCAAATTCAACCCAAAACTCCATAAACTAATAATCAAACCACCATACTAGTTATAAAATAGTTAGACAAGTCATAAGAGGTATTCATCAAATGTACAAGTAACAAAAAACATAAATAAATTTCTAATAGTCAGTCTACAAGTATTTAAATACAATCAAGATGTGTTTGCCACCACATCCTCTTCTTCACTACTAGAAGGCTCATCGACAAGAACTCAGACAGAACAGCCATACACAACATGATTGCGTGGACGTCGAGGTTGGGGGGTTACATCACAAGATACCAAGAAATCAGAAACGTCCCTATATCAAGTAATGCGTCTAATTGAGCCTTAAGCCTCTTATACTACTCATGTGTTTCTCTAGCCTCTGTCACTTGATGTTGGTTGGATATACTTGTGGTTTACAACAATTGCAGGAAACGAGAAGTAAGTAAATATTACAAATTTGTTAGAAAGGATAAACTAAGGATTAAAACAAAAATGGAATCAAGAAGGGTACAAACTGCTTTGTGATTTGCTGAGTCGAGTGATGACACTCTGTCTTTAAGACAAGATTGCCCCGTATATATCTTTTTGCGTTGACGGACAATAGCCTCCCAAGAAATGAGCAAAGGAAACTCAAGTGTTACTCTTGAAGAACTTTGAATAGAGTAAACTTGCTAGAGAGGAAGAAGAAGATTTTAGAAATTCTGTAAGTGTTTTTCTTGTGTTCAACAATTGAGCCAAAGGCCTCAATTTATAGTGTAAGGAGATGACCCCTCAACTCGTCCCTATATCAAGTAATGCGTCTAATTGAGCCTTAAGCCTCTTATACTACTCATGTGTTTCTCTAGCCTCTGTCACTTGATGTTGGTTGGATATACTTGTGGTTTACAACAATTGCAGGAAACGAGAAGTAAGTAAATATTACAAATTTGTTAGAAAGGATAAACTAAGGATTAAAACAAAAATGGAATCAAGAAGGTACAAACTGCTTTGTGATTTGCTGAGTCGAGTGATGACACTCTGTCTTTAAGACAAGATTGCCCCGTATATATCTTTTTGCGTTGACGGACAATAGTCTCCCAAGAAATGAGCAAAGGAAACTCAAGTGTTACTCTTGAAGAACTTTGAATAGAGTAAACTTGCTAGAGACGAAGAAGAAGATTTTAGAAATTCTGTAAGTTTTTTCTTGTGTTCAACAATTGAGCCAAAGGCCTCAATTTATAGTGTAAGGAGATGACCCCTCAACTCGTCCCTATATCAAGTAATGCGTCTAATTGAGCCTTAAGCCTCTTATACTACTCATGTGTTTCTCTAGCCTCTGTCACTTGATGTTGGTTGGATATACTTGTGGTTTACAACAATTGCAGGAAACGAGAAGTAAGTAAATATTACAAATTTGTTAGAAAGAATAAACTAAGGATTACAACAAAACTGGAATCAAGAACGGTACAAACTGCTTTGTGATTTGATGAGTCGAGTGATGACACTCTGTCTTTAAGACAAGATTGCCCCGTATATATCTTTTTGCGTTGACGGACAATAGCCTCCCAAGAAATGAGCAAAGGAAACTCAAGTGTTACTCTTGAAGAACTTTGAATAGAGTAAACTTGCTAGAGAGGAAGAAGAAGATTTTAGAAATTCTGTAAGTGTTTTTCTTGTGTTCAACAATTGAGCCAAAGGCCTCAATTTATAGTGTAAGGAGATGACCCCTCAACTCGTCCCTATATCAAGTAATGCGTCTAATTGAGCCTTAAGCCTCTTATACTACTCAGGTGTTTCTCTAGCCTCTGTCACTTGATGTTGGTTGGATATACTTGTGGTTTACAACAATTGCAGGAAACGAGAAGTAAGTAAATATTACAAATTTGTTAGAAAGAATAAACTAAGGATTACAACAAAACTGGAATCAAGAACGGTACAAACTGCTTTGTGATTTGATGAGTCGAGTGATGACACTCTGTCTTTAAGACAAGATTGCCCCGTATATATCTTTTTGCGTTGACGTACAATAGTCTCCCAAGAAATGAGCAAAGGAAACTCAAGTGTTACTCTTGAAGAACTTTGAATAGAGTAAACTTGCTAGAGAGGAAGAAGAAGATTTTAGAAATTCTGTAAGTGTTTTTCTTGTGTTCAACAATTGAGCCAAAGGCCTCAATTTATAGTGTAAGGAGATGACCCCTCAACTCGTCCCTATATCAAGTAATGCGTCTAATTGAGCCTTAAGCCTCTTATACTACTCATGTGTTTCTCTAGCCTCTGTCACTTGATGTTGGTTGGATATACTTGTGGTTTACAACAATTGCAGGAAACGAGAAGTAAGTAAATATTACAAATTTGTTAGAAAGAATAAACTAAGGATTACAACAAAACTGGAATCAAGAACGGTACAAACTGCTTTGTGATTTGCTGAGTCGAGTGATGACACTCTGTCTTTAAGACAAGATTGCCCCGTATATATCTTTTTGCGTTGACGGACAATGGTCTCCCAAGAAATGAGCAAAGGAAACTCAAGTGTTACTCTTGAAGAACTTTGAATAGAGTAAACTTGCTAGAGAGGAAGAAGAAGATTTCAGAAATTCTGTAAGTGTTTTTCTTGTGTTAAACAATTGAGCCAAAGGCCTCAATTTATAGTGTAAGGAGATGACCCCTCAACTCGTCCCTATATCAAGTAATGCGTCTAATTGAGGCTTAAGCCTCTTATACTACTCATGTGTTTCTCTAGCCTCTGTCACTTGATGTTGGTTGGATATACTTGTGGATTACAACAATTGCAGGAAATGAGAAGTAAGTAATATTACAAATTTGTTAGAAAGAATAAACTAAGGATTACAACAAAACTGGAATCAAGAACGGTACAAACTGCTTTGTGATTTGCTGAGTCGAGTGATAACACTCTGTCTTTAAGACAAGATTGCCCCGTATATATCTTTTTGCGTTGACGGACAATAGTCTCCCAAGAAATGAGCAAAGGAAACTCAAGTGTTACTCTTGAAGAACTTTGAATAGAGTAAACTTGCTAGAGAGGAAAAGAAGAAGATTTTAGAAATTCTGTAAGTGTTTTTCTTGTGTTCAACAATTGAGCCAAAGGCCTCAATTTATAGTGTAAGGAGATGACCCCTCAACTCGTCCCTATATCAAGTAATGCGTCTAATTGAGCCTTAAGCCTCTTATACTACTCATGTGTTTCTCTAGCCTCTGTCACTTGATGTTGGTTGGATATACTTGTGGTTTACAACAATTGCAGGAAACGAGAAGTAAGTAAATATTACAAATTTGTTAGAAAGAATAAACTAAGGATTACAACAAAACTGGAATCAAGAACGGTACAACCGCTTTGTGATTTGCTGAGTCGAGTGATGACACTCTGTCTTTAAGACAAGATTGCCCCGTATATATCTTTTTGCGTTGACGGACAATGGTCTCCCAAGAAATGAGCAAAGGAAACTCAAGTGTTACTCTTGAAGAACTTTGAATAGAGTAAACTTGCTAGAGAGGAAGAAGAATATTTCAGAAATTCTGTAAGTGTTTTTCTTGTGTTAAACAATTGAGCCAAAGGCCTCAATTTATAGTGTAAGGAGATGACCCCTCAACTCGTCCCTATATCAAGTAATGCGTCTAATTGAGCCTTAAGCCTCTTATACTACTCATGTGTTTCTCTAGCCTCTGTCACTTGATGTTGGTTGGATATACTTGTGGATTACAACAATTGCAGGAAATGAGAAGTAAGTAATATTACAAATTTGTTAGAAAGAATAAACTAAGGATTACAACAAAACTGGAATCAAGAACGGTACAAACTGCTTTGTGATTTGCTGAGTCGAGTGATAACACTCTGTCTTTAAGACAAGATTGCCCCGTATATATCTTTTTGCGTTGACGGACAATAGCCTCCCAAGAAATGAGCAAAGGAAACTCAAGTGTTACTTTTGAAGAACTTTGAATAGAGTAAACTTGCTAGAGACGAAGAAGAAGATTTTAGAAATTCTGTAAGTTTTTTCTTGTGTTCAACAATTGAGCCAAAGGCCTCAATTTATAGTGTAAGGAGATGACCCCTCAACTCATCCCTATATCAAGTAATGCGTCTAATTGAGCCTTAAGCCTCTTATACTACTCATGTGTTTCTCTAGCCTCTGTCACTTGATGTTGGTTGGATATACTTGTGGTTTACAACAATTGCAGGAAACGAGAAGTAAGTAAATATTACAAATTTGTTAGAAAGGATAAACTAAGGATTAAAACAAAAATGGAATCAAGAAGGGTACAAACTGCTTTGTGATTTGCTGAGTCGAGTGATGACACTCTGTCTTTAAGACAAGATTGCCCCGTATATATCTTTTTGCGTTGACGGACAATAGTCTCCCAAGAAATGAGCAAAGGAAACTCAAGTGTTACTCTTGAAGAACTTTGAATAGAGTAAACTTGCTAGAGAGGAAGAAGAAGATTTTAGAAATTATGTAAGTGTTTTTCTTGTGTTCAACAATTGAGCCAAAGGCCTCAATTTATAGTGTAAGGAGATGACCCCTCAACTCGTCCCTATATCAAGTAATGCGTCTAATTGAGCCTTAAGCCTCTTATACTACTCATGTGTTTCTCTAGCCTCTGTCACTTGATGTTGGTTGGATATACTTGTGGTTTACAACAATTGCAGGAAACGAGAAGTAAGTAAATATTACAAATTTGTTAGAAAGAATAAACTAAGGATTACAACAAAACTGGAATCAAGAACGGTACAAACTGCTTTGTGATTTGCTGAGTCGAGTGATGACACTCTGTCTTTAAGACAAGATTGCCCCGTATATATCCTTTTGCGTTGACGGACAATGGTCTCCCAAGAAATGAGCAAAGGAAACTCAAGTGTTACTCTTGAAGAACTTTGAATAGAGTAAACTTGCTAGAGAGGAAGAAGAAGATTTCAGAAATTCTGTAAGTGTTTTTCTTGTGTTAAACAATTGAGCCAAAGGCCTCAATTTATAGTGTAAGGAGATGACCCCTCAACTCGTCCCTATATCAAGTAATGCGTCTAATTGAGCCTTAAGCCTCTTATACTACTCATGTGTTTCTCTAGCCTCTGTCACTTGATGTTGGTTGGATATACTTGTGGATTACAACAATTGCAGGAAATGAGAAGTAAGTAATATTACAAATTTGTTAGAAAGAATAAACTAAGGATTACAACAAAAGCTGGAATCAAGAACGGTACAAACTGCTTTGTGATTTGCTGAGTCGAGTGATAACACTCTGTCTTTAAGACAAGATTGCCCCGTATATATCTTTTTGCGTTGACGGACAATAGCCTCCCAAGAAATGAGCAAAGGAAACTCAAGTGTTACTCTTGAAGAACTTTGAATAGAGTAAACTTGCTAGAGACGAAGAAGAAGATTTTAGAAATTCTGTAAGTTTTTTCTTGTGTTCAACAATTGAGCCAAAGGCCTCAATTTATAGTGTAAGGAGATGACCCCTCAACTCGTCCCTATATCAAGTAATGCGTCTAATTGAGCCTTAAGCCTCTTATACTACTCATGTGTTTCTCTAGCCTCTGTCACTTGATGTTGGTTGGATATACTTGTGGTTTACAACAATTGCAGGAAACGAGAAGTAAGTAAATATTACAAATTTGTTAGAAAGGATAAACTAAGGATTACAACAAAACTGGAATCAAGAACGGTACAAACTGCTTTGTGATTTGCTGAGTCGTGTGATGACACTCTGTCTTTAAGACAAGATTGGCCCGTATATATCTTTTTGCGTTGACGGGCAATGGACTCCCAAGATACAACAACAACTTAACAAATGAGCAAAGGAAACTCAAGTGTTACTCTTGAAGAACTTTGAATATAGTAAACTTGCTAGAGAGGAAGAAGAAGATTTCAGAAATTTTGTAAGTGTTTTTCTTGTGTTCAACAATTGAGCCAAAGGCCTCAATTTATAGTGTAAGGAGATGACCCCTCAACTAGCCAACTAATGGCCTTCAATAGCCATGTAATGACACTTATTGAGGGGTTACATTCAGCCAAATAATGGCTGAATTCATGTGCCAAATAATGGAGATTCAATGCTCCAAAACCAGCCCAAAAGTCAGAACTTTCCATCTTCCCGTCGCAGCATTCTACCTCCGAAGCGCTGTGGCTCTGCGAATTAGCGCCGCGGCGCTCCGGCGCCTCGGCTCCGACGGGGCTGCGCTGCGGCCCTTCGCGGCACCGCGGCAATTTCCGACTCGTTTCATCTTACACTTCGTACACTTCTTCCTTCGTTTACCAACGTGTAATACTTTGTCATTTGGCCAATAACCGTCCATCATTCTATGTCTCAAACGTATTACTTACGTACCAATATCTCTTTCACTAATGAAATTTGCGATACTTGGCATTACATGTGCACGTGTGTGGAAACGATGTTTCCGACGTGCAGGGCCCTAATTTTTCGAGTCATAAATAATGGGATATACTTAATTCCACATTAGTAAATTTTCAACAATTCCCTCTTGAAAGAGATTTTGGCACACTCACGTGGTGCTTTTTCCAGCAATCTTTCAGCGGACCGATATTGCATCTGGATAGGTAGCTTCCGCTTTGAACCTTCCATAGTTGAATACCATCGGACTTACTTACTGCGCGGTGAACGTGATGTCTTGAACCGTCAGTGTTTAGTATAAGCCAAGTCAACGGTACCAACACAACAACTTCCCTTACTCTGTTCTTCGTAATGTTTTGTCCGTTGTGGCCGTGGACACTTCTTGGATTCTTAAGTACATTCATTTGAGATGGCCTATCCTCGCACTTAAATAGGTGGTCTCCTACAAGGTATCCTGCTATACCCCACTTTGCAAGTGTTAGGAGCCATTAAAAATTTGTCCAAACCTAACCTCAACCGTTGAGGATCATTAAAGGTTTTGGAAACTTAACCTTCACCCACACTGGAGATAGCACTTAACGTCTATTGTGGGAACGACTTTTGATTGATTTTTCTTTACATAAATCACTATCCGAAGTGCTCATGCTTCCACTGAAGCGCTCAACTGAACCTTTACAACTTAGTTTTCCCATTGAACCTAATTCCTGGGATCTCCAGTCAGTAAGGTTGGGTTACCACCGTATTGGTCCTTATAGCTTACGTTTTAAGCCCATTCCCCTAGATAGGCAGAACATCTGATCCTTGGGTAAGCCCTTTGTTAGTGGATCCGCTATGTTATCCTTTAATTTTATATAATTAATGGATATTATACCCGTGGTGATCAGCTGCCTAACGGTCTTATTCCTCCGTCGAATATGATGAGACTTGCCGTTGTGCCCTTCCTAGAGCCGACTGACAGTCGCAGTGGATCGTTATAGAAGGTACGGGTTTGTCCTAACAAGGGACATCCTCTAAAAAGTTGTGAAGCCACTCAACTTCTTGTCTTGCTTTGTCTAAAGCGATAAACTCCGATTCCATCGTGGATCGGGCGATGCAAGTTTGCTTAAAGGATTTCCAAGACACAGCCCCACCACCAATTGTAAATACATACCCACTGGTGGACTTGGTGTTCTCTATATCAGATATCCAGTTTGCATCACTGTACCCCTCTAGTACAGCTATATATCTCGAATAATGCAACCTGTAAGTTAGCGTGTATTTTAGGTATCGTAGTACCCGATTCAACGCCTTCCAATGATCATTACTCGGATTACGGGTAAATCTATCCAACTTGTTGACTGCATAAGCAATATCAGGCCGAGTGCAGTTTGTTATGTACATCAAACTCCCAATCACCTGTGCATATTGCTCATGGCATACGGGTGCACCACGATTTTTATCAAGCTTTTGATTTTTATCCAGTTGTGACTTTCATAGGCGAACTGTCAAACATCTCAAACTTTCTCAACACATCCTCGTTGTAGTGAGACTGAGATAAGACCAGTCCGTCAGACATCTTAGAGATCTTTATCCCTAAGATGACATCTGTGATACCCATATCCTTCATGTCGAAGCATTGTTTCAACATATTCTTAGTCTCTAGAATCAAGTTAGGACTGCTCATGTGATCAACATGTCGTCTACGTACAAGCATATCATGACGAACGAGTCAGAGTTACCTTTCGTGTAGACACATTTGTCACATTAATTAATGGAGAAACCCTTTGCTAGTAGTGTACTATCAAATTTTTTGTGCCATTGCTTCGGGGCCTGTTTCAGCCCGTACATAGATTTGACAAGCCGACAGACTTTCTTCTCTTGCCCTGAAACCACATACCGCTCGGGTTGTTCCATATAAATTTCTTCTTCCAAATCACCATTTAGGAAGGCTGTCTTGACATCCATTTGATGTATCTCAAGGTCACGCAACGTTGCAATCGCAATGAATACTCGTATGGACGTCATCCTAGACACCGGTGAGTACGTGTCAAAATAGTCAAGGCCTTCCTTCTACCGATAGCTCTTGACTACCAACCTGGCCTTGTACTTATCTATAGACCCATCTGCTTTATACTTCCGTTTGGGTATCCATTTACTACCTAATGATTTATTTCCCGGAGAAAGATCAACCAACTCCCAAGTATGGTTATGCAGGATGGAGTCTATTTCACTCTCAATAGCTTCTTTCCATAGCGGTGCCTCTGGAGTCGACAATGCTTCAGCAATTATCCTTGGTTTGTCATCAACCATATAAGCTACAAAGTCAGGACCGAAGGATTTATCCTTCCTGATCCTTTTACTTCGCCTTGGTTCCATCTCTGGAGGCTCCAAGTTCTGAGAATTTGGAACACTAGATTTCGGATATTCAGCCACTTCGAAGTCCACTAGATCTGAACCATCTAGATCCGGGCAGTCAACGACTCCCGGTTCCTGAGAGCTTTGTTCATAACTTTGTTTGCGAGAGGTTATGTCTTTTTCCTTTCTAGGAAAAATATCCTCAAAGAATTGAGCATTTTTTGATTCCATGATTATACCCCCGTGGATATCTGGAACATATGACTTATGCACTAAGAAGCGATAAGTACTACTGTTATTTGCATATCCGATGAAAATGCAATCTACAGTCTTAGGCCCAATCTTGACCTACTTTGACATGGGTACTTCGACCTTTGCCAAACAACCCCACACCTTTAAATATTTATAGGTGGGTTTGTTTCACTTCCATGATTCATATGGAGTTTTGTCCTTACCCTTATGTGAGACTCTGTTAAGAATTATATTAGCGGTAAGGACGACTTCTCCTCACATGTTTTGGGGAAGACCGAAATTGATGAGCAAGACATTCATCATTTCCTTCAATGTGCGGTTCTTGCATTCCGCAACACTGTTTGACTGAGGTGAGTATGGAGCCTTCGTTTGATGAACAATGCCCGATTCGGCATAATATTCCTCAAATGGCTCTACATATTCTCCCCCTCTATCGCTAGAAATAAATTTAATCCGCATGCTTAGTTGGTTTTCAACTTATGCTTTGTAACGTCGGAACGCTTCAAAGGCTTCATCTTTACTTTTCAACAAGTAAAGGTAACAATACCTTATGCTATCATCAATGAATGTCACAAAGTACTTGTTCCCCCTAGTTTGTGCAAACTTCATATCACATATATCTGTGTGAATAAGTTCTAGAGGAGCGGTATTCCTTTAGACGGATCGAAAAGGAATCTTTGTGAGTTTTTCCTCTATGCACACCTTACACTTATGTTGAGGGTTTACGTCGATAGACGGCAATAACTCTAACTTAACCAACCTTTGGATGGACTTATAGTTAACATGTCCTAATCTATGATGCCATAAATTAGAGGACTCAAGCAAGTAAGAAGAAACTTCAATATTATTGCTTGCACGTAATACAGGCATGGCGTTAACTTTGAAGAGGCCTTCACAGACGAAGCCTCTTCCCATAAAAGTTCCATTCTTGGTGATTACAAATTTATTGGACTCAAATACTAGCCTAAAACCAGCATTAACCAATAAATGACCTGAAATTAAATTTCTCCTAATCTCAGGGACATGCATCACCTCCTTCAGAGTGAACTCCTTTCCAGAAGTTATCTTTAGGACTACATTTCCTACCCCCAGCACGTCAGAGGAAGCGTTGTTACCCATGAACAACTTCTTGTTAGTAACTGGTGTATATGTGGAGAAGGCATTTCTATTGGAACATATGTGTCTGGTAGCACCCGTGTCCATCCACCATTACATGGGATTCTCAACAAGGTTTGCTTTAAGTACCACTGCCGAGAACTCCTCAATCATGTCGTCTAGAATCATGTCTTTGACGATGTTAGCCTGAGGCTTGCCTTTGGCCTTGGCCTTCTCTTGTTGCTCAGTCTTGAGCTTGCAGCAATCCTTGATCATGTGACCAGGTTTCCCACAGTGGTGACAGTTTCCTTTGATCTTCTTCGCCGCCTGGGTCTTGCCATCTTTCTGGAACTTACGCTTCTTGCTTGGGTTCCCCTTGGCCTCAGCGGGTTGTTTTCCCCTAGGCAAGGCCTTCTTATTATCTTCATGAATATGGAGTTTGATAATAATTTCATCAAAGGTCATTTTCTTTGTCTTGATTTTCAAGTAACTCATAAACTCATTCCAAGAGGGAGGTAACTTCTCAATCAGTGATGCAACCAAAAACTGCTCATTTGGTTTCATACCTTCCAAATCCATGTGATGTAGAATCATTTGGAATTCCTGGACTTGGGACATCACTGTTTTACTATCCATCATTTGAAATTCAGAAACTTCCTAACGGTGAATTTCTTTGTACCAGCATCTTGTGTGTTGTACTTCTTCTGCAATTATTCCCATAACTGTTTGGCGGTGCCTACGGTGCAATACAACGTGTAGAGTGGGTCTGAAAGGCAGTTCAAAGTATAGTTCTTACACATGAAATCACTATGACTCCAAGCATCAAGAGCCATCTTCATACCATTAATGACATGGATACCTTGGCCCCCTTCAGCCGTTTCAACAGGCGAAGGGTCCACTTCATCTCCAACTTGTGGAGGATCTTCTATTAGGAAATGAGTCATTCCCATAACAGTCAGATAAAACAACATCTTCTGCTGCCATCTCTTGAAGTTGGAGCCCATGAACTTTTCTGGGCGTTCATGGTGGAATCCAGCGGGTGGAGGAACTGTAACGTTCCCTTGAGCAGCAGGAAAGACGTTGGATGATCCTTGAGCAATAGTGAAGGCATTAGGTGTGCCTTGAGCAGCAGTGGGGAAGACAGAGGGGTTGCCTTGAGTAGCAGCAATAGCAGAATCAGAAGTGAGTTGTTCTCTTCCAGTCATCTTTCTAAGTACTTACAACGATCTTGTCTTAAAATTGTGGTTTACAACAATTGCATGAAACGGGAAGTAAGTAAATATTACAAATTTGCTAGAAAGGATAAACTAAGTACTACAACAAAACTGGAATCAACAACGGTACAAACTGCTTTGTGATTTGCTGAGTCGAGTGATGACACTCTGTCTTTAAGACACGATTGCCCCGTATATATCCTTTTACGTTGACGGGCAATAGTCTTCCAAGATACAACAGCAACTTAACAAATGAGCAAAGGAAACTCAAGTGTTACTCTTGAAGAACTTTGAATATAGTAAACTTCCTAGAAAGGAAGAAGAAGATTTCAAAAATTCTGTAAGTGTTTTTCTTGTGTTCAACAATTGAGCCAAAGACCTCAATTTATAGTGTAAGGAGATGACCCCTCAACTAGCCAACTAATGGCCTTCAATATCCATATAATGTCACTTATTGAGGGGTTACATTCAGCCAAATAATGGCTGAATTCTTGTGCCAAATAATGGAGATTCAATGATCCAAAACCAGCCCAAAAGTCAGAACTTTCCATCTTTCTGTCGCAACATTCTGACTCCAAACCGTCGTTGCTCTGTGAATTAGCGCTGCGACACTGCGACTCCAGTGACTGACCACCTAATTAGCGCCGCGGTGTTGCCTGGAAGGCACCGCGGCGCTCCGGTGCCTCGGCTCCGACGGGGCTGCGCCGCGGCCCTTCGCGGCGATTTCCGACTCATATCATCTTATACTTCGTACACTCTTCCTTCGTTTACCAACGTGGAATACTTACGTACCAATATCTCTTTCACTAATAACATTTGTGATACTTGGCATTACGTGTGCACGTGTGTGGAAATGATGTTTCCGACGTGCGGGGCCCCAATTGTTCAAGTTATAAATAATGGGATAAACTTAATTCCACATTAGTAAAATTTCCAACAATACTTCTGCTCCATAACCATAATCATCGCCCTATACATTGGATCAGCCTCTAAGGAAGTTCATATGCCTTGCTACCAAGACTGGTGGCGGTGATCTACTCATTGAGAAGCCATAAGCTCTCCCTTTTCTTGGGCCACCAATAGTATCCAGCCAAATTTTCTCCATGTCCTCGTTCAAAGTTGGTGCGGTCTGGTCACTGATTGGTTAAATGCGACGGAATTTCTCCAAGAAACTTTAAAATTAATCCTAAAATTAAAAGATAAATTTAGACTATAAACTAAAAAGGACAGTAATTAGTATTTTAAGCTAGTGTAATTGCTTACGTAGCTAGCCTCAGCTTGTGGCTCGACCCACGTATCTTGATTTTTGAGGTTTTTCTTCTTCCTCGTGTGAGTGACCTCGAATAACTCATCCTGGGTTACTTTCTATAAAACTCCTTAAATTCGGGTTAGGTGTGAAGATGTGTAATGAGTGTTGATGTGAAATTTTAGCTAGATGAATCATTTCAGGATGAATTCAGGTGGAAGACAATCGTTTTAAAGTAGAACTAAATAGTGAGATTCGTAAGAGTTCTTAAATTCATCTAAGTCTGTGGTAGTCTTGACTTATACCCAGGTTTTGGTAGTTTTACTTGGAATCTGAGAAACCTCAAAACATGAAAGTTGTAGATCCTTGAAATACCTTTACAACCATATATAGGAGAGCTCAAACGGAGCTCTGCTCTAGGATTTATGCCCATTTTACAGAATACTATCAGCAAAGTAAAAAGATGCAAAATTTTGAAAGTGTGAAAATGGACCTAGGAGCTTGCTGTGCTAAGATAAAAGGGAGATAGGGTCATGATATAGACATTGCTCAATGAGGTGTAGGGTCCCAAAATGCTCCATCCTATAAATTCAACAATTAACTTGAAATTTCATTTATCAGACATTGCAACTTTGTCTAGAACCCTTGGAGGACGATTTTTCTCTCATCTCAAACCCCCACACCAAGGTAAAAACATCTCTTCAATTCTTAATCAATCCTATCCCTAAATACTGATTCTTAAACAAAAATATAGGATCTCCAAGATAATCCTTCTCAAGTGATTCAAGCTAGGGCTATGGGTGTTCTTCGTTAGAAAAATAAACTAGTTTGTTGAACTTGAAGGAATACGTTTGAGCGGGAATTGAGGTATGTCTCTTTTGAAATATACTTTCCAACCTTTAAAAATAATTTCTTTGGCAAGGTATTATGTGCGTGAGGGACAAGTCCTCATGGAAATTTAGGTGTATCGTACTATATATATATGTATTAGTGATTTTTTCTATCAAAGAATTACTGAAACTGAATTATAGTGATTTAATCGTTGAATATGCTTTGCCCATATGAGGGATGGTTTAAGCTTATTTTAAAAAGCTTCATATTTAAACGTGTTTGTCGTTGCTATGGATGATCGAATTGACTTCTATTGTGATAATCTTTAAATGCGAGTTTTCCTATTATGGGATGATTGAACTTGATTTCTAAAATATTGGGTTTTTATGTGTTTTGCCCTATGAACGGATTTTGTTGAAGTTGAACTTATTTAATGACTTGAACCTTGTTTCTCAACCTATTAATGACTTATCTACCCATATTAACGGGATGATAAACATAATCCATAGTGAGCGATCGACTTCTATGCTATGATTGTGATTCGGCTAACTTACCATGATTTTTGTGTGTTTGGCCTAGCTGCTCTGGAGGAAGGGTAGTCACTATGGATCTTAGTGTGGTTTGCTAGCTATTCTGAAGGAAAAATAGACATCAAGGGTCAATAGCCCCGATGTAGTTTTGCCTAGCTATTCAGGAGAAAGGATAGCCATTGAGGGTCAATAGCCCCGATGTGATTTTGCCAAGCTATTTGAGAGGAAGGATAGACATAGAGGGTCAGTAGCCCCGATGTGGTTTGCCTACCCATTTAGAAAGAGTGGCTATCGAGGGTTAGTAGCCCCTGTGTGGTTTTATCTAGATATTCGGGAGGAAGGGTAGCCATCGAGGGTTACAACCCTGATATTGTGTTTCTATGCAGTTTAGGGAACCTTAAGTGGTCATCCCTTCATTAATTGATTTGGGCCTGTATTGACATGTGTTATACGTTTCTTGTGAGTGATTTATTATTTACTTGAGTTCATGATTGAAAAGACTTAACGTGATGAATGGTAAAATAAGTTGAAATTGATATATTTCTATGTTATTGACTCTTACAGGTGATTTTACTAAGGTTATTAACTTACTCCATCTTTGGGATGTCGAACTATTTTTGAAAGAACTGAAGGTAACAAGAACGACTTAAAGATTCAAAGTGATTATTTCTTCATCATTGACTTATACTGGATGTTTATGAGATGTTATAATTTGTTTTGAACGGTTTCTCAATTTTATTTTTAATTATACTTATTACTTATATATTTTGCTATTAACTATTTTCCTAGAGACACTCACTGAGTACCCAATACTCAGGTATACCATTGTTGTTTTTTATGGTATGCTAGGTAACAAAGAAGAGTAGGTTTGTGATACGCATACGTAGTAGGAGAACTCGCTGCTTTCCAGACTTATTGGCGCGCCCACATGCTTGTTCGTGGGATACCCTTCTATCTTTATTTATTATTTTAATTTCCGGGCTCCATCCTGAAGTTAGACACTTGATTTGTTTATCTTAAAAGCTCCATAGATAGTGTCTGAGTGTGGGTAGATATGAAAGTCTCGTATAACTTATTGAGGTTTGCCATGTTCATGATGAATTATTTATATTAGACTTTTGCTGATTTTATTTTATAAGTGTAGGCATGATTTCAGTTATCTTTAAATGACTTGTATTAAATAAATTTAAAAAGATTAGGCGTTTATTGATTTTTATAAAGTGTTTATGGTGTTGTTCATGGCATCAGATTCCTATCACGTCCAAGGTGGATTTTGGACTGTGACAAGACTGGTATCAGAGCCTAGGTTGTTTTTGTATCTGTGGAGTTGTGTCTAGTGAAGTCTTCCTTTTGCAGCCTGATCACCTGCATGATCGAAAGACTCCCAGGACATTTATAGGTGTTTCTCATTCTTCTCGATTCTACATTGTGCTATAGAGCTTGACCTTCTCTTTGGGATCGTTCTGACGTGTTCGTTATTCATGCCTCGTGGAAATGAATTTGACTCGTGTTGTAGTTTCTAACCTAGTGAACAATGGTGCTAGGAGGTGCACATTGGTTATGACTTAAAAATTGATGGATGGTGCAAAGTCGCTTGGAATTTAATAGTAAGTGCATATAATTGGTGATTGTAGGATATGGTTTTTTATAAATTGAGACATGTATAGAAACGGGAGTAGTTATAATTCACGAGTATTGTTAAGATAGATAGAGTTTTCATGCGATGGACATAAAATCTTCTAAGAAAGGGAGATGTATTAGCTAAAAGATGATATAGTGATGGATGGAAGTATCTTGTTGAGTGTCATTGATTTGTTAAGTGAAGAGTGTGATAGCTATGTCCTTAGGTATTGAGAAAGAGGTAATGTTATTTGAGGATATTTCGTATTAGAAACTAGATAAAAACATATTTGAGAGTTACATTCAAGAGATTAAGGTATTAAAACTTGTACTTATTCCTTGTTACCTTACTTTATAGTAGCCACCTTTGGAGAATATAATGATATTATATTTTATTTAACAAATGAGAACGATAGAGTTTATTAACGGTAAATTTCTCATGAATTCTATTTTTAAGACCAACTCAGGAACTTTGCACAATTTTTTTTTACATTTCTCATAACATGAGATTAGTGATAGTGGTTACTTGCATTAAATTAATTGGTTATTAGAATATGTGGTGAGACTTTGTTATGCTATAGTTAATTTTCTTATTATATAATGATTAAAGTGTTGTAAAGTTATGAGACTTAGTAAATTCTAAACTAGGATGAAATATTATGATGGTCTGTCATTTGTAGTGTTGAGCATAAATGAGATCAAGTATAAGACACGAGTAACATGATAAAGTAGTCAGGAATTGAAAGGTATATGCTATACTTTTGGAATTCTTGAAAGAGACTGCTTTTAGGTTACATCCTTTGGGCTTTTATTCTTACTTCTTTTGTTTGTTCTTTTACGACGTTTAGAGTTTAGGGTTTGAGGTTCGAGATTTGATTATATATGTAAATTTGTTGGTGTGAATGCATTAGGAACAATCATAGGTGTATTTTTGGATTGTGACATGATGCTACAGTTCTCTTTACGGGTTTAAGAAAAAAAAATCTATACATTATTATGGATTTGAGACATAATTAAGATGTGACATGCTTAGCATACTGGAGATTAGAATGAAAGGAAATTTGAGGGAGTCTCCTAGTAAATTAAGAAATATTATACAGTGAGGCTATATTCTTATTGGGATAATGAATATGTGTTATTTTGATGTTTCTTGGGAGAACTATATTTTAGGCTTGAAACTCGAAAACAACCTCTTGTGGAAGAATGACTTAAGAAGATGATGGAGTTTGCTTTAGGCTTAAATTTGTTATTGATTTAAGAAATTATGATTTGAGGCTAAAATTAAATGAACCTGTGTGATTTAGATAGGCGAATTTCGTCATGGACTCTGATGAACTAATGTTCCCTTGATTTTACTTTCAACAACTATATTTCTTGTAGCTCAAAGGGATTTGCATTGAACCCCATGATTTGTACTAGATATTAGGATGGAACCTGAAAGAAACTACCTTGGTGGAAGGATGATAGTATGCGAGTGGTAAAGACTAGATTTGATCTAGTAGGTTTGCTATAGAGAATATAAAAACTAAAGTAAAAAAAATTCTAGAACAAGTGTGAAGGTGCAAGTATGACATATCTGAGCTTTAGAGAAATAAGTGAATGAAGTTTAGTGCATTAGATAAGTATGAAACCTTAAGAGTTACAAAAGTAAGAAGATGTGCCCTAAAAAGGTATATTATTATAAAATGAGGTGCTAAGCTTATTTACTATGGGAGTCTAAATTAGCATTCTGGAGTTGCAATAAGTGGGAAGAAATTGAGTATAATTTTTATGGTGTTCTTAGAATTCGAGTTGAGATGTGATAGAACTAAGATTAAATAAATTATTGCACTTAAATGTGATGATAATGTTGCAGGAAAGTCATTGAGTCGAGAAACTTGCTTATATCGTATTATGAATATTAAGGTATTTGTCTTAAGGTCGATCTATTATTTATCATGTTTAGAAGTATTGTTGTCTTTCTATGACTAATGAGATTATGATTGTCCTACAGAGATTAGAGAACAAGACCCAGGCGGTAAGGTGTCATAAAGTATCTAGCCTCAAATAGCAGGTCACAGAGTTATAAAATCTTACAAAGAGACCAATGGCCAAGATCTAGGGGGTGGTACCCCAGGTTATTAAAAAAAAACTCTAGCGAAAATTTTAAAATTTTGAGGTTTAGTGAAAATCTTAGGCCATGACTTTCATTCGAGAACGAATGATCCTGAGAGAGGGATAATATAACACTGCGTAAATCCAAGTTAGGTGCGAAGGCATGTAATGAGTATTGATGTGACATTTTAGCTATATGAATCCTTTCGGGATGAATTCAGGTGGAAGATAGTCGTTTTAAAGTCAAACAAATAGTGAGATTCGTAAGAGTTCTTAGATTCGTCTAAGTATGTGGTAGTCCTGACTTATGCCCAGTTTATCGGGTAGTTGAACTAGGAATCTGAGAAAACTCAAAAACATGAAACTTGTAGATCTTTGAAATACCTTTCAAACCATATAGTAGAGCTCCAACAGAGCTCTGTGCTAGGAGTTATGCCCATTTTACAAAATGCTATTGGCAAAGTCAAAAAATTTAAAATTTTGACTAACTGTGAAAATGGAACTAAGAGCTCGCTGAGCTAAGCTCAAAGAGAGACAGGGTCATGCTATAAACCTCGCTTAGAGAGGTGTAGGGTCCCAAAATGTCCCATCCTATAAATTCAATACTTAACTCGAAATTTCATTCATCAGACATTCCAACTTTGTAGAAAACCCTTGGATAATTATTTTTCTCTCATCTCAAACCCCCACACCATGGTAATAACATCTCCTTGATTCTTAATAAATTCTATCCCTAAATACATGATTCGTAACATGATTTCTAAACAAAAATATAGGATCTCCAACGTAGTCCTTCTCAAGTGATTCAAGCTAATATTTTGGGTGTTCTTCATCAGAAAAGTAAACTAGATTGTTGAACTTGGAGGAATACATTTGAGCGGGAATTGAGGTATGTCTCTTTTCAAACATACTTTCCAACCTTTACAAATGAGTTCTTTGGAAATATTTCATGTGCGTGAGGTACAAGTCCTCATGGAATCTTAGGTTTATCGTATTATATATATGTATTAGTGATTTTTTCTATCAAAGGATTATTGAAACGGAATATAGAGTTTTAATCGTTGAATATGTTTTTCCCCTATAAGGGATGGTTTAAATTTATTTTTAAAAGCTTGATATTTAAATGTGTTTGCCACTGCTATGGGATGATCGAATTGACTTCTATAGTGTAAATCTTTAAATGCGAGCTTTCTTGCTATGTGATGATTAAACTTGATTTCTAAAGAATTAGTCTTTTATGTATTTTTCCTTATGAACGGGCTTTATTTGAAATTGAAACTTATTTAATGACTTAAACATGGTTTCTCAACCTATTAATGACTTGACGTGCCCCTATTAACGGGATGATAAACATAATTCATAGTGAGTGATCCGGCTTCTATGCTATGATGGTGATTTAGTTAACTTTCCATGATTTATATTGTTTATGTTTATCCTAGATATTCGGGAGGAAGGGTAGTCACTATGGATCCTAGTGTGGTTTGCCTAGCTATTCGGGAAGAAGGATAGCCATCAAGGGTCAATAATGTCGATGTGGTTTTACCTAGCTATTTGGGAGGAAGGATAGCCATTGAGGGTCAATAGGCTCGATGTGGTTTTGCCTAGATATTTAGAAGGAAGGATAGCCATCGAGGATCAATAACCCCGATGTGGTTTGCCTAACCATTCGGGAGGAAGAGTAGTCATCGAGGATTAGTAGCCCCGGTCTAGTTTTACCTAGCTATTCGGGAGGAAGGGTAGCCATCAATGGTGACAACCCCGATGTGGCGCTTCTATACAGTTTAGGAAACCTTAAGTTCCATCAATTCGTTATATTAATTTGGGCATGTATTAGCATGTATTATACCTGGGTTGCATGTGAGTGGCTTATTGATGATTTTGAGTTAATGATTGAAAAGACTTAACGTGTTGAATTGTATAATAAGTTGAAATTGATATATTTCTATGTTAGTGGCATTTACTGATGATTTTACTAAGGTTATTAACTTACTCCATCTTTGGGATTTCAAACTATTTTTGAAACAAGTGAAGGTAACGAGAATGACTTAAGGATTCAAAGTGATTATTTATTCATTATTGACTTATACTAGATGTTCATGAGATGTTATCACTTGTTTTGAACTGTTTCTCATTACTATTTTCAATTACACTTATTATTTATATATTTTGCTATTAGTTATTATTCCGGAGACACTCATTGAGTACCCAGTACTCATGCATATCATTGTTGTTTTTGATGGTATGTTAGGTAATAAAGAAGAGTAGGTTTGTGATATGCGTACGGAGTAAGAGAACATGTTTTTTTCAGACTTATTGGTGAGCCCACATGCTTGTTTGTGGGACACCCCTCTATCTTCATTTATTTATTTTAGAAGCTCCATAGATAGTGTCAGAGTGTGGGTTGATATGGAGAGTCTCGTATGACTTATTGAGGTTTGCGATAGTTACGACTAATTATTTATATTAGACTTTCGCTGATTTTATTTTATAAGTGCGAGCATAACTTCAGTTAGCTTTAAATGACTTGTATTAAATAATATAAAAAGATTAAACATTTATTGATTTTTATAAGGTGCTTCTGGTGTTGTTCATGACATCGGATGCCTGTTGCGTTCAGGGTGGTCTTGCGGCATGACACTTTCCTACCCAATTACTTTTTCTGCAAATTGTGTGATTAATGAAGTTTAGTCAAGGGATTAAGGTGTCATATTGATGTTGTTGAAGCTACCACCAAATACAGAGAGACACTACTGCACAAATAGAGAAAATATTCATTCAATTGTCAAGTGAGAGAGAATGAACTGCAAGGAGGAAAAACTTGTTACCGTCAAGATTTACGCTTACAGTTCTTTGAGTTATAATAATTAGATTCTTTATTTTGAATTGTAAACCTATTTACTTTCATAACCCTAAGATGATCATCTCGTGACTATTGAGAACAAATCAAATTAGATGGTTCTATTTTTCAATCTTTCTAACTTGCTCCTACGAAACCAAGATCGAAAAGATTGAAAAACTCAGTCATGAACAACCACTGATGAAGGATTTCTCGAAAAATTAAGGATTAGAAGGTTTGTAACATGTATTGTTTTGAGTTGTAAGGGGCTTCTTAGACTGAGTAGAATCTTTGTAGTAAGTTACAATTACTGAAGAATTGTAGAAGGGGAAAGGTATTGTAGTTGTCAGTTCCTTAGGTTATTAGAGTTGTAACCTTAAAATTGCTCGATTGTTTTAGCGGAGATTTGGGAAAATCCTATTGGAGATAGGTCGTGATTTTTGCCTCCCTTGAGCAAGGAGTTTTTCACATAATTTTTTTATATGATTTACTATTTCGTAATTTACTTCTTGTTTATTGCTGAAGAACCTGGTTCTTCAGTAATTTAGGTGACAACATAAATTAATAATTGATATCAAAGCATGTTCTTTCAAAGAGTCTAACATCTCGAAAGAATAAGAGATGATTGCACCACCTAGAGTGCACAACAAGGACAATCAACACCATTCTTCAATGAAAAATATTATGATTGGTGGAAGCCTAGAGAGTGCAAGAGTTCATTGTAGGTGAAGATTTTTAGCTATGAAATATCATTATGGATGGTCCAAAAATCCTCATGGCCACAGATGACAAGGAGAGGAAAGTTGTTCCCAAGGCAAAAGAAATATGATGATGAACGCCATCAAGGTAGTACAAAAGAATGTCAAGACCAAAACTTTTCTTATTTTAAAAAATATACTGCCCAACACGGTAGTTTATATCTATGTAGGTACATTTTTAATTTTTTACCGGCGTAGATAATATTTTTACATCAATGTTTATACATCCTTATATATTGTTATATAACAGTTATACAACATTTATAATAACATCTTATCTAGCTTAAATAAAGGTGTAAAAAAAAGGAACCTAGCATAGAAAAACTGTAAGATGATGTTCAAAAGTGTATATAACATCGTTAGCTACAGTGATGAACTATTTCTACGAATTTTAGTTGTAATTCTTGTTTAAAATCAATTCAAATCTGAACGAAATGACTTCAAATTTTGTAGACAATTATTTTATTAGATTATTTTTAATAAGTCTAAACAACATCCACTATTAAAATTTCTCATAAAAATCAAATTTGAAATACAAATCACTTCTTCAAGCTTGTTTGACACTAGTGATTTACCTTGTAATCTGATTTTCATCACTCAGATCTTAAAAAGTTATTAAATTAATCGAGATTTAAGCTCCAAACACAATAACAAATTGAGTTTCTCAACTAACAATCAATAGGACTCACAATTTTCATATTCAACTTTCAATATATGAAATTAAATTTCAATAATGGAAGCATTCTAAATTATTAAGAATTGTATACAAAGCCAGCTATTCCGAATAAGAAAACAAGAAATGGGATAAAAGGTGGTGTAATAACACCCGAATGAACATTGTCTTTGCTCTATCCCGCTTCATTTGTTCTTTTTTCTCCATTGTTATTTAGGGCAAGCTTGAGTTGACGACCTTAACAGGCTATTGGCACTTATATACATTTCTTAGTAATTATTGACATATTTTTAGCCAACGACCGATATTTGTATATATTGTCTGATATATATATATCATTTGACATACCTATAATGCAAATTGATATTTGTATACATTATTTGATATACATTATTCTCTATATATTCTCTCCCTTTCTCCCTTGTTCCTTCTAGTGTTGCATTAATATTGGTATCATAAAATACGTTTTGATTCATCACGAACTGTTGTACTCTTTAGAAACCAGTACATATTAAAAAGCCCATCAGCCTATAAAATAACCCAATTCTTATCATTCAATCACCCATCTTTTTTGATCCTTCTTGAATATTGGAGGCAGTTAATAGGTTTTGCAACATATCAATACAAGTGGAAATTATATCTACTCTAATTGGCGATTGAAGCAAAATCTTGTTCAATATAAGGATCATCACTTGATGCTACATGAACCGAGTATGAGATATATTCCATAATTCTAGAACTTTTGGAGTTTGGCTGCCATTGCACTCATCATAGTCATGTTTTTCTCCTTCCAACTGAGGGAAAATAATGTAGTTCAATAAGACATTGCAATATTACGATGTTTAGTATTAATTTACACTTATCTTTATTTTTTAGTTGGAATAAAGTATACAATCTTTTTAAAAAATTTAGATAAGGTTTTATTTATTAGTTAGAGACCATACTTTTTTCTAATTAGAGAAAACACATGATGGAGTACCTAGAGAGGTCCTTCGCCGGCGTTGGAGAAGAAACGAATGCATATTAAATAATTAAATGCCATAAAGGACATATATGAAGAAGTCGTCACTAGTGTGAAAACAATAATAAAAGATACAAAGAAGTTTCCGATTACCATGGGTTTACACTAGGAATCAGTATTGAGACCGTACTTGTTTACTCGTTTGGTGGATGAGCTAACCAACATAACACAAGCTGAGATCTCATAGTGCATAAATGCAGTTGAAGAGTATCGATAAAAAAGTGAAAGTCTTAAAAATCAATGAGCATCAATGGTCTAGTGGTATAATAGTACCATGCCACGCTATAGACCTGAGTTCGTTTCCTGGCGGGTACATTTAAAAGTGCTATGAATATAATTGTGTAATTTAAGAAAATCGAAGGACTCCTCAGTTCTTTTTTTACCAAGGGGACTCTGTCAGTCTATGTTTTACTTTTTTTCCCCGTTTGTCAGAATATACCGTCTTCTTTTTAATGTAATTAACTATAATAATTTAATTAACTGATGAGACCAGATGGGGAGTTAACGCTAAGTTGGAGGTTTGCAGACAGACCCTTGTCTAAAGGGTTTAGGTTGAGCAGGACTAAGACAAAATATTTGGAGTGTGCATACGTGGAAGTCTTGGGTCTATTATTTAAGGTAATGAAGAGATTGATGATGATGTCACACATTATATTGGTACGAGGTGGATGAAATGGAGGCTCGCATCCAGAGTCTTGTGTGATAAGAAGGTGCTATCAAAACTCAAAGGCAAGTTCTACAAAGTAGTGGCTAGACCAACTATATTGTATGGAGCAGAGTGTTGGCCAGTCAAGAAATCTCATGTCGAGAAGATGAAAGTGGCGGAAATGAGGATGCTGTGGTGAAGTGTGGGCATACTAGGAGAGATAGGATTAGAAATGAACATATCTGGGACAAGGTGAGAGTGGCCTCGATGGAGGACAAGATGGGGGAAGCGAGGCTGAGATGGTTGGAGGATGTGAAGAGGAGAGGCGTGGATGCCCCGGTGCGGAGGTGTGAGAGGTTGTCAATGGATGGCTTCATGAGAGGTAGAGGTAGGCCGAAGAAGTATTGAGGAGAGGTGATTAGACAGGACATGACGCAGTTGCAGCTTACCGAGGACATGACCTTAGATAGGAGGTTGTGGAGGATACAAATTATGGTAGTTGGATAGTAGGTAGTAGAGCGTTGTAGAGCTTATCCTTCCATACTAGTGGTCGTAGTATTTCTTTTGTAATTTCTTGTCCTTAGTAATTTCTTAATTTATTGTCCTTTGATTTTTGGAAGTATTTTTACCGTCTCTCGTTCTTCGCGTAGCATACTATTTTGACTTGATTTGTTATTGCTCTATTGCTTTATTATTTTAACTGAGGGTCTATTGAAAACAACCTCCCTAACTTCCAAGGTAGAAGTTAGGGGTAAGGTCAGCTTACCCTCCAAAGATCCCACTAGTGGAATTAGAATGGGTATGTTGTTTACATTATTGGACTATCATATATCAAAAGCTAAAATCCGGGTTATTTTGTGCCAATAGTTTGTTCGGATTCTATTCCCACGTCAATCTTTCTTTCAGAAAATTCTTTGAACCCAACCCGCCATTTCTTACTCGCACAATTCTACCAATTAAATATTCTGTACAAAACTGGCCAAGTTTTCAATCCATTATGTTCTTATGTAGAAAACACTGCACATACTTGTATGACGATTTATGCATTAAATATATGATTCAACTCTTAGTAAAGGAAACCAAGACTGAGTGCAAGAGTTTTTTTTAAACAAATTTGGGTGCAGCATCTTCAAGTAATCTATCAATATATATATATATAAATAATCGTCCAAGATTTTGACCAACAATAGGTCCCAAAGAAAGGAGAACACGAAACAAAGGGACACTTGTAAAAACGAGAGGAATAAGGCTAACCGATCACAATCACTTCTTCCGATCAACCAGCAAATCGTCATTAAGAAACTACTAATACAAACTTGATGTAGCAAGGACGATACCACCGTCATCCTGATAAAAACGAACTAGTGCCATACACATACAGTTTCAACAAAGTACATTAGACAACAAGAAAAGGTGGAAATTTCACCAAAGATTCCAATACTTTTTTGACAGCTCCCAACAAAGACTGTACTTGGAAGTAATACAACAGAGAGAAGTAAAGAATGGACGCTTTTCCAGCACCCTTTTCATTTTCCAGCAAATGCTTAATAATATCAGCTGTGGTCCAGTGTATCAACTATCAATTTCAGTGAGAATTAGTGGTGAGGAACAACACCTAATAATTACATGCTGTGTTACTCACAACTATGGCAATGTCACAAAGGTTACTCCTTCCATTGTAGTCTGTTAAGGCCGTCCACTATCGCCCTGCGAAATGCACCATTGTGGAGAAGGAAAGACGATACATGCCCTCCTCTAACCCATCTAACTTCTGAGCCAGGCCAAGCTTTTCCGAGCTCTAGCACTGAGTGCCTTGGAATATAGCCATCATCCTGAAAAAAGAACGGTTCATGAGATTCCATGTGGTTACGAACCCTAAATGAAGAAATTATATGAGATGCATTATATTTTGATGAAGTAATGAGCGTTTGCATGCATTGCTCTCATACATAAACGTTCACTGGATGTATAAACGACTTCCTCCAGTAGGTTCATAACCCATTAGACAGGTTAAGTATTTTTTCTTTCTCTTCAACTATCATAAAGCTATGTAATCAGCTCCATATTACCTTCAATGTTTCCTTCCTTAGTATAGTGGTTATCATGTACAGCTTTTTCCAGACAACGTAATGCAAAGCACTTAGGATTCCAGCGTTCAATGGAATGTTTTCATGTTTGTTCTTCAGTCGGAGCTGTATGCGTGATTAAGGTCATAATATTAAATTAGACTGGAACCCTAAAGAGGCACTTTTCAGGTTTGAAGGCACGCTCTTTCAAGAGAGGAAGGCAGTTCTAGGCGTGTAACATCATACCCTCAACTTCTAAATGAGGAAGCTCAATGGGCTTTTCCAGGATTGCACCAGTGCACACCACCACCAAATCAAATGATTGTGGAGTCCAAGCTCCAATTGCTTTACATAGATAGTGGTTTAATGCAAAAGCCGACAAGGTAGCTCGGGAAGGAGCCGCTGCCGCATGAGATGGAAGTCTCAACTCTTACATATGGTTTCATAAGAAGGAAGAATCTACCTGCTGGGGTTCTAAAAAGCACCATGATTCCCGTTTTCACCATGGCCATTTTAGACTATATCATTATCATAGGGATGTTCAAGGCGAAAAAAGATCAAGATGACATATTAGACTTATATACTTCCTTTAAATCAATCTGATATGGTTTAGATCAAACTGCTAAACAGAAAATTATACTATTGGAAAGCAGCACTGTCCCCACCGCTCACAAAAATGAAAAAATGTGAATTCCAAAAAAAAATTAGTTCATTATTGGTTCTGCTAATATTTCAGCTACTAAATGAAGATTAGTTTGGTTACCGACATGACAAAGAAATATCAAGGAGGAATGCTGAGAATAGACATTTATTTGACAGGAATTTACACATGCTTGATATGGAATACACACTAATCGGAGTCAGAAGTCCAGGGCCTCCTCAAGTAAACCATACCATGCAAAGAGTGAGATCTAACACTTACTGTGGCAGCAACAAGTATTACAGCATTGGGATTTTTTGGTATTGGAAACCGTGTAACATCTGTGAGAGACAACACATTTCGCATCCGTTCTCTCACATCCTCAAGAGTCATAGCAGCTTCCTGCACGGTAAGATCATCTCTCAGTGCTTCCCATGCAGTGGCATGCTTTAATACCCCTTCACAGAATGCCACAACAGCAGAATGTGGAGAGAGAAAAGGGAGTGTAGCAATAGGTGTGGGGTGCAATGATCCAACCATAGCAGCATGCACTCCTCCTAGATATCATCAAAGAAAACAAATTTTGACAGAAGGAAAAAATCCTTATAAAATTTATATGCTTGTTCTGTTTAATATGTACTAGGTAAGTTATATTCATGTGCAAAACGGTTGAATACACATGTTGGTATCCATCTGCAATCTCTTTCATTTCAGATAATAGTAAACATCTCAAAGTAGAGGGAACCTAATAGCTAAATTTTTAAAACCAAAGAGCAAAAAAGGACAAAGGTTAAAACACCTTTGTTTTGATAATTAACAGGTTAGCATAACAGGTAATTATCCAAAAAGAAAGAGGTTCTTTATTACTCTTCCTGCAGTGACTGCATAGCCACTCTACCCTTCTCCTCAACAACAAATCTCTCTGCCAGCTTCAATTTACCATGTGCCTCTAAATTTTTTTCCAGCATACACAAAGTTTTAAACTATTTCGAAAGCATTGCATATACTTGCCATCAACACACTTTTTGGCACTAGATGCACACGTAAAAATCCACTAAAGATCTTTCTTATCTATCTCGCACACCATCACACACAAAAACCAAGATAGTATTTTTCAAACTGGATCAACAAGTCAAACTAGGTTGAATTTTTCAAAGGACCAACTAATATATTCATCTTTAAATGCATCAAAAGATGGTGAATTGGGTTTTACCAATCATAAAAGTTAGAATTTTCAGTAGAGGCTTATGCCTTACCCATGCTAAGTCCACATATACCCATCTTTCCGAAACCCGCTTCACAGTCCAACCAATGTAAAAGACTACGGGCTTCTTCAATGGTGGCTCGTCCTAATAGCAGCAGGTCACTAACACATAAGAGCTTTGACCCACGCTGCAGCAGTGGACGTCTTTTTCCATAGAAAGGGCTGCAGAACATGACCGGGCCATTAGAACAAGAGGAAATGTATACTCAAAGAACCAAAAAGAAGAAAAAAAAACTAAAACATTTCTCTATGGATTTAATTGTTACCTCTCAAGCACCATAGTTGCTATATTTTCCTTTAGTAATGGACCGCCAAGACGCAATCTTCGCTCGAAACTATGATCTCCAGTACCTGCAGATGGAAAGTAAAACAATAAGAACTCAACAGGGTAAAATGTAAAGGAGGAGTTGGTCAGGAGAATGATATTATCAGTAATGCATTTACAACAGGTCTGGATAGGTAAGACAAACATAAAACCGTTGGTCATTTCTTCTCTTTTTCTTTTTTAAATTGAATAATTTTTGCATAGTTGTGATTCTATCTGTTTGGAAGCAGCAATAGCTTCTATTTGAAATGCATCCAACAGTAGAGGATAAAGAAAGGAATATTATTACATTCTAGGAAAAAGAATAACTCTCCATTCTCCAGTACAATAATACCCTTCTGTTTAAAAGATTGCAACCCAAAGGGGCCGAGATAGTTGATAAATTTGGTGAGCACAAACAGAAACTTCACAGATAGACCATAACATGATACATGTACAAATGACTAAAACGTGTAAGAGAAAGTTGTGTTACTAATCAACCATAAAGGAGACAAGTGGAGGAAGAGTCAGGTTCAAGGAGATGACTCAACCTGACTTGAGGAAGAGAATCAGAGGACCTTTTGGAGATTTTCACTCATAAGGACCATCAAGAATATATAAGCTAATTAGCATGACACTAGAGGCAAAAGTTGGATATGACGCATTATGGGTATAAGCCAGGTGTGACTGACTGAAGTCTAAACAAGTACTGCATCTTTTTTGTCCCTTGATGTGAAGGTAAGAATTTATAGTTAGGAGTACCAAGAAGGTACAAAAGAGGACATCAGAAAAGAAGTGGAGGACTTCCTTCCATAGATGAAACAGGTAGTGCACTATGATCCTCAATGATCAGCTCTTGATCTTTCTTATGCCGACCCGTAGGCTGTAGTAGTTGCAGCTTACGATCAAAAGTGTAAACCCTCAAAAAGGATGGTGTCTACTATTACAATGGCAGTTTTCTAGTCATCTATGAGGAGATGAACTTAATGCAAGTAAAAGAGAATAAGAAAAAGCAAGAATTTAATCAAGTTAAGCCACCTAAAATTGTTCGACTTCGACCAACTTGAAGTTTATGAACACACATTACATGTTTTAACTTGAAAACATATTAAAAGACAATGAAACAACTTGCTTTCCTCATATAAATAGCACAGGCAGATAGAAAATCAAACTGTTCCTACAATTTAGAGTATCAATCTACTACAGAAACCAACTCTAAAGATCAGCATTAATCTCAAAATCTGCAACTAGATTAGTCTATCAAGAAGAATATATCAATTAATCAATCAAATAGGCCTCAATCCCAAATTAGTACAGCGAGACTATACAACAACAACAACAACACACCCATTGAAATCCAACAAAGTGGGGTCTGGGGAGGGTAGAGTGCTTGCAGACCTTACCCCTACCTGTATTTCCGATAGATCATCGACACAAGAACAAGCAATTAAAAGGAATACGGAAAAGAAATAACAGAAACGAATAAGTCACGGCAAATACTGTAAAAGCATGATATGGCAGAGTGAAAAAAGGAGCAGCAACTACCACAAATTAATACGATAGTCGGACAGCAAAATTGAAACAAAAATCAGAGAGAAAGGGAATAGCAAATTACCAGCAAGATGAACGACACAGGCCATCTTATGAGGCGAGGTGTATTTGGGGGCAAGGAATGCAACTCTTGCAATGTGACTCTCAGGAGGCAATGCACTTAGCAGTTGCTCATCACAAGGTGTCCTAAAAACCCCTTCTCTCAGAGTAGCTGATTGTGATTCCCAAACAGTTTTCCAAACAGGTTGTACCAATGTGGGAGGCCAACTCTGGCCTTCAACATTGGGAAACAACTGATTAATCATTCTCTCTAAAAGCACAAGCTTTGTACCTCCCCATCCTCTAGAAAAGAAAGGTGGGCTTAGTTTTGTTCTGTGTACAAACGCACCATAAACATGGTCCAGTACATAATGGAGCATTCCGATATTCACTGTCACCATCTTTTTTCAGCCAAAATTCTGAGGTAAACCCAGATCAGAAAACACAGTTTTCAGATAAAACGTATCAAATTTATACAATTTTGATATGGAATGCAGTAATTAAAATCCCCTTTATTTGTATTAGATCCAAACTCCAGGAAATAATGTAATTTCACCTAAAAAAGATGCGCGTCGAAGAAAAATTCATAGATGAAAAGCCAAAAGAATGAATCATTGAACCAATCAACATTGGGTTTTACCAATCAAAAAAGTAAAAGAAAGGGCTATGATAGGTTAAGCGAAGAAGGGTGATATGCGAGAAACATAAATAGAGTGTAGGGATCTTAGCCAGACAAAGAAGAGAAACTATGGGCGGAGGAGAAACCGGCGTTACTTGTAAGAAATTGTGGTTTACTATAATGTAACTGAAGAAGGCCCCAATATTGCCACATAAGAGGATCCCATAACTTTTTTTCCTGTTTTGCACTTTTGATCTCTCAAATATGATCATTTAGATTTTGGTCCTTGATACTTTTTATTAAGTATATTTTTAATTAATTAATATTTTTTATTTCATTATATATGATTTTTCAAAAATTTAATAAATTAATATGTTAGTTTTTAATTATCGATGTGTTGTTTTAAATTCATAAGATTACTGTATATTCAAGCATAATGTAGATCTAAGTAATTCAAATACCAAATATTCCTTACATAAAGGATAAAAATTCTCTCACCGTTTCACTATATTTATCTTAATTTTTTAAATCTGTTTAAAAGGATTTTATTTTTTTATATTTAGTAGTAACTCTTTAAAGTGTGTTGTATACATTACACACATCTTTAATTTAAGATAATAAGATTAAAAAATCTTCTTTATTTTTTTAAATTTTATGTCGAGTCAAACTAAGACAAATAAATTGAAGCAGATGGAGTATATAATTTAATTAAGTGAAAATTAAATATGCTAAATTAACTATTATAAGGAGTAAAATTAAAATATGTCATAACTAAAGGACTAGAAGTTCAATTATCGTTTCATCCTTTCTCTTCCTTTGTTTTGTGCAATGATGGTGACTATGGGCCAAAGAAAGGAAGTAGTGGATAAGATCTGAGCTGTAAGTCTGTAACACCCCTTAATTATTATTTTTGATTGAAATTGATATCACTTATTATTGTTAAAATAATATTTAGGTACGATTGCCAACCTTAAAGAAAGAGGATTAATTGCTTATTGGGTTGGTGATTTGGAGTTTGAATTGGCAATGGAATAATTCTTGATTAGTGCAGCTCATCATTTGCCTGCAAAACACATAAGCCTTTAGTTTAGACTACCATTTGATTAAAGTTGTTTATTTTTGTTTTTACATTAAGTAAAAAGGCAGAAAAAACAAAGAAACTAGATGCTCATTGGAGGATCTAAAACCTAGGCTCGAATACTAATTTTTCCATGATCTAAAATTTCGGGACTTGTGATCGGAACCAACAACCCAGTTGCATGTTTGTATGAATGACCCTCTTGGCATGTTTGTATGAATACCTTATTGGTAATGTTTGTATAAATGACATCTTGACATGTTTGTATGAATGACCATCTCGACAATATTCGTATGAATGACCCTCTTGGCTAGATAATCTTTCTTTCGTGCTTTGTGTCGGCTATGTTCCTCATGGCTAGATGTGCCGTCCTTTTGACGCTCCCTCAATTATATGGCCCTCTTGGCTAGGTTTGTGTCGTCCTTGTGAAGTTTTACTCATTATGTGGTCCTTTTGGCTAGATTGTGTCGTCTATGTGATACTTTGTCCATCATATAGCCATCGTGGCTAGATCATGATGTCCTTGTGACGCTTTATCCATTATATAACCCTCGTGACTAAATTGTGTCGCCTTTATGACGCTTTGTCCATTATATAACCCTCATGGATAGATCGTGTCGTCCTTGTGATACTTTGTCCATTATATATCCCTGATGTCTAGATCGTGCCATCCTTGTGATGCTTCATCCATTATATAGCCCTTTTTGTCCAGATCATATTATAGGGTGTCGATCAATCTCCCCTCGACGAGCTGCATCTTATCTGTCTTTAACATCACGAACAAACATGTTAGTGAAATAAATTTTCATTCTCTCGACGACATTGGGGAATCTGCATCTACAACAAATGTGCGAATTTTAATAAGGTTGATCTGTGTCGTTGATCCTCGTCGTGTCATTCCTCCATCTTGTCGTGTATGATATCCACTTGTTTTTTCCGAACCACGGTAGTATAGAAGATGAATTCAAAAGATGAGGGTTTGAAAATGTTAGTTCTAATAGTAGAATACAATTTTAAAACATTTTCCATCATTGTCATGACATGCGTAATTTGAAAGAGAATCCTTTGTAGTCGTTTGTGGTGTTCCGTTGTGGAGCCTTCATAATTTCCTCGCTTGTTGTGGTGGGATTTTTGAGACCTTCTCAAAAATTCTTCTCCAGTTTGAGGTTATAGCAGCGAACTCTTGTATAGCATCTTATGAAGGAATTTTTAAGACCCTCTAAAAATTCTTCCCCAATTGAAATTGTAGGTGAACTATGTGTAACGTCTTGTTGAGGAATTTTTGAGACCATCTAAAAAATTCTGCCCTAGTTGAAATTGTGTCAGCGAACTCTCATGCTAAGTCTTGCAAAGAAATTATTGAGACCTTTTCAAAAATTCTACCCCGGTGGCTTCCTAAGGGTTTTGGGATTTTTTTATTGTGCGCCTAAGCTCATAAAGCGCCTACGTATCCTGTAATAAAAGGAATCAGGTCAAACATATGATGCAAGTAAGGATGGGTGTTGATGTGTAGGTGGGTCGGATGTTGGTTATGTTTGGGTTGACGCGAAAATAGATACTAAAGTAGGGGTCTCGGGTTCTCGGTTTGAGTGGACAATGGGGTATTTGTTGGCTGTTTCGGGTGGAATTACAGAGAGTTGGGTTATAGAACTTTGTGGGATGGTTACGAGTGTGTTCAGGGTTGTAGTAATGGTCGGGGTTCGGTGGTTTGATAGTGGCAAGGCCACGGAACATACCTGAAATAGTGAGGTCCTCAGTTGGGGTGTTACGGCCCGGCAGTGTGGTGTTGGTGGATGTTTTGGGTAGTTATATGGGGAATTGGGCCAAGGTGTTTTATGGGGAAGTTCTATACAGACTAATGGTGATCTTTATGATCAGGGTTTGATGGTTGGATGGTATTAAGGAGACGGAACAGAACTGAACCAGTAAGGTTCTGATAAGGGTTGACTTTGTGGACTGTTTGGTGTTATTGGGTTTGAACGGGGAGGTACGCTTGGTTTCGGATGTTGGCATTTATTGTGAGTGTTCATAAGGTGTTGTGGGAGATGAGGGTGATCAGTATTTGGCGGTATTGCAAGGTTTGCACACGAGTTGCAAGTAACAACTTCAGGTGAGTTTAGGATTGATTTGGTTAAGTGTTGGATCGGTCGGTATGGCTCAAGTGAAGGATAATCGATATGGTAAGGATAATGACAAGGGGGTCTTAATGCCTAAGTCGACACCTTGATGAGGGTGACCAATTTAACAAGGACTAGACCGGGGTTCCTAAGTACAAGCCCGAATACTAACCAAGTAATGTTGGCCGAAAACCTTAAGATAGACCCGAAGGCTTGGGTTTGGTTGGTTCACACAGTCCCAACGTCCACTCATACCAAAAAGGGTTCCTTAAGCTTGGGTTTAGTTAAGTCATAAAGTCTTAACCAAACTTACACCGAAGGGAAACCTTAGTTTGGATTCAACTAAGTTACACAGTCTTAGTTACACTTACGCTAAGGGGTTTGGCTCACATAAGAACCAACTAAAAGTAGACACACACGTGAATACAATTAGCTATTGAGTAAAACTCACTTTTTATATTTCATCTAACTCCTAAAATTTACAAGTCCTAAGGATCCTATTTATAGTAGCAAATGGACCATTCTAGAAGACAAACTAAAGGACACAAACTCTAACTACTTTCTCGACCTAGTGGGAACAAATGGGAATGTGTTTGGGTTTACTTGGTGACCAAGGGTGTTTCTATCAAACCAATACAATGGGAAAGGTCTTGGCTTTTCTTGGGGACAAAGAATGAATCTTTCACACTCCTTTTGTGGATTCCAAGTAGAAGAGTGGATGGATTTGGCTTCTCAAGACTTTATCTTCTTGGAACTAGTTTAGAAGCTTCCATCTTGATTTTGGAGTGCCTTGACCGAATGGAGAAGAGAGTATTTCGACCATCCCTTCATCTTCTTGGTGTAGCCAAATACATGGATGAATTATCCTCTTGGAAGCTTCATCTTCTAGACCATCCTTGTCCTTGTCAACTTGTCCTCCAACTCACGACCTAGTCATCTCATTGGAAGACTCTCGACCTTGTCACCCTTTACATGGCCTATTAATTTTGTCCTAAGGTAGTTATTACATGGCATACTATGTCCTAAGCTAAGAACTAAAAGCAAGCTAAGAAATAAAGACAAGCTAAAAGAAAACATGGTCTTCGGCCAAGACCTACATACAAAGCCGAAATAAACATGCTTCTCAGATCTTCACGTGACAACTCTAACTCCACCCCATTTTCCAAGCCACATTAGGCATGTTAGTGTACATTGGCGGGCCATCGTTGGCACTCTTAGCAAAATATCTCTCGCCTTAGTTTGTGAGTTTAAGTCCGCGAGCTTTCTTTCATCAATCTCCCCTTCTTTGAAAGAATTTGCCCTCAAATTCTTGCCATCTAAATGGGGTAATAATTTTTCAACAACAAGTGTTGATCTAATACCTCCACCATTAGATAAGTCCAGAAATTTTATCTTGTGGGCGCCTCCCTCGAAACTTGTGAAATAGGGATCCGAATATAAGCCAAATGGTTTTGACTTAGAATGATGTTCCTATTGTGCCTCGAATCCCATAAAATATAATGCTTTTCCATAGGTAGCATAATGGCATCGTACACCATTCAATCTTGTGCTCGAGCAAAAGATGGCACCACTCTCGTTTTATGTTTGACGTCCAATGGATTTTCACGGCTAGGCATCTTTAGGACCGGGGCTTCACAAATCTTCATTCTCAAGGCTTCAAAGACTCTTGTGGCTCCTTTTAACCAACTGATAGGGGTAGCAAGGGAACAACAATTTCGCATGACATGATGAGAAGAAGAAGCCGAACCAAAGAAACTTTTTGCCACAATGACCCTCGTAGACTCAGACCACCTTTGGCTAGATCCCATCGTGATTAAATTTTCACATATGCCCTCGGATGATATGGTGTCATTCATGGATTGTTGTAGCATCTTGTGCATGAAGCTCATGGTAGGAATTGTAGCGTTGCACAATGGCATGATGGAAGTTTTACTCCGTGGTGCTCTTGGGTGATCGAGAATAAGATCCAAGTTCCTATCTTCATTTGGTTGTTCCAAAACCGTTAAGGGAGTATATGATTCTTGGTGGAAGAACCTTCTAACCCTTTGACACGTGGAACACTTTCTTACTACATCTTCGAACTTGGGGTCCCGTTCATGGAACCCTCTTAACACTTCCAATACCCTTGACCTTGGTTCAAGCATGGTCAACATCATGAGCCTTCGAAGAAGTGTGTCCGCCACTATAATGGACTTGTCATCTTCATGTCTTGTGGAGAATGTGGGAGTTTGTAGATGTGATACCCAATTAACAAGCCTCAGATTCAACTTTCTTTGCACCACATAAAATTCTGCATCGTAAGTATAACAAGGAAGCCGTGTATCACTTGATCTTCCACTAGAGGAGGCCATGGATTATTGGCCTAAACGTAAGATGACTCAATCATCACATTCAACTCCATGCTTCGGAATATGGGCAGTAAGGGCCCAAGAGTTTTGAGTGAATTGATGAGGGAAGGAAGACGAATCGCGAAAACCTTTTGCCACACTTCCATTCAACCATTCGGGCCAACTTCGGAAAGTTAACACCGTGGATGGAACATTATACATGCCCTCAGAAGATGCGATGTAAGTCATAAGTGGTTGTAGCACTTTATGTATTAAACTCACGGGAGGGCTTGGAACATTGCACAATCCTAATGGCATCACAAGACATTCATAGCAACCATGCTCGATTTTGGAAGCCATCTCTCTTTCATCTTCCTCTTAGATTCTTGCTTGAATGTAGCCCCTTTTTAAATCTGTCTTGTAGCACAACTTAAACAATTGCTCATTCTCGACATAGGAAGTGGGACTTTATGGTGATTTTGTTGGCCACTTGGCTTTCAACATACCTGTGCCAAGATTCACTTTCTTTTGACTCAATCAAGATTGTTGCCTTGTCCGGATTGTAGCTATAGGCTTGATGATTAGATATTGAACTTATTGGAAATAAACCAAGAGTATGTTCAACATCTTCCATCGTTGATAATCTGGTTGCAAGCTCGTCCGCACATACATTTTCCAAGGGCTCATTTGAGTCGGCGACTATATTACTCTCATTCTTATACTCTTTCTCTATCATCGGTGTATCGAGCAAGGGAGTCTCAGTTTCTTCTTATTTTACAAGTAGTATGGGTTCCATAATAGCCAAGGAAAACCCACACTCTCGATATTCCTTTCTAAGCACGACCCGAGAATTAGGACATTCACTTACAAAGTGCCCTACTTCTTGACATTGAAAACACTTCTTTTTCCTTTTATCTACCCATTTTCTGACTTCATTACTTTCATGTTTATACAAAGGGTTAGTAAATGAAGCACTACCCTTTTCTACCCTTGTATCTTTCTGTACTCTTCCGCGGCTATACAAGGGGTTTGTGAAAGAGGAATCGCCCTTTACCTTATCATTAGTGCGCTTCACAAAGGGACTTACATAGAACTTTGGGACATCTTTCTTTTCAAACCTTGGACTGTTTTTCACAACCCTTGACTTGGCATTGTTACTTACGGTACATCCCACAAGTTTTCTTTTCAAATCTTGCACATGTTCCATAACTAGCTCAGACATAACCCTCCTAAGTTTCTCATTTATGTTAGCCATAGCGTTCTTGTGTGGGATAGGAGTGCTTGGCTCTGATACCAATCTGATGCAAGTAAGGATGGGTGTTGATGTGTAGGTGGGTCGGATGTTGGTTATGTTTGGGTTGACGCGAAAATAGATACTAAAGTAGGGGTCTTGAGTTCTCAGTTTGACTGGACAGTGGGGTATTTTATTGGCTGTTTCGGGTGGAATTACAGAGAGTTGGGTTATGGAACTTTGTGGGATGGTTACGAGTGTGTTCAGGGTTGTAGTAATGGTCGGGGTTCGGTGTTTGATAGTATCAAAGACACGGAACAAACCTGAAATAGTGAGGTCCTCGGTTGGGGTGTTACGGCCCGACAGTGTGGTGTTGGTGGCTGTTTTGGGTAGTTATTTGGGAATTGGGACAAGGTGTTTTATGGGGAAGTTCTATACAAACTAATGGTGATCTTTATAATTGGGGTTTGATGGTTAATAGTATTAAGGAGACAGAACTGAACTGAACCAATGAGGTTCCGATAAGGGTTGACTTTGTGGACTGTTTGGTGTTGTTGGGTTTGAATGGGGAGGTACGCTTGGTTTCGAATGTTGGAATTTATTGTGAGGTACGCTTAGGTCAGATGTAGTTGATTACAAAGAAATATGTCTTTGATGGAAGAGCACTGTGTGATCAACATATTGGCCTTGCCAGTTTGGCACAACTTTCCTTTATACTCATCTTAATGTAAAAATATATGCTTGAGTACCAACTTCCATATCTTGAAGAGTCGGGTCTTAACTCTTTTATGGAATGCACGAATCATCCTTTGCTGTACAACTGACCATGGCATACGACAATCATTTTCCTTTCGTTGATTAATGGCAGTTGTTCATATCTGTTTCGAGCCCATTCTGCATTGTCTAATTCTGCTTATTGGATGATTTTGAGAGAAGGTATCTCCACTTCTACAGGTATTACCACATCGGTGTCTATAGACCAATGAGTATGAAGTTTTTCCTGTTATAGTTTGATCGTTGTGCAGTATCCCAATAGAGCATATGGCAATTTCTTATGCCAACACTTGTAGTTATTAGTCATTTTTTTAATATCCTCTTGATATTCTTGTTGGATGCTTCAACGGCTCCATTCATTTGCGGCCGGTAGGTGGTGGAGTTTCGATGAGTAATCTTGAATTGCTCACAAATATCCTTCATCAGATTATTGTTCAGATTATCCCCATTATCTGTTATGATATAGTCTAGCACACCGAATCATTATATGATGTGGTTTCATACAAAGTCGGCTACCACCTTTTTGTCACTAACTTGTGTGATGTGGATTTCATCCATTTGGTGAAGTAATCAATGGTGATTAAAATGAATCGATGTAAGCAGCCGACTCAATGGAGCCGATAACATCCATGCCCCAAGCGATCAACGGCCAGGGCGATCTTATTTCATTGAGTTCACTCAGTTGGATTCTAATCAGATCTCTGTGAACCAGACATTGGTGACATCTCTGTATGAATCTTCTATAGTCTGTTTCTATTGTCATCCAAAAGTAGTCTGCTCGTAGGATCTTCTTTGCCAACATGAGTCCATTCATGTGTGGCCCATAAGTCTAGGCATTTATCTCTCCGAGCAATTTCATGGCTTCTATGGTGTCCACGTACCTTAAAAGTCCGAGGTCGGGGGTCCTTTTGTAAATAACTTCTTTGTTCAAACAGAAACTGTTAGCCATCTTTGAAATATTTTTTTTATTTCTTGTGATGCTTTCGAGACGTTCTTCCTTTCCTAAATATAACTTCATGTTGTCCTACCACAATTTTTCATCCGGATCTGCTTCCACATAAGAAATAGTAGGCATGCTCTTCTTTCAATTTTATATCGAGTAGATCGATGTGGCTCCTTTCCGGATGTTGTATCATAGATGATATGGTGGAGAGAGCATCAACAAACTCATTTTGTGTCGTTGGTGTGTGTCTGAACTCGATCTTCTTGATTCTTTTGCACAATCTCTGTGTTAGGTTTACATACGGTAGGATTTTGGAGTTCTTTATGGCCCATTCTCCTTGTACTTGATAAATCAACAAGTCTGAATCTCCTATCACTAGAAATTCTTGTATGTTCATGTCGAGAGCCATTCAGAGACTTAGGTTACAAGTCTCGTACTCTGCCATATTATTGGTAAATCGGAACCTAAGATTTACAGCCATCAGATAGTGCTGTCCGGATTATGATACCAATACCTTTCCAATTTTAGAACCTTTATAATTTACTGTGCCATCGAAGAACATTCTCCATCCTGGGTATAGTTCACATATATCTTCGTCCACTGCTAATACCTCTTCATAATGGAAACAAGTTTAGAAGGGCTCGTATTCCTCTTCAATCGAATTCCCTATGTGGTGATTGACAAATGCTTGACCCTTGATTGCTTTCCGGACCACGTAGATGTAATACCTCGTACCTTCAAACTAAGCCTTGTTCATGATTCAAGGGTTTAGAAAACTAAAACGGGGAGTTTAAATTGAAAAACTAGCTTCAATTCCGCAGATCAAATTTTATGCCCAACTTATACGGACCATAAAATAAATTATGGAACGTCGATTTGGATCATACAATTTCTTTAAAAACTAATGGTACATAGTAAAATATACGGACCGTATAAAATGTTACGGTCCTTCCTTTTCAACCATCTCAGTCTCTCAAGTTTTAGAAGTCATTGGAAATTGGCAATTTACAAGACTATCCGATTATCGGACCATACAATATTTGACGGTCCAAACTCAGACCGTCAATTTCAGTGGTAAAACCTCCGATGACTGGAATAGTATAAATACGCACAGTTAGTTCCAAAAATCAGTTTTCTTATTTCTCCAAGCCCTAGAACGAAGCTCTCTTCTTTCATCATCCCCATTACTCAAGGTAATTCCTTTTCCTATAATTTCACGCGATTCTAGTCAAGTTTATTTAATTTCTTAGCAAAAATTATTGTTCTTAACATAGGGTTTTCAAGATAAACCCATCTCAAGGTTCCAAGGTTCAAGCTTTGGGTTTCTACTCTAAAGTTCAGATTTTTAAGACAAGACTAGAAGCGAACAAGGTATCTAGAGCTTCTATCCACGCATGGGAATATCTATGTTCTTTCCCATACCACGTTATTCCATAAAACTATGAAATTCCATAATTTAGGGTTTTATTCTATTATCATGATAACCCTAATTGCATGTGATTTTTTTATTACAATTCGTCAATTGAATTCATGATTGGTCATTATGATTGTCATGAACCTGTCCGTAATCCATGAACACATGTTTTGAATTCCATGAGTTCTTAATTATCAAGTTATGAATCATTATTACTTAACCTATGAAATTATTCATGTTTTATTAACAAGATATATTATATATTCATGGTCATGTTAGATTATCACAGATTATGTTTACAAGTTATTTCATGAAACTCATGGAATTACAAGCCAACTATTTTCAAGTACATGTTTTGGGAGTTGCACAGATTACCGAGAAGGCTCTAGTAGCTTGAAACAACGTATGCCACTGTAGGATAAGGGTCGATCCGCCCAAAGGACGATACCTTCATATTAATGATTGGATCCTTTTATGTCATGTTCACGTCTCATACCCCAACAAGGTATGAGTGTGCTCTACTGGTCGGGCCAGGTACCAGACTCCACGTACCCACATGGTGATTTCATATTATTGGTTATACTATTGCTTTCCCTACAGATATACAAATATGCAGATATACAATTTATAGATTTTACACATGTGATTATATTCATGTTCATATTTCGCCTTTCAGTTACAAAACTTGATATTAGAGCACTAGGTTCAAGTGTCTTAAGGAGTCCATGAAACCGTATCTTGTAGAGTCCTACTTATGGGTGTGAAGTGCGCCAAATTTATAATACGGAGGCTAGAGGGCATGTAGGAAAAGTTACCATTCTTTCAACTCTAGATCATGCAATAGAGATATGCTGTAAGAAATCACTCGAACTCGTGCATTGTTCCCTTTTTATTGAATGCTCCTCGTCTTTAAAGGAAGAAGAAGATGTAAAGCTAATTATTATCAACGTGTTGCTTTCAGATGGAATCGTCAGGAATGGAGCAAGTTGCACAAGAACTTGTAGGGAGAATGGAATGAGACCTTGGTGCATTTAAAGCTCTGGTTTTAAGGATATATGCTCTTATTCCCCTCCTGATAATGTAACTTTGACCCTGACTCCTAATAGAGTCGCTCATACAACAAAAGGACCAAAGAGGGCCGCTTATATCGACATACCGGATTGCCCAACATGTGGGAAGCACCACTTGGGTGAATGCTACATGAGACTTGAAATATGCTACCATTATGGTAAGAGGGGACACAAGAGGTCCAACTGCCTAAAGTTAGGCCGTGTGAAGCACTACTCAGCTCTTTATTATAAGGAATTTCGTGAATGCTCTATTTGTAAAAGATTAGCACATCTACAAAATGATTTTCCCCAATTTAATAACCGTATGGGTTATGAGTTTCAACAATATACTCCTTGTAGAAAATATAGCAAAGACATAAAGGAAAGTGTCGTATGGGTATGAATGTGTGTTATAATTGTCATCTCCGAGTCCACATGTAGAGAGAGTGCACTTCGTCCAGGTATAGTAGTGCCAACAAAGGTGGTGGTGCAGTTCATCCCATCAGACCAACCGCAGCCAATTCAGCATCACCTTTCGCAGCCTAAGACACTCGTGCACTAGAAGGCCGATGCACAGGTAGGGGTGAAGTGTTAGGATCAAGTGGGGGGGGGGGGGGGTCAAACGCGTTATCATGGTATGGTAGGTCGCTTGGATTTAGAGGCATTGCCATATGTTGTCGTAGGTATGTCATGAATTTTTCCTTCTTGATATGTATGAGATGGTGTGCCTCTAGATCTACTGTGTCTTATATGGTTATCATGCGATTGAAAGTTCAGAGTTGAGTATTTTAATATTCCCTTTAAGGATGTAGACATCCTTTAGTGTGATTGTGTACATGGCTAAAAGAAGGTAGTGTTCGATCAGAAGATTATGATCAGATGATGTCGAGTCTCTTAACATAGTTCTAATTTGTTTAAGTGGTTTAGGCCGAATTACAAATGGATAATAGAGGAGATATGTATGGAAATAAAAAAACAAGATTTATGGAGATAGTCTTAGAGAAAAAATAAAATTAAGAGAAGAATAAAGAGAACGATTAGATGACCATTTATCGCTAAACTTAAGGGATCCAAGCTTTAAAATTCAGCTTTTGAACTAAGGGGGAGATCGTACGATAAGGTGCCGATATAGATTATGTGTTTCATAAACTGATAAGCATCAAGAAAGATTATGGTGGATGATCAAGGTTTCATGTAACTATGGTTAGGTATATGTGGCGAATTTCTTTTTTGTCATGTCTGTTAAGATCAAGTATTGGATAAACTTGCATGAAAAGGGTTAAAGATGTCCTAAGAGCAAGTTTCAGAGAGAGAAAGAAAATTTTGAAGTGATGTTACATTTCCAATTGTACTAGGTGGTACTTATGTCCAAATGTACTATACTCACACCTTACATACTTATATCATGCCTATGTTAGAGCTTTACACTCCACGTTTAAGATTCACGAATTAAGACTCCATATGATAGTAAGCTATGCAAAAGAAATGTTCTTTCATGTTTCGCCCATCAGGTTGTGCTTTTGTCTAAGGTTAAAAATCGTATTCATATCCCACGTATCTATTGTGCTTTTATACCCATGTCCATGTTCTAGCTTTTAAGTGCTTTCCAAATATGATGTTGATAGGCAATGATAAAAGTAAGTCGAGATGGATGTCCTACTCATGATTCTATATAATTCGTGCTTATGTTCCTCTAGATAATGTATTATGATTATGATGACAATAATCAATTATGATGGTAGGTTATGAGTAAAGGAAATGTTGGGGTAATGCTGAGTTTCCTCTCCAATGAAGTTTTCTTTTAGAAACTATCTTGTAAATTGGCACAAAGAATGTCCTTTCTCTTTCACTAAGTACCCATGCCTTGTTTATGTTCATCGGCTTGTGTTTGGATCAAGCGTATTTTGAGCATGACTTTTGAATCTCTATCATGAACACGCTGATAGACATTTGTCCCTGGAGTGATAGTTCCTTGCAAATGTGCTTTTAACCAATCTTTGTAGAGTTCATCACATTCGGCATGGAACGTATCTTGGGAAATAGTATTAGGACCCCTCAGATGGTTGTTCCACTCTCGGATGATCTCTCTCACCATCAGAGCCCTATCTTCCTCATAGTTAATATCATATTTACCCATGTTCCCAACATGAGGTATCTCTTATCTTCTCTTATCAAACTGTCTCAAGACTCGGGCTGGGGTATAAGAGAGGATCCCTCGAATTCCCATGAGTGGTAAGATGGGACATTTTCTACCTCGCACAATAACACTTACAGAGATGAAGTCTTGTAACATGCATTAGATGTTTTCTTCTTTCAAGCTTGCATAGATATCAGCCATCCCTCTTTGGTTTGCTTCCTGAAGTTTGGGTATTGGCTTGCGAGGTCATCTTTCCTATCTTGGTTGGTTATCATTTGCGGACCCTCAGGTTTGTGCAAATGTTGGATGATACACCATTGGAGTAGCAAATTACACCTTTGGAAGTACCTATGGTAGGTTAGGCATTGACTTATGGCTCGGTATATATTGATAAGGATGACAGAAGTTAGGTCTAAGTATTTAGTTTCCTCATTTGTGGTGATGCCATAAAAGATAGGATTGGTGACCATGATAACACAAGTATCAATAGATAAGTGTAATCGTTGGAGAAACACCATGGTTTCTAACATGCATATGGAAAAGGCTAATAGTTGTGTTTCTTTCCATGCTTTGTAGGATTAGAATTCTATGTGAGTGATTTATATACCCTTCTTTACCCCTAAAGGGGTTTGTATAAATCTTGAAAGGCCACAGTCGGGCAACATATCCATTTCACGCTAGCAAGGAAGAGTTTCTTCATGATCTCCGCAGGGGTTGCTTATGAGAGATTAAATAGTTTCTATCTGGTTTCTTCCTCCTTCTTAGTCATGTACCTACGATGTATAACCAGTCTCAGATTTCTTCTAGGGTTGGTATCGTTTCTTCATCCCCAAAATGGAAAACTATTCGTTTGCAATCCCAGTAACTAGTGAGGAACTAAATTAACGCTCTACAACCCTTCATTATCACCAAGGAAGGAAAATGTCCTAAGAAATTTGATATTGTCCTTTGTTGCTCTTTATCTAATCTAGCCCATCATATTTTCAACAAGTCAGGTGTATTAAGGACCATGTCGAATTGCAAGTTTAGAGACATCTACAAAACAACGCACGCTTAGCTCCCCCAAGGAAAATGGTCTAAGCACATTTAGAATGATCACATTTCTAATTAGCACATAGTGGTATGTGGTGTCTTTTGGGTCATAGACCGTTTTGACACAAAATTTCATCTTTTAATGGACTTAAATACATCTCAGCTATTTAAGCCGTCTGTTACACCCCTTACTTTGGATGTGGTTTTCATTGTGGATTAACTAATGTATGCTTAGTAGGGTTGATATTTCATCACAATGTTAACAAAGGTTTAGATGAGTGTTAAGTATATTTCGTAAGAGTTCAGGGCTAAACAAGCCAAAGAAAGTGAGTGCGTTGCAATCTGGGGAATACCAGGAAGAATTTCCGGACCTGATTTTTGGCCCAAATTGTCAAGGGTATATCTCCTAGTATATAAGAAATTACGGAGTGCATCAACTATCTAAATTCAAGTTCAGAGAGTCTACTTTCCAATGCAATTGGCAGGTCATCAATCTAATAAATACGGTGGAAAATACGGAGCATAAAAAATTGTACGCTCCGTCAAAGTTGGAGGGCAGATTTGACGGGCCAACTGACGAACTGTAAAATGAACTGTCCTTTTAGGTGGTGCAGAACTTTGTTTCAGGTTTAAATTGGGAATTTCGGTTTGGGACCTCATTTTTCTTCAAGACCAGACCCTAAATCCTATCCCAAACTCTCTCTAAGATATTGGAACATCTCAAGAGAAAATCAAAGGAAAATCACGCCAAATCAATGTGATAAAACCCGTGGTTATCATAGTAATCATCTCCTCCCTATAGAATCGATTTGGAAAACCTTGGAAGTGGAATAGCTTGCTGTTTTAGGAGGATTAAGGTATGTAAATGTAAGTTCTATCCTCCTCTACCTAGTTTTATGTTTAATTGATAATTTGGAGTATGTTGTGAAAGGATTTTCATAATCTAAACTCATAAACTTGTGAAATCATCGTGATATGGTTTGTTGGGCGGTTTCCCTTGAAGCATAAGTTGAATTGGATAATCAAACTGATTGTATATTTTATGGAACTAAGGAAAGTATAGTTCAAAGGATTGGGGATTGAATAACAGAAGTTCCCCTTATAAAAGAAGCCTAATAATCTATGAGCTTAAGTTGTTCAACGATATGCCTACGTGAGTTTTTGTATAGAATATGGATTCGATATTGATATCAACCCTTTATATGATATAGATAATCATCTGTAAGAAGTACGAGGACTTGTAGAATAGTTGTAGATTTGCGGATAGGGTATGTGAGGCTACACATTTCTTTCAAAAGCATGAAATTCAAAGAGTTATCATTTTGAAAAGAAACGTCAAACACTTTGTTCTATTATATATTGAAATTTCTTGTCGAGAAGTATTCATTGATTATTCTTATCCTCATAATTATTGTTGTTGGTTACTGGTTTATCTTATCATAAGTCTTCAAAAAGAATTATACCAAAGAGTTAATCGTTAAGTCGACGAATAGTCGTATCAAGGCAAAGTTAAAGAGTTTATGAATTTCAAAAGAGGCCAAAGAGCCATTTTTATCACAGTCTGTTGTCCACACCACTAATTTCCATTACGATTGATATATTTTATTTCATTGACATTTGATATCGTGCATACAATCATGATTATACATTTGAATCGGGTTGCGTGTTCTGTAACACATATATATATATCTGATCGGGTTGCACATTCCGCAAATATATATATATATATATATATATATATATATATTGTATCAGACTACGCGTTGCAGTAGGTACATGGACTGATGAAAGAAAGGGTCCGAACTTAGCTTCTCAATTTGATGTATTGACCAAAGGATCGAGGGGTTCAAAGATTGGTCATCAACCTGTGGTTGAGGGCCGAGAATGGCATGGATTATGGGGAGGATTAGGATCCATAACTTAATGGCCTCCTAGTGACAAGTTTCATTCGGCCTTATGCGTTGGTCTTGGCCGAGACCTTGCATTTTATTTTATTTTGTTTAATTTCTATTCTAGCTATTAGTCATATTAGGACATATTAAAATCATGTAATAGTTCTTATCTTGCCTTGGGACACATTCAATGCTTATAAGAAATTGGTTAATACAAGAAGGTGACATGGCCAAAGAATGCCAAGACAGCACGGACAAAGGGAGACTTGGCCGAGACAAGAGGCTTTCCAAGAAGATCATTCAAGAGCCAAACAAGAAAGGTCAAGCTCGGCCTAGAGAAGTGGAAGAGTCGGCCGAAAACCATCCCATTGTACAATGAATGGAAGCTTCTATATTGATCCCAAGAAGATGAAGTCTAGAGAAGCCAAGATTCATTCCCCCTTCTACTTAGTTATTACAAGGGATGTGTGAAGAGCATTGGGTTTACCCTTGTCTCCAAGAAAGACCAACCTCGTTCACACCATGCTCACCATGACCGAAGGGCTAGTTGGTTCCCAAGCCAACACATCCCCTTTCTTATTCCTATTTCGATAGAACGGCCTTATCTTTGTGTTCTTTTATTTTCCTTCTAGAATGGTCTCTATGATACTATAAATAGAGCCTTAGGATATTGTAAATAATCAATTTGAGTTTATGATTAATCTAAAAGTGTGTTTTCAACTTGTGTGTTGAAGCATATCGATACTGTGTGGGTCACCCCTCCCTTTAGTGTAAGACTTGGTTAGGACTTTGTGACCTAATCAATTCCCAAGCTCGAGGAACCCCATGAGTGTTAAGAGAATGTTGGAACTGTGTGGACTAACCTAGCCTAAGCTTTGGGTTACCAAAAGGGCTTTCGATCACCCTCACTTGGCTAGTTCACGGGCATTTCATTTAGCAAACCCTGGTCTTGACCTTGTGTCATTGATCACATTATCCTTGGTGTTGGATCGGGCAATAAAAACCCCGTGTCTCTATCAGTAACTACAACCACTAAACACTTAAACCATATCAACAAAACCCACACCTAACCAAAATCCACTATTCCTTCATTCGAGTTTGTATCCGACAACTCGTGTTCATCCATCACCCAAACTACTATATACAGACCACCCTTACCTCCTACAATACCTTATTAACATCCCCACCAAAGGTCATCACCCGAAATAGCCCACAAAGACCCGTCCAATCCAAACACCACCAAGTAGTCCACTTAACACAACCTTCGGAGAACCATACTATCTCGGTTCTGTTCGATCAACTTCCCACCATCCAACCACCAAATCCCGACCATCAAATCCACCCTAAACTTGTCTACAACCACCCCCTAAAATTCCTTGACCCGATTCCCTTTTCTCTCACCCGCAATAACCATCGAATATCCTTCACACCCGACCCACTTTTCTAACATCACCCCTCCTTACTTACATCAGATTGGTATTAGAGTGAGACAATCTCGTCCCACACTTTGACGCTATGGAACAAGTAAGTGACGAACTTAAAAGGGCCTTGTTCGAAATGGTTGCGGACCAAGTAAGGACAGAATTTGCCAATCATGCAATCATCAATGATGTTGAATCAGGAGAGGAGGTTTCTCAAAACAACCCCATAGATATTGAATATGATGCACAAAATGCACTAATAATTGAAAGAGGAAGTGACCGAACGTTAAGGTTAGACCATCCAACATTTGAAGGAAACTTGGATCCCGAGGAGCTTCTCGAATGACTAAGGGCCATTGAAAGGCTCTTGAATTCAAGAACTATGATGATCACCAATACTTTAAGATTTCCATGTTAAAGTTTAAATATTTTGCCTCCGTATGGTATGAAAATTTGAAGGCAAGTCAGAAGAGGCATGGCAAGTCCAAAATTGATTCTTGGAAAAGATTGAAGAAATTCTTTCCCCGATAGTATGAACAAGATTTGTACCTTAAACTCACCAAGCTTTGGAAAGGTGGTCTTAAGGTTGAAGAATACATTGGGGAATTCGAGAAGGTCACAATGTTATGTGACTTAGAAGAGAAGGAGCTACAACGCATTGCACGGTTCATTGGTGCACTAAGTGCGGCAGTTCAAGAAAAAGTGGAAGTATCCGCTTACACCACATTTGACGATGTGTGCCATTTGGCACTAAGGTTCGAGCGGCAACAAAAGAAGGTTTTCACAAAACCTAACACTAAGACCTCAAGTTCTAAGGAGAAGGTTGGCACGTACTATTCTAATCCCTTGTACAAATAAGATGATGTAAACAAAGACAAGGGAAAAATAGGAGTTGCCCAAGGTGTTTATAAAAGCGGCAATAGATTTTACAAGTGCCAAGGACTCGAACATTTTGCTAAGGAATGTCCCAACCCGAGGACCATGACACTTGAAGAGTATAAAGAAAGTGGCGATGCCTTTGTGGTATAGGAAATCGAGATAGAAGAAGGCAAACAGGAAGACGAGGCTATTTAGGAGGAAGATGTGAGTCTAGTCCTTCACACATGCTAAGTGCACAATTGGAGGAGCTTGACGAAAATCAAAGGGAGCAGATTTTCTACACACGATGCAAAATAAAAGATAAAGTGTGTAGTGTGATTATTGATAGAGGGAGTTGTACAAATATGGTATCCGTCGGAGTGGTAGGCAAATTACAACTACCAATCCGTGAGCATCTTAAACCCTACAACCTCTGATGGGTAAACAAAGCGAATGGGCTTAAGGTTGCCACCTAATCCCTTATCAATTTTTAGATTGGAGGATACGTTGATGAAATTTGGTGCGATGTCCTTCCAATGGACGCATGTCATATCTTGTTGGGTAGGCCATGGAAATATGATAGAAAAACTATGCACGATGGCGAACATAACACTTACTCCTTTCACAAGGACGGTAAGGACTTCCAGCTAATACCGTTGCCACCAAGGTAAGGGACATGAAAATCCAACAAGCATGAAAACGCCAAGCCAAGTCCGAGGCACGGAAAGAGGAGGATGAATCTAAGAAGGGGAGTGCCATGAGTGTTTTGGCATATAAAGAAGAGCCCGGTTCGAAGGAAACCTTAGAGGTTCCGGAAATGGATAAATCACATGAATCAACACCCAAGATACCACTTAGCAATGTTGTTAATGCTATTTGTGAGGTAACTCTCGGGAGATTCCCTCTTTCATGTAGTGAGTCAAAGGCAACAATAGAGCCAATCGATCAAGGAGACATTGTTCCATGTCAAACCTCTAGCCATGATAATGAAAAAGTAACACAAGATTGAACCTTCTTTTCAAATCTATTGTACCAAGTTGAAGGAATGGATAGTATCTTCGGCAATCCATTATATGAGCAAACAAGGGTGGAAGAAGGAATCAGTATGGGATTTTCAGACAACAATATGTTCTAGATCTTGTCAAAGGAAGGTGGTGAACTCACTCTTGATTTAATTTCAAAAAGTTTATTATCTACTCACCAAGCCTATGGACATGGCAAGCAAGAAGTATTGGGCGAAGAAGATGGTCAAAGGTACCTTAACTCCGACATGAAATATGTCTTAATTGTACCAGGGCAAGGGGAAGAATGGAATATGTACATCAACAACCGATTGGCCTACATCCTCACCATGAGTTACCAATTTCCATGGCCAATGTTGAATGCTTATCATTTGTGTGGAATTCCATCAAAGCTCGATTTGCAAGAAAGCTTTCCATCAATTAAGATCTAAGAGGAAATTGAGCATGAGAAGGGATTTAAGGAACTACACAGTAGATGCGGTTGTCGTTTGGTTTGTGACATCCAAAGTAGTGAGTGTTGTACTATCCCTATCACGGCTATACAAGAGCTTGGTGCCAACCAAATGAAGAAACCTCGAGCCGTGACTCCTTGTGATAAAAAAGTGATGGTCACGCACCACAAACCATGGTCTTGTGATGATTTGCTTGAATGGGAATGCTACTTGAGAGATGGTCCCTTCATATTATTGGCAAGGTTATGAAGCGGCCTATGTGAAACAAAAATTTCGAGCAATGGACTAACATGTTATGTTCCTAAGTTGCCTTCACACTTGAACAATCCGAATTTGAGGACAAATTTCTCCAAGAAGGGGATTGATGAAATAAAGGGTCCGGACTTAGCTTCTCAATTTGATGTATTGAACAAAGGATCAAGGGGTTCAAAGATTGGCCATCAACCCGCGGTTGAGGGCTGAGAATGGCATGGATTATGGAGAGGATTAGGTGCCATAACTTAATGGCCTCCTAGTGACAAGTTTCATTCGGCCTTATGTGTTGGTCTTGGCCGAGACCATGCATTTTATTTTGTTTTCTCTAATTTCTATTCTAGCTATTAGTCATATTAGGACATATTAAAATCAAGTAATAGTTCTTAACATTCCTTGGGACACATTCAATGCTTGTAAGAAGGTGGTTAAGTCGAGAAGGGGACATGGCCAAAGAATGCCAAGATGGCACAGACAAAGGGATACTTGGATGAGACAAGAGGCAAAAAGATCATTCAAGAGCCAAACAAGGAAAGTCAAGCTCGGCCTAGAGATATGGAAGAGTCGGCTGAAAACCATCCCATTGTGCAAGGAATGGAAGCTTCTATATTGATCTAAAAAATATGAAGTCTAGAGAAGCCAAAATTCATTCTCCCTTCTACTTGGTTACTACAAGGGATGTGTGAAGAGGATTGGGTTTACCATTGTCTCCAAGAAATACCAACCTTGTTCACACCATGCTCACCATGACCGAAGGGCTACTTGGTTCCCAAGCCAACCCATCCACTTCCCTTGTTCCCTTTTCGGTCGAAGGGTCTTATCTTTGTGTCCTTTTATTTTCCTTCTAGAATGGTCTCTATGATACTATAAATAGAGCCTTAGGATATTTTAAATAATCAGTTTGAGTATAAGATTAAATCTAAAAGTGTGTTTTCAACTTGTGTGTTGAAGCATATCGATCATGTGTGGGTAACCCCTCCCTTTAGTGTAAGACTTGGTTAGGACTTTATGACCTAATCAATTCCCAAACTCAAGGAACCCCCTAAGTGTTAAGTGAATGTTGGAACAGTGTGTACCAACCTAGCCTAAGCTTTGGGTTACCCAAAAGGGCTTTCGGTCACCCTCACTTGGCTAGTTTATGGGTATTGCATTTGGCAAACCCCGGGTCTTGACCTTGTGGCATTGATCACATTATCCTTGGTGTCGCCTTGGGAAATAAAACCCTGTGACTCTATCCTTGAGCTTATCGACCGTTCCGCATAAAACTACAACCACTAAAAACTTAAGCCATATCAACCAAACCCATACTTAACCAAAATCCACCATTCCTTCATTCGACTTTGTATCCGACAACTCGTTTCCAGCCCTCACCCAAACTACTATATACCGACCACCCTTACCTCCCACAATACCTTATTAACATCCCCACCAAAGGTCATCTCCCGAAACAGCCCACAAACAACCGTCCAATCCAAACACCACCATGTAGTCCACATAACACAACCTTCCGAGAACCATACTGTCTCGGTTCTATTTCGTCAACCTGCCACCATCTAACCACCAAATCCCAACCATCAAACCCACCCTCAACGTGTCTATGACCACCTCCTAAAATGCCTTGACCCAATTCCCTTTTCTCTCACCCGCAATAACCATCAAATACCTTACTGTCCGGCCAATCCGAGAACCCGATAACCCCATTTTGACATCCAATATTGGGTCAACCAAAATATCCTCCATACTCGATCCACTTAACCAACATCACCTCTCCTTACTTACATCATGGACTCTATGGGTCCCCCATGGGTCATGACTACCGAGGCATAGAGGTATTCCTCCTGGAGTATGTGTGTACATTGCATTATATATCCATACATACACCTCAGATACCTAAGGGCAGTGACATGTTATACACCTCACGCTATAAGTCGAGGGTAGTTTATATAGAAAGGCCTATCAAGGCAGGTTGTATTTGAGTTTCATAGTTCCCTTATTTGCCTTATACGACATCCAGGTTGCTCTATACATTCCTTTACAACTTATCCCCTCATATAAATTTTATTCATTTCTTTACAGCTTACATTTTCATATTGATATTCATGCCTTACATATTCAGTACATCTTTCATACCGATGTCCCTTACCGGGACACTGCATTTCATGTTGCATGTATAGATGAGATGCAGATGATTCCCGCAATAGGTGACTCGACTCAGCTGAAGGTTGTCAAGCTCCTTTATTTCAGAGTAGTTTAGTGAGCGGATAGTATGATGGTTGTGTACATATGTATATTTGGGTATGGTGGGGCCCTGTCCTGGCCATGTCATAGTTATGTTTTCCATAGAGGCTTGTAGATTGAGTTATGTTTATAGTTGCCTTGTTATGGTCTTGTCGGCATTCATATATATGCATATTGGCCTTGTTATCATCATATCGAATTGTCATGTTAAGTTTTCTCTTCTATTGATCATTATGAGGCCCCGACAGCCCAAATCATTGTATGTTCAAGCTATGATATGAAGGTGGTACGCTCGGTCCATTCAGGCGCCGGGTACCGACCCCCCCCCCCCCCCCCCCCCCCACAATTTGGTGTGTGACAAACTTGGTATCAAAGCAAGTTAGACAAGGGACTCTACAAGTCGTGTCTAGCAGAGTCTTGTTTATGGGTATGTTCTGCACCACACTTATAAGCAAGAGGCTGTCGTGGATTTATGGATTGTTTCTATTATTTCATCTTATAGATCGTGCAGTGGAGCTGAGTGCTAAAATTCTAGTCTAACTCATGCTTTACACAGTATGAGCTCTGACAATAACCAAAAAGACCTCGGTTAACTCATATTCACAATCAGCCCATGAAAGATTCTAACCATGATTATTGAGACGCTAGAGGTGCGAGTGTATTATTGAAATTTTAGAGTATGAATGATTGTGTCCTCCTTAGATATGAAGGAAGTGATTTAAGTTTGGAAAGATGAAGTAACGACTTTAGAAAGATAGACCAAGAAGGTAGTGGAGGTACCAAATGTTTGAAAGGCGAAAGATTGTAAGGAGATTGGAATTCAGATAGAGTAATGAAAGCTTTGCCGACTTCAGCGGTGATAACATCACAGTGAGAACTGCTTACCTCAATTATTAATTTATTAATGTCAATGGACATAGTTTCACAAGAAATGGGACATCAGGATCTAGTAAGGATTTAGCACAATCCTCAACATGTATGGTACCAAAGAATAGTACAATTAAGTAGTGATACCCCCTTTAGAGAACATGTACATAATGTACCTAGGAATTGTTAGACAAATATGACCTTGAGAGGATTCAAAGATTAAAGGGCCAACATGAAGCCCATTTGTGCGGGAGGTAAACATTTCCCTTAGTAAGACCTCTATTAGAAATGGAGAAGAGGAGGACGTTAGATGTAAGAGAGGGTTATATCATGAAAATATAGAAGAGGATTAAAGGTGAATCGCATCGTCGATTGACACCGGCCTTCCGGGAAGATATGTGACCTTACAAGAAGAGTAATGTGAGCTTATATGTTGTCTGTGGGAGTATCAGAGTATATGGAAGTTAAACAGATCAAAGAAAGTACGTTTTGACAAAAATCTGCAGAATTCCAATTAGACGAACAAAAGGATAGATGGTACAAAATTGTACGGTCCAGATCGATGTACTGCATAAAAATGTATGGACTGTCAAATTGGACCGTCAATTTGGTCGGTGGCTGACTTAGCTTCGGTTGTAAAGGATTTTTAGGCCATTTGTGATGAGGATAATGCAAAGGTAAGTGAAACATTGGAATAAATGTATGAGACAATGAAAAGTTGTGAAATAAAGTATAGAAGAATGGAAAGTTGTGGCCAATAAAGATAGAAAGAAATAAAAGTAGTGATAGTCGGGACGTCGAAGGGAATGGGTTATAAGACCGATCACCTATTATGAAATTTGAGTAAGCATAAATCGACATGATAGGACGTCAAGATGATTTAGCTATTAAATCAAAGAACATTAATGTTGAGTCAATCCTTCAGATAGGAAGGAATAAGAATTGAAGACTCTAGTATATAATAAGAGCTACCTCAAAATGGCAAATAAGCAAATAGGTTGTAAAGAAGTACTCTGCAAGGAAGGGAGATCCTTAAGGGTTAGTAAGGAATGATCCCCCGAAGGCTATTGTTTTCATTACAGGAATTAAACATGTCAGTCATGAAAATGTGACACCTTACTTATGAAAGTGATTCAGTGATCCTACTAAAGGGTGTTGCTTTAAGGCAAATTGTAAGTCGTTAAAGGATTGTAGATTATGAAGAACGTCGAGTTGACAACCTGATATTTTTAGAGAAAATTCCATATGAGGGAGGAGTAACACATAGAAGATGGTGTAGGACAGAGCCGACATAAACTCGTACAATAATTTAATAAGAAAATGAAAAGGTTATGAGGGCAAGATTTGCGACGGTTAAGGTTGCGTTACACAGATTTTAAGGATATACCATGAATGTCAACGGATATGTCTGTATTTATAGAGATAAAATGAAAAGAATGATAGTGGTCTCCCAGTTAAAAGAGGTAAAACGATGGCAAGGACCATTAATTGTAAGGGATTTGCCCAGGAAAGCATGACGAATAATCAAAGATGAAAGCATACACTGACTCAAAAGAGTATTCTGAATTTATGAATAAGAGGGTAAGTTAAGTCTCATCTAGAAAGGATGTATACAGAATCTAGAAGGAGATCAGTTGAATGGCCAGATGAGCCATAAGACTATGCTACATCTATATTAAGGGACAATCGTAGCATTTGAGACATTGATCTCGCAAGCTAGCGATAGCTATTCTCAAGAAATATTTTAAGCAAGAAGTAATAGTATGAGGGGTTAGTATAAGGTGACCAAGCTGAGGGGCTATAAAGCCTAGAAGTATAAGCCCATAGTAAAAAATGATGCCCATAGTGAATGAAAGTAGATATAATGGTAACAAGGATGAGCGATAAAAGACTTAGGATATCCAAGATCCCGCAAAAATATATGATTACAAAGCTGTTAAAAGAAAATAGTTGGTAGATATCTATTGAGGACAAGAGAAGGATTTAATCCGCATACAGATAGGAATGACTCACCAGTAATGGTGACGGTTGAATAAGAACCAAGATTTGATTTCAAAGTAAAGCGTAAGGCTAAATATAGAAGGAACCCCCGAATAACAGAGGTTGAGATCAAACGATGCATTGTAAGGTGTATACCTAGAAGAAATCAGAGGACGAGGTTTCTTACACTTAAAACCCGAATGGGAAAGTTAAGCCCATGAATTAGGATCGACAACGGTGAGCCCACATCAGATGTGTTACCACAAGGATCTTCAGTGTAAAGTTTAAATGCGTTTCTCTTACCAATAAGTAAAGGCACCCTTGTGGATGGATCACAATGATATAAAGAACTATGAGCCCTCTTAAAGGGAATAACTGTTCTTATAAGGAAAAAGAAAAAAGTAAGTAAGAAAAGTCCGATTCAGGTAATGTTATAAAGCGTGCTCCTCCTAAAGAGCAAGTAGTTCTAGAAGTTAAACTTCTAGAAATGAGTATCCCAAAAATATGGTGGAAAGTCAAGAACATAGCATTGTTCTAGCCGACTGATCGAGAATCTGAACATAGGACTAAATCAATGATAGAAGCATTATATAGAACTTAGTGGTATCCCACCTTTAGGGAGATAGAGAGGAAGATAATCGTATTGGGTTAAATCTTATTACCTTCCAAGGATTAAGATCAGCAGAACATTATAACCGCATTCGGAGTAACCTAAGATGGGGTGTAAATGATTTAGCCAATATCGAGGCTCGGAAAAAAAGGACTAGAAAAGAAGCGTTAGCAAATAGCAAGTTTAAAGATCCAATTTCAGGGCCCCAATGATAACAAAGTGATACACATGGAATGTTAGTGTCACCCCGATGGCCAAGGGAGATTTGGAATATGATACCATTGGAAAATAGGGTTCCGTGGTAATAGAGCCACTGCTAGAGTTAAAGAGAGAAAAAGTTCTTCAGTACTAAGTCAATCGTGTGTCCGTAAATCTGTTGAGTTAGGAGATAAGATTAAGAGTGGAGATGCCTTATTCCCGCTATTCTTCTCATCTAGAGTCGGGGAGGACGTATTATAATACCAAATATAGGGATTATTGTGATAATGGTAAGCAGAACAATGCTGAATTTTGGCGTAGCTCCCTAGTGGACAGCATGGAGAGACAAAGAATTAGAGGGCCAGAAGGACTAGTATACAAAATTCAAATTCTCACCTAGAAAGGGTAGCCTGGGTTAAGGATACAACTCAGTATGGGTTCATACATATTCTTATCAGGAATACTGCTCTCAATGATTGATAATCAAAGGATTTCGTAGCTGTCCAATGATAAAAGATCATAGTATCCCAGGATATTTAAATACCTTGTACCCCAGGTAGAAGGGGCTCAGTACAGTATAATTCTAAGATTCTCCAAGGAAAGTTTGGGAGTTCAAAGAAAGCCCTTGTAGTTTGCTCCCAGTCAGGTGGTCGAGATAAACGCACGATATAGACACTCGAAGATACGATACATGAAGCCCTCAGAGTTGTGGAAGAAGTAAAGTTCCTACAGGAGTAAATGTCAATAGTTCAGGATTGCAAAAAGTCACTCACCAATGTGTGATACTGAGATTTAAAAGATGATGTTCATGATGGGATATCCTTGAGGGCCATACCCATAAAGGTGTAACAAAAATTCAGCCAGGAAGGTAAGTTTAGTTCCAGATACATCGAACCGTTTAAAGTTACCAAAGGATTTAGCTAAGTGACTTTCACGCTTGGGATTAGCTCTAGAATCATAGGAGTTCGCTCAGTTTTAACACATTGATATCACCGAGGTATATAGGAAATTTCTCTTGCATATTGTCTATTGAGAATGTTCGGATTACTGAAGACAATGTCTCAACTATTATCCTTTATCACTAGGTCTAGAAGTTTCGAATTCATGAGATGGAATTCATTAAAGTACTATGAAAAAGCAGTGACATAAAAATAATATGGGAAGCTGAGAAAGGAATAATATCTAGATATTCTTCCATAGGCCGAACATCAAGTTCGCGTAATATTCATGTGATACGATCCCCTTATTCCTACTCCATAGCAGTAAACTTATTTCATACACACGTTCAGATGATGATCACAGCATAAATATGACAGATGCAGCTCAAACACCAAGATTTGGAAAAGTCTAGGTGAGTTATGGATTACCTTTATGATTACCGTGGTAGATAGACGGTCGTGCGGGGCTAGTGATATTATATTACTTTGGATGGACCAGTGTGGCACTTGTATTGATTCTAACTACTTGACAAGTTTTGGAATAGTCCTATTTACAGAGAAGACTCTGCCGAAATTGTTAAAGAATTTTGACAGTTAGGGGTTCTAAATTCATGACCTCAACATTTAAGGATGAATGTTTCTAAAGCGGAAGGATGTTACACCCCGTACTTTGGACGTCATTTTCATTATGGATTAACTAACATAAGCTTAGTAGGGTTGATATTCCATCACAAGGTTAACAAAGGTTTAGATAGTGTTAAGTATGTTTTGTAAGAGTTCAGGGCTAAATGAGTCGAAGAAAGTGAGTGCGTTGAAATCCGGTGAAAATCGGACAGAAATTTCGGACTTGATTTTTGGCCCATTTTGTTGAGGGTATATCTCCTAGTATATAAGGAATTATAGAGTGCATAACCTATCTAAATTCAAGTTCAGAGAGTCTAATTTCTAATGCAACTCACAGTTCGTCAATCTTAGAAATTTTGGAAAATACGGACTATCAAAAATTGTACAGTCCGTCAAAGTTGGAGGGCATATTTTTGTTTAGGGTCTAAATTTGGAATTTCGGGTTGGGACCTCATTTTTCATCAATACCAGACCCTAAAGCCTCTCCCAAACCCTCTCTAAGATATTGGAACATCTCAAGAGAAAATCAAAGGCAAATCACGCCAAATCAATGTGATAAAATTCGTGGTTATCATAGTAATCATTTCTCCCTATAGAATCGATTTCGGAAAACCTTGGAAGTGGAATAGCTTGATGTTTTAGGAGGATTAAGGCATGTAAAGGTAAGTTCTATCCTCATCTACTTATTTCTATGATTAATTGATGATTTTGAGAAAGTTGTGAAAGGATTTTCATAATCGAAGCTCGTAAACTTGTGAAATCATCGTGATATGATTTGTTGGGTTGTTTCCCTTGAATCATAAGTTGAATTGGATAATCAAATTGATTGTATATGTTATATAACTACGGTTCGAAGGATTGGGGGATCGAATTACATAAGTTATCCTTATTAAAAAAGCCTAAGAATCCTATATGCCTAAGTTGTTCGACGATATTCCTACGTGAGTTTTTCTATAGAATATGGATTTGATATTGATATCAACCCTTTATATGATATAGATAACCATTTGTAAGAAGTGTGAGGACTTGTAGAACAGTTGTAGCTTCATGGACAAAGTATGTGAGGCTATCCCTTTCTTTCAAAAACATGAAATCTAAAGCGTTATTGTTTCGAAAAGAAATGTCAAAAGCCTTGTTCTATTGTATAATGAAATCTCTTGTCAAGAAGTATTCATTGATTATTCTTATTCTTATAATCATTGTTGTTGGTTACTGGTTTAATTATCATAAGTCTTCAAAAAGAAGTATTCAAAGAGTTAATCGTCGAGTCGACCAATAGTCGTGTCAAGGCAAAGTTAAAGAGTATATGAGTTTCAAAAGAGGCCAAAGAGCCATTTTTATCACAGTCTGTTTTCCACACTACTAATTTCCATTACGATTGATATATTTTATTTCATCGACATTTGATATCATGTATACAATCATGATCATACATTTGGATCAGGTTGCGTGTTCATTAACACATACATATATTGGATCAGGTTGCACATTCTGCAACACACACACCCATACACATTTATATATATATATATATATATATTGGATCAGACTATGCACCGCAACAGGTACATGGACTCCGCGGGTCCTCCATGGGTCATGAGTACCGAGGCATAGAGGTATTCTACCCGGAGCGTGTGTGTATATTGCATTGCGTATCCATACATACACTTTAAAGTATACCTGAGGGTAGTGACATGTTATACACCTCGCGTTATAAGTCGGGGGTATTTTATCGAGACAGGTTGTATTTGAGTTTCAAGGTTTCATTATTAGCCTTATATGGCATCCAGGTTGCGCTATGCTTTCCTTTACAAATAATCTTATCATATTGCTTTTATGGTCTTCTTTACAGCTTATATTTTAATATTGCTATTCATGGCTTACATATTCAGTATATCTTTTGTACTGATGTCCCTTTCTGAGACACTGCGTTTTATGCCGCATGTACAGATAGAGATGCAGATGATTCCTCACAGTAAGTGATTTGACTCAGCTGGAGGTTGTCACTCTCCTTTATTCTTGAGCAGTTTAGTGAGTTGATAGTATGATGGTTGTGTACATATGTATAGTTGGGTACGGTGGGGCCCTGTCCCGGCCATGTCATAGTTATATTTTCCATAGAGGCTTGTAGATTGAGTTATGTGTATATTTTTCTTGTTGTGGTCTTGTCGGCCTTGCTATATATGTATATTGGCCTTGCTGTCATCATATCAGATTGTTATATTCGGGTTACTCTTGTATTGATCATTCTGAGGCCTCGATGACCTAGATCATTGTATGTCCAAGCTATGATATGCAGGTGTTATGCTTGGGTTGTTCAGGCGTTGGGTGTCGGCAACCCCTCCCCTAGGTGGACTAGATTTGACTTTTCAAATAAATTGGACTCTAGCGGACAACTCGAGCTAAACCGTTGTTGATTGTTGGAGGACTGCGAACTAACTACGTCTTCAACGTGTTCCAAGAAAGTTTTTCCTTTTATAGTGGAGGACGATTGTGAAACCCCATAACTTTCTTTGAGCGCCAATGCGAGTGTGTGTGCATGTCATTTGACGGAATTTTATGCCATGAATGCAATGACAATAGACATATGAATTTACACACATAAGCAAATAAATACAAATAAAGCTGCAAATATTGAAACTCTTATGGTTAGAACCTAGTTGAAATTTCTAGCAAAAGCGCCATCTGTTATGGTTCACTTTTATGCAGACGCAAAAGCTACTATCGTAACTTGGATCTTTGTTGATTTAACAGAGTCATCACCTAATTAATTAAGAAAATTAGGGAAATTATTTGTTTAAGATTAACTCTTTTTTAAATGTTTTTGAGTACCAAAGTTCGGTGAGGGGTTGGTGATTCCCCATGAAGGTGTTAGACACCTCAGAAGGAATCCGCCCAATTTACCTACAAGTTTTAAATCTCGTGGCTAAAAAGTATATATTTGCTTAAAATGGTTTATATGGGATATGTATTTAAGTGAGAATTTAGTAACATATTGCTCTTACTTGTTCACTCATGGCATGTTCTTTGGAAAGAAATATTTAATAAAAGAATTTTATGAAATCATCTTGATTTTTAGTAAAATTGGTTAAGTGTGACTCAAATAGTTTGAAAAAAGTGTGTTAAAATTTCATCATTTTTTCCTAAACCAAAACACACCCAAAAACTCCTTTCAGTAGAGTTCCACCAAACTTGACCCAAAATAATGTAAGTTTACTCCCATTTGAATTAACTTTAAAATGTTTCAGTGTATCCCATTTATTTATCACGTCATGTTTTGTCCAAGTAAAGGGAAAAACTTTCAAAAAATCTCTTTTTGTTTTAAATTAGAACTAGGCAATGCAAAACACCATTTTGAAATCAATTTTATATTTTAACGTTTGAAGATTTGAAAATTTGAATAATTTTACCAAAAGAAGTATGATCAGTTGCGTCCTTTTTGAAAACCCAACTATTTTGATATTTTGAAACAAACATAAAATCAGTTTGAAATTCATTTTTCTATCCCAAAGTTCAATTATTTTTTTAAAAAGAAATCCCAAAATATTTTGCCGTTTCAAAAGATTGTTTTGAATGAGTTTCTGAAAATCAATTTTGAAAGTTGGATTATACTAGAATCGTTGCCTACTCGGAATTCCAACCAAATCCCTAACGGGTTTCAATAATATATAGTAATTCTTTCAAGTACATATTTTTATAGATGTGATAGTAAACAAAAGCAAGTGGGCTGGTGGGTTTACTAAGCCCACCGACATAGGTCTTCACAACTTTCACCCATTGTTGGGCCTTTAAAGTGTGACTGATTGGATCTAATGCAATGTTGGCCCTTTGGCCCAACAGAATCAGCGTAGGGACAAGGCAAACCAAATTAGGGCCCTATTATAGGGGTAGCCTAATTGGATCCATTTGTTATGCAAGAAGTTCGACTAATTAAATAAAATTTATGAAGGGCAAAAATTAAGTATCAACACCACCTGTCGGATGGTACCAGCCGAGCTGATGGAGTTGACGGAACAATTACAGGATTTGAGCTAGTGGTTCATTAGACCAAGTGTACCTATTTGGGATACTCCGATGCTATTTGTGAAGAAGAATGATGAATTTATGTATATGTGTATCGATTGTCGGTGATTGAACAAGGTAACCATTACGAACAATTATCTGATATCTCACATTGATGATTTGTTTGATCATCTTTAGGGTGCTTAGGTTTTCTAAGATTGACTTGAGATCTGATTATCATCAATTGACATTAGGGTACATGATATCCCTGAAACGACTTTTACGGACGCGTTATGGCCATTATGAGTTCTTGGTGATGTTATTTGGATTGACTAATGCCCCAATAATCTTTATGAACTTGATGAACGTGGTATTTCGGCTGTATTTGGGTTCCTTCATGATCATTTTCATCAACAACATCCTGAAATACTCCCGTAGTAGGGAGAAGCATGAGAAACATTTGAGTATTATATGGGATTCTGAAGGAGAAGAAGCTTTATAACAAGTTTTTGATGTTTGGGATTTGGATTAGTTCTTTTGAATTGTTGAGGCATGTAGTGTCCAAGGAAGGTATTATGGTAGATCCCAAAAAGATTGAGGCAGTTTGGAATTTGGTCATACCGGCTTCAGTTAGCAAGATTCAGAGTTTCATAGGCCACACATGTTATTATCAACAATTTATGGAGGATTTTCATCTATTGCGTCTCCATTGACTAGGTTGACCCAAAAGAAAGTGTCTTTTTAGTGGTCCGATAACTGAGGTGAGTTTTAAAAGATCAAGACTTTATTGACTACCCTTCGATTTCTACTTTACCCGTGGAGATGGAGGGTTTTACCGTGTATTGTGATGATTTTCCAATTGGTCTTGCTTGTGTATTGATTCATAACTTGGATTTGGCAGCGGTAGTATTTGCATTGATGATTTGGAGACATTACCTCTATGGTGTGTAATGTGAGGTGTTCACGGATCATCATAGTGTCCACTATATAGTCAATCATAGAGATCTTAATTTAAGGCATCGAAGGTAGTTCGAATTACATAAGGACTATTCCATGACAAATTTTTATCATTTGGGAAAGGCTAATATAGTGATGGATACCTTGAGTTAAAAGGTGATGAGTATGGTAGTCTAGATTTGTTATACGGGGGTGGAGTCCTTTGGCCATGGATATCGAGTCGTTAGCCAAAAGCTTTGTGAGACTTGATATTTCAGAATTCGGTAAGGTTCTGACTTATGTGGAGGCCAGGTTGTCCTTATTGGAGCAGCTTCGGGCTCTACAATTTGATGATAAGAATTTATGTAAGATTCAGGACAAGGTGTAGCGACGAGAAGACAAGGAGGAAATTCTAGATGATGAGGGGGTTCTGAGGATTAAAGGTCAGGTTTGTGTTCCTCAGACAGGTGATTTGACTAGATTTATCATTGATAAGGCCTATAGTTCGAGCTATTCTATTCATCCACGGGCTACTAATATGTATCGAGACTTGAAACAACATTATTAGTGGTGTCAAATAAAGAGGAACATAGTGGATTTTTTATCTCGATATTTGAATTGTCAACAAGTATGAGCGCCAAATAATTGGTGGAGTGACTCAGAGGATCCCCATACCTTAATGGAACTGGGAGCAAATTGCGATGGACTTCATGGTACGGTTACCATGGATTTTGGTTAAATGTGTTGCTATTTAGGTTGTTGTGGATCGGATGACCAAGTCGACGTACTTTATTCCAGTTTAGACTACCTACAATTCGGAGAAATTAGCCAAATTCTACGTCCGAGGGATAGTTCGTTTGCATGGGGTGCCCGTTTCTATCATTTCAAAATAGAGCATAATTAACATCTCATTTTTGGCAGTCTATGGAGAAAGAGTAGGGTACTCAGGTGGAGCTTAGTACAGTTAACCCGCAGACTAATAGTCAGTCTGAAGGCACTATTCAGTTCTTTGAGATTAATTTGCGGGCATGTGTGATCGACTTTGGTGGTCACTAGGATCAGTTTCTAGCCTTGGCGGAGTATGCTTATATATTGAGATGGTACCGTATGAGACACTATATGGTAGGAGATGTCATTGTCCGATTGGTTAGTTTGATGCTTTTGAAATTAGGCCATGGGGTACTAATTTGTTGAGAGATTCCTTGGATAAGGTTAAGTTGATTTAGGAAAGGTTTCTCACAGCTTAGAGTATGCAAAGAGTTACGCGGATCAGAAGGTCCATGAGTTGTAGTTCATTATTGGGGGGCGAGTTCTGTTGAGATTTGTGCTCATGAAGGGTGTGATGTGGTTTGGAAAGAAGGGCAATTTGATCCCGATGTATATTAGGCCATTTGAGATTATTCATCGTATTGGCGAGGTGGCGTATGTGTTAGTCTTGCCACTTGGGTTATCGGGCATTCACCATATCTTCGTGTTTCGATGCTAAAGAAGTACCATTAGGATGGTTCACATATGATTCAATGAGATTCAGTGTTACTTGATCAGAATCTATCCTTTGAGGAGGAGCCGATAGCCATCTTCGATAGGCAAATCTAGAAGTTGAGATCAAATGAAATTACTTTAGTAAAGGTCCGATGGAAGCATCATCTGATTGAGGAGGCTACATGAGAGACCGAGTTATATATGCGGATCAGATATCCGTACCTTTTCGAGGATTCATGTACTATTTTTTCCTATACATTCGAGGACAAACATTTCTTTAACTGGTATATAATGTAATGACCCTCCATGTCGTTTTATATATTTTTACTTTTTATCACCAAAATACCTTTTCTGTAACTTTATATTGGTATTTATCACTTAGAGAGATGGTGGCACGGTTCTTGAGGAAATCGAGTGGGTTTTAGATCAATTTGGTAAAAGTAGAAGTTTTTAAGTTAAGGAAGTGAGAATGTTTGACCAAAGTCAATATCGGGGGAAATGCATACGCCTCGAAGTGTTGTCGATTCCATTAGGTATGGAATATGATTTATGACATAATCAAGTTATTGGTTTGAGTGCCGAGGCAATCGGGTATGATTTGAGACATTGGTTGAGAAACTAGATAATTTGAGGATTTGCAGTTGACCTCGGTCAATATAAGATGACGTTTTTTGGAGTTTCGAGTGTGCGAGTAGGTCTGGATTGTGTTTTATGACTGAAATTCATATATGGTTAGTGTCTGGGAGGTTCTGGATGAGTTCTAGTGTAACACCTCCTACTTTCAAACTAAACCATGCTCATGATTCAGAAGTTTAGGAAACGAAGACGGGGAGTGTGTAGTTAAAAATCTATTTCAGTTTAGTAATCTCTATTTTACGCCAGGATTATAGTACCATAAAACATAGTTCGGCCCATAGAAATTTCACCGTACAATGAACATCGAAAATCAATGGAATACAATGGCTTATACAGATCGTACCTTTTGACCATAGAAATACTCCCAGCCTTTGGTGATCATTGGAATTTGTAGCTCGATGACGGCCATTTTATACGGACCATAAAAATTATGTAGGGACCGTAAGTCCCGCCGTACAAGTTATATGGACTGTACAATCCTGCCGTATAACCCCCAACGGCTAAACAATATATATTCACAAAATTAGTTCTAAAAATCAGTTTTTCATTCTTTTCAAGCCCTAGCATGAAGGTTCTCTCCTCCCATCACTCTCATACACCAAGGTAAGTCTATTCGAAGTATTCCAAGTGAATTCTAGTATACACACAAATTTTAAGTAAAAATTTATTGTTTCTACCCTAAGGTTTTCAAGAAAACTCATCTCAAGGTTCAAACTTTTGAGAATTATATATCAAGTTCAGATCTTTATTATATGTTTTGGAGTGATTAAGGTATGTAGAGCTTCTATCTACGTGTGGGAACATCATTGTTATTTTCGACGCCACATTCATCGATGAAATCATGAATTCCCATAACATAGGGTTTTTATTCCAAGTTCATGATAACCCTAAACTACATGTGTCATGATATACCATGCTTGTATTACTAATTCATTATTGTATTCTTGATATTCCTTTATGGTTATTAGGAATTCGTCTATAATCCATGAATGCCCATAACTTTAGTTACATGGGTTCTTAAATGCAAGCCCGGGACCAGTACCATTTCATTATAATAAATTTTAAATGTTTTAAGACTTATTACAAGTTATATTTCAGCTATACATGTTGACTATATTTACAAATCATGTTTACCAGTTATATTTATGAAATGCATAGGCTTACAAGCCAAATATATTCATATTCATGTTTGGGAGTTGCACAGATTACCGAGAAGGCTCAGACAGCTTGAAACTACTTATGTCAACGTAGAATAAGGATCGCTCCTCCCAATTAGGACGATTAATTCATGTTACCCACAACGGGTTATTGGATCCATTCATGTCATTTTCATATCTCGTACCCTGAAAAAGTACAAGATGGCTTAGCTGATCGGGTAGAGATCAGACACCACGTTCTCACATGGTAGTTAAATGTCGATTATACTAAATCTCTCCCATTTATAATAAGTTATCATGTTTTATTACTTCATGTCAGATATTATACATGCTCATGCTCATACTCAGGTTATAGTTTCAGTTTCAGTTCCTATTATTTCTTGTGCCTACTTATTCTTTCAGTTGCTTTACATACAGTACAACTGAAAGGTGCATGTACTAAGTTTGAGGACGACGGATCTGCTCATTAGGATTTCTTAAGTATCAACTATTGGTGAGCCCCATTTCATCGAGGGTGTTAGTTTAATTATTTTCATATTATGCATTACAATAGAGGTATGCCAGGGCCATGTCCTGGCAAAACAGTTTGCAATCAAACTCATATTTTAGAGGTTTCATAGACTAGTTTAGCATGTCATGTCAGATATTCAATATTCAGACTTATCATATTTTTCATATTATTCCGCAATCATAATTACAGACCATATTTTTAGTATTATATTTTTACATGTTTTAAATTATTATTATTGCATGTTTTGATGCCCATGTTGATTTAGTAGCCCATGTGGTTCGCTCGATCACATGCAATCAGGCATCGAGTATCGTGTTTCACCCAAGGTATAGTTCAGGGTATTACAAAACTTCGTATAAAAGACTAGGTACAAGTGTCTTAGGGAGTATATGAAACTGTATCCAGTGGGGTCACTTTTACGTGTGTGAGGCGCCCACACATATAAACAGCTTACCATAAAGACATCTAGGATTGCCTCACTTCTTTCATACTCTAGATCATGCAGTTAGAGCTATACCTTCAGGATATTCTTCTAACTCATGCTTATTACATATTTAAGAAAATGCCTGCTAAAAGAAAGTCAGCTACAAGCAAGAGGGCTACTATCAATGCTGCTCAAGAGAACAACACCCCCACCTGACACTAGGCGGACTGTGGAGATTCATACTCTAATTCAGCTGCCTAGTTCCACTGACCTATATGTTAGGGGAGCTATTCAGCTGCTCACCTAAATTGTGGTTGCACAAGCTCAATGTCAGGTAATGACTCCGAGTACATGTACTAGTGGAGATTCATCCAGTTTTAGGACTCGGGAATTTCTACCTATGGACACTCCCATGTTCATAAGGTCTAGTAAGACAGAGGATTCGCAGAACTCCATTGATGGTCATCAGAAGTTTTTTTCGTTATATGCATGCTACTAAGTTACATACAACACATTTGGGGGCTTATCAGTGTCAGGATATTGCTATTGTTTGGTATGAGTCAAGGGAACAGTCCCGAGGGGAAGATGCGTCTCCTGTGAATTGGGATGAGTTTGTAGATTCTTTGATTGAACACTTCCTGTCATTATAGGTCATGGAGGCAAAGGCCATTGAATTTGAGAAGCTACGAAGAATGGTAGGAGTGTGCATGAGTACTACCTCTACTTTGTTTCTCTGTCCATGTATGCTCCACACATGGTTCAAGATATGAGGGCCAGAGTTAGGCATTTTTTGCGAGGTCTTGACCCCCATGTTGTTTGATGCTGCTAATATTTTTGCTCAGAACAAGGAAATGATTGTTGGTTTTGTGCAATGTAATGAGAGCAGAATAAAGGAAGAAAAAGTGTTACAAAAGGAGAAAGATAGGGAGTTTAATAAGAGGGCTATGTCTTCAGGCCACTTCGATCATGGGGGAGGTAGAGGTAGATAGTTCTTTAAAAATAAGTTATCAGGACCTGCTCCATCTTCAGCCAGTGCCCCAATCCCAAAATTCAGAAATGATCAGAATAGAAAGAACTTCAGAGCATTAGGCTCTCAGTCATAGGCCAGTATGGGTCAAAAGACCTTTGCTAATCCAATTTGTGGTAAGCGTGGTAAGAGACACCCACAAGAGTATCGCATAGGTATGGGTATCTGTTATGGGTGTGGTCAGTGAGGTCACTTTCAGAGATACAATCCATCAACGAGGTAGGTTACAGGAGAAAATGTGGCTCAGTCCACAAAGTCAGTAGTTCCTCATAATTCACAGGGCAATCAGGGTGTGATACAGTTAAGTCTGATAATATAGGTAGAGGTCCAAATCGCTTTTATGCACTAGCAGGTCTTCAGGATACAGAGACTCTGGTAGATATTATCAACAGGTATGCTAACCATTTTCACTTTTGACATTTATGCCCTTATGGATACTGGATCCACTCTATCATATGTAACCCATTTATTGCTAAGAAATTTCGGATAGATCCAGAAAAGTTGCATGAACCCTTTGAAGTATCCACTCCGGTTGGTGAGTCAGTTATAGCTAGATAAGTATATATGGGTTATCTAGTTAAAGTCTATCACCACATTACACTAGCTGACTTGGTAGACTTTGATGTAATCATAGGAATGGATTGATTGTCATCATGTTATGCCACAATAGGCTATAGAACCAAAATTCTCAGTTTTTAATTTCCCGGTGAACCAGTCATAAAATGGAAGGGTGATGCAGTAGCACCTATAGGAAGGTTTATTTCCTACCTTAAAGCCAAAAAGATAATATCCAAGAGGTACATTTACCATCTAGCTAGAGATAGGGATACAGATACCCAGACCCCAAGTCTTCAATCTATACAAGTTGTCAATGAGTTTCCAGAAGTCTTCTTTGAAGATCTTCCCGTAGTCCCTCCCGATAGGGAAATTGACTTTGGAATTAATTTATTTCCTGGCACTGAGCTGATATCTATTCCTCCATAAAAATGGCTCCAACAGAGTTAAAAGAATTAAAATCCCAGTTGAAAGATCTCCTTGATAAGTGTATCACATTGGGGTGCACCAGTCTTGTTTCTTCGGAAGAATGATGGTTCTTTGCGTATGTGCATTGACTACCGAAAATTAAAAAAGGTCACCATTAAGAACAATTATCATCTTCCCAGATTCGATGACATGTTCTATCAACTTTAGGGTGCCCATTATTATTCCAAGATTGACCACAGAGCAGGGTACCATAAACTTAAGGTTAAGGAAGTTGACATTTAGAAAACCACCTTTAGAACTAGATAAGGTTATTTCAAATTTTGTGTCATGATGTTCATATTGATGAATGCACCATCTTCATTCATTGATCTTATGAATAGGGTCTTCAAGCCTTAACTTGATCTTTTTGTCATTGTCTTTATTGATGATATTCTAGTCTATTCCCATATTGAGCGGATCGTATAGAACATCTCAGAATAGTGTTGTAGACACTCCAGCATCGCAAGTTTTATGAGAAATTTTCCAAGTGTAAATTTTGGCTAAAATTAGTGGCGTTTCTAGGCCTCTTCATTTCTGGAGAAGGCGTGAAGGTAGATTTTTAGAAAATCGAGGCAGTAAAGAATTGACCCAGACCTACCTCAGCCTCTAGGATAAAGAGTTTCTTGGGTCTGGCTGGCTATTACATGCATTTTGTATAGGGATTGTCCTCCATCATAGCTCCATTAACTAGATTAACTCAGAAAAAGTCAAATTTCAGTGGTCAAAAATTGAAAATGAGACTGACTTCTACTCCAGTGTTAACATTGCCAAAAGGAACCGATGGGTTCGTAGTGTATTGTGATGAATCAGGAATTGGTCTCAGATTTGTTTTAATGCAGCATGGTAAGGTTATAACTTAAGCATCCATGAAAAGAACTACTCGACTCACGATTTACAATCACTAGCAGTGATTTTCATGCTCAATAAATGGCGCCACTATTTGTATGGAGTTCACATTGACATTTTCACAGATCACAAGAGCCTTCAATATATTTTCAAGCAGTGGGAGTTGAATCTTAGATAGAGAAGATGACTTGAATTGATAAAGGATTATAATATGGATGTTCTCTATCACCCGGGGAAAGTAAATATGGTAGCCGATGCTCTTAGTTGCGATCCATGGGAAGCTTAGCTCATATTTAATAAGAAAAGAGAACTATGATGAAGTAAATTCACCGACTAGCAAGTGTAGGAGTTCAACTCATGTACTCCGAAGATAGTGGTGTTGTTGTCCAGAACAAGTTTGAGTCCTCCTAGTAGCCGGTGAAAGAGAAGAAATCTAATGATCCCTATTTATTGTAGTTGAAAGAAGGGATTCACAAGCATAAGACTATAATTTTTGAACAAGGGGGAGATGATGGTACTTTAAGGTATCGAGGCAGGTTATGCATTCCAGATGTGGATGGACTCAGAGAGAAAATTATGGCAGAAGAGTACAATTCTAGGTATTATATCCACCCAGGTTCTACAAAAATGCATCATGGTCTTAAAGAGAATTATTGGTGGAACGATATGAAGAGGAATGTGGCCAGTTATGTAGCTAAGTGTCCAAATTGTCACCAAGTGAAGGCTGAGCACCAGAGGCCTAGTGGGTTAGCTTAGAATATTGACTTTCCTGTTTGGAAATAGGAGATGATAAACATGGACTTCATAACAGGTCTACCTAGCTCATCCCAAAGGCATGATTTCTAAACATGGACTTCTAAATCAGCACATTTCTTGCCAGTCAAGACCACAGATTTAGCAGAAAATTATGCCAAGTTGTATATCTGAGAAATTGTCAATCTTTATGGGACCCTAGTGTCCATTATTTCATATCGTGGTGCTCAGTTCATAATAAACTTTTTGAAGTCTTTCCAGAAAGGATTGGGTACCAAGGTAGATCTCCGTACAACTTTTGATCCTTAGACAGATGGACAGGTAGAGCGGACTATTAACATCCTCAACGATATGTTTAGATCAAAGGTAATTGGGATGATCACTTGACTCTCATTGAATTTGTATATAATAACAGTTACCATGCTAGTATCCAAACGACACCTTTTGAATATCTGTATGGGCGAAGGTGTAAATCATCAATTGGTTGGTTCGAAGCTGGTGAAGCAGTATTGTTGGGACTAAACTTGGTCCATCAGGCTATATAAAAAGTCAAGTTAATTCAAGAGTTGTGGAAAATAGCTCAGATTCACCAAATGTCGTATTTGGATGTGAGGCGTAGAGACTTGGAGTTTCAGGTTGATAATTGGGTATTTCTGAAAGTTTCACCTATGAAAGGTGTATTAAGGTTCAGAAAGAAAGGGAAACGCAGTCTCAGATATATCAGACCATACAAGATCATATAAAGAATCGGACAAGTGGCTTATCAGTTTGAATTTCCATAAGATTTAATTTAGTATACCCGGTGTTTCATGTATCTATATTGAGGAAGTGTGTGGGAGACCCATCGCTGGTTGTCCCAGTGAAAGTGTTGTAGAGAAGTCAGAAAGTTGAGGATGCTAAATGGGAAGCCGAAGAAGACATGAAGTCCAGATATCTACACTTATTTGAGGAGAAAGAAGAAAGCGTACAAGGTAAATACCCTCAGTATTCATGTCATTTCTCATGTGTATCCATATCTCATGTTTCACGTTCGTGTATTCATTACTCATGTCTCATTCCCTCATGTTCATATTTTCATGCAATCATGTCCTTCAGTTCTTACGCTCCATGTCATATTTCTTCACATTTATGTACTCATTCCATGCCTATTCTCATTCTTAACCATGACCCATCATTTGAGGATGAATGATCCCAAGAGGGAGATATTGTAATACCTCGTACCTTCAAACTAAACCATGCTCATGATTCAAGAGTTTAGGAAAACAATTTGGAGAGTGTGAAGTTAAAATCCATTTTAGTTCGGTAATCTCTATTTTACGCCAGGTTTATACGGACTGTAGAACATGGTACATACCATAGAAATTTCACCGTACAATGACCATCGAAACTCAATGAAATATGGTTAAGGAAGTTTACATTTAGAAAACCACCTTCAGAACTCGCTAAGGTCATTTCAAATTTTGTGTCATGTCATTTATATTGATGAATGCACCATCTTCGTTCATGGATCTTATGAATAGGGTCTTCAGGCCTTATGTTGACCTTTTTATAATTTTCTTTATTGATATATTCTAGTCTGTTCTCATATTGAACGGATCGTATAGAACATCTCAGAATAATGCTGTAGACACTCCAGCATCGCAAGTCTTATGAGAAAATTTTCAAGTGTGAATTTTGGCTGAAATTAGTGGCGTTTCTAGGCCACGTCATTTCTGGAGAAGGCATGAAGGTAGATTTTTAGAAAATCGAGGCATTAAAGAATTGGCCCAGACCCACCTCAGCCTCTGGGAAAAGGAGTTTCTTAGGTCTGGCTAGCTATTACAAGAGCTTTGTAGAAGGATTGTCCTCTATTATAGCACCATTAACTAGATTAACTCAGAAAAAGTTAAATTTTACTGGTCAAAAATTGAAAATGAGACTGACTTCTACTCTAGTGTTAACATTGCCAGAAGGAACCGATGGGTTCGTAGTGTATTGTGATGAATCGAAAATTGGTCTCAGATTTGTTTTAATGCAGCATGGTAAGGTTATAACTTAAGCATCCAAACAACTTAAGCCTCATGAAAAGAACTACTCGACTCACGATTTACAATCAGAAGCCGTGATTTTCGCGCTTAAGATATAGCTCCACTATTTGTATGGAGTTTACATTGATATTTTCACAGATCACAAGAGCCTTCAGTATATTTTCAAGCAGCGGGAGTTGAATCTTAGATAGAGAAGATGACTGGATTGATAAAGGTTTATAATGTGGATGTTCTCTATCATTCGGGGAAAGTGAATGTGGTACCCGATGCTCTTAGTTGCGATCCATGGGAATCTTATCTCATGTTTAATAAAAAAAGAAAACCATGATGAAGGAAATTCACTGACTAGCCAGTGTAGGATGGTACTTTAAGGTACCGAGGCAGGTTATGCATTCCAGATGTGGATGGGCTCAAAGAGAAAATGATGGCAGAAGAGCACAATTCTAGGTATTCTATCCACCCAAGTTCTACAAAAATGCATCATGATATTAAAAAGAATTATTGGTGGAACGATATGAAGAGGAATGTGGCCGGTTATGTAGCAAAGTTTCCAAATTGTCACCAAGTGAAGGCTGAGCACCAGAGGCCTAGTGGGTTAGCTTAGAATATTGACATTCCTGTTTGGAAATTGGAGATGATAAACTTGGACTTCATAACAGGTCTACCTAAGTCATCCCAAAGGCATGATTTCTAAACATGGACTTCTAAATCGCCCATTTCTTGCCAGTCAAGACCACAGATTTAGCAGTACATTATGCCAAGTTGTATATCCGAGAAATTGTCAAGCTTCATCGGACCCTAGTGTTCGTTATTTCAGATCGTGGTGTTCAGTTCATAACAAACTTTTTGAATTCTTTCCAGAAAGGATTGGGTACCAAGGTAGATCTCAGTACAACTTTTCATCCTCAGACAGATGGCCAGGTAGAGCGAACTATTAAGACCTCAAAGATATGTTAAGAGCATGTGTCCTAGATTTTAAAGGTAATTGGGATGATCAGTTGCCTCTCATTGAATTTGCTTATAATAACAATTACCATGCTAGTATCCAGACGATTCCTTTTGAAGATCTGTATAGGCGAAAGTGCAAATCGCCAATTGGTTGGTTCAAAGTTGGTGAAGCAGAATTGTTGGGACTAGACTTGGTCCATCAGGCTATATAAAAAGTCAAGTTAATTCAGGAGCTGTGGAAAATAGCTCAGAGTCGCCAAAAGTCATATTCGGATGTGAGGCGTAGAGACTTGGAGTTTCAGGTTGATGATTGGGTATTTCTGAAAGTTTCACCTATGAAAGGTGTATTAAGGTTCAGAAAGAAAGGGAAACTCAGTCTCAGATATATCAGACCATACAAGATCATATGAAGAATCGGACAAGTGGCTTATGAGCTTGAATTTCCACAAGATTTAATTTAGTATACCCGGTGTTTCATATATCTATATTTAGGAAATATGTGGGAGATCCATCGCTGGTTGTCCTAGTGAAAGTGTGTTGGAGAAGTCATAAAGTTGAGGATGCTACATGGGAAGCCGAAGAGGTCATGAAGTCCAGATATCTACACTTATTTGAGGAGAAAGAAAAAAGCATACAAGGTAAATACCCTCAGTATTCATGTCATTTCTCATGCGTATCCATGTCTCATGTTTCACGTTCGTGTATTCATTCCTCATGTCTCATTCCCTCATGTTCATGTTTTCATGCAATCATGTCCTTCAGTTCCTATGTTCCATGTCATGTTTCTTCACATTTATGTACCCATGCCATGCATATTCTCATTCTTAATCATGACCCATCATTTGAGGATGAATGATCCCAAGAGGGAGATATTATAACACCTCGTACCTTCAAACTAATCCATGCTCATGATTCAAGAATTTTGGAAAACAATACGGGGAGTGTGAAGTTAAAGTCCATTTTAGTTTAGTAATCTCTGTTTTACGCCAAGTTTATACGGACCGTAGAACATGGTACATACCATAGAAATTTCACCGTATAATGACCATCGAAACTCAATGAAATATGGTGGCTTATACGGATCGTATAAAATTATATGAACTGTACCTTTTGACCATAGCAAGACCCCCAACCTTTGGTGATCACTGGAATTCGCAACTCTATGACGACCATTTTATACAGACTATACAATTATGTACAAACTGTACTTCCCACAAAATAAGTTGTACGAACCGTGCAATCCGGCCGTATAGCCCTCGATGTCAGAAAAATATATATTTTCCAAATTAGTTCTTAAAATCAAGTTTTCATTCTTTTCAAGCCCTAGCATGAAGGTGCTCTCCTCCCATCACCCTCATACACCAAGGTAAGCCTATTCTAAGTATTCCAAGTGTATTCTAATGTATACACATTAATTCTAAGTAGAAATTCATTGTTTATACCCTAGGATTTTCAAGAAAACCCATCTCAAGGCTCAAGGTTCAAACTTTTGGGAATTTTCCACTAAGTACAGATCTTTATTATAAGTTTTAGAACGATTAAGGTATGTAGAGTTTCTATCCACGTGTCAGAACATCATTTTTCTTGCCCATGACACGTTCATCCATGGAACCATGAATTCCCATAACTTAGGGTTTTTATTCCAAGTTCATGATAACTCTAAACTACATATGTCATGATATACCATGCTGTTATTACTAATTCATTATTGTACTTTTGATATTCCTTTATGGTTATTAGGAATCTGTCCATAATCCATGAATGCCCATAACTTGAATTCCATGGGTTCTTAAATGCATGCCCGGAACCAATACCATTTCATTATATCAACTTTACATGTTTTTAGACTTATTACAAGTTATATTTCAGCTATACATATTGACTATATTTACAAATCATGTTTACCTGTTATATTCATGAAATTCTTGGGCTTACAAGCCAAATATATTCATATTCATGTTCGGGAGTTGCACACATTACCGAGAAGGCTTAGATAGCCTGAAACTACGTATGCCAATATTGGATAAGGATTTCTCTGTGTAGTTAGGACAATTCCTTCGTGGTACCCAAAATAGGTTATTAGACACATTCATGTCATGTTCATGTCTCCTACCCCAGTATCGCTTAGTGGATCAGGCATAGATCACACGACATGTTCTCATGTGGTGGTTACATATCTGTTATACTAAAGCTCTCCTATTTATAATAAGTTATCATGTTTTATTACTTCATGTTAGATATTATACACGCTCATACTCATGTTACAGTCTTAGTTGCAAGTTCCTATTATTTCATGTGTCTACTTATTCTTTCAGTTGGTTTACACACAGTACAATTAAAATATACTTACGTCCCTTTTTGTCCAGGGCCTGTACTTCACGGTGCATGTACTGAGTTTCAGGATGACAGATCTGCTCATTAGGATTTCTTCAGTATCAGCTATTGGTGAGCCCCATTTCATCTAGGGTGTCAGTTTGATTATTTTCATATTATGCATTACAGTTGAGGTATGCCATGGCCTTGTCCTGGTAAAATAGTTTTGTAGTTAGACTTATGTTCCAGAGGTTTCATAGACTAGTTTATCATGTCATGTAAGATATTCAGTATTCAGACTTATCATATTTTTCAGATTATTCCACAATTATAATTTCATACCATATTTTCAGTAATATATTTTTACATATTTTAAATCATTATTATTGCATATTTTTATACCCATGGTGATTCAGCAGCCCATGTGGTTTGCTAGGTCATATGCAGTCAGGCTTCGAGTGTCGTATTTCACTCAGGCCATAGTTCAGGGTGTTAGATATAGTATTGGATTAGGAGTTGGGAGAAACTAGATTTTTCAATTTAAGTTGTTGCTGGTTTTCTTTCTCGCGATTGCGATAGAAGGGTTGCGATTACAGAAGCTAGGTACGCGCAGGGTCGCAATCATGCCAGTGGTGTCGCATTCACATAGAATGGGATTCGGGTCTAGGCCGGGTCGAGTTGGCACATCGCGTTTGTGATGGTCACATCGTGATCACGATCGATCTGGATAGGGCAGAATGCGATCATGAGTTGGGCCTCGCGTTCGTGAAGAACAAATTAGGCCTTGATAAATTTAATGCTCCAACTTCGAAAATCATTTCATAGTTTCATATCTTAGGTTATAGAGCTCTGGTTGGGATGATTTCAAGAGCAACTTCCATGATTCAACTCTGGGTAGGTTTCTAATCATTATTTTATCAATTCACATTGCTTTATTTCATTATGTTAGTGATTAATTCATGATTTTGAATGGAAAATTGAGGTTTCAGCCCTAGACTAGATATTATGTATCTTTCTAATTAAAAGGTCGACTTGTAGTAAACTTTAGCATATCTTTTGTATTTAAACTATTTAGGCTATGGGTAAATCAATTTTGAAAAAAAAATTCCAGTTTTGTTCTTGTGGGCTGGGTCACCTTTTTTGGTCTATTTTTGGGTTTCAAATCAAATTATAGTGATATGGTATCTACTAACTCATTTCCTTATGAATAGCGCGTATTTGATAGATTGGGAGCTTTCCAAAGCTTTATGAAAAAGAAAGGCAAAATCTTGAGGATTCGTGGAACGTTTACTCGGCATTTGAGGTATGTTAAGACTTTCTAAACTTTATTTAAGTGACATTTTTGTTAAGTAAAGATTAAAAATAGAAACAATGATGGGGTAAGGGTGTAACGGAGGGTCTCGTACCTGTGATGTGATGGGAATTGATACAAGTACTGATGCCATGATCTTGGGATTTGTATTATATTCGAATCATTCATGTCTATGTTCCGAATGCCAAAACACATGTGCATTAGCTATTATCTGCTATGTGTAGATGTGATTGTCATTATATTTGGCATATTAAGGAACCCGTACACTTTTGATAAACTTATTTGGCTATTAAGTCTTGAATTGTGATGAACTTTCCTAGCCTTGTTTAGTTATTAAGTCTGGATTTGTGTTGAACTTATTGAAGTTATTTTATATTAATCTCAAATTGTTGATATATCACTTTCTTATCTGTTGTATCATGCATATGCATTGACATGAGGTTGGATATGAGTTAAGGTTGAACAAATGGAGATCGTCCGTGTTGCAATCGTGAATGATTTATGAGTTGGGCATGTGGAGATCGTATGTGCTGGAGATTATACTATTGGTTGTGCGTTGAGATCGTTCACACGGGCACGTAGAGACTATTTCTGCTAGTATATGGACCTCACGAGTCGCTCATCCTTACTTGATTATGTGTTTAATTGATATTTACGAATTTCTTGACCTTGTATTACCCTTAATTCAGTCAAAAATTGGATTATCAAATGCATTGTAAACTTGAAAGTCTAAAAGATGGGTTTTACTTAAAAATCTTATTACTACTTCTTTTGTTGTCGGTCTATGATATATATTTCGTGCACATGGGTTAGTACTCATACTACACTTGCTGCACTCTTTTGTGGTGCATATTCAATTTCAAGCACGAGCGCATCTCATACTGCCTTATAAGTCCGAGCTTGTAGATTCAGAGTTGTGGTGAGCTTCTTGGCTGTTCTGTGAACAACATCTTGCTCTATCTTTTTTTCATTGTCACTTTAGTATTCAGACAATGTACTTTACATTCAGACTATGTTTTTGGCATTTCTAGACTTGTATGTATTTCATAGATGCTATTGTACTTGTGACGCGGATCTTGAATAGCATTTCATTTTCCGCATTTTCTTATTATGAGACTTCCTTGGATATTCTTCCATCTCTTTACTTTTTTCATTAAGTTAATGATTTTGAATAATATGGTTGGGTTGGCTCGCATAATTGTGGGATACTTAGGTGCCATCACGGTCTTGATATTGGGTCATGACATTTAATGCTTAGTCAGCCTTATGTCTTTACCCTTAAAAGGCCATCTATAATACCCACTAAATTCTAGCAATACACTTTGGCATTCTCAAGAATTGGGGATTGTTAGTAGTTGAAACTAGTTAACGAGGTACTTGGAGATGGAAGAATGCGGTGCTCAAAAGAGCTATGTCATCACACTTGCATACTATGTGTGATGCTTTTCAATTCTTAGTGGCTAAGTAAGTGTGGTCCTCTTCAGTTCTCATTGCATATATTTTATATTCTTCACTATCTTCTCATGGAGTATAGTGGCTGTGTGTGACCCTCTTATGTTCGTAGAGGCTAATTGAGTGCGATCCTTTTCAGTTTTCAGTGCATATTTTTTACAATCTTCATTACCGTCTACTAGAATATACACCTAATCTAGTGGCTATTTGTGACCTTCTTAAGTTCTTAGTGGTTAAATAATTGTGACTCTTTTCAGTTCTCAGTGCATATTTTTTACATTCTTCATTATTGAATATTAGGATTTACACCTACTTTAGTGGCTAAGTTTGACCCTTCATCTTAGTGGCTAAAATGTGACCCTCTTCAGTTCTCATATTGCATTGACAGTGAAAAATGAGAACAAGCGAAATCAATAGGATTCTCGTTGCTATATAATGTAGAAGTTTAATATAAACTCTCGGATGCTCATAAATCAATTATAGACTTGAAAAAAATTAATATAGACTACTTCTGGTAGTGTCTTCTTCCTTTTGGATGAACAACTTCTGTAATTTGATCTGAATCCATGTCAAATCTTAACCAAATTGATTCAAATTTTAGATATCAACTTCCATAGACGTTTTGGTTCATTTGAGATATCGTCCACTCTAAATAGAGCTTATTTGCGGTAATTCAAACTTTGAACAATCGTCTTCTTCAACCTTGAGAGCTACTATAAATCGATGTAAAACCATGTCAAATCTCAATAAAATTTCTTTTGAAAACCATGTCAAATCTAAAACCATTTCAAATATGAATTTCTCCTTGATGTTTCTGTTCTTTTGAAGGATCATCCGCTCGAAACATAGCTCGTTTACAGTAACTCACATTTTATAACTAGAGTTTCAAAACATTGTTAATAGCCATCAATAGCTTCCAGCTCCTCCTTCTCATTTTTCTGCACCCAAAACATATTTATTCTCACGATCCTTTTTAAGGATCATGGTGGCACCTACACTTGCCACCAGTAGGCGAATGACACTCAATCTCACTTAACAAGATGTAAGAACAAATGTGGTATAAAACTTATCTATCATGATATAAATACGAGGAACATAGTCTGAAAGTCAAATGAAACCACCACAAGATCATATTAATAATACAAGAGCAATACTGTCATAATACATCAACCAAATAAAATAGAACAAGACTAGAAGTCTGATATATATGCCTCGAATCAAGATAAAAAGACAAGATAAAGATAGAGCATCCCAGGGCATGCTGATAGTAGCATACTCACCCTGAATACCTGAATCAGCGTGCTCGAACACAGTGACGTGGTCCCGAGCTGGGAGAATGATCTAAATCTACATCTATAAAGAATGCAACAAGTATAGTATGAGTACACAATGTACCCCCGTAGGCATCATAGGGCAAAAATGATGAAAGATACGCAAAAAGAGATAAATGCCGAGTTGACAACAAATAATCCTATACTAAACAACTCAATAATCAAATTAAGTCATGTAGTTTAGTTAACAGTTCACTGAAGCAATAAGCCACTTATTCACATAAACCTTATTATTATAAGAGTTATCCGATTCCAGACAGTTCTAATAGCAGTGTTCCAGTATTCTATAATCAGCTTTTATCCTCGTTTATCCAGGAACTAATCAAGTCATCTATTATCAATTCAACACTTAATTCATCAATAGATAATCAATAAAATAAAGTATATACGATATGAATGCAATGCATATGTCAGGTACCTTTCATCTTCTAGTATACATGCATGCAAATTCTATGAACAACACACCCATGGGGTCCCCCGAAGTCCATATACTCCTCTGGAATTTCTCAACGGAGCTCAGCTCTTGGCTGCATAACTGTTGCAAGGGTGCAACTTCGTTACCCGCGTATTATCGTCATCATCTCAATGTTGCCATAATCTCATAAAGCTCTTACCTTTCCGGTCTCTTAGACCCACACCAATTCCATACCACTCTCATATTAATATTATCATAACCATGAGTGTATGAATGCAAATGATAGCACAAGGTAAGAAATCATGATGTAATGAGATGCAACCAAGTATAGAGATGAATATCACATTTTTTTAAGAATTCAATAACATATAATCTAAGTACAAATCACGATATCATATTGAAAGCATGTGTGATGAATAAACATACAATAGTAAGTATCAAACCACGCAATTGGAGAATGACACCTCCTACCATATAAAGCCTCAAATGGTGCCATCTCAATACTGGAGTGGTAGCTGTTGTTGTACGCAAACTCTACCAATGGTAAGAACTAGTCCTAATGACCACAAAGATCCATCACGTATGCTCGTAACATATCCTCCAATACCTTAATAGTCTGCTCTGACTGACCATCAGTCTTAGGGTGAAATGTGGTACTGAGATCGAAATGAGTACTCAACTCCTTTTGCAAAGTCCGCCAGAAATGAGAAGTAAACTAAGTACCCCGGTCTGAAATGATAAATATCGGAACCCCATGAAGACGAACAATCTCACAAATATATATCTTAGCTAACTTCTCAGAATTGTAAGTCGTCTAGACCGGAATGAAATGCACGGACATGGTCAATCTATCAAAAATTGACCCAAATGGCATAAAAAATGCCCAAAGTCTTGGGCAACCCAACAACAAAATCCATGGAAATCCTCTACCACTTCCACTCAGGAATGGGCATCATCTGAGACACACATTCGGGTTGCTAGGGCTCATACTTGACCTACTGGCAATTCTGACACCGAGACACAAACTCTAAAATGTCTCTATTCCTCCTACCCCACCAATAATATTGTTTCAAATCATGGTACATCTTTGTATCGCCTGGATGAATCGAATACTTAGAGTTGTGAGCCTCATCCATAATCAATCTAGTCAAATCACCAACTCGAGGAAAACGCACTCTACCATTGATCCTCAATATCCCCTCATTATCAATCATAGCCTCATTGGATCCACCACTCATCACCTTGTCTCTAATTTTACATAACTTCACATCATCATACTAGTGGGTCTTAATCTGCTCCAAGAGAGATAACCTTACCCCAACACAAGACAAAATCCTACCCAAATTCAAAATATTAAGCCTCATAAAATTGTTGGCTAATGATTGAACCCCCAATGCAGTAGGACGCTCGAAAACAATCAAGTGAGCTAAACTCCCCATACTTACTGTCTTTCAGGTCAAAGCATTTGCCACCACATTGGCCTAGCCTTGATAGTACAAAATAGTCATGTCATGTCATAATCATTCAAAAACTCCATCCACCGAAACTGCCTAGAATTTAACTCTCTCTGATTGAACACATGTTAAAGGTTACGGTATACACCTCTCAATGAACTTCATAAAGGTAATGCCTCCAAATCTTTAAAACAAACACAACTGTCACCAACTCTAAGTCATGAACATGGTAATTCTTCTCGTGCACCTTCAACTACCTCGATGCATAAGCTATAACCTTAGTCTCATGTATCAACACACAGCCCAACCAATCCTTGAAACATTACAATATACAGTAAAGTCCTTCCCCTCTACTAGAAGGGATAAAATCGGGGTTGTGGTTAAAAGATTCTTGAGCTTTATGAAATCTCTCCTCACACTCGTCGAACCACTGAAAAGGAACCTCCTTCTTAGTCAAGCACGTCTGATGAGAAGCAATAGAAAATAATCCCTGGACAAATCAGCGATAGTAGCTAGCGATACCCATGAAACTCTAAATCTCAGTCACAGAAGTCAGTCTAGGCCAGTCTCTGACTGCCTCTATCTTCTTTGGATCAACCATAATCCCATAAATGCCACTAAACTCAATAAAAATTCACACTTCAAGAACTTGGCATACAATTTCTTCTTCTTTAATAACCCAAGAACCACTCTCAAATGCTTCTCGTGGTCCTCCTTACTATTTGAATATATCAAGATATCATCAATGAACACGATCACAAAGGAATCCAAATAAGACTTGAATATCCCATTCATCAAATCTACAAACGTTGCGGGGGCATTGGTAATCCCAAAAGACATCACCAAATTAATAATGACCACAATGAGTCCAAAAAGCCATCCTTGGCATATCCTCGGCCTAAATCTTCAACTGATGATACCCAGACCTCAAATCAATCTTTGAAAACAGAGAAGCACCCTGAAGCTGGTCAAACAAGTCATCAATATGAGGAATCGAATACTTGTTTCTGATGGTGACCTTAATCAACTGTCTATAATAAATGCACATACGCATCGTGTCATCCTTCTTCTTCATGAACAATACAAGAGAACCCCAAAAAGACACACTTGGTCGAATGAAACCCTTACTCAACAAGTCCTGAAGCTGCTCCTTCAAGTCTCGAAGCTCTACCAAAACCATACAATATGGAGGATATAAATGTGAGTTCCCTGCTCTAGATCAATGTAGAAGTCAATATCTCTGTCTGGCGGCATACCCGATAAATATAATAGAAAGACCTCAGCAAACTCACTAACTACTGGAACTGACTCAAGGGACGGAGTCTCCGCGCTCATATCCCGAATATAAGCTAGGTATACCAAACAACCCTTATCTACCAACGTCCTAGCCTGAACGAAGAAAATAATCTTCTTAGGAGCAGGGATGGGAGCGCCTCTCCACTCTAATCTCAGAAGTCCAAGCATCACTAGAGTGACTGTCTTGGCATGGTAGTCTAGAATCACATGGTACGGTGAGAACTAATCCATCCCCAGAATAATATCAAAATCAACCATGTCTAAAATGACCAAGTCTACCCAAGTATCATAACTCATAAAAGTAACCACACAATGCCGATAGACTCGATTTATAACCACAGAATCACCAACTGGTGTAGACACATGAATAGGGACATCAAGAATATCACATCACATATCTAAATCACCAGAAAAGTAGGTAGACACATATGATAATGTAGACCCGGGATCAAATAATACTGAAGCAGACCGATGACAAACTGAGATGATACTTATGATAACCGCATCTGATGTTTCAGCCTCTGGTCTACTTTCAAAAGCATAACACTGAGTACCCTTTTGGCCACCTCATCCCGAACGAGCTCCATCTCTACCCATATGAGATCCACTATGGCTAGTCTGATGGGCACTATGGCCTTACAAGGAACCCCTTCTGCTAGACTTTCCGCCACTCTTGGATGGCTGTATTAGGGTCTTAAGTGTCTTAGATCCACCCGATCTAAGCCTAGGACAGTCTCTCCTATAGTCTCCAACCTCAACACAACTGTAACAAGTCCTGAACGCTGAGGGATACTAAATAGAGATAGAAGAACTCGAGTGACCACCACGGGCAGAATGCAGAGACAAAGTGACCCTGGATGATTGGCCCCCACTATAACTGCTCTACCCCGCGGAAGTACTATCTGTAATCTAGAGGGCTTCTTGAAGTGGGCGACTAGACTGCGAATGCTGGAACCTACCATGATATCTATAACCTCGAGATGTAGACCCACTATACTGTCCATATCCACGCATCCTCTTATCGGACTCATGTCTAGGCAACTTTTCCTAACAAACTCAACCATCCTAGTATGCTCAGCCACTGGCTCAAATGAAGACCCAACAACTACCAACTGTAATGTAGCCAACTAAATAGGAAGACTCAAACCTCTCACAAAGCATCTGAATCTCTTTACCTCTATAGGTAGCAACGATGCTTCAGAACATGATAAAACATGGAAGCGAATCTCGTATTCAGCAATTATCCCTCTCTTCTCAATCCTCTAAAACTCATCACGCTTGCTCAGACTCAAGCTAGGAGGCACATACTGCTCTATTAAGATCCGATAAAACCTGACCCAAGATAGTGGAGGCGACTCTGCCAGCCGATAATCAACATGAGCCCTCCACCATTTCTTCGCATCCCCCATAAGCTGAAGAGCAACAAAACAGACCCAATATGACTTAACGATACCCAAGGTATTCAGTCTCTTATCACAACTAAAAATAAACTCATACCCATCCTCCTTAGGCTATTCATAGAATACGGGAGGCTTCATGTTGCAAAAGTGCTCATATATATTTTGTTTGTCGCATGTTGTATCTGTCACTATAATTGGCTAGGGACCATACTCAAGTGCCGAAATCTCATCAATATAGGGAGCCGACATATCAGTTGGTTGAACCCCTAGAGTGTGAAACTCAGGAGTCTTTCTCTCTACCACGTAGAGTAGTCCAATGCACACCCGCCTGAGAAAAATGATCTAAAACACTCAGCAATCTGACCAACATATCCTGTAGAACCGATGTAGCAATAAATCCGGGATGATCCTGGGCTGGCCCCATCTCCTCATCAAGAAACTCATCTTGAGGCTCAATATACAGCATAGGGGAAACTTATCTAGCATGAGCCTGGCCAGCTCCCTATGCTACACCCTTGGCTGGTGCAGCTCCTCGGGCACTACCTCTGCTCGTACCATGGTCTTGACCACAACCGCGCACCATAGGTTGGTGCCTATGCCTCCTCTCTCGCTGTATCAGCATGAGTCCTTACCATCTATGTGAGAATAGAAACAAAGGTTAGATACTAACTTCATTCAACTTAGCAACAAAGGAATGAAATAAAATGATGTTTCTTAAATGTCTCATAGCCAATCGAATATATGTAGCGACCTCTCTAAACTGATTCGCAGGACTCTACTAGACATTGCTATTGTATTTAAGACCGTTTAACCTAAAGCTCTGATACCAACTTTATCATGATCCTTTTTACGAATTGTGGTGGTACCTACCCTTCTCACCAGTAGGCGAACCACACCAAATCTCACATAACAAGATGTAAGAAGAAATGCAAAAATGTAACAAAATATTTATAAAACTTGTCTATCATGATATAATTATGAGGAACAAGTCTGAAAGTCAAATGAAGCCCGCCACAAGATCAGGTCAATAATACAAGAGAACTACTATCATAATACATCAACCAGATAAAACAGAACAAGTCTAGAAGTCTGATACATGTCTCTCGAATCAAGATAAAAAGACAAGATAAAGATAGAGCATCCCAGGGCATGCCGGTAGTAGCATCCTCACGCTGAATGCCTGAATTAGCCTGCTCAAACTTAGTCATGATGTCCCGAGCTAGTAGAAGGAGTTGAGTACACAATGTACCGCCGTAGGCATCATTGGCTGACATTATGCAAAAACAAAATCAATGCCGAGTTGACAACAAATAATCCTATACTAAATAGCTCAATAATCCAAATATGTCACGTAGTTTAGTTAACAATTCACTGAAGCAACAAGTCACTTATTCACATAAAGCTCATTATTGTAAGAGTTATCTAATTCCAGATAGTTCCAATAGCAGTGTTCCGATATTCAATAATTAGATCTTATCCTCATTTATCCAGGAATAAACAAGTCATCAGTTATCAATTCAACACTTAATTCATCAATAGATAATCAATGCGTTGAAGTATGTATGATATGAAGGCAATGCATATGCTAGGTACCTTTCATCGTCCAGTATACAAGATTTCAACTTCAATGAACATCACTGCCGTAAAGGACCCGTGAAGTCTATATGCTCCTCTAGAATTTCTCAATGGAGCCAAGCTTTTGGCTGAATAATTGTTTCTGGCGTGCAACTATGTTCCCCGCGTATCATCATCATCATCTCAATGTTGTCATAATCTCATAAAGTTTACCTTTTCAGTCTCTTGGCCCACAACAATTCTATACCAAACTCATATCAATATTATCAGAACCATTAGTTTATGAATGCAAATGATAGTATAAGGTAAGAAATCATGGTGTAATGAGATGCAACCAAGTATAGAGACAAATATCACATGCTTTTAAGAATTCAATAACACATAATCCAAGTACAAATTATGATATCATATTGAAAGCATGTGTGATGAATAAACATACAATAGCAAGTATGACGACAGGACCACATAATGGCATTAAGCCCAAATAAACAGCAGTCGGAATCAACATCGGTACCCATTCAAACGTTCATCACAACCGTTTGAATGGGTCCCCAAACACGCCCAATACCCCTCAACATTTATAACGAATTACGTAATTCTATCGGAGTCTAGTGAAAGTAAACTGTAGCCTACGTCTGGGACGAACAGGAGCCTCGACTAATCAGATCTTTGCGTTTGCCTTTCCATTTCGAAGCACCTCATGGTAACGAAGTCTAATCACACATATAATATTCGTTAATATATTATTTACACAACATACAAGGACATAATCCTTAAATAAATTAAGACTTCCAAAACCAACCCCGGGCCTACGTCGTCAAGACTCAAACTTTATTAGCCAAAATCATCAATATATACTAAGTAAACATATCTCTAAGTTAATTAGAAACATATGGTCATTTGAACATTCAATTGAACAATATACGAAAAGGGTCAATTCATAACCCTAGAATTTCCCCAAATCCAAAAAGTTTTCTATAATCAAATTAAATTCTACAACATGATTATCTATCATATTCCAACTCAAATTCGCAATATTAGAGTAAATTAATCAATAAAACACTCCTAAATCAAGGATTCAACTAGATTAAGAAACGTATAACTCATCTTTCCAAATTTATAATCATATTGTATCACCACTGAAGGACTTAGAATCATGAAATAAAATTACAAAGGATGGAAATCTTACCCCAAATGAAGAGTTCACTCTTAATCATCAGAATTCTCCCCTTTTGCGGCTCTAGGTTCGAGAAAAGCTATTTTAGAAAAAGTGACTCAACCAAGGAATTTAATATGATACATGATCCAGCGATTTCGCCCCAACATAATCAACTCTACTAGTGCGGTCTCGATCCCGCATAAACTGTCCTCGCTGAAGTGGTGTCACTTGACACCTCGCCTCAGTGCAAAAGCAAACCTGACACCGCAAAGGCGCACACGGCCCTGCGGAAACCCCCATTGCCAAAGCGTAACTCATCAATTGCTCACACATCTCTCCTGTGAGCCAACCTCCGCAGAGGTGGGCGTGCAGGAGCGGACACCATAAAATACAAAACCAACTCAATCATCCACCAAACACCCAAAATACTCCCGATTCCCCCCGGACACAAACCAGTTGTGCCACCCCAGGGTAAACAGTTCTACAAACTCACTCGTGCCCTCAGATTTCCCATTTAACCGAGCTAAGATATGCTTTTATAAAAAATCATTTGGAATAACCACATATCTAAAATATCACATATAAAGCTATAAAATACATCTGATTATCTCAGAAAGCGAACCAATGACTCGACTAAGTCATAGATGACTCTCCGGAGCTACCAGAAGCGATACAACCCGGAAACAAACTCATATACTCAAAAGTCAACCTTGAGTCAACTTATCCAGCTCTAAGGTTCTAATATTGGGTTTTTCATCGGAAACTCATACAAATGAACATTGAGACCTGTGCCACCAATTCCCACACATCATAAACCCCACATAAAGAATACTAGAAGGGTCAGATGGGTAATTAAGGGTCTTTAGGTAAAAATTATTGGACATGTCGTTACATTTATACTTTAAGTTTAACTTCCAACAATGATTACACATAGAAGATGAAGGAGTAGGAGAATTTGGGAGTAAAATAATGATTTTGGGGAAAGAATAACATAGAAGAAGAAAAAGAAGGAAAGAGAAAGAGAAAGAGAAAGAGCAATATTTTGAAAAGTTTAAACATAACTCTGAAGTTTTTAAAAATACAAAGAGCCCCTACTTATTTGCTAATCTTAGCATTAGTATTTTCTCGGGCGGAAAAAAAGAAAAAGGGGTCCTGAGCTCATTGTTTCCCTAAGAATGTGGGTTTATTTTTATAATAATATTAGTAGCCTATAGAATTATAACTAATTTAAATGGATAGTTAATTTTTTATTTTTATCTCTTAATTTGAATAGGAGAAAAATATGTTTAAAAAGATATCTCAAAATATCATAAGCTATTCACTAACCACATGGTTCATTTCCTTTCGTTTCATTAACTGTTTGTTTTTAAAATATTATGTAGAGAAATCAAATAAAATTGAAATATTTGTAATAATTAAACTTAATGTGTTCAAGAAAATAATAGAAAAATTATTACGAATAGTTTTCGTTAAATTTGACTGCACGTCGTGCGGGTTATGATACTAGTTGTTCTAAGGGCAGGAAATATTACTTAAAGAAAGAAATAAAAAAATTGGAGTATTCTTAAAATTTTATGAGGAGAAAAAAGGGGAATTGTCTTCTGACACTACTAAAAATCATAATTTTTCACTGGATTTCCTACAGAAAAGTGTTCAGATGCTATTTTTCATTAAATATTGGTGGAAAAAAACAAAATAGTAGTGTTTTCACATGAAAAATAATTAGAAAGTTTCCCACCGTTTCAATGAGAACATGTTTTCCATGATGCCTTTTTCCAGTGAGCTAATTCAGTGGGAATGAAGTGAAAAAATCATATTTTATAGTACAAATTTCTCACTAAATGTCGATGAGCAAAAATCTTTATTTTTAGTAGTGTAATTTGGAGAAAATTTTGGAGGGGGGGAGGAAGGTGCCAACAATATTAATTGTAATTAACGAAGCTTTGAATTTGATTTGTCAATTGACCATTTGGTTGAATTTTATTTTTTTTTTGGTTTTCTATTTTAGCTCATTCTAGTTGATTTCTTACTTAGTAAATTTAAGAATTAATTACGTTGTATATAAGTTTGATAAAAAACTAATCACAATTAGAAACACAAATTCTCTCTCTTGAACACCCTAAAAAAGCCAAAACCCTATTTTTTTCACATTGTCTTCCTGGCGACAATGGACTCTCCGGCCACTAGACAACCTTCGTAGAAGGTTGTCCAGTTTGCTACAACATCTCCACCACAATCAAATCATCTAATATCTAACCAATCATAAGCTACAACCCTAAACCCTACAACAACAATACCACAGACCCCTCCATAAGCCAAATGTCTAATCAACAAGTACAAATATCTGAACATGTCTCTCAGAGTCAAAATTAAAGACAAGGGAAGAGATATGAGCGTCCAAGGCATGTCAGAAAGTAGCATCCTCACCCTGAATACTAATAATCAACTAGGTCAGACTCAAAGTCGAGGTCCCGAACTGGTAGAAGGAGTTGTATCTGCATCAAAAGAATGCAGCAAGTGTAATATAAGTATATAACGTATCCCCGTAGGCATCATAGGCTGACAATGATGGAAGATACATTTTTAGAGATAAATATCTAGTTGACACCAAATAATCCTATATTAAGCTGTTCAATATCCTAAATGAGTCACATTGTCCACATAGTAGTTCACCGAATCAAAAAATTGACTTGTTCATATAAGTTTTCATAATCATATAAGTCACCATAATTACATAAGAGTTCAATGTCCATAACACAAGTTATCTATCACGACCCTAAATTTCATTGTGCCGTGAGGGCACCTACCATAACCCGTTGGTGAATCCATCATACAACATCAATAAATAGCGAAAATAAAGAAGTAAATAAGAAGTAATTTAACAAGTCTTTTAAATTGAAATACATAAGTCTTAAGAACCCCCAACGTAATCTGATAGCATGAGTTCAAACTCTAACAATATCTGAATATATCTCTGAATGAGAAATACATAAACTGCCTGAATATAGAAAAACATCATCTATATAGAAATAACAATAACAGAACATAAGGTAGAATAAAGTTCCAGTTCCGGGGAAGAAGTTGCGGCTCATCCTGGACTTCAAATATCACGCTCTCTAATGAGGTACATCAAGTTACTCTGGTGTCGTCTCTTGGCTCAGTGGCTGCACATAGAGTTTAGCAAGCGTAGAGTGAGTACGAGAACTATGTGTACTCAGCAAGCATTGTCACCTGACCCTAGCTATAATGGTGGGGAGGGTTGATACTTTTCGATACCTCTCTCTACTAGTTAGTTATTTAAGCATAAGAATAATTCAGTTAACCAACCTACAGTAAGTCCATAGTGAAGTCCATAGTGCAATTAACCTTAAGTACTCTGAAGTCACACATCGCACAAGTCCAACCTAAACCAAGTTTAGGGAGTCTAGATCCATCAAGCTTCTCTACTCAAGTCTCACAACAATGTAAAGCATAAACTAACAATATTCCTTTTAGCAGCATAAAGATCACAAGTGTAATAGAATTCAATCCGGGCACATATGAAATCAATCACATATCATGATATAAATGAATAAAATGTAGGATAATATGTATGAATGCAAATGGTCATATGTACCTGGTATACACACGGTGCTGCAGTAGCTGTCACATGACCCATGTGGGACTCATGAGCTCCATATACCCATTTGATCCCATTAGATACCAGCACGAGGGATGAAGTGTAATATCATTCATCACTCTCATAACCATGTACCATATCCCTTATCCGACTTCCCAAGTCATTCTCAGCGATTTATCAGTAAACCAATGCCAAGAATATATAATGTATGAATGAGATGGATATGGATACACCATGCAATCAGCATGTAGAGTGATGAATGCATGACAGTCAAATCAGAATATCATATCAGTTGGTAAAAGCCCAAGTAAACAACAATCATACCAAGTTGTGTGGACTCTTGCACCGCACTTCGTCTTCCGAAGGACAAACATACAAACTCCTTCACCTGCTTTTGATTAGTTTATTAATAACCCATTTAAGTTCACTCGGTACTTGTATTAGTGCTCATCACCTCACTAATAGCACTAATACGGGATCCCAAGATCCTCATTACTCTTGTTAGTTCATTACAAGAATACTAACACAAATATGCTACACTAGAGTCTAGAAAGTTTCAACTTGCCTGAATAAAGCTGAAGACTCATGCAACAGCCTTTCCTTTCTATTGAGCCTCCTCGCGAGTCCACTCTAATCAATGACATCGAGTACATGAGATTATGGTCTAACATTACCCATAATCCCCCAAGCTAGGTTACAAAGAAAGCTTGGCCCCACATTATGAAAATACTAACTTTTCTACTCAATTAGCACTAACACATGCTAGATAGTCATAATCTCAAATAAATTAACCAACAAAGCCCAAAAGGATCCTCAATTTCATGAATTGGTAAAGCCCCAATTCTAACCCTAGATTTTCCCCAATTCCCAAAAAGGGTTTAAACATGAAATTGGGCAATTAATCATCATCTACTAGTCTAATACATCACTAGTTTACAATATAAGCATCAAAGAATCAATACCCAATCCTCAATTACAACTCTCTTATTCTCAACAAGACATTTCTACCATTTTTCCTCACTTAAGAAACATACATAGGATGTAATGATACTAATACACATTAATGGAGGGAAGAATGGTTACCTTAATGATGGAATGCTCTTGATTTCTTCAATACCCTACTGCCCAAGCTCGAGTTCCAAGGGAAATAACTTTTGGAGAATGAAATGAATTCTAGGTCATAAAGTCACTTAAATTTGCATAGTGTTTCCGCTCCGGCTGAGTCGATTCCACTGGGGCAGACGTGCTCCGGCTGAAAGCCCATCCACTGGGGAAGAAGTCACGAGAATCCCGAACCTTCACTGGGGCGGGAAAAAACCCACTGCAGCGCATGCGCCCCAGAGAGGAAACTATCAGTTGATGAGGATCGATATACCCCCCATCCTAGTCTCACTTCGGCTAGCCTGACCTCCACTGAGGCGGGCGCCGACACCAGTAACCAGCAACAGTCCAAAGCTATTTGATCCCTCATCAACCACCCGAAACACTCCCAAGACCTCCCGAATACAAACCAAACATGCATTTCTATCAGAAAACACATTCTAGACCTGCTCGCACACTCGGATTTTGCTAAAAAAGTATCTAACGCTCGGGTTTGACTAAAGTCAACTCTTAAGTTCTAATTCTACATTTTTACAAACTAACTCCCAAAACACACAAAGCTGCCTCGGGACCCAAACCAAAGGCTCTACTAGGTCATAAACATTATTTCGGAGCTAATGGAACCTACAAAACTATGAATGGAGCACGTTCATCCAAAACTCAACTATGGGTAAAACCCTTATATTCTCTTAACTTGGATATTCTTAAACTTAACAAAATGGGTCTGAAATCTACCCGATCACCATGAGAACCATGCCACCCATCCCCTCAAGTCATAAATGTCCATCCTCAAAAGGTAAAGAAAAGAAAATACTTGGGCTATCAAATAGCTTGGAGTAGTCAGCCCGCATATCGGACTCAATCTCCCATGTAGCCTCATCCACTAGGTGATTCCTCCACTGCACTTTTATGGAAGCTAACTCTTTAGACCTTAACTTTGTGACATGCCTGTCTAGAATAGCTACATGCTCCTCTATATAAGCTAGATCCTGATCCAACATCATCGAGTCCCATTTTATCACATGAGAATCATTAGGAACATACTTTGTCAACATCAACATATGGAACACAGGATGCACACTAGATAAACCAGGAGGTAAAACCAACTCAAAGGCCACTTTGCCAACTCTGTCCAAGATCTCGAAAGGGCCAATAAACCTCGGGCTAAGATTTCCTTTCTTCCCGAACCTCATCACATCCTTAATGGGTGAAACCTTCAGCAATACCCGTTCACCAACCATATACATCAAAGGGCGAACTCTCCGGTCCTTATAACTCTTTTGCCTACTCTGGACTGCAAGAAGTCGATCCTGAATCATCTTAACTTTATCCAGTGAATGTCTCATAAGATCAGTACCCTAAGGTCGAACCTCAAAAGCATCAAACCACCCAACCAGTGAGTGACACCTCCTTCCATATAAGGCCTTAAATGGTGCCATCTCAATACTCGAATGGTAACAATTGTTGTAAGTGAACTCTGGCAAGGGTAGAAACTGGTCCTAATGACCACCAAAGTCAATCACATAGGCTAGCAATATGTCTTCTAAAACTTGTATAGTCTGCTCAGATTGGCCATCGGTCTGAAGGCGAAAGGCTGTACTAAGATCCATTCTACTACCCAACTCCTTCTGCATGGACCGGCAAAAGTGAGAAGTGAACTACGTACCTTAGTCAAAAATGATAAAAATAGGCACCCCGTGAGATCAGACTATCTCGTGGATATAAATATTAGCCAACTTATCAGAATTATATGTAGTCTGAACTGGAATAAAATGGGTAGATTTGGTTAACCTGTCCACAACGACCTATAACATCAAACTTGCCCAAGGTACAGTGCAATCCTACCACAAAATCCATGGCATTCCGCTCCTACTTCCACTCGGAAATAGGCATCCTCTGAAGCACACCACTAAGCCTCTAGTGTTCATATTTCACTTGCTGGTAATTCAAACACCGGGACATAAACTCCATTATGTCCCTCTTTATCCTACACCACTAGTAATGCTATCTCAAGTAACGGTACATCTTCGTAGCTCCTGGATGGATGGAGTACATCAAACTATGGCCTCCTCCGTGATCAATCTGGTCAAGTCACCAACCCTAGGAATATAAATCCGACCCTTGATCCTCAAGACACCATCACTATCAATCACTTCCTCCGTTGCCTCTACCTGCAACACCTTGTCATGGATTTTGCACAACTCAGCATCATCAAATTATTAGGATCGAATCTGCTCCAATAAGGAAAAATGTGCCTCCACAGAAGCTAACACCATACCAAGCTCCAAGATATCAATCCTAACAAACCGATTGGCCAAAGACTATACATCCATAGCCATAGGACGCTCCTCCGCATGTAACATATCCAAACTACCCATGTTCACCGCCTTGTGACTCAAGGCATCCGCTACAACATTCTCTTTGCCCGAGTGATACAAGATAGTCATGTCATAGTCCTTCAATATCTCTAACCACCTATGTTGCCTCAAATTAGGATATTTCTGATTGAACAAGTACTAAAGACTCTGATGGTTGATATAAACCTCACATTGTGCACTATAGAGATAGTTCCTTCAAATCTTCAATGCAAATATGATCGCCGCCAATTCTAAGTCATGGGTGGGATATTCTTTTCATGAACCTCCAATTTCGTCAAACAATATTCTATCATTTTCCATTTATGCATCAACACACACCCAAGTCCTACTCCAGAAGCATCACAATACACAGTGAACCTCTCTCTCCCAATTGGCAAGCTCAAAATAGGAGTGGTAGTCAATAAGACCTTGAGCTTTTGCAAGCTCGCCTTACAAGCATCAGACCACTCAAAAACTATTTCTTTCTGGGTTAATCTAGTCAATGGGGCTCCAATGGATAAAAAATCCCTCTATAAATCACCGATAATACCCTGCGAGTCTAACAAAACTTCTAACCTCGATAACTAAAGCAGGACGAATCCAATCCTGGACTGTCTCAATCTTCTTGGGACCCACCATAATATCATCTTTAGTCACCACATGACCCAAAAAGCTAGTGAACTACGACAAAACTCGCACTTCAAAATTTTTGCATAGAGTTGCTTCTCCTTCACAATACCAAGCACGATCCTCGAATATTGCCCATGCTCCTTCTCGCTCTGTGAGTATATAAAAATATCATCAATAAACACAGTCACGAATAAATCTAAGTAGGGATTGAACAACCCATTAGTCAACTCTATAAAGGTTTCAGCTGCATTGGTCAATCCAAACAACATAACCAAAAACACATAATGCCCACATCTTGTCCGGAAGGCTATCATAGGAACATCCTCAGCTCTAATCTTAAACTGATGATAGTCGGACCTTAAATCAATCTTCGAAAAGACTAAAGTACCCTGTAGCTGATAAAAAAGTCTTCAATATGCAGTATCGAATACTTGTTCCTGATAGTCTATTTGTTCAGTTGTCTGTAATCAATACACATGCGCATAGACCCATATTTCATCTTAACGAACAAAAACCAAGGTGAAACACTGGGCTGAATGAATCCTTTACTCAATAAATCTTGCAATTGTTCCTTCAATTTTCTCAACTCGAGAAGTGACATCCGATATGGAGCCATAGAAATAGGATGAGTGTCTGACTCTAGATCAATGCAGAAGTTAATATCATGGTCCGGCAGAATACCGGGAAGGTCCATGGGGAATACCTCTGAGGGGGTCCAAAACTACTGGAACCGAATCTAAGGAAGGAGTCTCTTCACTCGTGTCACAAACATAGGCCAAATAAGAAAAACACCCCCTCTCTACCATCTTCTAAGCTTTCACAAATGAGATCACCCTTTTTATATACTAACTAAGAGTACCCTTCCAAACTAACTGAGGAATACAAAGCATGACTAAGTAACGGTCTTGGCATAACAATCAAAGATAGCATGTTACAGAGATAACCAATCCATACCCAATATAGCATCAAAGTCTACCATGTGAAAAAACTTTCAAATCTACTTGAGTATCATACCCCATCAACGTAACTACACAACCCAAATAAGCTTGATCTACCACTATAGAATCCCAATAGGTTTGGCAATATGAATAGGCATGGTTAGACACTCACACATCAAATCTAAATTCAATGCAAAGTAGGCAGACACATAAAAATAGGTAGACCTTGTATCGAATAAAACTGTAGCAAGTCAATGGCAGATGGAAAAAGTACCTATAATCACAACATCGGAGGCCTCTACCTTGGGTTTGGCTAGAAAAGCATAGAAATGGCCATGATCACCCTCACATCCACCACCACGGCCGGATTGAGCATCGACATGACCTATTTGAGGGCCACATCTACCTCTCTGAGCACCACCCCTAGCACCCTAGGACCCGCCTCTAGTCAGCTGCCCCATTGCATTAGCTCTAGAACCCTTAGACTGTCCATCCTTCTTGAGTCTGGGGCAATCCCTCTTGAAGTTCCCAAGATCCCCACACTCAAAGAAACCTTTAGGAACTGTCGATGATTGAGATGAAGAACTGGCGCTAGAATGACCATCACGACTAGAGGGCTGATAATAAATCAAGGTCAACTACCCCGATCCATGAGAAGTATGCGTATACTGGCCTCCATATGATATAAGTATGGCAGCAACAATGGGCCTGGCACTTGAACGGTGCTGACCTCCACTAGGATGACCTCCTCCGGATGAGGTAGCTCCCTGAGTAAAATAACAAGGCCTCTTGACTACCTTCACTTCATAATCCTCTCTCTGAATAAACTCGGCCTCTCTCATGGCATTAACAATCTACTGGAAGGTGGAACCTATGACATCCATCTATGATGTAATCAAACGAAGAGGACATATCAACCTATTAGTGAACCTTCTCACCCTCTCCGCCTCATCAGATACAATCATCAAACCATGATAAGACTGTTGACACCCAATTTTGTCCCATCTTTTAGAATTTTATTCGTAATTTTTAATATTTTTGACACTTTTAAAATAATTTTAAAATATAGGCATATATGTGTATATCCTCGTATTATTATTATTATTCGCATATTTTATGTCATTTGTATTTTTATCACAATCATAAGTTTTATCCAAAAAATTCTATGTTATTTTATTCTCGCAAAATTGCATCGCATTTTTTTTTTATTAAGCATTAAACATTTCGCAAATATTATATTTTTATTTATCACATCGTTATGTTATTTTAAATAATTCACATCTTTTACAAAAAAAAAATATATATATATATATATATATAATATCTTTTAATATTAAACCCCTTTTATATTTTTTCAATTCCTAACCCAATACAATTTCTACCCAACCTAAACTAAAACCCATTTTTTCGTCCAAGCCCAATCCCCAAATTAAATTCCCACAAGCCCAATCCCAAAATAAACTCCCAAGCCCATTCCCTTATTTCACCCTTCCAACCGGACCAGCCCAACTCCCCAATTAAATTCCCACCAACCCAAATCGCCCCAGCCCAATCGGCCGACCCGTCGGCCCAAACCTCTCCCCGCCCTTTTAATAACCCAATACCCGTCGGCCCAAGCCCACTCACCCGACCCGTCGCCCCAGCCCAAACCCATTCCCCCTCTTTTAATCCCCCCAAACAAATAAAAATCCCAAAAAAAATCAAAACCCTAAACTAAACCCTACCCCCCCAAGTCGCCGCACACCCTACACCCCGCCCCCGACGCCGCACCCTACACCCCTACCCCCGTCACTTCGCCACTGCCACCACCCTACCCTGACACCGCCGAACGCATGCCCCAAGAACACGCCCCAAAAATCAGATTTTGTTCCCCCTTTATTTTGAAATTTGAATTCGTTTTAAGGGGGGGTATGAGGGGTTGGAACGTTGGGTTGAGTACCTATAAATACCCCATGTTGTTCTTCATTTTAGGGGGATTTTTTCGGAGGATTTTTGGAAAAAACGATTCAATATATAAATCTTTGTTGTGTTCTTGATTTCAAACATTTGCCTTCCTTGTTATTCAAGAATCAAGTCCGAAAAGGTTTGTTCTCCACTTTTGATTCTCTCGATTTCGACATATGATTCGGGTCGGGTCGACCCGATTTCGGTCACCGACCCGGGTTTGGGTATTATTTTCAGAATTCTTGCATCTTTATATTCCTGTATGTTGGTTATCCGAATTGGTGAATATCCGATTTCGGGTTGAATTTCGATTCGGGTCGGGTCATCGACCCGGTCGACCCGATTTGAACATTTTCGAATTCTTGCATTTCATATTCTTGTTCTTGGTTATCCGAAAATTGGTCTTTGAAATCGATTTCGGGTTTGAATCACCGACCGGGTCGGGGCGACCCGATTTGAATATTTCCGAATTTCGAACCGGGTCGGATATTTTAAATCGCTCCTTCGCTCGTTTCTTTGGCCTTTGTTCTCTTGTTTTATTAATATCACATTAACGCCGACGAAATTGAATTCGAGGCCGCGCTTTTCTTTCGTTTCGCTTCTCTGTTTTTTTTAGTTTAATCTGTTTTAGACATCCGTGCAACGGATATATTATTGTTTTATTAAGTTTATCGCTTTAAATTTCTTGCGACGGATATCATTGTTTTCTTGTTTTGAATAAATACCGCGTACGTTCGGTATTTGTTTTTCTGTTTCGCTTGCTCCCCGTTTTGATTCTTCGTTTTCTTGTTTTATCATTTTTTGTTTTAAATCGAACACCGCATTTTTCAAACATTGCTCTCTATTTCGGTTCTTTGTTTCAAAGCATTCAAATTACCGTTCTCTTGTTTTTTGTTTTAAACTAGACACCGCGTCATTTTCGGAAACTTTTTTTCTCGCCTCGTTCTTTCATCGCTATCGCCATGCGCATCGCTCATCGCTATCGCTTGCGCACGCTATCGCTACGCGCTGCGCCTGCGCCTTGCGCTTATCGCGCTTCGCCTTCTTTCGCCTCGCGCTCACTTGCTCGCTTTCTCGCTGCATCGCTTTGCTCGCTGCTCCATCGCTCATCGCTGCGCCTTGCTCATCGCATCGCTTGCTCCTTTGCTCGCCATCATTGCTTTGCATCGCCATCGCTCCGCTCGCTTGCTATCGCTACGCTCGCTATCGCTATCGCTCGCTATTCTTTGCCGCTACCGCTATCGCTATCGCTGTCTTTATTCTTTGTTTCATTTTAATTTTTACTGATTTGAACACGATACTACGCTGGCCAATGAAAAATATCCGTCGATTTTGAGGCCTCCATAGTTGTAAAGACGGAAATGTAACTTCGGGCAATGATGAAGACTTAAACCTTTTATTTCATCCGAGATCAACATGTTTAGTAGGCGAGGTGAATTATATATTCGCAGCTACGACGTGATTATAGTGATCTTTTCTATTTCACCCGAGAGACCAACACGTTTAGTAGGCGAGGCAATCAAAATAAACCACATTAGTCATATGTTTGCACCACGACGTGATTGGAATGTTCTTTTCAAAATTTAAGTCGAGCCCTCCGTGATCAAAACATTCACCTTTGTTTTGAATACGGATATGAAGTTATTTGTATTTAATTGTTTTTAACCGTTTGTTCTTGACAGCTTGCAGGGATTAAAGTAAATGAAGGCAGATATTCCTCGGAGTTTATCTTATTTTATTTCTTTCTTTAATTCAGCTTTTATCCCGCTTTGTATTGTAATATTATTTATCGCACTTATGTAACTATTGAAATGCTTAGAATAGGCAAACTTAGGATTAATTCATAGGGTAGTTTAAGATTTGAAACCCGTCGCTAGCTTATTTATTTGTAGGCTCGGTTAAATTCAAACTTAGAATTCCTTCGCTAGTTTATTTATTTTAGGCTCGCCACGCGTATTCAAGATTTTCAAAACATCTTTTGTCATCTTTTATTTGCTTTATTAAATCTACCGAATAAGTTTATCTTTTGTCAATTTACAATTCATTGATTCCCCAAATTTTACTTCTTTGGCATTATAAATAATTTGTTTTACTATCAATTGTCAAATACATATTTTTCAATTCTACATGTATTTCTCTTTAAATACCATACAAATGCATATTTAAAAATTCTCTACATGTATCTTTCTTTTTAAAATGCATCATTTACTAATTATTTGCGAACATCTTTAAATCTGTTATACTTGTAAAAACATATATTTTTCTAGTAATAATTAACCTGAGTTTGACCGGATAACCGCAAGTTAGCGGATCTTAAAGGATGCCTAACCCCTTCCCTTTAGAATAATAAAGAACCCTTACCTAGAATTTCAAATAGTTTCGCAGACCTTAAAATTGGAGTTTACATTGCAGCATTTAGTTTAATATTTAGGTGTCCTAATTCACTGTAAAAAATAATTAGGTGGCGACTCCTCAACTTTCTTTTACCTAGGAATCACCTGAACACGTCCGTGCTCCGCTTTGACCCCTGCGAGCGGGTCAAAATAGGGCGCGACAGCATGGCGACTCCGCTGGGGAACATTTCAGGTTCTTAACCATAACAAACTCAGGTTAATTGTTATTGTGCTTTACTTTTGCTCCTTATTTGATTTAATGCTTTGATATGTTTCATTTATGAGATTTTGCATAAACTGCTTTAAATTATTATATTCTCTTACTGCTTTCCTTAATTTGGCATTTCGCTCATATTTCTTCCACTCTGGAAAATTGACACTATCACACACTACACGCGAGGTGTGTTTTGCGCACCCGCAAATTTCTTTCAATCTACCAAATTTTAGGAGAGTTGGCGTATGCGCGGAGTGACCGGACCATCCGGTGGCCGCGTAGCCTTCTCACTCGAGTAGTCTGCTCGGGAACCGTGTGTCTAGTCAGCCAAATCTTAAAATTTAGGATAGAGCTATACCACTATTTATTTTAAGTCATGCATACATACACCTTAGGTGGGTCGATCCTTGGTATCGACTCCACAATTAAGAAATCCACCAAAGATGTCTACGGGTCTTACAACCCAACGACCAATCATCATATTATGTGTAGCGTGATAAGGATAGACTAACCCAAGACTAATCATGACGTGCTGAAATTGGAAAATGTACATTCATTTTGTCTCGTTTCCGACAAAGCATTGCAGTTTAGCAGCTCGGATCAAATCTGTCGTAATCCCGCATATCTGGCGTTTAGGCCTACCTCTGGCATAAGAGAGGCCCCATGTATATTAGGACGCGCATATACAATTTGCTTGCTATTTTCTACTGTTTTCACTCTATGTATATTATTTAAATCAACAATTACTCACCTTATACTAATTTGGTTTTCTTCATTTTCCAGGAGTTTCATTTTGCCTAATTTATTTCCCCAAAGGTTGATTTGTGTTGACTAAAACTGGCGGAGCACCCCATCTTTTATTTCTCAATCATGTCTACCCAAATTGTATTAATATTTAATGAAACAATGCGATTCAGATTGAGGCCTGAATCACATATATGCATTTAATATGTTTTACCTCCATTTTTTGAAAGCTCAAAATGACACATCTGCATTGCTTTTGCTAGTTTAAAATCTGTTTTGTTTAATAATTTTCTTCTTTTTCATCATGCAAACTAATTTGTCGGTAATATGTGACATATAATGAAACAAGCAAACAAGGTCCCAAACAACGAGCAAGACTTCGAAGAATATGTGGAAGACTCGCAACCAGAAGAACTGGGGCATTTTTTGGAATAAGTCAAAGCCAGATTTGGATGAAACATCAGGATGGTTGATAAGTTACAAGCATCGGCACAGACGTTTGCCATTTGTACTCTTGGGCTGCCACGCTACGACCAGGACTTCTACTGGGGCATTTCCCTATCATTCGAAGCCAAATCAGGTACGAAGAGACTGATTGATGAAAGCAGATGGACGCAATCGTCCGGGGCAACCTTATCATGATAGAATGGCCGAAAACCATCAATGCAGATGCAGTGAAGAGATACCATATCTAAGATTAGTTATTCTCTATGTAATACTTTTTCTATGTTGTAAAAGTTGCGATCCCTCGGCGGGATACGCATAGAACCCACATAGGGTTTCGCCTCTTTAAGACTGAAATTTCCCGAAAAATCGCATTTGTTTACTTGTAACATGAACTACGTTATGACCTGATTCCCTTGGCGGGATACGTAGGCGGCCACATCGGCTTCGGTCCCATTTTCAGAAAATCCTTACAATCTCTTTTGCCACATGAACTACGTCATGACCTGATTCCCTCGGCGGGATACGTAGGCGGCCACATCGGCTTCGGTCCCATTTTTAGAAAAACCCTTACAATCTCCTTTGCTTACATGAACTACGTCATGACCTGATTCCCTCGGCGTGATACGTAGGCGGCCACATCGGCTTCGGTCCCATTTTTAGAAAAACCCATACAATCTCCTTTGCTTGTAATGAACTACGTCATGACCTGATTCCCTCGGCGGGATACGTAGGCGGCCTAAATCGGCCTCGGTCCCACCATTAGGAAATATTGTTTTTTCTTTATATCACATATGACAAAATGCACCCATCTGATCGCCTCGACAGGCCAGGCAAACAGCCCACTCAAGACTCGACTTGGTCCAGTTGAAAGTTCAGCATCCTCACATATCGAAAACTGGGGCATTTTTTTTTTTTGGGATCACTGCCAGAGGACGCCAATAAACATGGAAAAGCATCGGCAAACTAAGCCTTCAGCCAGAAGAAGGATTTTGGATTAGACGTTTGCTTTGTTTCACGACATGTCACTGCTCGACATAACTTTTTACATATATGCCTACTTTCTTATAAGTAAATTATTTTCAACAAATATTTTCATTAGAGTTCGACAAGAACTTTCTTACTGATATGCCTACTTTCTTATAAGCAAATTATTTTCAACAAAAATTTTCATTAGAGTTCGGCAAGAACTTTTACTGATATGCATACTTTCTCATAAGCAAATTATTTTCAACAAAAATTTTCATTTGAGTTCGCCAAGAACTTTTACTGATATGCATACTTTCTCGTAAACAAATTGTTTCCATTAGCGGTTAGCCAAGACTGGGAACTAGATAGGGGCGCCAGGTCCGAATCAGCAGGACATGCAACTATCAAGAGCCAAAGCTACAAAGTCAACGCGAATCAACCGCCCCTCCCCCGAACTCATAAATTTTCTTTGAGTACAGGTTCTTCAGTTGGAAAGCGGCAGGGAAGCTGCAATATTTATGAGCAAATTCACAAGGGATCTCCGCATCACAAGGATCATTTTCCTGTTTGGAGACTGTACAAAGACGTCATGCTAAACTACATGTTCCTAACCGTGTTGTGTCCACGCAAAGAACGGTATTTCGACTTACAGGGTCGCATTCTCATCTACTCAACTTTTGCATCGCTTTTATTATGGCATAACAGTTCGACCATAGGGTCACACTCTACATTACGTCAATACGACGACACAAATCAGGCGCCCACCTCCTAATGCGGGTATGTTTTAAATCAGGCGCCCACCTTCTAATGCGGGTATGTTTTAAATCAGGCGCCCACCTTCTAATGCGGGTATGTTTTAAATCAGGCGCCCACCTTCTAATGCGGGTATGTTTTAAATCAGGCGCCCACCTTCTAATGCGGGTATGTTTTAAATCAGGCGCCCACCTTCTAATGCGGGTATGTTTTAAATCAGGCGCCCACCTTCTAATGCGGGTATGTTTTAAATCAGGCGCCCACCTTCTAATGCGGGTATGTTTTAAATCAGGCGCCCACTTTCTAATGCGGGTATGTTCTAAATCAGGCGCCCACCTTCTAATGCGGGTATGTTTTAAATCAGGCGCCCACCTTCTAATGCGGGTATGTTTTAAATCAGGCGCCCACCTCCTAATGCGGGTATGTTTTAAATCAGGCGCCCACCTCCTAATGCGGGTATGTTTTAAATCAGGCGCCCACCTCCTAATGCGGGTATGTTTTAAATCGGCGCCCACCTCCTAATGCGGGTATGTTTTAAATCGGCGCCCACCTCCTAATGCGGGTATGTTTTAAATCGGCGCCCACCTCCTAATGCGGGTATGTTTTAAATCGGCGCCCACCTCCTAATGCGGGTATGTTTTAAATCAGGCGCCCACCTCCTAATGCGGGTATGTTTTAAATCAGGCGCCCACCTTCTAATGCGGGTATGTTTTAAATCAGGCGCCCACCTTCTAATGCGGGTATGTTTAAATCAGGCGCCCACCTTCTAATGCGGGTATGTTTTAAATCAGGCGCCCACCTTCTAATGCGGGTATGTTTTAAATCAGGCGCCCACCTCCTAATGCGGATATTTAAATTTCAGTCAGGCGCCCACCTCCTAATGCGGGTATTTAAATTTCAGTCAGGCGCCCACCTCCTAATGCGGGTATTTAAATTTCAGTCAGGCGCCCACCTCCTAATGCGGGTATTTTATTTTAAATCAGGCGCCCACCTTCTAATGCGGGTATTTTATTTTAAATCAGGCGCCCACCTTCTAATGCTGGTACTTATTTTAAAGTGTAAACAGGCGCCCGCCAACGCCATCATCTGCACAACATTAAGCAACGACATCATTTCAACTTACAAAGTCATATTCTCACTTACATATCTTATGCAACTGTTATACACTAACTTTTATCTTAGCTCTGGTCCACAGGAATTTGAATCGGCGGGAGCTTTCAGCACAACGTGGAGCTATATCTTACGGCGAACCAAGGCAATTTGGTCAACGACCTACTTCGAACGTCGATCCGCTCTTTCCCATTAGTTTCTCGCATCTGCGACCAGTGTCATCCTAAGTCGACACTGGGGCATTGTTTCTTGAATGTGCACCATCTTTTGCAACTTCTATACCCCTCGGGATTCTATTTCTTACCATGCGGTCCCGATGATCGGGACAAAATTGGCTACTCAGTCAACTTCTTTGGCCGAAAACTCCTTCATCGTCTCCGTCCAAAGAGGGGCATCTGTTGACACCCAATTTTGTCCCATCTTTTAGAATTTTATTCGTAATTTTTAATATTTTTGACACTTTTAAAATAATTTTAAAATATAGGCATATATGTGTATATCCTCGTATTATTATTATTATTCGCATATTTTATGTCATTTGTATTTTTATCACAATCATAAGTTTTATCCAAAAAATTCTATGTTATTTTATTCTCGCAAAATTGCATCGCATTTTTTTTTTTATTAAGCATTAAACATTTCGCAAATATTATATTTTTATTTATCACATCGTTATGTTATTTTAAATAATTCACATCTTTTACAAAAAAAATATATATATATATATATATATAATATCTTTTAATATTAAACCCCTTTTATATTTTTTCAATTCCTAACCCAATACAATTTCTACCCAACCTAAACTAAAACCCATTTTTTCGTCCAAGCCCAATCCCCAAATTAAATTCCCACAAGCCCAATCCCAAAATAAACTCCCAAGCCCATTCCCTTATTTCACCCTTCCAACCGGACCAGCCCAACTCCCCAATTAAATTCCCACCAACCCAAATCGCCCCAGGCCCAATCGGCCGACCCGTCGGCCCAAACCTCTCCCCCTTTTAATAACCCAATACCCGTCGGCCCAAGCCCACTCACCCGACCCGTCGCCCCAGCCCAAACCCATTCCCCCTCTTTTAATCCCCCCAAACAAATAAAAATCCCAAAAAAAATCAAAACCCTAAACTAAACCCTACCCCCCCAAGTCGCCGCACACCCTACACCCCTGCCCCCCGACGCCGCACCCTACACCCCTACCCCCGTCACTTCGCCACTGCCACCACCCTACCCTGACACCGCCGAACGCATGCCCCAAGAACACGCCCCAAAAATCAGATTTTGTTCCCCCTTTATTTTGAAATTTGAATTCGTTTTAAGGGGGGGTATGAGGGGTTGGAACGTTGGGTTGAGTACCTATAAATACCCCATGTTGTTCTTCATTTTAGGGGGGATTTTTTCGGAGGATTTTTGGAAAAAACGATTCAATATATAAATCTTTGTTGTGTTCTTGATTTCAAACATTTGCCTTCCTTGTTATTCAAGAATCAAGTCCGAAAAGGTTTGTTCTCCACTTTTGATTCTCTCGATTTCGACATATGATTCGGGTCGGGTCGACCGATTTCCGGTCACCGACCGGGTTTGGGTATTATTTTCAGAATTCTTGCATCTTTATATTCCTGTATGTTGGTTATCCGAATTGGTGAATATCGATTTCGGGTTGAATTTCGATTCGGGTCGGGTCACCGACCGGGTCGACCCGATTTGAACATTTTCGAATTCTTGCATTTCATATTCTTGTTCTTGGTTATCCGAAAATTGGTCTTTGAAATCGATTTCGGGTTTGAATCATCGACCGGGTCGGGGCGACCCGATTTGAATATTTCCGAATTTCGAACCGGGTCGGATATTTTAAAGCGCTCACCGCTCGTTTCTTTGGCACTTTGTTCTCTTGTTTTATTAATATCACATTAACGCCGACGAAATTGAATTCGAGGCCGCGCTTTTCTTTCGTTTCGCTTCTCTGTTTTTTTTAGTTTAATCTGTTTTAGACATCCGTGCAACGGATATATTATTGTTTTATTAAGTTTCTTGCTTTAAATTTCTTGCGACGGATATCATTGTTTTTGTTTTGAATAAATACCGCGTCTGTTCGGTATTTGTTTTTTGTTTCGGTTGCTCCCCGTTTGATTCATTGTTTCTTGTTTTATCATTTTTTCTTGTTTTAAATCTGAACACCGCATTTTTCAAACATTGCTCTCTATTTCGAGTTCATTGTTTCAAAGCATTCAAATTACCGTTCTCTTTTTTCTGTTTTAAACTAGACACGCGTCATTTTCGGAAACTTTTTTTTCTCGCCTCTGTTCTTTCACGCTTCACTCGCTTATCTCTCGCTACCGCTACCGCTACCGCTACGCGCGCGCCTCGCCTGCGCTTCAATCGCTATCGCTTCTTGCTTATCGCTTCGCTTTATCGCATCGCGCTCGCTGCATCGCTATCGCTATGCTATCGCTGCTTCTTTATCGCTATCGCGCTATCAAGCTATCGCTATCGCTATTGCTATTGCTCGCGCTACCGCTACCGCTACGCATCTCTTCTTTATCTTTGTTTCATTTTAATTTTTACTGATTTGAACACGATACTACGCTGGCCAATGAAAAATATCCGTCGATTTTGAGGCCTCCATAGTTGTAAAGACGGAAATGTAACTTCTGGGCAATGATGAAGACTTAAACCTTTTATTTCATCCGAGATCAACATGTTTAGTAGGCGAGGTGAATTATATATTCGCAGCTACGACGTGATTATAGTGATCTTTTCTATTTCACCCGAGAGACCAACACGTTTAGTAGGCGAGGCAATCAAAATAAACCACATTAGTCATATGTTTGCAGCCACGACGTGATTGGAATGTTCTTTTCAAAATTTAAGTTCGAGCCCTCCGTGATCAAAACATTCTTTGTTTTGAATACGGATATGAAGTTATTTGTATTTAATTGTTTTTAACCGTTTGTTCTTGACGACTTGCGGGGATTAAAGTAAATGAAGGCGAGATATTCCTCGGAGTTTATCTTATTTTATTTCTTTCTTTAATTCAGCTTTTATCCCGCTTTGTATTGTAATATTATTTATCGCACTTATGTAACTATTGAAATGCTTAGAATAGGCAAACTTAGGATTAATTCATAGGGTAGTTTAAGATTTGAAACCCGTCGCTAGCTTATTTATTTGTAGGCTCGGTTAAATTCAAACTTAGAATTCCTTCGCTAGTTTATTTATTTTAGGCTCGCCACGCGTATTCAAGATTTTCAAAACATCTTTTGTCATCTTTTATTTGCTTTATTAAATCTACCGAATAAGTTTATCTTTTGTCAATTTACAATTCATTGATTCCCCAAATTTTACTTCTTTGGCATTATAAATAATTTGTTTTACTATCAATTGTCAAATACATATTTTTCAACTCTACATGTATTTCTCTTTAAATACCATACAAATGCATATTTAAAAATTCTCTACATGTATCTTTCTTTTTAAAATGCATCATTTACTAATTATTTGCGAACATCTTTAAATCTGTTATACTTGTAAAAACATATATTTTTCTAGTAATAATTAACACGAGTTTGTGGGATAACCGCAAGTTAGCGGATCTTAAAGGATGCCTAACCCCTTCCCTTTAGAATAATAAAGAACCCTTACCTAGAATTTCAAATAGTTTCGCAGACCTTAAAATTGGAGTTTACATTGCAGCATTTAGTTTAATATTTAGGTGTCCTAATTCACTGTAAAAAATAATTAGGTGGCGACTCCTCAACTTTCTTTTACCTAGGAATCACCTGAACACGTCCGTGCTCCGCTTTGACCCCTGCGAGCGGGTCAAAATAGGGCGCGACAAAGACAAGGAGTGGAAACATGCCTCATACTCAATCTCATATATACGCCCATGTTGTAACCCCTCAAACTAAGCTCGTCTCCTCTCTCTTTCACATCGAGACACGAACTTCTCTAAGAAGATCTAGGTAAAAAATACCTAAGTCATAGGAGGGGACCTTGCTGTTCTGGAATCAAGATAAGACCTCCACCACTATTTGGCAGTCCAACTATCTGAAAAGCAGTATAATCAACAACACGAGACTCCACTAGTCTGAGGTTATGCAACCTCTCATAAAAGGTAATCAAGAATTCATATGCATCATCCTCGGGATCCTATCATATCTGGGAGGATCCAACTTCCTGAACCTCTCAGACATCTTCTACTCCTTAATAGACATAGCAGGCTATGCAGTTGGAGGTGTAGCAAGACTAGATATAGACACTCCAAGAATCTAAGGAACTATAGCATGTGCTGGATGAACCCTAGGTGTCTAAAATTTGGGCATAGCAGCATGGTTAGGAGTCTTCCTTCTGACCCTAGTATGAGATCCATAAAAAATAACTAGATGGACACCCTAAGCTATAGACTCCAAGACGCTCATCATACGAATCAAGGTATCCTAAAGTACTTGTGTGGCAATGAAACTCGACGGCATCTAATCATGTCTGGCCCCGTCAGCCTGAACATTCTCATCCTCCTCGATCGGGACCTCATCATCCTTAGAAATAGCCCCAGAGACTCTACACGGTCACGAGCCTAAGCAATTGTAGGTACTCGGCTTTGAGCAATAATGTGAGGTCTACCTCAGGCTCTACCTCACCCCTACCCTGTGAAACGCCTCTGACAATAGGTGCGGATGCGGGATCCTGATCTCCTTATATGGCTAATCTAGTTCTCACCATCTATGAGAAAGAGTGAAACAAAAAGATTTATAATTCAATCATAACTGAATCACACAAAAGAATAAAAGAATAATGTTTCCTAAATGTCTTATAGCCTCTCAAAGATAGGTACAGAGCTCTATGTACCGATCCACAAGACTTTACTAAACATCGTTTGTACTCATGAGACCATTAACCTAGTGCTCTTATACCAATGTTTCACAACACAAAATTTCATTATGTCGTGAGGGAAACTATCCTAACCTGTAGGAGAACCCAACATACAACTTAAATAAGTAAAGAAGAAGTAATTTAACAAGTCTTTTAAATAGAAATACATAAGTCTGAAGAACTCCAACATGATCTGGTAGTCATGAGTACAAACTCTAACAATATCTGAATGAGAAATACAATACATATGTTGTCTGAATATAGAAAAACATCATCTGTCTAGAAATAACAAGAACAAAACATAAGGTAGAATAGAGTTCCAGTGCCAGGGAAGAAGTTGCACCTCACCTTGGACTCCAAATATCACACTCTCTGATGAGGTGGATCAAGCTGCTCCGGTGTCATCTCCTGGCTCGGTTCCTACACATAGAGTGAAACAAGCGTAGAGTGAGTACGGGAAATATGTGTACTCAACAAGCATCATCACCTGACCTAAGCTATAACAGTGGCGAAGGTTGGTACTTTCTGATATCTCTATCTACTAGTTAGTTATTTAAGCATAAGAATAATTTAGTTAACCAACCTACATTAAGTTTACAATGCAATTAAGATTATGTACTCTCAAGTCACACATCGCAAAAGTCCATCCTAAACCCCGTTCGGGGCATCTAGATCCATCAAGCTTCTCTACTCAAGTCTCATAACAAGGTTAAGCATAAATGAACATTATTCCTTCTAGAAGCATAAAGATCGCAAGTGTAATGAAGTTCAATTCGGGCACATACGACATCGATCACATAGACTGATGTAAATGAATGCAATGCATGATGATATGTATGAACGCAAATGTACATATGTACCTAGTATACACACGGTGTTATAGTAGCTGTCACATGACCTATGAGGGACTCATAAGTTACCATCATAAGGGATGAAGTGTCACATCAGTCATCACTCTCATAACTATGTACCATATCCCTTAATCCGACTTCCTAAGTCATTCTCAGCGATTTATCAGTAAACCAATGCCAAGTATATATATAATATATGAATGACATAGATATGGATACACCATGCAATCAACATAATTAATTTATCAATATTTATCAGTTATATTCAGGTGTTCATATGAGATATAGAGTGATGAATGCATGATTGTCAAATCAGAATATCACATTATGGCTACAAGCCAAAGTAAAGAGGAATCATACCAAGCTACGCAGACTCTTGCACTGCGCTCCGTCGCTCGAAAGCTAAACACATATTTTTTTCACTTGCTCTTTATTAGTTCATTAATTACCCATTTAAGTTCATCCAGTACCCGTATTAGTTCTCATCACCTCACTAATACGGGACCCCAGATCCCTATTATTCTCTATAGTTCTTAACGTTATGGAACCATCATCGAACAATCCAACAAGAGTTAACAACAACATAAACAACTTTAGGTGTTATACCACTTCTCCTTCTAGCTTATAACACCATATTCATAGCCAACACATGGACAAGAATAACAACAACAACCATAATATCACCAATCTATTTTTTATAATTTCCAGCCACAAGAAGCCATATATATCACCCCAAAATAGTGCAATAAAAGAAAACTATATCTCATGCCATTTCAAGTATGACTGTCCAACGGGGCGGGGCGGGGTGGGGTGTGTCCCAGCGGGATGGGGGGAGGGTCGGGACTCGGGTTCTGGTGGGCCTGGTAGGTTGGCATAAGCGGGACAGGAAGAGGTTCCGTCCCATATCCCGCTGGTAGAGGGGCCGGGATTTGGGGGGACGGGGCGAGATCGGGTTTTGAACTTTTTTTTTACCTCTTAATTTTAAAAAATAATATATATAAACACTTTAATAATTGACAAGATAGTGTAATAAAAACACTCAAGGCTGTTTTTGTGCCTCTTATATTATTAATAGCAATATGTTTTTCTGGTAATACAATTTTCAAATTACAACTTTGTGGTGTTGTTCAAAAGTTGCAAATCACATAGTAAAATTACAAAAAAAATACATATTTAACCATACTTTTTCTAATTTCCTCACAATATCTTGAGGATCTTCGGCTAGAATTGGAATTTGTCGGTCAAATTGTTCAACGTCACTTCCTGTTCCCTCAGACAAGATTTCATTGTAGTTGTTGTCTTCTTCTTCGTTGATCTCCGGTTGACCGCACCTTCTATGCTCCACTCGAATCTAATCTCTGAAAAGAACTGCAATCTCCAATGCGTCTCCTGCCAATGAATGTCTGTGCTCTCCTATTTGAAATCTTCCAGCAGAAAAAGCGCTTTCAGATGATGTTGATGACGCTTGAATGTTCAAAACATCTCGAGCCATCTTTGCTAGTGTCAGAAATGTATTCTCATTCTGCCTCCAGTATTTCAGCAAGTCTTCATGTCCTTCATTTTTGACAATTAATTCATATGGTACAACACCCTACAAAACATAAATATCAAATTTGCTAACTTGTGAAGAAGTTGAACCACCTAACATTTTATTTCTAAGGCCTTGAATACTAGCAGCAGAAACCACATGTTTTTTATAAGGTTGCAGCGAAGTAGTAGAAGATGGTACAGAAGCCGGTTGATTATTTACACTTTGTTGTTGGTAATACGTATATACTTGTTTGCATTCAGTGTGTATGCTAGACGTAACTTCTTCTTTAGTTGGTTTGTCAGTTGGTTCTTCAATTGGGTCTGTTGGTAGTACTTCTATACAATCATAAATTGTTTCTTTTAGTGTTTTACAACCGTCTTCTGGATTTTTCTATAAGGTAATCCACAATCATGACAATTTGTTTTATATTTTTTGTGTCTTTGTATTTTATTACCTTTAAAAATAAAATTTATAGCAAATTGTATTTTTTCAAGAATGCTTTTAAAAAGTTTTAGGTCATCCTTTACAACTAAGTTATAAATATGGCACACACATCTTATATGAAAATGTTTAGGAAAACATGGAGTTAATCGATCTTTTAAAAGTCTTATAGCATAATCATTAGAAGAAGCATTATCTAATGTAATAGTTATAATTTTATAATTTATTCCATAATAATCACAAATTTTATTAATAATTTGTGCAATAAAACTACCAGTGTGCTTATCATCAATATACCTATATGCTAAAATACGTTTTTGCATAGACCAATTTTGATCTATCCAATGACATGTTACCATTAAATAATCATTACCGTTAGTACTATGGCCTATGTTAGAAGTGATAGCCACTTTGTCATTAAAATGATACAATGCATAACGTAAATATTGTTGATATTCACTTGTAAATTAAAAAACATCCCTTCTAAAAGTTGATCTAGGAAAACCATTAAAAACAGGATTATATGTTTCTCGAATGTAATGAATAAAACCAGGAGAAAAAGGAAATGAAAAAGGCAAACCCTCCACCGCAACTAATTTTTCCAATTTTTCCCTGTCTTTGTTTTTACTATATTTAGGACCAAATATTCCCCCCGTCGTAGAGTTAATTTGACCTTGTACTAGGTCGAAGACACTATGTGAACCTTGTCCCAACTCCAATGGCATTGGCACACCTGATTTTTTAGCCTGGTATTCATTCCACCTACCTTTGTGCTCGCCTTGTACATGTCTCAATAACCCTCTTGTCCCACCTTGACCTTTTCCAGTTTTAAATTTATAAATATTTTTACAAATTTTATATCTAGCTAGTTGATTCTCTTGGTCCCTATCAAAAATCTGTCATGCAGCTGATTGTAATTTTCGTTGTGTGGGGCCTTGACTCATACTATGGGTAATAGGAGGCATTCCAGTTTCAGTTTCAGGTTGTGACTCAGTCTAAGCCTGAGGTTGAGGTGAACACATGGGTGTGTCATCTAGTGGTTCATCTAAATTAAAGTTTGGTTCATCTACCTCATCATCTAATTGTATATCATTAAAAAAAAGCATTTTCATCTATATGAGTTAAATCAGTGAAATATTTGGGACTATGAATAGGATTACTAGAAGAAGTACCCCTGCCCTTGTTACCCCTACTAGAAGAAGTCTTACCTTTACCCTTAAACATACCTCTTAATCCTTATATTTTAGTTATGCAAATAAATAATTAAAGATAATAAAATTAAGTGCGATAATTAAAATAAAGTAACAATAATAATTTAAAGAAGGAACGAAGGTACCAAACGCCAATGTAACGTCGACGTGTAATCGAGGTTGAAAATTGAAACTTTGCTCGATGAATGATCCTCAAGCTAATGCCAACTTCACTCCCAATTTTTAAACTTTGATATAATATTTAATACTAATAGTAGGAAGATTTGTAGATTTGTAGAATTGTAGAGAGATAAATTGAGATATTATAGAGATTGTAAGAAGATTTGTGAGAAAAATTAAGAGGAAAATGAGGTATTTATAGTTGAGAAATAGGGTTAAAGTGTAAATATATTAACTTAGGGGTTATAAATAAATATTAAGGGGGTAGGGGGTTTATGGGGTGGGGGCAAAAAATGGCCGTTATACCCGTTGCACAACGGCCAAAATCAAAATTTGGTTGTTATTGCAACGACTATTTTTGCAAAGGGGAGCTGGCGGGGCGGGTCAGGGCAGGATGAACCCAGGTCCCGTCCCGAGTTCAAACCCCGACACCGACAAAAAAAAATTCTTCCGACCCATCCCACTGGACAGGCCTAATTTCAAGTGCTATCTTGTAGTTTTTCACTCAAACAACTTAACCAATGCATAAATAAACTTAAGAACAAGTAAGAGAGGGTTAGTATTAACTTATCCATCAAGTAAAACATTCAACCAAAGCCTTTTCCCACCTGGAAGGACCCTTAACATCACCACAACACCATAGAGGTTCTTTTCTTGACTTAGGCTAGCTTTTGAGGTTAGATTTGGGTAGAACCACATTGGATTTACTCTTAAACCTTGGAGAGATGTTTAGAGAGAGCATAGGGACTGTTTAGGACTGGGAACAAGTGAAAAATATGGGACAAAGTCATGCCACTACTTTAAATAACGAAATTATAATCTCCACCGCCTCAAGTGGGTCCCAAAGGAGCTATCTGTGCAGTCTCGTAAAAATGCAAATATCTATCTACTCCGATGTTGTATCGATGAATGGTTTAATATGTTGGAAACTATCCTCGTAGACCTTCAATTTGTGGGTGGACCATCCCATAATTCAAAGTATATTGGGAGAAAGCTCAGTGACATTAGACCAAAATTTCAGTAGAATTATGAATGTAACTTTGCGGTAACTTTTGCGGAATTTTATTTTACAATTTGTTTGACTTCAAAACATAACATAAGAATATTATATGATTCAAATACATTAAAACATAACCTTCTTAGCATATTAATCACTCTTAGTGTTACTCTGAAAGTATAGATTATAACATCTTTAATTCGTCTAACCACTAGCCCTCACGATATTTCCTTAACACTTATTTTAACTCATCATTATCTTTGTAAAGGTCCTTAAAATCTCTGGCTCATATTGATTCAATTATGACAAATTCTAACATGAAAGTACAAGGTTTAATAATAACCTTTCTGACCGGAGAGTTATTATGGTGATAACGAAGTTACCCTTTAAGCGGGATAATGTTGATAGACTACAAAGTATGATCATTGAGATTATAGAACATTGTATAAGGTGGATAATGCTTAGGATGAATTGTATTACAGCTTTGAAATATTAGCTAAGGAGTTATAGATTATGGCTAAAGAATGATACTTGATTGTTACGGGCTATAGGTATGGGACTATAGAATGTTTCTTAAGATAAACGATATCCTATGACCAATGTCTACGTGACCATTATGGGTATAGAACACAAGGTAGGGAAAATTAGGAAGATGAATTAGATGGATGGGCTCTAAATTATCACTAGTGGATTGTAGATTATTATTTAAGGTGAATCATATCGATAAGGTACTTATTACCATTATTGGATTGTAGTTACCCATGTAAGGTGAGTTGTGTGATGATTTTTAGAGGATCACTAATGATGATAGATTACTACTTAAGGTAAATTATAGTAGTTTTTAGGTTCCATTAAGGGTCTGAAGATTCTTAGTTAAGGTGAATGTGATGTTCATAATTTGTATGTGACAAGACTTGGGGTGTAGAATCATACTTAAGGTGAATTGAATTGGTATGAACGTTATGCTCTTCCTGAAGGTAAGATGATATAGAGGGTTAGAGTACAGGTTCAGGAAGCATCAATAAGGAGTATAATAAAGTAAATGTGTATGTCCATCTCAAAAGTAGCAAGATAAAGTCCTACTAGATGTTCCTATCACATGATGTTAGTTGTATGGTGATAAACCATTATATGGTTAGTATTTAGATGATTGTTAAAGGGTTATAGATTTGAAAGTAAGAGAAATCATGTTGTAAGTATCCAAATTACCTTTGTTAGGATATAGACCTTCTTTTAAGATATATCGCATTGACGTAGATGATCATAGTCTTTCCAAATTAGAATTGTCCACAATATTAGAGAATGGTTTCTGGAAGTATCATAATAAGATCATAGAACATTAGGTATGTCTCTATCGTATCCATCAACGTGAAGTCTTATCGTTTGTTCCTTCTCTAAATAGAGTTCTTTGTCTTGTAAATAACCTTAGACTCCATTTCATAAGAAACTTATACATTATACGTAAAGGCAAGTGTATTCCCAAATTCACGGTTCCAACAGATTAACGGTAGTAAATATGTTAAGGCTATCTTTTTTCTTATCTTTGGCATGAGTCCAACAAAAATAAAACATAAATGAACGTCCCGCCATCACGACTCCATTCATGGTAAGATAGAATTGTCCATGTTATTGAATCACATGTCCTTTGTTGTGAGTACTTTTATGTCATATGAGCTCTCCTCCATTGTATTGCATTCTTCTTTAAGATAATGAAACGTTTAATGGCCTATTAGCCTCATAATGATAGTTGGAGGTGTAACAACCTTGTCACTCTGATAAGTTCAGAATGTTATATCATATCTCTTATGCATGTGTTTATATATATATATGGATATGATATGAATTTACATTCCGAACTATAATTGGTGGGTACCGCACCTAGTGTGTGATATATATATATATATATATATATATATATATATATATATATATATATATATATATATATATATATGTTTAGCACCAGATCGGTTGGTCATGATTACGAGCACTAGGTTCAAGTGTCTTAGGGAGTCTATAAAACTGTGTCTAGTAGAGTCCTACTTATGGATATGAAGTGTGCCACACTTATAATTGGGAGGCTACATGGCATTTAGGAAAATATATCATTCTTTCAACTCTAGATCGTGCAATAGAGCTATGATGTAAGAAATCACTTGAAGTCATACGTTGTTCCCTTTCTACCAAATACACCTCATCTCTAAAGGAAGAAAGAGATGTAAATATAATCATTATCGATGTGTTACTTTCATATGGAGTCATCTGGAATGGAGCAAGTTGCACAGAAACTCATGAGGAGAATGGCCTGAGCCCTTGGTACATTTGAGGCTCTTGTGTTTAAGGGGATATGCTCTTATTCGCCTTCCTGATAATCTAACTCTGACCATGACTCCTAATAGAGTCACTCATACAACAAAAAGACAGAAAAGGGTCGTTGATACCAACATACCAAATTGCCTTATATGTGGGAAGCGACACTTAGGCGAATGCTACATGAGACTAGATATATGCTATTGTTGTGGTAAGAGGGGCCATAAGCAAACTAAGTGGCCCAAGTTAGGTCGTGGGAATTACCACTCAGCTCCATATCACAAGGACTCCCATGAATGCTTTGTTTGCAAAAGATTAGGTCATATACAAAAAGAATGCCCCCAGTTTCATAACCGTATGGATTTTGAGTTTCAGCAGCATCCTCCTTGCTGAAAATATAGCAAACGACATGCAGGAGAGTGTCGTATGGATATGGATATGTGTTATAATTATGGCCTCCGAGGACACATGCAAAGAGAGTGTCATTTGGCCAAGTATAGTAGTGTTAACGAAGGTGGTGGTGCAGTTTATCCTGCCAGACCAGTCACAACCAATTTAGCAGCACCTTTCGCAGCATGTGGCACTCATACACCAACAGGCCGAGGCACATGTAGATGAAGTGTTAGGATCAAGTGCGGGGGTCAAACATGTTATCATGGTTTGGTAGGTCACTTGGATTCAGAGGTATCGGCACATGTTGTCGTAGGTATGCTGATAATTTTTCCTTCTTGATATGTATAAGATGGTGTGCCCCTAGATCTACTACATATTATATGATTATCATACGATTGAAAGTTTAGAGTAGAGTGTTTTAATTTTCCCTTCAAGGATGTAAACATACTTTAGTGTGACTATATATGTGGCTAAAAGTAGATAGTGTTCGACCAGAAGATATGATCAGATGATGTCAGGTCTCTTGACATAGTTCTAAATTATTTAAGTAGTTTAGGCCGAATTAGAGGGAATGGTGTTAGTAAGTTGCCATAAGAATATTATTTTGATGGGTGATAGAGGAGATAGTTAAGGAAATAAAAAGACAGGTTTTATGGAGATAGTCTTAGAGACAGAATGAAATTAAGAGAAAAATCAGCAAAATGATTAGATGACCACTTATCGCTAAACTTAAGGGATCAACAGGCCTTAAACGTCAGCTACGAACTAGGGGGGAGATCATATAATAAGGTGCCAATATAGATTATGTGTTTTATAAAATGATAAGCGTTGGGAAAGATTATGGCAGAGGATCACAGTTTCACATAACTATGGTAAGGTGTGGAGAATTTGTCTTTTGTCATGCCTGTTGAGATCAAGTATTAGATAAATCTACATGAAAAGGTAAAGATGTTATGAGAGCAAGTTTCAGAGTGAGAAAGAAAAAGTTTGAGGTGATGTAACGTTTCCAATTCTAGAGTAATTCATGCACTATGTGGTACTTATGCCCAGATGTACTCTACTCATTACTTACGTACCTATATCATGCCAATGTTAGAGCTTTACACTTCACATTTAATATTTAAGAATTAAGACTCCATGTTATAGTAAGCTATGAAAAAGAAATGTTCTTTCATGTTTCGCACACCAGGTTGTACTCATGTCTAAAGTTAAAAACCACATTCATGTCATATGTATCTATTGTGATTTTATACTTATGTTCATGTTCTAGATTCTAAGTGCTTTCCGAATATAATGTTGGTTTTGATAATGATCGAGGAGAAGGAAGTGTGAGTGTTTTAAAAAAATCTCATGGAATGCATACCTATCCCTTGGATAAGAGGAGAATGCCTAAGGTAAATATCTTATTTTGACTCCAGTGTTATGCTATCTATATTTTTATGTACTCGTGTCCACGATCCACTTCTTCAAGCATCCACTTATAGCGATATCATAACAATGATGTTGATAGGCAATGATGAAAGTCAGTCAAGATGGATGTACTACCCACGATTCTTTGTAATTTGTGCTTATGTTCCTCTAGCTAATGGTTTATGATTATGATGACAATAATCAATTATGAGTGTAGGTTATATGAGTAAAAGGAGATGTTGGGCTAATGATGAGTTTCCTCTCCAGTGGAATTTTTGAAACTATCTCGTAACTTGGCACAGAGGGTACCCGTTCTTTCACTAAGTACCTATGTCTTGTTTATGTTCAAAGTGACTTTCTACTCATGTCTTAGGTTCTTGATTAATGAGGTATTCATGTGTATGATTCTTTCCTTCGTGAGCTTGATTTTATGAAGATGGTGTCGACTTACAGTGATAAGAGTAAGCTATGTTGAACCATGTCTCATTCTTTCAATATATCCAAGTTCTAAAGGTAAAGCTTTATTTATGCCCTACGTCATTGAGTACCCAAGAGTGAAGCCTACAATCATACTCCATGCAAGTCACACTTATGTCTTATTCTTACTTCAATACTCATGAACTCATGGACAAATGCCAGGGTATGTAGCTTCGATGTACCCATGAAAATGACATGTAGCTCATGTCCATATGCCCCATGTCATGTTATTCGTGTATTCACGTTTTATGTCATATTAATCATGTTTTCATGTATGTATGTTTTATGTTGCGTCCTTCATGTTCAATGTACCCATGTCACGTCTATACTCTAAAATGAAGTGTATCATATGATTCGTACCTATGATTACTTTCCTCACAATCCTTTATGAGTCGCTCACGATAATGGAGTTGATGAATAAAAAATACGATAATCTAAGGTATTCACATCTGAGTTTCAAGGCTTACAAGATAAGGTTCGAATTAAATAACGTTCCAATTTAAAAAGGAGTTGCTTTCATGTACGCGGTGGTACTTATTTAAGAAGTATTCTACTCAGATTTGACGTATTCATGTCATGCCTATGCTCGAGCTTCATACTATATGTTAGGATCCTATTCATGTTCTATGACTCATGTATGTCTCATTCGCTCTGAGTTGCGCCTTCATTCAAGGCCCAAGTCATACTCTTATCTCACATGTCTACCGTGGTGATATACGAATATCTATGATCATCTCTAAGTGTTCAGATCCCCTCTCTGTTCAGCATTCAGATCTCCTGTTGTAATGTTCATGTTTTCTGCATTTAGATCTTATGTTATGATATATTTTCACGTATTCAGATCTTATGTCAATTCAACACTCATGTATCCACGTCGGTCAGTATTCATGTATTCCTATTCCATATTTATGCTTCTCATGTCCTCATGTCATGTTCATGCTAATGTTCCAGTACTCATGTCATCCGTGCCTACAAATTCCTTTTTAAATACCATGTATAATATTTATGTATTCACTCATTTCAATATATGTGTGTTCATGCCAGACCAGGATTCATGACAGTTAGAATTTACACATTCATGTCAGTTCAGTATTCATGTTAGTCACGTTTATCTTTCAGTTATCCTATTATGTTATGTCATGCATATTATGATAGTAACGCCCCGAACCATAGTCTGGGCATAACACGACACTCAATGCTTGACTGTATATGACCGAGCGAACCAACTGGCTGGCTAAATCAACATGTGGTATAAATGCAGAATATAACTAATAAACATGTTGAGATACTAAAAAAAAGTCAAACTGATAAATCATAAATGTGGAATAAGTCTGAACTATATGAATGTAGACAATATGGCTAACATAAAGGCATGCTATGTACTAACTAACTTTTGTTCTAGTCTATGAAACCTCTAAGAATAATGAAGTACTGACTGTTACCGGGACAAGGCCCTCGGCATACCTGACTATCTGAACTAATTAAAGACTGTAAATAAGATAATGCCCTAAAATATTGGGGCTCACCAACTCATCTAATACAATAGATCCTACCGTGCTGATGCGTCGTCCTGTAAATCGTTACTTACATCGCGAGATTCAGGCCCCGGGTAAGGGGACATTAGTACATTTGAATTGCACTAGTATGTAAAGCAACTGAAAAAAGAACTGTAAGCGGGGTGCTCGAGAAAGGGCAACCCAAATCAATAAACAGATAATAAATACTAAAACGGTAACTGATAACTGTAATGAACAAGAAAAGTAAAGTTATGAGTACTTCATGTTATGCATCTAAAACATCTGATAATCTATCTTTATATGTGGGGCCTTGGCCCAATAATAAATACACAAACTATGGCCTTGTCGAAGTATACATATACATAAGACTATGCCCTTGGGCAATCACATATATTCAATATTCATTAAGTATTATTATTATCAAGGAACTGAGATTACTGGAATAAAGAACATCACTAACTAAGACATGTATTCATGAACTGATTATGAGACCTGAAGCCTTAACTATTTCTAGAATTGTTGAGTTTCTAGACTGAGACTCATGGATACCAAACACGAGTCTATATTGATTACGTTCTGAGTCCACAATGTTTGAAATGACAATTATGAACGAATTAAGAAACTAGAGAATAGAAGTTCTGCAACTATTTAGGAAACTAAGGCATAACTATGTTCTGAGGCAATTTGTAATAATCCATAAAGAACATGGCGTATGGAGAATCATCAACATTTCCAAACATAGAGAGTTAGCTTCACATACCTTAACTTCCTGCTCATGAGCATAATACAATATTCGTCGCTTCCTTTTGACTTTAATCTATATAAATATATGTCAATGGAATCAACATTAGCAACAATTCTCATATTTTGGCCATCTAGGCATTTTATCAAACATTTGGTGGGCATAAAGCTTCATAGCCCTTATTAATGGGTTTCTACACTCAATTTCACATCCTCTTATTTCTAGGTGATTCTACAATCCCAAATAGGTATAATTAACATCATTCTTCATTACCCATATGCTTACAACAACCCTAAGTCAACAATTCAACTCATACAATAGTTCATATGGTTTTCTTCATCAAACCCATTAGCTTATCTCAAGAATCTATGGTTTATAATCATTAATCCAATACTATAGTCAACTAAGGGATAAAGACAATACTTTTTTGATGCTCAAGAATATTGAACTCGAAATCTAGGGATCCTCGTCTGACAATAAGGTTTCAATCGCAATTTTATGGATTAGAAAGGTTTTAATCAAGTTAGAACTTGAATTTATGCTAGAATCATTGGAGAACTTACCTTGGAGGGTTCTTGAGGCTTTGGACTTGTTCACTCTGACTTTAGGGTGATATTTCATGATTAGAGATGTTAGGGAAATAAAACCCAAGCATATATATATAAGAAAAATGCGAAAATCTGAAGTTTTGACTCAAAACCCGAGCCATTCGTGATGGGCCCGCGATACAAGACCATTGCAGGACCCCCTGCGGGTCAAAAGTTTAGAGAGCGCAATTTTTTGCTACCAGCCCGCGATGCAGGGCCATGGCACATGCACATACTCATGGTGCGTGGCCATCACAGGTCGCCGTGTCTGCTTCTGCGCGTGTTCGATAAAATAGTCCTAACTTCCAGCAAACAGCTCTGTTTGGGCTTCACAATATATCGTTGGAAAGGTATTTTAAATATCTACTACTTTCAGTTTTAAGTTTTCTAAAATTATAAATGGATGTTCACAAAATCGGGCTGGAACAAATACATGTCGTAAACTTAGCTTATTTTATCGAATCTTAAGCACCTCACTACTCGTCTTGATTTCAAAACAATTATTTCCACCAAAACTCATCCCGGTAGAACTTTATATGTCTAAAATGTCACATTAATACTTATTTAATACATCCACACCTAATTTGGTTTTACGAAGTGTTACAATGATGCCCTGTGAGGTTTGTGTTGTGCTCTAGTTAGCTGACAGGTGTTTGAGGAATTTTGGGATAGTCATATCTACAAAGAAAACTCTTTCTAAATTTCTATATAATTCCAGAGTTAGTCCCATTTACATCTACGACCATCATTCGAGGATAAATGATTTATGTCTAATGTTTCACATTCAGGTATTCACTACTCATGTCTCATATTTTCATGTAATCATGTTATTTCAGTCTCCATGTTCTATATCACGTTTCTTCATTCTCATGTACTCATGTCACGTCCCTAAGTTCTTGAGTTAACCGCATTCCTAACCATGACCCATTATTCGAGGATGAATGATCCCAAGAGAGAGATATTGTAATACCTCGTACCTTCAGACTAAGGCTTGACTAGTATGATGGGAATATAATGGAACCAATATGAGAAGTATAGGAAGTTTTTTGAAAATTAATCAAGGCACAAGAGGAGTCTTTTGGCAAAGTATAGTCGGAAGCTACTCTACGAGCCATGTTTTCAAGTGAGTTTGCACAAGGTCTCACTTAAAGCGAGTATTCAAACAAATATATAAAAAAGTTTAGAAACCTCAAAACATGAAAGTTGTCTCCCATTGAAATACCTTTCCAAATATATATTGTGGAGCTCAAACGGTCATCTGAACAAAAGGTTGTGACTATTTTACTAAAGGGTCGCAGAGCAATCCGCCGGAGTGGCAGATGCGATATGTGACGCATTTCCAGTCGAATTTCGAGACAAATTTCCATCATGAAGTTCCCATCCTTCTGTTTCGATATGCAGTACCATCCGCATCCACAGAAAGCCATCCACGACGCGGATGCCAATGCAAATGCACCCGAAACTCATTTAAAGTCGCATTTTTCTTAATTTTATCCCATATTCAGTTCTCCAAAGCCCTAGAATGAATTTTATCTCCTCTCCTCATACTCCCACATCAAGGTAAGTCACTCCCATATATTACTTAGCAATTCCAACACTTATACATCAATTTTTGACATTATGATACACTTCAAACTTAGGGGTTGCAAGAAAACCTATCTTAAGGTTTCAAGTTCAGAGTTTTGGGTTTCTTCTTCAAAAGTTTAGACATTTTCTTCATATTTTGGAGAGACTAAGGTATGTAGAGCTTCTAACCACGTGTGGTAACATCTTTGTTCTTCCCCACGCCATGTTTATCCCTGAAACACGAAATTTCACAAGCTTAGGGTTTTTATTCTAAGTTTATGATAACCCTAACTATATGTATAATTGTATGTCATGTCTATATTACAAATTTGTTAATCGTATTCATGTGTATCATTACGATTTTCATGAACCTATCTATAATCCATGTATGCTCGTGTTATTTTTTCCATGAGCTCTCCAATACCAGTTATGAACTTAGGTTGTTCCACTCCAGGAATTTTTACATATTTTCATGTCTCAAAAATTATATACATATAATTATACATATTTTCATGAAAACTATGTTATGTATACATATTATAAACTACATTATGAATCATGTTTTAAAATTCATGGGTGTAGATGCCACTTATATTCATGTTCATGTTCTGGGAGTAGCATAGGTTTACCAAGAAGGTTCAGATAACCTGAAACTACGTATGCCAGTGTAGGGTAAGGATCACTCCGCACAAATTAGGACGATACCTTCAGATTATTGATTGGATCCTTTTATATCATTTTCATGTCTCATACCTCGGCAAGATATGTGATTGCTCTGTTAGTCAGGCCAGGTACCAAACTCCACGTACTCACGTGGTGATTTCATGTTGTTAGTTATACTAAGGTTATCCCACTTAAAAATAGTTTACTCATGTTACAGCTTGATTATGCATATCATGATCATATCCAGGTTTCAGATTTATATTACAGTTTACAACATACAGTTATAGTCTACATTTACAATTTCAGTTTTGTATTACTTCATGTATCCATGTTATTTATTTGGGTTGTCCATTCCCTGAGCACCCCATTACTATTCTTTTATTCAATTGCTTTACATACAAGTACAATTTCAGTGTATTGACATCTCTTTTGCCCGGGGCATGCAATTCACGGTGCAGGTATAGAGTTTCAAGATGACAAATCTGCTCGTTAGGATTCTCATTGTATCAGCTATTGGTGAGCCCCATTTCATTCGGGGTGTTATCTTTATTTTACATTCATGTCATGTCGTGCAGTAGAGGTATGTCGGGGGCTTTGTTCCGGTAAACAGTTAATTTTCAGACTCATGATCAGAGGTTTTATAGACTAGTCTAGGATGTCATGTCAGTTATTCAGACTTGGTATGTTTTCAGATTATATCTGCAATTATATTTACAAACTATTATTTACAATATGAAGTTTTACAAGTTTTAAAATTATTATTTCATGCTTTTGATGCTCATGTTGATTCATCAAGCCATGTGGTTCGCTCGGTCACATGTAGTCAGGCACCAAGTGTCGTGTTATGCTCAAGTCATGGTGCAGGGCGTGACAGGCCTGTAGCCACATTTATATACAGAAATCATTTACAGTTCTCATTTGACTTTGATGTTATACCATACTGTATGTTATAGGTTTGTAGTAGTTGCATATAGAATACGATCCGTCCCATTCAGGTTTGGGGCATGACAAATACACAACCAAATAATATAAATAGAATAATAGAAATTATACCTCAAAAATACTATATTAGACTATAAATAAATTAAAAGTAGCAGAATCTAAAATTTTGTAATTCTAAATGTGAGTTCCCGCTTATTTTATTTTTTTCCGTCAAATCTAACTGACCGAGTTCGGTAAATATTTATAACTTTAAAAATATTGACTTTTGACAAATTAAAAGGACCAAAACTTTCCTATTGAACCTTACAGATTATTACTCCCTCTCTCCCGGTTTATATGAGGGGGTTCGGAGTACGAGGGTCAAAATAGTTAATTTTTTACTCAATTTCAAACATGGATTGTTGATATATAATAAAATTTATATAGTTGAAAAGTACATAAAAAGTACCATACACTGCATAATTAGTACTCAATCTGTCACAATTTAAATGTCTTAATTTTTTTTGTTTGTCCCAAAAAGAGTGTCTCCTTCTATATTTAGTAAGTTGACAATTCAAACATCTTACATGACAAGTTTATAAGCACAAGATTCAATGGACATTTTAGTACATTATAAACATCTTTAATTTAGGCCATAATATTCAAAAGTCTCTATGTATTTCTTAAACTCCGTGCCTAGTCAAACTAAGAGAGTGTTTAGATTGACTTTTTAAAGGTAGCTTATAAGCTAAAACCTAAAAGCCATAAGTTGGTAATACCCAATTTTTGGCTTTTGGCTTATTTCTGTACTTTTTTTGCCTAAAAGTAAGTGCTTAAAAATATATTTTTTTCCTTATCCAAACACCACAAAAAGTAGAAAAGAGCTTAAAAGCCAAAAAACACTGAAAATAAGTGAATTCAAACACCCTTTAAGACACTTAAATTGGGACGGGGGAGTAATTCACAACATAATGAAAGAGTTGAAGAAAATTATAGTTAAAGAAAGAATTATTTGACTCCCAAATAGTAAAATTATCAAATAAATTGAACAGAGGGAGTAATAAAAAGTCATTTGGAATAGCCTTATTACAAAATTTATTTTTAAGAAAATAAAGGACCAAAACTGTTCAGTAAATACTTCAAGGACTATTTTGAACCTACCCTCAAATATAGGGACCATTTTTGCAATTTACTCATGTTATAAGAACATGCTTCCAACGAGTTGATTAAAAGTCAAATTGCATAAATTATACTGTATTCAAATATTAGGTGCTTCACACCGTTAGAATTATTTTCCTGTCCACCGACACACCATATATTGGTCGTCGGCTGCTTGTTGAAGGAAGAATCGATATATGATGATGGGAGAAATTGTGAGGCATCCGAATGAGTTATACCCATTGATGAAGCTGCTGATAGTAGCAAAACAAGCAGAAAAAGAGACTCCATCACAGCCAAACTGGAGATTTTGCTATCTCATGCTCCACAACATCTCTCGCAGCTTCTCTCTCGTCATTCAACAGCTTCCCCTACACCTCCGCGACGCTGTAAGTCTTCTTTCCTTCTCTTCAATTCTCTAAGTTTTTTTCTTCTTCTTTTATATATATTTAATTTAACTTATATGTACTTGGTATATAATGTGTGTTTTTCTGCACCTATCAATTTAAGATTACATATAAATTTTTAGTAATCTTAATTTAATTAATTAGCAAATAACTTATTAACCTTATTACTCAACTTTTATAACGATAGTGTAAAATTCTTTACATCTGCACCCCGCCGGAAGGGGGACGGGTTTTGGGGGGCGGGGCGGGTCGGTAGTTTTTTTTTTAAAACACTTAATTTAAAAAAATAATAATTAAACACTTTAATAATTGAACAAGATAGTGTAATAAAAACATCTCAATGTTGTTTTTGTGTCTCTCTTATATTATTTAATAGAAATATAATTTTTTGGCAATACAATTTTAAAATTGCAACTTTGTTTCGTTGTTCAAAAGTTGCAAATCATATAGTAAAATTGGAATTAAAAAATTACATAGTTAACCATACTTTTTCTAATTTCTTCACAATGTCTTGAGGATCTTCGGTTGGAATTGGAAGTTGTTGGTCAAATTGTTCGACGTCGCTTCCTGTTCCCTTGGACAAGATTTCATTGTAGTTGTAGTCGTCTTCTTCGTTGATCTCTGATTGACCGCGTCTTCTACGCTCCGCTCGAATCCAATCTTTGAATAGAACTGCAATCTCCAAGGTGTCTCCCGCCAATGAGTGTTTGTGCTCTCCTATTTGAAATCTTCCAGCAGAAAAAGTGCTTTCAGACATTGTTGATGACGCTTGAATGTTCAACACATCCCGGGCTATCTTTTCTAGTGTCGGAAATGTCTTTGCGTTCTCTCTCCAGTATCTCAGCAAGTCTTCATGTCCATCTTCATTAACAATTGATTCATATGGTACAACACCCTACAAAACATAAACATCAAATTCGCTAACTTGTGAAGAAGTTGAACCACTAAACATTTTATTTCTAACACCTTGAATACTAGCAGCAGAAATCACATGTTTTTATAAGGTTGAAGCGAAGTAGAAGAATAAGGTACATAAGTCAATTGATTATTTTGCACTTTGTTGTTGGTAATACATATATACTTTTTTGCATTCAGTGTGTATGCTAGACATAACTTCTTCTTTAGTTGGTTCGTGAGTTGGTTCTTCATTTGGACTTGGAGGTGGAAGTACTGCTATACAATCATAAATCGTTTCAACAAGTGTTTTACAACCGTCTACTTTAATAGTCGGATTTAATACAACATCAATAATATAAATAGTGAGAATAGAAAAAAAAATATTTTTAAAATTTTTAATTTTTTTTTTCAATAGATGTCTTATAAGTTTATTTTTCTATATATTCATTAAGTAACAAAAATATTAGAGCTATATAAAATAATATAGTTAAAATAGTAGTATAATAAATACCAGAAAATTCTTTAGTAGCTTAAAAAAATTTCTCTAAAAATCCAATAAGTTCTAAAAAAAATCCAATCATTATTTACAAGCATATCCCTTAGATTTTTATTATAGGCGTTAAATAATAAAGTTACAGGTCTTCTATAATCGTAAGCAACAAGTAGTTGTTCATATAGAAAATTTCACTTAGTCGCTACTTCTTCAGAAATTTTTGTATAAGGTAATCCACAATCGTAACAAGTTTTTTTATACTCTTTGCGTCTTTGTATTTTATTACCTTTAAAAATAAAGTTTATAGCAAATTATATTTTATCAAGAATGTTTTCAAAAAGTTTTACGTCATTCTTTACAACTAAGTTATAAATATGGCATGTACATCTTATATGAAAATGATCAGAAAAGATGAAGTTAATCGAATTTTTTAAAGTCTTATAGCATAATCATTAGAAGTAGTATTATCTAATGTAATAGTCATAATTTTATCAATTATTCCATAATAATCACAAATTTCATGAATATTTTGTGCATTAAAAGTTCCAGTGTGCCTATCATCAATATATCTATATGCTAAAATACGTTTTTCCATAAATCAAGTTTGATCTATCAAATGACATGTAACGGTTAAATAATCATTACCGTTAGTACTACAGCTTATATCAGAAGTGAGAGTCACTTTGCCATTAAAATGATATAATGCATAACGTAAATATTGTTGATATTCATGTGCAAATTTAAAAACGTCTCTTCTAACAGTTGATCTAGGAAAATCGTTAAAAGCAGGATTATACATTTCTCTAACGTAATGAATAAAACCAGGAGAGGAAGGAAATGCAAAAGGCAAACCCTCCACCGCAACTATTTTTGCTATATTTTTCCTATTTTTGTGTTTATCATATTTAGGACCTATAATTTCTCCGTCATCGGATTAATTCGACCCTGTACTTGGTTGAGGACACTATGTGAACCTTGTCCCGACTCAGAGGGCATTGGTACACCCGATGTTTCAACCTGGTATTGATTCCACCTAGCTGTGTGCTCGCTTTGTACATGTCTCAATAAACCTCCCGTCCCACCATGACCTTTTTCGGTTTTAAATTTATAAATATTTTGACAAATTTTAAATCTAACTACTTGATTCTCTTTGTCCCTATAAAAAAATACCGGGCAGGTGATTTTAATTTTCATTGTGTAGGGCCTCGACTCATACTAGGGGGAATAAGAGGCATTCCAGTTTCAGTTTGAGGCTGAGACTCAGTCTGAACCTGAGATTGAGGTGCACTAGTGGGTCTGTCAACTACATTATCGTCAAAATTAAAGTCTAGTTCAAATGCATAATATACCTTATCATCTAATGATATATCATAAAAAACAGTTTCATCTATATGAGTGAAATCAATCAAATCATCTGGACTAGGAATATGATTACTAGAAGAAGTACATTTACCATTGTTACCCCTACTAGAAAAAGCATCCTTATCCTTACCCTTAATCATACGACAAAGACGTTCCATTATAATTATGCAAATAAATAATTAAAGTAAATGAACTTAAGTGCGATAATTAAAATTAAGTAACAATAATAATTTAAAGAAGGAACGAAAGTACCAAACACTGACGTAACGTCGACGTGTAATCGATGTTGAAAATTAAAACTTTGCTCGATGGATGATCATTAAGCTAGTTGCCAACTTCACTCTCAATTTTTGAACTTTGATATAAATTAGCAAATAAAATATAAAATTTAGTAGGCAATGTAGAGTTGTAGAGAGATATATAGAGAGATTAGAGAGATGGTAGGAAGATTTGTGAGAAAAATGAAGAGGAAAATGAAATATTTATAGTTGAGAAATAGGGTTAAAGTGTAAATATACTAACTTAGGGGTTAAAAATAAATATTAAGGGAGTAGGGGGTTTATGGGGTGAGGGGCCATTTTAGCTGTTATACCTGTTGCACAACGGCTAAAATCGAGGCCGTTGTGCAACAATTATTTTTGCAAAGGGGAGCGAACGGGGCGGGGACGGCATCGGGATTGGGGCGGGTCGGATCAGGATCGGGACGAGCCCTGGTCCCGTCCCGAGTTCGAACCCCGACACCATTTTTCAAGGGGGATTGGGGCGGGGCATGGCGGGTATTGGGAAGGGCCGATCCGGCCCACTGGCCAGGCTTACATTAGCATATATTTCCATTTTATATGGCGTTATTTACTTAGATAGTATTAAAAAGAATTCACATTTTTATATATTTAAAAATTATTTACTTTTAAGCCTTTTTTTACCGTTAATAACAGATTTTATAATCACAAAAGTTTCATAATATATTTGCAATCAAAAATATTAAAAATATTTTTTTAAAATACGTACCGTGTCCGATCAGTCAATTCTATTGAAAAGGAGTTCGTAACGTGTAAGTCAAAATATTTCTTTTAAAACTATAAGGTTAATGATGTACGTATTTCCAAGGAATTGAACGTGTAGCAATTGTGACTTGTCTCCTTTGTTTGCCATGTATCATGCATGTGCTTCTCCTCTCTAATACGTAGATGTATATCCTTTGACTAAAGATATTATTTGCAATAATGTAATGTCAGCTATATTATGAGTAGGGGTGACAGAATTAGCCCAAATCCAAGTGACCCGTCCAAGATTTCATGGGTTTGGACAATAGTAGTTTTGATAATGGATTGGTTTGGGCTAGCCCAAATTGACCAATCATAAATCAACAACTCAAATAAACCCATGATGTTGTTCAAATTTGACCTATGAAAATGTTCAATCTTAACGATTATAACTCCACTCTAGATTAAGATTTTTGTTTATAAATAATTAGTTAAAAATTCCTTTATTATTTATGAACCATAAAAATACACCAACGCACCTCAACCACCCACCTCACTATCCATCAACCCTACCCCTCCCCTACACCAACCCCCACCCAAGCACTGAACCATCATCACATCGCTGCCCCTATCTTGCCTACTCCACCCCACCCCTACCCCCACCTACCCCTACATCCCGCCCTACCCCCACCTTACCCTATTCTCAAATTTCTATTTTATATTATTTTTACTTTTATAAATAATTTACAAAAATATGAATTTTTCTCTTACCTCCCCGCCCTACCCACACCTACCCCCTTCCACCCCCACCCCATTGCCCTACCCCATCCTCAAATTTCTATTTCTATTTCTATTTCTATTTTTATTTCATATATATTTTTTTATATATAAAAAATATGAATTTTTTTCTTACCTCCCCCTACGCCCTAACCCCACCTACCCCCTCCACCCCACCCATCCTCAAATTTCTATTTCATATTTTTTATTACTTTTATAAAAAATTATTAAAAATATAAATTTTTTTCTTACCTCCCCTACCCCCCTCCACATGTCCTACCCCCATCCTCAAGTTTCTATTTCATATTTTTTTACTATAATAAAATAATTATTAAAAATATGAAATTTTCTCTTATCCCCAACCCCCCTGTCCTCCCACACCACCCCCGAAGTTTTTTTATTTTATATATTTATTTTACTTATATATAAATATTTATTAAAAAATGAGAATTTTTTCGTACCCCATCACCCAACCCCACTCCCCCACCCCTAAAATTTCTATTTTATATATTTGCTTTACTTTTAGAAACTTTTTATAAAAAATGAGAAAAAACTGCTTACCCATCCCCACCCCCACCCCACCCCACCCGAAGTTTTTACTTTATATATTTATTTTACTTATACAATTTTTTTATAAAAAATGAGAAACTTTTCTTACCCCACGACCCAGCCCCCCGCCTCTCACCCCTCGCCCCACTACCCCTGCCCTCCCACCCATTATTTTATATATTTATTTTGCTTTTATAAAAACGAAAAAAATCTTAAAAATATTATTCTTATTTAATAATAAAGATATGGAATAATCAAATATCATACAAAACAAAATAACATTATAGAAGGTAAGTTTGAAATTTGTAAAAGTAATGGGTCAAGTTGGGCAAGTTGGGTTATGACCATCATTTAGTCCATCTTGATCCGCCCATCTTAGCCCATGTAAGCTTTGGACGGGTTGGAAATTGACCCATCTATTAATTAAACACATCTTGACCCGCCCAACTTCAGTCCAAACGGTCATCTGCCTAATTATGAGTTTATGACTGGTATAAGCATATCATGTACGCAAGAAAATTTAATGTGTTATCTTTTCCTTCTTTTATTCCAATTCATAAGACTTTTTCTTTTTAATTTTGTAATGTCCTAAACATTTGACACCATTTTATTTTTATATAAGTTTTGAAATCAATGATTTAATATTTGATCTAATACTTCTAAACTAATTTTTCAAGAAAAGTTAGTGTTATGAGACTAAATTTGAGGGGCGGGGGTTGGGGGGGGGGGGGTTTGGGGGGGGTTGAGGGAGGGTAGGTTTATGAAATAATCCCTTTACTTTTATAGTTATAATGACTTTGTGAGTATAGTAGTCTACCTTGAATGGCTTTGTTAGTAATCAAAATAAACATAGGTGACTTTACCAAGTAATTTACTATACTTGGATGATCATATATGAAATTATCCTGTTAGGATTCCTTTGTATGCTTTAGTTCGTTATTTAATTCAAAGTTCTAGTATTATTTTTTGTTATTATAAATTCAGCTTCCATTTTATTTAACAAAAATACGTTTAAAATTTCCTAAACGTATTGGAAATGGATCAAAATAGTCATCATTCCATGAATTGATTTAAATTTGCCCTTTCGTTCAGCTATTGGATCAAAATATCCTTCACGTATTAGAAATGACAAAAAAAATGTCCTCCTCCCACCTATTAGATCAAATTTGCATCTAAGATTAATCATGCTTAAAGTTACCCTCCATTAATAACACAATTAGATGACATTTAGTTAAATTTAAATTAAACATGTGACTTTTATCCTTCGTAATAAATAGACGAATTTAGGTTAATCGAAATTCAGCAAGTTGTATAGTCCACCTCCAAGAAAGTAACACTTCAATCGCAACATGCACACGCTCAAGGACTTATTTAGATAGTTATATTATTACATCGTCACTTATCGCTATGTTATACTCTCCGTTCAGTTTTTCTTGTTCACTATACTAAAAGTTTTAGTTTTTTATTTTAAAAAATCAAGAGATAATTTATCATTTTTCCTCTTTTACCCTTAATATTAATAAGTCAAAAATTTTATTTTCTTTTTCCAACATTACTTTTTTATGGAGAATGTGTGAATTGTTGAAACTCATTACTTTATAAGTTAATTGCACATATTTTTTAGTAAATATTAATTGATTTCAATTATTAAATAATTAACAATAATTAAGGATAATATAATAAAATTTTATTACATTCTGCCGGACTTTCTGGATGAAGGGAACTTTTTCCCGTGCTTGTTGCGTGAATAAGCTTGTTCAATGATTACATCATTTAACTTGTTCTTCATTAACTTTCCCCAAGTAGAATTAATAAGCCTTTTATTAGCTGTTGGTATGAAGATGAAAAAATGATTAGAACGCTTAATTGCGTTAATTAAAATGGATTTTGTATTGAATTGGATCATGGATGGGTGAGTCTTTTGATTTGGGTTAGAATATTACGTAGATCAATAAATAAAGGCCAGACACTTAATTATTTAATTGTGTGATTGTGTCATTAATGATAGAATAATTTTAAGCTTGAAAATAATATTTGAGTCAGAATTGATCCAACGGGGAAGAATGATATATTTGAGTCAATTCTAATAGCTAAAGGACATTTTTTAAAGTAGGGTAAATTTGATTCAATAGAGGGAAGGAAGACATTTTTTAGTCAGTTCTAACAAGATATTTGACATTTTTGGCATTATTTGGCTTGACATAAAATTTTAAAAAATAATATTAATTTATTAAATGTGTAATCTAAAACAAACTTAATACAATTGTGTTACTATAAATTATTTTATTAATATAAAAGGTGCATTTAAAAATTAAATTATTTTGAGACAGACTAAAAAATAAATGGTGTCTTGACATAAATTGGGAAAGAGAGTACAAAAGAAAAGAAGGCAGTGAAAAAAACCTCACTCCTTTTTACCCAAATACTGTATTTTCTTTCTTCAGTATAAGATTAATTCGCTGTTATATTATTGTTCTGTTCTTAGTTTAGTGAACCAATTGTTTTGTGTTGTGAATCCCCATCCTTACATTTGTGAGTTCAAATTTCTTGACTTCTTGTAATCTTCACTTTTCAGGTATGCGTATTCTATTTGGTTCTTCGAGCACTTGACACTGTTGGTGTGTAAAGTCACTGCTTGCCTTTTTCTTTTTGAACATTAAAATTGAATACATCAGTTTGTTGTTCATGTGTGATAATTCTTTTGGACAGAGGATGATACCAGCATAGCGAGAGAGATCAAAGTACCTATTCTCATAGCATTTCATCGCCACATTTATAATCATCAATGGCATTTTTCATGTGAGCAGTCTAAATTATTCTATTTCTTTCTTGTTTCTGCTCTAAGCTAGCATATTTGTTAATTTCTCTACTTTCATGAAAGATTCTCCTTTATGACTGTGATTGTAGGTGGTATAAATGCCTACAAGGATCTCATGGACCAATTCCATCATGTTTCGACTGCATTTCTGGAGCTTGGGAAAAAGTGAGTTCTTCTCTTTTGGTGCTGCTAATTTTAGAAAGACTCAATCATACTAAACACTAAAAAACTTCTAAAAATTGTGGTGGAATAGGTGCATCAATCTTTGATAGAATATATGAAAATATATTCTTTTGGTATAATTAGTGATTTTGTATATCTGAATTATTGTAGCAATATTTTATATTAGTTAGGTAAATATTTAATTTCCGTAATTATAGCCTAGAATTACTATTGTATATTATGTATATAAACTCTTTACATTAATGAAAATAATCAAGGGATTATTCTCTTTCATGATATTAGCAGTGTAGGGCAAACTTTTTTCGTACTCCACACAGTTTCCGCCGCCCTACTCCTATTCGGTCGTCCCTTCAGTCGCCTCTTCCCTTCAATTTTTTTTCTGAAACCCTAATTTTCCTCTTGTTCCTTAATCATGTCTATCACAAAGAATACCTTTCATCATGCCTTTACAGTCTCCAACATCAAGAACAACATCCCTATTGTTCTTGAAATGGAGAACGTCCAGAACGCAATGTGGGCAGAAATTTTTAAAATTCACTCAAGGTTTCATAGAGTCCTCCATCACATCGTCAGACAGGAAAAATGCAAGGAGAATGTGCCTTCCACTGATGATGAAGTAGAGTTGTGAGCAACTGTACTCCAATGGATTTATTCCACCATCTCTACGGACCTCTTATAGACAATTATCGAACCCGATGCCACAACAATGAAAGCTTAGAATAAGTTGCGTGATATATTCCAAGATAACAAAAATTACTGTGTCGTGACCCTTGAGCAAGAATTCTCTCATATCAATATGGAGGATTTTTTTAATGCATCGGCATATTGTCAAAGGCTTAAGGAGTTATCCGATCAACTCAAGAACGTTGGCGCGCCCGTCACAAATGATCGTCTCATTCTTCAGATGGTTGCACGCCTCTCCGAGGTGTATAATGGGGTTGAAACTCTTCTTCGCCAAAGAAATCTTCTCTCACCGTTCTACCAAACACGTTCCATGCTCACCTTAGAAGTAGGATTGGCTAAAAAGCAGCTACCAGAGCCAATTCTGACATGATGGTGGCCACATCCCGCGAAATCGATGACTCTCAATCATTCTCCAAAAATTATGGTCAAAATCGTAACAATGGGGGTGGTAAAAAGAGTCAAAACCGTGGTCAAAATCACGATGGCGGATGTGGCGATGGTAAGGGTGGTGGTCGCGGCGGCAATGGCGACGACAGTGGCAGACGTAGAGGCGACAATGACGGACAATAGGGGACCGGGCCACATAACCCCGGCAGTAGGCTTGGGCCGCTGGGCAGTGGCCATGGGGCTTGCCAGTGGGCAGTGGCCCATGTCGCCCTGCCAATTCCCATCACCAAACTGGGCCTGGCCCAGTGGATAGCTGAGGAAACAGCATGGCCAGACTGGGCCAAGGAATAACTCGTCCTGGCAGCAGCCTGGCCTGCTTGGACCTCGGCCTCAACAGGCTTTCGCTGCCGCGGGCCCACCTATTTCTTCGACCCACATGAATATCGAGGCGGCAATGCATACACATGGGTTAAATCCTCCAGATGCAATTGGTACATGGACACCGGTTCTACTTCTCATATGACAGCCGCGCCAGGTGATCTCTCGTCTTATTTCATTTTGAGCAAAAATTGTGGCATAATTGTTGGTAATGGTAATTCAATTCCAATTCGGTGGTTATGGGCTCACAAATTTATCTCCACCGAACCCATCTTTAGACTTGAAAAATGTCCTTCATGCTCCTCAATTAAAAATTTGGTGTATGTTCGAAAATTTACAACTGATAACTAAATTTCTGTTGACTTTGACCCGTTTGAATTTTCTGTGAAGGATTTTTCGACAGGGAATATCTCTAATGAGATGTGATAGTCGGAGCGAGCTTTATCCCATCACACCACCACTACTAAACAAGTCACACCGTCAACGTTTGCCGCTTTAGCACCATTCTTATGGCATGCGCATTTGGATCATTCGGGAGCGTCTGTTCTTTCCTCCCTTAAAAATAATAAATTTATTGAGTGTAATAGTGCTCATAGTACTAATGTTTGTCCATCTTGTCCGCTTGGAAAACATGTTAAATTGTCCTTTGTTTTGTTGCCATTTGATATTATTCATAGTGATTTATGGACATCTTCCGTTTTGAGCTCTTTTGGCCACCGTTATTATGTGTTATTTTTGGATGAATATTCTAATTTTTTGTGGACATTAACGTTATCTAAAAAGTCTCAAGTTTATTTCACATTTCTGTCATTTAGAGCATTCATCCGTACTCAGTTTGAACGGAAAATTAAGAACATTCAATGTGATAATGGACGAGAATTTGATAATGGGTCATTTAGAGAATTTTGTAAGGTTAATGGTATTTCTTTTCGAGTTTCTTGTCCACATACGTCCTCACAAAATGGAAAAGCCGAAATAAAAATTCGCACAATTAATAATATTGTTCGGACATTACTAGCCCATTCTTCATTACCACCTTCATTTTAGCATCATGCATTACAAATGGATACCTACCTTCTTAACATACTCCCTAGCAAAGAATTGGCATATCAGTCTCCACTTAAAATTCTTTATCACAAAGATCCGTCGTATTCTAATCTTATGGTGTTTGAGTGTTTATGCTATCCTCTTCCCCTCCACTACAATAAAAAACTTCCGCTCAACCGCTTGTGTGTTTTTGAGTTATCCGTCTAATCATCGTTGTTATAAATTTTATGATTTATCCTCTAATAAAATCATAATTAGTCGTCATGTCATTTTTTATGAAACCCAATTTCCGTTTGCTAAGTTGCATAATTTCGTGTTCAATTCTTATAATTTTTTGGATGATGGGCTCTCATCGTATGTGGTCCACCATTTGGTCTAGCCCGCACCTCGGCATCCGGACCCAGTAGACACCGGCAGGCTCACTGCCTACTGGCCCAAATATCCTCCATCCTCAAAATCTAGCATGTTGGCCCAATTTTCGCCACACAACCACTTCAGCCAGTAGGCCCACTGCCTGCTGGCCCAATCCAGTCCAGCCAACACTCGACCCAGGTCCTCCCAACTTATATCCCGCCCACTTCTATTCCGGAATAAGGGCCCGTTATTGGTAGTCAATGGGGTATTTTAGATCAAAACGATATTTTAATCTCAACTCTAATGGCACTAAATCCCCCCTACCACGTAACCTCGTGTCTGCCCTTCGTGACCCGAGTTGGAAAATGGCCATAGGTGATGAATATAATGCTCTTATTGAAAATAAAATGTGGGAGTTGGTGCCCCGTCCACCTGGTGAGAATGTGATTCGTTTTATATGAATTTTTATTCATAAGGAAAAATCTGATGGTTGTTTTGAGAGGCATAACACCCGTCTTGTAGGTGATGGCAAAACTCAACAGGTTGGCGTGGATTGTGGAGAGACATTTAGTCCGGTGGTCAAACCGGCAACTATTCGCACTGTTCTAAGTCTAGCTCTCTCAAAAGCACGGCCCATTCATCAGTTGGACGTGAAAAATGCGTTCTTATACGGCAAACTCAAGGAAACTGTATACATGCATCAACCCATGGGTTTCAGGAAGCCCGATCATCCTAACCATGTGTGCTTGCTGAAAAAGTCCTTGTATGGGCTAAAATAGGCCCCTCAGGCCTGGTACAACAGGTTTGCAGATTATGTGTCTACCCTTGAGTTTTCTCACAGCAGGTCTGATCATTCTTTGTTCATCTACCGTCACGGTTCTTCTATGGCATACATTCTGTTATATGTGGACGATATTATATTGACTGTTTTCTCTGACAAACTGCGCAAGTCTATTATATCCCTTCTTAGCTCCGAATTTGCTATAAAGGACTTGGGTCGTTGAGTTATATTTTGGGTATTGATGTCACTCGTCATGCAGATGGTCTATTTCTATCTCAGAGGAAGTATGCAGCAGAGATTATTGAACGGGCTGACATGTCATCCTGTAAGTCATCTCCTACTCCGGTTGATACTAAACCAAAGCTGAGTGCTACTTCTAGCATACCATACGAGGATCCCTCCCACTATCGTAGTCTTGCGGGGACTTTTCAATATCTCGCGTTTACGAGGTCCGATATTACTTATGCGGTGCAGCAGGTGTGTTTATTCATGCATGATCCGAGGGAAGAATACACGCACACTCGCAAACGCATTGTGTGTTACATTCAGGGCACTCTTCATTACAATTTACACATATCCATCAGTTATATCGACTCTCATGTCTTATACCGATACTGATTGGGGTGGATGTCCAGATACGAGGCGTTCGACATCTGGTTATTGTATGTTTCTTGATGATAACTTGGTCTCTTGGTCGGCTAAATGCCAGGCCACTTTGTCGCATTCCAGCGCGGAGGCCGAATATCGAGGGGTAGCCAATGTGGTGTCTGTGTCTTGTTGGTTGCGTAACCTCCTCTTAGAGCATCATTTTCCTATTCAAAAAGCTACCTTGGTCTACTGTGATAATGTTACTGCGATATATCTCTAGGGGAATCCTGTCCAACATCAGCGCACTAAACATATCGAGATGGATATTCACTTTGTTCGCGAAAGGGTAGCTCGTGGACAAGTACGTGTTTTGCCTGTCCCCTCACGTTAATAAATTGCTGATATATTTACTAAGGGCCTTCCCTTAGTTCTATTTGAAGATTTTAGGGACAGTCGCAGCGTACGACGCCCGCCCGCTACTACTGCGGGGGTGTGATAGAATATATGGAAATATATTCTTTTGGTATAATTAGTGATTTTTTATATCTGTAATTATTGTAGCAATATTTTATATTAGTTAGGTAAATATTTAATTTCCGTAATTATAGCCTAGAATTACTATTGTATATCATGTATATAAACCCTTTACATTAATGAAAATAATCAAGGGATTATTCTATTTCAATCTTCACATATGCTTTTTGTCATTAAAAGGATGCATAGTAAACCATCTTAGTGGTATATTATAATTAAGACCTCTTGTGCTTTGATCATTAATTGGACACACACACACACACACATATATATATGCATATATTATTACCTCGTTGAGAACATTAAATGTTGGCAGTTGCTTAGCTCTCTTGATGTCTGGTTCCTCTATATCAAGTTGGCTGAATACTCCGACAGCCTATAGATTTGCACGGATGTGATGCACTTCAGCAACAGTTTTATCCTTCTTATATATAGTTTGGAAGACAATATATGTTTATACTTAGACCCGCTTGACTTTGATATGTGAACTCATAGTTGTGGTTTTAAATAAGTGCAATACGTTTTCTCATTTTACATGCTTTAGGACTCAGGTTCCTAAAGTTCTGCCAATAATTTGTGAATGAAACATTTTATTCATGTTATTTTATAGTTATCAGGAGGTGATTGAGGATATTACTATGAGGATGGGTGAAGGAATGGCTAAATTCATAAACAAGGAGGTACGCCATATTACAACCAAGATATATAGTCAAAGACTTTTGTCGAAACTGAATGAACTTCCCACTTGTTTGCATCTTATATCAGAATGACTGGTTCATTCTTTGAGGATTTCATGCTTCAAAGGATCCCGTTGCCCTTTTTTCTCTCTTAATAATTCATATCCCTCAGAAGTTACAAGATTTTCCCATACAACTCCATTTGGTTGCTCATCCAGCACTAACCACGGGTTCTTGATTTTCTTACTATCAATTACTAGTATATCTAACTTGGTATATCAGTTACCTACAGATCTTAACAACATTTCTGAGAGAAATTTCTTTCATATAATGAAGCATTATTGGCCCACAACAACTACTATGTCTACATCTTCTAGAAGTCATCTTCTATGGAGCAAGGCTGACATTATTTTGTACCATTTCAAAACTTGTTAGGTTTTGGTTAATGCTTTCAGCCTCTAGTGATTGATAGCTAGAATTTGTGCAATGCAAGATACTCTTCCCAGCATTCTATAATTTTTCTGGATGTTCCGCTGGTCCCTCAAACTCCTTGGACTTGGATTACAATTAATCCTGGCTTGCAGATTGAAACAATTGATGATTACGAGGAATATTGTCATTTTGTAGCTGGGCTTGCAGGATTAGGCTTGTCAAAACTTTTCCATGCCTCTGGTAAAGAAGATTTAGCTCCAGATTCTCTTCCTAATGCTGTCGGCTTGTTTCTTCAGGTATTAACCTTATTTGTCATTGTGGCTACCATTTAAATCTTTTCAGGGCGGTAACAACAATGTATTTATTTCAGAAAACAAATATCATTAGAGATTATTTGGAGGACATAAATGAAGTACCCAAGTGTCGTATGTATTGGCCCCGTCAAATTTGGAGTAAATATGTTAACAAACTTGAGGTTTGTTTTCATCAACAAACAGTTTCTCATCCCTTCATTTTGCACGTCAGACTGTCACCTTAGCCAGTTCATGACCTATTGAGTTGAGCATACAAAATTGGTGTTATTTCTCAGTACTTGAAGCTCGAAGAAAACTCGGTCAAGGCAGTACAATGTCTCAATGACATGGTCACTAATGCTTTATCACATGTGGAAGATTGTCTAGTTTGCCTATCCACCTTACGTGATCCAGCTATATTTCGATCCTGTGCTATTCCACAGGTACTGAAGTTCTTTAATTATTTTATGATGCATGTTCCCGTGTGCCATTTAAATTTACGCTCTCCTCCTTGGTCCCTGTTAGTTTCTTTTCTCACAAACTCGTAATTCGTAAAGAATATCTTGTGTTTGGAAGCAATATTCGCATGGAGGAGTGTGTATAGAGTTGGTCTTTGAGAATGGACTAGATTTCTGGTAGAGAATGATACTTTTACCATCTTTTCAAGTTCTATGTTTCTTGATGTGACTGGTGGAATCATGATAATCTATGGACAGCATTTCTCGATTGTTGTTGTCTTATGTAATTTCTTACCGTCCAGATTACTCAAAATACTTCTATCCATCTTAAAACATGCTTTGACTAGTGTTAGTTTCTTATCCTTAACAGGTCATGGCTATTGGGACATTGGCAATGTGCTACAACAACATTAAAGTCTTCAGAGGTGTTGTAAAAATGAGACGAGGTAAGATGTATATATATGATTTCTCAACATGAAGCTTGCTAGTTTTTCACACCAAATTGCTCACGTTTTTTATGACTGATCTAGCCCCTAGAAAATTTGGTCAATTTCTGACGTGTTAGGTCTTCGTACAATGTTTTGTCCATAAAATTACTGAGAGGAAGATATTTCCTAATCTTACTCATATGAAAGATATACATACCCTTTAATATCCCAGGTTATACTTTAGAAACTGAACGCCTATAACCTATGAGCCTTGTCACAAAAGTACATCTAATGGTACAGCTTGCTTGATAATTAACACAAGAACATTGACCTTACTTGGAATCTTTTATTACCCACTCTTTCAAGCTTTCTAAAAGTATCTGCTTGATCATACTTGCATTTTTGTCTGTCTAAATTTTTGCAAGATTAAACAGCTCTTTACCTAGTAATATTTGTGTGCTGCTGTTTTTATGTTTCCTCATGCTTTATTAGTTTGTTGGCTCCGCGATTGATTCTTCTGCTTTTTCTACCCATCACTGCCATAACAAATGTACTATCATCAGAATCCTCTTATCATCATCAAGTCGTGTGGTTTCTTCCATGTAGGACTCAGTGCTAAGGTTTTTGACCAGACCAGGACAATGTCAGATGTCTATGGTGCTTTTTCCCATTTTTCTTGTATTCTGAAATCCAAGGTATGATTCTTATATTTATCCTCTGTACTAGCTTGATTCCTAGTTGTAACTTGATCAGTCTATAAGTTAATAACCATTTTTAGAAATACTTGAGCTTTTCAAATTCAGCTCTACAAGTTTCCTGCACTATATTTGTATCTCATTGTGTACATCTTTCTGCAAGTACTGATTTTCATGTTTGTCACTCATGTGAAAACAGATCTCGCATTGCATGCAATATTTTCCCAGTTAGACATCAATCACTGTGTTGAATTGGTCTTTGCGCCACTTTTCTCTATCATTGTCACTGCAATAGCTCTTTGCAATTGTTAGAATATGAATATGATTTCATATATAGTATCCTGCTAGGAAAAAAATTATAATGTAGTGTCTATAAATAGAGCTCAGTGTAATCATGTAGATACAACAATTCAATAATATATTTTTCTCCCATAATTTCTCACATGGTATCAGTGCATTGGTGAGAGATCCGGGAAAAGAAAATACAGCCAAGCAGTCACCGTGCGTCAATTTCGGACGACTGCACCAGCTGTCTTGCGTCATTCTTCTTCCGGTGAGTGTTGTGCAAAATCCGACACCACCACAACGTAGATCCGGTCCAGGCGACCAAACACCGTAAAAAATTATCCGGCTGAAAACCACCCACGCGCCTGTCAGAGGACTGACACCGGCGGTGCGTCAATCACACACGCTGGCGCGTGAGCTATATCTGGCCATTTGTTTTCAAATTTTTTCCGAGTCGACTCGCCTGAAGATTCCAACCAAACCCATCATTTTTTTGGGGATTCCGATCAGATCTATTTTTCCGTCAAGTTTCTCCGGTGACAGTTTGTTGCAGCTTCTGGCTCGCTTGTTTCTTAGCATCATCAACTTTTTTTGTCTAGTTTTGGTCAGATTTCTTAAAATTTTGAACCATGTCTCTCGGATATGATATTTTTGGCTCCAAAAACACTTGAATTGGAAATTCAAGTCCTATGATTAATTCACAACCCTTAATAAGGAGATCAGAAAATCAAACATCACAGTCTAAAATTCAACGAAAAAGAGGTCGTTTTGGAAGATCTAGACCTGAGTGTAGTTAGTGTAAAAGGCTTGGACACACTCGTGAAGTATGCCGATCTCGACCTTAGTGTAGTTATTGTAATAAGTATGGACATGCTTATGTAGTATGGTATTCTCTTCATGGTCGACCACCCAAGAATACTCATATTGCTCAGACTGCCACTATAGGTAACCAACGGGTTTAATTATCCGAAGAAGTATATAATGAGTACCTTCAGTATCGAGCAAGTAAACAGACATCTCCACAAGCAGCCTCAGTCGCACAATCTAATACCGCCGGATCGTGGGTTGTAGATTCTGGCGCTTCTGATCATATTTGTGGTGATAAATCACTTTTGTCGGATATTAATTATTCACCGTCTCTTCCCGCTATTACTTTAGCCAATGAGATCCAAACAAAAGCAAAAGGAGTTGGACAAGCGAAACCCATATCTTCGGTCACTCTAAATTTTGTTCTTTGTCTCTAGTTGTCCTTTTAATCTTGCATCGGTTAGTCGTTTGACTCGTGCATTAAATTATGTCATACTATTTCTTGATGATTCTTTTACTATGCAGGAACGCAGGACGGGACAGACGATTGGTGTAGGATATGAATCACAAGGCCTCTACTACCTTACCTTTACTCAATCCTCCATAGTTGGTCTAGTGACAGATCCTCCAGACTTAATCCATAAACGATTGGGACACCCGAGTCTGTTTAAGCTACAAAAGATGGGGCCTAGTTTGTCTAGTCTGTCCAAATTAGACTGTGAGTCGTGTCAATTTGGAAAACAGACTCGCACTACCTTTTCACGTAGTGCTGAGAGTCGTGCAGAATCTATTTTTTCAATAGTTCATTCTGATATTTGGGGTCCTAGTAGAGTCAGTTCACCTTTAGGATTTCGTTATTTTGTTAGTTTCATTGACGATTTTCCAGATGCACTTGGTTATTCTTAATGAAAGATCGTTCTGAGTTATTCTCTATATTCAAGAGTTTTTGTGCTGAAATACAAAATCAATTTGGTGTTTCTATTCGTACTTTTCGTAGTGATAATGCCTTAGAATATAAATCCTCCCAGTTTCAGTAGTTTATGACTCACCAAGTAATTATTCATCAAACAACTTGTCTGTACACCCCTCAGCAGAACGAGGTAGCAGAAAGGAAGAATACACATCTCATTGAGACTGCTCGCACTCTTCTCATTGAATCCCATGGTCCGCTGCGTTTTTTGGGCGATGCAGTCCTCACAACTTGTCATTTAATTAATCGAATGCCCTCATCTTTTATTTAGAATCAGATTCCATATTTTATAGTATATCCTCAGTCATCTCTATACTCTTTTCCTCTTCATAATTTTTGGAGCACATGTTTTGTGCATAACCTAGCTCCGGGGATAGATAAATTAGCCCCTCGCTCTCTTAAATGTGTCTTTCTTGGTTATTCTCGAGTTCAAACGGGGTATCGTTGCTTCTCACCTGATCTCCGTCGATATCTTATGTTTGCCGATGTCATATTTTTTTAGTCTCAACCTTACTTTAGGTCTCCTGTTGATCATCCTGATATCTCTGAGGTCTTACTTGTACCTCAGATTTTACCTACACCGACCTTTAAGGAATCTACGGTTATTTCTACATCTCCAGTCACAGTGCCACCACTTTTGACTTATCATCGTCGACCCTGTCCAGCATCAGACCTAGATGATTTATGTCCTGTATCGGACCTTGCACCTACTGAGGACTTGTCTCCTTCTGATCAGCCGATTGCACTTCAAAAAGATAAATGGTCCACTCGTAACATTAATCCACATTATACCCTTTTAAGTTATCATCGTCTATCATCATCTCATTATGCCTTTGTATCATCATTGTCCTCTGTCCCACATTTCTAAGTCTACAGGTGAAGCCCTTTCTCATCCCAGATGGCGACATGTTATGATTGACGAGATGTCTGCTTTACAGACGAGTGGTACTTGGGAGCTTGTTCCTCTCCCTTAAGGTATTCTACTGTTGGTTGTCGTTGGGTTTATGCAGTCAAAGTTAGTCCGGATGGCCAAGTTGATCGGCTTAAGGCTCGCCTTGTTGCGAAGGGGTATAAACAAATATTTGGTCTTGATTACAATGATACTTTCTCTCCTGTGGCTAAAATAGCATTTGTTCGTCTTTTTCTATCCATGATTGTTGTCCGCCATTGGCCTCTTTATCAGTTGGACATTAAGAATGATTTTCTCCATGGTGATCTTGAGGAGAAAGTTTATATGGAGCAACCACCCGATTTTATTGCTCAGGGAAGTCTAATCTGGTGTGTCGATTGCGTCAGTCACGTTATGGTCGGAAACAGTCTCCTCGAGCCTGGTTTGGTAAATTTAGCATGGTAATTCAAGAGTTTGGTATGACTCATAGTAAATCAGATCATTCTGTGTTTTATCAACATTCTGCTCCAGATATGCGTATTTATTTAGTGGTTTTTGTTGACGATATCGTTATAACTGGCAATGATCAAGATTGTATCACTAATTTAAAGCAACATCTCTTTCAGCATTTCGAGACTAAGAATCTCAGCAAACTGAAGTATTTTCTAGGTATTGAGGTTGCCCAATCCACGTCAAGTATTGTTATTTCGCAACGCAAGTATGCCTTAGACATTCTTGAGGAGACAGAATGATGGGATGTAAACCCAATGACACTCGTATGGATCCGAATGCTAAACTCTTGTCAGGACAGGGGGAGCCACTCAGTGATCTTGGAAGATATAGCCTGTTGGTTGGTAAGTTGAATTATCTCAGAGTGACCAGAACTGACATTTCGTTTCCCGTGAGTGTTGTAATTTAGTTTATGGATTCTCGATAGTCATTGAGATGCAGTTATCCGCATCCAGGTAAATGACTACTTTTCGAAGATCGAGGCCATGAGCAGATCATTGGATATACCGTCGCTGATTGTGCAGGATCACCCTCTAATAGACGTTCTACATCCGGATATTGTGTATTAATAGGAGGTAATTTGATATCCTGGAAAAGTAAGAAACAGAGTGTCGTTGCTTGATCTAGTGATGAATCAGAATATCGAGCAATGACTGTAGCAACTTGTGAGCTAGTTTGGATTAAGCAGTTGCTCAGAGAACTAAAATTTGGAGAAATCGGTCAAATGAAATTTGTGTGTGATAACAAAGCGGCCCTTCATATCGCATCAAATTCGGTATTTCATGAGAGGACTAAGCACATTGAGATGGACTTTCACTTTGTCAGGGAAAAGATACTCTCCGGAGATATTGTTACTAAATTTGTAAAGTCGAGTGATCAGCTTGCGGATATTTTTACCAAGTCTCTCAGTCGTCCTCGTATTAATCACATCTGTAACAAGCTCGGTACATATGACTTGTATGCACCAGCTTGAGGGGGAGTGTTAGAATAGGAATAAGATTTCATATATAGTATCCTACTAGGAAAATGATGTAATGTAGTGTCTATAAATAGAGTTCAGTGTAATCATGTAGATACAACAATTCAATAATATTAGAATAGGAATTGATTTCATATATAGTATCCTACTAGGAAAAGGATTGTAATGTAGTGTTTATAAATAGAACTCAGTGTAATCACATAGATACAACAATTCAATAATATATTTTTCTCCCATAATTTCTCACAACAATAATCTCCTATCTTAATATCAGTCATGTTCGTTGAAAATTCGACTTAACCTATTGATTTCTTCCGATTACCATCAAACTGTTTAAGACATTCACTTCTGATTATTAATGTGAATTGAATCTTGTTCTTATTTCTAATGAAACACATACCACTAGAACTTCTGACTTCTGAGATGTGAGTTGCTTTTTTCAGGTTGATAATAACGATCCAAATGCGACAAATACTTTGAAGCGGATTGAAGCAATCATGAAAACTTGCAGCGACTCTGGAACCATGCATAAAAGGTTCATTATATTCTCTCATCTCTAGCTAGCTAGTTGCACTTATTGCTTTTTTATTACTCCCTCCGTCCCAAAAAGATTGTCTCACTTTCCTTATTAGTTTGTCCCAAAAAGATTGTCACATGTCTATATATAGAAACAATTTAACTTTATAAGATAATTTGCAGTCACACAAATATCTAAGGTTTGTTTTGGACCACACATTTCAAAAGTCTTCCTTATTTCTTAAACTTGTGTCAAGTCAAACTGGAACAATCTTTTTGGGACGGATGGAGTATTATTATTCTAGGAATTTTGTTAGCATCAGCTGGTGCCTCTATCTAACCACTATGAAGTTTTATTTTATCAGGAACAAGCCTAGCTACATACCAACTTTGGTGAGTTTCTGTGCTGATATTTTTTCACACTTTGATGACTAACTCAACTTTCTGCAATTGAAAATTTCTAATTCCCTGAATAATTTGTGCAGATTATTGTCTTTTTCGTCATAGTGGCTGTTCTTCTTGCCTACCTGCCTGCAAAAAGAACTTGGACCCTTGGTACGAATTGGGAATGATAATATTTTACGTGACCAAAGGAAGAATTAATTTTTTTATTTTCTCCATAATTTGCATGCACCTGACCTTCTTGTGGTGCAAAAATATGCTTATTATATTGCACCTGATGTTTTCTTCTCCCGCCTCCTGCATCAACCTTAGATCTCTCCAAATGGAAATGTTCTATATCCTATCAGTGATATTGTGCAAGTGATCTCATTCTGAATATTAGCTTTCCCTATCTTATGTTTTTGGTTGCAGTTTTGATGACACCTTTGCAGTGAGAATTGGGCATTAGGACCTGCAGCTTTTTCACGTTGTGCCGATGGTTAGTAGAATGAGGTCTTCGTAAAGTTTTTATTGTAACACTGGTATTGAGTCATTGGCAAGGAAAAAAAAAGAGGTCCACTCAAAGAAGGCACCAATGTATTAATCTTTGTCCATGGATATACCAATCATCAATGGAGTAGGGAGGCAACATTATCATATGGTTTCAGGAAGGTGTTGATTGGGCAGGTTGGATCAAATTTTGACCGAGTCATAACATTTAAAGTCAATAAATAGGTCATGATCTAATCTACTATTAAAAGTGTACTTGGACCAAGATAGACTAAGGGTGTGTTCGGTAGGGGATGTTTTCAATTTTCTCATGTTCGTTGGGTCAAAAAAAATTGGAAAATATCTTCTTTGGAAAACAAGTTGCTTAAAAATGAATAAAATGATTTCCTAGTAAAAGTAGGAAAAATAAGTCTCACAAGTGACATTCCACCAATCACCCTACCACCACTCAACCCATCCCCCAACCACCATCCAACTCACCCCAACCCCCTGCCAATTATTTTTTTTAAAAAAAGTTTTTTAATGTTTTCTACTCCCCCCTCCCCCCCCTCCCCCCAGCCAACACTCCAAAAAATTTAATTTTTTCAAAACAGGTTTTTATTATTTTTATTTTCTACACCACCCCCACACCCCTCCTCCCCACCCTCCAAAAAAATTTACTCCCTCTTTCTCAGTTTATATGACACACTTCCCTCTTTAGTCGGTACAAAAAAAAAACACTTTTCCTTATTTGGCAATAATTTAGCTTTAAACATACCTTTCAAGTTTAACAAGATAATTTATTACCACACAAATATCTTTTGCTTGTTTTAGACTAGAAGATTCAAAAGTCTTTTTTTATTTCTTAAATTTCGTGTCCGGTTAAATTACATCACATAAATTAGGACGGAGAGAATAATTAATTTTTTTTAAAAAAATTATTTTTGTTAGGTTTTCTACACTCCCACCATCCCCCCCCCCCCCCTACGACCAACCCTCCAACAAAATTTAACTTTTTAAAAAAAGTTTTTTATTTGAATTTTACACCCCCGGTGACCCTCCACTCCTCCCGAATTTTCTACTTCATATACTTTATTTTATTTTTATAACTTTTTAATAGAAAATTTGTGTGGTTAAATTTGGTGTGGGTGGGTGGTGGAGTTGTTTGGGGCGGCAAGGGGGCGGGATGGGGGTAGAAAAATATTTCCTTTTTTTATAAAAATAAAATAAAATATATGAAATATAATTTTTGGGAGAAGGGGTGGGTGGAGTGGTGGTGTGGGCTTGGGGTGGGTAGTGGTGTGGGATAGGGGGTGGATGAAGATGAAATGCGTTCAAGGTGATGGTCGGTTAGGGGTCCTAATACACTATAGCCTTTTAATCCCTTACTGAGGGTAAGATTTGAATTTGAGTCTCACCACATCATGAGGATAAGACATCCAGTTTGATTATCGTGCACTATTATAAAAAGACTTAGGTTTGAGTTCTGTCATTTTTAGGTTAAGATATTGGGTTTGAGTTCTAATGCATCATCAATATGTAATGATGAAGTGAGAGAATCAGTGCTTAGTGATGGTAAGACTATATGCTCAGACTTATCCTTTTATTTTCAGTTACATTTTCAGGTTACGTTTCATGAACTTTGTAGTTAAATTTAGATGCCCCATGATTAGATGTGAAATTATGAATTCTGTCGTTATTATACTGTTATACTTTTCCGCTGCTATGATATGAAAAATGTTACTTCATGATTGTGATTTGCTTATGAATGTGATGATTCTGATAAATTAGCTGGTTCTCTATGACAAGGTAAGTGCCGATCGCGATACTTAGAAATTGGGCCGTGACATCTAAAAAGGTCCAAAAATGCATAATTCAATCAACAACTAAATATATATAACCAAGTATGAGAATAATGAGAAATCGGACCAGAATAATAACTTTGGGACTAAAAACGTAATTTCTCGAAGAAAAAGTTTCTTCAACATGTACGGTAGTAGAAGTACAATAATAATATGGGGAACAAGTAGTTCATGAGTTCAAGCCGTGGAAACATGCTCTTCAAAAAATGCAAGTTAAGATTGCCTATAATAGACCCTTGTGGTCTGACCCTTCCCCAAACTCCGTGCATAGCGGAAGCTTAGTGCACCGGACAACCTTTTTTTAACGGTGAACAACTTAGCAGGTTGGGATATATATAAAAGAAGAGTTTTATGGAATAATGGAAATAGGGAGAAATTAGCTTCTAGAATGACCTTTGGGTAAAACACTTTCATCCTCTTCGAAATATTTTTTTCTTGTTCTTTTTTGATGCAGTACAACAAAGTATAGAATTGGCGACAACTTTTCATATCGGAGGTTATTACAACGGCATGTAATAATTTTTATTTGTAACATCCTGTAATTTTGGGTCATGGTTTGCATCACTAGGCGTATGTAAAATCGCTAGGCGTGTATAATAGATCCGAGCGTTGGAAAATTTATGTTATATTTACGTATGTTAATACAAGAGATTAGTATATAAAAGGATAAAACTCCGAAATAATTTTGGACGTAGCAAGTATGACGACGGGGATCAGAAATAAATTTGGTGCGTGCATAAAGAGGTGATGGACTAGTGTCATATCACGCAAATTATGGCATTGAGTATATAATGATCTTACAAGTTATCAAGATTTAAGTGAATTGAGATCACAGAATTAATTATGTGTGCGATTGATAAATTATAAAGAAGTGAGTCACTTAGTTAATTAATTAAGGGTGCATGTTGGGGGTGTGTACGTGTGGCTTGGAAAGGAATCCTAAAATGAATAGCCTAGGTGACTAGTGTGTAGGTGTTAGCAATTAGAGGTTAGTGGGAGACCTAATGATGGGCACTCATTAAGTGCATTTAATGCCTAGTTGACATGTCTATTAAAAGACAAAATGTTAAAAAGAAAGAAATCTCTCAAAGTGTTAAGAAGCAAAACGTTCAGCACCTCTCTAATATTCCAAATCAGCAAACCATTTTATTTCTATTCTTGGAGTTGAAAACGTACACATACAGTAGTAGTAGGTATGTCACCCCTTTGTTAATTAGAGAGTAAATTAGATGGCAACATATCTCATTTTAAGAGAAACTCGATGTAACACCCTTTTTCAAATACATGGAATTAGAATTGCAGTAACGTCCTACCTTTGTTTTTAATAGGAGCAACATATTTTCTTTCCAACCTAGTTCTAAGGAAGGGGACGAGCAACAACGTAATTGTCTAGTCGTTTGAGAATTAAATTAAGGTATGTTAAGGTAAATTATTTCTTTCTTTTGTCATGTTCCATGTACCGAAATATAACCGTAGTATTGTTCTATAAATTACTCTACCGTTAGTAATTAAGGAATGTTCATATTATTGATTCCTATGTTAAAAACATGTCTAAATATGTTCCTAAGTCCTTATTGAGGCATACAAAAAAGATGTTGATGTTCCCACTTTTAGCCGAAGGTATAAAGGTATTATGTCATCCGTTGAGGTTAGAATATGGTGTTACCATTCATGCATTCTCATTTGCATTGCATTCATATATTACCCTGGACCACTTGTGCTATGCACACTACTATATGCTAAATATATATATATATATATATATATATATATATATATATATATATATATATATATATATGTACGGGGAATGGAAAAAGGGAAATGCATTATATACGCACACCACCTGCAGCTGGTACAAACTATCACAAAAGAGCCCGAAAAGGCCAATATGATGTGACGCCCTTGTGTGGTGATATAACTGGATGCCTGTGTGGGAGTTATGAGAACTAGGATTCCTGTGTGGACATTAGTATTCCGCATTTGCATCATGCATACATTCATTCACCATTATATGGTATGAGACCAATATAGAAACATGTGTGGCATGTCTATGTGACCTATATAACCTGATGCCCACATAGGTTGTTAAGAAAAGGAAGGTGCCTGTGTGTCCAATATTATACCATATTTGCATTGCATAACATTTAGACATATGTATTGGGGTCTCAGAGGTAGTTAATACTGGTTGGCTGTATCTGTTTCAGTTACTGTGATATCCTTGTTATACTATTGTTCATGCCTGACATACGCAGTACATCACTCGTACTGACGTCCCTTTTGTCGGGGGACACTGCGTTTCATGCCCGCAGGTTCACATAGGTAAGGTGACGGTTCACGTTAGTTGATTGCGGATCCAACGGATTTTTCGAGCACTCCCCTTGTTCGGAGTGTTGGTCTAAGTTTGGTACGGTACACTTTTGCTTGTATATATGGGTATGGCGGGGCCCTGTCCTGACCTTTGATGTTGCTACTCTTAGAGGCTTGTAGACAGGTGTCCTGTAGATAGTGGTCTTGTATGGCCTTGTCGACCTTGCTATGGGTATGTATATACATAAGTTGGTTTTCTAGATAAAGATTTCACGTAGTTTTCTTTTGGCTTAGTCTATAATTAATGATGATTAGATGGTAAATGTACGATTAGCGGTACTCGGCGGGTGAGATCTGGGTGCCAATCGCGGCCCTCTAGTTTGGGTCGTGATAGACTTGATATTAGAGCATGTCTGTCCTAAGGAGTCTACAAGCCGTATCTAGTAGGGTCTTGTTTATGGGTATGTTGTGCACCATACTTATAAGCAGGAGGCTGCCTGACATTTAGGGATTTTTCATGTTTTTTAATCTCATACATTATGCAGGAAAGCTGAGTTATAAGTATTTTACTCCTAATCCGTCTCGTTTTACAATTGCAGCGATTCCTATATCAAGGAAGAAGTCTAAGAGTATGAGAGAGTTGAATACGACTGCGGGCGAATGAACCAGTCGATTGCTACCCGTTAGCGATGGCCAGAATGAGACTCTGAGTACGACTCATTCATATGATTCTCCCAATGCACCACCATCAGAGGAAAGTAGTGGAGCTGCAATACCTCTAGTACCTCCACTTGATACTCTAGTTGTGGATCTTGATATGCGCAGTGCGGTATGGTTATTGACATGGTTGGTGGTCGCTCAGGCCCAACGTCAGGTTCCCAGTACTTCGGATAGAGCTGTTAGCGCGAGAGCTCAGGATTTTATTAATCTAGACCCTTTAGTATTCACAGGGCCAGACTTGAATGAGGACCCGCATAATTTTTTGGACCAGGTACAACGTACTTTGTGGGTGATGGATGCCACCGATATTGAGTTGGTAAATTTTGCTTCTTATAGAATGCGGGATGTCGCAGTAACCTAGTATGAAACATAGGAGCAATCTAAGGGACCTCGTGCTCCACCAGCAGGATGGAGATAATTTTCAGAGGCATTCCTACATCACTTTCTGCCAGTTGAGCTTCGACGGGCCAGGCAGGACAGGTTCCTATGTCTTGAACATGGCAGCATGAGCGTTCGAGAATATAGCTTGCAGTTTAAGTCATTGGCCCGATATGCTTCTACGATTGTAGCGGAGATGAGTGACCGAATACATAGGTTTGTTACCGGCTTGGGACCGTACTTGGTTAATGAGTGTACTACGTCTTCTTTGAGTCCGAGTATAGATATTGCTCGCATTCAGGCTTATGCACAGAACTTAGAAGATCGTAAGAGGCAACAACGAGAAGATCGAAAGCGTGATAAGGGCCAGCATTAGAGGGCCCGATCCATTGGTGACGAAGGAGATTTTCGAGATGAGCCCATGCCACAACCTTATGAACGCCCATCCTACCCGGTAGCAAACACATCATTACTATCTACATGGTCGAGGGTTGATCGGTTTGTTCAATCGGGACCAGGCCAGAATTCACAAGCGTCAGGGCCTTATTATAGAAGGGATGTTATCCAGATGAGACCGTCAATGGCTCGATGCGAGCAGTGTGGTAGAACCCATACAGGGTCGCGCCAGCAGGGATTGAGGGTGTGTTACTCTTGTGGTGAACCTGGTCATTTTATGCGGGATTGTCCGACAGGAAGTGAAAGTGTTAGAGTTCAGTCGGTCAGATTTGTGGCAGCTTCATCATGGTCAGTACGCCCGTCAGGGTAGAGTCATCACACATTATCCGAACAAGGTAGAGGTAGAGGTAGAATAACTAATTTCGGTGGGGGACAGAACCGTACTTAGGCATTGGTGGGACGACGGGATCAAGAATTCTCACTTGATGTCGTTATCAGTACATTATTGGTCTTTTCACATATTGTGGATGTGTTGTAAATTTGGTATGTAACCTGAGTGGATAGGTGGTAACTACACCAGTGGGTGAGTCAGTAATGGCTTGACGGATCTATTGAAATTGTGCAATATTAGTTTGTAGCCATTAGACCCTAGCAGATTTGGTGGAACTAGGAACATTTGTATTTTTGGGCTACGTAACGGGGATTAGATATGTCACCCCAACATTCGAGGACGAATATTTCTAAGGGGAGAAGGATGTAACATCCCATACTTTCGGGTCACGATTTGCATCGCTAGGCGTGTGTAAATAGATCCGAGCGTTGGAAAAATTTATGTTATATTTACGTATGCTAATACAAGAGATTATATATAAAAGGATAAAACTCCGAAATAATTTTGGATGTAGCAAGTATGAAAACGGGATCGGAAATGTATTTGGTGCGTGCATAAAGAGGTGATGGACTAGTGTCATATCACGCAAATTATGACATTGAGTATATAAAGGTCTTACAAGTTATCAAGATTTAAGTGAATTGGGATCACAGAATTAATTATGTGTACGATTGATAAATTATACGGAAGTGAGTCACTTAGTTAATTAATTGAGGGTGCATGTTTGGGGCGTGTACGTGTGGCTTGGAAAAGAATCCTAAAATGACTAGCCTAGGTGACTAGTGTGTAGGTGTTAGAAATTAGAAATTAGTAGGAGACCTAATGATGGGCACTCATTAAGTGCATTTAATGCCTAGTTGGCATGTCTATTAAAAGATAAAATGTTAGAAAGAAAGAAATCTCTCAAAGTGTTAAGAAGCGGAACGTTCAGCACCTCTCTAATATTCCAAATCAGCAAACCATTTTATTTCTTTTCTTGGAGTTGAAAACGTACACATACAGTAGTAATAGGTATGTCACCCCTTTATTAGTTAGAGAATAAATTAGATGGCAACATATCTCATTTTAAGAGAAACTCGATGTAATACCCTTTTTCAAATACAGGGAATTAGAATTGCAGTAACGTCCTACCCTTGTTTTTAACATGAGCAACATATTTTCTTTTGAACCATGTTCAAAGGAAGGGGACGCGAGCAACAACGTAATTGTCTAGTCGTTTGAGAAATTAAATTAAGGTATGTTAAGACAAATTATTTCTTTCTTTTGACATGTTCCATGTAACGAAATATAACCGTAGTATTGTTCTATAAATTACTCTACCGTTAGTAATTAAGGAATGTTCATATTATTGATTCCTATGTTAAAAACATGTCTAAATATGTTCCTAAGTCCTTATTGAGGCATATGAAAAAGATGTTGATGTTCCCACTTTTAGCCGAATGTATAAAGGTATTATGTCATCCGTTGAGGTTGGAATATGGTGTTATCATTCATGCATTTTCATTTGCATTGCATTCATATATTACCTTTGACCACTTGTGCTATGCACACTACTATATGATAAATATTATATATATATATGTACGGGGAATGGAAAAAGAGAAAGGCGTTATACACGCACACCACCTGCAGCTGGTACAGACTATCACAAAAGAGCCCGATGAGGCCAATATGATGTGATGATGTGATGCCCTTGTGTGGCGATATAACTGGATGCCTATGTGGCGGTTATGGGAAGTAGGATTCCTGTGTAAACATTAATATACCGCATTTGCATCATGCATACATTCATTCACCATTATATGGTATGAGACCAATATAGAAGCCTGTGTGGCATGTCTGTGTGATTGATATCAGGTTGTTTGTGTGACCTATATAACCTGACGCCAACAGAGGCTGTTAAGAAAAGAAAGATGCTTGTGTGTCTAATATTATATCATATTTGCATTGCATAACATTTAGACATATGTATTTGGGTCTCAGAGGTAGTTAATACTGGTCGGCTGTTCCTGTTTCAGTTACTGTGATATCTCTGTTATACTATTGTTCATGCCTGACATACTCAGTACATCAGTCGTACCGACGTCCCTTTTGTCGGGGGACGCTGCGTTTCATGCCCGCAGGTTCACATAGGTAAGGTGACGGTTCACGTTAGTTGATTGCGGAGCCAGCGGATTTTTGGAGCACTCCCCTTGTTCGGAGTGTTAGTCTAATTTTGGTACATTACATTTTTGCTTGTATATATGGGTATAGCGGGGCCCTGTCCCGACCTTTGATGTTGCTACACTTAGAGGCTTGTAGACAGGTGTTCTGTGGATAGTGGTCTTGTGTGGCCTTGTCGGCCTTGGTATGGGTATGTATATACATAAGTTTGTTTTCTGGATAAAGATTTCACGTAGTTTTTTTTTCGGCTTAGTCCGTAATTAATGATGATTAGGGGGTAAATGTACAATTAGTGGTACCCGGCGGGTGGGATCCGAGTGCCCGTCGCGACCCTCTGATTTGGGTCGTGACACAATTATCTTCTCACTTTATGCAACATTTCTTTTCCATTACCTGAGAACATAACTTACCTAATTAATCGTACATGCATAAAGCAATCTAGTCTAGAAAAGGAATCCATACTTTAGAAATATACTAGTGATGGATCCCTTAGCATTAATTTAGCTTATAGAATTGCCTCACCTCATTACAACAATAAATCATAACCAACTATAAATGGTTATGGATACTAAAACTCTAAAACCTTCATCTAGCTAGCTTTTCATGATAGAGGTATTACTCCAAATGCATATTCCATACTTGAAACATCCATATTGAAACCATTGACCATATCCTTATACACTGTCCAGCTGCTTCTAACTTCTGGGATCAATTAGGATACCATCCCCGATCCTACAGAAACAATACTTACGAATGGATTAAGAATGAATCTATTTGCAACCATGCAAAAAATAACTGAGTACTTTGGTTTCTTTCGTTTATTCATTGGCATTTAGGGCTAAACAGAAATAACAGTGCTCCCAGCGACAACAATAATAATAACTTATCACCAGGGGTGGATGTACCATTGGCGGTGCAGGTTCAATTGAACCAATAAATTTATGCGTAAGGATTTATTAAAATTACAATAAACAGTAGATATGAATCCATAGCTTTAAAATATAATGAGTTCAATATTAAAATTCTCAAAAGATTGAACCCACAGAGTTTAAATCCTGGATCCGCCTCTACCTATCACCCCAAGTTGTCATAACGAGAGAAATAGAGTTTATTGCCAAGGCAATAATAACAAAAGAGAAAAAAAGAAGTCTATACTAAGTTTTATTCGTGAGCTAGTCCACCAGAAAAAAATGAGATGGTAATATACTTTTAACTGAGGGTTAAATGGTAAAGAATAAGAGGAAAAATGAGATGGTCTTATTCATAATCCTACAATACACAGAAGCTTGACAAAATTCGTCATCCATTTCTACAAAGAAAACTCCCAACTAACAAATAATGAAGAATATCACCCAAAAAAAAATATATATATATTTTCAAGAACCTGAAACCAAAGATCAGGAGGAGGACATGCAGCAGCCACCTCTGCCACCAGAATCTGATTCCTGGCGAGGAATTATGATCCTTGTTCCCTTGAGAGATTGTGACTTAGCGTACTCTGCACCTTCATCTGCAGTGAGAGTTTTCTTTCCAACAATTTGATAAATTTCTTTTAATATTCTCATAAATGCAGTCTCGACGTTAGTGGATTCAAGGGCTGATGTTTCCATGAAGAACAGATTGTCCCGTTCTGCGAATTCTTGAGCATCTTCAATCGGTACTGCTCGAAGACTCCCTAGATCACATTTGTTCCCGATGAGCATTATAACTATGTTCTTATCGGCATGACCCCTTAGTTCCTCCAGCCATCTAGCCATATGATCAAATGATTGACGTTTTGTCAAGTCGTAAATTAACATTGCACCAACTGCACCTCGATAATATGCACTAGTCACTGCTCTATACCTGACAGAATTTACTCTTAGAACTATTCCAACAATATTTCATGTAACTGCAGATAATGGGAAGAAAAGATTTTTGGTAAATTTACAGTACTTTAAACTACAATTAGCACTAAGCCTTTACCTAATATCATCATTTGTTGCTCTTTCTGTGATTGACAAATGTTAGAATAGTAGACTTGGGGTACTGAAGTGTAAATATCTGTAACTTGCTGTGTCTAAAGATAGCTAGTCTAAATTAATGTATTAGGTCGGTTAGTCATTTCAGTTTTGTGAATGCAATATAACAATATTTCTCTCTCTTAACAAATGTTCTCAATCTCCATTAATGAATCTCAACATGATATCAGAGCTAGGGTTAGGGATTTGACTAATTGAGAGTTGATTTCATCATTTTCAATAGATAAACTACTTACGGTGTGAGAAGTGATTGAGATTCTATCTACATCGTTCACAGTGTAGTTGAATTTCATGATTAAGTGTAAAATGAAGGCAAATTTCTCTGTAAATTGTTTGTTTCTCGAAGATTTGTAGTTGAGCATATCGATCAAGTAAATATCATCAATGGCGGTTGAAGAAGAAGCAATCAACGGTGAAACTGGAGTAAGTGCAATTAATGGTGGAACTGGAGTCGGTGTAGGGGCGACAGTTATCAATCATCATCATCCATTGTATTTGCAAGCTTGTGATACTCCAAATAGTTCTCTTGTTTCTATTCACCTATTGGAATCTGATAAAATATGCTCTCTGGTCTAGGTCTATGAAAATTGGATTGTTAGGTAAAGGAAAACTAGGGTTTGTTGATGGTAGATACACGAAGGACAAGTTTGATCCTTCATTGCATGAGTTGTGGGAGAAATGTAATGTAATAGTACTTTCATGGATTATGATTTCGATTAGCAAAGAACTTCTTAGTGGTATTGTTTATGCGTCTAGTGCACACAAGGTTTGGGCTGATTTGAAAGAGAGGTTTGATAAGGTTGATGGTTCTAGAATCTTATATTTGCACAAGGAGATTGCTACCTTGACACAAGTTATAACATCTGTTTCAACTTATTTCTATAGAATAAAGGAATTATGGGAAGACTTTAACTCTCTCATGCATTTCCTGGCTGTCCTTGTGAGGAGTCTAAAACTTATGCTGCACATTTTGAGTACCAGAGACTAATGCAGCTTTTAATGGGATTAAATGACTCATACAATCAGTATAGAAGTCAGATTATTATGATGTACCCAACACCTAGTGTTAATAAAGCATATTCTCTGGTTATTGTTGAAGAATGTCAGAGAATCTTAGGTAAGTCTAATTTGTTGAAGGTCGAGGAATGACTAATGGTATGCCATTTTTTGGAGGGAAAGGTAGTACGAATTTTGCTGAAAGTAGTGGAGTAAAAAACAATATGAATGTTGGACAGTTTGGAGGAAAGAACAACATGAATTATGGAAGTTCTTCTTCTTTTGGGAACAGAAACAATGCAAGTTCTTCAGAATAGGGTTCTTTGAATTATAGTTCCAAATATAGTACCAATTCCAAGTTTAAAAGGGGGAATCTATTTTGTGACTATTGTAATTGGAGAGGTCATACAAGGAAAAATGGTTACAAGTTTCATGGGCAATCTGCTGATTTAAAGGTAATAAGAAGAATCAGTTTGTGCTACCTGCTGCAAACTATGCAGAAGGGTTCTCTAATACAGAAAGAGATGGCTTTCCCAATGATCAGTTTGGTCAAGGCTTCTCAGGAGGTACTCCAAAAGGTGGTCAATTTTCTCAGGATCCACATGGCTATGCTAATATGCCAGGGACTAGTATATATCATGCCTTCATGACCAACACACAACCATTTCAAAATCTACATGTTCCATATCTGACTCAGGATCAATATCAACAAATTCTTCACTTGCTAGGCAAAGAACACAATGTTGAGAATGAAGTGAAGGCATTAGGTATGATGTATAACACCAACTTGTTCTCTGATGATGCTAAGTGGATAGTATATTCAGGTGCATCAAAGCACATGGTGAATAATCTGAACATGTTAAGCAGTACCAAGTCTGTAAGTGACTCTAGAGGGGGTAAAGTACACTTACCAACAGGTAGCTTGGATCAAGTTAGTCATATTGGATACTCTCAAGTGTTAAATGGGAGTGAAATTAGTAATGTTCTGCATATTCCTGAGTTTAAGTATAGCTTGCTCTCTGTGTCAAAGCTCACTAGAGAGTTGATGTGTTGTGCTATGTTCTACCCTAATTTTTGCCTTTTCCAGGAAATCTTCAGTGGGAGAGTGATGGGATTTAGAAGGCTTGAGAATAATCTATATGTGCTGAATGCTGATTGTCAGTTAACATCACAAGGACCTCAACTTGCTGGACCTAGCAGTCATATAGTTTCCTGTGCAGCTACTACAATAAAACTATCTAGAGTACGTGTGTCATTATGGCACAGAAGATTAGGACATATTCCTTATGCTACTTTGAGAAAGTTGAATTGCTTTAGGCATTTATCAATTTCTAATGCTGAACATTGTACTGTATGCCCTTTGGCAAAACAATCCAGGTTATCTTTTCCATTGAATAATACTAGTTCCACAACTTATTTTCAACTGTTACATGGTGATGTTTGGGGTCCATATAGAGTACCTACATATGATAGCAAGAGGTACTTTCTAACCCTGGTAGATGATTTCTCAAGATATACTTGGGTAATTTTGATGAATTCTAAGTCTGAAGTAGTTGTGGCTGTTAGAAGTTTTCTGCTCATGATTAAGAATATGTTTGAAGCCTTTTTCAAAGTACTAAGAACTGATAATGGTTGTGAGTTCTTTAATTCACAAATGACTGAATTAGTGCAATCTCTTGGTATTGTTCACCAGAGTTCTTGTGTGTATACACCTCAGCAAAATGGTATAGTAGAAAGAAAACATAGAACTATTTTAGACACTTCCATATCTTTGAGGTTTTAGTCTAGTGTTCCTTTAATATTTTGGGGTGAGTGTGTTCTGACTACTGTGTACTTGATAAACAAAATTCCATCATCTACTATTCAGGATTCAGGGCAAGACTCTATTTGAGCTTCTATTTTGTACATCTCCTTTTCTAGATCATCTAAGGGTGTTTGGATGTCTGGCTTATGCCACTCAAGTGAGGTAGACTGATAAGTTCTCTTCTAGAGCTATTCCCTCTGTGTTTCTTGGTTATTCTACCTCTCAGAAAAGATATAGGTTATATGATTTACATAACAAGGAATTTTTCTTAGCAAAGATGTGGTATTTAGGAAAATATTTTCCCTTTTGCTAAGATGTTTACTTTTGGTTCTTATTTGTTCCCTGTCCTGCAGTTTGCAGGAGTACATGATGAGGTATGTCCTAACTAGATGGTTGTGGATTCTTCTACTACTATTGCACCTGTGTTTATTCCTGAGAGTACCTCTCCTCCTTCTAGTACTTCTCCTGCTAGTACTCCTACACATTATGCAGTGTCAGCTCCTATAGATATAGCTGATGAGGGGATGGTTTCTACTGCACCTTATCTCCCTATTGCCCCTATATATCTTGATAAGAGAAGGTATACCAGATCAACCAGGCCACCTATTTGGCGCCAAGACTATGTTATTAAGTCAATTGGATTAGCTTCTTGCGTGTATCTTGTCTCCAACAATGTTGGATATCAATTTTTGTCTCTTGGTTATAGTGTAGCTTTTGCTTCTTATTCTGCTATTACAGAGCCTAATACCTTCCAGGAGGCAACTCTTGACAACAAGTGGATTGAAGCCATGAAGGCTGAGATTGCAGCCTTAGAAGAAAACAAAACATGGACTATTGTTGATTTACCCCCTGGTAAACAACCAATTGTGTGTAAATGGGTGTTCAAGGTGAAGTATTTGGCCTCTGGTGCAGTTGAAAGATACAAATCCAAATTAGTTGCCAAAGGTTTTACATAACAGGAGGGGTTTGATTATTCAGAAACTTTTTTCCCTATTGCTAAGATGGTCACAATCAGATATGTGATAGCTATTGTTGCGGTAAAACAATGGTCTATTGCACATATGGATGTACACAATTCATTTTTGCATGGAGATCTATTGGAAGATGTATATATGGTTATCCCTTAAGGATGTTGAAGACGGGGAGAATAGTAAAGTCTGAAAACTACACAAGTCACTATATGACCTCAAATAGGATCCAAGACAATGGAATTTAAAGCTTACAACATCCTTGGTTCAGCTTGGCTTTGTTCAAAGTCATTTTGACTACTACTTGTTTACAAGAAAGGAAGAAAGTGATCTTATAATGGTGCTATTGTATGTTGATGACTTGTTGATCTATGGCAGTAATGGAGATCTGATTGACAGAATAAAAAATGACTTGAAATTGAAGTTTCAAATGAAGGATCTGGGTGAACTAAAATTTATTCTTGGAATAGAGTTTTCCAGATCAAATGATGGGATTGTTATGAGCCAAAGGAAGTATGCATTAGATCTTATATCTGAGATGGGATTAAGTGGTGCTAAACCAGTACAAGCTCCCCTAGACTCTAATCTCAGGCTCACTTCTATTGAGTAGGACACATATACCAGGAATTCTAGTGATGAACCTCATGATAAGCTTCCACCTACTGATGAACCTCTGAAAGATGTTAGTAAGTATCAAAGACTGGTTGGTAGGTTATTATACCTTACCATGACAAGAGTAGATATTGCCTTTGTAGTGCAGGTGCTTAGTTAGTTCATGCATACATCAAAAGAGTCTCACATGGAGGCTACATTGAGAGTTGTAAGGTACACCAAGACTTCACTGGGTCTAGGTCTGTTGATTCCCTCACAAAGCTCAGAACTGCTAACTACTTATTGTGACTCAGACCGGGGAACAGGTTTAGATACTAGAAGGCTGGTTACTGGTTATTTGGTGAAATTTGAAGATGCTTTGGTGTCCTAGAAGTCCAAGAAACAGGAAACAATAGCTAGAAGCTCAACAGAAGTTGAATTTAGAAGTATGGCTTCAACAATGACAGAAATAACTTAGCTGATTGGCATTACTGGGTGTTGAGCTCAAAGTACCAGTTTATATTTATTGTGACAGCAAAGCTGCAATGCAGATTGCTGCAAATCCAATCTTCCATGAAAGAACTAAATATTTTGATATGGATTTCTACTTTATCAGGGAAAAATTAACTCAAGGGATGATCAAGACTCATCATGTTCCAACTAAAGAGCAGCATGCTGATTTACTCACCAAGAGTTTGTGCAAGACTCAACACATGTAATTAGTGTCCAAGCTGGGCTTGAAAGATATCTTTCAAGCATCATCTTGAAGAGGGGTGTTGTGATAGAAATTTTTTAGAATAATAGTCTTGGAGTATTGAAGTGTAAATATTTGTAACTTGGTGTGTCTAAAGGTAGCTAGTATAAATTAATGTATTAGGCCAGTTAGTTAGTAGGAGTTTATATGTACAACTACTGACTTGTATCATTTTAGTTTTGTGAATGCAATACAAAAATATTTTCTCTCTACTCTCTCTTAACAAATGCTCTCAATCTCCAAAACTAACCTATATATAAGATTATTTAAAATTTATAAACACCTTACACTTTGTTTTAATGATTATTTGTAAAATGGCAATGGTATGTAAAGTGGTAAAATAAGATGTACTGCCAGCCCAATAACTAGTTTTTATCGATCACCATATCAACATATACAATTCCAATTTCATGATATCATTTTTCACACTATCCGTAATCTCTAATATTACTGCCCTTAGAAACCATCAATGAATGTTAGAATACAGAAAATACATATCGTCTGAATTTCTATGCTGCACAAAGAGGAAATAAATAACTAGTCAGTTGGTATCAGAAAGTTCTATCTTGATTTATTCTTTCTCCCAGAAAAGACAAAATTCTTAGATGTAAACTATTAGAGTTTTTAAAAATAAATGATATAAGAAAAGTAATTAGTGTCAACAGATCTTACTTTGTGCTCGGCACAACAAGAGTATCTGGAATAAAAGTTACTTTTTTCATACACACATTACACTGCAGTAAAATAACTAGTCTGTAACTTAGGTCAGTTCATAAAGCAAATTTAATTTCTCGATATGGCCAAGGCATTGCAGATGTGTAAAATAATCCACCACATGCAGGTTTTAAAGTTTTTCAAAGAAGAAACTACGCTTCTGATAAGAGTGACTTCCATATAATGGCCGAAGAAGATAACTCTAAGAAAGATTGCCATGTATTACAGATATAGATCGGATGTGATTCATTAAGAAGTCACAATGGCTCAAGATAGGGCATGCCATTTTACAATTCAAAACAGAAGCTCAAAACATCTCATTATTATGAATATCTAAAGAGTGAGTGTGTAGATGAGATGGCTTCACCATTACCCTCAAGCATAAAATAATAATAGTTGTCCATATACACGAGAAGCCTAATTATTCATTTGGAGTAATACTATAGTTTTTATTGCACTGAAAATTGAATCCACTAGATTCCTACAGAGTATCGACTCTAAATAGTCAGATTATTTCTTTTCACATTACCTCTACAGATAAACCCTGACAAGTTCTGTTATAGTCACTGAATTGTTGAGACATTTTAACTCATGGAACAAATATTCACTAATGAAAATATAACTTTTCTCTCTATAAAAACTTACACAAATGCAAGACATGTGTATTTCATAAACACATTTATCACTTAGCCATGATTAAGCGATATTTATTCTCACTTTAATTTTTAACAGTTAAGATTAAATTGGCTAGATTAATGTAATCACTTATCCAAGATTTATTGTTCTCTCCTCCTCCCAACAAACACACCTCACCTTTTCTCCTCTTGTATTTTTGGCCTTTATGCCATCATTTGAAAATTTTAGTATAAATTATAGAATTTGCAAGGTCTGTCAGAGAACAATATGAATGAACCTAAATCTATAGTTTCAAAAAATAGAATTAGGGGAAAAAGAAGGAAATGCAGACCTTTCTTGGCCAGCAGTGTCCCAAATCTGTGCCTTAACGGTCTTATGATCAATAATTAGAGTCTTAGTCTGGAATTCGACACCAATTGTAGCTTTTGAATCGAAATTGAATTCATTCCTAGCAAATCTAGCTAGAATCTGTGATTTACCAACTGCTGAATCTCCAATCAATACAATCTTAAATACATAATCAATCTTTTGGTTGTAATCTCCATATAAATTTGACATTGTTTATCGAAATTCCCCCTCTTTACAAAAAAAAAAAAAAAAAAAAAAACTTGATTTTACCTCAACCAACACCTTTCAAATCTTCAGATTTTAGCATACGATTGAGGCTAATAATGTGGATCCTGAATTTAATAGAATAAATAAATCCCAGTCAGTGGATATATGGAAATTGAAGATGCGAAATTCTCATAAGCGCAGTAAATTTGATGTCTGGATTAGGGTTAAGCTTAGGGTTTGAAAAAAATGATCAGCTTTTGATTGAAATGTTTATCTTCCTACATGCATTCGTATGTTGGAGAAGAGAGAACTTGGGAAAGACCAACGGTTAGTGCGGGACCCATTAACCGTCTTTTTTAGTACAAAGCAAAATTAATAAAAAATAACTTTTTGAAAAAAAATCTATAACTATTTGGAAATGTTAAATATACACAATTATATGTAATTTATGATAAATATTTAGTATCCTAGTTTAAGGTAAGGTTGTAATATAATTAGTATTGTATTACCATAATTAGTGTATTACCATAAATGTATAGAATAAGGTTTTAGGAATAGAATAGGAATAAGATTCTTCTATTATGTAACTTGTATATATAGCCTTTCAATTAATGAAAATAATCAAGGGATTATTTCTTTCATGGTATCAAGAGTCTAGGCCTTAAAATCCTCTCTACTCTCCTAAATTATCCGTCGACTTCCATCCACTTCCAAGACGTTTTGCTCTCGGTTTGTGTGCCGACGGGACCTCTTTTCTTCCCAAAATTTTCTCCCTAATCCCTCAATCACATATTGTTCTATCAATATGTCTACATCAAGAATAACATCACTCTCGTTCTTGAAATAGAAAACGTCCAATATGCGACGTGGGCTGAACTGTTCAAAATTCACGCACGATCGCATCAAGTCATCCATCACATAATCCCCGCGGCTCCAGAGGATACGGAGGTGCCAAAACGCGAGGATGATCCTAAGTTGTGGACGACTATTGATGCTACCGTCCTTCAGTGGATATATTCCACAATATCTACCGACCTTTTGCAAATAATTATTGAGCCTGACGCTACGGCACAAGCGACTTGGGATAGACTGCGTGATATATTCCAAGATAATCAAAATTCTAGAGCCGTTACCCTTGAGCAGGATTTCTCTCACATCAATATGGAAGATTTTCCTAATGTTTCGGCTTATTGCAAAAGATTAAAGGAATTAGCGGACCAACTTCGCAACATTGGCGCGCCGGTTTCGAACGATTGTTTGGTCCTCCAAATGATTTCCGGCCTCTCCAAGGCCTATAGTGGTGTGGGAACACTTCTTCGGCAAAGCAATCCGCTTCCGCAATTTTATCAGGCGCGTTCTATGCTTACACTAGAAGAAGCAGGCATATCGAAACGAATAGCTATCGGTACTAGTCCCGTATTCATGATGACCGAGTCCACAGTATACCCTACCAGTTCCAACAACTCGAGCCAAAACTGCAACAACGGTGGCGGCAAAAAGGGTGGAAATAAGAAAAATGGCAAAAACTGCGGCGACAACAACGATGGCAACCGGCAGAATGGTGGTGGCAGTGGGGGTCCTCGCAGTGGTCAGCAGCAGCATCAACAGTTCTGGGGCCCACAGTGGCCCCCTATGTAGTGGCAGTGGGCCCCACAACAGCAGTTTGGCCCCAGCCAGTTTACCTCCCAGCGGCAGTGGCCAGCCCAGCAGCAGTCCAGGCCCAATTCAGCCTGGTCCAGTTACGGCCAACAGCAGTCTAGGCCTAGACCGCAAGCAGGGGTGCTTGGGCCTCGACCCCCGCAAGCCCATCATGCAGCAGGCCCCACTCGGACAGATATCGAGGCCACGATGCACACACTGGGTTTGACTCAACCGGACCCGAATTGGTATATGGACACCGGTGCCACTACCCACATGACATTCGATTCAAGTACTCTCTCATCTTATTCCAATTTGAGCAACCCTCGTGGTATAATAGTTGGTAATGACAATTCTATTCCAATTCGTGGTTATGGTCATAAAACATTGTCTCACCCTCATCCCCCTCTTATCTTGAAAAATACCCTACACGCCCCCAAATTGATTAAAAACTTAGTCTTTGTCCGTAAATTCACTACTGACAATTCCATTTCTATTGAATTTGATCCATTTGGTTTCTCTGTAAAGGATTTCAAGATTGGGGAGTCCTCTCATGATGTGTGATAATAGGGGAGATCTTTATCCTATCACACTCAGTCCCGGTCCATCGAGTCAAACCCTGCCATCAGTTTTGGCAGCCATCTCTCCTTCTTTGTGACATGCTCGTCTTGGTCATCCGGGGTCCTCTATTTTGTCAGCTTTAGATAAAAATAGTTTTATTTCATGTAAGGGTACGAGTCGTATTCCAATTTGTCAATCTTGTTCTTTAGAAAAATTTGTTAAGTTGCCATTTGTAGACTCAAAATCTCATACTTTAATGCCATTTGATATTATTCATAGCGACTTATGGACGTCTCATGTTCCTAGTTCTATGGGTCATCGGTATTATGTTCTTTTTTTGGATGATTATTCTAAATTTTTATGGACATTTCCAATAGCGAAAAAATCTCAAGTTTTTTCCATCTTCCTAAAATTTAGAGCATTCATCATAACCCAATTCGACCGTGAAATCAAAAATATTTAGTGTGATAATGGAAAAGACTATAACAATGGGGTATTTCGGGAATTTTGTGCTACTAATGGGATAAATTTTCATTTTTCTTGTCCCCATACATCTTCACAAAATGGGAAAGCCGAGCGTAAAATTCGTTCCATAAATAACATTATCCGCACTCTATTAATTCATGCTTCCGTACCCCAATATTTTTGGCATCACGCTCTTCAAATGGCTACATATCTACTTAACATAACTCCTTCCAAAGGTTTGACATATTCTTCCCCTCTTCATATTTTATATAATAAATCTCTTTCTTATTCTCATCTTCGGGTTTTTGGGTGTTTATGTTATCCGTTATTTCCATCCACCACAATTAACAAACTTCAGGCCCGATCTACTCCATGTGTGTTTTTGGGTTTTCCTTCTAATCATCGTGGCTACAAATACTTTGATTTATCCTCCAATAAAACCATCATTAATCATCATGTAATTTTTTATGAATCCCAATTTCCATTTGCTAAAAGTTATTCTCCTGTGCCTAGTTCGTATAATTTTTTGGATGAACAAATATCCGCGTATATTATTCAGCATTTTTCGGACATCTCTCGCACCTAAAATTCTCCAGCTGGCCCACTGCCCGCTGGTCCCACTGGCCCGTCACAGTCCTCTCTGCCCAGTTTTGTCACTGGGCCAGTTTCAGCAATTGGGCATGTCCAGCCCAATACTGGAACTGGTCTAGTTTCTGTTTCCGCCACTGGTACTACTTCCCGAGTTGGGCCAGCAGGCCCACTGCCTGTTGGCCAGTCCATTCCGAGCCCAACAAATTCCCGACATCCATTCAATTCTTCCTCGAGTCATAGACCAGTCACTCGTAGTCAGCGGAGTATTGTTACACCTAAAAGACATTTTAATTTACATTCTAATGTCTCTAAATCCCTCTTGCCCCGTAATCCTATATCTGCCTTAAACGACCCGAATTGAAAAATTATTATGACTGATGAATATAATGCTCTTATTGATAATAAGACGTGGGAGTTGGTGCCCCATCCATATGGTATTAATGTTATCAGGTATATGTGGATTTTTGCTCATAAGGAGAATTTTGATGGTTCATTTGCTCGACATAAGGCGCGGCTTATGGGTGATGGTAATACTCATCAGGTTGGTATAGATTGTGGGGAGACGTTTAGTCCGGTGGTCAAGCCGACGCATTTTCGCACTGTGCTTAGCTTGGCTCTTTCGAAGACATGGCATATTCATCAGTTGGATGTTAAAAATGCTTTCCTACATGGTGATCTCAAGGAAACTGTCTATATGCATCAGCCGATGGGATTCAATGATCCCAACCATCCTCATCATGTCTTTCTGTTGAAGAAGTCCTTATATGGGCTTAAGCAGTCTCCACGGGCCTGGTATACACGGTTTGCTGACTATGTTTCAACTATTGAGTTCACTCACAGCAGGTTGGATAATTCCTTGTTCATCTACCGTCGTGGTTCGCCTGTAGCCTACATTCTGTTATATGTGGACGATATTATCTTGACTGCCTCTTCCGATGCCTTGCGTCAGTCCATCATGACCATTCTCAGCTCCGAGTTTTCTATGAAAGACTTGGGGGCCTTGAGTTATTTTTTGGGGATTGTTGTCACTAGTCATTCCGATGGGTTGTTCTTGTCACAACGGAAGTATGCCGTCGAGATCATCGAGAGGGCTGGGATGTCATCCTGTAAGTCCACTTCCACTCCAGTTGATACCAAGCCCAAGCTTGGTGCCGCGGCCGGAGTCCCTTACGAGGATCCGACCCGCTATCGCAGACTTGCAAGAGCCATCCAGTATCTTACCTTTACCAGATCAGATATTATGTATGTTTTCCAGCAGGTGTGTTTATTCATGCATGATCCCCGAATTGAGCATATGAATGCACTCAAACGCATCATCTAGTATATTCAGGATACACTGGACTATGGGTTGCATTTGTATCCTTCATCGACATCCACACTTGTCTCATACACAGATGCTGATTGGGGTGGGTGTCCAGACACCAAACGGTCTACGTCTTGCTGTTGTATGTTCCATGGCAACAACTTGGTCTCCTCGTCTGCGAAGCGTCAGGCGACTCTATCTCGCTCAAGTGCCAAGGCTGAATATAGAGGGGTAGCCAATGTGGTCTCAGAATCACGTTGGTTACGTAATTTGCTTTTGGAGCTTCATTGTCCCATTCAGAAGGCAACATTGGTAAATTGCGATAATATTAGTGCCATCTACCTTTCTGGTAATCCGGTTCATCACCAACGCACTAAACATATCGAGATGGACATTCACTTTGTCCGTGAAAAGGTCGTGGTCAAGTTCGCGTATGCCATGTCCCGTCGAGATATCAAATTGCCGACATATTTACAAAGGGTCTTCCCTCGGTCCTTTTTGAAGATTTTAGGGACAGTCTCAGCGTTCGAAGACCTCCCGCTATGATTGCGGGGGTGTGTTAAATATACACAATTATATGTAATTTATGGTAAATATTTAGTATCCTAGTTTAGGTAAGGTTGTAATATAATTAGTATTGTATTACCATAATTAGTGTATTACCATAAATGTATAGAATAAGGTTTTAGGAATAGGATTCTTCTATTATGTAACTTGTATATATAGCCTTTCAATTAATGAAAATAATCAAGGGATTATTTCTTTCAGGAAAAATATACTAATCGGAGCGAGTAATAAAAAGTTATTAGGGATAAAATTGTAACAGAAATTTGATAAAATTAAAAGTGATTATATAAGTTAAATAAAGTAATCAATTAGGTGATTATATCCCAATTTATTACTTTATTAGCATTCAAATTTTCAGCCCTCCTTCTCCTTTTCGTAGCTTACGAATACTACTATTTTTATCAGATAGGATTACATGCACAACTGACTTCACTCTGAATGGAATTTAGTCATCTACATTCCACATATATGAAAATAAGAAAAAGGGTTACTTCATTTATTTAAATCAAATTAAATAATTTAATTATTCTAATGTCGTTTGTTTCAATCTAGAGTGGAGGTAAGTGGAGCCATAGGGTTCAAACTAGATTGTTGTCCAAATATATATATATATATATATATATATATATATAGTTTGAATTCATACGAAATTTTCTTGAAAGATCTGAATGATTTAGGAGAAAATTTTCATTAAGTGCAAACAAATAAGGCTCAAGATCGTGTCTGTCATACATCGAGTTTAGAGAAAAATAAACCATATTAAATTTATTGTAATTGGTCTTACTTTGCTTAAATTGTCTAGTTACACGAAAACAACTCTTAAGACTATTGTATATGTGTGAAGAATAAATGTTAAATTTGTCTCTAGTATAATGTCTCCTGCATGTGATGCAATACAAGGGTCTAGGGAGTTATCCCAAGCTCTCCCCTATGGAGTACTTAAGTGTTAGACTGCCCAATTATATTATTTTTTGTTTACTCCAAAAAAGGTACAATTAAATTTGTAAGTGATTTTAATGTTACGTAGATGAATTTATTATATAAAGTGATAAGAAATTAATAGTAAATAAGTAAATAAAAATAACAAGTAAGAAGGATAGCTTGTAATGTCATAAACCAAGATGAATTCCTTTAGTAAAATTGATCTGGTCCTCAGCTTAACTGCTTCGGTTCTGAGCCAACAGAAAGAGCTTAATGATTATGATTACCGACAACAAAATCGTGCAAGTGTACAATGAGAATGGGATGCCCTTCCAACATGAAGGTTGGGCTCCTTTTATAGCTAGAGTACAATGTATTGATGCCCGAGAATCATTCTCCAATTAAATACAATTAAATGATAATAATGGTCTCTTAATGAACAAGGAGTAACAGCTGGCGCCATATCCGGAATGGGTACGCGCTGGGATCCTCCGATTCACCTTATCCCCGAAATCCAACCACATTTCTAAATGACCTTCATAATCCTGTGATACGCCGGATATACTACTAACATAGCTCCGGTGTCATCTGATTCGGTCACTCCCCGGTCTTGTCTCGATACCTGGACTTGTCCGGATGCAACTCCATCTGATAGGGAATAATGTCGCCCCCTTCGAACTCCATACCTAAACTTTGCCACGTGTCGTGCCAATTTTCATCGTATGCAACTTTCCATCTCGAAGGTAATTAATGCCTTAATTATGCCAATCCCAAGTCAAGCTTGTTGTATTTACCTCGGCGTGGCCACCATCAATTGTGGAGTTCAACAACTACACCGCAGTACCGAAGTTAAACTCCTCTACTTCCACGGAAGACCCCAAATTTGTCAATGTATCCGCCTCATTTTTTTGCTCTCGACAAACATGTTCCATGGTCTTTGAACCGATACAATATTACTTGAATTTTTTCTAAGTATTTTTTCATCCTTTCCTCTTTCACTTCGAGCACACCATTCACTTGATTAACAACCATAAGTGAATCACATTTTCTTTGATGATTTCTGCTCCCAAACTCCTTGCCAATTCCAAACCTATAATCATAGCCTCGGACTCGGCTTTATTGTTAGTCAAATTCACAGTTCTTATTGACTGCCTAATAACACCTCCCACGTGTGTCTTCAGTACTACTCCAAGTCCGCACCCTTTCATGTTTGAAGCTCCGTCCATGTATAAGGTCCAGATCCCCGAGGTTGTTCCCGAGGTTATTATAAGTTCTCTTTCTACCTCAGGAATCATTACAGGTGTAGGATATACTACGAAGTCTGCTAAAATATGAGACTTTATAGCTATTCTTGACTTATATTTTATGTCATAAACACTAATTTCTACTGCCCATTTGGCTAACCTACCGGACAGTTCTGGTTTATGCTTTACAATTTTAGTAGATAAGTTGTTACTACACATATAGGATGACATTGAAAGTATGGCCTCAATTTCCTAGAAGTCATTATTACCGATAATACCAGTTTTGCTAAGTGAGGATACCTAGTTTATGCACTAGCTAATGTCCTACTCACATAATAAATAGGAAATTATGTACTTTTTTCTTCCCAAACAAAAATTGCACTTACGGCTACTTTGGACACCGCCAGTTACAAGAACATCTGCTCATCTACCTTCGATTTGTGCAACAGTGGTGGACCAGACAAGTACTTTTCAAGTCTCTCAAAGCTTGTTGACATTCTGGAGTTCACTGAAAGTCATTCTTCTTCTTTAACAAAGAGAAGAACGTATGACTTTTCTCCGATGATCGATAGATAAATCTACTTAAGGCGGTCAGCCTTCTGGTGAGTCTTTGCACCGCCTTCACATATTCAAGTACCTCCGGAATTTCTTTCATAGCTTTGAATTTATTCGGGTTGATCTCACTATCTCTCGGTTTGAGACAAAAAACTTAGAAACTTGCCTGATCCAACTCCAAAAGAGCATTTCTCCGAGTTCAACTTCATGTTGTACTTTCGGAGTATGTCAAATGTTTCTTGCAAATGCTTTAAATTTTCCTTTTCTTCCAGGGACACCTCCTCTTTAGAAGTCTTATTTTTGCTTCCACTTGTCACTATTCTACATGACTTATGTCCACATAATTAATTTTGTGATCCCAATTCACTTAAATCTCAATGATTTATAAGACCTTCATATTCTCCATGTCATAATCATGCAATATAATACTTGTACATCGCCTCTTTATGCACGCACCAAATTTATTTCTGATCCCCGTCGTCACACTTGTTACGTCCAAAATTATTTCATGGTTTTATCTTTTTATATACTAAGCTCTTTATTAGCATACGTAAATATAACACAAATTGGCCGAGGTTCGGGTCTACTTTCCTACATTTAGGTGCTCAAATCATTGCCTAAAATTACGGGATGTTACATCTTTCCCCCCTTAGAAACATTCATCCTCGAATGTTGGGGTGACATATCTAATCCTCGTTACGTAGACCGAAAATACAACTGCCTTTTTCACGGCCATATAAGGTAACATACATCACCACATTAGACCTCACATGGTACGCAAACATTAATTATAATATCAAGAATTAGAATTTACCTTAAGCTTCTCTTAGAACTTCGGCGTTGGTCTGGAATAGGTATGGATACTTATGTCTCATCTCCTCTTCCGCCTCCCATGTCATTTCTTCCACGTTCTTATTTCGCCACAGAACTTTCACGAAGGTTACTTCTTTAGTCCTCAACTTGCGGACTTGTCGATCTAGGATAGCAATTAAATTCTCTTCATATGATATATCTTCCATAACTTTCACATCGTCAATTGGCACAATCCGGAAAGGATCTCCAATACACGCCTTCAACATTAAAATATGAGAAATCAAATGAACAACCTCCAACTCCCACAGCAAGTTTAATGCGTAAGCTACTTGGCCGATTCATCCAATTATGCAATATGAACCAATGTACTTTGAACTGAGCTTTCCCTTTTTGCCTAAATCTTATTACACCCTTCAAAGGAAAAGTTCTTTTTTTCAGGAAGACCCAATCATCCACTTGGACTTCTATGTCCCGCCATCTCACACCTGAACACAATTTCTGACTACTCCAAGCGGTTAACAGTCGTTCTTGGATAAACTTCACCTTCTCTATGGCTTGATGCACTAGGTCAGGCCTAAGTAATTCTGATTCACCTACTTCGAACCATCCGATATGATATCTACATTTTCGTCTATACAAAACTTCATATGGAGCCATCTTGATACTATCATGATAACTGATATTGTACGCAAATTCAATAAGGAATAGATGATCATCCCAACTTCCCTTGAAGTCCAGTACATAAGGTCGTAGCATGTCCTCGAGTGTTTTAATGGTACGCTCGACCTGTCCGTCAATCTGAGGGTGGAAAGTTGTGCTAAGATTAACTTGAGTGTCCAAACCACTTTTGAAATGATTTCCAATAAATATTAGTTGTGAACTGCATACCTCAGTCAAATATAATATAAATAGGCGTACCACGAAGGGGGACAAATTTTTTTTCATTATGTGCTACCCACATAACTAATCATTTATGGCCAGTGAAGCCCAGAACTAGCTTCTTCTTGTGCGTGTGTCTCTTAAATCTACCTTTGACATGATAAAGCTAGTAAATCGAGCCTCACGCTGTCACTCTGTCATCTCCGTACTCATCTCGTCAAATAACTGACTCTGATACTTGTTATTGAGTTAAACTAGCCTAAAGATACTCTTAACATGTGTGAGATTGCTCACCTCAGGCCAAATCCACATGATTTTCTCCAAAGGTCTCACACCATTAAAAGTATCTCTACACCTTATATGTTTCTTCTCGATCTTTTCCACTTCTAATATAGGAATTTGTTCATACATTCAACAATCAGGTTTATATAAACTCTCTTACTTCATAGATGGATAAACAACGTGTTCCATACTAGTAAGAATAAATATTGAAGTGCCAGGGTTGCATTTAGTTCCCCTCGAAATGACAAAATAACAAAAGTTGAAAATTTAACGCATAGCAGGATCCATTACCTTATAGATCGATGCATAAAAGAGCTTTCACCAAATTAATCTATGATAATGCCTCACTTCTGCTTCCATCATAGAAGAGTTTGTGTGTTTCTCAATTTTCTTGCAAACACTAGTTAGATGTTAATTACCTCCTTCCAAGGAAGACTGTGCATCAGTATAAGAATGAAGAAGGATGAGAATGATCTGTACACAGTAGGCATTCGTGGTTAAACACATTGAGCTTTAAATTTTCAATGTGAATTGCTAGTCACAAGAAAACGTGATGAATTGTAATCAATTTAGAGAAATTTACTAGAAAAAGATGTCAAAATGTGTTCATTTACAACATCTCCAACAATTTTAAAATTTTCAATTTGGTCTTTAGTACCACAACCTAGAAGAATAGAGGTACTTCCGTTAGACAACTCATGTAGGATGCATCTCTGTCATCTATCCAATCCATATATCAATCTTTGTCATGAATAAAACGATGCAAATAGAGTAGCTTGTAGGAAATTCCCACTGCTTGTCCCAAGAGGATAGACTTCACTTGGCCATATCCAAGTTCTGGTTAACACACAAGAAATCATTTTGCCCACATGGCATAATGTTTTCACATCAAGTTCTCTAATCCATCAGGAAGTTTATATGAACTGGTGCATCATCAAAACTTTAATGTTGTCTCCTCAAGATGAATACAGATATGGTTATTCACAAGTGATGACATTCTCTAGTGTTGGGGCTTTTCTTGTCTTCAAGCCATTTGAACCTCTAAAACTTTCCATCTTGATAATAACTGATTAACATGAGTTCAGTTCGCAAAGACGACAATGTGCCAAGGAATCATAATTGTTTTTGAAACAAAATCAAGTAAGCTGCATTTCCCTATCCAGCAAAGCCAATATTGTACTTATTTCCTCTGTGTGTGGATGCCACCTATCTCCTGAAACAAACATATGAAATTCTGTTCCAACCTGAATCCAACTGAATTCAGGTTTCTTCCTAAGCCTTTTTTTTCTTTATAAAATCCCTCAGTTTTGAGACTTGATTTCATCTTCCAGATGTTGCATATGCATTTGAAAGTGACACATAGTGTCCTGAATCATCTGGCTCCATCTTAATTAAATAATTATCTATATATTCCTCGAGTTCTGCCTCTCTCAGTTCTCTACAAGCCACAAACAGTGATTCAAAAACATTTGCTTCAGGTTTGTAAGGCATACTCTGAATGAGCTGCATAGCTTCATCTAGATTACCACACATAGAGAGAAGAGTGATCATACAACCATAATGTTCTACACTTGGCTTCATAAGATACACATAGAGCATGTCATAAAGAACATCTAACCCTTCTTTTAGCAGTCCAGCATGACAACAAGAGGATAACACACCGGTGAAGGTTATATTGTCTGGTTCCATGCCTCCCCCGGAGAGACATTTAAACAATGCAAGTGCTTCTACAGCACAACCATCTAAAGCATAACCATATATCATATCATTATACAAGGACAACTCATTCTCTGGAATCAATTTTTGCATTTTGCATAATTTAGACTTTCATATTTAGCATACATATCAACTAATGCAGTTGCCACTGGAAGAGATAACAGAATATTTTTCCTTACAATGTATACATGAATGGCTCTGCCTTCGTGCAGTGATACCATATTTGTAGAAGCTGAGAGGGCAGCAACAATACTTGCACTATTTGGTCGATACCCTGCTTGAAAAAGTTGTTTAAAATATGTAAGTGCCTCACTGTTGTGACCATTTTGAGATAGACCACTGATATGAGTAGTATAAGTAACTGTGTTAGGGTCTAAACCAACAATTTTCATTTGTGTAAAAATGTCTATGGCCTCATTTATCTGTCCCAACTTCATCAACTAAATTAGCTAATAAGAAAACTCATTCATCATTCTGTAGAATATTAGGAACAGTTACAGTTAATCCTTTATAACACCCCGAATCATGGCCTGGGAAAAACACGACATTCGGTGTCTGGATGCATGTAACCGGATGAACCGCATGAGTCTCAGGCTAGCTTTTGACTTATATGGCGCTTAGGCTTAGCTCATCAAACAAGTGCGCCAAAAGTGGGGGATGGTATCATATTCTCTTATAAGAGAGGCACGCCTGCTTTTAGCGCGTAGTTTCACTCTTGCTTTTGCCTTACCTTCTATTATATTAGTAAAGGGCGAATGGGGGGCGTGTGCAATAGTTTTCTTACTTTCTCTCGATCGTGAAACAATTCTACTGATATCTTCTGGCGGATCAGCCCCAATAGAGAGCATATTACTCATATTTACACTCAATCCAACTTCAATCTCCCTACTAATCATAGCCCTACTGGAAGAAGACATTGTTGTAACCATAAACACGATAAGTTCTACAGAGAGATTCCTTACAATCTTCCGCGTTTCGGTGCTTAGTACTTCTTTTACTTTATTCCCTCTTCTCTTTTTTTTATCCAAAAAAAACATTTTTCTTTCCAGGCTTGCATTATCTCTTCCGTCTATGAGTGAGATAATTCCTCACAATCTCAAGTTTTGAACATAATACTGCCCTTATCGTCTAGTAGAAGTCACTCATTTACTGGCTATGAATGTGAACTAACCAAAGTCTTTTTGGTAACTGTCATTACTGAAACAGTATCAGGCACGAGTTTAAAATTGAATTCTTAAGACTCAGCTCTACTGCACGATCTATGATATGAAAAAATGAAAACCATCCCTAAATGCCTTGTAGCCTCCTGTTTATAAGTGTGGCGCGCTACACACCCATAAATAAGACTCTACTAGACATGACTTGTAAACTCCCTAGGATAGACCTGCTCTGATACCAATTTTGTCATGACCCAAACCGGAGGGCTGCGACGGGCACCCGAACCGTACCCGTCGGGTACCGCTAGCCATAGATTTAACATCTGCCCGTACTTATCTGCGGCCATAAGGGTCGTCACTCAGCACTCTGCTGACATATATAAACATAGAAATAGTAAACCAGAAACCCAACTTACATGTATATACACCAAGGCCGACGAGGCCGTACATGACTACCACATACAAGACACCTGTCAACAAACCTCTAAAGAATACATAACATTACAAGAACAGGATAGGACCCCGCCACACTTATGTGCATATGCAAAAATATTGTACCACGACCAGACTACAACTCTGAAACAAATAGAGTGTTCCAACATCAGCTGAACCAGCAACCTACTAGCGTGAACCATCACCCTCTTTAAGTGAACCTGCGGGCATGGAACGCAGCGTCCCCTGACAAAAGGGACGTCAGTACGACTGATGTACTGAGTATGTCAGGCATGAATAATAGCATAATATAGATACATAATAATTGAAACAGAAACAGTTGACCAGCAATAAATGCCTCTGAGGGCCCTAATACATATGCCTAAATGTTATGCACAATACAAATGCGGTTTATATATAAATATTGGCCACACAATGGCATCTTCCTTCCCATAACTGCCTCTGTGGGCATCAGGTTATATTGGCCACACAAGAGCATCAATATTGGCCTCTTCGAGCTCTTTCGTGATAGTCTGTACCAGCTGCAGGTGGTGTGCGTATATAACGCCTTTCCTTTTTCCCATATCCCCTACATATATACAATATTTACCATATAGTAGTGTGCATAGCACAAGTGGGTCCAGGGTAATAAATGAATATAATGCAAATGAAAATGCATGAATGACAATAAAACATTTTCTGAATTTATTGGATAACATAATATCCTTGTACCTTCGGCTAACACTGTGAAATTTAACATCTTTTCTGTATGGATCAAAAAGGACTTAGGAACATATTTAGACATGCTCTTAACATAGGAATCAATAACATGAATATTCTTAACTACTAGGAGTAGAATAATTTATGGAATAATATCACGGTTATATTTCGTTACATGGAACATGACAAAAGAAGAAATAATTTGCCTTAACATACCTTAGCCATTTGGTGTCCTCAATACCACTAAAGCAACCCGTAATGCACCCCAATCTTACTTTACTGCTTAAGAAGACTTTATTGCTATCTTGTGGAGTAATAACAGTATATGATCCCCCAATCAAGGCTAGTGCATTTCCTGAACTAATAGGAACGTCAAACAAACAAGATCCAATATGCTCACTGGTTCTTTCTGATCCACAAGCTGGTAAATGAGCCAAATCCAGTACATCTTTACCATTTTCCAACAGTTTTCTGTATTTATTTAGCACCTGCCTTTGCCTCAGCAGGTTATTTACCCCTAGTTGGCCTTCTTATTGTCTTCCTGAATTTGGAGTTTGATAATAAGTTCTTCAAAGGTCATCTCCTTTGTCTTGAGCTTTAAGTAGCTCATAAACTCATTCCACGAAGGAGGTAACTTTTCAATCAGCGATGCAACCAAAAACTGCTCATTTGGTTTCATTCCTTCCAAATCCAGGTGATATAGAATCATTTGGAATTCCTGGACTTGGGACATCACTGTCTTACTATCCAACATTTGAAATTTTAGAAATTTTCCAACGATGAATTTCTTAGTACCTGCATCTTGTGCGTTGTACTTCTTTTACAATTTTTCCCACTGCTCTTTGGCGGTGCCAACGGTGCAATACACCATGTAGAGAGAGTCTGCCAAGTAGTTCAATATGTAATTCTTACACATGAAATCACTATGATTCCATGCATCAAGAACCATCTTCATGCCATTAATGACATTGATACCTAGGCCCCCTTCACCCGTTTAAGAAGGCGAATGGTCCATTTCATCTCCAGCTTGTGGAGGATCTTCTGTTAGGAAATGTGTCATTCCCATAACAGTCAAGTAGAACATCATCTTCTGCTGTCATCTCTTAAAGTTTGAGCCCATGAATTTTTCAGGGCGTTCATAGTGGAATGCAGAGGGTGGAGCAGTAAAGGCAGCGGACGTGCCTTGGGCAGCAGTGGGGAAGGCAGACGAGTTGCTTCCTTAAACAGCAGCGGCAACAGTAGGGATGGCAGAATTGCTGCCTTGATTAGCACCAGCAGTGGCAGCGGCATCAACAGTGTTTCCAGTCATGTTAAAGCAGTTACAACAATCACAATCTTGTCTTAAAATTGTTGGTTATAATGGTGCAGGAAACAAAAACTTCAGGGATCAAACTGTAAATATGAAGCAATTTGGGCCTAAAAATATAATACCAGAAGAAGCCCACGACCCACGACCCGAGACCGGACCCGACGGGCGGGCGGCGGCGCGCGTGTGGGCTTATCCTCGAACCGAAGCACATCTAGGTCCTCCCTCCTTTAAACACATGGGATACCCCTTGAGGTCCCAAACCCCAAGCCAATATTGAGACTTATAAACTAAACAAATCTTTCTTCCCCCACCGATGAGGGAGGATTGGTCTAAATACCACACTTTTTCATGCTTCAAACACCTCGGTTCGTGGACCAATATCTCTTTCATTTCTCAACGTAATTTGACGAACCTTGGCCCTACGGTCATCTACTTACTTAGTAGATTATGCACGTGTGAAGAACCGAAGTTTCCAACATGCGGAACACTTTAAGTCATTAAAGATGGTTGGACTCAACTCCCGCCAAAGGCAAATTTCCAACAGAACCATATTTAATACCACTAAAAGTTGTGGTGGAGTAGATAGAATCTATCCCTTAACAAGAAGTCTTATGTTCGATTCCTGAAAATGGAAAAAATCCTAGTAGAAAGCGCACCTCCTTTAATAGACATTACACAATGTTAATCTAGATTAATCGGGACCCAAAACTGTCGGGCTAGAGAGAAAAAGATCTTAACGAATTTTACTTCTATCCAGAAAAAAAGAAAATACTACATACATCTTGCTTCAAACAAATACTTCAGAACTCAACTTTAACAGATAGATGAAGAGGAAAGATGGTAAATATTACATGATTCATCAGGGAAGGGCCAAACTCCTGGAATCTCCTAGAGAGCACATATATTCAGAACCCTTCTCTTGACTATTCTCATTCAGCCTACTCGTTATTATTATGCAAAATCTAAAATGTCAACTTCATACTTCAACTAATCAGACAATCTATTACCTCCATGAACATCTAAAAAGTGTATTTATTTAACCCTAATACGCATGTAACCAGTTGCACAAGGGAGGTGTTACACACTCGCCTTCACGTCAGTATCACGTCAGAAATCTTCTAAATCTTTTATTTTTAAGATAAAAAGAATTTAGGTGTCATTTTATAATTGGACACTTTATAATTAATTAACATTACAACTTAAGCTAATTGTTATTTGTTTTGTAAATTTTTTAGTGAAATACAGTGAATATTTTTTTCTTTTCTTGTAAAACACAGGCAAGTTTCCTCCGGCGAAAAACTCACACCAGCCACCGAAAAAATTATCAGCAACTAGCTCCTCATTTGTTATCTACTCCGACCATCACTTCAACCCATATCGGACACCACCACAAATATCATCCTGAAACCATGACTGCCACCAATTTTTGAAACAAAAAGCAATTGAAAAGGTCGATCGACAAAAGAGTTCGCCGGCCGATCCCATCGTCCGGTAATAATTTAAAACAAGATAAAACTAATTATAAGAGCATGATAAAGAAATAATCTATATTTTGAAAGATATGTTGGAAATTTGTCTTTGATGGAGAGGTGCGCCCACCCATATTTAATGAATTAAACACTAGGGTTCCGCATGTTGGAGGCTTTGTCTCTCCACACGTGCATAATCTACTAAGTGAGTAGATGACCGTAGGGCCAAGAATCGTCAAATTTCATTGAGAAATGAAAGGGATATTGGTCCACGAAGTAAGGTGTTTGAGGCATGGAAATATAGTGTGGGACAAATCTACCACATCGGTGGAAAAATGAAGAATTACTCTCTTTATAAGTCTCTAAATTGGCTAAAGATTTGGGACCCCAAGGGTTATCCCATGTGTTTAAAGAAGGGAGGACCTAGATGTGCTTGGGTTCATGGCTAAGCCCACATTCGCGCCGCCGCCGCACGCCTGTCCGGTCCAGGCTAGGGTCACAGGTCACGGGTCGTGGGCTTCTTCTGATATTATCTCTTTGGACCCTAAATTGTTTAATATTTATAGTTTGGTCCTTGGAGTTTCTGGAATGTTGAATTTGGGAACAACGGAAGGCAGAAAGTTTCTGCCAACCGTTGGGGTTGATTTTTTGGGACGTTATTGTGCATTAATCAGCCATTACTTGGCTGATTAACTCCCTCCATTAACAACCATTACTTGGCTGAATTACACCCTCATTCAATGGCCATAAACAATCATTACTTGGTTGTTTAATTTCCTCCTTCAATGGCCATTAACAGTCATGTCTTGGCAGTTGAGAGGTCTCCCCTTATACTATATATTGATGCCTTTTTGGCTCAATTATGACACAGATATATACACAGAAAAATGAGACACATTATACACACAGAGACAAAAACAGAAGAGAAACAACACAGATTCTGTCCGCAGAAACAGTGACAAAACAGAAACTCTTCCTTCATTTTCTATTTCTTCGGCAAGTCGTTTCGTGTTTGTTTTCTTCATCAGAATCAACCTATTTGCTTTGTAGTGTTGATTAGGTGTTGTTTTATCTTGGGAGACTATTTCCCGTTAACGTAAAATCATATATACAGGGCAATCTTGTCTTAAAGACAGAGTGTCATCACTCGACTCAACACACAGTTGTAACAATCCAGATTTAGTGTTATTTGATTTCAGGTTATCAAGATTCAAGATTCAACAAGCTTGCGGCAGTTCTGAACATTGGCCTATTTGTTTATCCTTTCGAACACTTGTAATATTTATTTACTTTTCGTACTGCTTTACATATCCAACAAGAAATTCCATAAAAATTGTATTGAATGGATAAGGAGAAAAACTTGAGATCTAGTGAAAAGGGGGGAAATTGGCTTCTGGGTTTAGTTTGCCAACAGTGACGACGATGGTAGAAAATGATGAAAACGAAGAGGACAAATGGAAGAGATAAGGAAAAATGAAAAGGGGGGAAATTGGCTTCTGGGTTTAGTTTGCCAACAGTGACGACGATGGTAGAAAAGGATGAAAACGAAGAGGACAAATGGAATAGATAAGGAAAAATGAGAAAAAGAAACGAATAAGATGATCAATTAACTTTGAAAATATAAAATTTATATGCATCAACGTGTGCACATCACACACTCGCCGAAGCTCCGGCAGCGGTGGAAGTGCCTTACTGATGGGAGGAGAAGACCTTACCGATGATGCTTATGAAGAAGAAAGGGAGGGGGTGAGGGATTATAAAATTCTGAAATTTACAATTAAAAAAAGGAAATAATGAATCAATTTTTAATTAAAACGCGCCTCTTTTTTAGTTAGTTTTGTATTTTTGCCACATCAGCTTTTAGAGAGTAAATAAATTCATTTTTTAATGATCTAAGGGGGTAATAAATTGCCCAATCATAAAGTGTAAAGTCGATATTTCAGGTATAGTTCAGGTGCAATCTATGTATTTTGTCAATTGCCTCATTATTATTATTATTATAAATAATACACAGCTCAAACGCCTGTGCATTCTTTCTTCTCCTCCATGATAAACCTGTACAACCAAAATGCAGTTTAAAGTTTTGATCTTGGTCCTTTCTTCCCGGGAATGTGCAATGCATCATAATGACCAAAGCCGTGTACAGAACCTTAATAGGATTGTCCTTGCCATATTCGTGCCCATATTCAGCAAAGAAATCAGGCCACGAGCATCCTGATCATACATGTAAACATTAATTGGCATCCGGAAGATGTCAAGAGTGCAATCTCGTAATTCTGGCATCATTAACTTTTTCAATTCTATTGTAATGCACACCATTCACCACAGAAATTCATAAATTCAAGAAGATAAAAGAGAACTCATCTGGAGTAACACAGAAACACTAACGAGATTGAGAATATCAACAAACAGACACAAGTTCTAACAATATGAAAATTTGGAAAACTTAAAGCAACTACCTCACCCAATCCAGCTCTTGTACCTGAGACTACAACAACATAGTAAGAATGACTCTGGAAGCTTAGTTCCCAACTGTTCAAGTGGTTTTTTATTTGGAGTCTCCAAGACAATGTTATGGCCGTTTTACTGAAGTCCTACACTCTGACAGCAGCCAGTTCGACAGACTGAAACCGGATCACTAGCCAGCGCCATGCGGGAGCAAAACTTCAGAGAGTTTCAAAGTCCCACAATCCAGTGCAACACACTGGACTCAGCAAACAAGCCAGTGCAGCAGACCTAGTCAGGAAAAAATTGGAGGATTTATTAATAATAACTATCTAAACCTGGATCCTAATCCATGCATACACATATTTAAACCTCGATCTAATCCATGCATACACATAATAGAACGTGTTTAGCAACTAGAAGGAATTGGGAAAAGGATTTAAAGGGATTTCATCACCAAACAGGAATTTTAAAACCAAAGGTGAAATGGAACCTAAGTCAAGATTTAACATGAATTCTACCATGAGTATTGGATTGTAGTCATAAAGGTTGAGATAGGGTTATAATATAGGTACGCATAACCTAAAGGAAGTTGCTTTGAGGAAAGCTTTAGGAGGAAACCAAAGAGATATAGATGGTATGGCTTGCCTGAAGGGACCAGTACTGGAAAGTGTTTACATATGTAACCCGTAGTGGGAGGTGTATATAAGTTTTTATTGCATTACATTTTAAGGGTAGTGGATATGATAGCCCTACTTGATCAGTAAAGGATGTATTCCCATAGTTATGATACAAGCCGAAGAAAATACCTTGAGATAAAGACTCTTACAACAACAACAACAACAAGAACAACATACCCAGTGAAATCCCACAACGTGGGGTCTGGGAAGGGTAGAGTGTACGCAGACCTTACCTCCACCTTGGTAGGTAGAGCGGCTGTTTTCGGGAGACCCTTGGCTCAAGACAAAGCATACTCATAAGCAAAGCAAGCAAGTCAAAGCAAAGCAAAGCAGGAGAAACGATCAGACTCATATAGGGAATTAAAGCAGTATGGACAGTATAAACATGCTGATAACAAAATCGAATACGTCATGGTAACGCATTCTAATAACAGGAAGCAGTATCTAACATAACTAAATAAGATAAACAAAGTACACTAAAGAACACATAACAACAGAAATCAAACTATAAAGGACTATAAAGCAATATTGCATCTATAAGTGTGATAGGCTAATCGGGCCTACAGTAATAACACTACAACTATCATTTTATAAGCGTAAGTAGGACTACGCTCGACTACCTACTACCCTAATTTGTGTCCTCCACAACCCCTTATCTAAGCTCATGTCCTCAGTAAGTTTCACCTGCGCCATATCCCGTCTAATCACCTCTCCCCAATACTTCTTCAGCCTACCTCTACCCCTCCTGAACTCGTCCATAACCAACCTTTCACACCTCCGCACTAGGCATCTGTGGCTCTACTCTGCACATGCCCGACATATCTCAACCTCACTTCCCGCATCTTATCCTCCACCAAGGCCACTCTCACTTTATCCCGGATATCATCATTTCTAATCTTATCTCTCCTTGTATGCCCACACATCCATCTCAGCATCCTCATCTCCGCAACTTTTATCTTGTGTATGTGCGAAGTCTTGACTGGCCAACATTCCGCCCCATACAACATAGTCGGTCTAACCACCACCCTATAGAATTTGCCTTTAAGTTTTGGTGGCACCTTTTTGTCGCACAAGACTCCAGACGTGAGCCTCCATTTCATCCACTCTACCCCAATATGATGTGTGACATCGTCATCAATCTCTACATTCTCTTGGATAATAGACCCTAGGTACTTGAAGCTTTCTTTCTTTGGAATGACCTGAGTACCAAGCCTCACTTCCATGTCTGTCTCAGGGTCGCTCCCGTTGATGAACTTGCACTCCAAATACTCTGTCTTGGTCCTACTCAATCTGTACCATTTAGACTCCAGAGTCTGTCTCCAAACCTCCAGCTTGGCGTTCACTCCGTTGCGAGTCTCATCAATCATGACTATGTCATCTGCGAATAACATATACCATGGTACCTCCTCTTGAATTTGTCGCGTCAGTCCATCAATCACCAGGGCAAATAGGAATGGGCTAAGAGCTAATCCCGGGTGCAGCCCCATCATCATTGGGAAGTGCTCCGAGTCTTCTCCTACTGTCTGTACCTAATCTTGGCTCCATCATCCTTGATCGCCCTAGTGTACGCCACAAGTACACATCTAACCTCCAAACATCTCCATAAAACCTCCCCAGGGACTTTGTCGTATGCCTTCTCGAGGTCGATGAAAACCATATGTAAATCTTTCTTCCTCTCTATACTGCTCCACCAACTTTCTAATAAGATGAATGACTTCAATAGTCGAACGCCCCGGCATGAATCCAAACTGGTTCTCGAAAATAGACACGCCTCTCCTCACCCTAATCTCCACGACCCTTTCCCAAACTTTCATAGTGTAGCTCAGCAGCTTGATACCCCTATAGTTCTTGCAACTCTGGATATCACCTTTGTTTTTGTACAAGGTAATCATTGTACTACACCTCCATTCTTCGGGCATTCTTGTCGTCTTAAAAATGAAGTTAAACAACTCAGTCAGTCACTCCAAACCTGTCATGCCTACGCTCTTCCAAAATTCAACTGGGATCTCATCAGGCCTAGTCGCTCGTCCCTGCGCATCCTGCGAACAACACCCTTAACCTCATCAACCTTAATGCTTCTATAATACCCAAAATCCTGGTACCTACCAGAATATTCCAGATCTCCCAGCACAATATCTCCATCTCCTTTTTCGTTCAAGAGTTTATGGAAGTAAGACTGTCACCTCCGCCTAATATGCGCTTCCGCCCCCAGTACTTTGTCGTCCTCGTCCTTGATGCAACTCATGTAATCCAATTCACGTGCCCTCCTCTCCCTTGTCTTGGCTAGTCTGTACAACTTCTTATCCCCGCCTTTCTCCTCTAATTTCACATACAGGCGTTCAAAAACTGCCGTTGTCGCCGCCATAACCACTAGTTTTGCCTCCTTCCTCGCCATCTTATACAGTTCCCTATTCGTCCACATCTACACCTCATCCTTGCTTTCTACCAATTTCACATACGCCGCTTTCTTCGCTTCCACTTTCTCTTGAACTTTACCATTCCACCACCAGTCCCCTCGATGCCCACCAAGGTTACCCCGTGAGGCCCCTTGTACTTCTCTAGCTACCTCCCGAATGCAACTGGCCGTCCTGTCCCACATACCAGTCGCATCCCCACTACTCCCCCAAGCCCCCTTGGCCATCAACCTCTCCCCTATCTCATTTGCACTAGCCATAGTCAAACTTCACTGTTTATGTGGCACCGTTTCACCAGACACAAGTTTAAGAAAGAAAGAAAGAAAGAAAGAAAGGAAGACTTTTGAAATTTGTGATCTATAACAAACCTTAGACATTTGTGTGGCTATAACTCATTTCATTAAGGTTAAATGAGAAATTTTAAGGTTAAGTTATTTCTAATTATAGAAATGTGACATTCTTTTTTAGATAGACTAAAAAAGAAAGTGTGCCACATAATTTGGGACGGAGGGAATAGTTTTTTTATGATACAAGTTTGTGATCAATACTTTGACTATTGATACTTTGATGTAAAAGTTTTATGTTTGAGCAGAAACTACTAAATGATACTTTGACATATACGATACACGATTTTTGAGCAAGTATGAATATTGTATAGTTCATTATAATGTATTTGACAGAATGCACTATTTTAAACGTATAGTTTGTCCCTAGTGGTTGTGAGTAAGGTTGAGTAAGGTTACTCTAAGTAGGTGGATTCACCGCTGGTCATTTACGTCTTCACATATTCAGATACAGAGTTGAGCCAAGATTTAGTACAATAGTTTCCAATGAGCTACAGATTTGGTGCCCCGTAACATTGTTTATCTATTATGTCATGTTTCTTTCATTGTGTTTAAAAGACCAGATTTGTTGTTTGAATCTCTAGAGTTTTCTCCATATATTCCATGTACTCCAAGGCAGGTTGTGAATTGAGTAGTGTATTAGAATTACAAATGTCAAGGCCAAAATATGTTTACATAATGTTTTCGTTTTTCTAGGTGATGTAAGACAAGAATTATGAGATATGCTATATGAAATATTCTTGCTTGCTGAGTATGAGTTAAAATATAAAAGCTGAAATGGTTCGGCCGATAGGGCCAAGTTTGCTGAGTGTACCCGTTTGGTCATTTTGAGCTTTTGGACTTGTTTTTCCTAAGAATAATCTTCCTGTAGTTTCATCTCGGTATTTATGACTTGCGGGGATGAGTGACGTGATTCCTGAGGCAATCGGATGAGTTTCGGATCAAGTTTAGCAAAATTGGAAGCTCTTAAGTTAAAGAAAAGAAAAAGTTTGACAAAAAATTGACTTTTGGATAAATGCGTCTTTTTGGAAGTTTAGTCAATTTCATTAGGTTCGGAATGTGATTGATGACTTAGTCGAGTCATTGGTTCGGGTCCCGAGGGTTCGCGTGAGATTTGGATACTCGGTAGAGGTTTATGTCATTTTGAGAAAGTTATGACGTTTTGTGGATAAGCGTGTCTTAAAAACCTCCTGTGGATGTTTTGAGGGTTCGAGCGGATCTGTATGATGATTTTGGACTTGTCCACAAGTTTTGGTGAGATTACGATTAATTTAGAATGAATTTGGGTAATGATTCGCTCTTATTTGAGGTTTAAGCATCGTCTATTTGGACATAAAGGGTACCATGTTGAGAAAATGAGCTCTTAATGGTGTTTCGATTGAACCATCAGATCCGTATCGTAATTATGGAGCCATAGCAAAAAGAATCACCGGATTTCGATGTCGTATGAGAGAGTTATGGTCATTTTAGTGCGGACAACTGTTGTTCTGGTGTGGCTGCCGACGCGGAAAGTGGGCCGCCGAAGCGGAAATGACAGTTGGAAGGTTGCAGAAGCGGACTTTTGGCCGCCGAAGCAGAAATCGATGTGTATTAAAAATCAGACTGTGTTCATTTAGTATTTTGAGCATAACTTGAGTTCTAGAGCTCCGTTTGAGGTGATTTTCGCAGCGTTGTTCTCATCTCATCAAGGGGGTAAGTATCTAACCTTTATTTTTATGTTTCCTCAAGTTTATTTTCGTTGATTATCGATTTTATCTGTGTTTGGTGGGGAGAATTGGGATTTTGAACACAGGTTGAAAAGTGGTAAACCATGGATTTGAGGATCAAGATGAAGGTTTTTAATGGATTTTCTGGATCTAGACTATATAAGTTATGAGTAGTCCAATTTTTAAATAAAAAATTCAGTTTTATCCTTGTGAGCTCGGGGTTGGCTTTTTTGGGTTCCAAAATCAAGTATAGCAATATGGGTATCGTTGGACTCGTCCAACTCCGTAGATTACTATTTTGACTAGGTTAGACTCGTTCGCTGAGTTTGGACATGGTGGAGTCTCCGGGAGGCTTAATCTTCATGTGGATCGAGTTGGAAGCGCTCGTGAGCTATGAGACTTCAAATATAAGGCAAGTTAGGACATACTAGATCTTAATATACTGTTTATGTGTTAGTTTAATAATTAAGGGGAGTAATGAGGAATTACGGGTCCCGTACTAGTGAGGTGACGAGCACGTGTACGGGTACTGGTGTACTTAAAAGGGGAATTTAAAGTAACGTAGTATGTTATACATGACAAAGATTATGTGTTTAGCCTTCGGGCCATGAGCGTGGTACATAAATCCACTTAGGTTGGTATGTCTGCTTATTTGGGCTCGTAGCCATGATTGATAGTTTATTGTGATTTGACTTTTCATGCATTCATCACTCTACATCTCGTCTAAATACATGAAAGGATTTGATAATGCTAATTGTACTGATTATGCTTTGCATGATGTACACATATCCATATCATTCATTCATACCATCATTATTGGAATTAAACTGTTGAGAAACTAGAAAGGGGCTTGTAAGCCGATTGATGGATATGGTACATGGTAAGAGAGTGATGATACTACACTACAGCCACACAACTGGGATACGTGGAAAATTCTAAATAGGTACATGGACCTCATGAGTCCCCCATAGTTCACGTGACACCTACTGCAGAAGCGTGTATATACCGGGTACATGTGGCCATTGCATTGCATACATATCATCAGCATTGCATTTCATACATACATCTTGATATGTAATTTATGCTCTGTGTACTCGGTGATGTAAAGTTGTAGACTTTATGATCATGATGCTCTTAGCAGAAGAAAATACTGGAACTGTACAACTTATTCTTGATATAAGACAGAAATATGAGACTTCATGGTTTCTTGCTTGAAAGTGAAAGAAGGCTAGAATCTTTACGACTTCTGTAGTGCAACGAGTGTAAAGATAGAATCTTTATGGGTTTCCTTAATGTAAAAGATAGAAAGATAGAACCTTTATGACAATACTTGTTATAAAAGATAGAAAGCCTTAGCCTTGACTAAAATATATTGCCTTAAATAGTGTAAACTTCGAATCCTTATGAATGTATGTGCCATAGTTGATGAAAAGGTGGAACCTTTGTGGGATTAGACGTCTTGAACGGGGTTTAATTTGGCTTCATTCTTAGAAAGGTCAAGAACTTTAGAATGACTTGATAATACTGATGACCCTGGTGGTTTAGCAAACTATAGGGTTTCAATTATGGAGTTGGATATTCGATTTGATTACACCTTAATTAACTAACTTAGCAGAGAAGTATCAAAAAGTACCAACCTTCGCCACCGCTATAGTTAGGGTCGGTCGACGATGCTAGGTACACGTGCTTCCTGTACTCACTCTACACTTATTGCACCTTTGTGTGCAGGTATTGATCCGGATCCGAGCGGAGCATAGACGCGACACATTTGGATAGCTCATCGGGAGTCCAGGGTAGCTGCAGACACTTTCCCAGCACTGAAACTCTTCTATCTTATCTTTTATTTTCTGTCTTACATTTAAGACAGTATGATGTATATGTTTCAAACTTTATAATCTTTTCAGTAGCTCTGTACTCATAATAACCAAAAATTAGTTGGTTTTGAAGTCTAATAAAATATTTATTTATAAATAAATAATAGGAAAATTATTAATTTATTCATATATTTAATGAAAAAATAATAAACGATAATTTTATCTATTTAAAAGTTTTTTAATAAAAAGTAAAAAGTTCAATCTACGTGCTTTGCACGTGTAACCTAACGATTTTTATCAAATTGATATCAAAAAAGTAATAACCTTTTAATGTAATGCATAACTTAAAAATATTTATTTTACTCTTAATGAAAATGAAATCTTACAAAAAATGCAACTAGTGAGAGAGAAAAAAAAGGGTGCCAACTTTATTTCTAATTTCTTACGTACTCTCTTTTATTTAATTTTTCTTTTTTCTTTTATTTAAAAATCATTATAAACAATTAAATCTATTATCCTTTATTAACATAGAGTGCGCGAAGGTTTCCTACTTTATTTCTTTCAGTTTTGGTATCACAATTTGTTTATGTAATTATATAATAAATAATACAAACTCCTAAACCTACTTGGATTTTCTATTATTGGCGTTATTTTTTCAAATAAGTTAGAATTTATTAATACATCAAAATTAGTTGAATATTTAAATGTCCTATATATTGGGAAATATTCACTAAAAAAATTAGAATCAAATTCGTGCTGAATTATTTCTAGCTAATAGAATATTTTAATGATAGTAGTTGCTAAACTAAGAAACAATAACTTCTTTCATAGAAGTGTTTGCCGATATAACTCGGAGAAAAAAAAAGATTTTTCCAAATACACAAAGAAAAGAATTTTTCAAGTTTCCGCAACCTGCAAGTTATGAGAGAGAAAAAAAGTCATAGCAGCACACATACACGGTAATTTCCACAAATTTAGGAACCCATTACCAGTTAGTATCAATTACTATACATTTTTTGCCTATTTCCTTTTTTTTTTCTTTTCCTTAATTCATCTTTACTTGCTTTTAATTGTTAATATTGTTGACATTTAAATTCTTGAGTTTTTTTCCTCTTTTATTAGTTACTTGCTTAAATATAAAAAGTAAAATTATCATAAGTTTTATAATCCAAAGATCTCTCTCCCATCAAAACAAAAAATCTGGTACGGCAAGTCGTCATAATTATTAAGTTTTTCTATTTTATCTATTTATCTAATTATAATTGAAAAGACGAATAATACGATCAAAGCCCAAAGTCCATCAAACCGATCAAATATTTAATCTTTTTGGATTAAAAAAAAATATGACACCCAAAATCTGCAAATTTTGAATACGCCTCTGATTGCAGAGTATATATTTAAAGGTCATTTACCAATAATTAAAACGTGTAAAGTTAAAAAGAAACATTCCTATGTTGAATCACTTGTATGCACGTGCGCCTAACGAAATATTGGATGTCATACCAAAGAATAATATATATGGATAGGAAACAAATTTTGAAACTATTTAATATAGTACTATTGTTTTTAGAGAAAGAATTCTGAAACTACTAAAGCCCCAAACGATTGAAGTTTTGTTGTTTCGTGATATATGAGCTGCCTTTGGTATATACTTGTGCTCTTTTCAGAGTTCTAAGCATTACTAAATTGAATTCGTAATACAGTACTGTCTACTTTCTTTCGTCCAACGGGATAAAAAAAAATCATTAATTTCATCGTTTAAGGTAATACAAAATCTAAGTGCATAAATATAACTTTGTATTACTCTCATTCAAATCAATAGAACAGCCTCCCATATTTTGTGCAGTACATGTGCTGTCAACTAAAAGAGGCAATATAAGAAGATGAATGATAAAAAAAATATAAGAAGTTGTTTGCATCAATTTTAAAATGGACAATAAACTAAATATGCCTAAAACTATAATCCATCTGTTAATATAAAATCAATACTTAATATCAATTGCAGCCTCGATAGCACAATTCTTAACCTCGTTACAAAAATCATTATGAGAACTATAACAAACTAAAGTTTATTAGATTAAAAAGCTATAACTTGCATACATGTTAGAGATTAAATTTTAAAAACGCAATAAAATCACATGTAATATCACAAGCAGGTAAAAAAGAAGCGAAAATTGAAGGGAAAAAACTTATAACATCATGAGAAATTAACAATTCCATGATAAAAAATTTTAATCAATTAATATAAAAGCATACTACTCCTATAAAGAAGATGTCGGGTACTATTGTAAAGCAGTACGGAAAGTAAATAAATATTACAAGTATTCGAAAGGATAAACGAATTGCCAATATTCTGAACTGCCGCAAAGTTGTTGAGTCTTGAATCTTGATAACCTGAAATCAAGAAACACTAAATCTGGATTGTTACAACTGTGTGCTGAGTCGAATGATTGCACTCTGTCCTTAAGACAAGATTGCCCCGTATATATGTTTTTACGTTAATGGGCAATAGTCTCCCAAGATAAAACAACACTTTAATCTCAACACTACAAAGCAAATAGGTTGAGTCTGACGAAGAAAACAAATACGAATCGACTTGCTGAAGAAATGGAAAAGGAAGGAAGAGTTTCTGTTTTCATCCAACGTTCTTGGACTGACTTTCTCTTCTGTTTTGTCTCTGTGTATATAGTGTGTCTCTGTTGTGTATATCTCGTGTATATGTGTGTCTTTACTCACTGTTTCGTGACTGTATGTGCCATTGTATTTCGTCACTGTATTCTGTATTTTCGTGTGTTGCACAATTGAGCCAAACAACTCAATATATAGCATGGAGGGACTCCTCAACTGCCACAAACAAGGCTGTTAATAGCCATTAGTGAGGGTTGTTTAATGGCCATTAGAGAGGGCTGTTTAATGGCCATTAGAGAGGCTGATTATGGTCATTGAAGGAGGGTTGTTTATGGAGGAGTTAACAGCCAAGTAATGGCTGGTTAATGGTCCAAAAATAGCCCAAACGGTAGGCAGAAAGTTTCTGCCTTCCGTCATTCCCAAAATCAACTTTCCAGAAACTCTAGGGACCAAACTGTAAATATTAAGCAATTTGGGGTCCAAAAAGATAATATCAGAAAGTTCTCACAGCTCACAGCCCACGACCCGAGCCCAGACCGGACGGGCGAGCGGTGGCGGCGCGTGTGGGCTTAACCTTGAACCCAAGCACATCTAGGTCCTCCCTCCTTTAAACACATGGGATACCCCTTGGGGTCCCAAACCCTTAACCACTTTAGAGACTTATAAAGAGAGCAATTCTTCATTTTTCCACCGATGTGGTAGATTTGTCCCACACCATATTTTCATGCTTCAAATACCTTACTTCGTGGACCAATATCTCTTTCATTTCTCAACGAAATTTGACGATTCTTGGCCCTACGGTCATCTACTCACTTAGTAGATTATGCATGTGTGAAGAGACAAAGCCTTCAACATGCGAAACACTAGTGTTTAATTCATTAAATATGGGTGGACGCACCTCCCCGCCAAATGTAAATTTTCAACATAAGAACGGTTGAAAAATAAAAGACGTCATGGAAGATTATTATATGAGCATGAGTATATATATGTTTCAATAATCTGCATCATAAATGTTGTGTAATTAAAACTTTTGTAAAAGAAAACCCAAATTTGAAGAAATTGTTATACGGTCAAAGTCCTATACAAGGTAAAGTTCTAAATATTTTAATTTTTCAATATATTTAATGGAAAAGCTGCCTTTAAGATTGATATTTTACGGTCTTCTCATAATTGGTTTGAACATATTGAACTTAGTCCACTACTATGTAATTAACATAAGTTCTACGTGGAGGCAATTCTAACGTTATAAATATTAGTATAGAATTTATATAAGGCAAATCTTACCTTTTTATAAGGTAAAACGTAATTAATTTTAAAGTGTTAAATGTTATTTCTTGCTACCTAATTCATGTAGGGAAAGATTTAATAAAAAAAAAATTAGTTGAATTCAAAGTCCTAAATATTTGAATAATAAATGACAATATTGTCTATCGTATAGTCTTTTAATGAAGGGCAAAAAGTTCAATCTCTATATATATATATATAAATGGCAGTCAGGTGCATTAAGTTTTCCCTATGCGCGAGATCTGGGGAAGGACTGGACCACAAGGGTCTAATTGTATGCAGACTTACCTTTTATTTATGCAAAAGGTTGTTTCCACGCCTTGAACCCGTAACCTCCTAGTCACATGGAAGCAAATTTACCGGTTACTTCAAGACTCCCCTTCAATATCTATATTATTTTAAAAGCATGAATATAAATGTTGATTGATCAAAATATCCTTTAAATATTGAACGACTTTTATACCCTTCAAATTTAAATTTTCTCTTTAAAATTAATGACTAAAAATATAAAAGTACAAGTTCTTGTTAAACCATCCCTACGAAACTCCTAATCCAATATCGGTTGGTTAGTCAAAGAAGTTCCCAATTTACTGTATGTTGGGGTATATATCTTATTTAGTCTAGAATTCCAATTTGTCATGGCTTTAAATATTTGTTTATATTCCAAAGAATCTCCAAAACTTGGTTATCAAGAGCTAAGTTGTTTCTGGGCGTTTATTAGTTAAAAAATTGAAAAGGACGCGTCAAGGTATTTTTTTAACTAGCTGTACATGTTAATCTCAAACTACCATATTCTTGTGTCGAGCTTTTCATTTAATTAAATCTTTTCATTGTTTTAAGAAATATATTTATCTTTGGTGTTAAATTTTATGTGCTTTCAGGTGAACCAACTAGATTTCTTGGTAGAGCTGATTGTTTCCGCTCTTGGTTAGCACAATTTTTAACATATCTTAGTTTTTATGATTAATTTTATTTTTTTATAGAAATTAAAGATATGTCAAAACTGAAATAACTAAATTATCTAATATTTTTTGTAATGATTGACAGGGCATAATGTGCGGAGCACGTTCATAGAGATTAGTACACGTATATATATATATATATATATATATATATATATATTCAAAATTTTGAAAAAATATTCAAAAATTATTTCAAATAAGTGTTTTTTTATTAAATTGGACAAATTTCAACTCCAAACTTCAAATACATAGTTTGATGCTTGAAAAACATCTTTTAGGAGTTTTTTAAGTTTTCACTCACAAAACTTCAATTGTATTTTCATATTAGAACATAATTAGTTTCTAAATATTTTTCTTAACTTCAAATACCACTTATTTCAAATCTTAACAAACTGACGTCCAAACGTGAGAAATGGTTGTAATCACTTATATTTTATCGGATTAATTCTATAAAATAATTTGGATTATATGCAAGATATATTGATGGACTCATATAATCGGATTAATTATTTAAATCCAATAAATATGGATTTAATTAATGGTTCAATTTATTGGGTTAGTCCATTTCATTTGGGCTACAAATGATGAGCCCATTTTTCCAAGTCCGAGATGTCATCTTATCCAAGAAGCCCACTTTAGTGCCACATGTCAAATGACATGGAACATCAAGTCAAACGAAGGAGCCAATAGGATCAAGCCACGTGTCAAAATGATGTAGCATGCCTAGTCAAATCAAAGACCAATGAAAATGCTCCATGTGTACAAGTGACATGTTTCAACCAATCAAATATTTCCATGTCAACTTAAATCTGATTGGCCGAAAGAAGTCTGTCCTTATCACAACTCCTCCATCCTACAACTATAAATAAGTGCCTCATAATTCAGAAAAGGACCAAGAATTCTAACAAGAAGCCAGAGAGAGTTCGTGGATCAAAAGCCGCAGATTTTGTCTACAAACATTCAAGCACTCAAGAATTTCTCTACAAGTTCTAGAGATCAAGACGAGTATTCGAGATCAAGTTCAAAAGTCCTTGAATCCAACTACAAGTCAAGATCAAGACCACCAAATTTAAGATCAAACTCAAAAGCCCTTGAATCCAAGTACAAGTCAAGATCAAGACCACCAAATTTAAGATCAAACTCAAAAGCACTTGAATCCAAGTACAAGTCGAGATCAAATCTACTAAGTTCGAGATCAAGCTCAAAAGTCCTTGAATATATTATCAAAAGGAAGAATCAGAGGATTCATGGAGATCGTAACACTCATATTTGAAATCAAATACGACAGTTGTTGCGATATTTTCTGTGTTGATTATTATTTTTCTTGACGTGAATTTTACTGGCTACAATGGTAATCTCGTTTTTTTTTTTTTTTTGGTAAAAAAATTCTTGTTCTTATTAACTAAGATAAATTAAAAGATGCACAAGTGAAGAAATTGTTTTTGCAAGTTCAGAGTAATACGGGAAAAAAAAGTTCAGAGTAATGACCCGAGTCCCTAATTAAACTACCACATTGCCCATCCGTCCTAAAACCCTTTTCGTTTTCCTGAACTTGTACTTTGGCAACTCTGTTGAGCTCCTCGAATCAGCATCATTGTTGTCAAACCTCAAAGCCCTTTTCCCGCAGAATCCAAAGTCAACAGTCTCAAGGTAAGGCATTTCTCCTTCTATTAGCCATGAACCATTTGCAGAAACTCACGACTCCATTCATTCTCAAATGGGTTTCTTCGGATTATGCTTTTAACAATTCCAAAACGATTCTTAGGGCAAGTGCCGAAAAGGTTAGGTTTTATGCAACTAAAAAAAAGATTGGTAAATCTAAATTAGAAGAAGAAGAAGAAGAATGTCATATACCTCGTGCAGTGAGGAAAGAAGCACAAGCTGCTTTGCTAGACTACTTGCATTCCACTAGAAGTTTGCAGTTTATGGATGCTGAACATATGAGTAAAAACTCACCCTTTTTCCTTTCCAAGTTGTTACAAAGACTGGATAATGAAACTGATATTCGACGTTCTCTAACTCGGTTCTTGCGATACCATCCACTCAATGAATTTGAACCATTCTTTGAGAGCATGGGTCTCAAACCTTGTCAGTACTTGACATTCCTTCCCAGAGATCTCATGTTTTTGAATGATGATCAGAGGTTGCTTGATAGCTATCATGTCTTGTGTAATTATGGTATTTCACGAAATAAAATAGGAAGGATTTTTGCTGAAGCTCCAGAAGTTTTTAGATATGATCCTGGAGTTATCGACCTCAAACTTCGTTCTTTTCACGGGGTTGGGTTAGATCAGTCTGCTGTTGTTAAGCTTGTTATTGCAAGTCCTCATCTTTTGATTGGAAATGTACACATGGATTTTTTTGAAGTTGTTGAGAAAATGAAGAGAGCAGGAGTTGATTACAGTTGGATTGAGGATCAATTGAATGGAAATTCTATCCATTGGAGCCAGTTACTCGAGCTAATGTGCTTCTTGAATGGGTTGGGTTTGACTGATGAACAATTAGGAAAAATAATTTGTCAAGTTCCTGGTCTTCTGTTTGATTGTTCTGGACGTACTACATTTTTCCTAATTGGATTCTTGTCGAAATTTGGTATTGAGAAGCCCGAATTACTTGATGTATTTCTACACTTGCCACAAATTCCAATAAAGACATTTGTTTTCAATATGAGGCAATGCTACCAGTTCTTGATTGAAATTGAGATGCCTGTTGTAGAGATAGGAAGTATCGTTCGTTCATACCCAATATTGCTAGGCACATGTGTTTTGAAGAAAGCTTCGAGCTTGCTATCTATCCTGAATACTGGGAAAAAGCGCCTTTGTAGTGTGATCAAGGAGAATCCAGAATTTTTGAGGAATTTGGTTCGTGGAGCCAAAGTTGAAAAATTACCAATAGCTGAGGAGGAGCTAAGATCCAAAATGATGAAAACTAAGTTCCTTTTGGATTTGGGTTTTGCTGAGAACTCGAGCGAAATGGAGAAAGCTCTCAAAGTATTTCGAGGTAAAGGGGTGGAGCTCCAAGAGAGGTTTGATTGTTTGGTAAATGCTGGTCTGGGTCGAAAGCATGTTGCTTCAGTGCTGAAAACACATCCGCAAATACTCAACCAAAGGAAAGAGGTTCTTGAGGCAAAGATTGAATTTCTAGTGAATAAATTGGATTATCCGCTTTCTACTTTACTTTCGTTTCCATCTTACCTCAACTACACAATTCCAAGAATCAGGCTTAGGCTCTCAATGTATAATTGGCTCAAAGATCAAGGGAAAGTGGACGCAACATTGGCTTTGAGCACTATCATAGCTTCCTCAGAGAAATTATTCATGAAGGCATATGTAATTCCTCATCCTAAAGGCCTTGAAATCTGGCAACATCTGAAAAGAGATATATATTCTGACTAAGTGAGTCGTTCCATCTGGTTACATTGGCAAGGAAAAGTTTAAAGCTTCAGGTCTATTTGAAGCGCAGTTTCCTGCTTAAGTTAAGAGGAGTACCTTTTCTAAATGTCTTAAACTTTGAGTGAAATGAAAGGAGCAGGCAAATCCAGGTAATGGCCTTTCTAGTTGTATCATACTCAGATGTTCCTGTTACTGATCCATTCAACTAGATTAAGGCTTGTAACGAATGTTCATGTTTGCACTTGATGTCCACTATTCTTGATTTCATCTTTCTGTCTTTTCCAATGAAAATATGTCTAACTGTTTTACTTGCTGTTGCTGTACTGGTAAAATTTTTAAATTCTTTGTCATTGTTAGGAATTGTCTTCTTTATGAACTGTTCTACTCAGCATTGACCTTCTTACTTGTTTATATGATTGGTAAAGTGAACAAAGGATCATCTTACTTGTACTAGGGCCAAATATGGATTGTAGGAGAATAATATTTTTCTTGTGCAAAGTGGAAGACTAAATTCCAGTATGTTGGGCTGATTTTGGTTCTTAGCATTCACGGAAAACCCCCTATTTGTGATGAATAGCATGCTCAATGTCCTCTTGTTTGCATATTTGGAGTTTGACTATTCAGAAATCGCTAAGTCCTCATAAGATGATAAAGAATGTAATTTACCACTTTTTATGAACGTAAATTTGCAAGTCTTTCTTTCTTGCTTTCTGTTATTTAAGTCAACCCCGTAATCTATTAATTACGATGCAGAATTGACCAAAATTTGAGAGAATCATTATCATTTTGAATATAATCAAACACTGGGCTACTCTTGATAAAAAAAAGAAAAAAATCAGACACTGGGCTACTCTTGATCAAAAAAGAAAAAATCAAACACTGGGCTGGAAAAACACGTCTGCCAAAAACTTAGAATTTATGAATATTTAAGACAATAGTATATAGCAAAAGATCAAAAGAAACATCAAAAAAGTCAATGTGAAACGAGAAGTTAAGGAAGCCATAAAAGAGATCTACGTAGTATTTATCAAAAAAGAGATAAAAAGAAAAGAAGAGATTGTGGAAGCATACTAGAATTTAGATCAGGGTGGCTGGAGTGTGCTGCAGACATGAATGGTCCTCTTCTTCTCCCTGTTTTCCCTCTCTTGTTTTGCCTCTTTATTCTTCATTGAGTTGCTATGGTGAAGCTATATGAATGAGACCAATATGCTCTTTACTCTACACTCTTTTCTTCTTTGTTTGTTTCTTTTTTTCGTATCATTCTCTTTCCACTGTTTTATTACCTTTTCTGCCCATATATGGTTCCCTTGTTTTGTTATTCTTTTATCTATCCATTCCAGTGGTATTAACAGTAAATATCATGCAGGTGTGTTATAGGTCAAGGTATTAAGCTATATGATATGGAGTGTGAAACCCCACAGCCAACTTTAAGAACAAAAATGATGCATGCATGCTGTGCACATTGATCAATGCAGAAATAGGTGAGGATAAATACAAGTAAAGAAAACTAACAGATCCCCAGACAAAACTACTTTATTCAACAAAAGACTTTCTTTTTCATTTATAAATCACGTTCTTCCAAAGATAAAACCACAAAGGAAATTACTTGTTGTATTGTCAAGTGAAAATAGATTTAGATACTTTCATCCCTGAATGTTGCTTTCGATCACAAGCAAAAATGCTGTCAGAAACATTAAAGATGCATTCAATTGTTGCTAGCTTCTTTTTACAATCATTCAGGTGTTTTGTGCTTCTATGTCATCCATAAACGAGCTCATATTAAAAGTAAAAAGAGAAAGACATTGTGTCATCGTGCATATCTGCTGGAGGAAGTGCGCACGAAAAGGTTCATTCAGTCAGTTTAACTCTATCATTAGAGTCAACCACATCAATTAGTCCTATGGTGCAGCTGGGTTCCTGAAGCACAATGGAAATAACTTCAACAACTTCAACGTTGCATTGGTTTATCACAATTTTTTTTGTAAAGAATAAAGTTCCCTGTTTTCCTTTAATTACCAATGGATAATTTAGGTTAATGTCACTGATTCATTACATGCAGCTGTTAAAAAATCGGCAATCTTCCTGGTTGTTTGCAACAAGGGAAAGAAGGAAGAAAACAGAGGCAGGAGGTGAACAACATCAAAGGTTTAGGTAGATGATCAAGTTATGTTGTTCTGGTATAATTTAATTTCATCATTAATGGATAGATTCAAAATTCGTGCTAGCCTTACTTGATTGTCCTTGTGCATTCCTGCTATGTCAAACAGTTCCAACAGCAGCGCAGAATCATTCTTAACAAGTACACAACACGGCAAGAAATCTTTGAGGTTTTATGGGATCAAAAGATTCGGCACGACTGTCTATTTAACTTTGAGAAAAAGTGCAAGATCAATAAGGCTGAAGAGGGCTTCGGCTCTTTCCTATTCAATCCAGCTATGAATTTGTTAGGGTCAATGCTCTCAAGTGTCTCAGCATAAACTTAGTGTTGTTCTGCTATATGTCAACTTGCTTCTTGTGGTTTCCTTGCCAACTCAGTGAACTATTTTTATTTTTGTTTTTAGAGGAATGATTACCTCGAATGAGAACCACCATTCACGTACTATTCCTCCTCACCGAAAAGAGCAATTGAGAATTCTTATTCCTCATTCACTTTCAGTGCTCAACCTTCTTGGTATGAATGTGCCAATGTGAAATATCCTTGTAAGAACTAAGAGTTCTTTCCTCAAAATGCAGATTTCAGCTTCCCCTGTATTAATGAGTTTCAATTTTATTGCTCCAAACCTTATTTTCTAGGTGTGTTTGGTATGACGGTGTTTAGTTGGAGACTGAGAGTTGTTTTCTTAAAAAACCATTTACTACAAAGATTATACTTGTAAATAATTTTAGCAACTGGATTCATCCAAAAAAAAAGCACAGGAAACCAGATGTTATTTGATGAAATTTTTTGAATTAGAAGGTTGATAATATTGGCCAAGTATTGGTCAAATTTGTGATATGAAGTTCTTCCACCTACAAGTCAGGGAAGTCGCTATCCTCTATTTGGTATAAATTGTTTTCCCTAGGAAATATCTTTTAGCACCCAAAAACAAAATATTTTCTATCATAACAAACGCAACCTTGACTTTAACTTGTTTTATTTATGTGGGAGATTGTCCACTCAGAAACAAAGACTGCTTGGTTTTTTTTTTTTTTTTTAACCCAGGTCTCGAGACGACTTATGCCTCCATATCGCTAGTACCTGCACAAGTACTGGTATTAGACTCCTGGGGATGATGGGACCGGTCCTTCAGCACCCCACCACTAGGTAAATCGCGGGATGTGCACCCCGTGGTCAGTGTCTGTTTGCGTCCAACGGATCAATGCTCCAAGGTTGACCCCCTCTTTCGGCTTGGTGGGGAACGAACCCACACTGCAACATGCCCGCGCGATTTTTAGGGCCCAGGCTTTACCACAAGGTATATGCCCCGGAGGACAAGACTGATTGGTTCTTATTGTGGGAATCAATGCTTGATGTGATGAGATTTGGTAAAACAAAACTATAGTGCAGTGTTTTTACTTCTTAGTATGGCTGGCCAGTCGGCCCAGTCCCTCCCCGACACCGCTACTCGGGTCAGAGCCTAAGCTAGTAATGCTTTCGGCTACTGGACTTTCGCCATGCCCCGGTCCCACCCCGAATTCGACCTTTTTTTAAAAAAAAATAATTTGCGGTATCGGGACTCTAACCGGGATGGGACATGGCCTCGTCCCGACCCATCCCGGCCCACCCCAATTCCGCCAGGCCCGACCCGGTCCCGCCCCGATCCCGCCCGAAACCCCCCTTTTACACAAATACCGTTGCACCAACGACCATTTTACATTTTGGCTTCCTCCCTCCCCCAACCCCACCTACTCCCTTAATATTTATTTTTAACCCGTAAGTTATTATATTTACACTTTAACCCAATTTTACAACTATAAATACCTCATTTTCTCTTCATCTTTCTCACAAATCTTCCTACAATCTCTCAATCTATCTCTCTACAAGTCTACATTGTCTACTAAATATTCAATTTTATTTATTCATTTGGGAGTGAAGTTGACAACTAGCTTGAGGATCTTACATCGAGCAAAGTTTCAATTTTCAACCTCTCGATCACACGTCGACGTTACGTCGGCGTTTGGTACATTCGTTTCTTCATTAAATTATTATTGTCTGTTTATTTTATTTAGCGCACTTAATTTCATTTACTTTAATTATTTATTAGTATAATTATAAATTTATAATGGAAGGATTTAAACGTATGCTTACAGGTAGGGGTCATGCTTCTTCTAGTAGGGGCAACAAGGACAAGGATACTTCTTCTAGTCATCCTATTTCTAGACAGAATTATATTCCTACACAGGATGATTTTGTTGATACTGAACATTTTTCTACAATACCATTAGATTTAGACGAGGAGCTATTTTCTGGAACTCAAAAAGACTTTAATTTAGACGATGATCTAAATGATACACCCACTAATGTAGATGACAACACACTCACTAGTGCACCTTCAACTGAAATATTAATAAATAAATATTATGTTTGATTTGTGTGAATTTATCTGAGTTTTTTGTTGAATTTTGACACCAAAATTTAGTGACTACTTATGTACTAGCAAAGTTTGAGGTCATAGTTGTCGGATCGCGCAAGTTAAAGTGCTTGTTTGTGTGTTCAAAAAATACTTTAAGTGATTGTATACGTAAAAATTGTTTTAAATGAAAACCCCTTATGCAGCCAAAATATGATATCCTTAACTATAAAAAAAATACTCTCTCCATTTATTTTTACTTATTCATTAAGCTAAAACAAATTTTTAATTTTACTTGTTCTCTTTAATATATTTTGAAAAAGTTATTTTGTTTTATTTTTATTATTGATTATTCATTTCTCAAATTTATTGAAATTATACATAAATTAATATAACTATTATGAAAAATAGACTTTCATTTATTATTTTTTCAAAAAATAATATAACGTAGATTATGAATAAGTAAAAATAAACGAAAAGAGTAGTATTTAAAAGATATCAGATCTGTCTTTGGTTGTGTGCAATCTTGTGCAGATAAATTATGACATCCATGACTATTGAAAATATTGTAGATATCGAATCTACTCTTTGGTTCGTGTGCAAACTTATGCAGAAATATGACATCCTTGACTATATAACAAAGTTGCAATTTTGACAATTGTATTTCTATTATAAAAAAAATTATATGTATATTAAATAATATAAGAGGCACAAAAACAGCCATGAGATATTTTTATTGCACTCTTGTTTAATTATTGAGTTTTTTATATATATGTTATTTTTTAAATTAAGTGTAAAAAAAAATTTAAAAAAAAAACTCGCCTCGGATCCCTATCCCGCCCCGACCCGACCCGATTTTGACAGGATCGGGACGGGACCTCGGCAAATCCCGCCTGACCCGACCCGATCCCACCAAACCCGACCCGACCGTCCCGAGCCCGGCCCACTGGCCACCCTTAGATGAAACTATCCAAAACACCTCCAACTAGCTTGAAACTTTGGGAATTGATAGGTTTAACCTCTAGGAATTCAAATATATCAATATTTTCACTTACATCACACATGAACACGATTTTTGTTGGAATTTTTAGATTTTTTTAATTTTTCAAAATATGAAGAACATTAAGAATTGTAGAGACAATCCTTTAGCCTAAGCTCTGATACTAAATGATACGATTCGACTTGGAAAAACACGGAATTAAACAACACAAATAAAAGAGAATTGAAGATCAAGATAGATTGAGAAAGAAAAGATAGAAATCAAGTAAATGATCACAATCCAAGGGAGAAGAGACTTGAAATCATGCTTGAATTATCAACTTGGATAGATTCAAAGAGAGGTTCAATTGAAGAGACTGAGGGATAATCCCTACACTAAGCTATCACTAAGCTAACACTGCAATCTAGATACTAAGAGAATCACTCTCAGTCAATATTCATCAAATCTACTTAATGAAATAACAAAGATAGTATTTATACTAACTAAGCTAAGAAGACTACTATAGCTCTATTACAGTTATACCCTTAATGAAATAAGGGTCTTCTTTAGTCTTCTTCATGTTTGATGGCTTGTATTTAAAGAATAGCCTATTTGCATGAATTTCATCCTCTCTTTGCACAAATGGTCCTTCTTCCATGCTATCTCCCATAGCTTGATCATCTTTATGTATGGGTCTTCGATGGCCTTCAAAGGTTTCTATGCTATCTCCTATAGCTTTATCATCTTCACACATGGGTCTTCAATGGCCTTCAAAGGCTCACCCTTTATCATCAATAAGTGTGTAGCGTGAAGATACACACTTGAGTGCTCCATGGGTCATCATTGGTTTGAGGCCGAGCTCCATCACGAATCCTAGCTCTCATAATGACCCTCGAGCCATCCGGTATCGTATCACCTTCAACCGTGATTTGTGTTTGTTGACCAGATTGCTTATGTGCGTTTGCCTAAAATTTGTAGAACTGAAAAATTGACTGCATAGGGAAAAATGTGTGGAACAGTTATATCTTGTTACTTAGCTTATGATTGAAAATTTTTTCTTCTCCTAATTCATAGTTCATGTAAATCAGTTATGTTGATATAAAAAAGTTCATATTGCTATTTCTACTACGCTGCTTTCTCCTTGATGAGTTAGTCAGAATGCAGTGATCTATTTACCAAGTGATTTTTTTTGGACAATTTGTTGGAGAAGATGGTCTTTTGACTGTTCAACCCAAATATTTATAAAGTTGTTATTTTTTTTTAATTTAAACATAGTCTCCATTGATCATTGATGTGCAAAAAGTTACAATGTGAGTTTGGCATCCCAAACTTTGTACATGATAATAAAGTTGTTATTAATTGCACTTTGAGTTGTATGATTAACATGGTTCTATTGGCAGTCATCAAACTCCATTTAAATTGAATGAATAATAGTGTAAACTTTGAGTTTAATAATATAAACAAGGCATCTTAGGCGCTAAAAATTGTGTGGGTTGCTGTCTGGACTAGAAGTCATTTTCCTGTTGCTACCTTGGTTTTGGTGGCCAAAAAATTAGCATGTCCTGCTGTATTCTTACCTATGCATGCTATTTATTGGCTATCAAGGAAACAACTAGAGATGTCCAAGAGTAGCATAGGTATCCGATTCCTCCTGTCATGTTTCATTTGCTTAGATATTAACTAAGCAAAAAATGGAATAAGTAGAATTGTTGGAGACAGAGAGAGATGTGTCTGCTCTTTTCCTTGTCAATCTGAAGCTCTATCTTTTGCTCACTTGTCATCCTTTTTTATTCCTACTCCTGCTTAGATTCCTGTTCAAGAACTCATTCTCTCTGGGGATTAGGGGCCTTAGTTTATTGTGGGTTTCATGTGTTTATGATAGGAAAAACTACCTGCTATTGGTTTTTTCTATGAGAGAGTTTACGTAATGAATTTTATACCTCCTAGATTTTGAGTACTTGGCAAAGCTGGCATTCTTTTATTCTAATCTATGGCAAGGTTACTGTCACTTATTTTCTTTTTAGTTAGTATGCATGTCCTTGTGCTCAGGTTCATTTTCTTTTTGTTTGTTGAATGTATAGCAGGATGTGATGTTCCATTATAGATAGGTGTGCTTTCACGAAAGTGCCTCTAATATTAATGAAAACAAAATCCTTTTGTCCATGTAATTGGTGTCCAGCAGACATATCATCAGTTCTATCATGAGAGGGTATCCCGTTTCTTCACTTCCCAGCATTTTTGGGAAGAATGATAGTAGGATATCCAATGATACTGCTCGTTAGGTTCTGCAGCAAGGCGCTTGCCAATGCGTTGGGCATCCCAGTGAGATCAACCAGCTACGTCCCATCACTAAGCATTTCAGCTGCCGCTAAAAAGTCAGATGAAATAAAGCAAGCAGGTTATATTCAAAAGCTATTCTTTTTTCGAAGTCGATACTGGTATCAGGTTCTTTCAGTATGCTGGTCTTGCTTGGTCGGTGGTGGATCTTGTGCCTTCTCTGTTCTATTTGTGAAGGGGAAAGTCCTGAAGGCGAAACCCCCCACCTGTACCAGAGGCCCCTTGGCCAGGTGGGATTAAATCGAGGGATATACGCGAGTGGCAGCCCTGCAAGGGAGAGGACCAACGGGACACGAACCCAGCCACAACCATTGCAATATTTCAGCAAAGACTGTCACCACACGGATTCGAACCCGCGATGTCGAAGTGGTTGTACCCCAATCACCTTGTCACTTACCAACTCGTCTGTGCCCCTGGGGGCACCTTCTCTGTTCTCTCAACTGAGCCTATTGATGCTTGGTATTTTAATGTATAATAGAATATATATATATATATATATATATATATATATATATATATTTTGTTTGTGTTGATATGTAGGAATACACTCAGCTGCATTTTGAACTCTTGTATCGCAATTTTGACTTTGTGTAATAATATATTATAACTGAATAAAATGAGATATATTCTGCGGGTCCTTAAAGCAATACTAGTTACTTTGCATGTATCATCTTAAGGTCTAGTCTCAATTCAAAGCGAATTGTTTGGTGTCTAGAAGGATAATTTGAAACAAAAATATTATTCCCTATTTGGTTCCAAGGATGAGGTATGGGATAATTGTTGGAATTAGATTTTCAAATGTGATCTATCACTAAAATAATATAGCAACTTATTAACACCTAAGTCGAAAAGAAAAACCATATTAAAGAGAATGTGGTTTAGTATGCTGTTTTGCGTTCTCCACTCTAAATACAAACAACATATAGAAATCATTGAATTTGTTTGCTCCGATACAACCCAAAAGAGATATGGTGGGTCCTCCAAGGATCAGATTGGTGATCGTCTGATGGGAGCATAATTCAAAGTTTGGATTGGTGGTCGGGGTCTTTATCCTTCCACCCCACCACACCCTACTTTTTTTTTGAAAGCCGTAATATTAACAGAGGTAATAATTGTGAAATTCACCTTCATTGCTTTTCCATTCTATATACACAGAACTACACAAGTAAATAATCTAGGCTGCACTGCACATAAATAGAAGCTGAAGAATCCTAAACATTCTTATGGTAGATTCACTGTGGGATATGATATTACATCAGTGATTATCAGGAAGTTGTTGTTAAAGATGATCTTGTCCAGAAATCACAAATCTTTGGGAAAGAAAAAAATAAAAGCAGCAGTTGTATTACAGTAAGATGCAGAAACATAAATGAGACTAACTGCAGGATCCTCTTCCTTTCATCACATGCTTCCTTAGCCCTGGAATGTGGACATTAGAGATGTAATCTTTCCAATCTATGCTTTCTACATCAAATCCAAATTGCCATCTTTCTTCTTTAGACATGCATTCCATCAACCTCTGAGTATTGCTGTTGTCAAATCTGGAAAGTTTTGGACCTTTTTTAGTCTCAAAACTTGATAAAAATGTAATAGGATAAAGACCTAACTCACTCTTACCTTCCTCCATAAAAAGTGTAGGGTTGATAAATATTAGCCAAGTACTTTGCTTGCTCCACTGACTTCCTGCAGATATTCTCAAGTTTCCGGGACAACTTTCCATTTGGATTGGCCAAATCTGTTAGGCCACTCCTGTTAATGGCGTCTCTCCATAGGTGGGATGACAAGTCCTCCATGGATCTGAGCAGCGACATTTTTGGAACATGAATTGGTCTTCCTTTGGAATCAGTGTAGGGTGAACGATTAAAGTGATCAAATAGCATTCTGGCCAGGTCCTTGAAGACTAATGGATTTACAGCCGATGAAGCAACCTGGTAAACACTACTACTTCCTGGTTTTCCTTCTGCCCCATGTTTTGCCATGGCTGCCAAGGTTGCATTCACAACCATGTCAGCTGGAACCTACAAAACAAAATAAATAGATAATGTTAAGTGAGTGAGTACACACTACCCTTTATGTTAATTTCATATGTGAAGAACTTGCCACATCAAGAACTCCATTAGGGTCTACAAGAAACCCTGTGAGCTGCCCTTTACCATAGTACAAGATGATTGGATCCATCATCCTGCATACCAAAGGTTAAATTAACATTAGAATTGGAAGCCTTTTTTAGGTTTTGAGTCAAGTAGAATACCTGCTCCCTTCCATCCATCCAGGAAATGGTTCCTTGTAGGTGCTCTCGATGACACTTGGTCTTATAATTACTACTGGAATATCACCTCTCATGCTGTCTATCATCATCTCTCCCATTGCTTTTGTGAATACATAAGTGTCTTGCCACCCAAATTTGTTTGCTCTGATCAATTCATATGTTAGAAATTATTTTTAAAAAAAGGCAGCCCGGTGCACTATGCTCCCGCTATGCGCGGGGTCAGGGAAGGGCCAGACCACAAGGGTCTATTGTACGCAGTCTTACCTTGCATTTATGCTAGAGGCTGTTTACACGGCTTGAACCCATGACGACTTCCACTTAATTACATATTTGTAATGAAGCAAATATTTAGTGCTATAATACCTCTGTAAACCAATTTCTTTCATTTTCTGAGCGACTGAATTATCTTCTAAAGCTTGTTTGGACTCCAAAACTAACTTTATCTCATCTTCAACATTCAGAGAGTGGAAGGAATTGTGATTGACTCCAGAGAGAAGATTCTCTCTTGCTATACTATCTCCAATGCAGAATGGGTTTTCCATAATTCTACCTTGTCGCTGTCCATTAACATACGCTGTTTCCAACATGGAACAATCCAGTAACTCATCTCTTAATCAATAGATATATCATTCAAGTTAAAGATCAATGGTGGAACTGAGAAATTGGCGACTGAGTGACTTGCCTGTGGATACTTGAAGAAAGAGTTTAAGGTTGTGACATTGTTTTGCAAAGTTCATAAGGCGGCCAGGTCCTCCAGTGTTGATATCAAGTGCAATATCATACCTGAAAGTTCCATCAAATTTTCATTAAATATATATACTTGAGAAAATATGGACATACACAACTCCAAATGTACCTTTCGTCAAAAGTGGTATTAGCAGCAGAATTTACAATTATGTCAACCTCTTTCCCCATCATGTTGGCTGTATCTTCATCAATTCCAAGATTAGATTCACAAACATTTCCTACCACTGGTACCAACTTGCTCAACATGAAAGTCTGATAAGTTTTCCCATGAACTTGTTTGAGGCAATTGAATATATCAGCATTGAGAATCTAATGAAAAAAAGAACTTTGTTAATGGTGGAAATGGACCAAAACAGAATCAAAAGAGAATTATGATTAATGCATATATACTTCATTCTTCAATCTCTGGATAGCAACTTCTTTGTTCTTTGCCTTGATCAAGATGAATATTTTGTTCACATCAGGTGCTGTCCTTAAGATCTTCTCAATTAGAACTGGAGGGAGGTGTTAGAAAAATCAGTCTCATAAGGAAAGGAAAAAAAGAAGAAGATAGTGCTGTAAAGTAAGAAACTAGTCAAGCATATGTAATATACCTTTTCCCAGAAAACCAGTTGCACCAGTAATGAGAAATGCTTTGCCTCTCAGAAACTTGGTAATGCCTATACCATCATCATGCCTGTACTGACCATAAGGCACCAAATCCTTCACCTTAATTTCATCATTGCTGCTACCGTTTGGAGTCAAAACCAAACTTCCTAAAGCTGTGCTATGTTCCGATGATCTCTCAGTTATAACAGAAGAAAGATTACCAGATTTTATAGCATTTGTACCACTACTTTGGCAATATACCATGTTGTCAACCTTCATGGGAGGGCTCCATCTGCAATTCTTAGACAATTTCATAACAGTTTTTGATATGACAGAAGAAAAACTTAAAGTACTCATAGCCTCCATTGACGCAAAGAGAAAGAAGGAAAAGGAAAATAGCGGAAAGATTATAGCTATGAGGTGCAAAGTTGGCCTGCAACCTCTACTAGCTAGCTAATCACTGCCTTCTTGTTTTTTTTTTTTAATTCTTAAAAGAAAAAGAAAGTGAAAAACAAGTCAACTAACAAGTTTCTATACTATAAGTGAGTTTGGTTTGATCTAAGAGGGAGGGAAAGATTGAGGCAATGTGAAGAAAAAGAAGGTTTGGTTGAGGAATATTTAAGGGAAGAGGAGATGAAAGTTAGGAGAATGAAAAAAAAAGCACTCTTTTTGCCACCTCTCTACCCTTCTTCACACTTACAACCAAAGGCTAACTTGGCGGGAGTAATTTATAATCTTGTATTACTCAACTTTGTGTGTATAGAAAAGTCAAGAAAATATATAAGAATAAAGAGTGTGAAGAATTTTGTGGTAGAAAATTGTAACCAGTAGTGGAGTCAAATGATCATTATCAATACTCCCTTTCCATTCTAATAGACCAAACGCCATACACTATATTTTATTTTCCATAAGACCAACATAAAGTTTTAAAGTATAATTACTTCTCTTCATTTTTCCACCCGAATTATATCAGTGTACTTGTGACTTAATTTTTGCAGGTGTTGGGTGGAGTATATTGTTGAAGTTTAGGGTGAAGCAATTGGACGTTAGCCTAACGTACAGGGAATGACTCCCACAAAATTTATAAGAAATAAATTGTAAATTAGATTAAAATATACAAATTATAAAAAGTGCATTGACATTGTATGAAAATCAAAAGTAAAAATTGTGCAAAACTTGATTCAACTTTCTAGGTGATATTACATATCAACATTGTTATAAGCAGGGGTGGCTCAACGGAATTGATGGCCTAAAGCCGAACCATAATAAGAGGCTTTAGACTTGTTTCGTAATATTTATACACTAATGAGAGAAGAGGACTTTTTTTTTTTACATCTATGGATCAATCACACAATTGACAAATTAAATGTTTTGAACACGAGATAAATATATGCCGAGGAGGAAAAATTAAAGTTGAAGAAAGAGATAAAAGTACTATTCTCTTTGTTTTCAATTTGTATATGCTTCGATTTGATTGGATATCAGGTTTAAAAAAATAAAGACTTCTGAAATTTGTGCAGTCATAAGACTTTTAAAACTTGTTATTTTAAACATGGCATAATATTTTTGTGGTTATAAAAGTTTGTTACTAATGATAAAATAAAATGTTTAGGTTAATTTATTTCAAATTTAGAGAGATTTCATTCCTTTTGAGTCGGACTAGTAAGGAAATAGCACAATATAAATAGAATGGAGGGAGCAATAGAAAGAAGGAAATTTATCGTAATTTACTTACTCATTAGGAAAACTTCAACCAAGTAAAAAAAAGAACATAAAATTTAAAACCTTTTATGAATAATAATGGTATAAATCATAGTATATTCTATAAAATAGTACTAAATAAGAGTAGTAATTTTGGAGCCTTCCATATCTTGGGGCTTAAAGTAGTGGCTTCAATGACTTTACCATTGAGCCGACTCACCAAATTCTTGATTATAAGTTATATTCAAATACTTTAAAAATCTATAAATAAAATGTCTTGAGCGGTATAGAGCATATTTTTTCAAACTTTTATCCGTAAAACGGTATAATTGAATTTGTATACGTGATTAAGGACACATGGATCTCAAGTGACTGATTTATCAATAAAGCTAAATAGATTATACCGTAGATAAGAAATATTAAAACAAAGTAAAATAATGATTAGTCTGAGCCTTGTGTTAGCTTATGGGCAAAATCATTACACTTGTATGAAAGCATAATAATAATAAAAAATGAATAATTGTATTGTAATAACTTCAATATGATGTCTTACAATGAAACAATGTGCTCTATTAATACACACCCCAATGCTCGTGGGGTGTGGGCTTTTCGGGTACATACCCCACGAAATATGCCTTCATTAATACAAGAGAATGAATGTTATAATAATTGGACAATTAGTATCTCAATAAATTTCATCAGTGCTCTATTGGAAGGCGTACGATCGATTCAGTAACGGCCACTCGTTGTGATCTAAAGGGCTCCATTGATCTTCCGAATCACCAGTATCAACTATGCATGCAATGCTCCCAGTACTGCTCGTATCCTTATTGGTAGCGCCTTGGGCTGACCTAGACTTGACTCAGCATCATTCTCTACGTGTCATGTTATAATTCATACAACTGTCTTATATGAATTTCCCCTATACAGATAGTCCCCGCACTTTTCGAGTGCAACTCTTGCGCGCCTGGAAAGTGGATTTGAACCCTGACCCGAATGAACCTAACACTTCGGCAGGAATTTGAAACATAATGATTACATGACATTTCAAACGTCACATCAATTCAATACTTCTTAAATGGCGGTAACTGAACAATTGCACTGATCGACGTGAAGTATAGCAATGATGATACACGTCTTTTCATTTCGAAACTTTTATATTTTCTTACAATAAATAGGAGGCCAAATCCCACATAGAAGGCAACTACAATCTTCCTCAAAACTTCAGCATTCATAAACTTTTCTTCTTCCTTAGAATTTTCTTTCATAATGTCATCTACTAAATCTTCCCTTTCTTGCTCCCCATGCAACAATAACGATCCTCCAACCTATTATCCTGGGAAAGAACATATTTTCCTAAAGAGTCAAGAGGTCGACTTGCACTCCGTTGCTGCATAAATTCTTTCCTCTGGCTTTGATTTCTTAGGAGACCTTCGTGTTCAAGAAAACTTCAAACACGTTGAAGAAATTAAATCTTTGATTACTGCCAAGATTCTCCCCGATGTTGTGAAAGATTGTAACTACATTTTTGATACAGTCATTATAATAGTTGATTTAGTAGATTGAGTACACCACTATATTGAAGGGTTTTCCATAACCTACACATACCCTTTTACTATTGGATTCAAGCTTCCTATCCCACAAGTCATCGAAGACATTTGTCGACGATATCGAGTCTGCTTGGGGCATATTGCTCCACAAATTAGTTTATTGTATACAAATGCTGGCAGATAATGCCAACACTCCATTCACCATTGACCACATTTTCCTTCTCATTCTAGGATGGTATTATTCATTTATACCCCCGTGGAATTGAAGTCTCGTTAATGTCGAAGATGATTTTGACCGAGGTTGGCTAACCCGGTTTATTTTTATCAGAACAGACCAAATCCATCGTCCTTCTGCAGACCCCTTCCATGAGGAGTGGAATCCTTCTCGTGAGTATTTTTAATCACGAACTTGTTTATCTTGCCTTTTTTTATTAAGAGAACTACCTTTTCTCATGCAAACATTGTATTTTTTACAGCCGTTTTAGTTGAGCCACAACTGATTGAAGGAATTTTCGAGTGGGTTGTTAGCCTCCTCCGTGCCTCTCCCGACATCACCCGGTCATGGAAGAGTATCACCTCCAAGTGTTGGAAGGAAAAATACCACGTTAAGCCTTAACCCTAACTCTCCATTCTATATAGGTTTCACCCCGGATATCTCGGGATTCTTTATCATTCTATTTATTTCATCCGCATGGCTTTTGACAAGAAAATCTGTAGCCTAAAAAGTGTCATCCCGCGCAGCCATTTTTTCTAACATTCTTCGGTCCCTTCCAGCAACCGAAAGCGTAAAATCCAAGAGAAAGTCCCCGAGATCCCGATATCCTAAGTTAGGAAATGCCACTGGTTCACTGAGTATTGGAAAGAGAGACAGGCAAAGGGAAAAACTGGCATAATTTAGATCGATGACGAAGGCACCTACCCCCGAAGTCCCCTACGTGATGATCCAGAGACAGAGATAACTGCTCCTCCTGCTGACCTTTGTAAGCATAGCTCAATCCCTACTTTCGATACTGAGGCGGGGATATCTGCTTCTTCCCCCCAAAAAATCCCCAACGCTACTCTAGAGGCTTCTCTTGCACACCTTGGTGACTTGCTTTTGCAGGTAAAATATCTCTTCCTTTTAATTATTCTTTAAATGCTCATGCATCCTCATTGGCATAACTCCTTTATCCAGGGTCACGTTACTGCTCTCTCTACTGTATATTTGGCTAAGGTGATGGGCCCTTCCCAGGAGGAAAAGAAGTTGAAGGAAGAAATTCAACACCTTCGAGCAGAAGTCGAAGACCTCAGAGCTGATCTTAGAGATTCGGGCTCCCTTCAAGCCACCCTCTAGCTACGCCTGCAAGATGTTGTCGGTTTATTACAAGATCGGGAGAAATCCCTTCATGTCTTAACCACTTCCTATGTGACTATTCAAGGGAGGACGACAAAGTTGGAAGCGGATTTGGCAGAGGACCAAGGGTAGCTAAACGCATTCAAGCACACCATCACAGAACTCCAAGCTAAATGCCAATGATGGAAGCTCCGGAGGGATCTGGTTATTTTGAAGAGCCATATGGATACCCTTGAAGAAGCCATCAAACCAGGGATTGATATATCTTTTGAACTCCTGGACACAGAAATTGACCTCCACGATACTGAGCTATCGATGGAAACTTTTCGCGGAGATAGAAAGGATTCAGATATGAAGGCTAGATGTGAATCTGGAGATGATGGAAGTGATACCCCCCATTTGATATTTTGATCTTTTTGTTTTGTTAGTAACATTTGAAACACCTTGAGTGGACCATGGAGCTGGCAAGTCGTAATATTTTGCATGGGTTTTAATTTTAGTTTAGTTTTTCATTTGTTACCAGGTCACTTTTTGGCATGATTGGTATCTTTTGTACCGGACTGGTTTTAGTCCAAAAAATATGAATGAAGCACTTTCCCTTTTCTCAATTCTGCTTAAGCTCTCCATTCTATAATTTTCATTCTTAAAATCAATTTTTTACTTCTTTGCTTCATGAATTGAAACTTTTCGTTATAGCTTACTTTACAATTGACAAATGCTAAACTTTGGGAGTTTTTGATAACTTCCTATCAAACTTGATTTTATTTTGAAAGATGAAATTTTATCTCATAACGGGGCTTCTCATGGCTTTCATAATTGATTCCGAACTTGACTTGGTTCCGGGCAACTTTAAACTCTAGTACTTTTAGTATCCGGAGCCTTAATTATTTTGTTAAGTTTTTAATAAGAGGGCCTTTATTTTTAATGGTGTTGTAGAAGAGGACGTCTCTTGTTCAGTATGACACAAACTTTTCGATATGTTAAAGATAACGTACATTTTTATGCTCGTGATGGAAAAGATTTATTAATCATAAAAAGGAATTTTTTATTAATTCCTTTGACTTACAAATGTGAAAACAAGTGCAAGAGTAATCCAACTACCATATAGTGTGGTCAGTCCGGTTGCATATAGTTCGAACATCTGAGCAGTCCCCAGTATTAGGTGCTTTTTCTTGAAGTGCTAATTTTTTTGTAAAATTTTCTTCACTCCTCTCCGAGTGTATATGGCCCCCCAGTGTCTGGGAGTTCATGCTATGAAGACTCAAACATTGGATAGCTCTCCTCGGTAGTGAGACGGTTAACATATTTTTTTGTGGTGCTGCCTCATTAAAAATCTTGCCGAAAAAAACTCAATTGGGACAAAAACCAGAGAAGGGAAAAAGAGTGCAACACATGTTTTATCTCACTACCCATAATACTTCTTTAAGTGTCTTACACTCCAATTACTAGGAAGTTTGTTTCCTCATTGGTCTATCAGTTGATAAGATCCTTTACCAGCAATATCGGTGACTGTATACAACCCTTCCAAATTTGTGGCTAATTTCCCTGCATTATGCTCTCAGGTACTCTGAATTACCCACCAGAGCACCAAGTCTTCGAGTTTGAAATGTCAGAGATTTGTGCGCCAGTTATAGTAATATTCCTATTCTTTGCTTTTGGGTTACCATCCGAACGTTTCAATGTCCCAACATTCTTCGAGCAAATCCAAGTGCGCAGACATTTACTCTGCATTTGATTTATCCTCAGCCCGGAGGTATCTCAAACTGGGATTCCTACTTCAACCAGGATCAAGACCTCTACACCATAGACCAAGGAAAAATGAGTCTCTCTGGTACTTGTTTTCACCATAGTTCCATATGCACATAATACTTTTGGCAGCATAGATGGCCAGTTTCCTTTTGCATCTTCTAATTTCTTCTTTGCATTCTGGATTATGGTCTTATTTGTTAACTCTGCTTGATCATTCACATAGGGATGATAGGGAGTGAGGTAAATCAAACCCCATGCTTGATCCCTCAATTCAAGATAAGAAGTAAGTTTCCAAGAATTCCAATGGTTAGCCATGAACACCCGGCCAAAATCTTAGAAATGTATGGAGTTTAGAATGGCATAGGAGACAATACTTGATTGTCTCAAGGAGTTGTATTTTATTCGGCCTTAAGTGTTGGTCTTGGCCGAGACCTAGCTTTTAATTATTGTCTTTAAATTTCTTAGTTCAAGTATTAGTTTACCTAGGACATATTAAAGGGATGTAATAACCCTTAGCGACTCACTCGGACACATTCAATGAGGGGAAGATGACTAAGCCGAGAGAATCCTCATCACATAGTGACATGGACAAGCGTGTACACGAAATCAAAAGAGTGAATGTGCCATCTAGAAGTTGAGGTCTTCCAAGTAGATTAATCGTGTATGGATTTCATCAATTGAGAACATCAAGACGCGGATTTATGAAGCCGAAGGGTTGGACGATTTACTCCCTTCACAATCGACCAAAGGGCATGCATCTCAACACACTCAAAGGTGCTCATTCAAGTGCTAACCAACCCTTTATGGAAGCCATCAAAGAAGGTTCTAAAATAATGTATCTAGACGTGAAGTACCCCTCGACCGAGGACCTTTCCCCTCCCCCTTTCCCACCTAATCGGCTAAGTGTGTAGTCTATGTCTTTATGTTTTCTTTCTAGAAGGTTCCTTGTTCTACTATAAAAGGAGCCCTTAGGATATTGTATTAAACAAATTTGTTGAATGAAAAACTTGAGTTTAACTCATTTTGGCTAAGTCTTTCAATCCGGGATTGAATCCCATAGTTTGATCCTCCGGGAGGGTCACCTATCTTGCGTATAAGGTTTTTGATCACCCTTATTTAGTTAGTGTTAAGCCACACGGTCAGCAAACCTCAACATAGTCCTTGTGAAATTGATCACAACGTACTTGGAGACCACACGAGCAATTAACTGCTCGTGTTACCATCCAAGGGCCCATATCGACCGAATTGTGACTTGGTTTGCGTCTCGGATTATTTCCAACAATCCGTATACAATCTCTGTTCCAATTACTTGTTTCTCCACATTTATATCTCCCCCAACACCTCCTAAACATATCCACAAAAAGGCCACTGTCCGCACATATCCTTAGCCCCACGCAAGCACCACCAAACATACCAACGTCCCTACCGAGCCCACCTCTCAGACCCTCATTGTCTCAGGTTGTTTTCGCAACTTTAGCACCACCAAACCACCACCACCATCCTGTCCCGCAAGACCCCTAAGATATATTCCCAAATTACCTTAACACATCTTAAATCCATTCCACCAGAATCGGCCATCAACCATCCCATTGTCCATCCCACCTAAGAAATCAAGAACCCTACTATTTCGACTTATGTTGCTACCCTACCACCACTAAACTACCAAATACTGACCACCATCTAAATCCGCATACCACTCGTGACCACCACATAAAGCGCCTTGACCTGACTCTTTCTCTATTTACCCGACACCATCGCCAAATACCCCACATCTCAGATTATCGAGAACACGGGAAACCCCACCGTCCTTGCTTAATTTTTGGTCAATCCGAATCTCACCAAAACCTGAATCACTTACCAACTCAAAGATATCCGTATTACATCAAATTGGTATCAGAGCGAGGCAATGCCGTCCCACGATTTGATGTTATGCCTCTCACAAGAAAGGAACTACAAAGGATTATGTATGATGTTTTGACCGACCGATTGCAAGCCTTGAAAAAGAAACTTGCCAGACCTACCACAACCAGCTAAACAAAAAACGAGCATCTACCGAAATACCTAAGGCATGAGAAAGGTCGTACCTTGTTCCTTAACCCCTTGTACAATGAGGGAAATGACGGTACATCCTTTAATAATCCCTTGTATGGGCAAGAACAAGAGGATTCCGTTGTTATGGAGAAATCCATGACAAGGAGTTCTTAGAAGTTGATGTTCCTCTTATGGAGGAGCGTGAGGACTTAATACACCAACATGTACTGAATAATCGACTTGATGCATACGAGGAGACGCCAAATGAACATTTCTTTCACACTCGGGATAAAGTGAAAGACCGTGTGTGAAACATGATCATTGATGGAAAGAGTTGTATCAACACGACTTCAATCGAGATGATAAACAAATTGGATCTACCTTCCCAAACTCATCCTCGGCCGCATGTTTTCCAAATTCCAACCCAAGACGAAGAACTACGAGTAACAAGACAAACTCTTGTTAGTTTTCGGATTGGAGGGTATGAAGATAAAGTGTGGTGTGAAATCCTCCCCATGGATGCGTGCCATATTTTATTAGGATGGCCATGGAAAATTGATCGTAAGGCACGACACGATGAAGAGAGGAATAGTTATTCTCTTCCGAGTAATGTCCGAAGGATTCGATTGTTGTCTATGACGCCTAATGAAGTAAAAGATATGAGAATCCTAAGAGCGAAAAAGAGCAAAGATGAGGCGCTATTAGTTGATGCACAAAAGATATAAGAGGAAGCCAAGAAGGGGAGTCTTCTAGACTCATTGACCGGCAAGAATGACCTCTCAATAGACACGGTTAGAGTTGCGACCCCGAAAGAAACCATGAAGAAATTTGTGGAGAATGCATGCACGGATGTTATCACAACCATGCCACCATCCACGTGAGATGCTATACGTGACATGGAAATGATCTCATGGAATTCGCCACCTATCCATCAAGTCTATGGCCCTTACTTAGAGAAAAAAAGTGATACCATTATGGAAGATGGCGTGAGTTTGATACTCCAACACATATTAAACAACCAACCGGGGGAGCATGAAGAAACTCAAAGTGAGCAAATCTTCTACACTCGTTGCAAGGTGAACGAGAAAATATGCAACATGACTATAGATGGGGGTAGTAGTGCCAACTTGATTTCCATCAGGATAATCAGCGAATTGCAATTTTCAATGCGCATGTATCCTAAACCTCATTGTCTTTAATGGGTGAATAAAGTAAATGGGGTCACAATCGCAACGTAAACCCTTGTTAACTTTCAGATCGGCGAATACGTAGATGAGTTTTGGTGCGATGTGATCCCTATGGAAGCATGACACATTTTGTTGGGGTGACCCTGGAAATACGGCCAAAGGACATTGCATGATAGAGAGGAAACACCTATTCCTTCCATAAATATGGCAGGGATTTTCGGCTACGACCTTTATCACCTAGTCAAGTGAAAAGGATGAAGCTCCAAAATGTGCAAGAGTGTAAGGCCGAACCCGAGACTCTCTTAATTGAAGAACGAAGAGAAGAGGAATAACTAAAGAAGGGGAGGCCGATAGAAGTGTTAGAATTGACACCGATAGCATTGGTGCAAAAAGGGAATGATATTTGGAACATAAGCATTGATGGACATAAGACCCTCCACTTTGTTTTGAGGTATGAGCCACTAATACCAAGAACGGTTAGCTATTGGAGTGAAGTGGGGATGGTTGAATCCCTTTATAAGATAGCTTGGAAGGATGGCTCCCAAGTAAGGAAGACCCGAGAAAGGAGTGAACAAGAATTGGTCATTAAGGTACAATATGGTGAACTAAGACTACTTGGAGGCTCACTAAAAGTTTGTAGCGGTTCGACCTTTCCCATAGGAATCCCACCACCGGAATGGATGACACAAGGGGGTAAAGAACTTTACCTTGAAACATCCGAGGTGAACCAAGGACGACTTAAGAGTCCTAGTGCTACACGGGACTATGGCTCAAATTTTTTCTACCCTCGTGTAGTCCGAGACCATGAGAATGTTACTACATGTATCATGGTCATTTAAGAATTGTGTCAAGAAGAGCAGGAGGTTGATGCCGGCCTAAGGCAGGAATCCGAGGCTCCCTACGATGAGAAGTCAAAAGGTGTACATCTTAACACCTTCATGTATGATTCCTTGACCAAGTGGGGAGAATATTTGAGGGATGATCCCCTCAAATGGTTAGCCAAAATTCAAGAAAGCTCGTGCAAGGAACAAGGTCCAAACGAAGGAATCGATTCAAGGTGGGTTGATAGCAAGGAGTCCTCACATTTGATCCCCGCGAACTTCAGGACAAATTTTTCTGAAGAAGGGGAGATTGATGTAAATGAAACCCCATGCTTGATCCCTAAATTTAGGATAAGAAGTAAGTTTCCAAGAATGCCAATGGTTAGCCATGAACACCCAGCCAAAATCTTAGAAATGTATGGAGTTTGAAATGGCATAGGAGACAACACTTGATTATCTCAAGGAGTTGTATTTTATTCGGCCTTATGTGTTGGTCTTGGCTGAGACCTTGCTTTTAATTGTTGTCTTTAAATTCTTAGTTTACTTAGGACATATTAAAGGGATGTAATAACCCTTAGCGACTCACTAGGACACATTCAATGAGGGGAAAATGACTAAGCCGAGAGAAGCCTCATCATATACCGACATGGCCAAGTGTGTACACGGAATCAAATGAGTAAATGAGCCATCTAGAAGTTGAGGTCTTCCAAGTGTATAAACCGTGTATGAATTTCATCAATTGAGATCATTCAGACGCGAATTGATAAAGCCGAAAGGTTGAACAATTTACACCCTTCACAATCAACCAAAGGGCATGCATCTCAACACACTCCAATGAGATCATTAAAGTGCTAACCAACCCTATATGGAAGCCATCAAAGAAGGTTCTAAAACATTGTATCTAGACGTGAAGAACCCCTCGGTCGAGGACCTTTCTCCTCCCCCTTTCCCACCTAATAAGCTAAGTATGTAGTCTATGTCTTTATGTTTTGTTTCTAGAAGGTTCCTTGTTCTACTATAAAAAGAGCCCTTAGAATATTGTATTAGACAAATTTGTTGAATGAAAAACTTGAGTTTAACTCATTTTGGCTAAGTCTTTCAATCCGGGATTGAATCCCTTAGTTGGATCCTCTGGAGGGTCACCTATCTTGTGTATAAGGTTTTCGATCACCCTTATTTAGTTAGTGTTGAGCCACACGGTCAGCGAACCTCAACCTAGTCCTTGTGAAATTGATCACAACATACTTGGAGACCACACGAGCAATTAACTCCCCGTGTTACCATCCAAGGACCCATATCGACTGAATTGTGACTTGGTTTGTGTATTCCAAAAATTTGTATACAATCCCTGTTCCAATTACTTATTTCTCCACATTTCTATCTCCCGCAACACTTCCTAAACATCTCCACAAAAAGGCCATTGTCTGCACATATCCTTAGCCTCACGCAAACACCACCAAACATACCAACGTCTCTACCGAGCCCACCCCTCAGACCTCACTATCTCAGGTTTTTTCCGCAACTTTAGCACCACCAAAACACCAAACCACCACCACCATCCTGTCCTGCAAGACCCCCGAGACATATTCCCAAATTGCCTTAACACACCTTAAATCCATTTCACCTGAATTGACCTTCAACCATCCCATTGTCCATCCCACCCAAGAAATCAAGAACCCTACTATTTCGTCTTATGTTGCGACCCTACCACCACTAAACTACCAAACCCCGACCACCATCCTAATCCGCATACCACTCGTGACCATCACATAAAATTCCTTAACCCGACTCCTTCTTTATTTACTCGACACCGTCTCCAAACACCCCACATCTCAGATTATTGAGAACTCGAGAAACCCCACCTTCCTTGCCTAATTTTTGGTCAATCCAAATCACACCAAGACCCCAACCACTTACCAACTCAAAGCTCTCTATACTTACATCAGGGAGTGTAGGTGATCCGCTTGATATTCAAGTCATCTAGAAACTTCGTGTCTTTGGAGACAATAAAATTTTGACCGTTTTCACAAGCTATCTCTTTTGGGATGCCAAAACGACAGATGATATGTTGCCAAATGAAGTTTATTACCTTCTTCTCCCAGAGCTTCGTATAAGCTGCAGCTTCAACCCATTTAGAAAAATAGTCAGTCATAAATATAATTTGAGATACTTGTCCTAGTGTCGCTAGTAAAGGTCCGTCTATGTCCATCCCCCACTTCATGAACGGTCATAGAGACACAACCAGGTGTAACTCCTCTCCTGGTTGATGTAATAGTTGCGCATGACGCTAACACTTGTCACTTTTCTTCATGAATGTTTTCGTGCCTTCCTCGATCCTAGAACAATAATAACCGGCCCTCATGAGCTTCCTAATTAAGGACTCTGTTCCCAATGGTTTATGTATATGCCTTTATGGACTTTTCTCATTATGTAATCTGTTTTATCGGGGCCTACGCACCGGGCTAATGACCATAAAAATACCTTCAATAAAGTTTTTCGTCCACGACACAATACCATATGGTTTTGGTCCTCAAAGCTTTAGATGTCTTTGGGTCCTCCGGGAGCTTTCCATTTATGAGGTAGTCCAGGAATTCATTCCAACAGTCCCAAGTTAGGCTGGTTGAATTTACCTCATCGTAACCTGCAGCATGTAGGCTGGTTGAATTCACTTTATCGGTTTAGAACCAGGTTTGCAAGTGCATCCGCCTCAATATTCTCCTCCCGAGGTATATGCACCACTACCCATTCTTGGAACCGGGATAACAACTTTAAAAACTTTTTGAGGTATCTTGACATACATTCCTCTTTGGCGTCGAACACCCTATGAACTTGGTTCACGACCAGCAACGAGTCACACTTGACTTCAATAATCTGGGAGCCTATGCCCCGGGCTAGTTCCAAATCCGCAATCAAAGCCTCATAAGACTTCATTGTTAGTCATTGAAGTACTATGAATGTCTTGTCTTAAAATTTCACTGATGGGAGTTTGCAACACTACTCCCAAACCGGTCCCCTTAACGTTGGAAGCACCATCTGAAAAAAGTGTCCAGACCCCGGGGGCAGTCACCGAGACTAGGATAGCTTCTCTTTCCGCCTGCGGGATTACTCCCTAACTGAAATCTTCCACAAAATCTACAAGGACTTGCGACTTTATTGCAGTCCAGGGTCTATATTCAATATCTAAGTCACTTAATTCTACCGCACATTTAGCCAAGCGTCCTGAAAGTTGGGGTTTGTGTAACACATTCTTAAGTGGGAATATGGTTACTACGATAATTGGGTGGAATTGAAAATATGGTCAAAGCTTTCGCGATGATATTACTAAAGTAAAAGCTAGCCTTTCGAGCAACGGGTACCTGGTTTTGGCCCATGATATCAAACTACTTACGTAATAGACTGGAAGTTACGTACCTTTTTCCTTATGTACCAGTACTACACTTACCTCTACCTCTGAAACTACCAGATATATGAGTAATTATTCTTCGTCCTTCGGCTTTGACATGAGCGGAGGATTAGATAGGTAAGCCTTCTGGTCCCGTAGGGCCTGCTGGCACTCGGGCGTCCAAGCAAAATCCTTCTTCTTCTTCTGAAGTGAAAGAACCAATGACATTTTTCCAATGACCGAGAGATAAACATGCTCAGAGATGCCACTCGCCCGGTCAACCGTTGCACCGCTTTCACATCTTCAAGTGTGTCTGGTATGTCTTCAATAACCTTTATTTTGTCAGGGTTTATCTCAATTCCTCTCTGATAAACCAAGAAACCCAAAAAAAATCCAGAACCCACCCTGAAAGTACATTTCTTGGGGTTAAGCTTTATGTTAAACTTTCTCAATATCACAAAGTTTTCCTGCAAACGTGTCACGACCCAAACTGGAGGGTCATGGCGGGCACCCGCACTACACTTGTCGAGTACCACTAATCATATATTTAACATCTAACCATAATTAATAATGGGGCCCGAGGGCCGTCACAAAGTACTCTATTGACACATAGAAATGATAAATTGGAAACAATTTACGTAAAATCTTACAAACAGAAGAACTCAACCTATGCATATATACATACTAAGGCCGGCAAGGCCATACACGACTACTATACACAGGACAACTGTCTACAAGCCTCTAAAGAGTACGTAACATAATAAGGTAGGGACAGGGCCCCGCTATACCCTTATGCATATAAAAAATATCATACCACGACTAGACTGCCACTCTGGAACAAGTAGAGTGCTCCAATATCAGCTGAACCAACAACCTACTAGTGCGGACCGTCACCCTGTCTGGCTGAGCCTACAATCATGAAACACACATCCCCTGACAAAAGGGACGTCAGTATGACTAATGTACCAAGTATGTCAGGCATGAAGAATAGCATAATAGAGACTTGAAAGTAATATGAGACAAGAAACAACCAACCAGTAGAGAATGCTTCTGAGGGCCCTAATATGACTAAATGTCATGCATAATGCAGTCATACATATATACATATATATATATATATATATATATATATAACATCGTATCCCATCATATCATTTTTGCCTTTGTGGGCATAATCATCATCATATACCAGCTAATCAGGTGGTGTACGTATATAACATCGTATCCATTTTCCCATCCCCTACATATATATAATGCATACCATATAGTAGTGTATATAACACATGTGGGTCAAGAGTAATACATTAATATAATGCATAAAACATTTTGAGTTTATCGGAGTGACGTAATGCCGCTTCACCTCCGATTAACATTATGAATACTAACATCTTTTCCATATACCTCAATAAGGATTTAGGAACATATTTAGACATGCTTTGAACATAGAAATGAATAACACAAACATCTTTAACTACTAAGAGTAGAATCACTTATGAGGCAGTATTACGTTTACGTTGCGTACTTAGAACATGCCAAAAGAAGGAACAGTAGAGCCTTTACATACCTTTATTGTCGAACCTCTACTAACGGTGTCGGAGTCATCCCCCCTCTATACCTTAATCACAATGAAAAATGGAACGACGAAATCTAAATAGAGGGTAAAACAAGCTACGTTACTTCATGAGAAGAATTATTTCTTTCCTTGGAATGAAGGGACGATGCATGCTAGTACATAAAAGAAATCAATTTGTTCGTTGGTATGTACAAAACAGAGGGTTACATTGTTGCTGCCAACCTTTTTTTTTTAGAAGTAACTTCATCCTAAGGTCTATTCGTAAATGGGTATATATACAGGACGTGTTTGGATTATTCCAGAGGAATATCAAGAGACATAACATTTTGTTAGGCCACCCTTCCGTATTAATAGCAAGACATGTACGACCCTGTTAACACAATTACTTTTGGATCCTAGTAACATTAATGTTTGTATATAATTCGTACACGTAAAACACTAATGGCCATGTATTGATACTTATAAAAAAATACTACTACTAATATCTATCCCTATTATGGGACCCACTTAATGGAATATTTAAATTAATCAAATTTCCGATCATCGTCGACACACTTTTAATGTCTTAAATTATTTTGGGACTGCATCTTTGTATATACTAAGTCCCTTGTTTGCATACGTGAAGCTGACACAAATCTTCCAAGGCTCGGGTCTACTTACATATGTCTAGATGTTCAAACCATCGCCCGAATGTACAGGGTGTTGCATCCTTTCCCCCTTAGAAACATTCATCCTCGAATGTTGGGGTGACATATCTAATCTCAGTCACGTAGATAGAAAACACAACCACCTCTTTACGAGGCCATATAATATAGCATACATCATTACATCAGACCTCACATGGTTCTCAAGCATTAATTATAACAATATGAAATAGAAGTCACCTTATGCTTCTCTCGAAACCTCTGCGTTGGTCTAAAATAGGTAGGGATATTTGTGTTTCATCTCCTCTTATGCCTCCCATGTCATTTCTTCTACATTCTTATTCCGCCATAGAACTTTCACGGAGGCTACTTCTTTAGTCCTCAGCTTGCGAACTTGTCGATCTAAGATAGTAATAGGAACCTCTTCATATGATTGGTCCTCTGTAACCTTCACATCGTCAATTGGTACAATCCGTGAAGGATCCCCAACAACGCTCTTAACATAGAGACATGGAAACCCAGATGAACAAACTCTAACTCCAAAGGTAAGTCTAATTCGTAAGCCACTTGGCCAATTTATTGAATAATGCCATATGACCCAATATACCTTGGGTTGAGCTTTCCCTTTTTCCCAAACCTCATTACACCTTTTATAGGAGAAATCTTCAAGAAGACCCAATCATCCACTTGGAACTCTGAGTCCCGTTGTCGCACATCTATATACGACTTCTGACGAATCTGAGCGGTTAACCGCCATTCTTGGATAAGCTTCACCTTCTCTATGGCTCTGTGCACTAGGTCAGACCCAAATAATTCTGATTCGCCTACTTCAAACCATCCGATAGGAGATCTACATTTCCGTCCATACAAAGCTTAGTATGGATCCATTTTAATGCCGGCATGATAGCTGTTATTGTACGCAAATTCAATAAGGGATAAATGATCATCCCAACTTCCCTTAAAGTCCAATACACAAGCTCGTACCATGTCCTCAAGCATTTGAATCATACGTACGACTTGTTCATCTATTTGAGGGTGGAAAGTTGTGCTAAGATTTACTTGAGTGCCCAAACTCTTTTTGAAATGATCTCCAGAAGTTAGTTGTGAACTGTTCACCTCGGTCAAATATAATAGAAATAGGCACACCATGAAGGAGAACAATCTCCTTAACGTACAATTTCGTGTAGTCCTCGGATGTGTAGGTAGTTTTGGCTGCTAGGAATTGAGCTAATTTGGCCAGTCTATCATCAATCACCCAAATAGAATCAAACTTATGATAAGAGCGAGGTAAACCCGTAATGAAATCCATATTAATTATTTCTTATTTCCACATGGGGATCTCAATGTTCTGAGTCAAGTCGTCGGACTTTTAGTGCTATTCTTTTACGTACTGATAATTAAGACACTGAACTACCACCTCCACAACGTTCCTCTTCACGTCGTTCCACCAATACATACCTTTGAGATCATGGTACATCTTAGTAGATCCAGGGTGAATGGAATATCATGAGCAATGGATCTCCCACTATGCTCGAAGGTTGCGGTTCTCTTATGTTATATATCCTTCCCGATCTTCCCTAAAATAGGATCTTCATCATGACGTTCCTTTTCTTCTAGTATGAGGTATGACCCTGTTGTATTATGAGTCATATGGCTATCACTATCTGAATCATCCAATCAAACCCCCACTTAACTAACTGATGTGTTCCCTCTGGTCAACTTCTCTCCTTAGTCCTCACATTAGTCAAGCCGCTTGTGGGTGAATAATTCTATTGTCAACTTAGTTTTGTTTACTAATTGGTGTGATGAAAATTCTGATATTTGTAGTATCTCAATCATGAACATTTTATGGACAATGTCCTCGAATCTGAGGTGTATGTATCATCGTAGTTAACTCCCATTCATGGTCTTAAAGAAATCTTTTTTTTGTACTTCCTCACTACTCATAATTATAAACAACTTCCTTTCTTTACTTCTTTCGACACTTGTTCACTCATTTTCTTACTTGTCGTACTCTTCTTAATTATAAAATATTCTGGTATACCTACATAATCTCAAACATTGCTCCTGATTCCAATCCTTGGCATTACTACCCCTTAAAAGATGAGTTGTTAACTTATTCCCTCATTCAGTACGTGGAGTATTTTGAAGAATCTACATTACATAATGTTGGCCTACTATATCCAAACTTGGTCATTATACTTAGATTTGAATTCCTTCACTTGCCTTATGGCTAAGACTTTCTGTCAATGGCGCTTTGGGAAAATATTTCCTTGATCTCGTTAACCTGTAAACCCATTACTTTATCTATCTCATAGAACATTTGGTCAGTTAAAAAATGCTCATAGACATTTGTATTTGCCTGGCCTTTTATCTTCATTGTAATGTCATTATATCTTGACATATATCTTTAATGTCTACCTTGTATCCATAGGTGTCATTGGCCCCTTTTCACCTGTTAGGTGCTAATCTTGAGCTTTACTCATTGTTGCTTCCATTTATATAATATTTGAGAGGTATGACTGCATATGTTGTGGAACCGATGCTTTGTATGTTTAGATCCAATTCATAGTGTTACATGATCCAATGACTTGTCAAGCTTTCTTGTCTTATCATTATTAGATCTCCCATCGACCTCTCATTCATGGTCTGAAAGGAATCTTTTTTTTCCATACTTTCTCACTACTCGTAATTATAAACAACTTCCTTTCTTTACTTCTTTCGACGTTAGTTCACTCATTTTCTTACTTGTCGTACTTTTCTTAATTCTAAAATATTATGGTATAGCTATGTGATCTCAAACATTGCTCATGATTCTAATCCTTGGCATTACTACCCCTTAAAACATGAGTTGTTAACTTATTCCCTCATTCAGTACGTGGAGTATTCTGAAGAATCTACATTACATAATGTTGGCCTACTATATCCAAACCTGGTCATTATACTTAGATTTGAATTCCTTCACCTGCCTCATGGCTAAGACTTTCTGTCAATGGCGCTTTGGGAAAATATTTCCTTGATCTCTTTAAATTGTAAACCCACTACTTTATCTATCTAGTAGAACATTTGGTCAGTTAAAAAATGCTCATAGACATTTGTATTTGCCTGACCTTTTATCTTCATTATAATGTCAATATATCTTGACATATATCTTTAATGTCTACCTTGTATCCATAGGCGTCATTGGCCCCTTTTCTTAGGTGCTAATCTAGAGCTTTACTCTTTGTTGCTTCCGTTTATATACTTTCTGAGAGGTATGACTGTATATGTTGTGGAACCGATGCTTTGTATGTTTAGATCCAATTCACGGTGTTACATGATCCATTGACCTGTCAAGCTTTCTTGTCTTATCATTATTAGATCTCCCATCGACCGATCATTCATGGTCTGAAAGGATTTTTTTTCGTACTTTCTCACTACTCGTAATTATAAACAACTTCATTTCTTTACTTTTTTCGACACTTTTTCACTCATTTTCTTACTTGTCGTACTCTTCTTAATTCTAAAATATTATGGTATACCTACGTAATCTCGAACATCGCTCATGATTCTAATCCTTGGCATTACTACCCCTTACATGAGTTGTTAACTTATTCCCTCATTCAGTACGTGGAATATTCTGAAGAATTTGCATTACATAATGTTGGCCTACTATATCCAAACATGGTCGTTATACTTAGATTTAAATTCCTTCACTTGCCTTATGGCTAAGACTTTCTGTCAATGGCGCTTTGGGAAAATATTTCCTTGATCTCGTTAACCTGTAAACCCATTACTTTATCTATCTCATAGAACATTTGGTCAGTTCAAAAATGCTCATATACATCTGTATTTGCCTGACCTTTCATCGTCATTATAATGTCATTATCTCTTGACATATATCTTTAATGTCTACCTTGTATCCTTAGGCGTCATTGGCCCCTTTTCACCTGTTAAGTGCTAATCTCAAGCTTTACTCATTGTTGCTTCCGTTTATATACTTTCTGAGAGGTATGACTGCATATGTTGTGGAATTGATTCTTTGTGTTTTTAGATCCAATTCACGGTCTTACATGATACATTAATTTGTCAAGATTTCTTGTCTTATCATTATTAGATCTACCATCGACCGATCATTCATGGTCTGAAAGAAATGTTTTTTTTGTACTTTCCCACTACTCGTAATTATAAACAACTTCCTTTCTTTACTTCTTTCGATACTTGTTCACTCATTTTCTTACTTGTCGTACTCTTCTTAATTCTAAAATATTATGGTATACCTACGTAATCTCAAACATTGCTTCTGATTCCAATCCTTGGCATTACTACCCCTTAAAACATGAGTTGTTAACTTATTCCCTCATTCAGTACGTGGAATGTTCTGAAGACTTTTCATTACATAATGTTGGCCTACTATATCCAAACTTGGTCGTTATACTTAGATCTGAATTCCTTCACTTGCCTCATGGCTAAGACTTTCTATCAATGGCGCTTTGGAAAAGATTTCCTAATCTCATTAAACTGTAAACCCATTACTTTATCTATCTTGTATAACCTTTGGTCAGTTCAAAAATGCTCATATACATCTGTATTTGCCTGACCTTTCATCATCATTATAATGTCATTATCTCTTGACATATATCTTTAATATCTACCTTGTATCCATAGACGTCATTGACCCCTTTTCACCTGTTAGGTGCTAATCTCGAGCTTTACTCATTGTTGTTTCCGTTTATATACTTTCTGAGAGGTATGACTGCATATGTTGTGGAACCGATGCTTTGTATGTTTATATCCAATTCACAGTGTTAGATGATCCAATGACTTGTCAAGCTTTCTTATCTTATCATTATTAGATCTCCCATTGACCGAGTGCTCATTCGTCTTACCTTGTCATTTCCATTTTCAAGTTGTCTTAGGGGGGGTCTCTTATCTCAAAGTATTTCTCATACTATCTTCCTGAACATCATAATAGGTTCGTCACCTTTGGCCGAAGAGTTCTTATTGTCCCTCTTCCACCATTGGTCCTTACGCTGTTCTGGAGTAATCATACCTTTGTGAAACCTGCATAACTATAATCTCATTCACCTTTATCCTTCTTGTTGTAATTCTTCCTTCTATTCATCATTAAACGAATTACATTTCTACCTTAATACTTGATCATACCATTCCATTCATACTTATTAACTATTTTCATATTTCTTACAACTATTCTTCGATTGTTCCCTAGTTCTCGTCCTCAATTGCCCCTAACACGCTATTGTTATCTAGAGGTTATTTAGAATGGTAACATGTTACACAATGAAGCCGAAGACCTTACCAGTCTAGTACCTATAGCATGCCTTAGCTTACTAACATTAATATATGTAATTCTCAATAATACGCGGTATGTCCCTTTACGCACGGACGAGAGGCTTATGTCCCCTTCCACTACCGGGGATAACTTGATCCTTATTTATGGCTTGGGCTCACTATTCTGGGTACGTCATTTCACGTGATCTTCTTAAATTTACTGATGGTCACTCTTTAGATGATTCGGTTGTGGCAATCCATTCTCGTTAATGATATCTCTGGAAAATTCCCAATCTATTATAGGTAAGACATTACAATTTAGGTCACACGTGCATAACATATTCCCTCATTCTAATCAGCAAGAGTCACTGTAAAATGGGTAGATTTTCATAACCTACTAAACCTTCCAATGATTTCTTATTCTTTTCATCTGTACAACTCATAATCATCTTATCCTTACCTTTGCGCATCAACCTGGGGATACTTCGAAACGTTGTGGCCATGGCTGCCACACTAAACCAACCCCATATACATTTGCGGCATAATCCGACATGTGCTCGACCACACTGACTACAAGATGGTTGGGGCGGTCTCGCCCAACCTTTACAACTTTGACCCTGAGATACTGACATCTTTGAACCCTTTAAATATCAGTGATCCCTGACCAATAGACTCCCTAGGTTATGAGCTCCCTGACCCTTCAAGAGTTCTATCTCTATCAGATGCTCTAGGATGAAGCCATGCCTGGGAGGCAACCAATTGATTCAATACCTGCACCGCTCTCCTTACATCCTCATCAGATGGAGCCAGTGGTAAGACTAACGGTGCGGGAGCATCCCTCAACTCCTCTGGTACTACTAGATTCATCGATACTTGGGAAAGCAACTTACTTATATACTCTTACGGATATGTCTCAATAGAGGGCATACTACTTGTATTTACACTCAATCCAAGCTCAATATCCCTGCTAACGATAGCCCTGTTGGAAGAAGGCATTGATGTAATCATAAATACGATAAGGGTTATAGAGAGAATTCTTACAACTCAGCTATATAACAAGATTCTAGATCAAGAAGGAGGGTAACCATCATCCTAAATGCCCCATAGCCTCATGTCTATAAGTGTGGTGCATAATACACCCATAAACAAGACTCTACTAGGCACGTCTTGTAGACTCCCTAGGACATACTTGGCTTTGATACCAAGTTTGTCATAACCCAAATCGGGGGGTCATGACCCAGACCATACTTGTCGAGTACCGCTAATCATATATTTAACATCTAACTATAATTAATCGTGGCCCCGAGGGCCGTCACAAAGTACTCTGCTGACATATAGAAATGATAAACTGGAAATGAGTTACATAAAATCTTACAAACAGAAGAACCCAACCTATGCATATATATATACTAAGGCCGACAAGGATATACACGACTACTATACACAGGACAACTGTCTACAAGCCTCTAAAAAGTATGTAATATCATAAGGTCGGGACAGGGCCCCGCCATACCCCTATGTATATAAAAATTATCATTCCACGACTAGACTGTCACTCTGGAACAAGTAGAGTACTCAAATATCAACCTAACCAGCAACCTACTAGTGCGGACTGTCACCCTGTCTGCCTCAGCCTGCGGGCATGAAACGCAGTGTCCCTCGACAAAAGGGATGTTAGTACGACTGATATACCGATTATGTCAGGCATGAAGAATAGCATAATAGAGACCTGAAAGTAACATGAGACACGAAATAACCAACTAGTAGAGAATGCCTCTGAGAGCCCTAATATGCCTAAATGTCATGCACAATGCGGTCATATATATATATATATATATATATATATATAACGTCGTATCCCATCATATCATTTCGGCCTCTGTGGGCATAATCATCATCATATACCAGCTTATCAGGTGGTGTGCGTATATAACGTCGTATCCCTTTTCCCATCCCCTACATATATATAATGCATATCATATAGTAGTGTATATAACACATGTGGGTCAAGGGTAACACATGTGGGTCAAGGGTAATACATGAATATAATGCATAAAATATTCTGAGTTTATCGGAGTGACGTAATGCCGCTTCACCTCCGATTAACATTATGAATACTAACATCTTTTCCATATACCTCAATAAGGATTTAGGAACATATTTAGACATGCTTTGAACATAGGAATGAATAACATAATCATCCTTAACTACTAAGAGTAGAATCACTTATGGAGCAGTATTACGTTTACGTTGCGTACTTAGAACATGCCAAAAGAAGGAAGAGTTTAGCCTTTACATACCTTTATTGTCAAACCTCTACTAATGGTGTCGGAGTCATCCCCCCTCTATACCTTAATCATGATGAAAAATGGAATGACGAAATCGAAATAGAGGGTAAAACAAGCTACGTTAATTCATGAGAAGAATTATTTCTTTCCCTAGAATGAAGGGACAATTCGTGCTAGTATGTAAAAGAAATCAATTTGTTCGTTGGTATGTGCAAAACAGTGGGTTACATTGTTGGGGCCAACCTTTCCCTTTTTTTTGGAAATAACTTCATCCTAAGGTCTATTCGTAAATACGTATATATACAAGACGTCTTTGGCTTATTCCAGAGGAATATCAAGAGACATAACATTTTGTTATGCCACCCTTCCGTATTAATAGCAAGACATGTACGACCCTCCATTGATTAACATAATTACTTTTGGATCCTAGTAACATTAGTGTGTATATAATTCGTACAGGTAAAACACTAATGGTCATATATTGATGCTTATTAAAAATACTACTACTAATATCTAGCCTTATTATGGGACCACTTAATGGAATATTAAAATTAATTAAATTTTCGATCATCGTCGTCACACTTTTAAAGTCTTAAATTATTTTTGGACCGTATCCTTGTATATACTAAGTCCCTTGTTTGCATACGTGAAGATGACATAAATTTTCCAAGGCTCGGGTCTACTTACATATGTCTAGTTGTTCAAACCATCGCCCGAAAGTACGGGGTGTTACAAAATGGCTTAAATTGTCCTCTGCATGAAGACTCTTAACAAGAATATCGTCTATATAAACTTCTATAGTTTTCCCTATTTGCTTCTCAAACATCGTATTAACTAACTTTTTCTATGTAGCTCCGACATTTTGAATCCGAATGTTATAACGTTATCGCAATAGGTGTCGAAAGTAGTCAAAAAATATATTTTCTCTTAGTATTATGGGTGCATCCTTATTTTGTTATACACAGAATACGCATCGGGAAAACTTATTATCTCGTGTCTGGTCGTGACATCGATCATTTGATCTATGTTTGGCAACGGAAATGAGTTTTTAGGACATGTTTTATTTAAAACTTTATAGTCGATGTACATTCTAAATTTGTTCCCCTTTTACAACTATTAAATCAGAAGAGACTTTCCCTATTGGAAGACTATTAGTGGAGTTTTTACTCGAGCACAGTTAATGAAAGAGCCCAATGCAAAAAAAATGCATGTTGGGTCTTTGAAACAGTTCAGATCATTTTAATAATAATAAGTTTGATTTAGGTAATATGACTATGTTTGCTAACCAGTATGGGTATTTCACCTCTCAGATTGATCCTATATTAAGTAATCTAGCTACCTCTTCTTTTACAAACTTATTGTGAAGTTCGGCAATCGATCGCTTCTTCTGCCGCACGGGAGGGAAACTGAGATCCTGCCCTAATTTATGAGTTGTGACTTTTGGAGGGATATCTGTCATATCTTCATGTGATCATGAAAAGCAATCAATGTTAGTTGTAAGATATTTGAATTAAATCCCTGGGCTTCGGTGTTAATCCCGTGCCTAGGTATACCTTCATGTCCAGAGTTTTCGGGTGTAGAGAAATTTGCTCAAGTTCTTCTACAGTGGACTTGGTGGCATCTGACTCATCCAGTACCTGAAAATATCTAGGCACTAGATACCGGTCTGAAAACTCCTTTTCCGGGTAGACTGGTTCTAGTCTGCCGGTGGAATCTAATGGACATCTTCCGATACGGGCTTCACTTTCTGTAATTTCTATTTGGGATCTGCCTCCGCCTATGGTTCCTCTATGATGTACATCTTCCTGGCATCGAACTGTTCACATCTAATTTGTTAAACCCCTTCTCGTGTAGGGAACTTTACCAATAGATACAGTGTTAATGGGAACGTCTTTATATCATGTATCCATGGCCTTCCGAATATTGCATTATACCTCATGTCACCATTAATGACATAAAATTTAGTCATCTTAATGACTCTCATGGCATCCCTTGACAGGTCTACTTCCCCCTTTGTGGTTTTACTAAACATGTTAAAACCTGACATAGTTTTGGCGGCCAGAACAATCTTGTCTTCCATATTCATCTCTTCCATGACCTTTAGCGGGATAATATTAGCTGAGCTCCCGAGATCGATCAGGACTCTCTTTACCTGAAAGAAATCGATAGGAGCCATGATAACCAATGCATCGTTATGGGGAAAGATCACTCTAGCAGCATCTTTCTCAATGAAAGTGATAGTGTGCTCATCTAGTATCTCCCGGAACCTCTTCTCCTGTGTTACCGAGATTTTTATTTTATTTGCCACAGTGAAAGATGTACTTGTAATTATTAACCCGCCAAAGATCATATTTATAACATGGGGTGGCGTGGTCGGATTAGGTTTGTCCCCGACGGATGGACCTCGCTCATAGTTGTTACAAGCTCTTTCGCTCAAATACTCTCGGAGGTGGCCCTTGCTCAACATTCCTGTCACATCTTCTCGTAAATGTCTGCAATCTGCGATTTTATATATGTGAGTGTCGTGAAAGTCACATTAAATAGACTGATCTCTTTTACTGGGGTCAGACTGTAATGGCTTCGGTGGGTGGGATGTTGGATGAGTTTTTACTACCACCACCATTTAATCCTCGCTAATATTGAAGTTGTACTCGGATAATTTTCCATATCCGATATTTTTAGAGGAGTAAGATTAATTCCCTTTGTCAAAACTTACCAACCCTTGATTGTTTCATCTGAATCCTCCCTTGTTGTTTGTTTTTTCAAGGGAGCGAAAACCATGTCCCCCTCCATGTTTTATGGGAGTAGGATAAGATTGAAAGCGATTCTTTGAGTAGTTTCGGTCGGCTCCGACTCCTTTGTCTGACTTTCCAAAAATACTTCCATCATGAGATCCCAACAAATCATCTTCAATCCGGATATTGGACTCGTACCGGTTGTGTATATCTTCCCAAGTCATTTATTGAAATTCTAAGAGACTTTTCTTGAGCTTCTGTGAGGCGTCTAAACTCGAAGGATTCAAACCCTTTGAGAAAGCCTTTGTAGCCCATTCATCCAGGACTGCGGGCAACAACATTCGTTCCTTCCAGAACCATGAAACTAATTCCCTAAGGAGTTCCATTTCTCCTTACGCAATGTGAAAGATGTCCGTTTTTCACGTCCTCACCTTCAGAGCCCCCGCGTGAGCTTTTATGAACATGTCGGTGAGATGGGCGAATGATCCAATTAAGTGCTCAAGGAGGAGCGAATACCATGTCAAATCTCCCTTAGCAAGTGTCTCAACAAACTTCTTAATCAGAACTGATTCTATTTCGTCTTCCTTTAGATCATTTCCTTTTACGACCGTAGTATAGGCCGTTATGTGCTCATGTGAATCAGTAGTCCCATCATACTTGACTACAAAAGGCATTTTAAATCTTTTGGGGATGAGTTCGGGCGCATCCTCTGTCTTATACGCCAACTGAATATATCTCCTCACGTATGGTCCGTCAACCACAGGAGGGCCCCCCGGTATTTGACTAAACTGGTGTCGAAACTCCTTAGCAGTTTTTTCTGCATTATCTGCATTGGTGTCTACTTTATTTATCATGTCCTTTATAAATTTTAAGACTTGTGCCTAGAATGTATTTCCAGGGCCGGCTTTGCTTTCTAAAGCACATCATTCCTCGACCGGTCCTGATTATTTTCGGTATCTCCGTTGGTATTTGGTAGAGGTGTTGGGTCGTCTGTTGGGGTACTACCAGCGTTTTTGGACATGTATTCCCTGTGGAATCACATCAGACGATCCAACTGCTTACTCATAGCGGCATTCTGCGCCCTCATGTTTTGTATGGCTTCTTCAGGCGTTTCATCATTGGAAGCATGCTCTTGCTGAGTCTGTCTACATTCGAAAATGGATCCATCCCCTGCCAACGGATCTTTTCGTGCCGGATCCTCTACCGATAGGCCATTTGGCCCTATGGGGAAGTTGTTAGTGTTATCCCCCATATAGCGGTTGTCTCCAAATTTCTCTCTTCCTGTCATTTGCTTACTCTGAACAAAAAACAAGACTCAAATAGAAAGTTCAATTAGTAGAAATAGGGGTCACTTGTGACACCACAATTGTTCAAGCCCCACGGTGGGCGCCAAACTGTTTACCCGTAAAATGGTACAATTGAATTTGTATACATGATCAAGGTCATGTAGATCTCAAGTGACTGATTTATCAATAAAACTAAATAGATTATACCGTAGATAAGCAATATTAAGATAAAGTAAAGTAATGATTAGCATGAGCCTTGTGCTAGCTTCTAGGCAAAGTCACCGCACTTGTATGAAAGCGCAATAATCGAGAGAAAATGAATAAGTGTATTATAATAACTTGAATATGATGTCTTACAATGAAACAATGTGTCCTATTTATACATGATCTTTTCGGATACACACCCCACGGAATATGCCTCATTAATACATGAGAATGAATGTTGTAATAATTGGACAATTAGTATCTCAATAAATGCCATCAATGTTCTGTTGGAAGACGTATGACCGGTTCAGGAATGGCCGCTCGTTGTGATCCAAACGGCTCCACTGATCTTCCGAGTCACCGGTACCAACTATGCATGCGATGCTCCCAGTACTACTCTTATCCTTATTGGTAGCGCCTTGGATTGACCTGGACTTGACTCGGCATCATCCTCCACATGTCATGTTATAAATCATACAACTGTCTTATAGGAATTTTCCCCATACACTTGAAGAATTTAAAATTAATTCATGGATCGTATGTGACATACAATTCTATTAAGTAAAAACTTGCATGGATAGGCGTTGCAAAGATCAAGATATTGATAGTCCCGTGAGGCTTTACTCGTCTATGATCGCGTCTAGATATTTAGAGACATTAGCCTTGAGGTGAATTCAAACTTAATAAGCCTTTTAAAACGGTGGTTGCTTTGTAACAACCCTTTCTTGTACCCTAGTGAGGTACAATATTGCGGACCTAATAAACCCGAGATTATTAGAATATCATGCTTCTTGTTCGTCCCGCACCTTGGGTTAATGAAAATCTAGGTCTTCACAACTATTATAAGCAAAATACAATTCATTTAATATCTCTTAGTCAAATATTAATAAAAATTATATTAAGATGCATATCTATCTATATCTATCTATCTATCTATCTATCTATATTATTTTAAAAACATAAATATAAATGTTGATTGACCAAAATATCCTTTATATATTGAACGACCTTTATATTCTTTTCAGTTGAAATTTTATCTAAAAAGATAAATTCATATAGGATAATATTGTAATATTAATCTTTTTGGTAATATACTAGGACTTCAAATGCAATTGAAATCCTATACCAACGTACTCCATTGCTTCTTTTTTTCCCTTTTAATTTGAGTTATTAAGACAAGGACTCCTACTTACTCATTATCAGGTAACTGATTTCACCAAAACAACTATTTCTTTGAGTTTTAAGAATTTAGCAAGTTCGAAGAAAATAAAACTAAGACAAAAGTTATTCCCCAGCTATACCTATCACTGTTTTTTATGTTTCTCTTAATTTTAAAAAAAACGTAACCAAGTAAGATCAAGTATTTAATCTCTTTAACTGATAAAAAATTATTTTTTCTTAAATATGATTTTAAAAGGTACAATATATGGTCATTAGTTAGCTCAATTCCTAATGTTGGATTATTTTAGTCCTAACATATTCGCGGGACTCTACTAAAGCGGGATGCTTTATGTATCGGACTGCCCATTTTTTTGTAAATATATTTTTTCACATAGATAAAAATATAAAGGATATGTACCAAAGAACAACATCTTAATGAGAAGTATTTAGATACGATCAAATGGTATTTCTGTACTCATAAACAAAATAATATGTAATTTCAAATAACATTATTTAACATTTGTTATGATTGTCAGAGAATAACGTGTGAGACACATTCAGAAAGAATAGTTATTACCCTTTAAATATTGAACGAAGTTTATACTTTAATAAGTTCTAATCCTATTTTCTATTGAATGAACTACCTAACAGAACGTAAATGTTTAATCCTGTTTCTTATTAAACAACCTAACAGAAAGTAAGCCTGTCATATTACTACTAAAATTAATGTCTAATCCTATTCCTTCTTGCACAATCTAACTGAAAGTATATTTATGTCCTAGAGACAATTTGTATTATGACAAATGTACTTTATACACATTCGTATTATTATTAATGGAGATTAATATTTTGGCATTTGCAATTATTGAATTATTAATTGATTGTTTATAATATTTTATAATATGCATCCCTGGAGGTTACGCTGTTATTAATAGTGTGAGATATTAATATTATAATGTAACTCTTAAATAGCCTCGACTAATGATCATCGAGAATGGGATATCGATGATATGTGATAGGTCGACATGTGGTCTGCATCACATCCTTAGAGGATGTAGTATGTCTCACCTGCTACGAGTAATGGCTACTCGTGATGGACACATGATACTTTGGAAGTATTGGTATACCCTGCTGATATACTGTTTGTTATACTTGTCTAAAGTATGATCAGCGTGTGTGAGATAGAAGTCCTTAGACTTGAGGTCAATACGCGCCTTGTCTGCAAAGTAATGTACTTTGATCCCGTCCTAAGCTCAAATGCCTTGTAGGTTGAGATACGACCTGTATTGGGTACATTACGGTGTGGATTAAATGTGGTAGTTGAGCCAAGATTAGGATTCATCCCTCGAATGTATATTCGAGAGAACACTCGGATTCTCAGTGATATTAAGTTGACTAAGTCGTTGGCCAACACAATAGACATATTTAGAATATGGTCTAGTTGTCAACTAATATAGATGAGATACAATGATTAAGCCATTTGGATAGACACTTGACAAATCCTAAGCTTGATCGGGTGTGTCGTGAATGAAAGGATTTTATCTTACCACATAAAGGTTAAGTTTACTGGATTCACGTAAACGTACTTCACATATTGAGTTCGTCTTGCGGTACCGTCTAGGAGTTCCGCGTACACTGATGAATGGACATATCCTAGAACGCCACAGATGAATGGTGTTGCCGAGAGGAGAAACCGAACCTTATTGGATATAGTTCGATCTATGATAAGCATCTCAGCTCTACCAACATACCTTTGGGGACATGCTATACAAACCTCTATATATGTTCTGAACAGGGTTCCTTCCAAGTTAGTAGAAAAGACGCCCTATGAGATATGGTGTGGCAAGAAGCCAACTCTTAAACATATGAGACCCTGGAGGTTCCCTATATATGTTAAGAAGATGTTTACTGACAAGTTGGAATCCAAAAGTGAGAAATGTTACTTTGTGGGGTATCCAAAGAAAACTAAGGGATACTACTTCTATCTTTTTGGAGAACATAAGGTTATTGTTTCTAGGAACACAACTTTCCTTGAAGAAAAATATGTCTACAAGGAACATAGATGCACAGAGATAGAACTTGAAGAAATTCAAGAACCACAAGATAATACAGAAGTTGAACCCTTGTCGAATGACCTAAACAAGGATTCAATGGGAGTATCTAGTGAAGATTGGGTACTTAGAGTACGCCCTTCAGCCAGTGGGAGTGATGTGAGAGATAGTGCAGAAATGCAAGGCTCGCATACACAACTAATGGAAGATGATACAATGGTTGTACATCATTCCATTCAGGAAATACATGAAAATGACATTCCTGAAAGCTCTCAAGGTGATGGATTGTCCAACACACAAAGACCTTCTCACAATCAGAATGCAATAAACATTGAAACACAGAATAATCAACTCCGTAAGACCACTACGACTCATCGTCCGCCTGAAAGACTTAATCTCCTTGTTGAAACACACAATGAGATAGAGATTCCTGATGACGATGAACCTACAACCTACAGCGAAGCTATGTTGGACATTGATTCACAGAGATGACAAGAAGCTATGAAATCTGAGATGGACTCGATGTACATAAATCAAATTTGGAACTTGGTTGATTTGCCAACATGGGTTAGACCCATAGGATGCAAATGGGTCTTCGAGAAGAAGATTGATGCATATGGCAAGGTACATACTTATAAAGCAAGACTGGTGGCTAAAGGTTATAATCAACGGCTTGGGGTCGATTATGATGAAACCTTTTCACCTATTGCTAAGATTAAGTCCATTCGGATTTTGCTTGCAATAGCTGCATATTATGACTATGACATTTGGTATATGGACGTCAAAACTGTGTTCCTCAATGGTAATCTAGTTGAGGAGGTGTATATGAAACAACCTGAGGGTTTTTCACTTGAGTCCAAACCAAATATTGTATGCAAGCTATAGAAGTCCATTTATGGAATTAAGCAAGCCTCAAGGAGTTGGAACATTTGCTTTGACAAGGCTATCAAGTCATTTGATTTCATCAGAAGCAAAGAGGATCCATGTGTTTATAGTAAACGCAATGATGGAAGTATTGCCTTCATTATCATATATGTAGATGACATATTAATAATGGGAGACAATAAGACTCTCCTGCAATCAGTCAATGAGTGGTTGTCCAGTACTTTCATGATGAAGGATTTAGGTGAAGCCTGCTACATTCTGGAGATTAGGATCTATAGAGATAGACCTAAAAAATTGTTGGGGCTGTCACAGTCAGTCTACATAGACAAAGTGCTTAGACGTTTTTCTATGGAAAATTCCAAGAAAGGTGGTCTACCTATGGGACAAGGCATCAAGTTATCTAAGAAGGATAGTACTTCTAATACTATAGAACTTGAATGCATGAAAATGATCCCATATGCTTCGGCTATAGGATCAATCATGTATGTCATGACCTGTACTAGACCAGATGTGACATTTGCACTTAGTATGACTTGCAAATTCCAGCAGAATCCTGGGGAAGAACACTGGAAGGCAGTCAAGACTATTCTTAAGTATCTTAGATGAACTAAAGATTACTTCTTAGTCTATAGTAGAGAAGAAAAGCTAGCTGGTACTGGGTACACTGATGCTAGATTCCAGACGGATGTTGATGACTACAAATCTCAATCAGGGTACACATTCATTTTCAATGGTGGAGCAGTGAGATGGATAAGTTCCAAACAAGCTACAACTGCTGATTCGACAACAGAAGATGAGTACATTGCTAGATCGGAAGCTGGTAAAGAAGTTGTCGCGAAATCTGAGTTCCTGAAGGAACTAGGGGTTGTTCCAAGTGCCACTTGTCCAATAACGGTTTATTGTGACAACACTGGTGCGATTGCGCAAACTAAGGAACCAAGATCAACCAACAGAAACAAACATGTACCAAGGAAGTACCACATATTCAGGGAGATGGTGGAAACTGAAGAGATTAGATTATACTATGTTCCCACAGAAGATAATCTAGCTGACCCATTCACTAAACCATTAAGCTTAGTCAAGCATAATGGTCATTTTGAGAATATGGGCATTAGATATGTTGGAGATTGGCTCTAGGACAAATGGGAGATTGAAAATATATTTATGTCGTAGAGACAATCTGTATTAGGACAAATGTACTTTATACACATTTGTATTATTATTAATGGAGATTAATATTTTGACATTTGCAATTATTGAATTATTAATTGATTGCTTGTAATATTTTATAATATGCATCCCTGTAGGTTACGCTGTTATTAATAGTGTGAGATATTAATATTATAACGTAACTCTTAAATAGCCTCGACTAATGATCATCGAGAATGGGATATCGATGATATGTGATAAGTCGACATGTGGTCTGCATCACATCCTTAGAGGATGTAGTATGTCTCACCTGCTACGAGTAATGGCTACTCGTGATGGACACATAGATACTTTGGAAGTATTGGTATACCCTGTTGATATATTGTTTGTTATACTTGTCTAAATTATGATCAGCGTGTGGGAGATAGAAGTCCTTAGACTTGAGGTTAATACGCGTCTTGTCTGCAAAGTAATGTACTTTGATCCCGTCCTAAGCTCAAATGCCTTATAGGTTGAGATACGGCTTGTATTGGGTACATTACGGTGTGGATTAAAGGTGGTAGTTGAGCCAAGATTAGGATTCATTCCTCGAATGTATATTCGAGAGAACACTCAGATTCTCAGTGATATTAAGTTGACTAAGTCGTTGGCCAACGCAATAAACATATTTAGAATATGGTCTAGTTGTCAACTAATATAGATGAGATATAATGATTAAGACATTTGGATAGACATTTGACAAATCCTAAGCTTGATCGGGTGTGTCGTGAATGAAAGGATTTTATCTTACCACATAAAGGTTAAGTTTACTGGATTCACGTAAACGTACTTCACATATTGAGTTCGTCTTGCGGCGCCATCTAGGAGTTCCGCATAGACCTTAATTTGATTAATGTCGATATGAGAAGGCATGTAGGGTCACACTATGTCGATTGTCCGTTTCGATCTAAGGATGTATTGAGAGAGTAATTAAAATGTTCGATTTAGAATCGAGACATTTAAATGAATAATGATTATTTTAATTAAGTCAAAATTGGATTTTGGATTTAATTAAGAATGCGCGAGAAATAAATTGAGACAGTGCAGAAATTCATAGAGCGTCGCGGCGCCCATACCCTAGGGCTGCGACGCCCCTGCCTCAAATTTTGGGTCAGGCCCAAGGTCAAACCCTAATCCGGTTTTGACCTATTTTTAACTATAAATAGTGGCATTCTTTTCATTATTCACACACCAATTTCAAATTATCATTCTAAGCCTTAGAGACTTAGAATTAAACTCTCTCGAACCTCTACCGGATTTCCTAGCTTTTTGAAAGAGAAATACATTGAAGCTTGGAGCTTGCAATCGGAAGGGTAACCGCGTGTGCACCTTATAGTAGATAAAGACTCCAGATATTCTAACATGTAAGTTTATGTTTTATGTTACAGGTTTGATTGTTGTATAACCATACCAGAAATGTTGTTGGGGTAAGTAAGAAACAAAATTTTAAACTTCCGTTGTGCCTTACTTATATGCTTTGAACCCAACAAAACCCTACACTAACAACTACAACTAAACTAGGAACTTAATTAACTCACTTTTTAGATTTGAGTATCTCCTTTTCTTTTTCTATTTGAATTGTATTCCTAATCTAATTGGATATGGTAGCCAATTGCTTCTATAAAAGAAAATTCATTATTCTACGTTCTTCATCGTAAACTTTTCAACAGCTTTTATACTATTTAAAAAAGAAAATAATAAAATTCGATAAACTTTTCCAAAGGTATTATTTCTTTTCATGTATTATTTCTTTTTATTGTTATACCCTTTTTCCCAACTTTATGTAGTTTTTCGGGTGCTTTTTCTGGGGTGTCTATAATTTTTACTTTTGTGAAAGTATTGTTTACGGGTTATGCGGGATTAAGGCATTGAAATTTGTATCAGTTTGATAACAATGAGACCCAGTTAATATTCATGATGATTACACAATCATATTATTTAGTATAAACTCGTACCCCTCTGTCCATTTTTACTTGTCCTATATTGACTTGGCACATCCGTTAGGAGCCATAGATGAAATGACGATTTTACTATATCACCCATAATTATTACTAAGTAGTCATCTAATGATTTAGAGGTCTGTGCGTTAAATTATTAACCACTTTGACTTGCTTTACCTTAGGATTTTGATATCTTAATCAACCGTGTTAGGTAATAAAAATTAATTTATATTTAGAGTGGATATGGTTTTGCAGCTTTTCTTAGTTATTACTTATTACGTGTGTTTTGAAAACGACAATGAAATCAGATTTGACGAAAGAACATGTGCCTATAAATAACCTAAGAAGGTCCCATGTTTTTTTTTAATATTCATCTTCCCGGCTTACGTCAGATTATTTCTGAAGATAGTAGTCTCGGTCCCTCAATATTACTACCAGTAATCACAGTAAATCACAGGATGTGCCTGAATGACTAGCGTTTGAGAACAGAGCAACTGATATCACCTACAAGGTGCTATCCCAGAAGAGAGCAAATTGCTCCCACCATAATTCGAATCCACGCTGCAGGCTTCCAGCTGAATTTTAGGTTCCCTTCTTTGTCATCCAGCTATGCCCCAGGAGACAGGTCTCATGTTCAATGGGTAATAAAGGTATTGGTCATTGGAAGAGGATCAATAATAGTATATAAAAATGCAAGAAAAGACAGTTTGTGTATGCAGTTGACATTTGTGGACAAAGAGGTAATATTCATTGTATATTTGTATTATATTTCTTACTTATTCATATTTTTTATCAACATCAAATTAATTTTAAGTAATTTTTCAGGGAATATATGTGAATATTAAGACCGTCAAAAATTAATTATTCTTTAAAATATATAATTTTGTGTTGGCCAAAGTTATAGTTAAATATTTTAAATATTTTGAGATCAACTAAGAGTTAGTTTACCTAATTGAGGTACTAATTGTGTTGGAAGCAATGTGGTTAAACTATACGTACTCGTATTAAAATATCATTGTGAAATCAGACTAACGTGTGAAGTGAGAAAAAATGACTGAAATTGAAGGATATAATTAATTTAATTTCTTTTAGAGAATAAAGATATGTCAAAACTGAAACAACTATATTATCTAATATCTTTTGTGATGATTGACTTGGAATAACGTGTAAAAACTCGTTCATAAAGACTAGTATATATTATTATAAAAGCATGAATATAAATGTTGATTGATCAAAATATCATTTAAATATTAAAAGACTTTTATACCCTTCAAAATTAAATTATTTCTTCTAAAAAAAATAGAACATGGGGTAAAATTATAACATTTTGTGCCTAAAATATAGGAGTTTGAAGTCAACTAATAGTAGAAAAATTTAAAACCATAAAATAACGTGAATCAAGTTATAATGCCTAACATATAGGAGTTTGATACCAACTAATGATAGAATTTCTCAAAGCTACCTATCAGTTGGAAAATAAAAAGAATCATTTCTTAAATCTGAAATTCCAATGCCAGTCTAACTCCTTTTGGTACAAGGTATGTATGTTTTCTAATAACAATTTCCATGCAATATCATCGTTATCATTAATTATTTTGTCCTTTGCTTTTAGATTTTACAGAGATTAGAAAGTTTTTCATTAGTTTTAAATATAATATTTAATAGACTAATATTGATGTGTTTTATTAAAATCGCTTTAGATTACTATCTAATTATAATTTTTAAATATTTTACAAAGGGTTTTTTTATTCAAAGCACTTACTAATAATTGATATGGTATTAATGTGCGAGGAACGTTCGTAGAAACAGTTATTATAAAAGCATGAATATAAATGTTGGTTGACCAAAAAATTATTCAAATATTGAATGACTTTTATACCCTTAATAAGCTTCTGCTTTAATCCTATTTCTTTTAGACATACTTTTTAAACCTAAAACTATAAATCTAAAAGCACGTTACTGACATTCTTTTGGAACACAATCGTATTACTATTAAGAACTGGAGTATTCATTAATTATGTTCCAAAAGAATCACAATTTCATGCATGTTTTCAAGTTAACCATTGGTCTTAATGTAAGTTAAATTATTTATTCTGTACAACATGTAAATAATTTGCACAATATTTTGAAACTCATTATTAGAATGAAATATGACCACTACAAGAAAGTTTGACAACAAAATTTTAGCGATAATAAATATATTGTTGCTAAAAACGTAAATGATAACAAATTTAATATGTTGTTCTTACGAAAACTTTTCGCATCGGAGGTTATTGCAACGGTTAAAAATATTTTTGACAACAACATCCAACATATAAAAGGGCAGTCTAGTGCACTAAACTCCCGCTATGCGCGGGGTCCGGAAAAGGGCCGGACCACAAGAGTCTATTGTACGCAGTCTTATCTTGCATATGACAACAAAAAATGTTGTTGGCAAATATTTTTTTTCTTGTGTGGTCTTAACCTTTAAGTAAGTGAAAACTACAAGAGGTATTCCTACTACGGAAAAAGGTCATATATACCCCTGTACTACCCCCAAAAAGTTGTATACGTCCTCCGTTTGCTTTTACGATGATCCCTACCCACCATTAGTAATTTTAGTATTTATGCCCCTACATTTAACTCTCATTTTCCAAGGACAAGTGGCAAGATCTTAACGCCCCCTCTCTTTTTTTAATTTTTTTTTTATGTCCAAAGCCCCAATTCTTTACCCCATAATTGACCCATACCCGTAAACCCATTAGGAACCCATACATAATTGAATTATAAAAGAAAGGAATATTAATTTCCCAAACCATAAATGAATTTTAAAAGGAAATCATATTGAAAAAAATTGATAAAGGAAATCTCCATGGAAGCTATGGCTTGCAAATAACATAGAAGAGATCCAGAAAAGAAATCACGCTTAATCACAGTGCTCTGTAAACAATATATAATTTTGGGATATCCACATTTTTTGTTTCACTGTTTTTTTGGTGGGTTCGATTCAGATAACACGAAGCTTTTTTTAGGAACATGGAAGGAAATATATATGTGTGACCAAATTTCAGGGTTAGTGTTGAACCCGTTTCGATTTTCTTGTCCATATTGTTTGTATCAATGCAAATCCCATGAGAGATTAAATTTATTTTGCTTTGTCGATTATGAAATCATCAAAATCAGCAATCTTTTTGCTGCAGTTTTCTAGTGTATTATTGTGCTATTTTTTCGGTCTGAGAAATTACAAGTATTTACCAAATGTTGTCGGAATGAGATATGGTGAAGACACAGAGGAAGAGAGACAGAGAGGATTTTAGAGAGAGATGGAGTTTGGATAAAGAACTACCATTTTTCCCGTAGAATGCTCTGTTTTTTCTTTCTTTTTCCTAGAAGTTTTATACTAAACAAAGAGAAGGAAGAAGATGAATATTACGGGTATGGGTTGCGGGTGTGGGTTATAACCCATAAAATTGGGGCTTTGGGTATTAAAATTAAAAAAAAAAAAGGGGGGGGGGGGGGGGGAGAGGGGCGTTAAGATCTTGCCAGGTGTCCCGGAAAATGAGCCGTTAAACGTAGGGACATAAATACTAAAATCACTAACGGTGGGCAGCGGTGAAACCAAAATTTTCGTCAAAGGTGTTCATACTTTTAGGCCAGTGGAGAGTTGAGGATAAAAACAAAAGAAAATAAGCAAACTATAGGAGTTGAAGCTCAAACCCACGCCTCTAATGAGGATTTTCACACACTTAACCACTCGACTACCTCTTTTTTATCTAGAGTTTTAAGCAATTAATATATATTGAAGTATATCTATATTTAACCTATATATTTGGAAATCTTTTTCGACAAAGGGTGTTCATTTGACCACTCTTAGGTGGGTGTAGCTTCACCCATGACGGTGGGGATAGGGATCATCAAAAAAGTAAACGGAGAGCGGGTATAACTTTTTCAGTATAGTACAAGGGTATACATGACCCTTTTCCGTTCTTACTATACTTTCAAAAATTTAATCATTATAAGCCGAGGAAGTAGAATGGCAAAATCATAGGGGTAAATTGCATGTGATAACTCAACTTTTATTTTTATTACATTAAAATTACTAAATTATTTTTATAACGACTGAATTCAAACATCATAAATTATTTTTATAACGACTGAATTCAAACATCATACGTTATCTAGTAATATATTCTATTAGATCTTATTTCTTTAGAGGATAACTATACTTTGTAACTCTTAACAAATTTCTTAAAAATAAAATTAAAACATATAATAGAGGATACTGTCTTCTGTAAGATGGATTATTGAGTCAACCTGAATGATTTTCAAGCAACTAATTTTTGTACATATTTTTTCCGTATACAAAATATTTTCTTATCTTCACAATTTTATTATAATTTACGTAGGGTAGCGTGCAACACAACAGAACAGTTAATGCCATGAAAGGTAGAGATTTTCAACACTTTTTGTATATGTAAATGGCAATAAATAGATATATGATCATTTAATCTCTAATATTGAATTATCTTAATCGTAACATATTTTTTATATTAGAAAAAGGAAGAAAAACATACAGAGAACATCAATTTCAAAGAAGTATTAAGTGGATACAATCCTATACTATAGTGACATTTTTGTAACTCATAAAATAAATGTATATGATTTATATTAAATAATATTATCCAATATTTTTTTACTATGATTGAGATTGACTGGAAATAACGTACACCTGCACATTTATAGAGACTAGTACTATATAAAAAGTGGAAAGCTCTTAAGCTAATTATTAAATTACTAAAATACCCTTACTAAAATCTTAGTCGTAACATATTTTTTATATCGGAAAAAGGAAGAAAACAAAACAGAGAAACATCAATTTCAAAGAAGTATTAAGTGGATACAATCCTACACTATAGTGACATTTTTGTAACTCATAAAATAAATGTATATGATTTATATTAAATAATATTATCTAATATTTTTTTACTATGATTGAGATTGACTAGGAATAACGTACAACTGCACATTTATAGAGACTAGTACTATATTAAAAGTGGAAAGCCCTTAAGCCAAATATTAAATTACTAAAATATCCTTCTAATCAATCTAAATACTATCCTTCTAAATCATCTAAATACCTTATTTATGTATTTAATAATTAACTAGTCTCTATGTGCGTGCTTTGCACGAATATATCTTGCGTCAAATACTATAAAATGCGTACTTAAAATAATAAACGTTCACCTTATATATATTCTAAAAATAATTATCAAGTATTTCAATTTTATCCAATATGAAATAAGTTTCTTACAAAAATAATATAATGTTGAATGGCATAAAAATCGATTAATATTACCGAATCAACATTTCACATGTTTATACCTATGTGCAATACCATTAAATGCGAAATGATAAGGGTAAAAAAAAGGCCCTAACGTATTGAAAATGATTTAAATCTGCCCTCCTTTTCATCTATTGGACTCCTATTGCCCAACGTTGATTTTTAGGTTAAAAATGCCCCCTTCTTCCACCTATTACACCCCCAAATGCCCTTACGGTTAAAATTGTCCCTCATTTTAATGAAATTATAAAATGTCATACATATAACTTTAATTAAATAGGTGGTGCTAATTTATTTGTCCACGTAGATATTAGACCCAACCCATAAGTAACCCGACTCATCCGAATTTATTATGTAGCTTAATTTAGTAATACTATGCTATTAGTTAATTAGAAATTCAAAGCCCTATTTATTGGATAAAATTCTCAAAATTGCAATTTTATTGGACATTGTTATATTTATTTTACTCGTTGTCTTGAAATAAATACTTTAGTTTAATGATCTTATTTTATTTTTAAGATCAAACATAAGAGGTAAAAGTAAACTAAGAACACCCGAGCCTATTAAAATACGTTCTAATAATTATTACCTATTCATGTGCAAAGAGATATTTATTTTAATAGAAGTGATTTTCTAACTTAAATAAATAAGTTACTAATATACTTGATGAAATAGTTGGTGATAGAGAATTTATTAATATTCTCCATATATTCTGTAATTATTATTCTAGTGTAATTATGTAAAGTAGAGATATTTCTTCTATTAGGTTTGTAAATTGTAAACACCTATAAATATTGCATTAATGAGAAGCCTCCAACCAAAGAGAATTACACTATTCTACATGGTATCAGAAGTCAAACCCTCTCTGCCCTAAAATTATACTCGGCTGCCACCCCCCATCTCTTTTCTTATTTTCCGGCGGAACCCTAAATAATTCCGCCGCCCCTCTACTTTCTTAGCTATGGTGGAACCCTACCCTAACCCTAGAAAAAACCTCCGCCCCACCCTCTCTTTTTCCTTACTTTCGGTGACCACATGGCTTCTCACGACTCTTCCTCCTCCACACAAGACGTCACACATCCTCCTCCTTCTCCCAACACCTTTCATCCTGCATTTGTTGTGACGAACATCAAAAACTTTATTCCTTTGATTCTTGATCAGGAGGATGGACAATACTCTTCGTGGGTTGAGTTATTTCAAATACATGCTTGTGCCTACAACGTTCTTGATCACATCGATGACACCACACCCCATCCACCCGACGTCGACAACACAACGTGGAAATGACTTGATGCAATCGTCAAGCAATGGATATATGACACTATATCCAAGGATCTACTTCATACCATTATGAAGACAGGTCTTCGGCTCACGACTTATGGACAAGACTAGAAGAAATTTTTCAAGATAACAAACATACACGTGTTGTGTATCTGGAGGAACAATTCATTAACACCCGTCTTGAAAACTTTGCTAATATGTCCGAATATTGTAAACAATTAAAATTAGTTGCAAATCAATTATCTAATGTGGGCACTCCGATTTCAGAAACAAAAATGGTTTTGCAACTAATTAATGGTTTGCCAAAGGGTGAGTATGATATGATTGCAACAATGATCCAACAAGCTGATCCCCTCCCTAATTTCAACAAGGCCCGGTCACAATTACTATTGGAGGAAATACGGCGGGCCAAACAAGATAAATATAATAAGAAGTCGTTGATGGTTGATGCATCGGTGACCGCCTCAGCACCCGTCGGACAATCGACATACGGATAATTCGAGGGGTGGCTGCGGCAAAGGCAGCAGCGATGGAAACCGCGATAGAGGAAGAGGCCTTGGACGAGGCAACAATAACGATGGCCAAGTCCAGCAGGCCCATTACCAATATCAGTGGGCTAGCCCGCTGAGATTGGCCTACTCCCAGAAATTAGGATTCGTGCCCGTACCCGACCGTCAAGGCCCATAACACAATGTGGTAGAAGCCTAGAATTCTGGGCCAACCTCCAAGCCCATGACCAATGGCCCAACCACAGCAGGCCCACTTCTCTGCAGCCCAACAGCAACAACAACCACACGACCTACTTACTCCTACCAAACTAGGCTAGGCCTTCAGCACCAGCCCGACGATGCATGGTACATGGATACGGGCACCATATCCCACCTCACTCGTAACTCCAGTAATCTTTCTCAACTGTTTAACTTGAACAACCCTCAATTTATTTTGGTCGATAATGGCAATCGCATTCCAATTCAAGGCTATGGCACCACTCAAACTCCATCACGTCACCCTTCCTTTTCCCTAAAAAACGTCCTATATGCTCCTAATATTATTAAAAACTTAATCTTTGTTAGAAAATTTGCTAGAGACAATTTTGTATCTATTGAGTTTGACCCTTTTGGTTTTTCTGTGAAAGATCTACGTACGGGACAACTCTTACGAGATGCAATAGTATGGGGGACCTCTATCCTTTCTCATCCGCTTTCGCAGCAAGTGTCTCTCAACAAACCTCTCTAGCCGTAATCTCTCCATCAACTTGGCACAGTAGACTTGGGCACCCAGGGCACCTGTTTTTAATTTTCTTAGAAGTCAAAATTTAATTCAATGTAATAAAGGGACGTATACCCTTAAATGTTACTCTTGTCCTCTAGGGAAGCATGTTAGATTGCCTTTTACGTCTTCATTTAGTGTAACTTTTTCTCCTTTTGATATCATTTATGCGGATTTATGGACATCTCCTATTACTAGCAACCTGGGTCATAAATATTACTTGGTGCTTGTGGATGACTTATCTCATTTTATTTGAGTTTATCCTCTAAAATATAAGTCCCAAGTTTACTCCACTTTTTTAGAATTTCAGGCGTATGTTAAAATCCAGTTTGAGAAAAACATCAAAACGTTTCAATATGACAATGGTCGTGAGTTCAACAATTCTCCTTTTCATAAATTTTGTGTGGAAAATGACATGGTGTTTCGATTCTCTTGCCCCCATACCTCACCTCAAAATGGAAAAGTCGAAAGAATCATGCGCACCATCAATAATATGATATGTACCTTACTCCTGCATGCTTCTATCCTAGATTAATTACTAGATCTTCTTATAGCTTAATTATTATGCCATGTAATAAGATAAGATGACCAAGCCGAGAACCATCTAGAAGGAGAAGCTTCCAATGTTCCCCAATGAGGTAATTCATGAACTAGCTAGTTCATGCACTTATTTACATGGATGACACAAAAGGGTGGCCTAGAAAATATGAAGAGTTGGGTCTTTTCCCTTCTCCCAAATCGGTCGAACCTCTCCCTCTTTCCCATTCGGCCTAGATGAATTTTTATGTCTATCTTATTACCTCTTCTAGAAGGTTTAGAACTAGTATAAATAGGGGATGTAGTTGATGAAATGAGACATTGAAATTTTATGAAATATATTTGAGTTTTCTCAAACATTGCTAAGTTATTCAACTTTTGTGTTGTTATCTTAGTTGGTCCTTTTGTGGTCTAAACCTTGATCATTTTGTGGTCCAAGCCTTGGTCCTATTGTGGTCCAAACCTTAAATATAAGTCTAATTAGAACTTTTGTGATCTAACTATGCCCAAGCCAAGGTTCTATCTGGTTACTTTGTCACAAACACATTAGAAGTCATCTCGGCCTACATTACCTTACCCGCACCCGAACTTGTCTATCAGTTTCGTGCCCAATCATTGTCAAAACTTCCTAATCCATTTCAACCCAATACACTACAATATTTCCCCAACCTACATCAAACAGGTTGTTAACCAACTCCTCCCAAAAACACTCGAAAGCCCAACTAACTACTCCACCTTCCTCACCGGGTTGAACCTTCGTACCTTACTGTCCTGACCAGTTTCTGCCACCTTACCACCATCCAACCACCAAATACCAACTACCAACATAATCTACAACGTGGCTAGTTCATCCTCTCCAAACGTCTTAGCCTCAAACCACGTAAGGGCACCCGTACACCTCCCACAAACCTAAAATGTCCAGAAATTGTCCTATTCCACCAACCTCCATTTGACTCTCATATTTGTGTCCGTCCAGCCCCAAACTAACTCCGACCAACCTAATCATACAATTTCCTCCTTATATATATCATAATTGCTTGACAGGTTTTGGATTGTCCTGTTTACATAGTAAATTCTGCCAATTTTTTTAGAAAATCCTTAATAATTAGAATCCTAAAAGTACATTACCCCTACATTTGAGGATGAATGTCTCAAAATGAGGAAGGATGTTACACCTCGTATTTTTATATCAAATCATGTCATCGATTAATCTAAGTATCTCGAGAAGGTATGAGACCTTACGAATGGGTAATAATGGTTTAAAACCTGTTTATACAGGTGTCGGGAGGTATAGAAGTTAAATGAATCAAAAATGATATATTTCATCAAAGTTCGACTAAGTTGAAATTGTACATTGGGATGTATAGACCATTTTTTGAGGTAAGCCCAGTACAAATTTGTCTGAGGTACCATATCAAGATTAGAGAATTTGGGAAATTTCTGTTTATGAAGTATGATGGAATTATGCACTGCACCTCCCTTTGTATGTAACTTAGACTGTACTTTGTAGTGATGGAAATGTTTTAAGTTTGATTAAATAGACCCAAGCTTGACCAGACCTCATTTCATCCTTTCTTCAACCCTAAGTAACCCCCAGAAGCTCTCCTAAGGTTCTTTAAGTGTTCTTGATGATCCTAGTTCGAAAGCAAAACAACGTAATTCTCTCGCTCGGATGATCGTAAGCCTAAGCTACTACTTCTCCCCTTCCTTTGAGTGTTGTGGAGGCTGTTGTATAGAAATAAGGTATGCTAAGGAGTGTTTTGTAGCCTTTAAGGTAAGCTCTATCTTCTTGTTGTTCTTTATAAGTAGCTACAAGTTATAGTGAATCGTTTTCGTAAGAATTGGTAGCTTAAACTTTGAGAAGAACTTGGGTGATGTTATATTGATGTTGGGTTGTTCATCTGGGTTATTTATGGGTATAATATATTTGGATGTTGTTGGTTAATGTATGAAGAATGTATGGAGGCTAATAAATATTGAATAGATTATCTTGATAGCTAGATGCCATTGTTAAAGCTTGTAGAGCTTCTATGCATGATAGGTGCTCCATGAAATGTTTGAATGAGTCGACTTATAGTTTATTGGTTCCATATTAATCCAAATTATTTGTATAATGTAGATAATCATTCATAGAGCATATGAGGGCTTCTGGGATTCATATATCTAAGGTGACATGGTATGTATGGCTTATTCCTTCTTTTGGCATGTTTTGATAAGAATGAAAATGAAACGACATGCCTTTTTAAACGAGCGTATTCTTGATAACTTGAGCTACCATGTCTTTCCGTTCCGTTAGAGTACATGACTCTTGTTTGTCCCTTGTCGAGAGTATTTTCTACACTTTATAGCATCTCTCCTATATTGACATAGTATAGTTCCTTGTTGGTTTCTTGAAAGTTAGAAATTGTATGTTTTATCTCTTTTTATTGATTCATATGGAAAAGTAAAATGATATGTGTAACGACTCGTCCAGTCGTTTTTAGCTTAAGACCCTTATTTAACTAAATTACCCTTTGTGTAGGCTCTATGTGGGGTTTGTGATGCACGAGGATGGGTGGCACAGAACCCGAGGTCCATTTATGCAAGTTTCGGAAGAAAAAACCCAAAATAAGAATCTTAGAGTTGATTAGTTTTACTCAAAGTTGACTTTCGAGTATATGGGTTCATTCTCCGCTGTGGTGAGGCCACCACTGCGTGATCGATTCTGCTGGTGCGGGATCGCTATTTCAGTCAATTCTTAAATGCCCTAAAATGATTCACTTTCTCAAAATATCATAACTCGGAGTTAGAGATTGTTAAGAGGGAAATTCTTGAAGTTTGTGCTTTAGTTCTTCATTAGAGGTAAATTCTTCATCCTTTTTTTATTATGTTTCATATTTTAAGGTCCCTAATCTTGGTATAGATTATAATTTGGGGGAAATGAGTTCTAAGTTTCATGACAGAATAAAAGGGGATGAAATCTTGATTTAAGGGTGTAATATGAATTAGATTATCTTGATATTGTAAATTAGTATTGCTTCATATTAGATGATCATGTTATAAGGTTTAATTTAATCATGAAAACTCTTTTCAATTTGGGGGAAATTCAAGGGTTTAGAATTGGGGATTTTGGGTAAATCTTGCAATTAAGGGTTCAATTGGGGTTAGTTTTTTAATTAACTTAAGGATATGACTACTTAGTATGTAATTATATTATTTGAGTAATAAAGTTTAGATTTTGGCACCGTGGGCTCGGGGTTAGTTTTAGGCGTCTTTTGGTATGTTTAAGGACCAAGTCCTTGTATGTGTTATAGCTTAATTATTAACGTAGAATCTATGTATGTTAGACTATGATTACTACGAGGCACTCCGAAAGGGCAAGGCGTGTGTACAGGGTTGACCGTTCGTGGCTCCTGCTCAGCATTGAGGTAAGCTACGATTTCTCTTTTATAGACTTCGATAGAAGTACGTAGTAGTTATAAATGTTGAAGGGTATTGGGCGTGTTTGGGGGTCCCACCTTAGCGGTTGTGATGAATGTTTGGGTGGTACCAATATTGAACTGTGATGATGGGTGATTTGGGGAATCAGCCTTAAGCTGATTCCGACTGCTGTTCTTTGAGCTTGTCACCATTCTGTGGGCTCGTCGCCATACTTGATTTTGTGTATTTATTCATCACATAGCTTTCGATATGATATCCTGAATTCATGAATTATGTGTTAATGACTTTCTGAAAGCATGTGATATTCATCTCTATACTTGATTACATCTCATAAATTCTGATTACTCGCCTTGATTTGTCATTTGTATTCATACACTCATGGTTCTAATGATATTAAAATGTGAGTGGTATGGAAATATTGTGGGCCCAATGATACTGAAAAGGTAAGTTGTTCTATGAGATAGTTGGAAACACTGAGATGATGATGATGTGTGGAGGACCGGGTTGCATGCCTGCAATGGATGATATTACAGCCAAGAGTTGGGATCTATTAAGAAATCCTGGATGAATATGGACTTTGCGGGTCTCCCGTGGGTGTGTAGTTCATAGAATTTGAACGTTTGTATACCGGAGATGAAAAGAACCCGGCATATGTATTGTATTCACATCATACACATATTATTTCATTGGTTACCTATTGATTGGTAAATTGTTGGAATGGAAAATGAGACTTGGATGATTTCTTGATAAAAAACAATGTTAATTGATTACTTGATACCTGGATTATTGGTTATTGAACTCTTCTGTAAACGTGGTGACTTACATGATTCATAAATCCTTATATGAACAAAGTGTCTTAATTGATTCAGTGAACCATTATGTGAACAAGGCGACTAATATAATTTATGAAACTGTTTAGTATAGGATTATTTGCAGGTTAACTTGACATTTATCTCTATTACGTATCTTCCATCGTTGTTGGCTTATGATGCCTACGGGGGTACGTTGTGTACTTATACACATTTGCTACATTATTTTTGGATGTAGATATAGCGTATTCCACTAGTTCAGGACTACGTGGCTGAGTCTGAGTTGGCGGATTTCCAGCATTCAAGGTAAGGGTGCTTTCTTCCAGCATGCCCTGGATGACACTATCTTATTCATGTCTTTTATTTATCCGAGAGATATGTTCAGACATTTCTAGACATTTGGCTTATGCTATCTTTTCATCATACTTGTATTCGATTTAGAGCTCTTTTATTATTGACCAAATTTTGGGGGTTGTGTTGCTATATTCAGACTTATTTCCGCTTTTATATCATGATAAAATAGTTTTATTAAGTATTTAGTTATTTTAGCATTTCTTACTTTATTGTGTTGGTTAATTGGGGAGTGGTTTGCCTACCGGTGGGACAAGTGTAGGTGCCACCGCGATTTCTTAAAAGGGGTCGTGACAATATGTTATCCGCATAAGGATAGTCGAATGTGCAACGACCTTACGTCACTCCGACGGGCTTAAAGGGAATTTCATATTCTTCGGATGGTTCTCATGTATATGTATGTATTATGTATCTATGTTGCCCACAGAGGCCTATGGCGTTATATACGCTAACTATACATGTATGGTATTGATGACATTGCCGAAGAGGCCTACAACGTTATATACGCGATATACAATATAGAGGACATTGTCCACAGAGGCCTATGACGTTATATACATGATTATATCTCATTTATGTGCAGTATGGTCCATAGTGACATTTTTGAGTTACATGTTGTTTATTTTGGTTCCCTGTGCACATTGGTGCCCTTATTTAGGTTTATTCATGTCGTACATATTCAGTACATTCTTTCGTATTGATATCCCCTTTGCTGGGGAGCTGTGTTTCATGCCCGCGGGTGTACTTAGACAAACGAACGCACCTCCTTAGTAGGTTATCTGATTCATTTGTTTGTCATCGCACTTCATTCTCCCTGAGTTGCTATGTAGAGTCGATAGGCAATGTTGCTTATGTTTATAGTTATTTTGTGTATGGCAGGGCCCTATCCCGACTTGATGATATGTTGTAGTACTCTTAGAGGCTTGCAGACTAATGGTTGATGTATAGTCATTTTGTACGGCCTTGTCGGCCTCATTGTCATTCGTGGTACACTTACTATGGCCTTGTTGTATATATATGTTGGTTAGTTGCCCATGGTTACATGTTGTTATATTCAGACTTCTTTTGTGATTATCATTATGAGGCGTTGTCGTCTCAGACAGTTATATGTTCAGGTTATGATACACATGTGGTATGCTCGGGCAGTTCAGGCGCCGGGTGTCGGCCACACCCCTAAGGTTAGGGTGTGACACATATATTGGCCCTAAGTTTTCTGGTTCAATATGCCTTACAATATGCCTCAGCATAATGAATTATGCCCCATAAATCTGTCCACAGATTGGAGGCAGTGCATCCTTATCCACTTCTATAAAAATGGTGGCTTCATCTTCATCACCCATATTTATACCAAAATAGACCTCCAACACCTAGAACTCTCCCAAGATATTTCCCAAAGGTTCCTAAGGTAATCCAAGGCTAAACCACTCAAGTTCTTCATTAAAAGTGTTGTAGAAGTGGTGGAGATCACTTGTTTGATGTTGTTGTTAAGTTGTGAACACTTACAAGTTAAAGGAGAATTGTTGTAGAGCTTATTCTTTGTGTATTAAGGTAAGTTCTTCCGCTTCTCTATGGATTTGATCATCTTTAAGTCCTAGATAAATTGTTTGAATGGAAAAGTACAAGATAAGTACTTGGAGAAGTGGTAGCGTTGTTGAATCTTATTGGACTACTTGTTGAGCTTCCTATGAAGGATATAAGGTTGGTTATTGTTGTATATAAGTTGTTTGTATGCTGAATGTGTTGGTGTTGATGTCTGAGGTTTGAGGTTTGAGGAAAGTGAAAGAAGTAGGGAGGTGCTGTCTAAATTAACATAGAACGGGCTTGTCACTCTTTTATATCGAATTCAAGTTTTTGAAGCATAACAATAGCTTCTTATTGCTTGTTGTAGATTCAAGTGGAGTGTAGTTGTGTCCGTTGGATTGTTAAAGAAGATTTCAAGGTATGTAAGGCTTACCCTTTCCTTCTATTGGCATGATCTTAATGAATATGAACGTAAACGAATGTTCCTCCAAAACGACTACATTCTTAAGCTAGAAGTGCTAATGCTTTCATTTTATTAGAGCGTTGATTAACTCTTGTTTGTCCCTTGTCGGAAGTACTTTCTGCATCTTATATTGTCTCTTATTTTGTGACATCTTTTGCTCCTTATAGGTTTCTTGACAGCTGATATACGTAGCCACATAACGATAGTCATTGGGTAACGACCTTATGTCACTCTGACTATGTTCATAATGTTCTTCTGAGGTCATTCATGCATTATATATATATATATTTTACGACACCGAGCCACGCTATAGTCGATCGGATACGACACTTATATGTACACACCACTGCGGTTGGGTACGTTATGATGATGTTAGCCCCGATATATATATATATATATATATATATATATATATATATATATATATATATATATATATATATGTGTGTGTGTGTGTGTGTGTGTGTGTGTGTGTGTGTGTGTGTGTGTATGTGTATATCTATATATACATGTATGTATGTATGTATATGTGTGTGTGTGTGTGTATATATATATATATACATGTATGTATGTATGTATATGTATATATATATATATATACATACATGTATATATATATATCCTATCCCGAAGATACAAAGCGCCCGGTCCTCTTCTCTTGTGTCGAAGTGTAGTGTGGTGAGGTTTTGCCTCACAGAAAGAGTGGGAAATTGGGAGAAAAAAAGGCAGAATTTCGAATCTCAAAAAAATCTCTTTATTTTTTTTCCCCAACGACAAAGGAACTTACGGGCGGGCCATTTTCGGGGACTAGCCCGCTTCCCATTACTCAATAGGGCAATTCCTCGCACATAATTAAGGGAGCCATTGAAAGGTGACTAAAACACCATAAACGGGGACTACCCGGGCTAATTATAGAGGCAAGAACACTTTCCAGCCAAGTCCCATTAATTGATCATAACGATATTGTGGAAATGCTGTACGGACCCATATATATAGGAACAGAAAAAGAATCACCTTGATACTAAACTAGATCGTGCCCGGGATCTTCTTGGAAATGGGAAGATATATATATATATATATATATATATATATATATATATATATATATATATATGCGTTTTAAACGAAAGCATTCATATCATACACCCACAGTGACATTCAGAGTTACAGGTTGTCTCTTTTATCTCTATTTACATTACCGCATTTATTCATATGTACTTGTCTTACATATTCAGTACATTATTCGTACTGACGTCCCTTTGCTAGGGGCGTTGTGCACTCCTTTTGTGTCGGCGTTGTTTTGAGTCGGTCTGATGTCATATACATATTATGGGTATGTCGGGGCCCTGTACGACCTTATCATGATGATAATGTACTTTTAGAGGCTTGTAGACATGAGTTATATCTATAGATATGATATGGGCTTTGTTGGCTTATGTCTTGATGTATAGACTTCATGGTGGCCTTGTCGGCCCATATCTATATAAATATTCATGTTAGGTTGGTGTCATCAGTTGTATATTGCTTTTGTATGTATTTCAGTCTATCATGGCAGCCTTGACGGCCTGCTTGTATGTTGAAGAGTATGGTTAAGTCATATATATGTTGGCACTCGGTAAGGAAGGTCTGGGTGTCAGTCGTGGCCCTCCAGTTTGGGGTGTGACATAAGTCTGCTTTATTATGCAAAGTATTGCATAACTTATGCCTTAAATGCATAACTTTGTCCAACACTCTATAGGTCTATCTCTGCCTTATTCGACAGAGTTTATGCTAAATTATGCCTTAAGACATAACTTGTTCAACAAACTCTGCCTAATAAGGCAGACTTATACATAGAAGGTCTTGAACAAAATAAATTATGCCCTAAGCCATAATTTTTACTATAAACTTTGTCTGATATAGGATTTTGTAGGTAGTGTTCTTGCTATACATTATTTTTACTACTTAATCTGATCAAAGTCTGCCTTATTCAGTAGAGTTTATGATAAAATTATACCTTAAGGCATAATTTGTTGAACAAACTCTGCCTAATGAGGGAGACTTACATTTTTTTAGTACTTAATCCGGACTAAGTCTGCCTTATTAGGCAGAGTTTGCATAACTTATGCCTAAAAAGCATAACTTGTCTAACACTCTATAGGTCTATCTCTGCCTCATTCGGGAAAGCTTACGCTAAAATTATGCCTTAAGACATAACTATTCAACAACCTCTGCATAATAAGGCATACAAACATAGAGAGTCTTGAACAATGTCTGATCTGTAAACTGAAGTTACACTAATAAAAAACAACATATAAACTAATCAAATTCATATATATAAGCAATGGATTTGATCAATCTTACTCAATAAGCACTATACACTAATCAAAAGCACTGTATAAACTAATTAAAATTAAATCAAGCAGACTTTGTTTTCAACTGAACGTATAAACTGATTAAAATTTGAACAAATCAATCGATTCTATGTTTTGTTGAGTCAAAATTATGAGCTGTGAAATCGAATTTCAACTGAAATGTAGCGAAATTGAAATCGAAATCGATCTCATAAAGTATAAATGGATCTAAAGTGAATGAAAATCTATGATCTGCTGAATTAGCCTATTTCTTTCATGTACCAATTGAAGTATTTTGAGAAATTGAGAATCAGAACGTTCATTCAATTAAAGAAAACGTATATAAAAGAACCATAAAATGAAACTCTTTTTATGGTCTTTATGCATATGCAAACCCACGCAATTCAATAACAAATAACAAATCGAAATAATAGATTCATCTCAGATGGCAAACCATTTCGAAATCAATAAAAAAAATTAGTTCAATATTTGTTGGAATTGACACTTTAGATCCAGATAGATCGTATCTTGTAAATTTTAAATTCTTTCTTTTGTATTATTTAATGACCAACAATTGGATTTCTTAATTAAATAATGAGAACTCGCCAATTTATCTTTTGCCAGTCATTTTTTTTTATCAGTTGATTTGAGGAATGTTCAATACATTTTCCTATGTCGTTGCAGCAAAAAATGAGTATAACAAAGCCGACGTGAGTTTTTTTTTTGCCGTAGAATCGCCATTGAAGGTTAGAGAGATCTGCGATTTGGTTTTGGGGTTTGTTGGATTAAGTTTGAGCTTTTATATGTTTCGGAATGAGAGGTAAAATCGTCCTTCTATTATTCAGTAATAGCGTTGAAAGGCAATAATTAAAGGCTTCTGCTTTGAGGGGCAAAAATTAAAGACCAACGCATTTGAAGGGCATTCATGTCAATTGCCCTTTAAATTTTAGTTGGGTAAATATGGACTTCATTTAATTTTTAACTCATTAAAATTTAGGCAAAAATGAGTAAAATATGGGTACCCATATTTGAACCCGCTAGATCCAATAATAGATCATTTTTCTCAAAATAGAAAAAAATGTTTTCCTTAAAGATTTGAAGGAAACTATTTTCCAGACCAATAAAAACACATCAACCGCCCCCCAACCCCACCCCGCCCTCCACCATCCACCTCACCATTTACACCTACCCTACCCTATTTCCCCTACCATGCCCCTTCTCTCAACCACCCTCACCCACCTCTACGTCAACCCCTTACTCCCCCTCCCAATCTATCCCCCACCTACCACCCCATCCCAACTCTAAATATCCCCCTCCCCTCAATTTTTTTATATATATTTTATTTTACTTTTATAAAAAAATTTGTAAAAGAGGAGAATTTTTTTCTTACTTCCCACCCCGACCTTAATCCCTCCACCACCCCGCCTATCCTCCCCCACTGAATTTTCTATTTTATATATTTTATTTTACTTTTATAAAAAAAGATCGAAAAGTGGAAAATGTTTCTTACCCACACTTCCTACCCCCGCCCCTTCCCATCATCCCACAAAATTTCTATTTCAAATATTTTATCTTACTTTTATAAAAATTTATAAAAAGCATAAAAAACTTTCATACCCCATCCCATAAATTTTCTATTTTATATATATTTATCTTTCTTTTATGAAAATTTATAGAAGGTGAGAAATTTTTTCTTACCCCCCCCCCCCCATTCCCACCACCCTATCTACCCCTACGAATTTTCTATTTTAAATAAAAAATGATTTTTTTCTTACCCTATGTCACACCCCAACCTTGGGAGATGTGGCCGGCACCCGGTGCCTCACTTGCCCGAACGTACTACTCTGAAATAAGACTTCTGAACGTATACAACTTCTGGCCGACAAGGGCGTACTAGATTGTAATCTGAATAACAACACAATCAATACAATAGAGGGGCCTACAAGGCCACAATTTGTAAACAGGAATGGGATCTAAACATCTAAAAATGTATGAGGGAAACCAACCCCAAACATATATACATATATACACGGCCGACAAGGTCATAACATAAGTTAACAAAATAATAACCAGGCCGGCAAGGCCATGCACCGTTATTAAATAGATTGGCCAAATCTACGAGCCTCTACGAGTAACTGAACTGTCATATGGTCGGGACAGGGCCCCGACCTACCCATGATCTAAATATATAAACATGAAATAACTTAAACACCTGACCAGGAAGCTCCGAAAGAGGCGAATCTTACCAATCGACGGCTGAGACTCAACAACTCTTACCGGGAGGTCTATCTGGGCCTTTATCTAAACCTGCAGCATGAAATGTAGTGGCCCCAGCAAAAGGACGTCAATACGAATAAAATATACCGGTATATAAAGCATGAATAACAATATGAAAGTATAAGTTGTAAGAAAGGATATAAGAGGTAACATGATGACCTAATAACATGTATGCCACTCAAGGCGAACTATTAAACTCTGAAGCTATTATGAGACTCTTATACATAGAGATGGCAGTGGATCCTTGATCCGGTCAGGATCCGGTGGATTCAGATCCATTTTATAGGATATTGATCTTCAAATTTTTTACCCGACGGATCCGGATCCATTTCTGACGGATCAGATCCAGATCTGGATCTTGTATTTGAGATCCGTATTCGGTCTAGATCCGACCCGTGGATCTGTTTTTTATTAAATATATCCATAACCTAGAATATAATTTTATAAGTATTTTCTTAAATTTTTTCATAATTTCTGTAAAATTCGATAATTGATTTGTGCTTACTGTTTTTGGATAGCTGTTGTCCTAAAATTTTATTAAATTTACCTAGTTATGTAGTTGAGTTATCAATAGGTTAATATGAGTTGTTGGTCTCTTTTAAAGGTTCTGCCAGTGTTTCCCTTTGAGGTTCTAAGAAATGATCTTGGAAACTGTGTTTTTTCTAAACACTATTAACATGATGTCGAGGATTTCATAAGTACTATGATACTTGTTTTTGTTTGGCTTTTGTTGCTATATTATCCTGATTTGGAATAGAAAAAAAATACTTTTGATAAAATTTGAGGAATGCCTACTGTTTGCACCTAGTTTAAATTAGTTTAGTTCTTGGTGTGTGTTTCATCTATATGTTTCTCTGAAGCTAGATTGATAATTGTCTTAATATTCTTTGGCAAATTTTTTTACATGTGGATCCAGATCTGATCCGTGGACCCGATGGATCTGGATCCAGGTATGAAAAACGGATCTGGATCTGCATCTAGTAAAATCCGGTGCAGATCTGATCTGTTGCCATCCCTACTTACACATGTGCTATACTATAATATAATCTTCCCTCCGATTATAGCCCCGGGTGTTTGTATACATATTATTGTCGTCCGATTATAGCCCGGGATGTGTATGCGCATATATAACTGCTCAAGCGATGTTAGTTCAGTGGTGTGTGCAATATACTATAGTAATAATAGCACTTTTGGCCCTCTATAACTCTTAAGACTTTTTTCTTCACTTTGGGATGACATTTGGTCGATGTATAAACTCATGCATTCAATACACTCCATCGGGGAGGAATATGAAACTCAATTATACAACAGACAAGCCAAGACATAGATGATATGAATTCAAGATGGAAAGGTACTCCCGACAAGGGACAAATAAACATGGATTTTTAAGAATTTCGCTTGACGTGTCATTTAGAGTTCAATATACATTTTGTGATTTATGTTTTTCAAAGAAAGGTTATCCTTACATACCTCAATCGCCTTAGTTAAGCTGGTCTTATGGACCTCCGTACGCTCTAGGAATAATTATTTTTAATAATATAAATGATTTGGATCAAGATTGGGTTGATAAACTAGAATTCGATTCATTACAATGTTTAGTCAAACACCTAGGGTGCATATAACTCCATGTTCTTCAACAATGGTGGTTTAACATCAAAACAACCCTCTTAGTTCTACTTAACTTCCTCTTTTTATTCATAAGTCATGAATAAGGTTCAACAACTCAGCACTAATATACACCCAAGTAAGCAACTCAACAACAACACACTTAACCCTATGCTTCTTTCAAGACTTGCCTTACAAGGTTTCTCAGTCACACTCGTACCACTTGTATGAATTCATATACAAGGAGAAGAAGAAGAATCTTACCTTAAATCACAATATTCACTTCCAAATAAGAAGTTACTTCACCTCCAAGGGGACAAATAAACATGGATTTTTATGAACTTCGTTTGACGTTTCATTTAGAGTTCAATGTACATTTTGGATTTCATGCTTTTGAAAGAAGGATTAGCCTTACATACCTGCATCGCTTAACTAACACTAGCTCTCGAACCTCTGTACGCTCTACGAACGAGTATCTACATAACATAGATGATTTGGATTAAGATTGTATCGATAAGCTAGAATTTGATTCATTACAACGTTTAATCAAACACCTAGGGTGCCTATAACTCCATGTTCTTCAACAATGGTGGTTTTAACATCAAAACAACCCTCTTAGTTCTACTTAACTCCCTCTTTTTATTCACAAGTTACCAACAAGGTTCAACAACTCAGCACTAATATGCACTCCAAGTAAGCAACTCAACAACAACACACTTAACCCTATGCTTCTTTCAAGACTTGCCTTATAAGGTTTCTTCAGTCACACTCCTACCACTTGTATGAATTCATAGACAAGGAGAAGAAGAAGATTCTTACCTTAAATCACAATATTCACTTCCAAATAAGAAAGTTACTTCACCTCCAAGGATTCTCCAAATTCAACCCAACAAGGATAAGGATGAGCTAGCGATGATCACAAGATTCTTTATATCTAATTCATATTGTTTACTTGTGGTTCCACTCTAGGATCATAGGAAAACACTTAAAGAGTCTTTTAGGAGAGTTTTAAGTCAGCTTGGTCGAAAATGAAATGAAATGAAGGCTTCCACCGATTTATATAAACGGATAAGGATGCATCGCCTCCATTTTGCTGCTTGATCTGTGGTGCAGATCACATTATGTGGCTGTGGATCACTCTATTTTTTTGAAATAGAAATCCCCACAAAACAAGGGCCAAATCTGCGGCCAAAAATCATCTTTGCGGGCAAATTGCTTTGCATATTGCACTAACATTGATGAACTTCGTCGAAACTTATTTTCTTCGATTTGGTTACCCCCGAAATCTTACGACACTTAACATTTAATTAAAACCCTCCTCAACCTCATAGGGGTAACATGACTTCTCCAGCTTACGTTAACTAGTTTGTGGTGACGCCGACGTACAAAATTACAAGGTGTAACACCCCACACCCTACATACCCCAACTCCACGAATTTTCTTAATAACAATAACATATCCAGTAAAATTCCACAATGTGGAGTCTGAGGAGTGTAGAGTGTATGCGGACCTTACATTTATCAACGTAGGGAGACTGTTTCCGAAAGATCCCCAGCTCAAGAGAAAGCATAAAAAGAGGTAAAAATTCAAAGCAATATGAAAATGAAATAACGAAAGCGACTAAGCCGTGATAAAGCAATTTAAAAACACCACAAATTTTCTATTTTATATATTTTACTTACTTTTATAAAATATTATAAAAAGTGAGATTTTTTTTCTTAATTCAACCCTACCCTCACATGAATTTTCTTTTTAATATATTTTACTTTTATAAAAAATTTAAAAATTTCTCTTACCTCCGCGCGTACCCCTCCCTCACCCCACCAACCCCACCCTACCTCTACCCGATCCCGAATTTTTAATTTCACTGACTAAATTTTTTTATAAATATTGCATTTATATAACATAAATTAACCCATACTCAACCCATTTTTGTTCCCATTTGAACCTGCACACAACCAAACCCACCCATTTCCACCCCTACCCCATATACCAGAAGCCCACATTTGGTAGATGTTCGACCAGGCAGTGTTTTTTTTTCTTTCTCAAATTCATCATCAGCTTTGTTTTGTTGTTTACATCAATGAATAGGGCGACGAAAGCAGCGTTTCAGGCAAACCCTTTCCAGCTAAGGGCCTCTCTTTTTCATTCTTCCCCAATCTTGGAACGCAGAAGACGCACTCATTGGGATTCTGTTAGTCTCTGTCTCCCTCTATTACTTGGCTTTGATTTTGTGATATATATGAATTTTTCTATGTGCAACAAGTTTGATTTTTTGAAGCGGAAATCTAGCTATTTCATGGTAGTTGAACTATTTTGTTTTGTACAGAAGACAGCAATACCATGAATTGTTTTTCCGTCTCTCTCTCTCTCTCTGGCTTTTCATTTGTGGTAATAGAATTGTAAAGTTTGCTCCTTTTCCTTGTTGTGCAGGGGAGAAGTGCTTATAAAGGCTCATCAAGGGTGAGCATATACTATGTTGCTTTAATAACCTTGTATCCTGTCATTCTAATTGCTCAATGACATCTTCGGTTTACTTTTCCTTGTTTAATTTCAAAAACAAAAAATAAATAAATTGTGCTTTCCTTCAGATTATGACTAGTGGAATTACATTTAATGTTGCGAAATAGGTATCTCCCTTTGGTTTGGTTAATGAGGAATAAATCCAGTTCAATCTACTCTATATGGTAGTTTGCCAAGGTTAGCTTCTTAAGTTACCATATACCATTAAGATGTGAAGAAGCTCAAGGAAGAAGTTAACCTTGTCATTTTTAAGTTTTATTTCTTCTTGACATGGAATTCAGCAAAATCCCCTGAGTTTAACACAATAAATTAGCAAAAGCTTGTGCATTTTAAATAATTGGTAAAGACTTAGAAATATACAACAACAACAACATACCCAGTGAAATCCCACACCGTGGGGTCTGGGGAGGGTAGAGTGTACACAGACATGTCAGGAAAATTTTAAAAGAAAAAGAAATCGAGAATGCTCAATTTTTGTCCTAACTTGTTTGTGTGTCGTGTATCACGCAGATTGTTGAGTAGTTTAACATTTCCATGGTTAGGATGGCTGGTTACTTGAGCATTTTGTCTCTCAACTTTGCAGTCGTCTCTGAGTCATGTTTAACCTTTGAACTGTTGAACTATTAATTTACAACAAATCACTTGTTTTATGTCTTTTCTTGTTATTCTACTTAAAGTAAATGTGAATTATCATGTCTTCAGTAGTAATTGGTTATGTTAAACCTAAATGTGAAATACATTTATCAAATAGTTAATGATCAAGTTGAGGGGAAAAGAGTCTAGCTTGATGGATGGAGTGAATGATGTGAAATTCTAATCACAGTTTATCCAGTATAAACTATGTGTAACCAATCCATGCATATGCATTTTTATCAAACTATACCAATGTTGAAATGCTTTTCGAAATGCATAATAAAGGTCTTCTGAGCAGTGTTCTGTGTACATGATTTGTTGCTACCGAGTAGCTTTTGCAATCATCCTAGTATAAAAAAAGTGCACTAAGCTCCAGCTATGCGCGGGGTCCGGGGAAGGGCCAGACCACAAGGGTCTGTTGTACGCAGCCTTACCTTGCATTTCCGCTTGAGAGTGTTTCCACGGCTTGAACCCATGACCTCCTTGTCACATGGCAGCAACTTTATCGGTTACTCCAAGACTCCCCTTCCAATCATCCTAGTAAACCGAACCTAAAAATCAGCTACATGCATACAACTTTCTTTGTACTAGACCAAAGAGAATGGAAATAATATGTTGATTCTTGGCTTTAGGAAACTTAGTTTTTCAAAGTGGGGGACATGGTTAGGGCATGATATTCCTAATAGAAATAAAATTAAGAGATAACCTTGCCTTAGAATTAGGAGTTTCATGCATAAGCTTTTGCTCCGTATCAACTCCCACTCTCCTCTCTCCCCTATCCCCAACTGTCATCTCCTCTCCTCTCCCTTATCCCCAACGGTCAAATCCCATCCCCTCCCCCGACGGTAACCCATCCGACCAGCAATCAGGTAATGACGCCGGACTACTACAAGTCCAGGTAACGCCGGTGACTTTTCCAGCCAGATTTCCTTTTCTTCTCTCCTCTTTTCTTCTTTTTCTTCTCTTTTCTTTTTCTCTTTTCTTTCTCTGCTTCTAGCGCTCCGACCGGCGGCCAGAACACTGATGCTCCGACGCCGGCGACTCTTTCCGGCATCATTTTTCGGCCAGTCCTCTCTTCTCTTTTCCTCTCTTTTTTCCTTTTCTTTCCCTCTTTTGTCTTTTGTTTTTCTTTTCGTTCAGGTCTCTGCCGATACTTGAGTTTTCGGGCAACTTCCGGTGGCGAGCAGTAAATTTCGGCAGTGAACAGTAACTCCCGACGTTGAACAGTGACTTTCGACGACAAACATGTTCGGTTCAATTGGAGTTTGTACCTCCGGTTGCTCGTATCTATTCTTTGTCCTTATCCCTGTATTTAAATTTTGACACTTCACTGTATAGCTTCTTGCCTTTACGTTCTTGCATTTACTCTTCTTGCCTTTAGTTATATCAATCTTGGTGTTCTTGTTTTAGGTGTAAACCTTTGATTGGTCTATTAGTTTATATCCGCTTTAGTGGCTTTGGTGACTGATGGTAGACTAAGGTCATGTTTTCGGTCGGGGACGGGGTTGGGGGTTAACTGGGAAAGGGAGATGCTAGGCCAAGAATAGGGTCTTGGAATATTGAGACTTTAACGGGGAAGGCCATAGAGCTAGTTAAGATTTTTAAGAAGATGAGGATTAATATAGCATGTGTTTAGGAGACCAAATGGGTAGGACCTAAGGCTAAGGATGTGGACGGGTATAAGTTATGGTTCTCGGGTAGGTCGAAGTATAGGAATGTGGTATGCATTTTGGTAGACAACAAGATAAGGGATCAGGTGGTAGAGGTTAGGAGGATCAATGATAGGATGATAGCGATTAAATTGGTAATTGGAGGGTTCACTATGAACATTATTAGTACGTACGTGCCGTAGGCGGGCTTGGACGAGGAGAAGAGGTGCTTTTGGAGGATTTGGACGAGGTGGTGGGAGGTATACTACCCACTGAGAAGTTATTTGTAGGAGGGGATTTCAATGGACATATCAGGTCACGTCCGGGGGTTATGATGACATGCATGGAGACTTTGGCCTCGGGGACAGGAATGGGAGAGACGTCTCACTTTTAGAATTCGCTAAAGCTTTTGGGATGGTGATAGCCAATTCGAGGTTCATAAAAAAGGAGGAGCACTTGGTGACTTTCCGTAGTTCGGTGGCTAAGACTTAGATAGAATTTTTGCTCTTTAGGAAGGTTGACAACGGTCTTTGTAAAGACTGCAAGGTTATTCCGAGTGAGTATCTTACAACCCGATATAAGCTTTTGGTGATGGATTTGGAGATCAAGATGGAGAAGAATAAGAGGGTTGTGGATGACAGACTAAGAATCAAATGGGGGAGTTTGACCATGGCTAATGCAAAGGAGATGGGGGAGAGGTTGATGGCCAGGGGGCTTGGGGGGAGTAGTGGGGATGCAATCGGTATGTGGGACATGATGGCCTTGCATTCGGGAGGTAGCTAGAGAAGTACTAAGGGTCTCGCGGGATAGCTGTGGTGGGTATCGAGGGGACTGGTGGTGGAATGGTAAAGTTCAAGAGAAGGTGGAAGCAAAGAAAGTGGTGTATGTGAAATTGGTAGAAAGCAAGAATGAGGTGGAGAAGTGGACGAATAGGGAATTATATAAGATGGCGAGGAAGGAGGCAAAACTAGCGGTTACGGCAGCGAAAACGACGGCTTTTGAACACTTTTATGTGTAATTAGAGGAAAAAGGTAAGGATAAGAAGTTGTACAGATTAGCCAAGGTGAGTAAGAGGAGGACCCGTGACTTTGATCACGTGAGGTGCATCAAGGATGAGGACGGCAAAGTACTGGTGGAGGACGTGCATATTAGACGGAAGTGACAGTCTTATTTTCATAAACTCTTGAACGAAGAAGGAGATAAAGACATCGTGCTAGGAGATTTGGAGCAATTCGGAAGGTACCAGGATTTTGGATATTGTAGAAGTATTAAGGTTGAAGAAGCTAAGGGTGTTGTTCGCAGGATGCGCAGGGGACGAGCGACCGGGCCGGATGAGATTCTAGTTGAATTTTGAAAGAGCGCAGGCAGGACAGGTTTGGAGTGACTGACTGAGTTGTTTAATGCCATTTTTAAGATGACAAGAATGCTCGAAAAATGGAGGTGGAGTACAATGATTCCTTTGTACAAAGAACAAAGGTGACATCCAGAGTTGCAACAACTATAGGGGTATCAAGCTGGTAAGCCACACTATGAAAGTTTGGGAAAGGGTCATGGAGATGAGGGTGAGAAGAGGCGTGTCTATTTCTGAGAATCAGTTTGGATTCATGCCGGGACATTCGACTACAGAAGCCATTCATCTTATTAGGAAGTTGGTAGAGCAGTATAGGGAGAGGAAGAGAGACTTACATATGGTTTTCATCGACCTCGAGAAGGCATACGACAAAGTCCCTAGGGAGGTTCTGTGGAGATGTTTGGAGGTTAGAGGTGTACATGCGGTTGTACACTAGTGCGATCAAGGATATGTATGATGGAGCCGAGGTCAGGGTACAGACAGTAGGAGGAGACTCAGAACACTTTTCAGTGATGACGGGGCTGCACCAGGGATCAACTCTTAGTCCATTCTTATTTGTCTTGGTGATGGATGGACTGATGCGACAAATTCAAGGGAATGTGCCATGGTATATGTTATTCGTAGATGACATAGTCCTGATTGATGAGACTCGCAGCAGAGTGAACGCGAAGCTGGAGGTTTGAAGGCAGATTATGGAGTCTAAAGGGTTCAGGCTGAGTAGGACCAAAACAGAATATTTGGAGTGCAAGTTCAATAACAGGAGCGACCATGAGATAGACGTGGAGGTGAGGCTTGGTACTCATGTCATTCCAAAGAAATGAAGCTTCAAGTATCTCGGGTCTATTATCCAAGCGAATGAAGAGATTGATGACGATGTCACACATCGTATTGGTGCAGGGTGTATGAAATGGAGGCTCGCATCTGGAGTTTTGTGCGATAAAAATGTGCCACCAAAACTTAAAGGCAAGCTCTATAGGGCGTTGGTTAGATCGACTATGTTGTATGGGGCGGAGAGTTGGCTAGTCAAGACTTCGCACATTCAAAAGATGAAAGTTGCGGAGATGAGGATGATGAGATGGATGTGTGGGTATACAAGGAGGGATAAGATTAGAAATGATGATATCCGGGACAGAGTGAGAGTGACATCGGTGGAGGATAAGATGCGGGAAGTGAGTTTGAGATGGTTCGGGTATGTGCAGAGGAGAAGCACAAATGCCCCAGTGCGGAGGTGTGAGAGGTTGGCTATGGACGAGTTCAAGAGGGGTAGAGGTAGGCCGAAGAAGTATTGGGGAGGGGTGATTAGACGGGATATAGCGCAGGTGCAACTTCCTGAGGACATGACCTTAGATAGGGGGTTGTGGAGGACACAGATTATGGTAGAAGAGTAGTAGTTAGTTGAGCGTAGTCCTACTTACGCTTACATACTGTTAGTTGTAGTGTTATTATTATAGCTCTGCTTCGCCTATCATACTAGTAGGCGCAGTATTATTTTATAGTTCCCTGTCATTTGATTTCTGCTGTTGTATGTTTTTTCGTGTACTTTGTTTATCTTATTTACCTGCGTTGGTTATTGCTTTTTTAAAATGCTTTATCATGGCTTATTTGCTTTTGTTACCATCATTTTCATACTGTTTTAAATTTCTTATCCGGGTCTGACCGTTTCTCTTGCTTTGCTTGTGCTTATGCTTTGCCTTGAGCCGATGGTCTTTCAGAAATCTCTCTACGTACCAAGGTAGAGGTTAGGTCTGCGTACACTCTACCCTCCCCAGACCCACATTGTGGGACTTCGCTAGGTATGTTGTTGTAGTTTTCAAGGTGGAGTTTACATAAGTCTAATAAATCTTTAGGCTGTTATCTTAATGGGAATGTAGGCGTTGAGTTGATTGAAGCTCATAGATTGAAAATGATAGCGTGTTTGTGGATGTCAGACAACAAAACTGTTCATGTTTCTCACTGGCAAAAAAATGTGTTCGTCTTGTGATTAGACTATGCAGCATGGCCTGAATGATGCAGTTTCTCTGGGTTTATAGAAGCTAGAAAGATGTTTTTGGCGCTGAGTGGTGTTTGCTTGTCTTGGTCTATACATTTTATGAGGTTACTAGATCTTCATGTAATTGCAGTGTGGTTACATTTCTTATATATGGGAGCGTTACCAAAAATTAATGGTTCTGATACAGTAAAACTAGTCCTTGGTCCTAAACTAGTTGGAACACATGAATTCTCAATATCTATTCCGCTCCATCCCAATACTTAATACTTTATCTTTTGAAACAAGTACAAGTAGTGGTTCTGCTAAGCATATAAACTCCTGCTCGGCCAGTATTCTATTTTAGTTACAGTGAGATGCTTCATTTTCTGATGTTTTAGGTAAATATTATATTGATTGCCAGCTATTGTTGCAGAAATCAAACTTCTACTCCAGAAGATATAGGAAGCTGAACTCAAGGCAGGCACTGTTTGAGAGTGTCAATGGATTTGCTGAACAGTTTTTTCAGGTCATTCATGAGCCAAAATAGATTTTTTATTGCTGAATTCATGTTCCTTTAACATGCTTCTAGTGGTATAAATGCTTTTTTTAATTTATAGAGCGGCCGTTGGAACTTTTTATATGGTAAGATAGATTCTTGCATGCACTTTGTGGTGTCTGATGGTTGTAAAATGGAGGGGAAAAAGGAAAGCCCATGCCAGGTAGGTCACAGTTACTGAGTTTGACTATGGCTTGGGTTGGACTGATGGGACCTTGGCCCTTAGCATAGGCCAGATCATGTTTACCCTTGGGTTACTTTTCAAATGCGTCTGTGATAAACATCTCTGTGGCTACAAGTAAATCCATGTACTCGCTGGGCTACTAAGGTTTCTCATTCAAGATTCAATTGGTCCCAAAAAATGGGGATCTTCAAGATAACTTTATAAATTAACAATAGCATATAACAAAGCTTAGTCCTAGCTCAAAGAGATGTAATACCAAATGGCCCAAGAATTCCTGTTCTTATGTACTAGAAAAGAGTATGTAGCGTATCAAAGGAATGTGAAAATATCTGCGAAGAATAGAATATACTATGATTAGTCCAGTTTGTGTTAGAATATATTGCTTGGTTGGCGGATACATTAGGTTATCGTGGAATATGTTTACTTGGCTTATCACACACCCCAATAGCAGATGTGTATTTAGCTAGTTGAACGAATCGACAACTTCATTATATAACTACTATTTCTAATTAAACTCTTAACAAAACATTATAACTACTCCAGTTTGTTCATTATGAATTAGAATATTGAAGAAGTTAATGATAATTTCAGTAGAATGGAGGGGTTCGGGACAGGAAGTGCATTTAGTTGACTAGGAAGGTATTACCGGATAAAAATGGCTTCATATTTGAAGGGTTACTCTTTCTGTTTCGGTCATGTTAGTACCTGCTGTTTGAACTGTGGATCAGCTCTCGAGTGATTTAACAGTTCAATGTGTTTTGCATGTGCACTCTTTATCTCTCTGATGAATACACTACCGGAATAACTAAGGAAGTGTTAGATGACCTTGATAACCTCATTGGTCTGAAGTTGGATTGTAATTGAATTTGCTTTTTGTTGATATCTAGCTTGGGAATATCCCAACAAAGTTTTTCCCTGCTGATCAGTATTAGCAGCAATACGAATCCTTACTGGAAGATCACGTAATCACACTCGAGAGGGAGACTTGGTGAATGTGCAGTTTCACGGTGAATTCTAGAATTGTGGATGCTTGAAAGAAATTGACTCTATTCATCTGTCTTTTTCTGGACCTTCCAGTGGGAAAACACTGGGAAATATAAGAACTGTATTGTGTGTAAGCAGAAAATGGAAAACATTACCATCTTATCCTCTTGACTTACTTAGCATGACTAGATGTTTGATAGAGACATTGAGGCTTGTTTGTTAGTTGGGAAAGACTGTCATGCAGCTCCTTGGGTAATGGGTAAATCATTAATGAATAAAGCCGAGGTCTTTTATTTGAACATGTAAAGTGCCAGATGACTTTTGAGGACATTCTGCAATTTGCTTGATATGGAATTGAAATGTGATTGTTTAATGATTTCCGTTCATTGTTATTGCTAACAATAACGTACCCAGTGTAATCCCGTCTGGGAAGGGTGTGTGTACACAGACCTCACCCCAACCTTGTGAAGGTAGAGAGGCTTGAATAAATTTAGTACTTTTTGCAATGGAGGTTCCTCTTTTCCAGTAACACAGTGTTACTGACAACATTATTCTCTTTTCTAGAAAGGGAGCTTTGAGTTTAAAAGCTTGGAACCTTTTCGCCTTATCGAGTAGCTGCTTACATTGCATTCAGTTTTCAAAGCCTGAATCACTAGACTAGCACTGTTCAAGGGAATTGTACTAAGAACTATGTTGCCACTTTCCAGCTTATCAAACACATTACTTAATTTAAACTCTGGAGTCCAATCCTATTAATTGTTAGTTTTAAAGAAACTATCCACTATAACGTTGTTTTTCAGCATTTCAGGGTGGGCATCATGACTGTGATGAATATGATCCATCTTCAAGCCGAGACAGTTCATGGTTTAGACGTGATTTCAGGGCCAGTGGAAACAAAGGGGGAAGATCAAGGAACAAGGAACAACATCAACAGAGTAAGTGCACCTTTTGTATAGAGTTTCTAGGGAACTTCACCTTTTGTTGGAATTCGATCTTGTAAAATACAACCATTTTTAGCTCCAAAAGTGTCATGTAAAGAGCCTACTTTTCTTTCTCTGTGTATGTCGTTTGACAGACCCCCATTTAGCTATCAGCCTGTGCCTTTTGAGTATTTAGCAATAGCTGATTTTCATGAACTCTTTTTTTCAGGAGGGTTCCAATTCTTTGAGGATGAAGATATGGAGATAGAGACCTTTTTCCGTTCAGCATTTGGCGGAAACAGATACTACTACTGGTCATTTATCAATGAAGAACTACAATGGAGGAACTCATCAAACTACTCTAACAGCCATCGGTGGAATTGGAGACATCAATACTCGGACTATGATGAGTCAACAGACTCTGAGAATTCAGAGTCAGATTTGAGTTCAGAGCGTCTGACTCTTGGATTAAATACATCTGGCCCTTTGAATCTGGAAGATGTTAAGAATGCGTGGGTGTTCAATGAATTGCCAGCTACCAATTAATTTACTTTCTGATGTGTTTTGATATCCTTATTGGCAAAAGTAATATCTATATCACTGATTGCACATGCTTTACATTTGCAGATATCGCGTATGTGCACTGAAATGGCATCCTGATCGCCACCAGGGCTCATCTAAGGTATGTCTATTTCATTACTATTACATTTTTGTTTTGATGTTTTCCCTTTTCCACCTGCATCCATCATACTCCACTCAGCGGAAATACTCTGTGCTTCATTTACGAAATATGCAGTCCTATACTTAGCTCCATGAGCTCACACCTATGGTTGATATGCTCCTTTAGCATTTTGAGGGGCTGGCTTGGAAGAATCTATCTTGTGTCTCTTCATCTGTTATCAAGCTTGTGTTGTCAGGCTTCATTAGGTCTTAGGATTAGCTGTTTCATCTGAATGATTGGCCGAGCTCCTTGTCACGACCCAATTCAAGGGCGTCGTGGTGGAACGTACACTATCCCCGGGTAGGCGAACCATCCCAAAAATCCTTTTTAACACGAACTTAAACATTGTGGAAATAAATTAAGAAATTACAAAGATATAACAATTCTCATTCAAATTACTAAATGTCAAATCCCTTGCAACACTTTTCCCAAAACCTGGTCTGACTCGTACAATGACTTCTAAGATACAATAAAAAGAAAGGTACAACAACACTGCCCTGAGTGAATAAGGGCAGTCTGACTAGGATGAAGACCAAGGCTGCCAATAGGACTTGAAAGACCTTGGTCCAGGTCTGAACCGGATCATTCATTTGAATAATAATAAAGAATAGAACAAAACAAAAGAAATCTACAACCAAGATGAATTGCAGTACTATTCATAAATAGGGATTTTATTTCGGGCATATTCGAACAGTTATACATAGATCAATACGAAAAACAGCCCATGAAAATATCTTATGCCTAACCACGGCGACGATTGAAAGGGCACTCCGTACGACAAGAGCATAATTGTTAGAATACCTTAGAACCCATGGTGATATGTACTAATATCCTTCCCGAAATTTCAATGTAGAATTCTATTTCATTCTATATTTTTTTAATTAAACTATATCATCGTAGAGCATCTCAGACAGTATAGGCTTATTAGCCTATCATATGAAATAATAAGAAATATAAAAGAGAAGGGGAGAGAATAGTACCTAAGCTGTGTCTAGGAAAGAGAAAGTATACAACGAAAACTGAAATATTATTATGAAGAGAATTTTTACAGTGCTTGGTGATTTTCTTTCAAGGCTTGCCTTACAACCGAAAGAGAATCCCCTTTTATAGATGAAGGCGGACTTCAAAACTGAATACAATTTACAAAATAAAAATAGTAAACGAATCTAATAATTACATATGGACAAACAACTTTGCGGAAAGGAAAACTTTACATAAAGTAAGATAAGATTCTCCGACATACGTCGCTTTCTTATCTTGAAAAAGGAAAACTTTTATAAAAAGTTAAAAACTTTATTAAAGTTCTAAAAGGACATTTGTCCTATCCGGTCATTATTGAATCCGTGTGACCACCAATGTCACTTCACTCTGACATTTTTGCTTTTCCTTTTGAATTGGTGTCCTCCTTCTTGGATTTGTGTTTTTGTTGGATTTCCTCTATTAGGCTGTCAAACAGATCTTCTGTTATTGGATGGTAAGTATAATCCTCCAATGGTTGTGATTCACCTTCTAGGCAAGCATATTGGTTGTCATCAGGGACATCTCTTATGGATGCGGTAGATGTCTCGGAATAGGGACTATCATCCACCTTTGCCTTAATTTTTTTTATGAAATCCTCATTTATCTTATCAAGATATGCTGACATGAGATCCTAGTCTGATGCTTGGGAATTTCGGACTTTAGTAGTTTTTTCCAATTTGGAAAAGAAAGATGATTCATCTTCTTTAGTCTTTTTCTCTATATGATGGCTATTTTTAAGACTTTTAATTTCTAATTGCCATCCATAATGACGAGTTTTGTCTTCTGGATCTATCTAATAATTTGGACCAGAACTTACAAAGGAATTTCCTTTTGAGACATAATGTCTTGCTGATTCCTTCTTGCTTCTGGAATCCATTTCCATATCCAAGGGATTCCTGCCTGCATGAAGAAAAATAATGAAGCAGATCCTTCTATATAATCAGAGGAATTTTCTGGGTTAACACATGGTGTTACTTGAACCCATTCTTTGTAGAAAGCCATATAAGGCTCATGTAAGACCTGAATTTCAGGTCCAATGACACTTCACCACGGGAATATCCATCCTGGAAGTAATAAACCATTCTGACTGCTTTTAAAAATCTCAGGATTAATTTTAATCCATCAGGAATGACCATGTTTTCGATTTTCATAGTAGAAAACCTGAGTGAAAGCATTGATATAATCATAGTAATTAAATGCCATCTTAATGGTCGTTCGAGGAATTATAAATTTCTTTGATCTGAATGGGTTAATTCCTCACTCATAAAGAGATATAATCTTAATTTTGAAAAATTCCTTTCTGCTCCAGACTTATTATCTGGGAACGATGTGATCTCAGCAGTGCTAGTCGCAATAATGATATATTCATAATACATCATATTCTTTCCTTCTGGGAAAGGATTGTAGAAATTTTCTATATATCGATTCATTAGAATCCAAGGATCATTTAGATAATTTTTATCTTCATGATGTAGGTAGAGAATTGTCTCTTCATGACCCTTGACCAAATATTGGTCTTTGTTTTCTTTCTCCGATTGTTGGAGTTTTTCGGCATATGAGCCTTGTTGTTGGCTACTAGAAGAGCCTTCTTTGTCCACGAGTATTACTCTTGGAATATTGGAAATATTATTTCCAGTGGAACTAGATTTGCCAGAGGCTCGTCCCGAATCTCTGCCTCTACCCCTATTAAGAGTAGGTGGTGTCCATTCTGGACGCATCTTATCCCTGCAAATATTTACGAGTAAGAAAGTCAGGGAGTGAATTATCTTTTCCTTTAAGATATTGAATTTCAAAATCAAATGGGGCTAAATGTGCATGCCATCTTTCAAACATTTGTTTGGACACTTCATGTTTAAAATCTTTCTGAAACATGAATTTGGCTGAACTTTGTATTATAACGATCACCCTGGAATTTCAGGACGCACTTAACTATAGCAAGAATTTCTTTAGCTATAGTAGCATAATTCTTTTGACTATTAGTCCATTTTCCTGAATGATACCGAACAAGATATTCTTTTGACTAATGACTCAGAGGAGACTATGAGTTCAGACTATGAAGATCCTTACTCCTTCTCTACGGAAGATGAAGCTCCTTGCACCTGCATTGCAAAAGATAAATGTCAGGCTATCAAGGATAATGAAGAAACTGATAATGAGTTTTATAAACTTCAAGCACAATTCTCTAGCTACAATATAAATGTCATAAATGGAGAAGTCAGTGACCTACTGGATATCTTGTTCGGTATCATTAAGGAAAATGGACTAATAGTCAAAAGAATTATGCTACTATAGCTAAAGAAATTCTTGTTATAGTTAAGTGCGTCCTGAAATTCCAGGATGATCTTTATAATACAAAGTTCTTAATAAGAACAGACTGCAATGCAGCCAAATTCATGTTTCAGAAAGATTTTAAACATGATGTGTCCAAACAAATGTTTGCAAGATGGCAGGCACATTTAGCCCCATTTGATTTTGAAATTCAATATCTTAAAGGAGAAGATAATTCACTCCCTGACTTTCTTACTCGTAAATATTTGCAGGGATAAGATGCGTCCAGAATGGACACCACCTACTCCTAATAGGGGTAGAGGCTTGGGACAAGGCTCTGGCAAATCTAGTTCCACTGGAAATAATATTTCCAAGAGTAATACTCGTGGACAAAGAAGGCTCTTCTAGTAGCCAACAACAAGGCTCATATGCCGAAAAACTTCAACAATCGGAGAACGAAAATAGAGCAATATTTGGTCAAGGGTCATGAAGATAAAAATTATCTAAATGATCCTTGGATTCTAATGAATCGATATGTAGAAAATTTCTACAATCCTTTCCCAGAAGGAAAGAACATGATGTATTATGAATATATCCTTATTGCGACTAGCATTGCTGAGATCACATCGTTCCCATACAATAAGCCTAGAGCAGAAAGGAATTTTTCAAAATTCTATCTTAAGAAGATTATATCTCTTTATGAGTGGGGAATTAACCCATTCAGATCAAAGGAATTTATAATTCTTCGAACGACCATTAAGATGTCGTTTAATTACTATGATTATATCAATGTTTTCACTCAGGTTTTCTACTATGAAAATCGAAAACATGGTCATTCCTAGTGGATTAAAATTAATCCTGAGATTTTTAAAAGCAACCAGAATGGTTTATTACTTCCGGGATGGATATTCCCGTGGTGGAGTGTCATTGGACCTGAAATTCAGGACTTACAGGAGCCCTATATGGCTTTCTACAAAGAATGAGTTCAAGTAACACCATGTGTTACCCCAGAAAATCCCTCTGATTATATCGAAGGATCTGCTTCATTATTTTTCTTCATGCAGGCAGGAATCCCTTGGAAATGGATTCCAGAAGCAGGAAGAATTAGCAAGGCATTATATGTCTCAAAAGGAAATTCATTTGTAAGTTCTGGTCCAGATTATTAGATAAAGATCCAGAAGACAAAACTCGTCATTATGGATGACAATTAGAATGCGATATATCTTCACTAGTTAAAAATACCCATCATATGGAGAAAAAGACTAAAGAAGATGAATCGTCTTTCTTTTCCAAATTGGAAAGAACTATTAAAGTCCGAAATTCCCAAGCATCAGATGAGGATCTTATGTCAGCATATCTTGATAAGGTAAATGAGGATTTCATAAAAAAATTGAAGGCAAAGGTGGATGATAGTCCCTATTCCGAGACATCTACCGCATCCATGAGAGATGTCCCTGATGACAACCAATATGCTTGCCTAGAAGGTGAATCACAACCATTGGAGGATTATACTTACCATCCAACAACAGAAGATCTATTTGGCAGCCTAATAGAGGAAATCCAACAAAAACACAAATCCAAAAAGGAGGAAACCAATTCAAAAGGAAAAGCAAAAAATGTCAGAGTGAAGTGACATTAGTGGTCACGCGGATTCAATAATGACCGGATAGGACAAATGTCCTTTTAGAACTTTATAAAAGTTTTCCTTTTTCAAGATAAGAAAGCGACGTATGTCGGAGAATCTTATCTTACTTTATGTAAAGTTTTCCTTTCCGCAAAGTTGTTTGTCCATATGTAATTATTAGATTCGTTTACTATTTTTATTTTGTAAATTGTATTCAGTTTTGAAGTCCGCATTCATCTATAAAAGGGGACTCTCTTTCAGTTGTAAGGCAAGCCTTGAAAGAAAATCACCAAGCACTGTAAAAATTCTCTTCATAATAATATTTCAGTTTTCATTGTATACTTTCTCTCTCCTGGACACAGCTTAGGTACTATTCTCTCCCATTCTCTTTTATATTTCTTATTATTTCATATGATAGGCTAATAAGCCTATACTGTCTGAGATGCTCTACGATGATATGGTTTAATTAAAAAAAATAGAATTCTACACTGAAATTCCGGGAAGGATATTAGTACATATCACCGTGGGTTTTGAGGTATTGTAACAATTATGCTCTTGTTGTACGAAGTGCCCTTTCAGCCGTCGCTGTGGTTAGGCATAAGGCATTTTCATGGGCCGTTTTTCGTATTGATCTATGTATAACTGTTGGAATATGCTCGGATTAAAATCCCTATTTATGAATAGTACTGCAATCTAAACACGTTTGGGCTTCCAATTTCATTTTTAGGCAAAACCCTCCAATTTGAAACCCTAGATTTCTCCCAATCTCAAAATGGATTCCAATCGTCAAATTAAACATTACCATACCCTCTACATTAACCAACTCTAGGTTATAATATTAAAGCAAGAAGATCATTAACAAGCCTCCAACCCATGATTTTAAGTCTCGTATTCTCACATAGAACCTAGGTTAGTTCTACCCAAATAATGAATTCAACCTAGATTAGAAGACATAATAATGAGATGGAAGATGATGAAAGTCCCCAAAACCCCCCCTCTACCGAGCTCAAACTCCAAAATATGATTATGGGGAAATGATTTTGGAAAAGCATTAAATTCTAGGTCTGGAAAACAGTGATTCCGCTTTGGCGAAAATCGACCTTGCCGAAGCGAGTCGCCTAGCGGAAAACCAGCTGCAGAGGCAGATCGCAGGGGCCGACTTTCATCACCCTGCCAAGGCCTCATCTGCGAATCAACCTCCTCAGAGGCGGCTCCGCAGAAGCGGTCGCTGGTGCGACACACCAGAAACCAGCCGCTCAAGAACTTATCAAATTTTCTCCCAAATTGCAGAAACATTCCTGATACCCTTGTATACAAACCAAATATGCTACTCAAAGGTAAATGACGCTACGAACTCGTTCGCGCACTTGGATTTCTCATACGATCGAGCTAAGACTCACTTTTCTACGAAATCACCTAAAATAATCAAATTTCACAATTCTACAAATAGTAGCACAAAATACATCCGAACCCCTCGGAAAGCGAACCAAGGACTCGATTAAGTCAAATGATGCTCCAGAACTACCGGAAGCAACGAAACCCGGAAACAAACCCATATACTCAAAAGTCAACTTTAATTTCATTTCAAAACTATTCATTTTGGGGTTTTATTTCGAAAATCATTTAAAAGACCCTCGGGAACTGTGCTACCCATTCCTGCGAGTCACAAACCCCAAACAGAGTCTACAGGAAGAGTAATTTAGTCGAATAGAGGTCTTTAGCTAAAAACGACTGGACGGGTCGTTAAAATCAGATACCAATTAAACAAACATTCGTGTTCAAACGAAAAAGGGAAATACAAAACCGGCGAGTAACCAAGGATTCTCCATTATAGCCTCATGAAAGCCTCAACGACAAGAATTATACATGTAGTACTACTTGTTCACTGTATCAGTCAAAACTGCCTTTAACTTCTCTCAAAACCCAAAGTTCTATTTCTTCATAACCGAAATTCCTTTCATAGTTAGATTCTCGAATGTAAGAATTGACTCCGCTCGAATTCAATGATTTGATCATTGATCCCACAAATACCACCTTAATCTCCACAATCCTCTTGTTGTAGCCACAACCCATTGTCCAACCTCTACTGATAAAATAGTATGATTCTACTAATCTTCTTTCACAACTATCAATGTCATCATCCTTTGTACCAAGATTCCATAGAAACGCATAGACACACGCCACGAGCCCAAATTATGACTTCCTTTCGCTTGAAAAGAATCCTTGCTTTATCTGAGAAAATTCTAAGTAATTCCATCAAAAAATTGATCTTATCCAAGGCCGATGGTGCTAATTTCAATTTCATTAGTTCCGTAATCCGGAGTTGAAACCTCTCAGTCCAAACCCATCTCCTAAATCTGCTCAAATATTCAAATCTGCTCAAATATTCAAATCACCATACTATATGCACACCTACTGATTACTTTGTCGTGCCCCATCCGTAGAAAAATCCACTAACCACTCCAGAAATCTTTCATGATCAATTGTACCTCCTCATACGCCAAGTAACAACGTGACCCATTAGAGCTGCCTGAATAGTTGCCATCCGTAAAAATTATCATTAATCTTACTCGTAAACTTCGATGAGATCCGGCAACTCTGTCATACTTCAATTCTGAACTAAAACCATCGATTCCAAAAGTTGAATCCTATCCAAGTCGTCCACTTAGTATCGAAGACTATACCTTATGATTGAAATCTTCATATTTCTTAACTCCCACCCGATACACAAGTCTGATAGAACCCCCTGAACACTAAATACAAGCGATCTTCCTTGTACTTTCTCTTAACTCGCCCACAACTCTGAACACCGCATCGAACCTCCTATTGTAATATCTCCCTACGCCTTTAACTATGAAAAATGTATCAAATTTGTCGTAGTTTACCAGCCTTACCAATTCTTGACGTATCAACCTTACAATCCATGTACCTTATCTTGTGCATTTACTCTGATGTCTTTAGTATTGAAGTGCTCATTCATGCTATTAGTCCACAATGCTTCAGCATAACCTACCACCACAATCACAGCCTTTTTTCAAAAATATAACCTTAACCTTCAAACTGAAGAGATTCTCAAGATTCCCTCTTATCAATCCACTCTATACCATTCATCTATGAATGCCACATAATTACCCATCTTGATACAACGTCAATCGCCAATCCAAAACCCCATGGAACATTCGCCCTAACACTTGGTCAATTACCATAGACCTACTCCTCCGAGCGTACTAAACAATTCCACCCCATCTGAAAGATGCGTAGATAATGCCAACATAATCCACACCGACTTAAGTAATCCTGCTACTTTGAATTCAAGTCCTTTCCCTTGCCCGAAGATGTACCTTACTCCTTTCGATTCTCGATCAACTGTACCTTTACCTTGATTTTTCACTTCCCACCTTTCATTCAAATTACATCCACCACTAACAACTGATCATTACTCAAACCTGCTCCAAGGTGTACCGAAATATCATAGGTCTCGTAAAATAGCTGAGCCGATCCTGGAGATAGTAAGACACTGCATACCCAAATAACCGAGAGTTTTCCTGGCCCCGCTCGAACTCTAAAACTGAAAGCTCCTCCAAACCCGGTGCATCATAAGTACAATCCTCTATAAAGTTCCTCCACTAAAAAGGGCACTGACACACTCTGGTTATTCCTAATCCAACATCATTTAGCACCCAAGCGATAACTTAAACTATCACTGAACTGGTCCATAATCCGAAGGTTGTTCCTTATTTACCGAACATACAGTCCTGCTAACGTCCTCACATAGTTCACCGAAGTACCCTTGCCAAAAATCCTTAAGCGAGATAATCCTTCTTCCATCTTGGTTTATGAGTTTACTGACCCAATCATCGATATCTGAAAGCTCTTCACAACTAGAATTCATTCAAACCGTCATCAATTTGTTACCATAATATCCCCATTGACCAACACCTCATTCGAAGGCCTTTATACTATGCTTGCCTGCGAAGAACCAACCCCTACCTTATTTTGCCGAACCATAGCACACCCAACCAACCGTGCGATTATCCCTGTCCTTCGGTTAACTCAAAAAAATTATTATACCAGTAATTGTAGGACTTCTCAAATATTAACATGTACGAACTAGGCCCGCAAGCCTTATCCGAAGCTAGATGCAACATTCAGTAACTCCTTAGAAATAAAACTTCACCCTTGTCCAGCGCTAAAGTTATTCTTATCGATCACTAGCTCCCATTAACGTACGACGTAATCGAACATACAGACTCATTCATGATTCCTTATATCCACAATACATTAAACAACTACAAAAAAACTCATAAATCAACAATCGTTTCATCGATCCCTTTTTATTACTAACCTCGAAACACCAAGCGACCCTACGGACACTCCTTATTGAAGAATCGTGACTGTCTATTTCCTTAAGCTTCACTCATTACAAGTAACCTTGCCACCTGACCTAGAACAGATAGTTATCCTTTGAAAGGAACCCACAAACCACTAGTTGTTACAACGCTACTACAACTTTGTCATGTCGAAGCCAAACTTAACCTTTCATACCCCTATACGACATCCACCCTCGTATATCTTGCAACCTCGTCCTGACGAGCACGCCAGATACCAATTTTTTCCTTCATATAGCGGAAGCCTAATCTATCCAATTTCTTTTTCTTGCGCCTCTGTATTATCATCCCCACTCTCCAAGGATATCACCGAACTAAGGAGTATCAAACACAACCCCACTCAACTGAACCTTCAAATCATAGCTGAAGACTGAACTTGGTCACGCGTCCGTATGACAGTGACACACCTTATACCCTACCGAGCGATGTCACAGCGAACCACTCACGTACGAATTTAAGAACGTGATCCCACTATCAATGATAGAATAAGATGAATAAGGATCAGGTACCAATTAGAATCGACCAAATACCAATTTGAATGAAGAAGCACGAAAGAACAAAATAATGGAAGATTTCCTAGATGTCTTATAGCCTCTTGAGGATGGGTACGGACGTCTACGTACGTATCTGTTAGACTCTACTAAACATTTCCCTTGTACTCGTGAGACCGGTGAACCTAGAGCTTTGATACCAACTTGTCACGACCCAATTCACGGGCGTCGTGGTGGCACCTACACTATCCTCTCGGTAGGCGTACCATCCCAAAAATCCTTTTTAACATGAACTTAAATATTGCGAAAATAAATTAAGAAATTACAAAGATATAACAATTCTCATTCAAATTACTAAATGTCAAATCCCTTTCAACACTTTTTCTAAAATCTGGCCTGACTCGTACAAGGACTTCTAAGATATAATGAAAAGAAAGGTTCAACAACACCGCCCTGAGTGAATAAGGGCAGTCTGACTAGGATGAAGACCAAGACCGCCGATAGGATGAATGGCTTGCCTTAACCTCCACGCGCTTCGAAGCTGTAACCTAAACCAATCATATACTTGCATCCACGTAACAGATGCAACAAGTATAGCATGAGTACACAACGTACCCCCGTAGGCATCATAGGCCGACAACGATGGAAGATACGTAACTGATATAAATACCAAGTTGACTCTCACATAATCCTATTGTGCACAGTTCAGTAAATCACTCAAGTCACCTTGTTCACATAAGGATTAATTCCACATTTAAATTACGGTCCAATTCGTAGCAACACATAAGAATCATAAAAGTATTGCCCACTAGTCATTAATCAATGCCTAGAACATTCTGGCCTTACATACTTGAATGCCCACTAATAAGGACATGTTAACAATTAGAACTCCCAATCACACAACAACCTTTCTGCGAAACAATTAATTGACATTACCATAACATTATTGATCTAACATTATTCCTAACTCGTAGACTTGGTTACTATCTGCACACTTAAGAGTGTGGATACATGCCAGTTCATTATACATCCTCATTGTATTCAAACAAGGGCTTATGTCATGAATCCCCTATTTAGGGTGAAGTTAGACATTAATATACAACATACAGTCGGTAATTAAGATGATGACACATCAACTCATTAATCTACTAGACACCTTACCAGTTAACACAATGAGAGACATGAGATGAAAAATCTTACCCCAAAGATGGAAGATGATGAAATTCTCCAAAATCCCCTCTACCGAGCTCAAACTCTAAAATGTGATTATGGGGAAATGATTTGCGGAAAGGCATTAAATTCTAGGTCCGGAAAACAGCGAATTCGCTTTGGCGGAATTGACCTCGCCGAAGCGGAAAACCAGCCGCATAAGCGGCCCAACTTAAAAACTCCAGTGACGTATAAGCGGAAGATTTCACTGCAGAGGCAGACTTTTCTCACCCTGCCAAGGCCTGCATTGTGAACCAACCTCCACAGAGGCGGCTCCGCAAAAGCGGCCACTGGTCTGTTGGTGCGACACACCAGAAACCAGCCGCTCAAGAACTTATCAAAATTTCTACCAAACACCCGAAACATTCCTGAGACCCTCCGGATACAAACCAAACATGCTACTCAAAGGTAAATGACGCTACAAACTCGCTCGCGCACTATGATTTCTCATACGACCGAGCTAAGACTCGCTTTTCTACGAAATCACGCAAAATACTCAAATTTTACAATTTTACAAATAGTAGCATAAAATACATCCAAACGCCTCAGAAAGCGAACCAAGGACTCGACTAAGTCATAAATGACGCTCCAGACCTACTGGAAGCGATGGAACCCGAAAACGAACCCATATACTCAAAAGTCAACTTTGAGTTAACTATTTCATTTCAAAACTATTCATTTTGGTTTTTTCTTCCGAAAATCATTTAAAAGACCCTCGGGAACCGTGCTACCCATTCCTGCGAGTCACAAACCCTATACATAGTCTACGGGAAGAGCAATTTAGTCGTTAGAGGTCTTTAGCTAAAAATGACTAGACGGATCGTTACACTCCTAGTGCTGGTTAACATATTTGCCCTTGGATTATACTGACATTTGCATGCCACTATCAAGTTCATGTATCAGATATCAATACACACATACAGAAGAGATAAAAGAAAAGGAACCAAACATTCTATTCCAAGTCAATATTCTGTACTTGTAGCTTATGCTCGGAGCTTATAACTGCCTCACTTTTCTCATGTCAAGCATGAAAGTTAGATTAGTTTATGCTATTCAAACCTTTCTTTATCTGTTTTTATGTAGTCCAGCAATAGTAGATAACAAGTTTTGATTAATTGACAGGCTGTTGCAGAAGAGAAGTTCAAGGCCTGCAGTGCAGCGTATCAATGTTTGGCTGATAAATTGGGATTCAGTTAGCAATAGAGCAGATAGTGATACATTTTCTAGATTACTGGATGATGATCAGTAAAGTACCGAGGTTATTGCTCCCCCAGGGGACGTGAGATATTCTAACTATCAATAAAAGAGGCCCTTTATGATAGAGGTTAATTATATTTGAAATGGCACTTGCACAAATAGGAAAGCTATGCCGTATTAGATTATCCGGAGGCATTCACAAAGTATTTGTAGTAGAGTTCTTTTGCATGATTCAAGTGTAACCATATGTAATCTTAGCAATCATTTCTGTTCTTTTGTAGCTGTGTTGTGGATGAAGAATTTTGTTTTTGGCAACCTAAACACATAATTATCAGTTATCATGATATATTGGGGTTGGCTTTATCACTTATTTGGTATAATTTCAGAGAGCTCCTTGGTTTAGCTTTGTAATACTGACCATTCTGTGGTTTATAATATCACGTTTATCTTCTTTATTTTGATTTAAAAAAATAATTCTCTTAACCTATTTATCATTAATGTAAAACAATTGTAATTTATATTTACCCTTTCCTAATATTAAACTCTGTTAATTAATTAATTTTATCAAAATATCTTATTTAATATTTATTTTAAGAATAAAAGAACACAAATCAAAGCACAGTTAATGGCTCGAGACAATCAAAATCAAACTTCAATGGGATTTAATTACAATCTCAACACGTATGAAACCCGAACTTAGTCTTTAATATAAACCCTTCAAGCCCTTTTTCCTTCGGCTAGTTTCTAGACACGTGTGTTGCACGTGTATATCAATATTTGTAGTATATAGTATTGTAAAGAATATGCATGAAAGATTAAAGTATAAGTTTCATTTATATGTCGAGTCATGTAGTACACAATGTTGTAAACTAATATCAATAGTATTAAAACTAATCTTTAAGTATATATAACTATACATAAAAGAATAAAAGTAAGTTTCTGTGGATGCTCAATGTTGGCCATTATATATTGACTTGCTTATAGAGGTCAAATAATTGGTTATCGTTTAAAACCTACAGAAATGAACAATCAATGTTTAAATATGGGGGAAGAAGATACGTTTCTTTCAGTCAGATGAATTGTACAAACATTCATCCAATATATAGTTTTCTTAGGGTATTTTGTAGATCATTATCAATTTCATGGTGTGCACTTACGCAAAAAAAATAATTATGGAAAAAATATAATATTTTAAATAATAAATATTCCCTAGAATTAAAAAGATTGTGGATCAAAATGATGAAGGCATGCAATAGTACATATCAATTGTTTAATGTTATGCTAGCACAAGTAGTTTTTATAATCAAAGTAGCACCTGTTTGATTATTAATTCTATCATAAAAACTCAATCCAATAGGAAGGAGGAGTTTCAGAATTGACCTAGCAGATTGATAGAAAAAGAAACATTTTTTTCACTCCAAAGAAAATTGACAAATAGTTAAGGAGAATGACATATTTATTTGCTTAACCAACAAAGAAAAACTTTCAGAAAGCTAAGAGGATAAATGTTCTTTTTATGTCACTAATCGGCTGCCAGACCATTTAATGGATATGGTTTTTAAACTAAGGATAACGATTGAATAGATATATAAAAGATATTTAGTTATTTTATAAATTTATTTTTAGTTTTATGTCATCTTTGCAAGAGATAATTAATTTTTAAATACAAAAGATATGAAAATAACACGCAATAGATCTTTGGACGATTAATTTTGTATACTTCAATTGTAAAAAGTTATGTCCCCGCATTTTCTAGTTACTTATTAAAACCAGGACACAACTTTTTACGAATAATACTTCAAATTTAATTACTATTTTAATAAATATTATTATTGAATAATAGTACCAATTGTATCGATTGATGAAAAGATAGAAAAAAATTATCCTTACAATTTGGCTTCCCTTATCGATTTTCCTTGAAACACTTATTGTAAGGTCATTAGAATCCCACCAATTTTACAAAGCGTTGATACCTAGACAACTGTAACTAAATAAAAATAAGGATAAATTGCCAAAAAAATATGATTATTATATACTAATCAAAATAAGGATGAATTGCTAGAAAAGATGATTATTATACAACTAAATAAGTGAATATTTAACAGTAGATATCACAAAACAAAAATATAAATTGTGTTTATGCCCTAATGCTCATATGATCTTTCATAGAAATAAATAGAAAACATGTTTAACAGTCAAAAACACTTTTATTTTTTTACAATCATATGCATAGATTCATGAAATGGGTCTTAATACAATCTTTACCACTGCAATATTCTTTTGCAGGGCATGGAGCACGAGTAAGAACTATAGAAAATAACTTTTTCTTTATTTCACTAATTGGTTGTGAAGAAGAACTATAGCAAGTTTAGGAAATAACTATTTTATGTCACTAATTGGTTGTGAAGAAAACATTTAAATGGATATACTTTTTTACTAAAGGACATTTAGTTACTTCTTAAAGGGATACAACTTTTCAGAAATAACACTTCAAATTCAATTAGATTTTTTCATATATATATATATAATTAAAGTAAAAGGACATTTTAGTAATTTAACTTTCACCTAAAAGGCTTCCCACTTTTAATATAATACTAGTTTTTTGGGACGTGCATCGCACGTTTGTCCCATACCAATATTATAATTATAAAATTTATATATACTTATAAAGTCTTGAGTTATAAAATAAGAATATTCCTTGTAAAGTTTTAACTGATAACTAAAAATCTCTCTTTTACAGAGCGGTATATTCATATCCAAGTCAATTATATGTTTTCCTCGATAAGATTGTTATTCCCCTTTCATTTCATATTTAAGTATTAGAATGTATATCATTTATGTCTCTCACGCATCTTATTTTTAGTGATAAAGAAAATTTACTTTCAATTTGAGAAATTATCTTTAATTTTAGATACATAAAGTATATTTCTGCCACTAACCATTCAATTTAATTAGTTTTCTAATGAACACTTACTTTTACAGTGATACATTGTAAGTTCTCTTGATATATTTGTGGAGAATATGACCTTGTAAGTGGGCGTGCGCAACATTGCACGTATATTCATGCTAATTAGAATAGATGTTTTACAAAAATATAGCAAGTGTGCTTTCACAGAAATTGAGTATTTTGCTGATTCGAGTGATATTTATTGTTATATTGGAATTTTTCTATCAAATGAATCTGAAAAGTACTGTCCGAACCACTTCCATTATGCAATTCTTATTATATGTAAAATATATACTCAACTTTACGATAATTCCATTCACATGATTTAAAAACTGAAGCCTTCTTTTTATAATTGCATACATATCAAGAACTTGTTATTGAATGAAAGTAGCGTATTATAGAAGTTGTATAGAAATTCGATCAATAAACCCCTTCCTTAGGATGTGTAGTAGATTAATGTCAATTTCATGGTGTACACCTACATAGAAATTGTAGTTATTTGTGATGGATATAATAATTGTTGAAACAGATATATATATATATATATATATATATATATATATATATAAATCATACTTAAATGTATATATACCCTTTGTCTGATATGAAATTATGAATTCTTTCATCTTGAATTTAGTAAAAAAAAGATAAATAATATAAATAAAAGTGTTATAAAAAAAAATAGAATATGCTAGTTATGGGCATGAGAGGATTCAAAATGGTGATACAAACCCCTCGGAGAGTTTAAAGAGAATCACAAAATATTAAATGTCAAAATGGAATATATATTTTACAAGCTAATACATACATTATACATTAATATTAATATAATAATAATAATGCAGCTCTCAAGAAAAGTTAATCAAAGGTCTGCAATTAATAAAAGCAATATGAACGTGGTGTAACTTTAAAGTGGCTGTTTAATCTTTGAAGTGTATAATTACATTTTACAAGCTAACACATACATTGTACTTTAATATTAATATACTAATAACAAATTCAGTGCTCAAGAAAAGTTAATCAAAGGTCTGCAATTAACAAAAACAAATGGCTAATTTGATACGTACTATGATTCTATGAACGTGATGTAGCCATGTAATGGTAACTTTAAAGTGTATATTTAAAGCTGTTGTTTAATCTGTGAAATGTATCTTTACATTTTTTTACAAAATATTAAAGGAGTAGTTTTTGATTGAGGGAAAAAAAATTCATTTAATTTTTTTATGGGCATTTTTATAGTTTAATTTTTCACTTTAGATCTTCCCACTTTTATAATAATATGATAGATTAACTTTCTTAAAAGCTTATTCTCAATGGCTTGTGAGTTCTTCGGCTGCAAAGTTTTGATGCAGCAATTACTCAATTAATAATATATAGTTGAATCAATAATTTTTTGTGAGACTCCGTAAGTTTTTTTTTTTTTAATATATCTTGGATTATTTAATAATTTAGTGAATTGGAAATAATGCATGATTACGAGTTTAGAGTCCGTTTGGAGTCAAGTCAAGGACACCTTCCGGAAGTGCTAACATTAAATAACTTAGTGAGATGTTGGAGTGACTTAAACGAAGAAAAACTAACGGTTCCAGACTTGAAAGAAAGGATTATATCGCCGCAAAACAGCAAATTCTAAAATTGCCCTGTGCGTTGGTGGTTCGTCGCACAAGGGTTTCCAAGCCCAAAAAAAAATGCAAAAACGGACATTAGGAAATCAGATCCCCATTTCTTTTCTTTTTTTGTTCTTGCTTTTTGTCGGACTTCAGGTCTTTGCTGAATTGCTTTATTTTGATATTAATAAAAAGATATTAAGTTTGCTTAGTGATAATTAATTTAAAAAATAGTTAAACTATGAATTTTTATATTTATAATAAATAAAGTAAAATAATTATCACAAAAAAATCAAAATAAGAGAGATAAACATAATATCATAAAGCGAAACTAAAGAGTGTCTTTGACATTATCCCCTAGTATTAAGTGTAATTTATCTATGATGTTCCATGGGAAAGTGACATCTGGCAATTTAAATTTATTTCTTGTAAACTGAATATTTATATATAACAGAAATTAGGAAATGTCATTAGTACATCCATGAGGGACATTATCGTTCCCCTGCAAAATATGGTGCTACGTCAAGGGGCTATTAATATTACATACCATTTTTTTTTGTTTCATATGTAGTTCTTGCGATGTATGTCTACAAAGTATCATTAACAAACACCTGAGGAACTACTATCATTGTTAGTCTTCCAAACTTTCTTTTCTTGTCTCCTTTTGCCCACATTACTGCCATTACTGGCCAAGTAATGACAATTATGGAGGTAGTAATTCATGAGCCTATTCTCCAACTATATAAAGGACCCCTTGCACCATTGTTGACACACAGAAAAACAGACAGAAAAATAGAAACAAAAAATCAGTTCTTCCTACTACCTTCCAGCATCATTTCATTACTCAAAATTCTTCACGGTAACACTTGAGTTTTCTTTGCTCATTTGTTCACTTGCTGTTTTATCTTGGGAGACAATTGTCCAGGACGTAGAAAGGATACATACGGGGCAATATTGTCTTAAAGACAGAGAGCAAACACTCGACTCAGCATACCCAAAAACTGTTCCAGTTTATTATTCAAGTTCTTTGTAATTTCAGTTCTTGTAATACTTAGCAGTTACTTGTAATTTCCGTTTCCTGCATCTTTGTAACCAAAAAGACAGTAGTGGCAGCAGCAGTAAAGGCAGAAGAGTTGCTGCCTTGGACAGGAGCGGCAATAGCGGGGAAGGCAACATTGTTGCCTTGAGAAGCAGCAGCAGTGGCAGCAGCAGAATCATCATGTTTCCAGCCATGTTGCAGTAGTTACAGTAAGCAAATATTGTCTTAAACTTGTTGGTTACAAAGATGCAGGAAACGGAAATTACAAGTAACTACTAAGTATTACAAGAACTGAAATTATAAAGAACTTGATTAATAAACTGGAACAGTTTTTGGGTATGCTGAGTCGAGTGTTTGCACTCTGTCTTTAAGACAATATTACCCCGTATGTATCCTTTCTACGTCCTGTACAATTGTCTCCCAAGATAAAACAACAAGTGAACAAATGAGCAAAGGAAACTCAAGTGTTACCGTGAAGAATTTTGAGTAATGAAATGATGCTGGAAGGTAGTAGGAAAAACTAATTCTTTGTTTTTGTTTTTTCTGTCTGTTTTTCTGTGTGTCAACAATGGTGCAAGGGGTCCTTTATATAGTTGGAGAAGAGGCTCATGAACTATCCACATTACTGTCATTATTGGCCAAGTAATGGCAATTATGGAGGTAGTAATTCACCAAAATAAATGGTGAATTTGATGTGCAACTGTTGGCATTTAGGAAGAGTAATTCATTCAAAATAAATGGCTGAATTGAGTGATGTTTCTGCCCAATCTGACTTTCTTGAAACTTCAGGAACCAAACTGTACATATGAAAGAATTCTGGTCCAAAAAGATAATATCAGAAGAAGCACAGCTCGTGGCCCGTGAACACGGACCGGACAGGCGGCGGCGACGCGCGTGTGGGCTTTCCTCGAACCGAAGCACATCTAGGTCCTCTCTCCTTTAAACACATGGGATACCCCTTGGGGTCCCAAACCCCAAGCCAACTTTGAGACTTATAAACAAAACAATTCTTTCTTCCTCCACCGATGAGGGAGAATTGATCCCATACCACACTTTTCCATGCTTCAAACACCTCACTTCGTGGACCAATATCTCTTTCATTTCTCAACGAAATTTGACGATCCTTGGCCCTACGGTCATCTACTTACTTAGTAGATTATGCATGTGTGAAGAACCGGATTCTCCAACATGCGGAACACTAGTTTTTAAGCCGTTAAAGTTGGTCGGTCGCAACTCCCGCCAAAGGCAAATTTTCAACAACTACTACCATAATTACACATGTAAAAGATCTCTAATAATATCAGGGAATATACGTAGTATATTAGGAATATACTATGTATATTCTATCACTAATAACCCCCAAAGCCCCTTGTATTGGATTCCCTAGAACCGAGCTATCAGTGTTGAGTTTGAAGTGATTTCTTGCAGTGGATTTCACTTAACCTGGACTGTGACATTGGTGTTATGGCTTATTTTCCCTCCCATGAGTCTATCTATTTTAATGGCTTTGGAGATAGTGTTGGTGACAGATATTGGATCATGTTTTTTGTTGAAAAAATTGCGGTTCCTATAGTTAGCCAAAAATGCCAGAAATAGAAAGGAATAACTACTTCTCATTTTAGGTGGTTATTGTAGTGCTTGTGTCTTAATTCCTCCTAGGTTTTGGTCCAACAACTGCTGCTGAAGATTAAGTTATTTCTGACTTGTGCATTGGTGCACTCTTGAGCAATGTTGTGCTGGAATGTTTGTGCGTTTGGACACCCAAAGAAAATGTGGTTAATGGTTTCAGGACTAGTGCCATAGAAGGAGCATTTGGGTAATGTTGTGGGGGTAGGCATTAGTAAGAATTCTATTATGGAATAGGAGCAGGTAGAAGAATTTCAGCTTGTTAGGGACCTTAAGCTTTCATATCTAGTTGAAGCTTATTATGGAGCCGGAATCAATACCTCTTTGTGAAGAGTCAATGAGGTGGTAGGTTGATTTGGCGGAGAAGGTGACATCGGTAGTTTCTCCCCAAATAAATTTATCCTCTTTGGCAGGGATTGATGGAATGAAGGTGTTTCTCAAGGTATCCATCAAGTCATTAGGGATAATTATGAATCCCAGAACTCGTTGGTGTTGGAAATCTACCTTTAGCGGGAGTTGCGTCCGACCAACTTTAACGGCTTAAACACTAGTGTTACGCATGTTGGAGAATCCGGTTCTTCACACGTGCATGATCTACTAAGTACGTAGATAACCGTAGGGCCAAGAATCGTCAAATTTCGTTGAGAAATGAAAGAGATATTGGTCCACGAAGTGAGGTGTTTGAAGTATGGAAAAGTGTGGTATGTGATCAATTTTCCCTCATCGGTGGAGGAAGAAAGAATTGTTTTGTTTATAAGACTCAAAGTTGGCTTGGGGTTTGGGACCCCAAGAGGTATCCCATGTGTTTAAAGGAGGGAAGACTTAGATGTGCTTCGGTTCGAGGAAAGCCCACACGCGCGCCGCCCGTCCCGTCCGGTTTCGGGTTCCGGTGAACGGTTTAAGAACTCGTAGAATATGGTTGACCTCGGGTTCTATAGCATGTTTATTTGTCAAAAATTGTTTAGAAGTGTTCACTTTCCGTGAAAACAATAACATGTCAATTCATTATCATTTCAAGTCAAAAAAGTTTGAAAAAACTAAAGAGTTAAATTCCACCTAAAGAGGTTCGTATAGGGGTAATTTCGTCAATTCATTTTAAGACTAAAGCACACTCATAATTTAATTTGAGTAGAACTCCACTTTTTAGTCCAATAGGCTGTTCAAGTATTTCTTACACATTTTTCTTTAAGAATCATTGAAAAAGAGTAGTTTGTTTAGAATGAAATGCCAAGGGTTCTAAAAATTTACCCTTTATTATCATTTGAAGGTCAACTTATATCCCACTTCCTAAATCCATACCTCAACTCAAGCTTTTAGGATTTTTATTTCAAAAGAACCAATTTGGTTAGGCCTGGACCAAAAATAATTTTGAAAAGTTATTTAACTTGGTCCATTTTCATTAAAATTAATTTTGAAATTCAATTCTCAACCCAAGTTTTCAGCTTTGTTTTTCTCAAAACGCAGCCCGGTTTCATCATTCATTTAGATCAGTTTCATTAATGTCCAGATTTGAAGTGCAATCAGTCTGTTTTTCATAAAAAGACCGTCCAATTTTCAAATTTTAAAAACAGTTTAAACTTCTCAAAAATTATTTTGTTATACAAAACATATAAATTCATCTGGGTCCGATTTGAAAATTGTTTTGGATGACTATATTCTAAATGATGTACATATCGTCTTTGCCTAATCCTAGATCGTAATCACACGGGTTTCAATAATTTTATCAAGTAGTTATTTATACAAGTATAATTACACAATCATAAAAATATGAAAAGAGATTAGTTAGGTCGGTGGGCCTACCAAGCCCACCAGTATCCATAGTTGGGCCTTCCATGCGCGGCTACAATGTCAGACTCAATGAAAGAAAAGCGGTTCGGTCTTTGGCCCAACTGGGTTGTCAAAGCTCTGGCCTAAATGGCTCGTATCCATGCGTGCAGGGAAGAAGAGGGGAAACGGAAGAAAGCAGTTAGAAGGTGTCTATGCTTATCCAATTTAAAGTTTAAACATAAAATTTCACAAGTAATTCACGTACATTGACTGAAAACAATCATCATTTATGAAAGGAATATATTGAGGCCCAAACAAATAACCTAAGGGATGATAGGCCGCAATTAATAGAAACACGAATGCAAATAAATGGGCTTAGCCCATCTCGGACAGTAGCAGCGATGTATAGAAAAGTAAGAGAAATAAAGCTGATAGGCCTATCACAATATTGTCATCCGACAAGGATATATCTGCATTGTATATCTGATATACTGAGTATACACGATAACGGGCCATATATGCTCATGTCTATTCAACTATATTCCTCAACCCACACATAAAGTCATATGAAGACAATCAGAAACAAGCACCAATGCACATACATCATTCATATCTCTGTTTATTATCCTTATCCTCAGGACTTAACATTCAGAACTTAAATAAGTGACAAATTTGCAATATGCATTCTGAGAAATTTAAATTATCTTAGGGCAGAGGTAGAGGCCTAGATGTATGAAAGGCAAGGCTATAGGATCACCTAATTAAACTAGTGCAGCTATTACAAAACAAAATGGTAAGGCAGAACCAATTTGAAAGTTGTTCAGGGAGCATGTATTGGGCTATCTATGATATAGCTATGTCAAAAGGATATGTATTGAACACTTTGGTAAATAGCAGTACTATAACAGCTTCCCCAGATTCCCAAACCAAATGAAAGCATCAGAATTTTGGAATCTAGAAGCAATTGTCCATATGAGTGACTTCCCTGTCATATACTAGTTTTATTTGAATCATTTAGCCCATATTTAGACTTAATCCTCTAGTTAAACAGGTAGCAAGTAGAGCAATTTACTAAACAAGAACAAGCAGATAAGCCAAGTTAGATTAGCATGATTTCTACATAAAACTGCACGCCTAGTGACTGTCTAAGGTTGAATGAATTTCAAACATAGGACATCTCAAATGAGAAAAGAGAAAGGAAGATACATTGCCTCCAATTGCAGGTATTCTTTGCTAGAATTACATCCTAGTTTTAAGTTTTCACAACACATCCTTTCATTCATAAGGAGGGCCATACAAGAACATCTAGACCATTTTTGATAGGTTCATACAATCAACCAATCAGAAGAAGCCAAACAATCCGTGACAGTTCTTAGTAAGTCTAGTGCATATTGAGGTAAAAACATAATTTCATACATGGGACTGAACTAATAGTGGGTTGACAAAATCACATATAAAAATTATTTTCAAGATAGTTGGCAGGTAATGACACTTAACACTTTGTCACAGAATAGCCATAGTCATGACTAAATTGAATCAAGCTTACAGTAAGCTCACATTCTCATCACATTAGGACAAATTCAAACACTTAATCCAAAACCCTTTCTTTTCTTTATGTCCCATCTTTAAGTCAACAACTAGGCAAACTAACTAACATGGATTCAAAAAATACCAAATAGGAATTCAACCAAGTAAAAGTCACAATGAAACAATCTTGGCACATACAAAGCAAGTAGACAATTTATATTGAATTGGTCATGGACAGTCATGCATTTAAGACAGAACTTTGATCAATTGCCTATTACATGATATCTTAACTTTTACTGGTTCAAGTTTTTCAGGTTCCATGCTAAATAATAGGTGTTAAGTTAAGTGACAACTTAGCAGTCTCAACAAAATAAATGAAAAGGAAAACAAACATGGCTTTCATATAGCACATTGACACTGAGGGACATTATCTTGAACCTTTGAAACTCAACATTCTCTAGCTTAAACTAAAGTGTAAAATAGGTCATGATATCAGGACTTGGGAATTCCTTTCTTGTCCAATACAAAATTGAATATAAGAATATACTTTCCAGAAAAGAAAAAAAAACAATTTATTTTTCTGGCTACGGATTTATGGAACCTCACTAGTTTGAAGTTCAAAAATGGATTTCATGCAAATTGCACACTGAGCTTCTCGAAAGATATGAAAGATCTCCCTCCAAGCCGTACATACGACTTTCATCGAATACGGCTTTCCGCAGAATTCTATATGTATCTATAAGATCGAGTATGGAATTCTGTTTACTCACAGACTCACAGTCAACAAGGACATGATAAGATCACATGTAGCACCAAAGCAGGCATACATATTCTAGGCATGAAAAGGAACACACATGGACATGATAAAAGCGATCAACTAAAAGGTTAGCAATTACCAAACCTAGACTATCCACACAGAGGTTACTGTCCTTGCAGGCATAAAAGAACAAATGCTAACAGATCCATGTAAAATCTACCTCTATCATGAATTGCAAACTTCTTTTACACTTAAGTTAACTAAACTGTGAACATATGATACTCATAGGTGAATCAAATTAGGTACATTATTCACAGATTAGGAACATGTACATATTTTGAGTCCATTATTAACCTAACTTAGGCAGTCTACACAACAACATGCATACTTAGATGCAACAAAAAGGTTAACAACATGCATAGGATCATCACATGATCAAATATTGAAGCTACACAAGTCATTAAGGATCACATTCAACCTATATTGTTCTGAACTAGCAAATGAAGCCCAAAATAGGCTTAAACAAGTTAAGCAAATGCTAACATGTGTGCTAATCCTATATTAAGCTTAAATGAACTAAGGTAAGCATATGATAGGCATGGCATGGACTGAATAAATTCTATACCATAACAGGGAAGTCATAGATGTTATAGTCATATTGGCTCTACACTAAGTCTAAACCAAATCTGACGAACACCAGCTATCCATAAAAGCAACTAAAGCAGGATTATCATTACATAAATATGCATACAGAGTCACTTCATGCCCTTTTCGATCTAGTTAAGTACCTTAATAACTACAATATGAATAAATTCATCCAAATAAGCTCATGAATACATTAATATACAGATAAACAAGCTGAAATTAAAGGAAGAGCAAATACCTTCTTAAGAGACAGCCTAGGATCGATGTTGAGGCTTGAATCTTCACCACACCTCGATCACACTCGCACACACACAAAAAGAAAGATTTTTAAAACTTAAAGATCAATTTCGAATGGTTAGGGTTCCACCAAAGGGTTTAGATCCCGAAATCAGTCAATTTAATTAAAAATGACTCTTAAAAACACAAAATCCTCAGATTTCAAAGTTCTGGACCTTTGACAATGAGAGGGTGGGGTTCAATTTATAGAACCCCAAAACTCTAGAATTTGAGATTTGAGCCGATTAGGGAGAACATATTTGGGGGGGAAATTCCCTCTCAAAAGGTTCTCAATCAATCGAAATGCAGAGTGTGAAATCAAATGAGACAAGAATCATAAAAATTGCAGCAGATAAAGTATAGAGAGGGACAACCTCACCGCTGCGGTGAGGGTGGCGTGGAATGGCGAACTGGTGCAATAAGGGCAAGATCATTAATTGCTCTTTGCCCAAAATGGACGAGCAGCTCCGCGCAAAGCAAATAGTATGCTGTCCCTTTGCCATTTCCGGCATCAGAGATGAAGACGAAGCCCTAGGGCTCGCTTTCTCTTTCAATCGCGATTGGGAAAAGTGGGAGTGGAGTAACGCGTAATAACAAAGGAGATGGGCCGGGTCTCGGTCCAATTGGGCCGGACTCCGTCATTTTTAAAAAGGAATAGATGGCCCAAACACTGGCAAAATATGACTATTTTTTAAAATTAAAGAATGACCAAAGTAATTTCAATTAGGGCTGAAATAAGTCATAAGCTTCAAATTGAGCCTAAATTTAACATTAATTGGGGATTGAACTCTTTAAATCATGCAAAATTCTTTCAAAATAAAAAAAAATAAAAATTGAGATGTAACTTGATTATCCTACTTAATTAAATAATTTTCCCAATTTTGACGGAATAAAAATATTGATCATTTTTAATTGAGGATTTGAGCAATTAATTGCACAAATATCTTTAGTTTAGTTTTAAAATTACAATAATGATCAAAATAATGTAAAAAAATAGGATATGATATACAATAAGTATACTGGAGATATTTTATCAAATGAAATGACAAAATATTTTCAAAATTATTTTCGTCTCGTAAAAAATTTATTTTACTCCGTCTATGACTCGGAAATCCTGAATAATTAAATAAAAATTATTGGAGGGTAAAATTTAGATGTCAATAGTTAGGCATGCTAAGTGAAGGGCAATTTGTTCAGAACCTTGGACTTGTCAAAAATGACCTTTTGGATAGAGGCTTCATTGAAGAAGTTGAGGATGGAAATGATGCATTAACAGTTTTCCTCTTGGCTTTTGCAAATAGAGTCAGGTCATCAACAAAGAATAAATAGAATATTTTGGGACCAGACATGTTAATGTTTATAGTGTCACGATTCAAATCGCGAATCATGGCTGCACCTACTCAATCTCCCTGAATAGGCGAACCACATCCCAGAATTTAGTAGAATCAAGTTAAATAAGCAGAAATTAAGTAAGAAAAAGTTATCAAGTATTAAATACTTAGCGTAATATCCGACAACATCTCAAGATCTGGTCAAATAGTACATGAGCTCTAAAAATTACAATCTGAGATACAAGTCTGAAAGTGCTCGAAGGCTACATATTTTCTGTTGAATAGAAATACAGAAGTAAATAAATGAGGGTCTTTCAGGGGCCACAGATGACCAAGTGGCTCACCCTGACGACCGAGAGATATCACCCTCGTGTATCAGCAATAGGGCATATGTAATACCCTGTACCTTAGCGTAAGGATGTATCATAGTAATTTTATATGATCTTGAAGGAATTAAGGTCATTCGTGAGATTATAGAAGGTGTATAATAGTGTTAAAGAGGTTACTTAAGGACTACATGTTAAGCGAATCGGAGAAAATGAGTTTCGTCGAAGTTTGGAATGTTGAACAAGTTATACGGGCCATATGGAATTCGATTTTACTCAAGTATGTAAATTAAGAGCTCAGTGTATAAAAGGATGAAGTCCCAAAATAATTTAGGACTTAACAAGTGAAAAGACGGTGATTGAAAATAATATTTTTTGTGTACAAAAAGAGAATATGGACTAGTGTTATATCACATGAGCATGATAATGAGTATATAAGGTTGTTTAGGATAACTATTATTTAAGTGAATTGATATCAATAAATTAATTATGTGTGTAAATGATTAATTGTTGAATGATAGTGGAAGACAAAAGAATTAATTATGGATATACTTTAAAGGACATCATGTCCACAGGGCAATAGAAAGGGGATTAGTTAATGACTAATATTTTATAACTTGCCGGTGGTTTTATATTTCTACGAATAAGGTGTTTTGGTGGCAATATATTAGGACAAAGTGATAAAGGTGGATTACAAAAAGGCCACGTGTAAAGGGATATTGTATGTATATCTTTTATCCAAATTCTTTGTGAATTCATTTAAGCAAAAATATGAGTAGCATGTATAGAGTAGTAGTCATGAAGTTGGGTGTTTCTTTTCTAGCAACATATTCATGGTAGGGAGACAATATTTTTCTTCTAAAAAAAGAAGATTAAATTCTACGATGGAAGCAAGACGCGAGAAATGACATAGAGGTTACGCCACGCCAATTATGTAATTCAACACCGATTGTTCTTCGCGTTGTAGCAACTCAAGCGTTGTTGAAATAGTATTTGCATTAGCATTTTGCACCTATTGGACTAACCTATACCATGTTAGGTTGTGGCCTTACTATATTTACTTAAGTACTAAGTAACCTCCATTTAGTAAGACATGATTTGAGGCATGATCTACCTTTGAAATTTGGTTAAGCTTGGATGGGGAGATCCAACTGATAAGCTTGAATAAATTTCACTTAAAGAATGAAAATAGTAAGATCCTCTCGCTTTGCAACTTTTATTCTAAGAACTCTTCCGGGTTACTCCCACATTTGAACTTGAGAAGTTCCACCTTGACAGTATGCAAATTGCAGTCTTAAACTCCCCCATCCTCATACCCTTGCCATCTAGCGCGGTCATCATGGCCTTGTCATCTGCCCCGCTCCTCATAAAGTCTATCAAAACCTTCTTGTCTAATTCGTCCCCTGTGGGCATCATACCTATGTCTCCCTCCATACTGTGGCTCCTCCCACCATCTCTCCCGCTCATACGCCTTAACTTCTTTTTCATAAGGGGGATTGTCGTATTGGGTTGGAAATGATTTAGGGGTAAAGTTTCGTAGTGTTGGTGCATTTGGGTTTGGGTGGGAAACATGTGGTGAAGTGACTCTCGGGGTCACGTATGGTAGAAGTTCCTCTTGAGGGTGTTGGTATATTTGGGGTTGGGTAAGGGGGTTGGTTGGCCTCACATATCCCGATGCGTCGATTTTTGGATTAGTATAGAGTGGAATGGATGAAGAAGGGCTTGTAGAACATGGGTTGTAATTATAGTTTAACATGTGAATACATATATAATATAACTTGCATAAATCATGTACAATTTCATGGGAACTGAGTAATAATAATTATAACTTGTATTTAAGAATTCATGAAATTCAAAGCATGCGTTCATGGCTTACAGACAGATTCATAAAAATCATAATGACCTATCATGAGTAAAATTGACGAATTATAATAAAGACATGGCGTATAATATTACATGTATTAGTGTTATCACGATAATGGAACAAAACCCTAAACATATGAAGAATTCATGTTCCATGGAAGAATGTGGCGCGGGGGAGAACATGAATATTCCCACACGTGGATAGAAGCTCTACATACCTATAAATGCTCCAATTCAACGAACTAGGTTGCTTCCCTGAAGAAGAACACCAAAACCCTAACTTTGAATCATTTGAGAAGATTTACCTTTGAAATCCTATGTTTTTGTGTACGAATCGCGTTTGAAACATGAGATTAATGCTAGAATTGATTGGGAATCATAGAGATGTTCTTACCTTGATGTGGAAGGTTGAGAGAAGAGGAAAAATGGATGCAAAGGGTTTTTGAACGAAGTGGGAGAAGTTTCAAGGTGTTAGAGATATTTAAAACTTGGAAAAATTAGCGTCTTGCTGGAAAATTGGCCTGGCCCGGCGCGGCCATGCCCAAGACGGGCGCCCAGCGTAAGGCTTATTTTGACTGAGCTGATGATGTTTGATAAACCATGCGTAGCTTTCCGTACATGTGTTAGTTTGACCTCCAACATATACCGCTGGAAATGTATTTCAATGAGCTACATTTTTATGAAGGACGTTTTCCCAAATTCCTTACAAATTTTTCTGAATACTCACTTGAAGTGAGGCCTTGTGCAAACTCACTTGAAAACATGGCCCATACAGTAGCTTCCGACTATACTTTGCCCAATGACTCATCTTATAACTTGATTTGCTTTCAAAACACTTCCTACACTATTCATCTTGCTTCCATTATATTTCCATTGTACGGGTCAAACCTTACCCCGAAGGTACGAGGTGTTACAATTTTGACCATTTGAGCCCATTTTATAGATGAATTTATCTGGTTTTCAGAATGTAAAATGTTTTATTTTTCAAAAGTTGTGTTGCTTTATATAGAGGTAGATAGATGATTGGAGTGTAAATTGGATGAGAATATAGACAATTTTCAGTTTTCTTTTTATCTTAGCAAAAACAGTTGCTCCATTTTGAATTAGAGTAATTGTTGTATGATTGGATTGTAATAATTGAATGAAAATATAGTCAGTTTTCAGTTATCCTATTTTTCATTGCTTTTTTTATTTTGAATATTTTTTTTACTTTATCGCCTATCTATAAATGCTATACATGTATTGAAAAAATCAAAAATATTTAAACTCTGCTCGATAAGGCCGATCATGTAGAGATCTAAACAAAGTTCTACTTAAGGCTTGCTTTAGCATTAACTCTGTCTGATAAGGCAGATCAGGTAGAGTTTTGAACAAAGTTCTACCTTAAGGCTTAGTTTAGCATACACTCTGCCTGATAAACATACACATTTTTGAAGTATTATGTCTTGCAACTGTCTGAATAATCAATTGATTTTTTCTTGAATGAATCGTCTCTTTATGCCGGATTTTTAACAAAAAAAAAATGGCTCCAAACTGCATCTACGTAGCTTTCAATGGCAAATGGAATGCCGCCTACAACTATGTCGATCATGAGACCAAGCTAATACTTGTCAATGATAGTGTAACCTTCAAGTAATTCAGTCAACAGATATTTGACACACATTCACAGCATACTCAGCAGAAAGAGGCCAACATATGGTTTGACACTAGTGAGAAAACATCCAAAGGAACATGGATAACAAATGACAAGGAGCTTAACACTTGTTTGTATTTGCTCAATAATAATAAGAACTATAGAAATTTCCATTTCATAGTAGAGTTCAATACAACTGATGCGGTGTTGCAAAGGATATAAGGGCAAACCATAAAAGAAATTGATAGACAACTATGTCTAACTAATGAAGAAGAAATGGTTTTAGTTGACTTTAGAGAGGAACAATCCATCCCTATTACATAACTTTGAGATACCTCATTTCCAGAATAAAATACTAACTCCAAACCAAACACCTGAATCACCACAAAGACAATCTGATATGATCCTAGGAAGCTTATGGACAATTATGAGGGCTAAGATTTGAGATGGAGCTCAGGCTCAAACTAACGAGGGTCCATGAAGTGTTTATATCATATTTGAGGAGCTTTAAGGGGTCTCAAGTGTGTATCTCTATGCGACACACTCATTGATGACAAAGGGTGAGCCTTTGAAGGCCATTGGAGTCCCATGTGTGAGGATGATCAAGTTATGAGAGATAGAATGGAATCCTTTGAAGACCATCGAGTACTCACATATCAAGCTATGGGAGATACCATGGATGATACGAGTCAACTTGTGATATATGTGCAAAGAAAGATAGTGGTTATTCATGCAAAAGGGTTATACTTTAAATCCAAGTCATCATCCATTGAGAGGACTACCAAACAAAGCCCTTACTTCATTAAGGGTATTTTTGTAATAGCTAGCTAGTATTATTAGCCTAAGTATTATAAATGCTACACTTGTTATTTCATTAGTTAGTTTTGATGAATTGAGAATTGAAATACTTATTTTAGAGTGAGTTATTTAGTTAGGTACTTATAGAGTGTAGTGTTAGAGATAGTTAATATGGCGGATTTCATTGTTGGCTATTGAAAACTTTATCCCTTGATTTCATAAGATATTTGCTCATTTGTGGATTCAATTGGGTGTCTTCTTTGATTTCAATTAGTATAGGTTCTTTGAGTTGAATTTGTTTGGGAGGGTTTAGTATAGAGTCTAAATTTGCCCATAAATTCACTATCCATTTGATCTTGCTTCTATTATAATCCTCATTTCTTCACTTCTCATCTTTGATTCCTTTCTATTTTAAGTTTCCGCATTTCGTTGTTTGAATCTATGTCTTCCACAACTTGGGTCATATCATTTGGTATCAGAGCTTAGGATAAAGAGTAATTTCTACAATTCTTAATCTCAGGTTCTTCATATATTAAAAAATATAAAAATAAGAAAATTTCAAAAAAATCACAAAACTTTGGTGTTGTTATTTGATTTGAGTTTATATTTGAGTTCCTAGAGGTCAAATCTATATAGATCTAAAGTTTCAAGGCATTTGAAAGAGTTTGGGAAAATCACCATTGTTCAACTTGAAGATGAAGAGCTTGAAAGTGGGTCTTGTAGAAGAAGGGAAAATTAGAGCTTGGAACTTATTGGGCTTTGTTCTTCTAGTGAAGAAGACCTAGAATAATTTTTTTTGGATTCCGCTTGAACTAAAAAATCTGCTTTGTTAAGAGTTTGGTTCTTTAGAGACAGGAGTTGTTCCCAGTGAAAAGGTGTTCCTTGCTTCCAGCTATCCTTATGAGTCATTTTTGCTATAATCTGACTCTCGATAAGAAGCTTTCTTTTAATCCGGGTTAATCTCATCTTCTTGAAGAATTACGGATTCCTAAACCTAGTAAGGGAAAGCGATTCTACTCCAATTGCATTCATGGAGTATTTGGAGGTGATTTGAACAATCCACCATTGGAGGACCTTCAAGTTTGAAGTACACAAAGTGGGTCTTGTTGAAGGAATGTTCCATTGGCTTCAATTTCTAGTGGGATTTGATCTCCTCACTAAGGAGATCCCAGATCTAAAATTTTGAATAAATTGGATTTGATTTGAAGGTTTTTGGAAATTTGAATGTTCTTCATGTTCTTGAGCATCTTCATATCTTCATGAGGAAGAAGATGCAAAAAAGGAGTGTTTGATCCAAATTTCTTCAAGTCAAAAGTGGAAAAGTGTTTTTGAGGTCCAAAAAAACTTTCTTTTCTTTCTTTCAATTTTTCAAACTAATTAACATTAAGTAATTGTTCCTACTTGATTGTTAACTAGTTCTTGAGTCCCATTTCTTTTCTTGCTAATTCTTCTTAAGCTTTTCTCATTTTTATTCTGTTGAAACCTTATTGGCTCTTGTCCGTTTGTTTTTAGTCTTCCGTCTTTCAATTGATAAAAATCTATGCTTCCATAAAGAATTAACAAACTTCTGAATTGATTTAGATAAGAGGTTCGTTGTCAACTTTGGAAGGACACTAGAGTGTGGAAGGCTTGGGTGCAAATACGAGTGACGTGATGAGCTTTTGCTACTAACTTATTTGCTCATTTTATAGGTACAAGAAGAAGATATATAAGGAAAAGAGGATATATATTTCATACTTCGACAAATACAATGAATCGTGCTTCTTATCCTAGTACAAGTGTGCCATATTTTCAATATGGCTATGATGTTGAAGTTACGAGAGGAGCATCAATAGGCAATGAAAGTAGAGCAATGCAATACTTGAATGAGGAAATGACCCCAAAAGAGGAGAATTCTTGAAATTAAGGTTAATGTCTTTGGTTGTGAGGGTTGTTCTCTTGTGCTTTATGATGGTAGTTATACTAACTACATTGCCCCTCAATCGGTTGAATGGTTTAGGATATCTTGTGTGAAGAAGCGGAGCCAACTATGATCAAAGAAAGTATTTGGTTGATAAAAGCGCGAAGGTATTCTTGGCCCATGGTGAATATGAAGAAGAAGTTTGGTGTGATGTGCTTCCTGTTGACAATTGACACTTGTGTTTGGGATATCCTTAGCTCCAAGAACATGGGATTTCATATGAGCAAGAATGGAAAAAGTATGTAGTGGACAAGAAAGCAAGTAAAAGTGAACCACTTCCTAGAGTGAGTGATTCCAATCCTTCACATTTGGAAAGGATGGACAAAATATTCAAAAAGATTGAAGAGCATCTACACATAATGATAGAATGCTTGACCAAAGAGCAACAAGTGAATGAAGGGAAGGCCCTTCAAAGTGAAGCCAAAGGGAAAGAAGAAGTGAATGATTCACCAATTCCTTCTCAAGAAATTCTTGGCACTAGTCCCAACTCCCATGAAATCGAGAGAGAAAAGTTTGAGAGGAGTAATAGAGAGAAAAGTGACAACTCTAAAGAGGAAAAATGAGAGGTTGTGAGGAGTGATGTGAAAGAGTTGTCATAACCCCATTCTATCTCATGTATCTTTTCTTTCTTTTCTAATTGCCTTGATAATGGTGCATGTATTCTTGGAAGCAAACCAAATGAGGAACCTCAAACTTTGAAAGTTCATGTGGTAGTTGAAGGCTTCCCGAAGGAGAAAATGCTCTCCATAGTTGAAAACCACAGTAAAGAAGATACTTTGTGTGAACTTCAAGGTAAAATAGCTAATCTCTACTCTCTAAATATTGTGAATGAGCATGTTGACTTGAGTATGAGTGATAACTTGTCCTTATGTGAGCTTAACGAGTCTTTACCATGTGTTGAGCTTAGTTCTTTAATGATCGTTGAAAATGTTGTTGATGTGGGTGTTCCAACACTAGTTGATCCTTTTGATGACCGGAATGATTCTTCTTTCAAGGTAGATTTGTGTCCACCTAGTGTTGACACTTGTGATACAAATGTTTGCGCATTATCATGTGATGAGATGGCTCACACACTAGTTGATCTTATTTATAGCCTAATTGATTCTTCAAGCGAGATCGATTTTCGTCCAACTAGTGTGGATGATTATTTTGATCAACTTGCTTGTGATGATATTCCACTAGTTGAGAAAGTTTGTGATGTATTCTATGAACCTCAATTTAGTGATGATCTTGACCTAGTTGATAATGTGAATGAGTTTAAATTTGAGTATGTTACAATTCACTTTTATGCAGAGGTATAAAAGCTACTAGGAGGTTGTTGGAACTCTATTTCAGATATTATTTTTAGAGTCGTCACCTAATTTATAGGGAAATTAGAAAAATTGAGTAAAATGGTTTATTTAAAAATCTGCGAAAATCCTTTTAAAACCAGAGTTCGAGGTAAGAGTTATGGTGATCCCCGAAAAAGGTGTTAGACACCCTGATATTAAAGATCTGTAGAATACGGTTGACCTTCATTTTATAGCATGTTTAATTACTAAAAAATTCCTTAAAAGTATTTATTTTCCGCAAAAATAATAGCATGTCATCTCATTTTGTTCATTTCAACTTTGAAAGGAAGTTTTGAAGATCAAAGAGTTGAATTCCACTTAAAAAGTTCATATAGAGGTAATTTAGTCAATTCATTTTCAGACTAAGGACACTCAAAATTTAATTTGAGTAGAACACTAGAACCCCACTAATTTAGTCTAATGGTTTGTGTAATATCCTTATACATTCTTTAAAAAAAAATTGAAGAAAAGAAGTATAATCCATTTAAAATGACATGCTATGGGATTTTAAATAGAAATACAAAGTTTCCACCTTTTTATTATTATTGAAGGTCAAACCATATTCTACTTCCAAAGCAATACTTCAACTCAGGTCATTTAAAGGATTTTCTTTCATTTTTTATAAATCAACTTAGTTGGGCTTGGTCCAAAAAATAATCCCTTTTAACAGTAAAGAGGTTTTTATAAAATCATTCAAGTCTTGTATAAAAATAGCTCTTTTTGGTTCAAAACAGTCCGATTTTTATTAAGGTTGTCCAATTTCCAAAATCTGTCCAAGTTGAAAACTTTCAAATATCCGAACTTAGTAAAATCAGTTTACTCAAATTCTTTAATTTTTTGAAGTACAAAATTGTTTCTTTATCTCCTAAATGGGAAAAGCTTTGAAAATCATCTCGGAGACCTATCCGTGCTAAACGATGTATGTATCATTTGCCTAATCCTAAGTCATAACCAATTCGGGTTCCAATATCTAATATATCAAGTGTTCTTACAAAATACAATCATAAAAAAATCCCAAAAGTAAAAGAGAAAAGTTAGGCTGATGGGCCTACCGAGCCCACCAGTTAACTATTTTCACCCATAGCTGGGCCTTCATGCACAACTACAAACATACTCGATGAAGAAGGATCTGTTGGGCCTTTGGCCCAACTAGGTTGTATGGCTTCAGCCCAAATGGTCGTGGTCCAGCGCGTGCAAGAGAAAGAGAGGGGAAAAAGAAATATACGGTTATAGGGAACCTAAACTTATCTAAATTGAATACAAGTAAATTATAACTAGTGCACAATTAACCGAGAAATAAAACTTATAAGAGAGCACCACTCATGGGCCAGAAAATAAATTAAGGCAAATTAGTCCCAACAGTGGACTCACAACAATGCATTTGGGCTGATCCCAGTTCAAGTTTTAGCAAGGAAAACATAAAAGTAATAGGAATGGGCCTAGCCCAACTAGCATATGACAGTTAGAAGAAATATTTAGAGAAGCCTAAAAGAAATAGCTCAAGCCCAAAACACATTAAATAGTCGAAAGAGAATAGCTTAAAAAGATGGAGGGTTGGGCCAAGCCCAGATGCATTCAAAAATGAATTTCCATTGATAAACATATATGATATACTCGAACTGTGTACCTTGTATACCAAGTATATTTCATGTACAATCCATATATCCTGGTGTATATCACACACATACCTCAAACAAACACCATAAGAGGACAAAGGAAGACAAATAGGTGGGAGCATACATACATATACATCACACATATTCTAAACCTATCTGTATACCCCATGATTTCAACAGTTAAGCAGGTCAATCACATACTTTAGTATTCAAAACACAAGATAGCATAATGGCAAAAGTAATTAGATCATTTGGATAGTTTCATGTGTCCTATTATTCTAAGTTATCAAATCCATAACCTCATATCACATACACCTAACCTCAGGCAGTAGGAACAAGTATCAATTTAGGTCAAAATAACAGTCCTTTTAGCACAGCAAACTGAGGCAAAATACAGGACTAATAGCAAGTCAACAGGACCAAATCAAAGACCTTACTCAAGCTAACTTACAAACATATTGACAATTTAAGGACTCAATCATTACAGAATCAAAAGTAGGCATAAGGTCATAGGGACATGATTTGAAATTATCACAATAGAAATTGCATGGTTTCTCAGACTTAAGCTAAGGACCTAATTATTGCTTTATTAAGACAGGGGCCAAATAGGCAAGTTAACCTCTTTCTCTACCTCTTTTGGTTGACAAATATGATGCAGTTTAATTTCTAGAGAAACAGATACACCTTAAGGCACTTAGCGCATATTTCAACAGGTATGTTAATCTTAAACTAGCATGGGATTAATCTAAGTATGTGTTAGCCAAACCAGACATTAAACTCTCTATGACACACAACCTCAGATTTAAAACCTCATTTTTTAGATAAATGTTCAATTAAGTGGTCTAGCCTTAACAAATCCATCATGAGTATGTGATAGGAACGACTGACATTTACATAACACAAGCACAATTCATCATTTCAGTTCCTAGACTTATTTGACTCAGATCAAGGTATAGGTAAACTATTTAACAGACCTCACATCCACATGAACAAAGACATGATATAGTTGAATATGACATATGACCAAAGCATGTAGGCCAAGACATGACACATAACTCGTACAGGTAGACAAAATCTCATTAAGAAAGCAAGATGGTCCAGTTTAAACTAACAATTGAAAGTCCTAAAATAAACATGATCGAATATTCATATAAGCTTCAATATGCAATCATTCATGACCTAAGACAAACACATATACTCAGGACATCAAAGGACAGAGAAAACAATATGCAAACTTGGACATATTATGTGTCAAGGCTGAAACATTATAGAAAGCTATCTTCATTCCTATTTTATAGTCTAGGTTGAACAAAGTAGACATGACAGGCCAATAGTAAGGTTGTATTTCATGATTTCAAAACCAACATACAACACCTAAACCACATGTGATCAAAGCAGGATTCACATTTGAACATACCTAGATCTTTAAGCTAAACATGAAGCATGTGATATCTCATACCAAACCTAACTAAGCATGCTAACAGTCATCTAATAAATTCAATAGCAAAAAGTTAAATAAAAACTTAAAGGAAAAATGTTTACCTTCCCCGGAGGCAGTCTAATGTCGCATATGGGGCTTGAGTCTTTAATTCCACACCTCGATCACTCACACACAGAAATAAGAAGGGTTTAAGGTTGTGAAGACCAATTTAAGGCTTGTTTGGATTCCACCGAAGGGCTTGGATCCCAATTAGCTTAAATTAATCAAATTCCAGATCGAAAATGGTTCTTAATAATATAAAAATGAAGATTCAAACTACCGACCTCTTAAAATGAGGGAATGGAGGCTCAATTTATAGAACTCCCAAATCCCTAAGGTTTTCAACTCAAATCAGTGTGGGAGATGGGATTTTGGGGGGGGGGGATTCCCTCCCATATTGAACAATCAATCAGAATCAAGGATTTGAAATTGAATAGGACGAAACTCATTAAGGGTTTTGTCCTTGGTTGGACGAAATTACAGAAAAAAAAACAAGGAGAGAGGGAGAGGTTTTTACATTCTTGGTTGATATATGGTAGAGAATGGATGGAGCATTGAATGTCATTACCGTAAATGGCCACACACCAACTGCGAAAGGCTGGTGGATCTGTGCCTTTGCCGATTTAAGGCATATGACCATGACGGCTAGGATTCGAACTTCGAAGAGGAAAATGCAAATGGGGTTAAGGGGGTATGGTGTTACGTGTAATGAAGAGGAGATGGGTTGGGTCGCGGTCCGGTTGGGCCGGACCCGGCCGTCTTTAAAGAAAAAGAGAAAGGGCCAATTGTCGGATGTATTTTGCAATCGTCGCCATTTTTTAAATTAGAAAAGGACCAGAATCATTTCAATTATAATACTCTGAAAATGGTTTGTAAAATTCTGAGGATCCTCATTCACATTTGACCCTATGAAGTCTGGAAGGTTCAATAATACGAACTCCCGAACTCTCAAACTCTCGGGCCCTTCTAGAGACCCAATACTAGTCGATACTCCCGACTACCTCTACGTAGCTACTATCTAGGCTAATAAGTGCACCGCACTCCTGATATCCTAATTAGAGGCTGTAGAAGCAGGAACTGAAGGCTGAACTGTGGAGTTGCATCTCTGGGGAGCTCCTCTGGTGGTGGAGGAGGCGGAGGTGGCTGAGGGGGTGTCTCCCCCTAAGACTCATGCCGAGTTGCATTGTCAAGCAGTTCCCGACTTGTACCCTCTTCTACAACTGCACCCACCCTCTAACTAGGTGAAGCTCAACTAGTAACAGACATCTCTATACAATCTATATAAAAAACATATGTTGGATATGAATTACTTACACTCAGATTTATAACACTATATGTGATAAGAAGAAAGGGTATCCAACTCCTAAATGCTGATGTAAAAATCTCATGAGCTTAGAGTTTCAATTTGATCTTCAAGTTGATAAGTTTAGAGTTCCAATAGTGATTGATAATCCAATGATAATATTCTTAAAATGACATGGAATATGGAGCGGGATTAACGATTGGACTTGAAGATTTTAAGAAGAAGACATTTTATTCGGCCTTCTTGTTGGTCTTGGCCGAGACCATGTTTTCTTTTAGCTTATCTTTATTTCCTAGCTTAGTTTGTAGTTCTCCTTAGGACATAGTGTAACGTGTAAATAACTTCTATCTCCCATTAGGACCCAATTAATAAGCCTTGTAATAGGAAAGAGAGTGACAAGGCCGAAAGTTCCTACAACAAAATGACACGGCCGAAAGTGACAAGGTGGCATGAACAAAAATGGTCTAGAAGATGAGGCTTCTAAGAAGACAATTCATGAACCAACTAGTTCATGGATTTGGCTACCTAGAATACATCAAGGTCGGCCTAGGGTAAGAGAAGAGTTGGCCGAAACAACTCACCCAAACCACATATGCAAGGAATGGAAGCTTCAAAACATATTCCAAGAAGATGAGATCTTTGAGAAGCCAAATTCACACACTCTTCTACCTGGGAACCACAAAGGGGTGTGAAAGAGATTGAGTTCATCCTTGTCCCGAAGAAAAGCCAAGACCTTTCCTATTGTTCCCATAATGACCGAGAATTACCCTTAGCCACCAAGAAAACCCGAACCCTTCCCCATTTGTCCACACTTGGCCGAAAACCCAAATAGTTTTGTCCATTAATTTGTCTTCTAAAAAGGTCCATGTACTACTATAAACTGACCCTTAGGATGTTGTAAAATGACGGAGTTGATTGAAATATAAACTTGAGTTTTACTCATACTCTAAAGTATTCAACTTGTGTGTTGTCTACCTTAGATTGGTCCTTGTGTGGGTCTTCGGTTCTTATGTGAACAAAACCCTTGGTGTAAGTTTAGCTAAGACTTGTGTGACTTAGTTGAACCCAAACTAAGGTCCCTTCGGCATAAGTCTTGGTTAGAACTTGTGTGATCTAATCAAATCCAACCTTAAGGAACCCCCTTGGTTGCAAGTGAACATTGGAACTTATGTGATTCAACCTAACCTAAGCCTAGAGTCTATCTTAAGGTTTCCGGCCAGCCTTACTTGGTTTGTATTTGGTCTTGTACTTAGCAATCCCGATCAAGTCCTTGTGAAATTTGTCACCTTCATCTTGGTGTCGACTCAGGCATTAAAACCCCCATGTCCATATCCTTGAAATATCGACCACACAACTCTTAAACTACATCGACCAACACTTTTCCAAATCAAACATCCTACACTTAGTGTATACTCGAACTTGCACCTCGCATTCCGTGTTCATCCCTTGTCCAAACAACTTCAATCCTTTTACCACCACGTCCAAAAACATTTCCCAAACATCCACCCTCAAAGTCACCAACCGATACCATACATATCCAATCATCCAATACCGACAACAACAAACAGTCCATCAAAACCAACCTTGTTGAGACTTCACTATTTCAGTTCATTTCCGTGGCTTTGCCCCCACCAAACCACTAAGTGCCGATCATCACCCTAACCCTTATCACACCCGTGATAACTCCACGGAACTCCTAAGCCTAATTCCAAACACAACTATCCGAAATAACCACCATAAATACCACACTACCCAGCCAAGCCATGAACCCGAAACCCCCTACTTTGGAATCCATTTTCGGGTCAACCCGAATATAACCAAGATCCGAACTACTTACCCACCAGCACCCCTCCTTAATTGCATAAGATTGGTATCAGAGCAAGGCTATCCCGTCCTACGCTTTGACGCTATGGCTCACGTAAAAAAAGAAAAACTAAGGAGGATCATCGGTGACATTCTTGCGAAACATGCACAAACCTTGAAAAGGGAACATGCGAAGCATGCCGTAAGGGATAATGTTAAACCCAGGGTTGTGCAAAGCAGCCCATGGTATGAGAGCAGTTGTACCTTGTTCACTAATCCATTGGATATTCACAAAAGAAAGGATTCATTTTTATGGAGAAATCAGTAATCAATGAGTTCGTGGAAGAAAATGTTACTCTTGCAAAAGAGCATGAAAATTTATTACTCCAACATGTGTTAAGTGTTCTTGAAGAACATGAGGAGTCACAAGGAGAGTCATTATTTTATACTCGTTGCAAAGTAAGTGATATAGTGTGCAATATGATCATTGACAGAAGAAGTTGTGTTAACCTGGCTTCCGTAGTGATGGTGAACAAATTGAACCTACCTTCCCGAAACCATCCTAATTTGTATACTCTCCAATGGTTAAACCAAGACGAAGGGCTAAGAGTGGTAAAACAAACTCTTGTTATCTTCCGGATTGAAATGTATGAAGATAAAATATGGTGTGACATCCTCCCTATGGATTCGTGTCATATGTTATTGGGACGACCTTGGCAACTTGATCGGAAGGTGCAACATGATAAAGAAAGGAATACATATTCTTTTCGAAATGATGACAACAAAATCCTTGCCATTGTCACCGATTAAGGTGAAAGAGATAAAAATGGAAAGTGCCGAGAAATGCAAGATCGAGGCTCTCTCACTTGATGCACGAATGATAGAAGAAGAATCAAAGAAGGGAGTCCTATATACTTCTCATTGGCATGCAAGGAAGGCTTCGTGGAGGACACGATTAGAAATGCCGACCTTAAGGAACTCTTGAGGGATGCATTTGCGGATGAACTTGCAATCGGACCACTATCGGTGGAAAATATTGAAACTACTCTTGGTTTATTTCCTAGAGGTTCATTACCCAACCTTTAAGCTTTTGAGAATAATCCTGTAAGGGTTAAGGAAGTGCAACAACAAGGGCAAGAATCACTAGATGAGGACTTTGTCCAAGAGAAGTCTAGTCCGTGTATAATGTCTGGCTTGTTGGTACGAAAAGAAGATAAGACTTGGCATTCGTGTATTGCACCCGTGTATTGATATCCCAGCGATCGACAACACCATCATGCGGTGCAACCTTCCTAAGCCGAGATTGAGAGATATTTTTTTATGAATCAGGTGGAGCTAAATTATCTTCTAAAATGGATTTGAGAAACAGCTCCCAACAAATGAAGATCCGAGAAGGAAATGAAAGGAAAATGACTTTTGAATTCAAGAATGGTTGCTATGAATGTCTTATAATACCATTTGGGTTGTGAAATATTCCAAGATCTTCCGTAAGTCTCATGCACAAGGAATGCTTGATCCAAGGATACAAGGTATTATCCGAGAGCCTTCATATTAACCCATCCAGAGTGAGAACCATCCGAAGTTGGTTAAAAAATACAAGTGTGATACGAAGCGTATATGGTTTGGCTCTTTTCTATCACCGTGTCTTCCGAAGTTATAGTGCCTTTGCTACACCTATTCCGAATATTGAGTTACCACTTGACGCGAAATGTGATGAGAGAGGAATTGATGTCGATACTGGCCTAACCCAAGAACAAGCATCCATTGCTTTCTCTAGTAGAACATTGGGTGGTGTGCGACTCAAGTATCACACTTACGACGAGGAATTTGGTATGGTGAAACCTTTGGTCCATTGGCAATATTTAGCTAGGCCTGGTTTGACTTAGTTGGTATTCGGATCATTGAATATGAGGGACAATCGAATGCCAAGGGCGGATGGTCCTTACGAAATATTGGCCTTCAAGATCGAGTACGGTTTGAACGAATGGCTTGTAATGCCATTTGGATCATGTGACACTCCAACCTCTTCCTTACACGAGGTACTTCGGCCATCCTGGGATACTTAACATCATCCGAGGACATTCAATTTAATCCACCCAAAGTGTAGACTATCCGGAGTTGGTTCGAGCGTGCTAATTTAAGTATGATAAAATCATCCATGGCTCGACTTCTTTTTGTCAACCTTTCATTCAAGATTGTAGCCCTTTTGCTGCTCTTATCCCAAACATGAAAGTATTATGTGAAGTTGAAGGTGATAACATCTTAATTCAAGATGAAACAACCATTGTTTCCTCTAACGATAAATTGGATGGTACACGGCTCGGTTATCCTACTTATGGCAAGGACGTTGATTTAGAACCGAAACCTTTTTTCTTGTATGTGGATCCTTCCTACAAAGAGGAACTCCCATACGGATGTGGAAGTTCATCGTCTCATCGTGCAGACTTATCAATAAATTTAGATGACGAGAATTCGAGGACGAATTCTTTTGAAGAAGGGGAGTATGATGTAAAAATCCCTGTGAGCTTAAAGTTCCAATTTGATCCTCAAGGTGAAAAGCTCGGAGTTCCAAAGATGGTTGATCATCCAATGATAATATTCTTAAAATGGCATGGAATATGGAGCGGGATTGAAGATTGGACTTGAAGATTTTAAGAAGAAGACATTTTATTCGGCCTTCTTGTTGGTCTTGGCCGAGACTATGTTTTCTTTTAGCTTATCTTTATTTCCTAGCTTAGATTGTAGTTCACCGTAGGACATGGTGTAACGTGTAAATAACTCCTATCTCCTATTAGGACCTAATTAATAAGCCATGTAATAAGAAAGAGGGTGACAAGGCCGAGAGTTCCTACAACAAGATGACAAGGCCGAAAGTGACAAGATGGCATGAACAAGAATGGTCTAGAAGATGAGGCTTCCAAGAAGACAATTCATGAATGTATGATGTAAAAATCCATGTGAGCTTAAAGTTCCAATTTGATCCTCAAGGTGAAAAGCTCGGAGTTCCAAAGATGGTTGATCATCCAATGATAATATTCTTAAAATGGCATGAAATATGGAGCGGGATTGAAGATTGGACTTGAAGATTTTAAGAAGACATTTTATTCGGCCTTCTTACCGGTCTTGGCCGAGACCATGTTTTCTTTTAGCTTATATTTATTTCCTAGCTTAGCTTGTAGTTCACCTTAGGACATGGTGTAACGTGTAAATAACTCCTATCTCCCGTTAGGACCTAATTAATAAGCTATGTAATAGGAAAGAGGGTGACAAGGACGAGAGGTCCTACAACAAGATGACAAGGCCGAAAGTGACAAGGTGGCATGAACAAAAATGGTCTAGAAGATGAGGCTTCCAAGAAGATAATTCATGAACCAACTAGTTCATAGATTTCGCTACCTAGAATACATCAAGGTCGGCCTAGGGGAGGAGAAGAGTTGGCCGAAACAACTCACCCAAAACACATATGCAAAGAATGGAAGCTTCCAAACATATTCCAAGAAGATGAGATCTTTGAGAAGCCAAATTCACGCACTCTTCTACATGGGAACCACAAAGGGGTGTGAAAGAGATTGAGTTCATCCTTGTCCCCAAGAAAAGCCAAGACCTTTCCCATTGTTCCCACAATGTCCGAGAATGCCCTTGGCCACCAAGAAAACCGAAACCCATCCGCATTTGTCCACACTAGGCCGATAACCCAAATAGTTTTGTCCTTTAGTTTATCTTCTAGAAAGGTCCATGTACTACTATAAACTGACCCTTAGGATGTTGTAAAATGACAGAGTTGATTGAAATATAAACATGAGTTTTACTCATACTCTAAAGTATTCAACTTGTGTGTTGTCTACCTTAGATTGGTCCTTGTGTGGGCCTTCGGTTCCTGTGTGAACCAAACCCTTGATGTAACTTTAGCTAAGACGTGTGTGACTTAGTTGAATCCAAACTAAGGTCCCTTCAGCATAAGTCTTGGTTAGAACTTGTGTGATCTAATCAAACCCAAGCTTAAGGAACCCCCTTGGTTGCAAGTGAACGTTGGAATTTGTGTGATCCAACCTAACCTAAGGCTAGGGTCTATTTTAAGGTTTCCGGCCACCCTTACTTGGTTTGTATTCGGGCTTGTACTTAGAAACCCCGATCAAGTCCTTGTGAAATTGGGAACTTTCAACTTGGTGTTGACTCGGGCGTTAAAACCCTCATGTCCATATCCTTGACATATCGACCACACCTCACTTAAACTACATCGACCAAACACTTCTCCAAATCAAACATCCTACACTTATTGTGTACTCAGATTTGCATCTAGCATTCCGTGTTCATCCCTCATCCAAACAACTTCAATCCTTTCACCACCACGTCCAAAAACACTTCCCAAACACCCACCCTCAAAGTCACCAAATGATACCATACATATCCAACCGTCCAAGCCCGACAACAACAAACAGTCTATCAAAACAAACCTTGCCGAGACTTCACTATTTCGGTTTATTTCCGTGGCCTTGCCACTACCAAACCACCATGTCCCGATCATCACCCTGACCCTCAACACACCGGTGACAACTCCACAAAACTCCTAAGCCTGATTCCAAACACAACTATCCGAAACAGCAACAACCCATTGCCCGGCCAAGTCGAGAACCCGAGACCCCCTACTTTGGAATCCATTTTTGGGTCAACCCGAATATAACCAAGATCTGAACCACTTACCCACCAGTACCCCTCCTTAATTGCATCAAATGCCTTGCAACGTTTTTTCTATAAATGTGGTGCACAACACATGTATAAATAAAACTCTATAAGACACGGCTTATAGACTCCATAGGACTGACCTGAACTGTTACCAATTTGTCACACCCAACATTGGTGAGGCGTGGCTGGCACCTGTTACCTTACTAGGTCCAAGCGTACCAAGTTGAACCTGCAATCTGAGCCTAAAAAGGTAAACTAGGCCATTGAGACCATACTATAAACGTAACATCAACTTAGGCCGACAAGGCCATATACTAAGATATCTATAAATAAAGATGAAATTGACTGGAACGGGATTGTCCCCACACATCTATATACATGACTAGGAAGCTGACGAGGCCTACCATATTCCCCGCAAGTAGCAAAATCTAAGATAGACTATATATACAAAGGCCGAATAGGCCACCATACTGACACTACTGACTATACATGACACGTTTACAAGTCTCTAATGAGTAATAATTGTATCATGACTAGGATAGGGCCCTGCCATACCCATGATATGTGAATACATAAAAACTAGACCTGACACCTCCGGATGTTCTGGAGCTTACTACAAAAGTTGATACTCGGCGGATCTTATTGATGCGATCCTTCCTACAACCAGTCTGAACCTGCGAGCATGAACACAGCGTCCCCAAGCAAAGGAATGTCAGTACGAGATAATGTACCGGGTATGTGAAGTGACTGAAAATGAACTGTACTAATGTTTAAGCAATCTGAATGTAAACTGAATAGCTAATAAGGGGGAACTTGCTGTACTTACCTTACTCTGTCATCTACTAACTAAATAATATAATGTCCGCTACTTAGCCCCATACAAGGCACCCTAACATGAATAAAATAGCCCTGAAAGCATGTGCATATCCCTGAAGGCAAGTGTATCTGAATAGACCTGAAGGCAAGTGCATATCCCTCAAAGCAAGTGTATCTAAATAGCCCCGAAGGCTAGTTTATCTTAATAGCCCCAAAGGCAAGTATATCTCTAGTTACATTCAACTATCAATCTTTCTATCATGTCAACTGTAAGTCTAGACATGACTAGCTATGACTTAGTCTCGACAAAGGAGAACTAATAGAATAGGGTCATGATAACCCGAAAGCAATCTCTATGACTAGTACGTCTTTATGCGATTAAATTGAAACTAGCTCGTGAAGGAGATCATGCCAAAACAAAGAAAAGGATAGCCTTTACATACCTTATATTATCTTGTCTAAAAAGGCAATATAACCGGCCCACATCGCATTTTAATCTATAACAAAAAATATGCACAATTATTACTACCACAACTCGTAGCAACTATAATAGTCGACAAGTTTGATTTAGAATTAAACTTAGTTCTCATTCCTTCAACTCCAACTTCCATAAAAAAATACAACACATGGACCACCATGATAACAACCATATCAACATCATATTCAATCTATCTCTAGTAATATCTAACCATAAGATGATATAGATACACTTCAAGCAACTCTACTATTTAACAACATTTTTCTAGACCATCATCTTGCCTCTGTCTTGTAGTTATTCACTTTTCCAACTCAATAAACACATAGACTAACTTTAACATAACAATAAGAGGTTAAACATACCTTGAAGAATCTGGAAAACTTCAACCACGAGCTTGAGACAACACCCAACACCCATATGTGGTGGGTTCAGCAATGAAGAACATGATATGCCACCACATATGGTAGAAGTAACTACACTAAAACATCCAGCCTAGATGCGCCTACAATCTGCGAGGCAGATGGGCTTTTGCTATGCGAAACGTTTAGCGGAATGCACTAACTTCGTCAAACTTTGTTGGGGAGTGTTTCCTTCAATCCCAATGACATCTAAACCTCCTGACACCTTCTTAATACTATTTTAAGGAATAGATATCCATCGGGAAAGGCTCAAGTCACCATAGTCTAACTCAACCCGTGTTACACCAAGCGAATGTAAAAGAGTAGAGTTGTCGCGATTGCTTCCCTAATCTCAAAGAAAATAATCCTTCCTTCTAGGTTTTCTTAACCATCTCATCAAGAATCCTATGTACGAAAGTACGGGGTGTAACATCCTACCCCCTTAGAAACATTCATCCTTGAATGTTAACCCTTACAGGATTTATGCAAATTCTTTTACCGGAGCACCTTGCCTTACATAATACTTCCAATTAGGACCTCACGTTGTAGTGTACCTATATTTCTCACTAACCTATCTGTGATTCTGACTTTTCTAGTTTAAGCATGGTCATTATATTCTAGCCCTCTCTTTATCTAAAAATTGGCTTCTCTTTGGCCATCCAATACGGAACTTTTATTTGTCAAAATCTCTATCATATATTCTGCTAAGAAGGGTCATCTTTTTCTCTATGCAAGTCTAAACCGTCATCCCTCCTAATTTATTTTCCTTGCATTGGACACTTAATTCATTTCTAACCTATGTTCCTCTTTTCAAAACTTTAAAGAGGAACATATTGTCACACCCAACCTTGGTGAGGCGTGGCTGGCACCCGGTACCTTACTAGGTCCGAGCGTACCAAGTTGAACTTACAATCTAAGCCTAAAAGGTAAACTAGGACATTGAGACCATACTATAAATATAACATCAACTTAGGCCGGCAAGACCATATACTGAGATATCTATAAATAAATATCAACTTGACCGGAATGAGACTGTCCCTACACATCTATATACATAACTGGGCGGCCGACGAGGCCTACCATATTCCCTACAAGCAGTAAAATCCAAGACATACTATATATACACGGGATGAATAGGTCACCATACTGATACTACTGACTATACGGGACACGTTTACAAGGCAATAAATGAGTCATAATTGTATCATGATCGTGATAAGGCCCTGCCCTACCCATTATCTGTGAATACACAAAAAATAGGCTTGACAACTCTGGATGATCTAGAGCTTACCACAAAAGCTGATACTCAGCAGATCTTACTGATGCAATCATTCCTAGAACTAGTATGAACCTTTGGCCATGAATACAACGTCCCCAGCCAAAGGGACGTCAGTACGAAATAATGTATCAGGTATATAAAGCGTCTGAAACTGAATTGTACTAATGTTTAAGAAATTTGAATATAAACTGAAGAGCTAATAAGGGAAAATTGGCTATACTTACCTTACTCTATCATCTGCTAACTACATAACACAATGTCCGCTACTTTGCCCCGTACAAGGCACCCTAACGTGAATAAAATAGCCCTGAAGGCAATTACATAGCCCTGAAGGCAAGTGCATAGTCCTTAAGGCAAGTGTATCTAAATAGCCCCGAAGGCTAGTTTATCTGAATAGCTCCGAAGGCAAGTATATCTCTAGTTACATTCAACTATCAATCTTTATATCGTCTCAACTGTAAGGCTAAACATGACTAGTTATAACTTAGTCCCGACAAGAGAGAACTACTAAAATAGGGTTATGATAACCTGAAAGCTATCTTTATGACTAGCACGTCTTTGTGCGATTAAATCAAAACTAGCTCGTTATGGAGATCATGCCAAAATAAAGAAAAGGATAGCCTTAACATACCTTAGCTTATCTTGTCTCAACAAGGTGATGTAACCGGCCCGCATCGCATTTTAATCTATAACAAAGCAAGTGCACAATTATTACTATCACAACTCATAGCAACTACGATAGTCGACAAGTTTGATTTAGAAGTAAACTTAGTTCTCATTCCTTCAACTCCTACTTCCATAAAAAATCAAACACATGGATAACCATGATAACAACCATATCAAATTGACTAGAACTGGATTGTCCCCACACATCTATATGCATGATTGGGTGGTTGACGAGGCCTACCCTATTCTCTACAAGCAGCAAAATCCAAGATGGACTATTTATACAACGGTTGAATAGGCCACCATACTGACACTACTGACTATACATGACATGTCTACAAGCCTCTAACGAGTCATAACTATATCATGACTAGGATAGGGCCCGACCCTACCCATGATATGTGAATACACAAAAACTAGACCTGACAACTCCGGATGATCTGAAGCTTATCACAAAAGTTGATACTCAGTGGATCTTACTGATGCGATCCTTCTTACAACCAGTCTAAACCTGCGGGAATGAACATAGCATCCCCAGAAAAAGGGATATCAGTACGAGATAATGTACCGGGTATGTAAAATGACTGAAAATAAATTGTACTAACGTTTAAGCAATCTAAATATAAACTAAAGAGCTAATAAGGGAAAACTGGTTACACTTACCTTACTCTGTCATCTGCTAACTACATAACATAATGTCCACTACTTAGGCCCGTACAACGCCTCCTAACATGAATAAAATAGCCCCGAAGGGAAGTGCGTATCCCTGAAGGCAAGTGTATCTGAATAGCCCTGAAGGCGAGTGCATAGCCCTTAAGGAAAGTGTATATGAATAGCCTAGAAGGCTAGTTTATCTGAATAGCCCTGAAGGAAAGTGCATAGCCCCGAACGCAAGTATATCTCTAGTTACATTCAACTATCAATCTTTCTATCATCTCAACTGTAATGCTAAACATGACTAGCTATAACTTAGTTCCGACAAGGGAGAACTAATATAATAGGGTAATGATAACTCAAAACTGATCTCTATGACTAGCACATCTTTGTGCGATTAAATTGAAACTAGCTCGTTAAGGAGATCATGCCAAAACAAATAAAAGGATAGCCTTCACATACCTTATCTTATCTTATCTTATCTTATCTTAACAAGGCGATGTAACCGGACCGTATCACATTTTAATATATAACAAAACAAGTGAACAATTATTACTACCACAACTCGTAGCAACTACGATAGACGACAAGTTTGATTTAGAATTAAACTTAGTTCTCCTTCCTTCAACTCCAACTTCCATAAAAAAATCCAGCACATGGAACACTATGATAACAACCATATCAATATCATATTCAATCTATTTCTAGCAATATCCATCCATAAGACGATATAGATACACTTCAAGCAACTCAACAATATAACAACACTTTTTTAGACCATCATCTTGCCTCTTTCTTGTAGTTCTTCACTTTTCCAACTCAATCAACACAAAGACTAACTTGAACATAACAACAAGAGGTTACATATACCTTGAAGAATCTGTAAAATTTCAACCACAACTTTCTTTGAGCTTTGATACAACACCTAACAACAACATCACACTAAGAAATATACTCTTCAAGCTTGCATCAACTTGTATGAGTTTAATCTTACTCAAATCACCTTGAGATCTTATGTGAATACCATTGATATATGAATACCATAGGGAGAGTGTTTTGGGAATGTTTTGGGGTTGAGAGGAGTAGAAATGAAATATTAGAAAATCTTCACCGCTTAAGGCTTTATATAGGGGTTTTCACTACCTCCCATATGTGGTGGGTTCTGCGATGCAGAATAGGATATGACACCATATATGACACCTCATGTGGTGGAAGTAACTAAACTAAAAAGTATTGCCAAGATGCACCCATAATCTGCAAGGCGGATGGGCTTTTGCGACACGAAACGTTTAGCGGAATGCACTAACTTTGTCGAGGAGTGTTTCCTTCAATCTCAATTACCTCTAAACCTCCCGACACTATCTTAATACTATTTTAAGACATAGATATCCATTGAAAAAGGCTCAAGTCACCATAGTCTAGCTCAACCCTCATTGCACCTAAGCAACCGTAAAAGAGTAGAGTTGTTGCGATTGTTTCCCTAATCTCAAAGAAAATACTCATTCCTTCTAGCTTTACTTAACTATCTCATCAAGAGTCCAACTTACGAAAGTACGCGGTGTAACAACATGGATATGGTATTATTATTTACCATCGGGCTATGGCCGGTCGGGTAGTTACCACCAGTTGGGCAGTTATGTATCCTTATTTACCATCAGTTGGGCAGGCACATACTTACCACTAGGCTACGTCCAATCGAGCAGTTACCACCTATTGAACAGTTATGTATCCTTATTTACCATTGGTTAGGTAGGCATATATTTACCACCAGGCTATAGCCAGTCGGGCAGTTACCACTGGTTGGACAGTTATGTATCCTTATTTACCATTGGTTGGGCAGGTACGTATTTACCACCATGCTATGTCCGGTTGGGCAGTTACCTCTGATCAATTAGGCAGTTGAACAGTTACAGTTACAATGTTCATGTCGCACAATAGAATAAGGTTACAAGATAGGTATGAACGATATGTATATTATGACTCAACGACATTTCAGAGGTTCAGGTTGATTCGTATCCCTCTTTTTATGATTATGTATTTTTGTGTTTTACTTTCTCCTTACATATTCAGTACATCTTTTATACTAATGTCCCTTTTGTTAGGGGACGTTGTGTTTCATGCACGCAGGTTCAGGTAGGCGAGGAGAGGATCCATCATTATAGGTTGCCTCAAGATATCAGCTTTTGTTGGTGAGCTCAATTTTCTCTTGGAGTATTATCGAGTCAGGGTCATGTTTATATCCATTTGATATTTTAGGTATGTCGGGGGCCCTGTCCTGACTATGTTAGGTCACTCAGATGTTCTTAATGGCTTTTGTAGACGCATGTATGCCTGTGGTAAGGTTCAGTATATTGGTGCAATGTATGTACATGTCGAGGCCTCGTAGGCCTATGCGGATTATATATATATATATATATATATATATGATGTTGGACTTTTCTTCTTGCATGTGGGTAAATGCAGTAAGTTTAATTATTTTATAAGATGGGTCGCTTACGTACTTAAGGCACTAGGTTCTTGCCCACCTCACCTAGGTTGGGGCGTGACAGTGGTATCAGAGCAAGTTGTGTCCTTGGGAGTTTACAAAGTCGTGTCTAGTATAGTCTTATTTATGTATGTGTTATGCACCACATTTGTAAATGGGAGGCTACAGTGCATTTAGGATTAGTTACCCTTCTTTTCGATTCCAGGTCATGCTATAGAGCTAAGTCATAAGAATTCAGTTTAACTTATGTTTGATGTTATACAAAGATGTCGATGATCAAAAAAATTATGGCCAGCCAAAAGGATTAGACAGTTGAAGAAGAGAAGTTATGACAATATCAGAAGATAAGGTGTGAGGTTCAGATGTAAATGAGATAGAAGTGAAAAAGGTACGATATACCTAAGTATAGAATATTGTGAATAGTTAAGATTTCAGGTAGGGCTAGAAGTGTCATGACTCAATATCCAGAAATAATACTAGTACCATTAGTATCATGTCTTCCATCTTATATAAGAAAGTTTATGATGTTAGCAAGATAAGTGAAAGGTTATGAATGGTATGAACAGAATAGGTGTAGGTCGTAAGCCAAAGTATGGTAGTGCGATAAGGTTTTAGATGGATAGAAGTAAGGGTAATAGAAAGTAAGTAAGGAAGTAACGAGGATAGGTAATACATTGGGATTAAGCCCTTCTGGACCAATGGCTTGAACAGTTTTGTAAGTTATATAGAAGTCGGTATACCGTGAATGACATCATAAGAGTTTAAGATTAGAAGAACTTAGGAGAGGTGGAATGTCGCCCTAATAGAAGAATAAGTTAATTGAGTGATAAGTGATAAGAGAATACTGTATGAAGATATAGTCGATAATTGAAATAGTGGTTCAATGAGAAAATATTTCAAGTATACATGGTATTAGAATAACTCCCATAAGATAAATCATGTTGATATATTATGAATATTGTTATTGGGATATAGTATCGTCCTAAGGTTCATGCAGAAATCTTTGGATGTTCGTCGACCATTCATGAGAATAGTACAGTACGCGGATAAGTCCAATATTTGAGGACGAATGCTCCTAAGGGGGGATGATGTTACATCCTGTACTTTCATACGTTAAAGTTGTGTTGTAATTTTGTTGACATAAGCCCGGGAGTGAGATTATATTTAAGGTTATAAGAAGATAAACATGTTCCTCCTAAGGATAAAAAGGTTTATGATTAGGATTGATAAGTATTACAAGGTTTAGAGGTTAATCTAATAGAAGAAAACACTTTTCAACAAAGTTCGCCAAAGAAAAATGGATTGTAATAACTCGTACATTCAGGGTGAGACTAGGAGTGTTTAATATTATAAGGAGATTATGAATTATTGGCTTCTACACCCACTAAATTGAAGGTCTACGAGTCTAGTTTCCAGCAAACTAAACCATTCATCGATACGACATTGTAGTAGAGAGATATTCGCAGTTTTGCGAGACTGTACAGACAACCCCTTTGGGACCCACATAGGAGGTAAAAGCTTATCCAAGTATATATAAATGGTGGAGACTCCATTTAACCTCATTTTCGACTAAATCTTATCCTCACCCTCTTCAAACACCCCCAAGTCAGCCCCTTACCATTCAAGTAAAGTTCTTCAAGGTATTGGGGTGATTCTTCCATGGAAGTTCTTGTGATGTTAGTTTAAGCTTATCCTTCCTCTTGTGTTGTGAATTTGAGATTCCTTCAAGTTGAAGTAAGGTTAAGGAGATCTTGTTATTTTCATTCCAGGGTAGTATATTGGTGAGTCGCTTGAGGGATTGTGAAGGACGACTATGGTTGAAGGTATGTTAAGGCTTATTCCTTCTTTTGGCATAATTTTATTAAAGAACGAAAATGAAAAAAATGTCTTTCAAAAGACTCCATTCCTGTTGAGTTTCAGATTCCTATATCTTCTATTCCATTGAGTACATGACTCTTGTTTTTCTCTTTTGGGAGTACTTTCCGCACCTTATAGCATCTCGTCTTTATTGACATCGTATGGACCTTGTTGGTTTTCATGAAAGTTACAAATGATGTATATTGTCTTGTTGATTCGTATGAAAGAGTAAAATGGTATGTTATCTCCATGATGACAGTCGGAAGTGTAACAACTCTATTCTTAATGGATTATGAGCTCTTACTTAAGGCCTCGTATGATGTAGGTATTCATGTTAAAAGGACTCTCTTAGTTTAAGATAAAAATGAATGTTGTTGATGATAGTCCCCAGATGCAAATTAGGAATCTAGCGACATTTTGCCATTACAATAAGTTCATAGAAGTCTCTTATGACTCTTTATGTATGTATGTAGTACCTAGAGGGGGCATGGATATGTTATTATGATTTACCATCGGGCTACGGTCGTTCTAGCATTTACCACCGGTTGGACAGTTATGTATCCTTATTTAGCACCGGTTGGGCAGACACGTATTTACCACCAGGCTACGGTTGGTCGGGCAGTTACCACAAGTTGAGCAGACACGTATTTACCATCGACCTATGGCCGATAGGGCAGTTACCACCAGTTGAGCATGCACGTATTTACCATCGACCTATGGCCGATGGGGCAGTTACCACCAGTTGGGTAGTTATGTATCCTTATTTACCACTGGTTTGGCAGACACATATTTACCATCAAGCTATGGTCGGTTGGGCAGTTACCACTGATCAGTTAGGTAGTTGAACAGTTAGAGTTATGACGTTCATGGCACAATATAAAATAAGGTTACAAGATAGGTATGATCAATATGTATATTATGACTCAAAGACATTTCAGAGGTTCAGGTTGATTCGTATCCCTCTTTTTATGATTATGTACTGTTGTGTTTTACTTTGTCTTACACATTCAGTACATCTTTTATATTGTCCTTCTTTTTTTCGGAGAATGTTGTGTTTCATGCCCGCAAGTTCAGGTAGGCGAGGAGAGGATCCGTCATTATAGGTCGCCTATGAATATTTGATTTTGTTGGTGAGCTACATTTTCTCCTGGAGTATTGTCGATTCAAGGTCATATTTATATCCTTTTGATATTTTGGGTATGTCGAAGCTATATCCCGACTATGTTAGGTCAATCAGATATTCATAGAGGCTTATGTAGACGCATGTATGCCTATGGTCAAGTTCAGTATGTTGGTACAATGTCTGTACATGTGGAGGCCTCGTAGGCCCATGCGGATGATATATATATATATATATATATATATATATATATATATATATATTGTTAGAATTTTCTGCTTGCAAGTGTGTAAATGTAGTGCGTTTAATGATTTTATAAGATGGGTCGCTCATGTACGTAAGACACTAGGTGTATGTCCACCTTGGTTGGGGGTGTGACGATGTGTTAAATATCTGATTCTTCAACATCTTCCTTCATACTTTCTTATATTTTATTGTCATATATACATGGTTTGTTAACCATCAAAACTTCAATTAAGCTTTGAACTATTATTGAGATAACTATATCTCAGCACTATCTGTATGGAGTCAAATCCGGATATTATAGCCGCGCGAGTCAAATATCTAACCTAAAGATTTGTTTGGGGAAGTTGGCCATATCCGTCGAGTCGTAGTGTAGATTTACCAAGACCATGGCGATACATGACCACAATCGATGAAGTGTCTAGTCAAGATAAGTCTCTAAGATAACTGACCCAGAGGAAATTGGGATTCTCCCCTGAAGAATCTCAACCTTATGTGAGACGTGTAGAAGCTGATTATTGGGTGGGGCGTTGAGTTCCGAGTACCGTTGCTTAAAGTTAGGCTATAAAAACATCCCTTCCCTATTCACTTGTATGACATCCGATTTTGAATCACAGAAGACAACTATATTTTTACTCCATTGTTGTCTTTTGACTCTCCAGTTCTCAAGATCTTTCTTATTCATTGTAATCCCGAGATTTTGTCAGTCATCAACCCCGGAGTGTCTAAATAAGCATTGCTTACTTTATTTTATTCAATTACTTTGCTTATTATTACTTTCCTATTATTCAATACTGCTTTTCCTATAGTAAGTTAGTATCGTTTATTTCAATATTTGATCGACCTTAACCTGATTGTCCTTAAATCATTATATAAATTTAATTGTTACTTTGAATTATGGATTTAGGGTAAACAAACTAACAACAATCTTTTGGCTTTTTTATCAACCTTTTTAGGGAAATTAACTTTTAAGAAAATAAAACATAATTTTGTTGATTTGTTGATCTTGGAGTGGTTAGGATTGGAGATATGACACTAGGTGAAACAAAATATTTCCCCGCTGACTACTTCTTTACCTAACAACTTAAAAAGTTACACAGTGGATCTAAGTTACCATGCTAAAATTCTTGACTTTGTCTTCGTTCTGTTCTTTTCTACAAAACTAGTTTTAAAGATTAAAGATAAAACACACTTGTATTTCAACCGCTTCTCAACAAAAAAGTATTGGTTTTCTAAGAAGAAGAAAAAAGAAGTCAAGAAAATTTAATAAAAAACAAGAGTGGAAAAAAGAACTAAAATAAATAAATAGAATTAAGTAATTAATAAGCCTTAAACAAAAATAATAATACGAAGAACTAAAGAAATATGCCACGATTTTTGGCTCTCCAATAATTTAAGTATGAAAATAGCAAAACAGATATAATTTTGAGCGATTTTAATGCATTTTCCCTATTTTCATATTTTATTTTAATGCCATATTTTCATTAACACAATGTCTAAATGACAAAAGTATCAAAAGCTTGGCCCACATGAATAGAGACAAAACAGGGAAAAACTTATGGACTGAAAAATAAGAAGATAACCCCCAAAAACTAAGAGCTCGCCAAAGAGATCAAACCAATGTCAATCCAACTTTAAAATATCTGGATAATGAAAACTGTAATACGTTCACACAAATAAAATTTAATAAACCTGTTCTCGGCCCCAATTCCGCTATTTGCCGTTGTATCGGCTGATGAAATCGGGAGACAAATTGATTTCTTAACTTAAGCGATTTGGACTGGAAACGGAACTCCAATCTCCAGCAATGAGTTCCCCAACTACTCCAGAAAGCGTTAGGATGGTGGTTATGGTAAACTAAGAGGTAAGAAACATGAATACAGTCGAGTAAAGTAAAAGATAAAAGGAAAATAAAGGATAAAAGATAAAGATAGATAAATTTTGATGTGTTTGGTTGATTGTGTGTTTTGTATATACAAAGAATGAGTATTTATAGTACAAAAAGAAAGAAAGAAATGTACAAACGTGCCCCCCATGTCAGCCATCAAGTAACCCACTAAGCTCAATGGCTGACTATAGGGGAAGTGGAGCCGATTTTCTCACCCTCTACTTCTCATGCTCGGATTATGGCCCTTTCTTTTAGCTGTTGTTGGCCGTTACCGCTTTTAGGGGTCTGGAAACCCTTCTGACTTAGTTGTTCAGGCGTCTATATCTGAGTGGGTCCTAGTCGTACCTTTAACTGACAACTTCGGCTAAGATGCCTTAGTAGCCGATGAAGTTCTTGTAGTCGAAGGCTAAGAGTAAATTCGGCTCCGGAATAGTTCGGCTGTCAGTGAATACGACTAAACATTTAAATTATTTTTTAGTGTTAACAATTTCCCCCCTACATTAACTCGAGCGTGACTGCTGAGTTGATGTACCCGAAAGTAGCCGTCTCACTTCAATCGTCTTGTCTCTAGTGCATGCAATGATGATTTCTTCTGAATTGGGTTTTCCCTTCAACCGAGGTGTCCTTGTTACCACGAATCGGTTCCAATATTTTCTAATCGTGCATTCGAAGAAATAACCCTAATTTCTATTGCCCACCGAAATCCGCTTAAGAATAAATAACTTTCCGAGAATTTTTCACTTGATCTCCGATTTCTTCATTTCTGCAAAAAAACCTTAATCTCGACCATTTTCTTACTCGGCTGTCACGACTTCTTCTTCCTCCTCTCAGAAGATATATGGGACCACTCTAACCGATAAAGAACTAATCGATGCCTTGGTCCTTGTTGATGAACATTTGGTTCTAGCTCCATATGGTAGGCCGGAATAAAGTGACGTTCTTTTATCTCAACATCTTAGCCTGGTGACCTATGACCTTCCCTCACCTGCGACTGGTTCACTACCGACCGCTGTCCAGCTAACCTACGCATCTGGCCGACCAAGGTCGCCGACTATTTTTCTTGGGTGGACCGGGTCAAGTCTGCTAAAGGGAACGAGTGGGAACATATGGGTTTTTATGACGCAATCGCACTATCGGGGTCTGATATCTCCTGCAATATCGGCCTCATATATGCATTTCTTGGTTATTGGTCGACTACCGCTCATGCTTTTATTTTTCCCTGGGGGATGATGACTCCCACCCTTCTTGATGTAACGGCGATACTAGGCCTTCCGATACTGGAAGCCGAAGCGCCTACTCTAAGTGAAATCAAAGTTCCCGACTTGGGGATCGTTGTTTCAAAAAATTCTTCCAGCTATGGCTCTTTCATGTACGCTAACCGCCAAAGTTCGCCTCTTCCGATCGATGATGCTGAACATCATGTTTTTCTGCTCTATTGGTTTAGCCGTTACTTCATCTGTGCGGGCTCTTGTACAATTGTCAAGGAGCTGGAGATTTATATGGCTTTGGCCGTTTCATGGGAAGATGTCAGCTGGGCATCCCTCTTTTTGGCTTACTTGTACATGGTTTTGGTCTATGCTTAGGCTAGGTTAATGGACTCTCGAAATCTGGATACTCTAGCCGGTCCTCTATGGTTCTTACAGTTGTGGATCACTTTGTATTTTCCAGAGTTCATCTCTGACGATTTTGATGGCCGCCGTTCTCCGTTTGTTCCGTCGTTATTATCCGACACTCTTTGGGGAACACCTCTTATGCCCCAGGATGTTTTCACTACAGTCTACACCCTACATGGTCTGTCTCGAGACCATTACGCAGATTGGCCATCGATCTTTGAACAATGGGCCGCTCCTGACTGGGTTCATTATATAGCCGATGACAACATTTCGTTCGCCTGGCAGCAGGTCATGAATCTAGTGTGGAGGCGTATCTTTACGGCTAGGGACCTTTTGGGAGGTTTGAAGCATAATTCTAGGCATAACAAGTTAACCATAGAGCCTTATAGACCCAACTTTGTGGCACGACAATTTGGCCTGACTCAGCACATACCATGGCCTCACCATAGTGTTGCTCAATCGACCCACCGTTGCTATCTAAATGTCGAGAAAACATATGAGGTAGCCTCCTACAATCTTGATAATCTTAGCTCTTTCTCCTGGTAATCGTTCTCCCTAAGGGCCAACACCACTGTTTCTTTTGTTGGCTGGTGGAAGGTGGCCAAAGAAAGATTCTTTCAATCCTTCCTGGAAGTCTACTGCGATCGACTGATCCAGACAAAATAGAGTGATCGGCTAGTTCAACCGAAGAAGAAATACCCATTAGACGCTAAGGCAGGGACAAAATAGGTCCCTTCAAATGTAGTGTCCATTAGTTCGGCTAGTCCTAGTGCCTCTTGGTTTCCGTCAGGCTGCGGTAATCGAAGAGAAAAGGTGAATTTTTCTCTACACATATGTAGGCCAGAATCTCTTTTACATTCTAGGCTAACACCTCTTATGTATCTCCTTCAGGGTTTGTTGATTTGGAGACCCTACCAAGGGATCTTCATTGCCTAGGCCATCTTCTTTAAAGCAACCCAGGTTGGGTGAAGGGGTCGTTATTTGTGAGCGCAGGAAAAGATCTCGGGAAGCCGAAGTCCCTATTTCTGAAGAGGAGGATGATGAGGTATATCCCTTATCTGCCTGGACTACCTTTGTATTGGCTATCTTTCATTACTCATGTTCCTTAGTTTTGTCTTTCATGAGCCATTATTAATAAGGCACGATATGCGGCGGAAAGTACATGATGCCTCTCTCCATGCCAGATAGACCTCCTATTTGGCTCGTCCTTCTGAACATCTACAAGATTCTCCATCGGCTAGTCTCGATATCAGAATTTCCTCCATTGACGCAGCTGAAGAGGTTGATATGACCGTAGAGGTATACCCTTTTCCTTCTAGTCTTGTTACCAACTATCTCTAGATTCTTGCTTTTCTTCTGAAACTGTCTTTTCTGTACAGAAGATTGTTGGAGGTAATCCTACGGCTAAAGTCCCCCCAACTGACGACTCGGAGGTACCATCCGAGGTCATCCCGGAAGATGTGCCTCTGCACTACTTTGGATCAGTCGACACTGCATCTCCACCATCTTCGCCTGTTGGCGTCCATCGAGAGTAAGTTGAAGAATCTCTTGCTATGGGAATCCCAACCACCAAAGAGGAGTTACATGCTCTGAGGGCCTCTTTGCTCCGATTGTTAAGAGAAACAATAGATTCCCCGGCTCTGGCAGCCACTTATAATGACATGACCTTGGCTCTGACTGATTTGTTTGCTTTACATAAAATAACCCAAGATAGTCATGATGAGGTTGTCGCTGCTCTGCAATATTTGGGGTCTCTTCGGCAAGAAAATAACCGTATTCAAACTTCTTTCAGTGAGGTGAATACAACCAGACAACAAAGTGTCAGCCAAAGACATGATTTGCATGAGCGGATGTCCAAACTGCAAGTTGAGTTGGAGCGGATCCAAACGGATATATGAGCCATTACTCCGGCCATATGTGCCATAGACTCAGCTATTAGTGCCTACGACTCCCCCCGTTCTTCTTTGTTTCGGCAGAGCCTTCAATTGGAGAATAAGGTCTAGGAACTCGGTAACCAGCAGGTGGTTTGAGAACTGGATTAGATAGCAGGTAGCGAATGACTAGCCAAACTGGGTGATGAATGGACTGCGTGGAAAAACCGTCTAGTTCAAGCAACGCCGATAATCAATGCTCCCTTACCAGCTGATCCTGTTGCTGAATTGTCAGCTGATCCCCTTATGGACTCACCACTCGAAGCAGTCGTTGCTTCTATTGTTCAAGAGGTATCTACCTAACACTGAAGCTTTTACCGAGGCCCCATCGACTATCGTGGCAGAACCTTTGCTGGGTGCCAAAATGGAGGTCCATGTAGGAGCGGATGCGGTTGAGGTAGTGGTCATTGTTGAAGATGAGAGAGGAAGGCAGATTACAGGTACTCAAGATGTCCAAGCAGCCGTGGATTCGGCTAATCCTGAGATTTTTGTTACTGTTGATGTATTGCAACCTCTATATGGGGGAATGACAAGTGATTCGGCTTCCTAATTTTGTTGACCCCAAATTGAAGGGTCTGTTATTGTGACCAGGCGACCGATCTATGGCTGTCATTTGTTCTTACGTTCCCCAAATTGAAGGGAACTTAATCCTTTTTTGCGACCAGACTGCCGATCTGTGGCCGTTGAATACTTATGCATGCCCCATAATCAATGGGTAGTATGTCTCCCATTTACATTTCTTTTCCATACATGTTTATCACTTGATCTGTAATGCCGGCAACCCGTGAGTTCGCTACGAAAGGTCTTTCCTAGTTTGGAAATTATTTGCTGATTTTACGATCTTTCATCCCAATCGGCAAAATGGTTTTCCAAACTAAGTATCCTTCGGCAAACCTCTTAGGCTCAACATGTTTGTTGTGTGTTTTAGCCATTTTACGTTTACCGGTTTTGGCTTCTTCTATGATTGTCAGTCGATTTTCATCCAAATGACTCGACTCCGTTAGAATGGCATGTTGATATGCTTTCAAACTCAGAAAGTTTGGTTTAGCCATCCATAATGATATTAGCTTCTGAGAACAACACTGCATCTTGGCCATAGATTTAGCCGATATAATGTCATCCCCGTAGTTGTAGTTATGAATTTTTTGATTGCCTATTTCATTTAAGACATATCTTTGTAAAACGAGTTTATTCAAACTTTGCACAGAATGTACATAATATTGGGTATTGAATACTACTCAAATTTTGTGCAAGCGTAACACAAAGACAAACAAAGCTAGGCATAAAATTCATATCGGCAGCTCAACTGTTATTGGCCACCAGATCTGATTCTCTGTCATGGTTCCTCATCTGCGATGCTTCAGCTATCCTTGCCTCAGAACTTAGGAAGGTCAGCCGATGTCACAGGTCACATGTGAGTTGGGTTTCCTCAACCATTTAGATCCTCCAAGGTAAGCCATGGTTCGGCTAATTGTTTTATTTTGAACCATCGTGAGGTAAGATTGCAGGATTCCCAAGGTCCTTCTTTATACTGATTTGTGACGGCTATGGGAGCCACATAGGGTGAATAGAGGACAACCTCTACGTTCTGAACCCCTGGTCGGAATGGGTTATCGTCCGCTAGGATAATTTCTGTATTGTCTCCTTCCCAAAAAATGAGCTTTTGGTGCATGGTAGAAGGAAGGTAATGACTGGTGTGAATCCAGTCCCTGCCCAGCAGAATGGTGTATGACGACTTTTCATCTATCACAAAGAAGGCAGACCTGACTGTCTTGGAACCCACATTGATTTCTGCTACTAGAATCCCTAATGCTTCAGAGGCATCTCCCATAAAGCTAGATATTTTCATGTTACTTGGGATGAGATCCTCCTTTGTTTTGTTGCGGCTTTTCAAAGTAAGCAGTGGCATCATATTCAGCACACCCCCATTGTTGACGAACACTCAGCTAATGATTTTACCGTTGATGTAAGCCTTCACATAGAGGGGCTTGATGTGTTTAACCATCTCTTTCGTAGGTACACCAAACGTGGTGCTCAAAGCGTCCCTAGCCGTGTTATCAGCTATTGTTGCCCATTCTGCGTCTTTTACGCAAACATCACCTTTTAGGTTATCCAGCGTGGAGCGGTTGGCCTAGAACTCACATGGGAATAGGCTGACCATTTCAATGTCTATCCACATCCCATCAACCAAGTCATGGATAAATAAATAGAGGATGGAGCCTCCTCTTTTATTTAATTCGGCTGTCCATGAGCTCATATATTCACCTCTTGGAGACAAATGAGGATCGGCTGGGAATCCTCTGACTGAATCCTCTGTACAATCTGTAGGATTGCCTCGATTAGAGACCCATCCGGGGCCACGTTCTCTTACCGGGGTTCCCCCATTGGGTTGTCGGTAGGTTGCTCATCTATCTTTTGTTTACCTGACGCCTCTCCTTCAGGTGACATTGCCCCTGAAGCAACTGAGCTGAATGCCCATTCGATAGCCTCGGCTACGACAAACTCAAGAATCTCCAGATTTTCGGCTGCCTTGGTGTTGGAAATTAGATGCAATGTCTGTTGTATCTTACGCAAGGCCTGTTGCATCTTACGCAAGGCCTTGGCACGTTGCATCCTTCTCTTCTAGGTTTTGGATGCGACTCTCGGTGGTGCCTCTTTCTTTCTAGGAGCCTGATTGATTGACCACTTCCCCTTCTCTGTGTTGGCGGTTTAATCATTCTCTAGGGTCTCGTCTGATCCTCATTTATTGCTATGATATGTAAGGACGAAATACCCTCGTTCATGTTAAACTCAACCACCCGCTATTTGGTTTTAGGAAGCAGTTCTTCTTCTATTCGAGGCATGCTCGGTTGCAGATTGGTTGGCATCCGTACTTGCCCCCCAGGACTATACCTGGCATCGATAGGGATTCTTTTGAACCTCATGGTTTGCTCCTGAAGCTCTCGTTCAAATTCCCTCAAGTATTTAGGGCGGTCAAGAAAACTGCTCTTAGCCGGCTGCCTGTCATCACGAATGTCATGTAGGCTGCCTAACCGGTTGAACACAAAAGTCCTTGTGACCTTCTCCCCTTCGGTAGGTTTCTTTAGGACCCACACATTTCTCATCGTTGTTTCCCTTTGGTGTCCCTTGACTTATCGGGCTTAGAAAATGACACCATAGATATTGGTACCGCGGGAAAGGGGTCGGTATCAATAGACATTTCGGCCATGCTCTTGTCAGCTAACTTGAACCTCCCCTCCCTGATGCCGTTTTGGATCGCCTTTCTGAAGACCACACAATTAGAGGTAGAATGACTGTATGAATTATGCCACTTGCAGTACTTCTTATCCTTGAGTTCTTCAGCAGGCGGAATCCTATGACCATCAAGCAGCCGAATCTGCTTATCTTTGAGCAGATGATCAAAGATCTGATCTGCCTTCGTGATATCAAACAAGTAACCGACCCTGTCATCGGATGAACTTATTTCCTTGCCTTTGAAGGCTTTCAAGGCTGGGCAAGAGTAAACCTTACCCCTAATAATCTCAGCCACTATTGCATCTGCCGTGCAATCGACTGACTCTAAGTCGGACTTATCCACTTCAATGATGTATACCAAGTGGGAGCCTCAATTTCGGCTGGCTCTTCTTCACTCATTCTCCTGGACATACTGCTCTATTTGGCTAGCCTTTTCGGCTAACTGGCTCAGGTCAGAGCAGGATTGTCCTACCAGCTTCTCCTTTAACTGAGGGTGCATGTTGTTGATTATCATGTGGGCACACTCAGACTCGAGAAAGTGTACGGTTCATTTCCCAACCTTCTTTCTAAACCTCTTAATAAAATCGGCAGCCGATTCATAGACCTACTTCTTGAGATTCGTTAGATCGGTCACGGTAACCTGTGGTTGGGGCCAATAGAACCTATCATGGAAGCAACCCTCCATGTCAGCCCAGTTTTGCATAGTATCAGGAGCCAAAGAGGAGTACCATGCAAAGGTTGTTCCCGTTAGAGAGAGGGAATAACTGCAACTTGTCATACTCATTCTGGCCAGCTTTGCCACATTGTGCAGTAAATCTACCGATGTGCTCGATAGTGGATTTTTCGTCATCGCCAGAGAAAATGGCAAACTCCGGTGTTTTGAAGCCCCTCGGCAAAGGTGTTATCCGATCTACCTAATCGGGGTAAGGCTTCTTATAAACATGCATGTCCAAAGGTTTCAGTTGGATGTTGAAGTACCTTCGCATGGTATTAGCAATGATCTCCGGGTTCTCAGTTGTGACGTCCCCTGCCGATTCTTGACTGGATTCGGCTGGTAGGCGTTCTGCACTGGCGGCCTCCATTCTGCACTTAATTGGATAAGGTTTTGAAGGTTGTAGGTGGTCTGTTGGCCATTACTAATAGGTGGGGTAATTCCCCATAGCTGTTGTTGGGTATGGCCACCAAAGCCTGCAACCTGAGTTACAGGAACGGCTGACGGAGTCTGAGGATAAGGTGGAACAGTGTTCCATGGCTGCTCTCCTCGGACGTTGGCCGTTCTTAGAAAATTTATGCTTCCTGGAAGGTATGGATTGGGTACTGGCAATGACTGCTGGAATGGTAATCCGCTATAAATAGTGTCACCAGATAGCTGAGCTAAATTATAGCCAGCGGCCATCGGCTGCCAATTCGACTGGCCAACTTCGTTCGCCTGTATCGTAAGGTTGTTCGTATAAACGTACGGCAATCCAAAGTGTCCTGGAGCCTAAACTGGTCTCCGAGCCATGTTGATCTACCCATATTGTAGACTCTCTTGGTCAAGTGGCACATTTTGCCCCACAAGGTTCGGCGGCGACCATGCAATGTGCTGGTTGCCAGGCGATTGGGCTTGTGTTCCATAGTGTGTTATCAGCTGCGCCTGAGTGGGCACTGGCTGATGCACATGCAGTTGAGGAATAACACAGGGAGTCACAGTCTCATGCTGAACAACACCGCTCGTCAGAGGGATGGCAAAACTAGCCGAACATTCTCCTGGGTGCATTCGGTTGGTTTCCATCTCCCTCGCTTGCTGAACTTCATTAAGCATCATAGGCTTCACAATGTCAACCAACTGTTTAGAAACTTGGTACATAATGTCGTGGATTCCCAAGTCGATCTGTTGTCTAATAAAAGACGTGATCATTATGTTTGGACCTTCAGATTGGCTAGATTCTTCCACGACTTGGGTTGATGGAGGAAGTAGAGGGGTATCCACCGATGTAGGCATACTCGAGAAGGATGCTGGTTCGTTGTTCCTTCTGGGACGATTTTGTTTAGGATGTGGACTGAACTCGCGGTTCATTTTCTTACCGGACCTTAGGCGCATACGCTAAGAATGATCTTGACCTGGAGAATCAAACTTTGCAATTAATTCACCTATAGTCCCATTGGGCGTGAAAAATTTATTCTCGGTCCAAATTCCACTATCTACCGTTGTATCGGCTGATGAAATCGGAAGACAAATTGAATCCATAACTTAAGCGATTTAGGCTGGAAACGGAACTCTAATCTCCAGCAATGAGTTCTCCAACTACTCAGAATGCGTTAGGATGGTGGTTATGGTAAACTAAGAGGTAAGAAACATGAATACAGTCGAGTAAAGTAAATGATAAAAGGAAAGTAAAGGATAAAAGATAAAGATAGATAAATTTGATGTGTTTGGTTGATTGTGTATTTTGTATATACAAAGAATGAGTTAAAAGGAAGAAAAAATTGTACAAACGTGCCCCCCCTCCCCCCATGTTTGCCATCAAGTAACCCACTAAGCTCAACGGCTGACTATGGGGAAGTGGTGCTATTTTCTCGCCCTCTACTCCTCTTGCTCAGATAATGACCCTTTCTTTTAGCTGTTGTTGTCCGTTACCGCTTTTAGGGGTCTGAAAACCCTTTTGACTTGGTCATTGAGACGTCTGCATCTGAGTGAGTCCCAGTCATACCTTTAACTGACAACTTCGGCTAAGATGCCTTAGTAGACGATTTCTTGTAGTCGAAGGCTAGAAGTAAATTCGGCTCCGGAATAGTTCGGCTGTCAGTGAATTCGACTAAACACTTAAATTTCTTGAGTGTTAACTGAACCAAAATCTAATATAGGTTTGCATGAATTACCTACTTTTCGTTTTATGACATGAACCAAATAGAGACTTATTGTTTGTTTGTTTTCTTCTTACAATTGACAGTTTTCCAATTGTCTTTATAATTATTTCAACAATGGTGTCGGGAAATAATTAATGAAACCTGCATCACATTTTTAATTATCACCACAAGAACGACATTTGCCAATAATAATTTTTATTGTCTTATGTTGGATGTTGTTACCAAAACTATTTTTTACAACAACAAAAATTGTTGCATGTCATTGCAATAACCTCCGATGCGAAAAGTTTTCGCAACAACAAGTTACTTTTTTGTTGTCATTTACGTTTTTTAGCAATAATATATTAATTTTATGTTGTCATTTACTTTTTTAGCAACAATATAATTATTATTGCTAAAATTTTCTTGTCAATTCTATATTTTCTTGTATTGGTTATAAGTTCCTCTCATATATTGATTTGTTAAATATACATATACATACACACATATATATATATATAATATCATTCATTCAATAAGAATAATATGGGGTAAAAATTCTACAGGATCAAACCTATGAAACTTAAGGGATGATATAAAAAATAATTAAAAGGAGGAAAATATTCATATTAAATAAATATGAAGTAAAAGAACTCATATTTCAAATGAACAAATTCAAATTTGAAAAAGATATTTCTTATTCTTGAAGTATCAAAGAATAAGTATCTATTAACTTTGTGTAAGCAATCACAATAATATAGAAAATTCAAATATTATCTGGAGTGATTGGACGTAAAGCGTTTGTAGATATATATGTGTGTGATTGTAATAGCAATAGTAATGCAGCTCTAGACAAATAACCCCCTAAAAATTTCATCAATTGTTACAATATTCGACGCCCCTATGAACGTTTAAATTAAATCATCAATAGATCAAGATTTTTCCAAAGAAAGAGAAAGGAAGGGGGAGAGAGAGAGGGGGATTCATTCAAATTGTTGATAGTAGAAAGCTAGTATAATAAATTTCAGATTTGAAGGTATTAATATATATGTCAAAGAGAAGAATTGCACTATTTCGAGAAGCCCATCATGTACAATTCTCCATACCCCATCTAATCTCATGATGTAAAAAATCATCCAAAGAGTGATTTTCCAGCTCAGTACTCCATATTCTACTCACCACCTATTGTTATCTCACATGACCTACCTCTCCAAAAACCAGGGAATAAAAAAATGGGGGAAAAAAACTCCACCTTCCAAAATGTGAGAAAATTATGTGACATAGAACCCCAATTTCCCCTCCAACTAAAAAGAAAGAAAGAAAAGATAGGAAATACAGCTAGACACTTCTAGCCAACATTTCTTGAAATCTCCTATAAGATTCAACTTTCTCCAACCTGAACCTTTCATGAGAATTTGCAATGAACATATCAGCAAGCTTATCAATGTCGTCATTCCCATTTCCCTCAGAATTCGCCTTCTCTTCAAGCCATTGAAGGTAGCCAGAGAGCTGTGACTCATCACAAGCAGTAGAAATGATAGAATTCCACGTAGAGTCATAATAAACATGGCCGGTGGAGCAATCCTCAAGAGCAGTTTGGACAGGCACTGGCATGACATGAGAAGAACACCAATTATAGTGCAGCCTAAAAGAACCAAGGAACAACTTGGCATTCTTGTTCTTATTCTTCTTCATCATGGGAAATTCAATAAGATGGACTAACTGAACGTTCTTCACAAGTTGAAACAAGATTGATTTGGCTTTGGTAAGAGCTCGAAAAACGCGGTATAAATGGGAGAAAATGAAGGATTGTACTAAGCTCTTGAGCTTCATGGAGTTTAAGGTTGAAGATGATGGAGGAGTAGTAGATGATGGTTTGAGGGAAGAAGGGAAAGTTTTTGGATGAGCTGAGGTGCCAGCCATTTTTCTCTTTTCTTTTATTTTCTTTGGATGTGTGGGGTGGGAGTTAATGTGTCTTGTTCTAATGGGTTATATAAAGGATCTTGATTACCAATTTGCCACTGGTAAGTAGGTAATTTATAGAAAGTGCCAACCACTTTGCACATTTTTCTTAAGACTTGTTCCTTTTTTTTTTCTTCTTCTATTTTGTTTCGGGGTTTTATACTAGCTTTAGACAAGAAGTGTACCTCCATGTTTGGTGGAATAAATAAAGAAAATCACAATATGGAAATTGCTACTATTGTTTAGTCCAATTGAAGGTGGAATGGGCTTTATTCATATTGATTTGTATTGTGCAGAAAGTATGCAAATATGTTCCTCTGTAGTAGCTAGAATATTGACAGAGGTTTTTTTGACCAAAGTATCTTGATGTAATAATGTCCATGAACTCGATAGCTCAGAATATATATGTAGTTGGATATGAAAGTAATTTGAATTTGACATTTGTAATATTCAAATAGAGTAGAAGCTAGGTACGTAATTATAAATATGATACATATAACTAAGCTATTCGTGAATAGACTCATTAATGAACTTGCTTAGTTATTTTGAATACTGTGTGATAAAATGGTTATGACCCATATATACGAAAAAAATATTCGTATCTAGATCAACCAAGCATACTCATTAAATTTCCTCTCGTGCTCAGTGTTTGAGTCTTGTATTGTTTTGATGTAAGTAAATTGCTAAAACACCATGGAAGCTGCCTACAAAAATGGCAAAAGTTACATTCGAATTCATGACTTGAAATTAACGTGTTCTACTTTTTATACATGAGATAACTTTCTTTCACATATAGCCAGTTTTGATGTTAGACGCAATGGATTCTGCCGAATTCATCGTGTCTAGTCTAAATTCGCCAATGATGGCACTGGGAAACCGAGATATATTAGCTCAAAACCGAACAATTTGTTCACTATAAATGAATTTTAAAATTTATAATTTCGAGATAATTTTTCACGGGATGCCTACATGTGTCGTAAAGTAGACTCACCAAACATGTCCATAAAGCATTTTTCTGCTTGGTGCCCGCTATAAATTTTTGAAGTCATTTAAATGCAAATTAAAGAGAAGAAGAAAGCAAGAAAGGGGTCATTTGGGTAAAAGTGGTCCATGACAGGTCCTTGCTGCTTGGCCTTCTATACACACACTGGAAAAGCAACTTGTGACTTGTTTATTAATGTTTTTCCCACCCAAAAGACCGAAAAAATACTACTAGAAATAAAGATTTTTCCCATTGATATTCAACAGTAAAATTTGTGCTATATGATTTTCTCACCTCGTCCTCACCGAATCAGCTCATTGAAAAATGCATGGTGGGATACAGTTTTTCATTGAGACGTTGGAAAACTTCGTATTTTTTCTGTGTGAAAACACTATTATTTAAATTTTCTCGTCGACTTTTAATAAGAAATAGCCAAGAAATATTTTTCAGTGGGAAATCTCCTGAGAAAAAAAAGAGATTTTTTAGTAGCAAAAATGAAATTAGAGTCCTGAGAAAAAAAGAGTTTTTTTAGTAACAAAAATGAAATTAAAGTAAACATATAAAAGAAGAAAACGAGAAGGAAAAATCAAGAGTCAACTCACTTAAAAGATAAACAACAACCATAATAAATTAGTTTTATAATCAGAAGGAAACAACAAATTATTAGTTACATGAAGTTAAAATATATTGATGGGTAAAATACTAATCTCTCGCTATGTGCGAGATTTGGAGAAGGATAAGACCACAAGGATCTATTATACGCAGTCTTACGTTGCATTTCTGCAAGAGATTGTTTTTACGGATATGCTAATATTGTAAAATATTTTAAAAAATTTACTTGTATTAGTATATATAAGTTAAATTCAAATCCATAAAGAAAAAAAGAAAAAAAAGAAACAAAACAAAGCCCAAGTCTCGCGGGGTTTGGGAATCAAAGAGTGAGCAACTCGAAGAGCTAAACAAGGCTGAATCTTCGCCGATATTTACATATATAATGATAAAATCAATGGTTTTTTAATGTAATAAAAATATCCAAACAGCAAATGTTGTGATCAGATTTCAGCTAAAATCATGCCTTTAGTGTCCCTTCTAATATTTATGTATAAGCAAAACAGACAAACAAACAAGTGTAAAATGACACGAGATCTTGGAAACCCCTTGACCTTAATTTCTTCACTTTTTATCCTCAACAATATAATAAAACTAACTAACTACTTTTGGTCAAAAAAGAAAGAGAAAATTTATGGAGTAAAGGTGTTATCTTTTTCTTTTTATCCTTTGCTCACTCATTGCAACAATCAAATCCCGTTGATTAGTACTGCAAGTTTGTCTGAGTTAACTACTCAAAGAAAAGGTGTTTGAAATTTACTAAATGTGGAATTAAGTATATTCTATTAATTTATGATTCGAATAATTGGGTTCGCACGTCAGAAACGTCGTTTCCACACACGTGCACACGTAGTGCCAAATATCTCAAATTTCATTAGTGAAAGAGATATTAGTACGTATGTAATACGTTTGAGACATAGAATTATGGACGGTTATTGGCCAAATGACAAATTATTCCACGTTGGTAAATCAAGGAAGAAGTGTACAAAGTGTAAAATGAAACGAGTCGGAAATCGCCGCGGAGCCGTGAAGGGCCGCGACGCCTCCCAGGCTGCGCCGCGGCACAAATTGGTTGGTCAGTCACTGGAGTCGCGACGCTTCGGAGGCAGAATGCTGCGACGGGAAGTTGAAAAAATCTTACGTTTGGGCCGGTTTTGGAGCATTGATTCTCCATTACTTGCCACATGAATTCAACCATTATTTGGCTGAATGTAACCCCTCAATCAAGTGCAATTACATGGCTATTGAAGGTCATTAGTTGGCTAGTTGAGGGGTCTTCTACTTACACTATAAATTGAGGCATTTGGCTCAATTGAAACACAACACTCAACACTTAGAAAATTCTCCAGATTTTCTGTTTTCATATTCTTCCTCTCTAGCAAAGTCACTATACTCAAAGTTCTTCAAGAGTAACACTTGAATTTTTTTTGCTCACTTGTTAAAGTTGTTGTTGTATCTTGGGAGACTATTGTTCAACACCGTAAAAGGAGATATACGGGGCAATCTTGTCTTAAAGAAAGAGTGTCATCACTCGACTCAGCAAATCACACAAGCAGTTTGTTAAGGTTTTGATTTCCAATTTTATTGTAATAGTTTGTTTATCCTTTCTACTATTGTAATAGTTATTTACTTCCCGTTCCCTACAACAATTGTATCCCAAAAGGGTCATGCATGGCTTAATTACTTCTCCCCTATTTTAAATTCTAAAACTATAGCCGAGAGCACTCTCATGTAATCTATAATAATCTTGTTAACTTCCCCATTGGTTTTGGGTTTCACGAAAGAATTTGTATTTTTTTCCCGCTAAGTAGAATTTGGAAAATGGAATTATATGATCTTTTTTATTCCCTGATCTCTATTTGACGAATAACATCACTAAAGTATCTTATATATATATACCATATGTATTAGTCATTTTCCTAAAAACGTTTTTTTTTTGGAAAATAGATACTGGATGGGAATAAGATCTTGCGTTTAATTAGACATATAAGGTAGAAATTATATTATGTAGTAAATTATTGACGAACTCTCATGTTTTAATACTTGAAAAAATCAATGGAGCTGTTTCTTTCTTTTTCTCCCTCAGATACTTATAAGTTTATTAAAGAAGTGGAATTTTGTGACTCCACTTATATAAGTTTTACGTAAATTAGCTATTGACTAATGGAGTAGACTACTTTCTCATGAAAACCATGTATTCATTGTAACAAAAATTAAATCTGCATGGGTTTCTAGATATATAGCTTATGAGATGCTAAAAATATTTAATTTGCCTAAGGTTTGATCAAAGAAAAAGGACAGCGAGATTTGTCGGGAACTTGGATCTGATAAAACATAGATATACGCACTGAAAAACATAATAATACCTATATAACTTGAGAAATACGAAGTGTAATGTCTTGGTTTCTGTGTGTTAAATATACATCCGATATACACAATATACATGTGTATATCGGATACAGTGATATCTCGGGTTACTGTAGCAGGCCACATATGGGCTGATTTTTTATACAATGACCTTAGTTAGTCTTGTATAGTTAGTCTCCAAATAGAATAAGGTTTTAGGAGTATAATAGAAATAAATTTTTCCTATTATGGAAATATGTAAATTGTATTATTGTCTTTCAATTAATCAAAATAATCAAGGGATTATTTCTTTCATGGTATCAAGAGTCTAGGTTTATTTTCTCTCCCAAATATTTCCGTCCAAACAGCCCGGAATCCGACCTCCCTTCCTCGGGTTCCATGCCCGGAAATTCTTTTTCTTCTCAAATTTCTTCTTCTGAATCCCTACATCACGTCTTGCGTTGCTATTATGGCTAAGAACACGTTTCACCATGCCCTTGTTGTTTCTAATATCAAGAATCACATTCCTATCGTTCAAGAGATAGAAAACGTTCATTATGCGACGTGTGCCGAATTGTTCAAAGTTCATGCACGCTCGCATCAAGTTCTCCATCATATTATCCCCGCGGCTCCTAGGATACGGAGGTGCCCAGACCCGAGGATGATCCTAAGTTATGGACGACACTTGATGCTACTGTTCTTCAGTGGATTTACTCCGATGTGCCCATACAATGTGTATATTAGTCTTGTATCTTAATTAGTCTTGTACACTTACCATAATTGTATAGTTAGTCTCCAAATAGAATAAGGTTTTAGGAGTAGAATAGGAATATGATTTTCCTATTATGAAAATATGTAAATTGTATATATTGTCTTTCAATTAATCAAAATAATCAAGAGATTATTTATTTGATTGTGATATGTTTAATACTGCTACCATCAATTAGAATAATACTCCACTCGTTCATTTTTAATTGTTCATATCAAACTCAACTTAGACACATCCTTTAACAAGTACTCCATCCGGATAAAAAATAATATTCACTTAGCTATTTTTACACCCTTTAAAAAATAATAACTTTAAGATAAAAATAAGTGATTTGACTAAAATGTCTCTAATTAAATAGATATTGGAATTTGGTCATCTAACACGCAAATCTGAAAAAGTATGATTAATTCTTTCTTGATTTGGTAAGTGAACACTTTTTTTTACTAAAAAAATAAATGCTAAGTAGATACTCTTTCTGATCTGAAGGGAGTAATTAATAAAATGATAAATTTATTTAAAAAATGCATTGAAAATAGTTAAAGTTAATAATAAAGGTAAATTAAGAACTAAGTGAAATTGAATAATTAAAGACGAATATCTATTTTTAATATAATAGATAAAAAAATTAACCACAAGGAGTAATAATTAATGCATTTATTTTTCTACCAAAACGCCGTATAACTAAAACCAAGCTGACACATGTTTATGGATTCATCACGTCAAGAACTAAAACTAAAGTTTTCCCTCGTGATCTAAAAGTTAAGCCCTTGCATTAATGACACTTCCTCCTCATTGCGGAAAATTAAGTACTTTTCTAAAATGTAACTTTTCGAGAGTAATTAATCATGATTAGCTAATAAAAATATATTTCTTTCGTTCTCTAATAAGTAAGGGTGGCCAGTGGGTCGGGACGGCCCGACCCCGTCCCGAGCCCGCCCCGGTCCCGCCCCGACCCCGCTCAAAAAAAAAAATGGTAGTGGGACTCGAACTCGGGACGGGACAATGTCTCATCCCGCCAGACACGAGCCCGCCCCAGGCCCGCCCGCCCCGAGCCCGTCCCGAGCCCGACCCCGCCCTTTGTGTCCCCTTTGCAAATATGGTCGTTGCACCAACGACCATTTTAGATTTTGGCCGTTGGCCAACGGCCATTTTAGGCCTCCCCCCCTCCCCCAACCCCCCTACCCCTTAATATTTATTTTTAACCCATAAGTTATTATATTTACACTTTAACCCAATTTTTCAACTATAAATAACTCATTTTCTCTTCATCTTTCTCACAAATCTTCCTACAATCTCTCTAATCTCTCAATATATCTCTCTACAAGTCTACATTGTTTACTAAATATTCAATTTTATTTATTCATTTGGGAATTGGGAGTGAAGTTGGCAACTAGCTTGAGGATCTTCCATCGAGCAAAGTTTCAATTTTCAACCTCTCTATTACACGTCGACGTTACGTCGGCGTTTGGTACATTCGTTCCTTCATTAAATTATTATTGTTTGTTTATTTTATTTAGCGCTGTTAATTTTATTGTCTTTAATTATTTATTATCATAATTAAAATAAAAGGATTAAGAGGTATGTTTAAGGGTAAGGGTGCTTCTTCTAGTAGGGGCGGCAACCAGGGCAATGGTACTTCTTCTAGTCATCTTATTCCTACACAGGATGATTTTGTTGATACTCAACATTTTCCTACAATACCATTAGATTTAGACGAGGAACTATTTTCTGAAACTCAAGAAGACTTTAATTTAGATGATGATCTAGATGATACACCCACTAATGTTGATGACAACACACCCACTAGTGCACCTTCAACTGAAATACCTCCTATTCCCCCTAGTATGAGACAAGATCCAGCAAAACGACCATTAAAATTAGATGCATGGACATTTTTTTATAGGGACGTAGAGAATCAAGTAGCTATATGTAAAATTTGTAAAAATGTTTTAAAATTTAAAACTGAAAAAGGTCACGGTAGGACGGGGGGTTTAATTAGACACGTAGTAAGTGCTCATCCAGCTAGGTATGCCCAATACCAGGCTTCAAAACCGGGTGCGCAAACGCCCGCTCCATCGGGACAAAGTTCACATACTGATACTGTCCCGGACCAAGTACATGATCAAATTAACCCTATGACGGGGGGAATTGTAGGCTCTAAATACAATAAACATAGAGTTAGGGAATCAATATCAAAATTAGTTGTTGTGGAGGGTTTGCCTTTTTCATTTCCTTCATCTCCCGGTTTTATTCATTACATTAGAGATATATATAATCCTGCTTTTAACGGTTTTTGTAGATCAATTGTTAAGAAAGATGTATTTAAATTCGCGCATGAATATCAACAATATTTACGTTATTCATTATATCATTTTAATGGCAAAGTATCTATCACGTCTGATATAGGTCGTAGTACTAACGGCCATGATTATTTAACTGTAACTTGTCATTGGATAGATTATAAATGATCTATGCAAAAACGTATTTTAGCGTATAGATATATAGATGATAGGCACACTTGTACTTTTATTGCAGATAATATTTATCAAGTGTGCCATTATTACGAATAACCGATAAAATTATGACTATTACATTAGATAACGCTTCTTCTAACAATTACGCAATTACAATTTTAAAAAATAGTTTAACTCCATCTTTTCTAGATCATTTCATATAAAATGTGCGTGCCATATATATAACTTAATTGTAAATGATGGTCTATCACTTTTTGAAGAATTCTTAGTAAAATACAATTTGCTATAAACTTTATTTTTAAAAGTAATAAAGTACAACGTAGAAAAGAATATAAAAAATTTTGTCACGATTGTGGACTATCTTATAGAAAAATTCCACAAGAAGTATCCACTAGGTGGAATTCTTTATACGAGCAACTACTTGTTGCTTATGACTATAGAAAACCTATAACTTTATTTTTTAACTCTCATAATAAAAATCCAGCTGATATGATTTTAGATAGTGATTGGGTAAAAATTTCCAAACTTATTGTATTTTTAGAGAAATTTTTTCAAGCAACAAAAGATTTTTTCGATATATATTATCCTACTATTTCAACTATGTTGTTTTATATAACTCTAATATTTTAATTACTTAGTAATATATGAAAAAACCAGCTTATAAGGCAACTATTAAAAAATTATTTGTCAAAATAAAAAAATATTTTATTCCTATTCCCACTATTTATATTATTGGTTCTGTTTTAAATCCTACTATTAAAATAGACGGTACTAAATCACTAATTGAAACTATTTACGATTGTATAGAAGTACTACCACCTCCAAGTCCCAAAAATCTAAATCACCCACCACCTATTGAACAAACTAAAGAAGAAGTGTTGTCTAGCGTAGAACACCAATGCAAAAAAAATATATAGATTTTATCAACAAGAAAATGCTAGTAACTTACCGGCTTCCATACCATCTTCTTCATCTTCAACACAACCTCACAAAAGACATGTTGTTTCTGCGGCTAGTATTGAAAGCCTTAGAAATAGAATGTGCGGCCGTACCTCTGCTACTAACCAAATTACCGAGTTGGATATTTTTGTTTTGCAGGGTTCTATACCGTACCAAGAAGTTATCAATGAAGATGGACATGAAGACTTGCTGAAATACTGGAGGGGGAATGAGAAGACCTTTCCGACACTTTCATTGATGGCCCGAGATGTTTTGAACATTCAAGCGTCATCAATTGCGTCTGAAAGCGTTTTTTCTGCCGGCAGATATCAAATAGGAGACCACAAACACTCATTAGCCGGAGACAGCTTGGAAATTACAGTATTATTCAGAGATTGGATACGAGCGGAGCGGAAAAGGTGCGGTCAACCGGAGATCAACGAAGAAGAAGACGAAAACTACAACGAAATCTTATCCGAAGGTGGTGGAAGCGATGTAGATCAATTTGACCAACAAATACCAATTCCAACCGAAGAACCACAGGAAATCATCAAGCAATTAGAACAGGTTTTTTTTAGAATGTAATTTTTTTAATTGCAATTTTATTATGTAATTTGCAACTTTTGGACAACACCACAAAGTTGCAATTTAGATTTTACTTTTTAGACAATTGTATTTGTACTACAAAAAAATCATATGTCTATTAAATAATATAAGAGGCACAAAAATAGCCTTGGGATGTTTTTATTACACTATCTTGTCTTGTTTATTGATTTTTTTTATACATATGTTATTTTAAAAAAAAAAAAAAGGAAACCCGCCCGACCCCGCCAGACCCCGCTAGACCCGACCCCGACCCCTTCGCCCGTCCCGCCCCAACCCCGACCCCTTCGCCCATCCCGCCCCAACCCCGACCCCGCCAGACCCGGCCCGCCAGACCCGAGCCCGGCCCACTGGCCAGGCCTACTAATAAGCGGTGTTTTTAGTTTATGCACACCTCTTAAAAAATTGATCACTCCTAAAAAATTATGAGTGTTTTTAATAACTTACCCATAATTAATGCCTAGAAAAGAAAAGTTACTCCCTCTATCCCGTTTTACTTGTTCACTATACTAAAAATAGTTGTTCAATTTTACTTGTCAACTTTAGAAAATTAAGAGATAATTTACCACTTTATACCTATTTTACACTTATCATTTATTATTGGGTTGATAAGTTTTAAAAAAATTTAGTGTTTGCACAACTTTTAAAATATATTTTATTTATTTCAATCATTAGGTTACTTAGAAATAATTAGGGATGATATAGTAAAATTATTATTCTATTTTTGGCTCTTTAAGATACGTGTCAAATAAAAATGTGACAAGTCAAAATGGACGGAGGGAGTACTTAATGATTTTTTGTTATGTAAATAAGGATAATTTTGGAAGAATAAGGTTAATTTCTTCTTGAAATCCTAAAGCATAACTTATTTTGCAACAAAATAAAAGGCGTAAAACATCACTTATTATGGAATGGATGGAGTATTTAAAAGACACATCACATATTTATTTATCTAGTATATAACCCTCAAGTGTAAGTAAATTTGTTTTATTTCTTCTTGTGTTGAACATAAACATGTCCAATATTAGAGTTTATAAATTTGAGAGAGATGAGCTTTATTTTATATTGTTAGATATACATAATATACACACAATATATATGTGTATATTATGTATATTTGGCTCTCGGGTTATACAATTACCGTGTATATGGTATATAGTTTAGGTAAGGTTTTACTCTCCTAGTTTAGGTAATGTTATAGTGTAATTAGTATTGTACACTTACCATAATATTTGTATTACCATAATTGTATAGTTAGTATCCAAGTAGAATAAGGTTTAGGAGTAGAATAGGAATAAGATTCTCCTATTATGGAAATATGTAAATTGTATATATACTCTTTCAATTAATGAAAATAATCAAGGGATTATTTCTTTCATGGTATCAAGAGTCTAGGTTAATATTTTCTCCCTAATATTTCCGTCCAAACCACTGAATCCGAGCCCCCTTCCTCGATTTCCGTGCCCAGAAATTATTTTTCTCTTCCTAATTTTTTTCTCCCCAATCCCTACGTCATGTCTTACGTTGCTATTACGGCTAGGAACATGTTTCACCCTGCCCTTACTGTTTCTAATATCAAGAATCATATCCCTATCATTCTTGAAATAGAAAACGTTCAATACGCGACGTGGGCCGAACTGTTCAAAACACATGCACGCTCGCATCAAGTTCTCCATCATATTATCCCCGCGGCTCCTACAGATATGGAGGTGCCCAAATCAGAGGATGATTCTACGTTAAGGAAGACCCTTGATGCTACTGTTCTTCAGTGGATTTACTTCACTATGTCTAGCGACCTCTTGCAAACGATTATCGAACCCGACGCTACGGCGATGGATGCATGGAATAGAATACGTGATATATTCCAAGATAATGAGAATTCTTGTGTAGTTACCCTTGAGCGGGAATTTTCCCACATCTATATGGAAAATTTCCCAAACGTTTCAGCATATTCCAAAAGGTTAAAGGAATTGGCGGACAAACTCCGCAACGTTGGCGCGTCTGTTTCAAATGATCGTTTGGCCCTACAAATGGTTACAGGCCTTTCAGAGGCATATAGTGGTGTTGGCACGCTTCTTCGTCAGAGCAGCCCTCTTCCGCAATTTTATCAGGCTCGTTCTATGCTTATCCTCGAAGAAGCTGTCTTGGACAAAAAGGCGGCTACCGGTGCTAGTCCCGTAGTCATGATGAAGTCCTCTACAAAATCTCTGGGTGGTGTTGATAATTCCGGCCAAAACCATACTCATGGTGGCGACAAAAATAGTCGAAAAAATAATGCCAAAAATTGCGAGGGAAAATGCGGTGGTTCCGGAGATGGTCACGGTGGCAGTAGGTCTCGAAATATCGGCAGTGGGCCACCACCCAACTGGTCACAGCCTTGGGCCCCCTGGCCGTGGGCCTGGGCCAGTGGGCAGTGGCCCAACAGTCTCTACGGCCCAGCAGTTTCGCATTCTGGCCACTGGAATGCCCATCAACGTTTTTTCAGGCCCAATTCAGTTTGGCCCAGTGGTTCTCACCCCAATTCTAGGCCGGGACAGCGACTCGGTGTACTTGGGCCCCAACCCCCTCAAGCCCATCATGCAGCGGGCCCCACTACTTCCGACATTAAAGTCGCGATGCACACGCTTGGAATAAATCATTCGGACTCAAATTGGTACATGAACACCGGCGCCACTACTCACATGACGTCCGACTCAGGTACTCTCTCGTCTTATTCCAACTTGAGCAACAATCGTAGTATAATTATTGATAATGGTAATTCAATTCCAATTCGTGGTTATGGTCAGAAAACATTGTCTCCCCCCCCCCCCCATCCACCCCTTATTTTGAAAAATACCATTCACGCTCCAAAATTGATTAAAAATTTGGTGTTTGTCCGAAAATTCACCACTGATATTTATGTATCCATATAATTTGATCCATTTGGTTTTTCTATGAAGGATTTCAAAACGTGGAGTCCTCTCATGAGGTGTGATAATAGGGGTGATCTTTATCCTATCACGCCACGTTCCGATTTCTCGAGTCACGCAATGCCATCCACTTTTGCTGCTTTGGCTCCTTCCTTGTGGCATGCTCGTCTAGGTCATCCAGGATCATCTATTTTGTCTTCTTTAGATAAAAACAATTTTATTTCTTGTAAGAGTGTGCGTAGTACTCCGAATTGTCAATCTTGTTCTTTAGGAAAAATCGTTAAGTTGTCATTTGTAGACTCCAATTCTCATACTTTAATGTCATTTGATATTATTCATAGTGATTTATGAACGTCTCATGTTCTTAGTTCTTTGGATCATCGGTATTATGTTCTATTTTTGGATGATTATTCTAAGTTTTTTATAGACTTTTCCGATAGCGAAAAAATCCCAACTTTTTTCCATCTTCTTAAAATTTAGAGCATTCATTAGAACCCAATTCGAATGGGAAATAAAAAATATTCAATGTGATAATGGCAAAGAGTATGACAATGGGATGTTTCGGGATTTCTGTGCTAATAATGGGATCAATTTTCATTTTTCTTGTCCTTATACTTCTTCACAAAATGGGAAAGCCAAACGAAAAATTCATACCATTAATAACATTTTCTGAACGTTATTGATTCATGTTTCCGTACCCCCATCTTTTTGGCATCATGCTCTACAAATTGCTACATATCTCCTTAACATAATTCCTTCTAAAGGTTTGACATATTCTTCCCCCATTCACATTCTATATAATAAAACCCCTTCGTATTCACATATTAGGGTCTTTGGGTGCTTGTGTTATCCGCTATTTCCGTCCACCACAATTAACAAACTTCAGGCCCGGTCTACTTCATGTGTGTTTTTGGATTTTTCGTCTAATCATCGTGGTTACAAATGCTTTGATATTTCCTCTAATAAAATCATCATTAGTCGCCATGTCATTTTTTATGAATCTCAATTTCCGTTTGCTAAAGTGAGTAATCCCGTGCCTAGTTCGTATAATTTTTTGGATGATGGTATATCCCCGTATATTATTCACCATTTTTCGGACATGTCCCGCACCCAAAATTCTCCAGCGGGCCCACTTTCCGCTGGTCCCACTGGTCTGTCACAACCCTTTCTGCCCAGTTTTGTCACTGTGCCAATTTCAGCAATTGGGCCAGTCCAGCCCAATACTGGAACTGGTCCAGTTCCTGCATCCCCCACTGTTTCTGCTTCCTGAAATGGGCCAGCAGGCCCACTGCCTGCTGGCTAGTCCATACCGAGTCCAGAAACTTCCCAAATTCCGTACAATCCTTCCCCGAGTCATAGACCAGTCACTCCTAGTCAACGGGGTATTTTTAAACCTAAAAGGCATTTTAATTTACATTTAATGCTCTTAAATCACCCTTACCCCGTAATCTTGTGTCTGCATTAAATGACCCGAATTGGAAAATTGCTATGACCGATGAATATAATGCTCTTATTGATAATAAGACGTGGGAGTTGGTGTCCCGTCCATCTGGTATTAATATTATTAGGTCTATGTGGATTTTTGCTCATAAGGACAATTCAGAAGGTTCGTTTGCACGGCACAAGGCTCGGCTTGTGGGTGATGGTAAGACTCAGCAGGTTAGTGTGGACTGTGGTGAGACGTTTAGTCCGGTGGTCAAACCGGCTACCATTCGCATTGTGCTCAGCTTGGCTCTTTCGAAAACATGGCACATTCATCAGTTAGATGTGAAGAATGTTTTCTTATACGGTGATCTCAAGGAGACAGTTTATATGCATCAGCCCTTGGGGGTTTAGGGATCCCAAATATCCTCACCATGTCTGTTTATTGAAGAAGTCATTGTATGGGCTTAAGCAGTCTCCACGGGCCTGGTATAAGAGGTTTGTTGACTATGTTTCGACTATTGGGGTCACTCACAGTAGGTCGGATAATTCTTTGTTCATATATCTTCGTGGTTCGTCTTTGTCTTATATATTTCTATATGTGGATAATATTATCTTGACAACCTTTTCCGATGTCTTACGCCAGTCTATCATGACAATGCTCAGCTCTGAGTTTGCTATGAAAGACTTGGGGCCCTTGAGTTATTTTTTGGGGATTTCTATCACTCGTCATGCAGGTGGATTGTTCTTGTCACAGAGGAAGTATGCTGCCCAGATCATTGAGAGGGCTGGAATGTCATCCTGTAAGTCCACTTCCACTCCTGTTGATACTAAACCCAAAATGGGTGCTGCGGCCGGCGGACCATACGAGGACCCAATCCGTTATCGCAGTCTTCAAGGGGGCCTTCAGTATCTCACTTTCACGAGACCAGATATTACGTATGCCGTCCAGCAGGTGTGTTTGTTTATGCATGATCCCATGGTTGAGCACATGAATGCGCTCAAACGCATCATTCGGTATATTCAGGGTACACTTGACTATGCCTTGCATTTATATCCTTCAACGACGTCCACACTTGTCTCGTATACAGATGCTAATTGGGGTGGCTGTCTGAACACCAGAAGGTTTACGTCTGGCTATTGTATGTTTCTTGGCAATAATTTGGTCTCTTGGTCTGCGAAACGTCAGTTCACTTTGTCCCAATCCAGTGCCGAGGCAGTGTATCGAGGGGTAGCTAATGTGGTCTCTGAATCATGTTGGTTATGTAATTTGTTGTTAGAACTTCATTGTCCTATCCAGAAAGCGACCTTGGTTTATTGTGATAATAGTAGTGCCATCTATCTGTCGGGTAATCCGGTTCAGCACCAGCGCACTAAACATATCGAGATGGACATTCATTTTGTTCGCGAAAAGGTTGCTCGTGGTCAGGTCCGCGTCTGTCATGTTCCGTCCAGGTATCAAATAGCCGACATCTTTACGAAGGGTCTTCCCTCGATCCTTTTTGAAGATTTTAGGGACAGTCTCAGCGTTCGAAGACTGCCTGCTCTGACTGCGGGGATGTGTTAGATATACATAATATACACACAATATACATGTGTATATTATGTATATGGCTCTCGGGTTATACAATTACCGTGTATATGGTATATAGTTTTTAGTCTCCTAGTTTAGGTAATGTTGTGGTGTAATTAGTATTGTACACTTACAATAATATTTGTATTATCATAATTGTATAGTTAGTATCCAAGTAGAATAATGTTTTAAGAGTAGAATAAGAATATAATTCTCTTATTATGAAAATATGTAAATTGTATATATACTCTTTTAATTAATGAAAATAATGAAAGAATTATTTCTTTCGCATATTTCATTTTGTATGCAAGTTGTGTTGAAATTTTCCATTATTGACAGTGCCAAAGTAATTATATACTTTATACAATACAACCAGTTATTTGTTAAAGGCAGACTAGTTCCCGATATAGTAACTTTTTATAGTATTTTACGCCGTTCCAACATTTGCTATTTTCTCGTAAATAAATTATTTTTCTTATAAGAACATAGATTCATATTTGATCTCGGACTATCATGAGCTTGTAAAGTTACTGTTGCATATTAATTAAATGGCTTGGTCTTTTTAATTATAGTTATTCACTATTTGTTAAAGGTTCTTTTATTTTTTATCTAGCTACAAGTTTGGGGTACTGGAAAGAAAATTGTGAAATTTACTAGAAATTACTACGAGTTGAAAAAGAAGAAGATAAACTCGACAAATTGTGTCAATTACTAGTATTAGATACAATAAAGCACTATTAAAGACAATTACTTTACTCAATCTTGTACAGAAGGTTTATAGTTTAAAATTCGTGAAAAAGAAACATATCTGAGTAGAATATTGTCCTGACAAGGAATCTGTAAAACAATGAAAGCAAGGAGAAAGAGATAAAGCAAAGGAAGGGAACAGGTAAACAGTAGGTGAAAACACTAACTTTAGAGTCACAATGGAAGATTGGGAAAAACAAATTCTTCAACATCATCATCACCCATTCCTTTACCATATATTCCCTCAGAATCAATTGTCATTGTCACTAAAAGTCCCATCCTATTTTCCATTTCCCTACCTAGTCCTCCTTAGTTCAAACATTTCTCACTTTTCTTCGTCCCTCTAAAAATTTAATTTCAAACGTTCGTCTTTCCTTTTTATCTTTATTCATTCCCCAAATCTTAATTTGAATCAAAATCGTTCCTATTTCGACGAGTTTATTGTCTTTAATTTCAAATTCAAATAGACTAACAATGTTGAAGAATTTGTTTACTATCAAAATAGAATTATGGGTAATGATCCATGATAACTCAAGTTGACAATCATGTCCAAACACTAATTCCAACAACTTGTTCATTTTCATCTTTAATCTATCTATCTATACTATATTAAAAGTATAAACTTCCAAACTTAAAAGTTAAATTATTAAAATAATCTTTTAATTTAACTTAAATACCTATTTAAATTTAAAAAAAATAAGTTGCTGTAATATTTTTAAAAGTCTGAAAAGTCACAATTAAATTAAAGAAATCAAGAGTTACACTGTCTAAGAATCTGAAACGTTCCCGTCAGCGGCAGTGTGGGGGTTTCTTCTTGAAATAAAGGAGGGCCCCTTGTGCGCAGCGTGGTACTGGTCTAACCTTTGAAATCAATTAAGTCACCATGATTTACCTCCTTCACAGACCTGTCGGACCGGGGTGTGGGGGCTCCTGGGGTGGGAGATTCCAGCTTTTGGAGCAAAGAATCTGAAACGTTCCATCAAGTTTTTCTTTTTTGGGTTTTCCTGAACATTTATACATTACTCTAAATGTCTCTTTATTTTCTTATTATACGCACCTACTACTTACGTTTCATCCCTCTTACATATCAAGAAACTTCTCATCCACAAAAATCAATTTTTATTATATAAAATTTAAAAAAATGAATTTTGGGCCTAACTCAATCTCAAAAGCTAGCTTATAGGGTATGGATTGTTCAAGTCGAGTTTTTGTTCTCATTCCATATTCGATGTGGGACTCTTAACACTCTCCCGCACGCCCAGACATTATTAACTGGAGCGTGGATAATATAATTTGGGGCTCAACATCGGTGAACAAAGAATTGAAATAGGTATGGCTCTGATACCATGTAAAAAATGAATATTAACTCTAACTCAACTCCAAAAGCTAGCTTGTAGGGTGATGATTATCTAAGTCCATATAAGGAATTCATGTTCTCATTTCATATCCGACGTGAGACTCTTAACAAAAAATCTTTGTATTATCCGTGTATGAATTTGTCCTGACTTCCATTACGGTAATGTCTCTGACAATTTCATTAATATTCTCATTTTGGTTATCTGCCTCTCACAATATCTTTAATATTCCCATTTTTTATATCTTTTTATTTCCTTCTCCAATTTTTATGTGTATATGTACAAATAAGTAGATTTAATTAGAGTTGATTTTATTAGGGAGTACTTTATCTTTTAATGTGGAATTTTCTAGCATGAATTTGAAAATAATCAAGCCCCAATTTGAATATAGGACACCGGATGAATAGCCAAAAAATAATAGTAGAGTTAATTCTTTTTTCTTGATGGCCCAATGTTTTTAATCAACTCACCAATCAAACACTAAAAATATCTTTTAAGATAATTTATTTCATGGAAAATGACTTTTATCCAAATACAACCATGGTGGATTGATCAATTTATCTTTATGGACATTTATTAATTTTGCAATATTGTTCTTCTACTCGATATTTTATTATTTATATTTGGACTTCAATAATCGAGACACTATTTCCCATTTTCCCTCATAGTTGATTATTAGGGTTAGATTGCTTATTTTTAGTAAAGCTTATAAATGGCCGGCATTTACTCCATGATAGTTGTATATAATACAAACTATTGGCTATTTTGATGTTTTCACAGTAGAGAGTCTAGGCAATAAGTTTGACACTAAGTTGTTTATCCTAATATTTTCCCCTTATTGAGATCCTTCACAGAAAAATCAAAAGGGTCAAACTCGACAGACAAAATTATTGCGAGTGAATTTTCTAACAGAGATTAAGTTTTTAATGATGTTAGGGATGTAAAGAACGTGATTTAGGGAGAAAGGCGGGTGGGGATATTTGGTATGTGTGTTACCGTAACCTTCAATTGGAATGCGATGATCATTGCCGACAGTAATAAATTGAGGACACTATAACCGAAGCAGTTGAGATAAGTTACTTGATGACTATGTGAGGTGAGATGTGGCTCCGGTGTCCATGTACCAATTATCGTCGGGCTGTTGAAGGTTCACGGTGCTGAAGGCCTGGCCCAAATCTGTGGGGGCCAGACTACTGCCTTGCGGGTGATGCTGGACCGAGGCTATGTGGGCCTGCTGCTGCTGCTGATGGGCCTGCCTGTTGGCTGGGGCGGAGCCCAAAAGACCGGGTGACCAAGCCTGCTGCTGGAACTGGGCCCCTACTGTTGGGTAAGGGGATGCAGGCGAGGCCCAATTCTCGATATTGGGTCAGGGTTGCGGTCCAGCCCACTGGAAGTAGGGAGCAGGGTTTGGGCCTGGTTGCTGGTTTCGGTGGCCCTTGCCGCAACCCTTTTCTTTGTTATTATTGTCGCGGCCTCTGCCACCACGCCCTCCGCCGCGGGACTGCTGCTGCTGGTGGTCTTACGGTGTTGGCGGGGTGGTGTTGGCCGTCGGTGGTGTCATGCCGTCAACGGCTAACGCCTTTTGATTGTGCTCCTCTTGTTTAGCACGGTGGGTTTCTTCCAACAATAGTTGTGAACGTGCCTTGGTGAAACTCGGTAGTGGGTCGGCCTGTTGAATCATCGTTGCAAGTGTATCGTATTCACCTTTTGGTAAATCAGCAACTAATTGAAGTACCATCTTGGTTTCAGAAACAGATGTCCCGACGTTGGAGAGTTGATCGGCTATGAGTTTCAATTGTTTACAATATTCAGACATGTTGTTAAAATTCTCGAGACGCGTATTGTTGAATTGCTCTTCCAAATACACGGCCCAAGTATTTTTATTATCTTGAAATATTTCTTCCAACCGTACCCAAAGGTCACGTGCCGTAGCACCTGTTTTCATGATAGTGCACAACAAGTCTTTTGAGATGGTGTCGTACATCCACTGTTTGACGATGGCGTCAAGGCGACGCCATGTCAAGTCGGCAATGTCGGTCGAACGAGGAACATAGTCATCAATATGGTCGAGCACGTTGTATGCACACGCATGAATATAGAACAGTTCTGTCCACATGAAATATTGACAGTCTTATTGGTCAAGAATTATAGGGATAGAGTTCTTGATGTTGGTAACAGCGAAAGCCAGATGAAAAGAAGACGATGAACGTGGTGGGGTTGTCAAAAGTGCCAGTGGAGGAACCGGAATTAGTAAGGGAAGACATGGTGGCCGTCGACCGAGAAGGAAGAGGAGAGAGGGTGGTGGTTGGCAGCTTTGGGAGTGGAGTTTAGGATTTGGCTCTTGATACCATGTAAGTTTGGAATAATTTCCCTTAGGAATTACTTTCATTAATCACAATATATATATAGTTGTACAGAGGTTGATTCCTAATACAATAAGAATCCTAACTTACCTTAAATGGTCGATTCCTAGTACAATAAGAATCCTAACTTACCTTAAATGGTTGATTCCTAATACAATAAGAATCCTAAGTTACCTTAAATATACATCTATCATAATTACAAAATATACTGTGAATTTTCAGAGAATATTCGCTAATAGTGTAAAGAATATTTTTTTACAATTCCTCGAGCAAGAATGTTTATATAAAAATGTCACCAATTCAGAGTACTAAATCACATGAAACATAAAGAATATCACCATCACATTTTCTAAGTATAGAAAAATCATATGAAACCATCCAAATAAGTGGTGAGAACTTCTGCTAAAAAACATGAGTGAAGGGAAGCAAATTTATGCCACTTCTTCAAATACTTTACGCACCTGGAATTTGAATTTATGCTCCAATTCTGTTCAAACTTAATACTCTCTACTTAATACCAATGTCGTTTTAATTTATGTTCAGATTTCTAGCATTGTCACTCCACAGTAAAAGCTCGACCAAATACTTGGATAAATCGTTCGTCCCTTAAACCGCACAGTAAGTACCCCCTACGTATTCGTTCTTCGATTTTCTTATTATAGAGATTGTTCCACTCATGTACTTCAATCAATTACAGTAATCTTTTACTATTTCGCTGTGTGATGAATATTGTCTGTTAGGTCCGGGTATGCTATGAAATAACAAAAACAAACTGAAAATAAAATCGAATGCCAATTCAGTTCCGAATGTCAGCGATAATGTCGTCTGACACAAGTGACAACACTTCAATAAACCAGAAAAACCTTTGAAGAGTAAATTGCAGTGGAAATAATAAAGAACACAAAGGTTTAATATTTACATAGATTATATTGATTATATAACCTATGACGGTCAGTGACCGAAGGTATTGTATATATTTATATACAATTGAATAAATTCCTTATTTTATAATTTTACAAAATAAAACAAAAGGAATTAAAATGTTGAAGTCGTAGATGACTTCTGCCTGAAAAATCTACCTAAATAGACATAGACAACATCTCATTATAATTGCTTCAATACATAACAAATCTAGAATCTAAGCAGCAATTATAATGTTGGACAGAATGTTGTCGACACGCTTAGGAAACACTTGTGATCCAGTTTTCTGAGATGAATTCTAGAGAGCTTTTTTGATATTTTTGCAATCTGTTTTGGATATCGATTCACTCTTGTAGCCTCTCTATTTATAGTAGAGAGTTTTCCTTGAAAAGCTCATCGATTGGTTGTGGAGGTTGATGAAAAGGTGGGCAGCTGATACGGTTTGTTGGAAAAGATCATGGAGCAAAATCCTCTAACTTCTTGGACTTGTTCCCCAAGCATAGAAACAACTTTGACTTGTTCTTCCCACATTTTTCATCAGCTCCTATTTACCTTGCCAAGTCACTTTTCCAACGTAGTAAAAATTCCACGAGAATTGCTTCAGTCTGTGAAGTAAAGCAAAACTGTTTTACACAAAATGTTGGTCCGAATGTTGTGACATTTGTTCCAACATTTCTTAATTTCAACTTAGCACTAAAAATGATATGTTGGGCAAAAATGTCACAACACCAAACCCAACATTAACATTCTCCCCTTTTTTGCCTTTCTTCACAAAACCTATTCTAATATGTGCGAGTGACTTACGGCAACATCTATGATTACAATTATGATCCCCCTTAACATGTGATGGTATACAAACACAACATCTATGATTACAATTATGATCCCCCTTAACATGTGATGGTATACAAACACATCATATATACATCATTCTTATAGGATTAGAAGAATAAGAAAATTTAGCATACATACACATCATCCAAAAAATATTGTCAGATCATTGTCAAGATAATCAACTACATCACCAAATATCCAAACCAAAACAAAAACAAAATCCAAATTCATTAACCAATAATCATTCATCAGCAGCAGTTTCTCCCTTTTGCTTATGATGCAGCAATAGTAGCTTCCAGCCGCTTTTTACCTCTGCATAACTTCAGCTTGCTCCTTCCTCTGCCTAGCTTAGCAGTTTCAGCTACAGCTTCGGCCCTTTGCATAGCAGCTTCAGTTTTTGCCTTCAACCTCAGTCTCATAAGTAAGACTTTCCTTACAACAACCTCTTCTCTCTGCATAGCAGCAACAATTTCTTCAGCAGCAGCGTTGCCTTCAGAACTTTCAGCTTTTTGCTCCTCCTACACATAATCATCTCCCACTTTTTGGGAAGAAAGCAACTGCAAGAACTTGTCTTTGGCCTGAACCAGTGCATCTCTGGCAGCATCAACCTCTGATATTTGTTGGTTGAGTTTGACTACTTGAGCAACTAACCATTCAGTTGTCAGAGGTGACTGTCCAGAATCAGTGTTGTCCTGAATGTGTGTACCATTCCTGACAACATTCTCACCGTCAGCTTCCTTTTCCCATGGAAGGTCAATGACTCTATCTTTGCTTTTTAAAATTGCCTTGTTAACTAAATATACCTCAAGAGATTTCCCTAAAATATCCTCTCTTCTAGGCTCAAAGCCTTAGGTAGTTAGAATTTGGTATATCAGATAGGAGAAATGAAGGATTAAAGTTGACTCTTTCTCTGCCAAATTGGCTACTTGATAGAAAATCATACTTCCTAAGTCAACTTTTAATCTTTTTTCAATTTTGAACAACAATGAGGCTTGATCAGTTGTTACAATTGACTCATTTAGTGAAGGGAGCCAATTGTGAATGGCAATCTTATGTAAGGTGGAGAATAAGGCAGTTAAGTTAGAGGGAGGGCATCGAGGGATCCATTTCTTTATGATACCTCCAGTGAGGTATTCTATTATCTCATCCCTATTCTCTGTTGCTCTTTCTGTAGTGCTACTTCTTTCTTCTGGCTCAATACCCAAACATTGATTAAATAATTAAGGATGTAAACTTATACATTTTGTTATAGAGGTATACCTTCCCAAATTTTTTTGAAGAGGTATCTTCTATACCAGAATTGAAGTTTGCATAGAACAACCTAATTACTTCATCAATAATTGGTTCTTTTCAGTTACAGTTTTAAGTAGCTTTCTATCATTTAGGAACTCAACTAAATCATACTATGAACACGAGACTATATCTAACACTTTTTCAGCCCTGATAACTCTATTCCTATACCAATCCCATTTAACAAACTTTGCTTTGGAATAGAACTTATCAGAAAAAACATTTACCTCAACTTCATATTCTGATTCAGTATTGCTAGAGGAGGATGTTGAGGATGTCTCTTCTGAGGTCTGTTGGAATGTTGCTTGAGATGTTGTGACATCATCGGCAACATTCTGGGCAGCATCTGGTTTGGCATGACGGGGAATTCCTTTGGGGTAGAACCTTGTAAGGGGAGTGTCGTCAGGAATCTCTTCGTCTTGAGACTCACTTTGAGGAACAGAGACTGGAGGTTCTTCTTCAGTGTCTTTCGAGGATAGTTCGAAGTCCATATCTCCGGTGTCACTGCTTGAGCAAGCAGGAACTGTAGTTTCAAATCTGGACTTCTTGGTTTTAGGTTCCTGTTGAACTGTTTTTTCGAACACTCTACTCGATCTTCGAGTAGGAAAAGAAAATGAACTGGTCCTTTTACCGAGGGTAGAATAATCTGATGTATATCTACATCTATGGAATTATTGTCATCCCCTGGGTAACTAATGTCCAGTGATTCCTCATCTCCTCTGAGAATAATGGCAGTGGACCTATGAAGAAGAAATAATTGTTTGTTGAGGTGTACTAGCGCTCATTGGAGTGTTGTTGGTAGTGTTGGTTGACATAGGTGTTGACATAGGGGATGTTTCCATCGGTGAGTTTGGAGGAGAGGGTTTTGCGGGTTTAGGGATTTTGAATGAAGATGAAAATGAAGACTCCATCGGTTAGGTAGGGTATTTACGGAGGTGATGTGATTTCACCTTTTCCCTTCTTTTTTTTACTTTTTAGGAAAAGACAAGACTGGTAAAAAGAAAACAAATGAAGTGAATATTTATACTTTTGGCAAGCTTTTCAAAAAACTAAAAATTTCTTAATTTAAGGTATTTGATATTTATTCAATAACTTCCACCTAAAAATTTGAGATAAAATAATTAACATCTTATTTGGAATTTAATCTTATCCTTTTAAAGTTTGAATTCCAATTAAAAACGTGGCATAAATATAGGAAAGAAACAATCTAATTTTTCTGAAATCAATTAAGATAACATCCCAAAAGCTATCACGTTCTGAAAAATGTCAGTAGCAATGTTAGCAACATTTTGGACGACACAAGTATTTTGATCTCACTAGAATTTTTCATTTTGGCAACAAATCAAGACACGCGTTGTCTGTATTTTATGAGTTTAACCACTGGACCAATGTAACATTTTTCCATCGTGTCCTTGATCTAATCATAAAACACATAACAAAGATTTTCGTGTCAAAAATTAAGAATACTTATTTAGTATTCTCAAAATACTTTTGAACCACTCGATACTCCTATAGAATAGGAAAGGAACGGTATCTTTTCAAGGGCTTTGCCCATTTTGCATAGTTGTCAAATATTTGTAAAGGCTTTGCCTTATTTTGATACTCCTTTTTTTATGATATCTCATATCATCGCAGAGAACGGTATCACATTGAAAGAACATTCTTAGTGATTGATCATGCTTGTGTGACCAAAAGTTATGCATCATATAGCAACAATAATCAGTCAGTGATATATCATAGGTAAATGTCACCCGAAATGTTAGACAATGTTTCGGCTGACATTCACCAAAAATGCATTTTTAGAGATTAGACAGACCAAGAGATTTCTTCAAACTGGAAAATCTCTCATGGTCTAAAGCTTTTGTAAAAATATCAGCTAGTTGATGAATAATATCAATATGTACAATTTGAACTAGCTGTTTTCGACTAAATCTCTTAAAAAGTGATGTCTAATATCAATATGTTTTGTACGAGAGTGTTGAACTGAATTTTTGGAAATATTTATAGCACTCAAATTATCACAGTACAAAACTAAGATGTTACTAGAAAAATCATAGTCGTCTAACAAATGTCGTAGCCATATTAATTGAGAACAACAACTTTCAGCTGCTACATATTCAGATTTTTGCAGTTGAAAGTGAGACACAGTTTTGTTTACGACTATACCATGAAACAAGGTTATTGCCAAGATAAAAACATCCTCCAATTGTACTCTTCCTATCATCCACATCACCAGCTCAATCCAAGTCATTATACCCTATTAAATTAGGATTAGTGTCTTTGGAATACCAAATTCCCAACTCATATGTGCTGGCAACATATCTAATGATACGTTTTACGACATTTAAGTGAGAAATTTTGGGACATGCTTGGAATCGAGCACATACACAAACACTAAACATTATGTCAGGGCGACTAGCAGTAAGATATAGAAGGCTACCTATCATAGATCGATACAATGTTGGGTCGATATTTTCACCAACATTATCCTTACATATCTTCTGCGACGATCCCATTGGAGTTTTCATCTGCTTAACATTTTCCAATCCAAATCTCTTAACTAGATTCTTGGAATATTTGCTCTGGGAGATGAAGATTCCATCTTCACTTTGCTTAATCTGCAAGCCTAAGAAAAAAGTTAGTTCACCAATCACGCTCATCTCAAATGTCGATGACATTGCTTCAACAAATGTCTTTAGGTAAGACTGTGAGGTCGAACCAAAGACTATGTCATCTACGTAGATTTGAGCAATAATAATATTTACATCGTGACATTTAATGAATAAAGTACGATCAGCTTCACCACGGTTAAAACCAAATTCAAGAAGAAAGTTAGTTAGATGACCATACCATGCACGAGGGGCTTGTTTCAACCCATACAAAGCCTTTTTGAGCTTGTATACATAGTGTAGATGATAAGGATCTTTAAATCCTTTTGGTTGTTCAACATAGATTTCCTTATGTAGATAACCATTTAAGAATGCATCTTTTACATCCATTTGGTGTAAAGTAATTTTTAGAATGCAGAAAATGGCAAGAAGAAGTCTAATTGATTCAATTCTAGCCACAGTTGCAAAGGTTTTGTCATAATCGATTCCTTCAACCTGAGTATAGCCTTATGCAACTAGACGAGCTTTGTTTCTAACAACAACTCTCGATTCATCTGATTTATTTTTAAAAATTTATTTAGTTCCAATTACATTTGTATTACTTGGACGTGGAACTAAGTCCCAGACTTCATTTTGAGAGAATTGTTCAAGCTCTTCTTGCATTGCTTGATTCGAAAAATCATCTTTAAGTGCTTCTAAAACATTTTTTGGTTCTATAGTAGATATAAAACAAGAAAGACTAACCTTTCGGTATATGGTAGACATACACACATACCTTAACATGTCTCTGTAATTGAGTGGTTCTTTCCCTCTTGTTCTAATTCTCTCAAAAACTCCCCCCATCACCTGACCTGTTGGATGATTCTTCCTAATCCTTAATGAGGGGTCCCCTTTGAACTTGATCTAGCAATTCAATATTTGACTCCTCATTTGCACCCTCTGTGATCTCTGGTTCAGGTTCAGATGTTGCTTTGGATGTGATAACATTTGGGGCAACATCTGGTTCTTCAGCAGTCTGCACATTTTTCACTGAAACTATAGTGTTATTTTCAGTTGTATTTCCTGTAAAATCAGAGAAATCATCAAAAATAACATTTACAGACTCTTGTACGGTTCTTGTCCTCAGATTGTATACTCGATAAGCATGACTATTTTGTGAATAGCCAACAAAAATTTCTTTGTCACTCTTAGAGTCAAACTTTGTCATATGATCTCTATCATTTAAAATGTAACAAATACACCCAAAAACATGAAAGTAACGCAAGTTAGGTTTCTTTCCATTTATAATCTCATAGGGTGTCATATTTGTTCTAGGCCTTAAATAGATTCTATTAGTGATGTGACAAGCAGTATTTAAGACTTTAGTTTTAGAACTAAGCATAACTCTAGCCATTTCTTGCAATGTTCTATTCTTCCTTTCTGCTACCCATTCTGTTGAGGAGTTTTGGGAGCGGAAAACTCATGAAAAAATCCCTTTTTCTCACATTTTTTTGTGAAGGAGCTGTTTTCAAATTCTTTTCCATGGTTGGATCTAATCCGAAAAATAGAAGAATAGAAAAGGTTCCTAATTCTAGAGTGCAAAATTTTAAATATGTCAAAAGTTTGTGATTTTTATTTCAAAAAATATATCCATGAATATTTAGAAAAATCGTCTACTATCACATAGGAATACCTCATGCCTCCTAAACTGTCTACCTCAATTGGACCTATCAGATCAATGTGCAGTAATTGAAAACAGTGAGACGTACCTGAATGTTGTCCGTCATTTTGAACAACACTATGGGAAACACGGGTTTGCTTACCTTTTAGACAATCCTCACAGACATTTTTACCTTTATGGTTAAGATTGGGTAAGCCTCTAACCACTTCATATGAGATCAATTTTTCTAGATTGAAGTAGTTGACATGCCCCAACTTTTGATGCCATAGTGTTGTGTCATCGATCTTGACATTATTGCATGTTTCTAGTCTTTATCACTTGTTCTAGTACCTGTCATGACACACTCATTAGCTTCATTCGTAACTTCACATGCATTCATATTAAACTTTACCTCAAGATTATCATCACACAGTTGCCTAATGCTAATCAAATTAGCCATTAAACCCTCAACATGTAATACATTTCTTAAAGTTGAAAATCCAGGAACATCCAAGATCCTTTTTTCAATTATTTTGCTTTTACTGCCACCTCCATAAGTTACGTTACCTCCGTTGAATGACTCATAGTTCTTTAAAAAACCTTTTGTACCTGTCATGTGACGAGAACAACCACTATCAAAGTACCAAGAACCTGAAATTTTAGTTCTTAAAGCAGTAATCGCAACATTACAAGTTACATCCTTTATGGGAACCCAAACTCTTTTAAAATATTTTTTACTTTTCGGCTCAGAAATGTTGCTTCAAATGTTATCCGAAATGTTGGGAAACCTTTTAGGCAATATTTTGCTCACATAATCTTGAAGTTTGAAACAGTATGGTTTTAAGTGTCCAGGGGAGTTACAGTAATGACAAACAAACTTCATATTCTTTGACATATATGAGAACCTATTATTTATTACTTTTTCTTTAACAAAGCACATTTTCTCATTTGTATCAAAGAGATTAGAGCACAATGTTTTAAGAGAGTTTACGTAATCAATACCTGCATGTGATGGTTTACTAAGATTGAGTATCTCATTCAACTTTGAAGTCCATGAGTTGAGCTTACGGAAGGTTTCTTCGGCTAAATTACCAAATTTTATATCCTTTTTGGTAAGTGCAACCTCTAGTCGGGTTATTGTGCCTTTTAGATCTTCATTCTCACGAGTTAAAGATTTTACCTTTTTGTCAAGTTGTTTGGATTCTATAATTAAGGATTTACAAATACTTTGTAATTCATTAATCATGTCATATTTTCATTCAACTTGATCCATACACTCAGCCTCACTACTAGAAATAAAACCACTAAAAAAATTATCAGGATAGTTAAAGAATATGTACGTCTCGAATGTTGCTTGGGATGCAGATGTTGCTTGAAATGTCGTGACATCTGATGCAACATTACAAACGACATCTTCATTATCAGACAGAGACTGTTCGTAAACAGTGGCCATCATTGCTTGTGATTCGACTTCTTGATCTCCTTTCTCTTCTCCTTCGTCGTCACTAAGCGAGACCCATAGATTCTTACCAAATTTTCTAAGAGTGTTTGCACATTCATTAGAATAATGACCCCGAGCATGGATGACATTGTACAGACTCGAGTTGTTTGGGATCAAATTTGGTACGATCTGAATTGGTTCTTCTTAGTGGACTTCCTTTTTGAGTACTTGGAAGGAACTTGGTGGGCTTTTGATTGAAGCATTGGTTTTGATGCTGTTTAGATTTAGAATGATTTCTCTCATTGTTGAACTTCCTCACCATCGAATTGTATTTTCGAGTGAGTAAGGCAACATTAGCACCTTCACCAATTTCTTCAAGATTCTCATCCTCTTCTTCGATTTGATTCTCCGAGGATTGAGCTTGAAGTGCCACATTCTTGCTTTTATATATTTCCCTTTGATTTTCAATGTTCATCTCATAGGTTTTAAGAATGCCCATCAAGGTATGAAGGTCCATTGTGGCAAGATTGTGAGCTTCTTCAATGGCACAAATCTTTAAATTGAACTTTTCAAGAAGAGAACGAAGCGTTTTTTCAACAAGTTAAGTGTTGGTTAAAGGTTCGCCAATCACTTGACATTCATTTGAGATGTCTATCAACTTTTCAAAATAAGATTTAATATCATCCGCTTCTTCCATCCTTAAATGTTCATATTTGCTCATGAGTATGCGTAGCTTTGTTTGACGAACACTTGAGTTACCTTCACAATGAATTTGTAAAGTATCTCAAGCATCCTTAGTCGTGGGAGAGTTTTGAATGAGCTTGAACATGTATAGATCAACCCATCCAAAACTTGCATTTAAGGCCTTTTTGTTAAAGCTAGCATTATTGATTTCTTTTGCCGTCCATTCGGATTCAGGTTTAACAAGAATGTCACCTTCCTTATCCGACGGCAACATTGGAACAACATATCTATTAGTTATAGATCTCCATGCCCTAACATCAACTGATTTGATATGAGAATGTAGGCGAATCTTCCAATAGGCATAGTTTGAACCATCTAAAATGGGAAGTCTACCAATAGTCGAATTTGCCGGATCCATAACTTTAAATAACAGGACCAAGCAATTATTGTGTTAAATGTAGGCTCTGATACCACTTGTTAGGTCTGGATATGCTATGGAATAATAAAAACAAACTGAAAATAAAATCGAATGCCAATTCAGTTCCGAATGTCAGCGACAATGTCGTCTGACACAAGTGACAACACTTCAATAAACCAAAAAAACCTTTGAAGAGTAAATTGTAGCGGAAATAATAAAGAACACAAATGTTTAATATTTACATAAGTTATATTGATTATATAACCTATGACGGTCAGTGACCGAAAGTATTGTATATATTTATATACAATTGAATAAATTCCTTATTTTATAATTTTACAAAATAAAACAAAAGGAATTAAAATGTTGAAGTCGTAGATGACTTCTGCCTGAAAAATCTACCTAAATAGACATAGACAACATCTCATTATAATTGCTTCAATACATAACAAATCTAGAATCTAAGCAGCAATTATCATGTTGGACAGAATGTTGTCGACACGCTCAGGCAACACTTGTGATCCAGTTTTCTGATATGAACTCTCGAGAGCTCTCTTGATATTTTTGCAAGCTGTTTCTAAATATCGATCCACTCTTGTAGCCTCTCTATTTATAGTAGAGAGTTTTCCTTGAAAAGTTCATCGATTGGTTGTGGAGGTTGAGGAAAAAGTGGGCAGCTGATAGGGAAACTGGGCCTAGCCAATTTTGGATATTAACGGCAATGCATTAACAAAGAAGTAAATAGGGAAACTGGGTTTGGCCCAATTACAGCAGTCACTCAGAAAAGGTAAGGGGAAATAACATGTAAATGGGCCAGGCCCAACAACCTCACAACATTGTCATCCAAGTGACATACACAGGGATATATCTGCCTTGTATACCTGATATACTAGGTATACATAATATACAGGCCATATATGCTCATGTACATTCTATACATATCACACAACATATAAAAGTCACGTGGAGATAACCAGAAGCAAGAGCCAATGCACATATCATTCATGTCCCTATTTCTTATCTTTTTACTCCTAGGACTTAGCATTCAGAACTTAAACAACTAACAAATTAGCAATATGCATCCTCAGAAATTCAGACAGTCTTAAAGCAGAGGTAGAGATCTAGATGTCATGAAAGGCAAAGCTATCTTCAAGGCCTCAGTGAGCTTATATTGGACTATCTATACCAAAGAGCATGTACTAAACATACTGACAAGTAGCAATACCATAACAATTTCCCCAGATTCCCAAACCAAATGAGAACATCTGAACTTTGGAATCTAGAGACAAGGTTAGAATAACATAGCTTCCAGTAAGTTAGTATTGTGCTAAACACATGTCGGGTACAAAATGCTACACATGACACAAAAAGGAGAAAGTGGGGATTGCTTCTGGATAATGGAAATCAATATAACATTTAGTCTTAGACTACTATAACAGGCTTTTCTATCAAGTAGGCAGGATATCATAGACAGGACCAAAGTTTTCATTTTCAGGTAGGATTTATTCTAACAGCAACTAAGCGTTACAAATTCCAAAAGAACAACATGCCTGTTAAGAATACAAGACAGGTTTCCAACTTTCTTTAAACTAAACAACCTCTATCAGGCCCATGAATCTAGTACATGTTGAGTTAAAACAAGATTCCACACATGATATTGGACTGATAGTGTACATAACCTCAAATAGGGGATCAGTTAAGTAAGTATTATTATAAGCAATATATCTCATTTATGCATACAAACTAGACATGTCACAATGTATTGGTCATAGTCAAGTCTACCTATATGTCAAACCTAACATAATCATTTACTTGTCATGTTGCACCTCATTTTAAAACATTCAGATTTCCAAATTTCAACTCAGACAGTTAGTGTTAAACTAGGTGATGAACTTGATAATTCCAAATAGTTACAAAGAGGGTAAGAGTACAACTTCAACAGGGCATATCAGCACAGATGAGTATCATTTGATCCTCTACAAATCAGCATCCTTCTAGCTTAAGCTAGTGTAAACAAATTAGGACATTGGGACTTAGACTCATAAATATCAAAATGATGAGATCACATGGCACCCAGGTAAGCATGCATGCCTTTAAACGTGGAAGAAGGGTATACATAGCATGAAATCGAACACACATAAACATGACAAAAGTATCAACTAAGAGGTTAGCAATTACCAAAACTCTAGACTATCCCTCACAGGGGTCATAGTTTTTATAAACATAAAAGAACGAATGCTAACATGTTTATGTAAGACTTTTCTCTATCAACTTAACATTCGTGAAGTAAATTATTACATGAAAATACATCTCATGTAAACCTTTTTACATTTAAGTTAACTAATTGATCATATGAGACTCATAAGTGAATCAAATTAAGTCCATTATCACAGATTAGGAACATGCACAATAGTTGAATCCATTCTTAACCTAACTTAGGCAATCCACACAACAATATTCATACTTAGATGCCACAAAGAGGCTAACAGTATGCAAAAGATCATCATATCATCAAATATTGAAGTAAACAGGTCATAAAGGATCACATTCAAACTATATTATCCTGAACCAACACGCGGGACACAAAGTATGCTTAAAACAAGTTGAACGGATGCTAACAAGTCTAGATAAAGCTTAAATCAGTCTTAAATAAACTTAAATACTCAGAAATCAGCTAACACATGAAACTGCAGTCTTTATAAGCCTCTTTTATACTTAAAATAAACAGTTATGATCTTATGATACTATAGATGGATCACAAATAGTTCACTATCCTAGATTCAAAACAAGTGATCATTTTGAGTCCTTTGTTTTTACCTAAACTAAGCAGCTTACATGCCAACATACATATCTAGGTGCAACTAAAAGGTCAGCAGCAAGTAACAGAGCATCATATGATCAAATTTAAGGCTCAATAAACCATTGAAAGACACACCTAAGCTACACTATTCTAAATCAGTGACTACAACATGAAAAGGTCTAAGGTAGATGCCAACATACCTATCAGTCTCATACTCAACTAGTTTTAACTATGTGAAAAGCATAATACAAACTAAACCATTCATAACAAACAAGTCACAGGTCATCCTAACCTCATTTTGAATCCATGTCCACCCTAATCCAAACCTAATGGACCATAATTATTCATAAAATTAATTCAAACCAGATTATTACTAAATATGAATATTGAGTTAATTTCATGTCATTTTAAACTTGATTAGGTAACATATTGATCACAAACAGATATAAATTCATTTAAGCAGATTCATAAGCACATAAATGGACTTAATTTAAAAGGAAGAGTAAATGGAGGGGAAAATACCTTCTTGTGAGGCAGCCTAGGATCGAGATTGGGGATGTACTTCTTTATTCCACGCTTAATCACTCGCACACACAATCAAAAGGGAAAATTTTAAAACTAAAAGACTAATTTCGAGACAAGGATCCCACCAAAGGGCTTGGAATCCAAAATTACTCAAAATCAACCAAGTTTCATATTGAAAATTAGATCTTAAATGTAAAATCCTAGAAATTCAAAGTCTGGACCTTTGAACAATGAAGGGGTGGGTCTCAATTTATAGAGACCTCCAAACCCTAGAAATTCTATAGAATCCGATGTGGGAGAACAGATTTGGGGGGAAATTCCCTCCCAACCGTTCTTGACCAATCACAACGCAAAGTTTGAAATCAAATGAGACAAACAAATATAAAATCACAGCAGAGGAGTACGAGAGGGGCAACCTCACCTTTGGTGGGGTGGTGGTGACTCTGCAGTCAACTATGCGAGAAAGGGTAAGAGCATTAATTGCTCTTGCCTAAAATAGATGAACAATACTTGTAGTACACTAAGCATTTGCCATTATTGGACTTAGAGAAGAGGACGAAGCCTTAGGGTTCCTCTCTCTTTCAATTCCCGATTGAGAAAAGGGTATTGGGAAAAGGGTATTGGGGTGTGACGACCTAAATCACGGGCGTCGTGGTGGCACCTACACTATCCCCCGTAAGCGAACCAATCCCAAAATAATTTACATTTAGTAGTTCAAAATTGCGGAAATGAAGGAAAAGTACATAATATAACAATACTTCTTAAAACGTTTAACATCATTTAACCCTTACAACATTTACTCCCAAAACCTGGTCTGACTTGTACAAGGACTACTAAGAATACAATAGAAAGAGAAATAAACAACCACTGTCTTGGATGAATAAGAACAATCTAACTAAGACAAAGACCAAGGTTGCCGATAAAAGGTATGCCATGCCCTAATCTTCACGTGTCCCATCTGCAACCTGAACTAACTATATACATGCATCCACGTAAAAGGTGCAGCAAGCGTAGCATGAGTACACAACGTACCCCATAGGCATCATAGGTCGACAACGATGAAAGTTAAGTAACAGGAATAAACATCAACTTGACTCTCAAATAGATCTTATTCTAGACATTTCAAGTAGTCACATAAGTCACCTTATTCACATAAAGAATTTAGTAGACATGAAGTTTATTTAAAGGAACTTCTAATACATAAGGGTTCAATCAGAATCAAGTACAATTAAATTCATATTGCACATAGGGATCTTAAACTGAATACCCACCGACCAGTAAACTCTGTCTAAGTAATATTTATGTTGTCACCACCTACCCAAGTTATCAAATAATCAATTAAGACAGGTTGATCCTAATACACAAAATAATATCACAATCCTTCTCAAGAGGTATAACGATAGTCTGATCATAACAATATTAACTTCTTATTCTCTATAACTCTTGGGCTTGGTTAAGGTACTATACCAGTAAGGACAGGACACATACTCGTTCATGTCACGTCCTTATTATACTCTAAGTAGAAGTCTACGTCGTACATACTTAATTAAGGAGGGGATCTACACATGTATAACATACAAGTATTTAACTACAATAACAACACCTCGATCAATCCTTTACTAGACCTCTATCGAATAACACTGTCAATCACTAAGCAATACAAGCCAATAGAATCCACCGATCACAATCAAGTCCACCGACCACAATAAAGTCCGAAAATGAGTACTCATACTACAAAGATGTAACTACAGGACCCAATTCACAAAGAACAGGCCAAACGTGGCAACTAATTTAGTCCAATATAATCAATCCAACCATCCAAATCTATTTAATCAGGAAGTCACCCAAGTTCCAATAACCAATCCATATCACGTTACTAAACAATAAGTAATAAAAGTATGAATAATATGAATGCAATGCATATGCCAGGTACCTTTCATCTCCAGCATAGAGGCGTTCAAACTCTATGAACTGCACACTCATGAGGGGCCCGCGAAATCCATATAATCATCCAGAGTTTCTCAACGGATCCTAGCTCTTTGCTATAATAACATTTGTTACAAGCGTGCAACCCGACTTTTCGTGAATCATCATTATCGTCAAACCAAGACCCCTTTGAAGTCATATCAATCATCTCAATGTTTCCAACCATCTCATAATATATCCTTACATTTTCTGGTCTCATTAGACCCACATCATTTTCATACCACTCTCATTATAATATCATCGGAACCATGAGTGTATGAATGCAAATGATAATCTAAGGCAAATAATCAGAATGTATGTGATGCAATCAAGTATAAGAGATGAATACCACACGCTTTCAGAAAGTCATTAACACATAATCCACGTAAATAAAAATATCACATCGAAAGCAATGTGATGAATAAAAACAACAATATTAACAATGGCGACAAACCTAACAACAGTAGTCCGAATCAGCTCAAGGCTGATTTCCCAAATCACCCATCATCACAGTTCAACACCGGTACCCACCCAAGCGTCATCACAACTGCTAAGGTGGGACCCCCAAACACGCCTAATACCTCTCAACATTTATAACTAATACGTACTTATATTGAAGTCTACAAATGTGAAATCGTAGCCTACCTCATTGCCGAGCAGGAGCCACGAACCCTCAAGCCGGAGCCTTTCCCTTATGAAATGTCTCCGAATGATGAAAGTATATCAAATATGAATTCTACGTTAAAGTATAAATCCATGGATACTCATTTTGTCATAATTTTAGCCGGAAGCCAAAGACCCAAACTAGCCAAACCCGAGCCTCAAGGAAAAAACTATAATTTTTTTGAAAAATTGGGTTCAAAATAGTACTCTATGAGTTTAAAAGATATCCGTATTGCTATACTTTAATTCGAAATTCAAAAGCGAACATAAAAAGGTAACGCCGAGTGGGCTTAACTCCGTAATGGGGTCTCGGCGTTACCTCTGTGAAGCACATGTCCAGCTATCCTCTCTGACACTAAAATGGGCTTAACTCCCTCCTACGATGTCTGAAGTCGACGATTCTTTTTTCTATAGTTCCGTAATTACGATACAAATCTAATGGTTGAATAGAAACACAAATCTAAGGTCGTTTTATCTATATGTTACCCTTTTTGTCCATAGAGACAATGCTTAAAACTCAAATAAAAGCGCGCCATAACCCAAATCCAGTCGAAACTCATCGGAATCTCATCAAAACTTGTGGACAAGTTCAAAATTATCATACGGACCTGCTCAAACCCTCAAAACACCTAAACGAGGTTGTCTTGACCCGATGTTGACCATGGTCAACTCCAATTCATCTTAAAAGAAAGTTTCTCAACCAACCACCTAAATCACACCCGAACTTCTCGGAAACCGAACCAATGACTCGACTAAGTCATAAATCACATTTCGGACCTAATGAAATAGACAACTTCGAAAAGACTCATTTCCCCTCGATGTTGTCTTTGGTCAAACTACTTCATTTCTTAACTTAAAATTTTCCAAAATATCCTTTTTCTTATACCCAACCCCTCCGAAAGCCTCAAGAATTATGCCATCCATCCCCACAAGCTGAATACACTCTAACGATGCTAGGGGAAAGGTCAACAAGGGTAAAAGGGTAAAATGGCTAAATGACCAAACGAGTCGTTACATCAGATACTAATTAAACAAACGTTTGTCCTCAAATGGAAAAGGGAAATACAAAATTGACGAGTCACCAAAGAATTTCCATTATAGCCCTATGAAGCCCCAATATGCAAGAAAGTTACCGATAGTACCGCTTGTTCACTTTATCAGCCAATGCTGCCCTTAACTTAACTCGAAGACCCAAATTTCCATTTCTTCATAACTGAGATTCCTTTCACAGTTGATTCTCAAATGTAAGAACTGACTCCGCTCAAATTCAATGATTTGATCATAACCATACCTTTATACGCGTTCGATTGAATCCACAAATATCACCTTAATAACTACCATCTTTTAGTTGTAGCCACAAACCATTGTTCAACTTGTAATACTAAAATATTCTGATTCTACCAATCCTTCTCTCACACCTTCCCGAGCCTTCCTTGGAGTTAAGATTCCTTAGAAACACATAGACACACGCCACAAGCCCAAATCATGACTTCCTTTCGTCAGAAAAGTATCCTTGCTTTATCTGAGAAAATTCTGAGCAATTCCATACAAAACTAATCTTTTCCAAGGCCAATTGTGCAAATTCGAGTCTCGTTAGTTCTGTATCCCAAAGTGAAAATCACTTAGTCAAACCCATTGCCCAATTATTCTCGACTCTCTAAATCCATACTATGAGCATACCTACTGATTATCTTGCCGTGCCAAATTCGTAGAAAATCAAGTGATAACTCTAAAGATTTTCCATAACCATTTGTACCTCCTCCAGACATACCAAGTACCCATGTAAACCATTAGAACTGTTGGAATTGCTATTATCCATGGAATATCATCAACCCTACTTCCAACTTTAATGAGAACCGGTAACACTAGCATACCTCTATTCCGAATTCAAATCCAACGTACCCTTATCGGTGGTTTACTAGAATACTCTAAGTCCTCCAGGCAATATAAGAATGGACCACCCGGCCCTAAATGAACAAATTTGACAGGAATAAAACGCTCAATTTCTAAATCATCGATAGTCACCCGAACTGATTCCAAACATAACTGATAGGATTTACATACGCATGCGGTGACCTATTCCATCCCTTTTCTCATGAGTAATCGATCATGTGTTGTCACCCAGGACTTCAAATGCCAGATTCTATCCAAGTCATCAAGTTAGTACTATTTTGTGATTGTAATCTTTATGTTGCTCAACTTCTATCCAATACGCAAGTCTGATAGAACCCCATGAACTCTAAATACATCAAATCCTCCTTGTACTCACTCTTCACTCACCCACAACTCGGGAAACCTCTTCGAACCTCTATTTGTCATATCTCGCTATTTACCAGTCTTACCAATTCCTAATGTATCAACCTTATCTTTCATGCACCTTACCTTGCACAATTTCTTCCAAGTCTTTAATATTTGAATATACTCACCCATGTTATTAGTCAACAACGCTCCAACATAATCTACCACCAGTCATCAATCATAACCCTAGGGAACATTCGTCATGACACTTAGCTGATTACCATAGACCTACTCCTCCAGCGTACTACAAAATTAAACCCGATCCGAATGATGCGAAAATAATGCCACCATAATCCATACCTATCCTAAGAATTTTAGCTTCTTTGAATCCAATTTCTCCCCCCTCTCGAAGAGGTACCTTACTCATTCCAAATTATCTTAATTCCTCAATTTACACCTTTCATTCAGATCACACTCACCGCTAATGACCGATCATTACTCAAACCTGCTCCAAAGTGAACTGAAATATCATAGGCCTCAGAAAATAACACAATAGATTGCATACCCAAACAACCCAGAGTTTCCTTTACCTCACTCGAACCTTAAAACTGAAGGCTACTCCTAATTCGGCACATTCCATGCACCATCCTTCATAAAATTTCTCTACTAGAAAAAGTACCGACCCACTCTGGCTACTTTGATAAAAAAATTATTTAGTACCCAAGCGATAACCCAAACCATCACTGAATTGGCCCATGATCTGAAAGTCGATCCTTAATTACCTAATATACACTCCTACTAACATTCTCATATAGTTTCATTGAAGTACCCTTGCCAAAAATCCTTAACCGACATAATCATTCTTCTATATTAGTTCATATGTTCACTGGCCCGGTCATCGATACCCAAAACTCTTCACAACTAGAATTTGATCACCGTCGTCGATCTATTATCGTAAATATCCCCATTGACAAACACCTTATTCGAGAGTCCTATATGATGCTTTCCTATGAAGAACCAACCCTTACCTTATTTTTCCAAACCATAACACATCCAACTAACCGTGCAATTTTTCCCTGTCCTTTGGTCAACTCCAAAGTTTGACCAAAGTAATTATACCAGTAACTATAGAACTTCTCAAGTATTAACCTCTATATACCATGTCTATAGCTCTTATCCAAGAGCTAGATGCAACATCCGGTAATTCCTTAAATAGAAGTCCACACTTGCCCAGCGCCTAAGTCATTCACATTAGTCGATCACTCGCTCCTATTAGCCTACGGCATAGTCCAACGTACCAACTCATATATGATCTCTTACACTCACTCTACCCCAAGAGATTGTGAACTAACTCACAAATCAACAATCTCTTGGTTTCAACAACCCCTTTTCTATCACTAACTTCGAAACTCCAAGTGATCATACGAACACTCTCTTTATTGAAAAATTAGGCTGTCTATTTTCTTAGGTTATACTCATCACCAACAACCTTGCCACCTGACCTAGAACAAATAGTCATTCCCTGAAAGGATAATCAACCACTAGTTCTTATTCTGCCACTACAATTTGTCAAGTTGAAGCCAAACTTAACTTTTCATAGCCTCATATGACATCCACCCTCGTACATCTTGAAACCTTATCCTAACGAGCACGTCAGATATCAATTTTCCCTTTATATAGCGAGGTTGATCCATCCAATTTCTTTTTCTTGCACATCTATATTACCATTTCCACTTTCCAAAGATATCATCGAACTGAGGGGTCCCAATTATAGCCCCACTAAAATGAACCTTCAATTCGTAGCTGAAGAAGAACGTGGTCACACATCCATATCATGGTAACACATCTCATACCCTACCACGCGACATCATATCGGACCACTTGTGTACGAATTTAAGAGTGGGTTACCACCATCGGTGATAGAATAGGATGCAGAAATTTTAGATACCAATTTGAACAAAGTCGTACAAAAGAACAAAAGAAGAGAAGATTTCCTAAATGTCTTATAGCCTCTTGAGGATGGGTGAGGACATCTACGTACCTATCCGGGAGACTACTACATATTGTCCTTGTACTCGTGAGACCGGTGAACCTAGAGCTCTGATACCAACTTTTTCACGACCCAAATCATGAGCGTCATGGTGGTACCAACAATATCCTCCTAGTAGGCGAGCCAATCCCAAAATAATTTACATTTAGTAGTTCAAAATTGCGGAAATGAAGGAAAAGTACATAATATAACAATACTTCTTAAAACGTTTAACATCATTTAACCCTTACAACATTTACTCCCAAAACCTGATCTGACTTGTACAAGGACTACTAAGAATACAATAGAAAGAGAAATAAACAACCACTGTCTTGGATGAATAAGAACAATCTAACTAAAATAAAGACCAAGGTCGCCGATAAAAGGTATGCCATGCCCTAATCTTCACGTGTCCCATCTGCAACCTGAACTAACTATATACATGCATCCACGTAAAAGGTGCAGCAAGCGTAGCATGAGTACACAACGTACCCCCATAGGCATCATAGGCCGAAAACAATGAAAGTTATGTAACAAGAATAAACATCAACTTGACTCTCAAATAGATCCTATTCTAGGCAGTTCAAGTAGTCACATAAGGGTTCAATCACAGTCAAGTACAATTAAATTCATATTACACACAAGGATCTTAAATTGAATACCCACCGACCAGTAAACTCTGTCTAAGTCATATTTATGTTGTCACCACCTACCCAAGTTATCAAATAATCAATTAAGATAGGTTGACCCTAGTACACAAAATAATATCACCATCCTTCTCAAAGGGTATAATGATAGTCTGATCATAACAATATTAACTTATTCTCTATAACTCTTGCGCTTGATTAAGGTAGTATACCAGTAAGGGCAGTACAAATACTTGTTCATTTCACGTCCTTATTATACTTTAAGTCTACACCGTACATCCTTAATTAAGGAGGATATCTACACATGCATAACATATAAGTCATTTAACTACAATAACAACACCTCGACCAATCCTTTACTAGACCTCTATCGAATAACACTGTTAATCACCAAGCAATACAAGTCAATAGAATCCACCAACCACAATAAAGTCCACCGACCAGAATAAAGTCTGACAGCAAATACTCAGACTCATAAAGGTGTAACCACATGACCCAATTCACATAGAACAAGCCAATCATGGCAACTAATCCAGTTCAATATAATCAATCCAATCATCCAAATCCATTTAATTAGGAAGTCACCCAAGTTCCAATAACCAATCCATATCATCTTACCAAACAATAAGTAATCATGGCAACTAACATCCCTTTTATGGGAGACGCTGCGTTTCATGTCCGCAGGTTCAGATTGACGGAGTGACGACGTCACCAATAGGTTCTCAGCTCAGCTATGGTTGGTGCACTCCTTTTGTTCCAGAGTTGCTGCTTTGAGTCGGTATGATGATATGTACATGTTACGGATAGGCCGGGGCCCTGTCCGGACTATGTTATGTCAGTCAGATGTTCTTAGAGGCTTTTGTAGACGCATGTATGTCGTGGTCAGATTCAGTATGTTGGTGCAATGTTTGTACATGTCGAGGCCTCGTAGGCCATGCGAATGATATATATATATATATATATATATATATAAATATATATTTTTTTGAAATTTTCTGCTTGCAGGTATGTAAATGCAGTAAGTTTAATGGTTTTGTAAGATGGGTTGCTCACGTATGTAAGACACTAGGTGCCTGACCTAGGTTGGGGTGTGACAGTTGTAACCACTATAAAAATGATGCAAAGGAGAATGATATTCAACAAATAATTCTCAAAAAATACCAAAAGGTTTTAAAATTGGCCAACACAATTTTTCAACTGGAAACACACAACTTAGTAAAATTTATACGTAGATTATTAAACTAAATGCGCAGCAAAACAGATATAAGTTGAACTCACTTACATAATCACATAAAGTCATTGAACTGGATATAGCTTGTATTTCTAAGCAAATAGTCCGCCGACGCATAAAAGTGAAGCAAAAACAAATTAGGGTTTCCAAAAAACACTAAAAACGAACACATTTTACAAATCACACAATATTTACAGAGATTTAGAAACGAAGAAGCACTAGAAGTCGAGTTGTTTGAAGAAATTGAAGAAAAATTAAGGTTTTCAAAACACACAAAAGATCACATATGCAAACACATTGGAGAAATAAAACTTACAAAGATCGAAGACGAACAAGCACGAGAATCGGTACAGAGATTGAAGAAGGAAATAGTGGTGGGTGGAGTTGTGCGAAGGAAGGAGGAGAGGAACACCGGATATTCTGAAAGAGTAGCGAACGTTAGTTCTAAATTACTGGAAGTATAGCCAAATTGGGCCAAAGCGGGTAACTTGGGTGTAGTTGAGCCAAAAGTGGCAAACTAGATTTGTCAAGAGACACCTAGCATAATATTCCCTTATTTATTCATTACTTTATCCTATTTTGATAAAAACGAAAAATGTGTGTAAAGAGTATATCAATACTCCCAAAATCGTTCCTCCTAATTTATTTATATTTACCTTTTTTGTGAAAATGCAAATGTTTGTAGAATAATGCTGCTACATCATTTCTGTTCGTCTCTCTATAATTTATTTTTAACCATTCTTTAGTTCAAAAGCCTTTCAGTTGGTTTGCTTTTGTGTATTATAAGACCTTTTTCTAATCTCCCGCAACATCATTTTTGTTTGTTTTATAGTAAAATTATAATGTTAATAGATCTTACCCCTTAAATATTTTCTGGACACACGACAAACATCAAATCGTCTATTGAGGATTACTGGAGCAAATCCCTTCCCACCAAAATGCTCGTACTTCGTATCAAAGGGCCCCTTAATGTATGCTTGGGTTAGGGGTTTATATTATCACCAATAAACTTGTGTTTCTAAGTAGCCAAAGGCTTCATTAGATGAAACTATAAGTAATTTTGTCCGCCTTGGCGACTTACGCTTTAGACAGCCAGAACTGACTTTCATATGCTTTGACTGCAGATTCTCAAGTTCAGACTCCAGAGTATTAGTAATACTGGAATTGCATTACAATAGAACACCACTCATATAGAAGAAATTCAATTTTGTTTTGGTTACTCCAGAGGGGAGGGATGTCACACCTCGAGAGATTTTTCCCTGAAACCGAGCACCCAAGAGAAAGATGTATTTGTCACATTTCTACTATAAACAGAAGTACACTAGAACAAGAAGATTTGCATTTTACTGCACTCGCAGCTTAGAGGTGAAAGCTCTCTCACGCTGACAATGAATGGATCAAATATTTAACATAAAAAAAATACCAACAGCAAATCATGTCCTTCAATTACATAAAGATAAAAAAGTACCCAAGATGTTGATCATGTATAATCAATTTCTACGGTCAAATCCTGTATTCCTAATTCATGGTATAGATCATGCACATATTGCAAAATAGGCCGATCGTCAACTCCATCCTTTACCTGTACAATAATTAACCATAAAGGAGAGTGAGCTCTGGGAAGGCATAAAGTAGAGAAGCAATGCGTATCTTATAGATTACTCATAATAGGAGTGCAGGTTGGATGTGGCACACAAAAAGATCAGGTGATCACCTGCAATGAAATTGATCCAATAACATGACCAGGCACCAGTTCCCAAAAGCGAGCTTGAGAAACTTCTGAAACATCTTCACGAGATGAAACCTGAGCACACATGAACCTAAAATGTCAGAGATGCACAGTTTGGAAATGATGCAGAATGTGTAGAAGATAATGGAATCATTCTAGCCTCCTCAGCAAGGACCCTAAAGCTATTCACCGTCATTTTTTAAAGAATGGTAACATTTCATCAAAGTCAAGCACAAAGTTTGTGCTGATAAAAGAAAAACAGAATACAATCTCCAGAAGAGCAAAATATAAAAATCCCCCTAATCAACAAAAACTTACTGGGATCCTATTGATTTGGACTCACTATCATTTATAGGATAACCAATACTCCAAAAAGAAAAAAGACAGTAATATACAATTCAATTTTATTCTCTATATGGAGTTCTTTCTATTCTCAAAACACCCTCTCCTTCCAGACTGTCCACCAAATGCATGTTGGGATGGTGTGCCGCCATTCTTCTTATTAACACCACCAACTACACCACTCCAACAGCTCAAAAGGTCTATTGTCTTCTCGGGCATAGACCAATTCATTTTAACCATACTCAGGAACATATGCCTTAACTGAGATGTAACAACACGTCTTCAGCTTCCCTTTCACATAGATAACATCTAGAACTAGCTGATAACCCTTTCCCTAGATACTCTTGAGTCAGACAAGCTTGTTTCCAAGGCTATCCCCTATCATCTTGCCAATTTCCCATCACAATATTGTAGGCAGATTTTACTGAAAAATCTGGAGATTGATCCTTTCTTATACCATAGAATCTTCACAATTTGTGGGGACTTGAAGCTGCTCCAGTTGGTTTGTGATATGATCCTAGGAGGCTTGAGGGTGATTATGAGAGCTACAATTCGTGATGGAGCGCGGCCTCAAACCAATGACGGTCTATGGAGCATTTGCACCATATTTGAGGAGCTTCAAGGGGTCTCAAGTGTGTATCCCCAAACTACACACTCATTAATGATAGAGGGTGAGGTGAGCCTTTGAAGGCCATTGGAGACCCATGTGTGAGTATGGTCAAGTTATGAAAGATAGCATGGAAGTTGAAGACCATCGAGTACTCACGGATCAAGCTATGGCAGATAGCATGGATGATACGAGTCGACCTGTGCTATGTGTGCAAAAAGAGGGTGGTTATTTATGCAAATAGGCTACATTTTAAAGACAAGTCATCATCCATGATTGAGAGTTGATGAATATTGATAGAGAGTGATTCTCTAATATCTAAAGTTAGGGTAGTACTCCCAGTGAGTGTAGGATTAGTGTAAGGACTAGCCTTAATCCCTTCAATTGAACCTCTTTCGAATCTATCTAAGTTGGTAATTCAAGCATGAGCTCAAGTCTCTTCTCCCTTGTGATCAATTACTTGATTTAAATCCTTTCTTTCTTCTATTCTCACCTATATTTCTCCTATCCAATCCATCTTACTTTGTGATGTTTAATTTTGTGTTTATTCCAAGTCGAATCGTAGGTTCTTCTAATTTGAAAATCCAAAAAACAAATCCAAAAATATGTTGTTTGATTTGAGTGTAGATTTGAGTTTCTAGAGGTCATATCTACCTAGATATAAAGTTTCAAGGCATTTGGAAGAGTTTGGAGAAATCACCATTGTTGAACTTGAAAGGTTTTTGAAGAACTTAAAGTGGGTCTTGTAGAAGAAGGGAGAATTAGGGCTTGAAACCTATTGAGCTTTGTTCTCCTAGTGAAGAAGACCTAGAATCCAAAATTTGGGAGCATTTGGAGGTGTTTTGAACAATCCACCATTGAAGGACCTTCAAGTTTGAAGAACACAAAGTGGGTCTTGTTGAAGGAAGGTTCAATTAGCTTCAATTCCTATTGGGCTTTGTTTTCTACATCAAGAAGGGCTTAGATTTAAAATTTAAAACGATTTGGAGTTGATTTGGACCTACATTGAATTTTGGTGTTCTTGATGTTCTTAAGCAATCTCCTTATCTTCAAGGGGAAGGAGCCAAAAAGGGGTGTTTGATCCAAAAGTTTTAATTCAAAGATGTGGAAAAGTAGTTTTCTATCCAAAAAAAGGAAGCTACTAGGTCCTGTAGGCCCAAAAAGTCATCAAAAAGAAGGCCCCACGTGACTATCTGAGGAGTAAAACGCCCTCCTCTAATGCGATTTATACTTCCGCTTTGCTACCCGCTTCGGCCCTTTGCAGGACGGCATTTCATGCCTAGTACAACCCATATACGAAGGCCCAACACTCGCATGTACCCGAAATTGCACGGCAAGTTTGTTCTTCAACCCGATTTCATTTCATTTTTTTCCAAGTGATAAACTAGGTTTGTCTTTTTCCATCTCATTTCTTTGATAAGCTAATTAACAATTAGTAATTGTTCTTACTTAATTGTTAACTAGTTCTTGAGTCTCTAATTTCTTTTGTGCCAATTATTTTTCAAACTTTCTCTTTTATTTCGTTGTGAATTGTTTGACTCTTGTCTGTTTGCTTTGTTTATCCGTTCTTGGTGTCACATAACTTCCACTCCGAACCGATACTTGGATACTACTTGGGTATGGTTTGAGATTGTAGGTTCTTGTCGAGTTTAAGGACAATCCATTGAGCGAGAAAAAGGCGAGTGGTAAGAACAATAGAGTGGTGCTAGCCAAGCACAAACGAGTGCAAATACGAGCGTTGGTGAGGAACTCTTACTACTAAATCTGTTTGCTCATTTTGTAGGTACAAAAAGAGGAGTTATAAGGAATCATGTCGTCAATAGCCTCTGATCCTTATGATGATGACATGGGAGGCGATGATAGTGGCGGAGGTTACGACCATGATGATGATAGAGCTTATGGAGTCGATGATGGTCAATATGGCCATGAACAATATGGTGGAAAGTACTACTACTCCGGGAATGACTATGAGGCCAATGGTTCTCATGGACCTTATGACGAAAATGGAGTAGGAGAATTGTACAAGGATGACTGGTGAAAATGAAGGTTCTTATGCTACACACCATGAATATGAGAACAATGTTAGGTACAACACTTCTAGCTGTCTTGGTCCTTTTGTAGGTACTCATGCGGATGGACGCCCGAAAGAATCTCAAGTTTCTTTGGGAAATGAAGTAACCCAAACCTCTTCCAAAGAGGAAATCCATTGCAAGGCACTTGATCAAGGTATCGAGGACTATGTACATGAGCTACAAGCTAACAAAGCTAATCCTTACTCTATTGAACTTTAAAGAACATGTTGAGACTAATAGACAATTGAGTAGGGATGAAGTTTTGTCTTGTGTAGAGCATAGTGACTCTTTACTAAATAATGATGATGTCCTTGTTGGGAGTGTTCACACACTAGTTGATCCTTTTGATGACCAAATTGATTCTTCTTGCAAGATCAATTTGTGTTCACCTAGTGTGTACACTTGTGATTCTACATTAGTTGACTTTATTTGTGGTAATCATGCGACCAACTCTTGTGAGCTTGACATACTTCCAACTAGTGTTGATATTTATGTTGATCGACTTGATTGTAATGTTAATCCACTACTCGAGGAATCTTGTGATGTGCTTAATGAACCTCCAATTAGTGATGATATTGATAAAGTTGGTCACTTGAATGAGTATGACACACCGCCCATATTTGACACTTATGAATACGAGTCCTTTGATCTTACTTTGTTGACATTTGATGAGGCTCAAAGTGATTTCAATCCTTTCTTTCTTCTATTCTCACTTATATTTCTCCTATCCAATCTATCTTACTTTGTGTTGTTTAATTCCGTGTATATCCAAGTCGAATCGTATCAGTTTGTCAATCAGCAACTCTACCCACTTCCCAATCATTTAACCATCTTCTGAAATTCAGATTCCAAGCTTGATGTCCTTTTATATCTTCCATCGTCACTCGAGGATTTGTTTCCAGCAATTATAGACCAGGATATTGGTCTTTTAACGGCCATGTCTTATCCAATTATCATCCCAAAAAGCAGCCCTCCTACCACTTCCTAGCTTGACTTTTATATCACTGAAGAAACTGGATCATAATGCAGTGATTGACCTATAATTGCTTACCCTGGATCCTTGCCCATACTTGGCAACAATTACCTCCCTCCATAGAGCCCGTTGTTCATTATTGTATCACCATAAACACTTAAATAAGATCTCAAATTTCTGATGCCTAGTCTCCCATGTGCTTTGCTTGAGATGATTGTCTTCTAATTCAGCAAGTGAAGAGCTTTCGTGTTGTTTTGGCCAAAAAAAGTAAAGAGGATATCCAGCCACTTTTCCACCCTGGCTGGTAGAGAAAATAGGGACATCACATAAGTTGAAAGAGAATCCAACACATTGCTTACTAAGATTACTCTGCCTCCAAGCCAAAGGTATTGAATCTTTCATGTAGTCAATCTCTTAAAACATCTTTCAATCACCCCATCCCATATCTCCAAAGCTTTGTTTTGGCCCCCAAAGCTAGGCCAAGTTGAGTAGTTCAGACTACCAATTTCACATACCAACCTATACAGTTCAGGCACCACAGTGATAGAAAAGAGCTCCAATTGACGGCAAGACCTGACACTGCTTCAAAAACAGTGAGAACCAGTCTGACGTGTCAGTTGCTTAACTTCAGCATCACACAAGATAAGAGAGTCATGGATATAGCAGATGAGAAACATACATCCCACATCCAGCTTTGTTGGATGCCTTAAACCCCCTAATCCATCCATTTTCCTTTGCCCTCTTAATCATGCTATTGAGTCCTCCCATTTCTAGGATAAACAAGAAAGAGGAGAGGGCATCTCCTGCCTTAGTCCTCTCCGTGAAGGAAAGAATCCTTCAGGTGAGCCATTCATCAACACTGAAAACCTGACAAAACTGAAGTAGAACATCTACCTATTTCAGCCACTTACTCCCAATCCCCACTACACCATTGTTAAAAGTTAAAACCAGCTCCTGTTAACCCACCCCCACCAAACCCCAAAATGTTTTCGTCTTCTTTTCCAAGAGAAAGCTAGCACATCCAATAAGATTCATTCGCAAGACAATATTGGCCGACAATGTCAGTTTTCCAATTATATTCAGAAAGTTCCCTTTCATTCCAACGCATAATAGCCACCACAGCAAAATCTTACAAGCAATACTCCGTCTCTATCATTGTTAGCTAATATCACAAAGTGTATGTGTGATACAATCCAAGGTGCATCAAGGCCTTTCACAAGGAATCAAGCTCGTGAGCTCCAAGTTCTACGATGATTGTTCATGAAGAGAGATGTACTTGAGTGCACTCTTGAGCCGTACCGGGGATTCCAAGTATTCATGATCGCATGGGATGACGGAAGAAGGAAGCACAAGATAGTCATATGAGTGAAGAAGATGGTTATGCAAGCAAAAAGGCTATTCCTTAAATCCAAGCCTTCATCACCAAAGGAAGACCCAAATAAGGCCCTTTTAAGGATATATTTGTAATAGCTAGTCTAGTTTTCCTTACTATCCTAGTATAAATAGTAGCCTTTATTATTTTCCTAGTTTTTAGACTACTTTGAATATTGATGATATACTACTTTTTGAGAATTAGTGAGCTTGTGGAAGCTTTTGATTGTGTTAATTGTTGAGAGGATTGGTTGCTTGGGAACTAGACTCCCTTGAGGTCATCCTAAGAGATTGGTGCTTACTAATTTGGAGGTTTTAGCTATTTAGAGCTTTTAGTTGCCAAATTGTTTTATCTTGTGTCAATCTAGTTATCCTTTTTCTTTCCTTGTTAATTTCCGTGTTTTCCTATCTTTTATTATATCAATTGGTATCAAGAGCTTGGTTATAGCTTTGTTTCTACAAATCTAGTCTTGATTTTTGTTACTACACAAAAAAAAACAAATCTTGACTTTCAAGTCATTTGGAGTTTTCTAGAGTCCTCCACCATTAATGGAGCTTCAAAGTTGAAGAACATGAAAGTGGGTTTGATATAGAAAGAAGAAATCGGGGCTTGAAAATTATTGGGTTGTGTTCTACTAGTGACGGAGAGCATAGATCCGAAATTTGGAAAAAATTGGAGTTGATTTGAAACAGCCTCTTGCAGGAATGCAAGATAAGACTGCGTACAATAGACTCTTGTGGAACGGCCCTTCCCCGGACCCAGCGCATAGCGGGAGCTTAGTGCACCAGCTGCCCTTGGAGTTGATTTGAAGTGGGTTGGAAATTCGAAGTTCTTGGTGTTCTTGAAGATCTTCAAATCTTCATAGAAAAGAAGACCCCAAAAAGGTGTGTTTGATCCAAATTGTCAAAAGGTGTTTGTTGGGCCAAAAAGGAAAATACTAGGTTTGGTGGGGCCCTCAAAATCATCAAATTTCAAAATTAGATAAAAAAGAATTTTGCGTCATCTGCCACGTCAGCCACGCGCCCAGGATGACGCCCATGCGCACCCTACAAGAGCGTGGCGTCCAACTTCAGAGGATTGCTCCATCTGCGATCAGCACGCGACGCGCCCTCAGCGCGAAAAACGGTAAAAATTCTGAATTTTTTGAAGTGTTGAACGTTTTGTCTCTTTTCTAATTTTATTTCTTTGATTCTTCTAACAATTAATAACTAGTAATTAATCCTACTTGCTTGTTAATTAGTTCTTGAGTCCGAATTTATTTCATACCAATTTCCTTCAATTTTTTCTTGCTAATTTTCGTCGAAAGTTCTTTGGCTCTGTCCGTTAGCTAGAATTGAGTCATTCTTTCTTCGAGTCAAACAAGAATCCATTTTTGGCCTCAAGTAGCAATCGGAACCTTGTGACTCAATCGGATTAACAAGAATACAATCATTAGCCGAAGCAATTTGTGAGGCAATCAAAAAGGTGTGCATACTTAAGTGATTTGTGAGTTGATTTCACTAACCTAATGTGTTTGCTTGCTTTGTTGAGTGTCTTCAATAGGTACGATGGTGCATTTGGGAGATGAATCACAAGTTCCCACCGAGGAACCAGCTTTGAGTCAAATGATGAGTGTGTTGCCATCCATTAGCCGACAAATGAGTGGTTAGGATGCAAGATTGGGAGTCGTTGAAGAGAGGACTAGAGAAGCGCCCTCAACTCCCCGAAACCATTTCCAAGGTCACACAAGTGAATTGCGACATGAATCCTCATCTACCCTATCAACCGAAGCCATTCACTGAATACACAACCCCACTCCAACAAACACCATACCACAAACCCCACTACGAGATGGCAATCCCATCGCACCACCACTAAATAACCCTCAACCACCACCAAATGGCCCCCACCCACCACCAAATGAACCATATCCACCACAACCACTCCCAAATGCCCGTCCACATCCAACTATTAGGTGATGAGTTTCAAGATGAGCTAGGAAGTTTGGATGATCCATATGACAACCGAATGAGGGGACAATGATTGCAATTCCAAGGTCCTCAACGAGGTAGAGGTGGAAGGAATGGTCCTATCCCACAAGTGGGTAGGCAAGGAGGTTATCAAGTGCGAGATGGCCACCAAGGCCGTGATTTTTATGGTGGTAACTACGGAGAAGATCTATATGGAGATCAAGGGCGCCATGGGAACATTAGGGATCGAGACACGAGTCTTAACTCCATCAAGGTCACTCTTCCAAGTTTCAAAGGGGTAGTGATCCCGATGTGTTTCTTGATTGGGTGATGCAATGTGATAGAAAAAACTTGACTAACGACATGTCCGATGTGAAAAATGTGTCTTATGCCATTGCTCAATTCGAGGGATTTGCCTCCACATGGTGGGAAACTCAAGTGAAAGCAAATAGGATGCATGGCTTAGCTCCCACTCCCACTTGGGAAGAGCTAAAGAATATCTTGAGGCGCAAATATGTCACCGAGCGGTACAAACAAGATCAACTCAAGAAGATCTACACTTTGAAGCAAGACCACAAGTGTAGAAGAATACTATGATGAGTTCCATGTCCTAATCGTAGAGCCTTTGTTATGAAATTCGAAGAAGCTTGTAATGATGAAGATGAGAGGGAGTGTGAAGGGGAGGATGAAGAAGATAATCATGAGAATGATGACATTGTGGAAGATGATGAAGATGAGCAAGATGAAATCACCATCCCAAATGGTTTGGCAAGGAGAGTGTTGACATGTATGGCCATGCCTCAAGAGGGGGAGATTAACATCCCAAATTATGTGGTGAGGAGAGCTATGATAAGCAAGGTCATGGATGATCCTAGCCAAAGGGAGAATCTATTCTATCCCAAATGCGCCATTATTCAAAATGTGTGTCATGATCTTTGATACTGGGAGTTGTGCGACCGTTGCAAGCACGACATTGGTTGACTTCTTGAATATCCCCAACCAACCATGATCATCCTTATAAACTCTAATGGCTAAATGAATGTGGTGAGTTGAAGGTGAACCGACAAGCTATGATTAAGTTCAAAGTGGGGAAGTATCACGATGAGATCATATGCGATGTTGTTCCCGTGCAAGCTTGTCATCTCTTACTTGGAAGGCCTTGGCAATATGATAGTCAACCAAGCATGATGGAAGGACCAATCGGTATTCACTTGTGCACAATGGCCTCAAACACGTTCTATGTCCTATGTCACCCTTGCAAGTGAATGAAGTTTACCAAAATATGAGAGAGATGAAAGAGAAGAGCAAGGGTAGGGAAGGAAGTAAGGGAGTGAGTAGTGGAGAAAGTAGTCTTCAAAAAGAGGGTGAGAAAAGGAAGGAGTCAAGAGGAAAGGATAAGGTGGCCTCATGACAAGTGTAGGGGAGATTAGAGAGGAGATGGAGGAGCGACAACCGGTAGTCCTTATCATGTATAGGGACTACTCTTAGCACACTAATGAACTAACCACTTCTTTGCCTAGTTCTATTTCTTCTCTTTTGTAGGACTATGATGAAGTGTTCCCCACGGAACTTCCAAAGGAATTGCCTCCCTTAAGGGGAATTGACGACCAAATTAACTTTGTCCCGGGGTCCCAATTGCCAAACAAACCGGCTTATGGAGCCAACCCGGAGGACACCAAAGAGCTTCAAAAGCAAGTGGATGAACTCCTTGAAAAGAGAGTTGTGCCAGAAAGTATGAGTTCATGCGTCGTGCCGGTGATCTTGGTCCCAAAGAAAGATGGAACATGGCACATCTATGTTGATTCACGAGCCATTAACAAGATAATGGTAAAGTATCGCCATCTCATACCTCACCTTGATGACATGCTTGATGAATTAAATGGTTCGGGCATCTTTTCAAAGATAGATCGTAGGAGCGGATACCATCAAATCTGGATGAAACCCGGAGATGAGTGGAAAATGGCATTCAAGACCAAATTTGGTCTATATGAATGGTTGGTGATGCCTTTTGGTCTCACTAACGCTCCTAGTACTTTCATGCGCTTAATGAATCATGTGATGAAACCCTTTATTGGCAAATTCGTGGTTGTTTACTATGATGATATTTTTGTGTATAGTAAAATCATGGATGAGCATGTTGATCATTTGAAATGTGTGTTTGAAGTGCTTAAACAAGAACAATTTTATGCTAATGTGGCTAAAGACTCCTTTTGTGATGATGAAGTTGTTTTCTTGGGTTTTGTTGTGAGTTCAAAAAGCATTGAGGTTGATGAATCCAAAATAGACGCTATTAAGAATTGGCCAACTCCTAAATCCATCAGTGATGTGAGAAGTTTTCATGAATTGGCTAGTTTCTATAGGCGGTTTGTTAAAGGATTTAGAACCATAGTCGCTCATTTGACCGAGGTAATCCAAAAGGATAAACCTTTTTCTTGGAGTGAGGAGCAAGCAAAGGCCTTTGAGACCTTGAAACAAATGCTTAGCTTCGCACCGTTGTTGCAGTTACCCGATTTTGATTAAAAAAAATTGAGATTGAATGTGATGCTAGTAAAGTAGGTATTGGTGTCGTTTTGATGCAAGACCAAAAATCCATTTCCTATTTTAGTGAAAAGCTTAAAGGTGCGACATTGAATTACTCCACCTATTATGATCTTGAGTTGTATGCTTTGATTAGAGCTTTGGGTAATTGGCAACATTACTTGTGGCTTAAAGAGTTTGTCATTCGGACCGATCATGAGTCCTTGACGCATCTCTCAAATCCAAAGGAAAGTTGAACAAAAGACATGCCAAATGGGTTGAATTTCTTGAATCTTTCCCTTATGTAATCCAATATAAAAAGGGGAAGGATAATGTTGTGGCAGATGCCTTGTCCCGAAAACATGTTTCGGTTAACACTTTGTCTTCCAAATTGATGGGTTTTGAAAGCTTGAAGACATTGTATCCCTAGACCCGTCTTCGCCAAAATCTATCAAGTTTGCAAAGAACAAGGAAGGGAACATGGGCTTAAGGGTAAACCTTCTACTCCTTTTGCCAAGTTTGATGGTTTACTTGTTCAATAACAAGCGACTATGTGCGCCAATGAGCTTTTGGAGAGAACTTCTTGTGAGGGAGGCACATGATAGGGTTTTAATGGGTCATTTTCGTATTGACAAAACCATGGGAATTCTTGAGGAGCAATTTTGTTGGCCTAAAATGCGTAATGATGTTGCAAAAATTTGTGGCCAATGTATTGAATGTCGAGGTGCTAAGTCTAAACTTCTTCCCCATGTCTTGTATACCCCTCTCCCCACCCCTCAAAAGACCTTGGATTGACATTTCTGTGGATTTCGTATTGGGCTTGCCAAGGACTAAAAAGGGGAAAGATAGCATTGTTGTTGTTGTTGACCGATTCTCAAAGATGGCTCATTTTATTGCATGTCATAAGTATGATGAAGCATCTCATCTTGCATCTTTGTTTGTTGAGAATGTGGTCAAGTTGCATGGTATTCTTAAAACCATAGTGAGTGATAGGAACTCTAAGTTCCTTAGCCACTTTTGGGAGGAATTGTGGGAACGACTTGGGACTAGATTGTTGTTTTCTACTTCTTATCACCCACAAACCGAGGTTGTGAATAGGACTTTAGGTTCTATGCTTAGGGCCATGGTTAAGGAAAACTTCGCATCTTGGGAAGATCAATTGCCTTTAGTTGAATTTGCATATAATCAAGTCATTCATAGTACTATTGGCATGTCCCCATTTGAGGTTGTTTATGGTTTTAACCCACTAACCCCTCTTGATCTAACCCTTTTGTCTCAAGATATTGTGTTGAGTTTAAATGGTAACAAAAGGGTCGAGGCCATGAAGAAGTTGCATGAGAAGGTGAGACTTCGCCTTGAGAAGAAGAATCAAGAGACGGCCAAAAGAGCAAACAAGGGCCGCAAGAGAGTAGTACTTGAACCGGGTGATTGGGTTTGGGTATATTTTCGCAAGGAAAGGTTTCCCAACAAGAAGACCAAATTGATGCCTAGAAGAGATGGTCTATTTGAGGTACTTGAGCGACTTAATGGCAATGCATACAAGGTTGACCTTCCTCTGGAATACCAAGTTCATAACACCTTCAATGTGTGTGATCTTTCTCCTATGGATGTGGTTGATGGTGACCCCTTAAATTTGAGCACATTCTTTTCAAGAAGGGGAGAATGATACAATCCAATGTGCATCAAGGTCTTTCACAAGGTTCCAAGCTCGTGACCTCCAAGCTCTACAAGGATTGTTCATGAAGAGAGATGTACTTGAGTGCACTTTTGAGTCGTCCCGGGGATTCCAAGTATTCGTGATCGCATGGGAGGATGGAAGGGAGAAGGAAGCACAAGATGGCCATATGAGTGAAGAAGATGGTTATGCATGCAAGGAGGCTATTTCTTAAATGCAAGCCTTCATCACCAAAGGAAGACCCAAACAAGGCCCTTACTTGAGTAAGGGTATATTTGTAATAGCTAGTATAGCCTTCCTTACTATCCTAGTATAAATAGTAGACTATTATTTCCCTAGTTTTTAGACTACTTTGAATACTGATGATATATTACTCTTTGAGAGTTAGTGAGCTTGTGGAAGCTTTTGATTGAGGATTGGTTGCTTGGGAACTAGATTCCCTTGAGGTCATCCTAAGAATTTGGTGCTTGATTTAATACTAATATGTCGGGGGACAGCATGTTGTCCATCTTCACCAATGTTGTCAAAGCCTCACTTAAAACATACTTAACCCTTTCAGAACATGCACCAAGGCGCTTATCACCCGACTCTATCTTGAAATGAGCAGTATTAACTAATAAATATAGTACCTAATTGTAATTTATATCCTTGTCTATATATTATTTGGGTTTATAGTTACTCTATTTGAAATACAATACATATTTTCATGTCCTTTTCTTATTTGTGTCTTTCTCCATTAAAGCCCGCGCTTGATTTGTGTTTTTCGCTTAAAACCCTAATATAATTTAATGCTTTCCCCTTCTCTGCTTTGAGAACACTGAACTTTACCACCAACACTATAACCAGTCACCTCAAACATCAAATGATTACACCCCGCCTGGTTCTATACAATCAATGACCCAAACCTTAACCTGGGGAGCTCAGGGTGTGGCACAATTTTTCACATTGAAATGGTTTGTGCATGAAATACTACATTAATAACTTACAAAAAGAATTAAGAAAAAATCAATAGTGATACTACATAAATTACCTGCCTCCAGCATTTGCTCAAGGCTGAAGATGGGATCCTTGGTGGTGCCATTTGGAGCAAGATGCCACCAGTAGTTCTAAAAAGTGGCATGACAAGGAAAAAGACTGTGGCAGAAACTAGTCCCAAACATAAGACTTCAGCATTCTTCACTCTGAAGCCCAAAATAAAATAAAGAAACCACTAAGAGGTCAGCCAGTTAACAACTTTGCTTCTTTATTGGGGCCAGGCCATGAATGTCGATAAAAACATGAATTGTCACAAAACAAAGAAAAAATTTACCCAAGCGTCAACAACCAGGAAGCCAGGATGAGACCCGCACTGATAAATAAAAAGGTAGAACAGCGTAAGATCTAAGAACCCAGGAGAAATAATTAGAAAGTCAGAAGTAAAATTGCTTATAAGATAGCATAATCAAGGATCCAGTTCATGTAACGAGCCAATCACTTACCTGCGAATGGAATCAGCTAGCACATGTAAGCAAACAGATTGATAATTCATATCTTCAGCTTTCCTATAAACTGCAGACAAAATAGCATATCAGGAATCTTCAACAAACCCCAACAAAGTCAAGACAGTTTAAGTAGCTCAACTAGCAAAAGCTTCTTAAATCTTAATACATAAAATTGAATCAGGCGATATCAGCAGACACGTTGCGGAACATGAAATATACAAACCCATTTCTTACTGAATCACAGTAGATTCTGCTCAACCTTGAGCCACTAAGTGATTCTTTTCATCTACCAGTGGCAGTGCTACCCAGTACCAATGTTAGTGAGAGTTAGCAGGTATCCCTGTGATTAACCAAACTCCAAAGTGCATGCAAGTACTAACACCACCGTTGTCAAAAAAACATGGGCGAATTGGAATGAGTGAGTCTTGAAATTTCTCCCAAATATGCTGCTCAACGGATATCACATTATTGTGAATCATAAACTGCTATCAGCATTTTTGGAATTTTATGATTAAAATATTTCAGATAATAATGAAGTGCACAACTGTTGGGAAAAAAATCAACCATAAGTTAAGACCTAGTAAAAATCAAATAAAAAAGAGATGATATATGCCTGTTTTCTTCCTCCTCCAAATTAAGAAACCAAAAATAGGTATAGGCATCAATAATTTCTTATATCTCTCCTGAATGTTGCCTCATGGACTCCCCTAAATCTATGTAATGGGCCATTAACTACATCAGGCAGTAAGGACTGAGGATTTTTCCATCATTCACCTTTTCCTTTTTTAATGTTGATCAATAAAAGACTTTTCATCCTCTACCTTAAGCTCGCCTAGTGAAGCTTCTGGAAATTTGTACAAAGAAAAGGGGGGAAACCCCTACCTGATCACAAAAATATGTTACCAGGAATCTTCAGCTACCGTATTTGACTAAAGTATCACTCTGTTCATTTTGGAATGTAAAAGAACTACCATGTAGGCGGTTAAACAATATTTGGTTGAATTGAGAAAAGGAGTATTTGGTTTTCTGTAGACTTTCATTCTGATGTTGGTTTTTCTTTACGGTGAATACAATTTTATATGATTTAGACATGTCTAGTCAAAAAGGATTTGAAACTTTATTTTTATGTACTCCGTTTAACCATGCCCTGGGTTTGCAAAGCTGGACGCATAGCAGGGGGCAGAGAAGTTCCAAGGGCATGGAAGGTGGCCCCTTTAGCAACCATGTGGGTTATTTGGAAAGAGATATATCAACGGGCACTTAAAGGGGTGGAACAAGATTTTGTAAAATTGCAAAGTAATCTTGTCTCTAGTTTCCTTTTAGTGTACTTACGAGGTCCCTATTTGTATAGAGGATTGGATCTCTCCTGTTGAGAACCATATTTTGGTGTAGGTTCTCTTTCTTTTGGGTTATGACTTGTACACGAGGTCTCCCTATTTGTTAATAATATTATTTACCTTATGAAAAAAAATACCTTAATGAAAAGTGCTTCCTAGGTTTTTATTAACAGAGATTTCATTAGATACTTCAAAGGAGAGGAAACTGAGTCTCTACTAGAAATTTTGCTCCTTGATCTTATTCTGCCAGACAACCTATATACTTCATGTTAAAGATAAGATCTTAATAGAGCCCAGTGCTACATTTATCCTTCAGGTATCTCTGAAGCTTGGTCAAAGGATCTCGAGTTGTGGCCAAAGTGACGCAAAACTAGTTCTTACCTTATCTACTCCTTGCAATGAGCAAAGACCATGCTCAACTTCCAAAAAGAAAGGAAAACCTATGTTACATGAACTCTACGTTTGATTGGTGTATTTGTGTCCAAAAGGGTATCACATGGGCATGGTTATGTGCATGTTTCAAAACACAACACAAAGACGCTAAAATGTTGAAGGTACCCATTCTTTATACACTTATCCGAGACACACATTGTAGCATGGAGGATAGAAAAAGGTTAAAGGGGTAGCATGACTAGTGTCGAACACATTATGCAGCAGCCAAATGCACAGCAAATGGATGGGCTCTTCAGTAGAATAGAATGACGGTGTCTCTGTCTAAGGAGGAGCGAGCAAAAGAATTAATTTTGACTGCAATTAAGAGGCTTACCAAGATTAATACGTGCATAGTTCCTGAAGAACCAAACACCGATGAGATTCACCAGCAAGTTTGTGACAGCAGAGACGATCAAGTAATGCCTACATGCAGACTTCAATCAGGCATGGTACAATAAGATTCAGAACGACAATTTACAGAAACCTTCAGAAAGCAGCCAAAATTCCGCCATGAAATGCAAGGTAATACAATAACTCGATTTGCAGGGCAATCATTTGGCCCTTGAACTTATAAACTAGCACTCTGTTTGTATGGTCGTTACCCATGGTTTCATAATGTACAATATTGTATTGTATTGTATAGTATAGTATTGTATTAATGAATACAACGTTTGGATAGACTGTATCTTTTATTGTGATTTAATAACATTTTTATTGTTTGGTTTGACTATATGGTATTGTATAATAACATGTAAGTTTACTAAAATACCCTTAACCCTTAATTACAAACTAGTTACTCCCTCCGTCCACAATTATGTGATGTAGTTTGACTGGACACGGAGTTTAAGAAATAAAGAAAGACTTTTGAATCTTGTGTCTAAAACAAGTCAAATATATTTGTGTGGATAAATCATCTCGTTAAGCGTAAAAGGTAAAATTTAAAGTTAAATTGCTGCCAAATAAGAAAATGTGTCATTCATTTGGGACTGACTAAAAAGGAAAGTATGTCATATAAATTGGGACAGAGGGGGTAATAAAGTTAGAGTAAAGAATAAAATAGGAACTTCAAGAAATAAGTAGGTAGTGGTGGGGGAGTGGTGAGGGATTGTGGGGGGTTAAGGGTAGTGGGTGGTGGTGGATGGTAGGGTGGGGTGTGTAGGCATGGGTGGGTGGGGGTTATAATGAGTAAATGAAATAAAAAACCACGCAAAAACTACCAAATCCGTGGTCACAAAAATTGGACTTTTCCATGGTTATATAACCACGGAATTACAACGGGTTTACAACATCATTCAACCTAATTTTAAGAACAATGGAAACAAACATGGTATCAATAAAACTCATACAATAATGAACCACATGATACAACCATCCAAACAGGGGGTAAAGGTTAACATTGAAAATACGGAAAAGGTCCAGATCTGCCCTTGAACTATACGATATTACGCGCTTTTGCCCGTCTTTTAAACGTTATCCCTGACGTGTGCGTCCTTAATGTTATGTTTTGTAGCTACTCGTGCCCTTGAGCTAACGGAAACAAGAAAAATATATTGGAGGACATATTTGTTCAGTTTCGCATAGTATAGGGACATATTTGATCCATTGAAGTTCCTGAACTACATATGGTAGTATAGGGACATATTTGATCCATTGAAGTTCCTGAACTACATATGGTACCAACAATTCTCAGATTGTTTTTGTAGTACACTTTATGCTAGCCATTGTTTTTTGGGTACTACATTTTGGAACTCCACACTTGCATATGATCTTTCACGTGCTTATAAAAATGTCGGAAGCTTCAAGTTCTTCAAATAGCTTTGGAAGGATTTGTGGATGTGGAGTTGCTGCACTCCATCTCATCTCAGATCGTGGACCGCAAGTAATTCTTGGAGACGTTTTTTCAGGGTCATAAGTCTGATGTAAGTTATCTCTTTTTCCTTATGACTTTCTTTTGCGACAGATCTGTAATGAATTTTTTTTATGTTTATGTTTATGTTTTGTTGTGGCAGATCTTTTTTCTTGTGATTTTTATTGCATGCATTATCGTGTAGATATTGGGACTGGGAAAACAGAAATTTTCCAAAAAAGAATTATCCATGTCATCAACAAATTGAAAAATAAAAAGGATGTTCTGATCATTAGTGAAAACAATCTTTTGAAAAGGGAAAATGGTGCTCTTATTAGTGAAAACAATCTTTTGAAGGAAAAAGTAAAATCTCGTCAGCTTGAAACTTTAAAAGGAAGTAGTGATTGAGTTTGAGGCAAATTCTTCTACTATTGATAATGAAGATTTCAAGGAAGTAGTGGCTGAGTTTGAGACTTCTTCTACTATTAATAATGAGAATTTTAAGGAAGGTGTGGCTGAGGTTGAGGCTTTTTCTTCTATTGATAGAAGACTTGCGAATATGAGGGGGAAAATCTATCTTATGCTATTGGGTTGCATTGTTTGGTTTGTGGTTAGTTACATGTAATGGGGAAAGATTTTAAAAGATGGATGTAATTGCATTTGATTTTTTAGTTGTATAATTTAGAAGGAATGTAATGGTGAAGAGATTGTAATTGCAAATGTATTTTATGTTTTGGAATACCATGATATTTTGTACCATATTGTTCTTTTTGTGCCATAATATTCAGGAACTTCAATAAATATGCCCCTATACTGTGTGAAACTGAACAAATATGCCCTCTAATATATTTTCTGTTAAATCAAGGGCACGAGTAGCTACAAAACATAACGCTAAGGGCACATCTGGGACAATGTTTAAAAAACGGGCAAAAGCCCGTAATATCGTATAGTCCAAGGCCAGATCTTGACCTCTTCCATTGAAAATATGTATGTTGGTCATATTCACTAAGAGATTGACTTGACTTCAAGAGTGGATATTAAAGAACTACTTCAATCGGAAATCTTTTCTAATTCAGCAAATATCTTCTTTTTTAAGGCTCATTCAGAAAAATATAATAGTGGAGAAATATAAGCTAATGTCAAAAGGGTGACCATCTAAGGATAGCTCGCTTTTTTTCTAATTAATGAAAGATTCAGATAGCCGCCTGATGAATCAAGTAAAAAGTCTCTGTGTTATAGTCTAATAGATCAGTAATTGATCAAAGTTAAACCGCCATCCTCAATCAAACAACAATATAACCTAATTGTCTGAAAGTGCGATGATTTTGCATCAAAGGACGACGCCTACTTATTTTCGTACATAAGATAACAATTTACACAAAGGGCATGGTCTAACAAAAGATAACATCAACTACATCTCGGAACCAACAACTATAAATTTTTCACCAACACTTTTGGGAAACTTACTTGTGCTCAGATTCATCTTGTATAAAGGCATGAAGTGCTTCCACAGCCAAGGAAAATGACATGAACAATAGAAACAGCTGCCTACATAAGCAATACATGAAGAGCATGCCATGTTAGCCCAGATAAATGCAATTGAGTGAGAGAGCCAACAGGCACAAAATCAGCACCAAACCAAACCATCTAAAGAAGCAGTATACATTTCGGAGATGACAAAAGAAATTGTGCTTATGTGGCTCTTCTTATGGGTGGGTAGGTGTGAAAATATATATACACATACATACATATATATGTGTATATATATATATACATACATACATATATATACATATATAAAAAGGGCAGCCCGGTGCACTAAGCTCCCGCTATGCGCAGGGTCCGGGGAAGGGCCGGACGACAAGGGTATGTTGTACGCAGCCTTACCTTGCATTTCTGCCGGAGGCTGTTTCCACGGCTTGAACCCATGACCTCCTTGACACACGCGCACGCACACACACACACACACACATATATATATATATATATATTTAAATATGTATAATATATGTGTATATGTAATGCAACGGTGTGTGTATATGTAAACACACAGACACCACCTTTCATGTGGCACAATTTGATTGCTTTTTTAAGGTAAGATTTTATTAATAACTAATGCAGTATCAAGAAAATACTGCAGAAAACAGCACAGAGCTAGATTTTGGTACATCAAATCTCTATAAGATCTAACAAGTCTAGCACATCCTGGAAATTAAAGCACGGTTTCCTTCTTCCAATAGTACTTTATACTTCCCAGCATAAATTTACTCACAGCATCCTAAAAAGCCTCTGAATTTCTCATGCATCACATTGAATACCAAAAACATAAACAAGATCCAAATCTGCCAGGTATAATGACAGTGCAGAAAAAGGTGATCAACAGATACGAAGGAGTTCCTCACATAGATAGCACCTGCTACAAATATTAAAGCATCTCCTTCTCAAATTATCTTGAGTCGAGCATGCTTCATAAGCCACCATCCAACAAAAGCAGACCACTTTAGTTGGTGCAAAGTGCTAATGTCTTCCAAATCAGCTTCCGAGGCCAATTAGTTTCCCAACTCAAAAACAAATTTTATGAGTTCTCTTTAGTAAGAATTCAAAGTGAACACTCCATTCTTATTAACATTCCAACACAACTCATCTTCCTTCCCCTGATTAATCTCTACTGAATTCATTTATTGCAAAAAAAAATTCACTTCTTGCATTTCTCAATCAAAGAAGTTTCTTCTAAGCTGGAAGTTCCAACCAGTTTCATTGAATACACCAGAAACTAGAACATGCGTTATTTAGCATACTATAAAGACAAGGAAATTGCTCCTCTGATAGTCCAAATCCATCCCAATTGTCTTTCCACACCCTAATTTTTCGCCCATTTCAAAGCCCAATGCGGATATTATTGCTGAACTCCCCCAAAAGACTAGTTATTTGTCTCCACACATCTACTCCATAAGGAGTTTTCACAGACTTAGGAGCCCAGAACCCCTCTTTTCCATATTTGACCTCCACCACACTCTTCCACGGAGCTATCTTCCCATCATTAAATCTCCATAGTCATTTGCATAATAAACTTTGTTGTGCACTTTTATATTCCTTACTCCTAACCTCCCTCCTCCTTATGCCTTATCATTGTACTCCATCTGACCAAATGAAACCTGTTCTTATCTGCAGTTCCTTCCCACAAGAACTGTCTTCTAATCTTCTCAACTTTCTTCTCTACACTGCGAGCGATAGGTATCAGGGACATTAAATAAGTTGGGATTCCATGTAGCACACTATTTACTAAGCCTACCCCCAAAAGAACAATATTGTTGTTTCAGGGAGCAAGTTTTTTTTTGACATTTTTCAGCAACTCCTTGCCACAGACATATCTTTGAACTTTGCCCCTAGCAGTAATCCCAGATATGTAGTAACAAACTTCTCAATCTTCCAACCATAGTATCAGCAAGCACCCAATATTGTTCTCAGCATTCAAGGAGAAAACTTTTCGGCCAGATTGATCTTCAAACCAGACGGCTTCAAAAGCCAGTGGAAACTCTCAGATGTAGCATTTGCTCTCTGTCTATCCCAAACAACAAGAGAGTATCATCGGTTGGAATCAACTATTATGGAGGAAAGTTATGCAAAATATGAACAGGAGGACAGTTGGATGACAAAGGAGGTTACTACACCGTATGGGTTCAGTCTTTGGAGATCCATAAGAACATTACGGAGTGAAGTTAAGAACAATTCCAAGATCAGAGTAGTTGATGGGAACAAAACTAGATTCTGGAAGAATAAACGGCATGAGGCTGGTACTTTGTTAGGAATATTTCCCGATATTTATAACATAGTAATAGATCAACCAAGGACTGTCGCTGAGTTGTGGTCACCTCAAGGTTGGAATTTCACTTTCAGATGACATCTCAATGATTTTGGGAAATACAAAGAGTAGCTCTAAAGAATGGGTGTAACTCAATAGTTACAACCAATATGCATGTAATCTGCATGATTTTATAATATATAGTCTTTCACGGTAATAGCTTCCTTCGTCCAGCCAATGTAAAGAGCTAAGCAATACGAGAGCTACACAAGCGATCCTAAAAAGATAAACTGCAGCTAGCATAAAAGAGGTGCCAAAAGACACTTTAAATGGAAGAAATAGAAGTAAAATTTACATGAAAAAAATTGTGCTTGTTTCATGTACTTACAGCATTGGTGAAAGCAGACAAAACCTCTAACCTTTTATACCTGAGAACAATAACAACAACAACAAACAACGAACTAATTAGTCATAAATGTTCAATTGAACAGACTGGTTATGAGAGGTCGGAATGCTAGACAAACTGTCAGCTATTTCTTAATTGTGAAAGTTAGACAAACTACAAAAATATTCTTAATTGGCTTAACCTATAAATTCTGATTGCATTTCCAATTTTTGCAGAAGCTATTTTTTTAAATAAGGAAAACACATTAAAAAAATCCAGAAGCTAAAAACAGAGAGGTGTCTTTTGCTCTTCCTATGTTACTTTTTCTTTTGTCTAATTCTTCAATGACTAAACCTAAAATGTTTTTCCTTCCTTAAACAAATTTACCCGTTAAAATACTTCCCCCGTCGCGTAAGAAATGTATCTACCCATTTAACAACACCACTGACAGGTCACGAACTTCAATCATGAACGAGTAAAAAGGATTAACAAACAGCTCAGGAAGAAATGCAAACACGGATAATTTCATACAAAGATTAGAGTTTAAACCTCACCCGTAAGTGTAAACACGGTCAGGTTTTTCTCTAGAAGCGGCCATTGCAAACAACGAAAATGTCAAAAGGCCACAACCAAAGGTCAAATGAAATGCGTCTGATACCAAGCCTGATATTAACCAACAGTTAAATTAAGTTACATAAGAGAAACCAAGCAAGAAATGAATAAGCAGAAAATCAAAGAAATACAGATTGATAAAATTAGGATAATCAGATGTCATCTGTTCTCCTTATTGTTTTCTCTTTCTTTGATTTATGTCTGCCCCCCCCCCCCCGGGGGAGAGGGGGAAGCAGAGACACCAAGGAAATAGCAATCTAGTGTTGTCTGTTACATTAATTCGAACACCATTGTGAAAATCATAACCTTTTTTGTCTTAAGTTTTGGATTCCGACAAGGGAACTGTTAGTGAAACACACATTTTTTGGATCAAGTAAAGTATTGTGAAACATACATAAAGTTCAGATTTCAACATATTCAGTGGATTAGCTAACATCTATAGGATATTCAACCAAAAAAGCTCTTGACAAAACCATGGTGAATATCCTGTCCTTTTTTTTATGTCTTTACATTTTCTCCCGTAATCATCAACACAGCCTTAGATAAAATTGTAATCATAGGGTGTATGTTTGTGTTTATTTAGTGAGTAATAATTATTTTTTGTTTTTGAATTTGGTTTTGCTGTTCAATATGTATTTTTATTTATTATTTGGTACTATACAAAGTACTAATTTGTGTTTCTTTGGTGTTCTTTTCAAGTTTTATGGATAACTTTGAGAAGCATGTATGATACTGCACCCAAAGAAGTTCTACAAAATAAGTCCCAATAGCATATTGATTTTGAGCCTAATCTTGGTCTTCAATTAGGCAGTGACGAGGATACAATTAACTTTTATAATGACTATGCAAGAAGAATTGGTTTTAGTACTCATGAAGAGCAGTACATCAATACAAATAAGAAATTAGGTTATGTGACATCAAAATATTGTGTTTCAAAGAAGGTTTTCGTGGAGATGATAAACGCAAAAAAGTTAAAAATCCACGGACAGTTCTACACTGCAAAATTACAGTTCAGCTTTGGAGACTTTTCATTAGTCTTAGAGGCCTTTCTTGGATAATGCCTGGAAAGATCATTGAAGCCTTACATAGTTGGGTGGAAGCAGGAGTCCAGGCAGAAGACAGGATTAGATGGAGAAGTCCCTGCAAGCATTTGGTGGACAATCTGGAAAGAAAGGAATTCCAGGTGTTTTGAGAATTGAGTAACTCAGTACACAAGATCAAATGGAATTGCCTTCGTCTTTTTTGTTTTTGGTGAAAACAGACCTATTCAGAGGACTCTGTTGATATAGTAGATGTTCTAGATACCGTTTAGGATGGCAGGAATCTAATTCCTCAGAATCTCAATTGCAAATATGGTTTCAGTACAACCCATCTACTGTTTTGTTTATTAATACATACAAGTTACCAGTTTTAAGGGGAAAAAATCCACGGGCAGAAACTAGAATTGGATATCAGGCTGACATTATTATTATGCGTCAATCATCCGGGAAGTTTCATATTACTAAAGTTGACATAGAACACAATCAACCTTTTGTTTCACTATTAACCGTTCATATGTTGCTATCTCGTAGAAGGATAAATGAAGTACAAGCTCATGGAATTAACTGATACCGCAAAAGATGTTGGATTATTGTCTAAAGCTACTTTTGATTTTATGAGTCTTCAAGTGGGTGATCAAAAATATTTGGGTTATACTAAGGAAGATCAAAAGAATTATCTTTGAACCAAACGACAAAAAGCTATGAACTAGGAGAACCCGTGTAGGTTCTCTACTTTTTGATATACTAGTTCTATATGGTTTCCCCGTCATTAATAAAATTATTTACCTAATAATTTTATTAGGTAAAGTTGTTAAGTCATGGGTTCGAGCCGTGGAAGCAGCCACTAATGCTTGCATTAGGTTAGGCGGTCTACATCACGCCCCTTGGGGTGAGGCCCTTCCCCGGACCCTGCTAACGTGGGATGCTTTGTGCACCGGCTTGCCCTTTACCTAATCAAAAAAAAATGAAACAAGGAGAAGCAAGTAATATGTTTCCACAATGTATATCTGATAAGGAGCATACAAGAAGAATATAATAACAGAAGATTCGTGATACCGCGAGCCAAAAAATTGAAAAGAAAAGATGGGTTGCATCATACAAAAAGAGGATTAGAAGTTCCCTTGAGGTGAACATAAAGCACAAGAAAGCTCAAGGAAAGAAGTCGAACTCGACTAACCAAATTGGATCAACACAGATTTATTATAGCACTAGACTTGATAATGCAAGTCATTTCAATCAGGTACATCTTATTTGATTTTTCAATTCAAATGCAGAATAAGATACAAGCAATTATTTATTTATTTAATAGTTTATTTGCTTGTTAATTTCTTTGATTGTTTTTTTTTAAACTGGTAACTTTGTACTCCTCAAAATTAAGGGTATGTTGGCTACATCCAAAAATTTACACTTACTGAAAGTAATTACATGACCCTAAAAAGTCCACTAGCTGGACTTCCTGTCTATACCATGCTCTTTACACCAAAAACCTAAAGAAGTGATGACCTTCCACTTCATCTTCTGTATTATACATTCTTTGCCTTCAAAAATTCTTTCATTTCTTTCCTTCCATGTGTTCCACCAGATGCAAGCAGGTACTATTTTCCACCATATCTTCTGACTCTTGCTCCCCCCCCCCCAACCTTCTGATCCAACAACTTAGCAGGTCTGCAATATGTTCTGGCATAGACCAGTTCACCTTGGCCAAGTTGATGAATAATGCCCACACTAGTGTTGTTACTCTACAATGAAGGAAAAGATGATTGTTTGTCTCTAAGCCCTCCATACATAGTGAACACCTTGAAGAAATGTAGATTCCTTTCTTCTGTAATGCTTCATGAGCCAGGCATGCCCTCCTAGCTACCAACCTTCTTTGATTCTTTTATTCGCTTTTATTACTATCTGTCCCACATTTGTTTTATATCTTGCTATTTTTCTGTCTCTTTTCTTACAATATTGCGTCAGCTACTTCTCTTTTGAGACGAGTGTCTACCGGAGACAGCCTCTCTACCTCATAAAGGTGGGGTAAGGTCTGCGTGCATCCTTCTCCCCAAACCATCACACTGGGTTTGTTGTTGTTGTTGTTTATTCGCATGTTTATTTATTCATTTGTTTATGTTGGCAGGGTTCAGCGTCGCGAAGAAACATTATTACCAGTCTGATTCAAGTGTCCCTCAAATCATAGCTCGTACAACCTTATGCCAACAATCAGAGGTATCTTCTATTTCGATGGCTTATTTTATCCTTACCCAAATGTTGACGGTAATAAAGGCATTCATTTAACGTAAAGAAAATATTTGACAAGAAACTTTTTTCATTGACTTTATTCGCTACATTTAAAGGAACCTATTGGTTTCCATGCTTTTCAAGATTTACAAAACTCATATTCTCTTCCGCATGCCCATGTTAGTATTAAGTGAAATTTCATTACTAGTTTTTACAATGGATTTCATTTTATCATTATTGTAGACAGGCAAACAGTTCAAGGAGTCAAGAACGCATTTTTTCAAGATGATAATGTATTTTGAAATACTCCAAAAAAAATTAACTTGCTGAATGTTTTTGTGTTTGTGGTTGATATTTTGATACATTATTTTAAGAATATCATGGTATTTTTTACTCCTATAACCAGCCATGACTATTCCTTTAAGTAGGACAAAACAAACATGCACATGGTGCACTGATTCTTTATTTTACCAATTCAGACTATTAGTTCAATTCTCCATAACTCAATTTCGATATAAATACTATTTACATTTCAAACACCACTCGCGATTGCTAGATATAAATAATTGCTTAGTTGTTATTGTTCAAAGCTTTTTAATTGTTGCATCACTAAAACATTAACCTGTTGATGTTGTTGTGGCATAGTAAGTCAAATTTTGGGCTTAGAGCACATGTCAGTTATCTAGGGTAAGGCTGTGTTGATGATTACTGGAGCAAAAGGAACACATTTTTCAACATATAAAAAAATTCAGATTTCAATACATTCAGTGAATCAGAAAAAGAGAGATAAAACTTGCATACCTACTCGGCCAGAGAGAAGGCCAATAAACAACTCGGCAGTAGAATAAGCTACATTTAGTGAAATCAACATAAACAATCTCCTCATCTGCTTATTCCCAGACATTACACCTCGAATAACCGATGAGGAAGCCCTAAATTTCATATTGGAACCATGGAACTTGCCAGATGCATCTTGTGGATAGATATTGGGAGGTATGTCAATGCTCGAAACAGTTCGAGAGAGCAAAGGCAAAACAGAATCGTTTGATTGCTGAAAGGAACTTTGCCGTGAACATGCGAATCTACGATCGCTGCCGTCGAAATCAAAATCGCCACTCCACGGTCTAGGGGACGACGGCGTATGACTCTGATTCATCCTTCTGAAATTTCCCTCTTCTATTGCAAAAGGAAACTTCTACAACTCTCCATATTCATTAATCCCAAACTGTGACGAGAAAAAATCGATCTAATTTGTCGGGAAATTCTTATCCTTCAAACTGTGATGAAGATTTGTGGTCTACCGAAGCAAAGAGAAAGGAGTAGGGTTTGTAGTGAAGGATATGATGGGAAGGAAGAAGATGGTCAATGACATATAAAAATAAACGCCCATGCCGTCGAAAAATAATCTTGGAATCTAGGCATGTTTAACTTTGTGGAGTCCTCCCACTCTAATGAGTCTAATCCAAAAATAGTTTGGATTGAATTTAGGAGTGTCGATCGTATGGACCTATTCCCATTTATATACAATTGAGAGTTTAAAAAATTATTTATAGATAAATAAGTCTAATGAATTTTAAAAACTATTTAAGAATGTAATGACTTAAAAAAAAAAAATTAAAAAAAATTACAATCAAGATTTTTTACGTTTAAATTTTAAAAGATTTATCATAAGATTTATAAAGATTTCAAAGGATCATATGAATTTTTTAAGCAAATGAACATCGCAGGGACAGAGATTGTATGATTCCAAGCATTACAAAAACAAGAGCAGCTAGCGGCATCACACAGGCATATGATGGTTTTCCCAACTTTTCACTTTTTCACATTTGTATCTCTAAAAGTCGACAATTTTTATAACTTTTCTTGAAAAAAGAATACCCTAGGCTCCCAAAAAATTGAAATGTTTCCTTTCCTCCAATTTCAATTTAAGTTGGTCATCTTCTAAAATTCAGGTTCTGTCATGTCCAAGGACTAAATTATGAAGCTTAAGGATACAACAAAGACATTCAAACATTTTTATATACAAAGTTGTTGCAGTTCAACCATTCAATATTCAGATGCATCAATAAACAAACCTATTAGGAAAAGGTAGTAGTCTTGTATTAGGAAAAGGTAGATTTAATTTTCTTAATAATATTGTCTGAATCTTACTAGCACATGCTTCATTACCACATTCTTTTTGGCATCATGCATTACAAATGGCTACTTACCTCCTTAACATACTCCCTAGCAAAGGATTAGCATATCAATCCTCACTGAAAATGTCTTATCATAAAGATCCCTCGTATTCTCATCTTAGGGTGTTTGAGTGTTTGAGTGTTTGTGCTATTCACCTTTCCCGATCGCTACAATTAACAAACTTCAAGCTCGTTCTACCGCTTGTGTGTTTTTGGGTTATTCGTATAATCATCGTGGTTATAAATGTTTTGATTTATCCTCTAATAAAATAATAATTAGTCATCATGTCATTTTTGATGAAATTTAATTTTCATTTGCTAAATTGTATAATTCCGTGTTTCATTCTTATAATATTTTGGATGATGGACTATCACCGTACATCATCCATCATTTAGCCCAACAGTCTCGTGACCCAAATCCGCCACCAGGCCCACTGCCTGTTGGCCCAATTGTCAGTCTCCTGATCCAGTGTATCGGGCAGCACGCTCATTGTATGTTGGCCAGTCCCAAGCCGCCCCGACACCTACCCACGTCCCGTCCACTTCTATTTCGAGTCAAGGGACCGTTACTCGTAGCCAATTGGATATTTTTAAACCTAAAAGACATTTTAATCTCAATTCTAATGTCATTAAGTCACTCCTACCACGTAACCCAGTGTCTGTCCTTCATGACCCTAAAGATACATCACTTTTGTGATAGATTATTCAGTTAAGAGGTATTTACATCGTGTGTTTTTGCTAAATCAATGCGCGAAAGATATATGCTATTTATATAGATATGTATCACTTCATATGTACATATGAGCATGTGATTATAGTTTTTGTATGCTTATATCTTAATATATAATTTCTTTTTATCATACATGTTTTCTACAATGGATAATAAAATTATAGGTTATGCACATCAAATTTCTCTTAATAATTGTCAATGTATAATATTATGCTTGATTTAACTAGTATTATTATTGTTATTATTATTATTATTATTTTATTTAAAATCAACATTACATTTATCTTATGTTACAGATATAGCTAAGGATTCTAATGTTTCCATAGACATGATATATATAAATATCTCACAAATGTGAAATGAATAATTTTAAAATAAACAAGTACAATGGATAACGAAATATATAAGAGTTTTACCAAATTGTCAAGGTATATATTCACGCTTGATTTAACTTTAGTGCTATTATTTTTATTTTTATTTAAAATTAACATTACACGCTTATCTTTTGCACAGATATAACGAAGGAATAAGAAGGTTCCATAGATATGATGTATATAAATATCTCACAAGTACACAAATAATCAAAATATTCAAAAGATTTTTACCAAATCATCCGTGCAAGGAATGACTAAATCTATTATGAATATATAATTTTTTTTGGCATTATTCACTATCTTAGGAGCATTGCACAAATAAAAGCTTATTTTGTATTATGTTATTCTGTTTGGTTTTACTTTTCTCTCTTTGGAATACTAATATTTATGGTCGTTATGATTATATATATATATATATATGGATATATGTATATTAGCTGTCAAAAAGTTGTATCTATTGTTTTGGTACATGCAACGTAATTAAATAAAAAAGTAACAAAAAAGGTCAATTGAACACAATTGAAACATGTGTTCTAAAATTCTATTTTTTTTTATTGAAAACGAAATTTTATTTATACTAGAACATTACATCCATAGGAGACACATTACGACCCCTAGCAGGGGATACATTTGGAGACATAGAACTACCCATAGTAGGGGATACATGAACACTATCATGGATAGTATGGATACTAGTGTTTCCAAAGCTAACCAAATTATTACACATAGACATCATATACTAATTTTTTGTAGACAACACCCTCCTTATCTGCTTGAAACATCTTCCATGCAGGGTCTGGAGGATTTGAGAACACAACAAGAGTACACGTTGGTAGCTTGGAACCTTGTTTAGACAAAACATATGCAGCCTTGTTTCCTTGCTTAAAGATGTGTCATAGAGCTGGATTCCCCAACTTCCTCAGTAGGGACCTGCATAGAAAGACAAGAGGGGTGTAAATTGGATGTAGACGATCTAGAAGTTGAAGTACCTCGGTGGAGTTGGTTTCCACTTCAATTGGAAGGATATTGTTGTCGGAGGCAAATTTCAACCCAGCATGCAAAGCATGTAGTTCAACCATTGTGTGGTTTTGCGCCTGGATTTTTCTTCAGAAGCCTATAATCCAATCACCTGCATTGTTATGTATGACTCCTCTAATACCCGCGCGATTTCCATTTTTGGAAAAAAAGCACCATCAACATTTAGTCTAAAACAGTCGGAAGGAGGGGAGTTCCATTTAACAACAATTTCCAACCTAGCACTATGATTGTGAGTAATGAAAGTATTGTATTTGAATTTCGAAGCTCTCATAAAGACTAGGTCATTAGTGACGAAGTTAGTGTTTTGGTGGAAGGCATTTTGATTTCTGTTCAACCAGAGATGCCATAAGACAAAAGAAAAAAGTCATCCCAAGTAAGATGATGGTGTTGAAGAGGGATATTTAAGCCCCTAATTACTTGAAGCCAGTGATCTTGATGGTGAAGGATGGGTTGGGTGTTTATGCCTAGGTCTAACCAAAATTTTCTAGCAATGTAACAATCCAAAAAAAGATGTTGAATGGTTTCGGCAATAGTATGGCAAATGGGACAAGAACTGTCATTATTAATGCCAATGTGATGGAGAAAGGACATTGTTGGAAGTCTATTATGGGAGCAAATCCACACAAAAAAAACTTAATTTTATTGAGAGTGTTGACAGTCCAGATCCATCATAAAGCATAAGGAGAAGTGATGGAGGGATGGAGGATACATATTTAGTTGTGAATATGCCATTAGAGTTTAGGGACCAGTATGGGGTGTCAATACTAGGTTGGTTCTGATTGAGAAGAATGGCAGTGCTACGAATGATGTTGGGGAATAGGAAAGGAAATGTGTAACACCCCGTACTTTAGCTTTAGGATACATCGGGGTAAACGCACATGAGTTTAATGAGATTGAGGTCATTCATGAAGTTATAGAAGATTCATATCAACGTTGAAGAGGTTACGCGGGAATTAAAGGTTAAACGAATTAGAGAAATAAGTTTCGTCAAAGTTCGGAATATGGAGCAGGTTATAAAGACCGTATAGAATTTTGATCATAGGATCAAGAGCTCAGTGTATAAATGGGCGAAGTCCCAAAATAATTTAGGACTTAAAAGTGTGACGATGGTGGTTGGAAATAATATTTTATGTATGCATAAAGAGGTTATGGATTAGTGTTATATCACATGATGAGTATATGAAGTGTGTTTAGAGTGATTGAAATTTAAGTGAATTGAGATGAAGAAATTAATCATGTGTGTAATTGGATAATAAAAAATTATAATGGAAGACAAATTAATTAAGATTAGTGGATAAATATCACATGGACAAAACCATGTAAATCATTTATAAGTGTCAACAAGTGAGCAATACATGCACAAAAAGAGTAAAGTGATTGACTATTTATTGTGTACATACATGGACTACACGTATCAAATAACATTTGATGACAACATGAAAAGGTACTCCATGATTGACATATGTCAATGGTGAATGACCCCTTAAAATGCCTATACAACTTGGTTGACTGGATATTTTGAGAAAGACGGGGCTACACATTTTTAAACATATGTAGGACACTTCATACATCTTTCATAACATCCTAAATGGAGTAAAAGTTCTTTAGGAAAGTATTGACAACAACTTTGGTTTCCACCTTGAGAGAGAAACGTAGCCCTCGAGAATTAATAGAAAATGTTTGCAGCAAATTCTTGTTAGCTTTGGATAAATTAAGGGAAATTGCTCATGGTTTGTAGTTCCTTTTGGGAACTCTCAGTCAAACTTCTTTGTGGTAGAGAATTTATAGTTCTTCAACAAGAATATTAAGACCTCAAGTGTGCAATAAGGTTTTTCCATCCACTTATTGAGATTAACGAGCGGGTTATGGTGACGATTAGAGTGGAACATATATAAGGTATGTTAAGACAAATTCTTCTTTCTTTTGGCATGTTTCAAGTAACGAAACGTAAACGTAATATTGTTTCATAAATGATTCTACTCTTAGTAGTTAAAGATGTTCATGTTATTCATTCCTATGTTCAAAGCATTTCTAAATATGTTCCTAACTCCTTATTGAGGTATATGAAAAAGATGTTAGTATTCATAATGTTAATCGGAGGTGAAGCGACATTTCGTCACTCCGACAAACTCAGAGTATCTTAGTATCATTCATGCATTATATTCATGCATTACCCTTGACCTCAAATGTGTTATATACACTACTATATGATATGCATTATATATATGTATGTGATATGGGAAAAAGGAAAGGCGTTATATACGCACCACCACCTGCAGCTGGTATATATATACGATGATTCTGCCCACAGAGGCCGATATGATATGATGGGATGTCCACAGAGGCTTGATGGCGTTATATACGCATATGTATATGTATGACCAGCATTGTGCATGATACTTAGGCATATTATGCCCTCAGAGACATTCTGCACATGTATGACACTTAGGCATATTATGGCCCTCAGAGGCATTCTATATTGGTTGTTCCTTGTCTCAGGTTAATTTCATGTCTCTATTATGCTATTATTTATGCCTGACATACTCGGTACATCAGTCGTACTGACGTCCCTTTTGTCGGGGGACGTTGCGTTTCAAATCGCAGGCTCAGGTAGACATGGCGACGGTCCGCACTAGTAGGTTGCTGGTTCAGCTGATATCAGAGCACTCTATTTGTTCCAGAGTTGCAGTCTAGTCGTGGTACGATATTTTGGATATGCGTAGGGGTATGGTGGAGCCCTGTCCCGACCTTATGTTGTTACGTACTCTTTAGAGGCTTGTAGACAGTTGTCCTGTGTATAGTAGTCGTGTATGGCCTTGTCTGACTTAGTACCTATATATGCATAGGTTGTGTCCTTCTGTTTGTAATGTTTACGTAGCACCTTTCCAGTTTATCATTTCTATGTGTCAGCAGGTACTTTGTGACGGCCCTCGGGGGCCATGATTAATTATGGTTAGATGTTAAAATATATGATTAGTGGTACCCTCCAGTTTGGGTCGTGACAAAAGGGCACTCCAATTCCAATTTTGACCACTCCAAAGATGAGAGACTTTCATATTGGTTTCGTTAAGAGTTAAAGGGCCTCGGAGGATAGAACGAAGAGAAGGAGTATTAGGGATCCATCGAGAGTTCCAGAGATCAATCGTACTTCCCTGACTCGGTAACCACGCAATGCCTTTGGAGCAAATATTTCCTTCTTTGAGAATATTTTTCCAAATAAAGGAGAAAGAAAAGGGAGACTTTTTAGTATAAGTAGTGATGAGAGTGCAAGCCAACACGGAGTTTGGATTAGTAAGGGTTCTCCATGCAAGACTTGCCAGAAGGAACAGATTCTTTGTGAAAGCTTTAGAAATGCTAAGACCACCTAGATGAGATAATGAACTTTCTTTTTTTGATCAGTAGTATCCCAAATAAAGTTCCGTTGGATTTTATCAATCTCTTTACAAATTTTTGAAGGTATACAAAAATATTGCATTGCGTAAGTCGGGATGGCATTAAGGGTGGATTTGGCTAACAAGTCTACCAGCAGGGCTAAGGAAATTGAGTTTCCAGTTGGTCAACTTTTTTCTCATGTTGTCAAGGATATATTGAAAGTCCGAGGGCTTAAGTTTATGGTTAAGTATAGGAAAGCCCAAATATCTACCAAAATAATAAGTATGATGAATGTGAAGAAGACTAGCAACAAGATTTCTAAGGTTATCATCACAACTATTAGAAAAAAACTGCTTTAGATTTAGAAAAGTTTATTTTGTGACCTGAGAGTTTACAAAAAGCAGTAAGGCAGTGGTGAATGGATTTCTCATTCGCACGAGCCATTAAAGTTAAATCATCGGCCAAAAATAAGTGAGAAAATTGAGGCCCATTAGTACTTAAAAGAGATAGGATCCCATTGGAGAATATCAACTTGGTGATTTATGTAAACATACAACATCTCCATACAAAGAATAAAGATATATGGAGAGAGCGGGTCGCCTTGCCTAATTCCTCTCGAGGGGGAGAAGAAATCAGTTTTAGTACCATTGACTAGTATAGCAATTTTACTGGTACAAATACAATTCAAGATTAGCTTAGAGATTTTTGGAGGAAATCTAAAATAAGCAAGAGTTAAGTGAACAAAAGACCATTCAATTCGATCAAAAGCCTTTTCTAAGTCGATCTTAAGAATAACACTTTTTTTAGCAATATTTTATCTATTAATGTAGTTTAAAATTTCCTGGACTAAAATAGCATTATCGCAATTTCGTCTCCCTTTTAGAAAACTTGATTGGCAAGGACTAATAAGGTCTGGGAGGTACGATTTTATACGATTAACAATAATCTTAGTAATAACCTTGTAGATAGTATTGCAAAGACCTATAGGGCGGAAATTCTTAAGATTATTGGCATTATGGAATTTAGGAATTAAACAAAGGTAATTGTTATTCAAAGGTTCAGGAATTTGCTAAGTTTGAAAAATATTATGACATAATTTGAACACCGATGTTTTTGTTGGAAATTTATCTTTGGTGGGGAGGTGCGTCCACCCGTATTTAATGACTTAAACACTAGAGTTCCGTATGTTGGAGGCTTTGTCTCTTCATACGTGCATAATCTACTAAGTGAGTAGATGACCGTAGGGCCATCGTCAAATTTCATTGAGAAATGAAAGAGATATTGGTCCACGAAGTAAGGTGTTTGAGACATGGAAATACGGTGTGGGACAAATCTACCACATCGATGGAAAAAGGAAGAATTGTTCTCTTTATAAGTCTCAAAATTGGCTAAGGGTTTGGGACCCCAAGGGGTAACCCATGTGTTTGAAGGAGAGAGGACCTAGATGTGCTTGGGTTCAAGGCTAAGTCCACACGCGCGCCGCCTCCCGTCCCGTTCGTGGGCCTTGGGCTTCTTCTGATATTATCTCTTTGGACCCCAAATTGCTTAATATTTACAGTTTGGTCCCTGGAGTTTCTGGAAAGCTAAAATTGGGAACTATGCTGTTGGAGTTGATTTTTGGAGCTCCTTTATGTTGCACATTAAATCAGCCATTACTTGAGTGATTAACTCCCCCACTAATGGCCATAAACTATTTTTGGAGCTCCTCCCTAACAGCCCCTTTATGTTGCACATTAAATCATCCATTACTTGGCTGATTAACTCCCTCACTAATGGTCATAAACTGTCATTACTTGACAGTTGAGGAGTCCCTCCCCTTATGCTATATATTGGAGCCTTTTGCCTCAATTACAGAGACTACAACATATATACACAAAGACAAACAGAAAGAGAACAACCGAAATTCAGTCCAAAAACGTGAAGCACAAACAGTGGACAAAAACAGAAAACTCTTCCTTCCTTTTCCATTCTTCAGCAAGTCGTTATGTGTTTGTTTTCTTCGTCAGAATCAACCTATTTGCTTTGTAGTGTTAATTAATTGTTGTTTTATCTTGGGAGACTATTGCTTGTTAACGTAAAAGCATATATACGGGGCAATCTTGTCTTAAAGACAGAGAGCCATCTCTCGACTCAGCCACAGTTGTAACAATCCAGATTTAGTGTTTCTTGATTTCAGGTTATCAACATTCAAGACTCAACAAGCTTGCGGCAGTTCTGAATTGCCTATTTGTTTATCCTTTCGAACACTTGTAATATTTATTTACTTCCCGTATTACTTTACATATCCAATAGTTTTGACAATGTTCCAATGATGTTGGAAAAAGTGGGGGTGTAAACTATCTGGCCAGGAGCTTTAAAAGGCTGGAATGAAAACAAAGCTTGCGAAATTTCTTGGTCCTGTAGAGGGCTGTCTAGAGGAGATAGATCAATTCTAAGGAAAGTTTGAGGGGGTGGACATTGATTCATAGAATTAGAAGAGATATGCTCAGTGCTAAAAATATTGGTAAAGTATTTGAGGGTATGCTCTTGGAGGCTATCATGACTAGTAATCCAGTTCCCCTGATCATCTTTGAAGGAGCAAATCCTATTTTGCCGTCTCCTATTAACTACGTAAAGATGGTAAAATTTGGTGTTAGCATCACCATCGTTAAGCCAATTTATTCTAGAACGAATTTTCCATTAGTCTTCTTCAATTCTAAGAATGTTATTAACGTGTCACAAGCTTACTCCTATTTTATTTTATTTTTTTAAGTTTTTAGTTGCTAGTGAGAGTTTTTTCCAATGACTGCAGGTACTGACTAGTGGCATAGGAGGGGGATCTTTGAATGCCATTAAGTCTAGCAAATAATCTTCTTTTTTCCTGGAACACATTACCAAAAATTTCTTTGCTCCACAGTGACAATTGATTGGAAAATACCAATAGAGTCAAGGAGATCTTTTTTATTCCAGCAATTAATTACCAAGTCCTTAAAGCTAGGATTGAAATATATAAAGGAGTTTTACCAAATTATCAAGGTATATATTTATGCTTGATTTAACTTTATTGTTATTATTTTTATTTAAAATTAACATTACACATTTATCTTTTGCACATACACAACCAAAGAATTAGAAATTTTCATAGATGTGATGTATACAAATATCTCATAAGTACGACAAATAATCAAAATATTCAAAAGAGTTTTACCAAATCATCGGTGCAAGGAATGACTGAATCTATTATGAATATACACTTTTTTTTTTTTGCATTATTCACTATCTTAGGAGCACTATCTTAGGAGATTTTGTATTATGTTATTCTGTTTGCTTTTACTTTTCTTTCTTTGGAATACTAATATATATGGTTGTTATGATTACATGCATCTCTTTTCCTTATATATATGTATGTATATTAGCTATCAAAAAGTTGTATTCATTGTTTTTGTTGAGAATATAATATTAAAAGTGTGTTATATTCTCAACACGCCCCTCACGTGCTGGCCTGATTTTTTTCATGGTCCAAGCACGTGGAAATTCTTTTTGAGAATGGGTGGCGGTGAGGTTCGATCCCATGACCTTTGGCCTGCTCTGATATCATATTGAAGTGTGTGACCATCTGATCTAAAAGCTTAAGCTATTAGATATAACACACTTTTAATATTATATTCTCAACAGTTTTGTTACATGCAACCTAATTAAATAAAAAGTAACCAAAAAAGGTAAATTGAAGCATATGTGTTCTAAAATTCTAAATGCTTAAATTTCTTTCAAAATTACAATGATAGCAAGTGACTTTACTTTTTTCTACTTAAGAAAAAATTAATTTTTTAAAAATAAATAGAAGTGTTTGATCAAAAGAAAAAAAATACTTTTAAATAGCAGTTAAATTTATTTTTTAGTTATTAGAGAAATGTTAAAATTTGTTGATTCTTCTTACAAGTATAAAATTATTTTATTCTAAAAGGTACTTGGGAGTCTTTATCATTTTTTGTGTTTGACCAAATTATTTGAGAATCATTTTTAGTATTAAAAAATTATTTTTGTTTGATCATATTTTTGTCAAAAGTATTTTGGTATTCACGAAGCTTAGCCAAATAAGTTGTACGTCAATTTACAAGCTAATAAAAAGTCAGTATTAAAAGAGTGTAGTGGACTAAAATATTAAATCAAAGTTTCAAGTTAATATAAAGTCAAATTGACAATATAATAACGTTTAGTGAAAATGTAAAAAAAAAATGGGGGACAAACAAAAATTATTGGATGACTGTATGATATATTTATTTTTTTAAAATTTAAAATATCATGATCTAATATACTCCAAAACTAGAACAAAAAATATGATCTCGAAAAAAAATTTAGTTGTCAAGTAATTTTTTATCGTGATTAAAGGAATCCCACCATTGTGTATAACTTAGTGTAGTTTTTTATGATAAAAGTTTATCCACGTTTGATGTCTACGCTAAATCTTACTAATTTAGTTTGGTTAAGTTCTAAATTATGAAGGAAATGTGCAAATAATTAGTATTTGATGATACCAATATGACATGTATTTATTAGTTTGATATAAACACCAGTATGAACATTATTTTACTAATTGCTTTTTGTAATTTTTACATTGCATAGGAAGCAACATTACAATTATAAGTTTATTAAAATAATTAGGTTAAGGTTCTCAAACAAACAAGATGGAGTTAATTCTTTTTAAAACTCGACCTTGCAGTACATATACTAATTATATACCAATAGTAAAAAAATGTCAAAATAATCCATAATTATTTCGATAAGTACACAATTAACGAGATTTGATTATAATTTCTTCCATTGTTCTTGTATATCTCCCATAGCTCCTCGCAGTCGTCTTCACTAAAAAAAAATTGTTGTTCACTCAATCAAAACTTCAATTTCTACTGAAGGTTATCGAGAAGATTACAAATATATACAATTTTGTGCACGTATTTTGAGAGATTGAATACAAGAGATGACTAGCCGCCCGCATAAATTAAAAAACTTAAGATAATCCTACTTTATAAAAACTACTCCTTGTAAATTTTTAGAGCATGTACTTTACTTATTTTATTTGTAACGTAAATACACCCATATTTCAGTCTGGAGAGCAAATTCGAACACACTCTTCTCTTTCCCTTAAATCTCTTAGTGATGTTTCAATATCAAATATTTTTCTCTATCTCTTTTTAGATTGGACCATGTTTAGCGAATCCAATTGATTGGTGTTATCTCTCACTAGTTGTTTCTTGGAAGTTTCGTTGATTTTCGGGAAAAAAAATCGGTGATTTTTCATCTTACAGGTGGTGTCTATGGCAGTTCTTGAGATTGCCTCCTCTATGCAGATATTCTTTTTCCTGATTTTGAATAATGCTGGGAACACTAAATTTCAGATTATTTTTTCACTGATTTGCTCAAGATCTGTCAGCTATTCTTTTTGTAACTCTATCCATTTAACGATTAATTTAAATTGGTTCATGATACGATGGGAAGGAGATGGATATGAGTACTGATTCTTATATATTTGAAATGGAGAAAATAGTTGTGATTTTTAAAGAAAAATGATGGTGGATGACGGTGACCATGGGTTGGATGGTGTATTTTCTAAGTGTATAATTGATGTATAATTTACTTACAATTAGTGTACAAGTGTATAGCCGATTGTATAATAAACGTACAACTCAATGTATACTCGGTATAATCTGTTCAACCTTGTGCTTTCGTGCGTTGTCGTTGTCGTAGCTAGCATAGGTCCAGAGATGATGAGACCCCTCCAAAAGGATTATAAAGGTTTACAGACGTATCGAGTAAGTTTCAGGAAGGTTTAAGACTTAGCGAAGCAACATAAATAAGTTTCTATGAGAGTTCGACAAATCGTCGCCTCCCGGAGCACTCTACGAATCGCAAAGCACAACCTGTGACTTGCGGGAGGTATCTGCGAGACGTAGCGGAATCGCATGAGTTGACAGAGACTTTGGGGACACAGAACATGTCCTGCGAGTCGCAGGACGTGTCTCGGGACATGTCAGTGCCAACTTTTAATTTTCCTATAAATAGACTACTCTTCGACCAAAGCTTCATTTCACTCCATTTTACAACCCTAACCAGCTCAAATACTCTCTCTAGGAATTCCAAGTGAACCAAGGTGAAATCAAGATAAGTTATGCAAATCGACGTGGGGAATCCCGCGGACATCGCTAGATCGTTTCTTTCCTTGTTGTGATGATTTTGGAGGAAGCTTGGTGTTGAAGTAAGCTTGAAATTTAAGTATTTCTTGTGGTTTAAGGCAAGTTCTATCTTCTCCTCCTTGTTCTTGAGCTCTACAAGTTATAGATAGTGGTTGTTTTTGCTATTAGTTTGCTAAGATGATTGTTGGAGATATTGAACTTTGTTTGTTGTATTGTTGGGCTGTTTGTAGGAAGTTGTGATTATGGGATAAAGTTGTTAGGTTGATGCTGATGTTTGTGGAGGTTGATGAGGAGGATTAGGAGGGTTGATTGTGTTATTTCATGTATAGGTTTCCATGTAGAAGAATATGTAAAGTTTACGCATATAAGGTGTTCGAAAAAAATATCTAAATGAACTTCCTTGCAAGATATGAATCCATTATTGATACAAATCATTCGTATAATGTATTGATCATAGAGTGTACGAGAACTTGAGGAACTCCGATATCTACGACGACAAGGTATGTAGGGTAACTTCTTTCTCCCAATAATTGTATTACCAAGTACTTCCTGGTGAGCTCTAATATGATCCGATTTATAAGTAAGCATCTCTTGTAAAATATGAGCAACCCCAAACCCTTCTAAAGCCCAAACCTCCATTTCTTCTACCTGTTGTTTTGGCATGATTTGGTATAAATGCCCCCTTAAAATGACACTCTTCTTATTAAGCTTGAGGTGACCATGTCCCTTGTATGCCCCTTATCAGTAGTACTCCCCGTGCTCTATATATCTCTTGTCAATTGGTTGAAGGTTGTTGAACGTAGCGATAATAATGATAGTTGGAGGATAATGACCATAGGTCACTCCGACTCTATTTATGGTGTCCTTTGATATTTGTCCTGCATTGCACATATATATATAGATCTATTTTCTTACCAAGTCACGCTATAGATGGTCGGACATGCGCTTATACGTGCACACCACTACAGTTGGGTATGACATTATCGAGTCCTATATGGTCGGGTACTTGATAATCCCCACAGAGCGACTTGATACTATATTATATGGCCTATTAGAGTGGCCCTATTTCATTTTCATGCATAGAATCATGATTATGTCAGTTATATGCCCTCAATGACCTTTTTTGAATTTCAGGTTGACTTCTGTACCCTTATTTGCATTACATTCCTTATTTATATGCTTTACAAGCCTTACATATTTCGTACATTTTTTCGTATTGACATCCCTTTTTTTAGCGTTGCGTTTTATGCCTCCAGGTACATATAGACAGACCGACATACCTCCCCAGTAAGGTATCTGCTTTCAGCTGCTGGTAGTCATACTCCACTTCTCCGGAGTTACTGTATAGAGTCGATAGGCACTATTGCATATGCATATGGTTATTTTAGGTATTTCGGGGCCTTGTCCCGACTTGATGATACAGGTTAGTACTCTTAGAGGCTTGCAGACTAGAGGTTGTTGTATATATATATTGTTGTTGGGCTTCTTCTACATGCAGGATATGGTCGCATTCTATCCTATCATTATTATTGGGAGGCTTTATCGCCCCAAGTCTTATGTCGTGTGGTTCAGGTCTTGTAGTTTGTACACTCGGGCCTTAGGGTGCCGGGTGCCTTCCGCACCCCTCAAGGTTGGGATATGATAAATTTGGTATCAGAGCAGGTCTATCCTAGGGAGTCTCAAGCCCTATCTAGTAGAGTCTTGTTTATGAGTGTGTTGTGCACCATACTTATAAGCAGGGGCTACAGGACATTTAGGGTGGTTACCTTCCTTCATGATCTAGATCGTGCGATAGAGCCGACTCGTAAGTGTTCCACCCCTAATCCTCATCTTGTTTACATTTTCAACGATGTTTACTATTAGATGACATGCGGCTATTCATAGGTTAGATGTGGAAACATGAGAAGGTGCCAGTTAGGTACCGCCTGCTGACACAGGGCCGTAGGAGCATCAAGATAAGGCTGTATCTTAGGCTTTTAGGACTTCACCCCACCTACCTCCAGAGGAGCATAAGGGAGCTGATGTACCTCCAGTTCCTCCCCAAGTTGATCCTTAGCAGGATCTTGATATGCGGAACGTCGTACAGTTGTTAACTTGATTAGTAGCCGCACAGGATCATCGCAAGACTACTGGTCCTTCTAATAGAGTAGTCAGTGTGAGAGTTTGGGATTTCATCAACCTAGACTCTCTGGTATTCACGAGATCAGACCCAAGCGCGAACCCACAGAACTTTCTGGATCAAATACAACGTACTTTGTGGATAATGCATGCTACATGTAATGAGTCAGTAGAGTTGGCTTCTTATAGGTTGCGAGATATTGTCGTGACCTGGTATGAGACTTGGGAGCAGTCTCGGGGACCACGTGCCCCATCAACAAGATAAAGAAAGTTTTCTGAGGCCTTCTTCTAGTATTTTCTGCCAGTTGAGCTCCGACGAGCTAGACATGATAGGTTCTTACATCTGGAGCAGGGTAACATGAGTGTGCGAGAGTATAGTTTGCAGTTTAATTTGTTGGTAAAGTATTCTCCAACGATTGTATCTGAGATGAGCGATCGCGTACATCGATTTGTTAATGGTTTGGGGTCGCATTTGGTTAATGAGTGTACTATGGCTTCTCTGAATCTGAATATGGATATCGCCTGCATTCAGGCTTACAAACAAAATTTAAAGGACCGTAAGAGGCAGCAGCGGGTTGATCGAGAGCGGGATAGGGGCCAACATAAGAGGGCCCGATCTACAGGAGATACGGGAGAGTTCAGAGGTGGATTCATGCCATAATTTTCTAGTCGTCCATCTTATCTAGCAGCCAGTGCACCATAGTTGTAGGGCTAGCATCATGATCAGACCACTTATTTTGGTCAGGGTCAGAGTTCACGGGCATCAGGCCCGCAGTATATGGGAGATTGCAGTCAGATGAGACCTCTGATTCCTTATTGTGATCAATGTAGTAGAGCTCATTCTGGGATATGCCGTCAGGGTTCAGATGTGTGTTATTCTTGTGGACAACCCAGTCATATTATGCAGAATTATCCGCTGAGGGGCCTAGGTGGTATGGTGCAGCCGACAAGATTAGTAGCTCATTCTTCTTCATTTATACGCCCCTCTGACAAGGTACACAGTCATCGACTTATAGATATAGAGGCAGAGGTGGAGTGTAAGGCTCAGGCGGTCATCAGAATCGCATCTATGCGTTGTTGGGTCGACAGGATCTAGAGTCATCTCCTGATGTGGTCACAGGTATAATCCATCTTCTACTCTGTCCTATATCACTCCCTTTGTTGTTGGTAAGTGTTGTAAGAAACTTGAGTTGTTGCATAAGTCATATGAAGTATCTACACCGGTTGGTGAATCCGTGATTGTTAGGAGGGTATATTGGGGTTGTGATGTGATGATTTATGATCGTCATACTTTAGCTGACTTAAATGAATTGCAGATGGTTGATTTTGATAATATTATGGGTATGGATTGCTGGCTTTTGGTTATGCTAACATGGATTGTTGGACGAAAGTTGTTCATTTTAATTTTCAAGGCGAGCCCGTTATTGAATGGAAGGGTAATGTTGCAGCGCCTAAAGGGAGGTTTATTTCCTACATTAAGGCTCGAAAGATGATCTTAAAGGGGTATATCTATCATTTGGTACGAGTTCAGGATGCGGAGGCGAAACCTCCAACCCTTCAGTGTGTCCTTGTTGTTAATAAATTTCCCGATGAACTTCCTAGCATTCCTCCCACAAGGGAAATTGATTTTGCTATTGATGTGCTTCCTAACACCCAGCCTATATCTATTCCTCCGTATAGGATGGCCTCTACTGAGTTGAAAGAATTCAAAGCGCAATTGAAGGATTTGTTAGAAAAGGGCTTTATTAGGCCCAATACTTCACAATTGGAGCGCACCTATATTGTTTGTTAGTAAGAAAGATGGCACACTGAGGATGTGTAATGATTACCGAAATAAATTCACCATCAAGAATAAATATTCGCTCCCTAGGATCGACGGCTTGTTTGACCAGTTGCAGGGCACTAAGTATTTCTTAAAGATCGATCTTAGGTCTGGATACTATTAGTTGAGGGTCAAGAAGAAATATATTTCGAAGACCGCTTTTAGGACAAGATACGACCACCACGAATTCCTTGTTATGTCCTTCGGTCTTACTAATGCGCCAACGACTTTCACTGATTTGATAAAATGGGTGTTCAAGCTATTTTGAGATATCTTTGTGATTGTGTTTATCGATGAAATTCTAATGTATTCTCGCTCAGCAGCAGAACATGCAAATCATGTGAAAGTGGTATTGCAGACGCTCCAAGATCGCAATTTATATGCTAAGTTTTCCAAATGTGATTCCTATTGAATTTAGTGGCTTTCTCGGGCATATAGTATCGGACGAGGGTATCAAGGTTGTTAGTCAGAAAATCGAGGTAGTGAAGAACTGATTGAGGCCCATAACCCCTATTGAGGTGCGTAGTTTCTTGGGCTTGGTAGGTTATTATCGGAGGTTCGTAGAGAATTTTTCTTCTATTGCCGCTCCATTGACGAAGTTGACTCATAAGACAACTAAGTTTCAAAGGTATGATGCTTGTGAGCGGAGTTTCTAAGAGCTGGAGGGTAAATTGATATCAACACTTATTTTGGCACTTCCAGAAGGTTCAAAGGTTTATGTTGTTTATTGTGATGCCTTCAGATTCAGGTTGGGGTGTTTCTGATGCAACACGACAAGGTTATCGCCTATACTTCAAGGTAGCTGAGAAAATACGAGCAGAATTACCCGACTCATGATCTTGAGTTAGCAGCAGTGGTATTTGCCCTGAAGATATGGTGTCACTATTTATATGGGGTTCATGTTTATATCTATACCGACCACAAGAGCTTCCAATATATCTTCTGGCAGAAGGAGTTGAATCTGAGACAAATGAGGTGGTTGGAACTATTGAAGGAATATGATGTTGATATCCTATACCACCCCAGCAAAGTAAATATGGTAGCCGATGTGTTAAGTCGTAAGTCCACAGGCAGCCTGAGGCATGTGGAAATTGATAGGTTGGAGATGACTAAAGATCTATATTGATTGGCCAGTTTGAGTGTACGATTGCTTGATATAGATGACGAATGTGTTAAAGTTTAGAATGCTGCCGAATTATCATTAGTGGTAGAATTAAAGGCAAAGCAGTTCGATGATCCAAAATTGGTCCGAATAAGTGAGGGAATCTCCTTTCAGAAGAAGTAATTTTTTGAGTTGTCAGATAATGGAGTTCTTAAATAAAAGGGTCGGTTATGTGTACCCAATGTTGGGGGACTTCAGGTGTGAATTATGGTAGAGATTCACCAGTCCAGGTATTCTATCCATCTTGGCTCTACCAAGATGTACCATAACCTTCAGTAGATTTACTAGTGGAACGATATGAAGAAGAATATTGCAGAATTCGTGGCCCAATGTTCAAATTGCCAATAGGTTAAGGTAGAGCATCAAAAACTGGGAGGTTTGCTTCAGAACATTAAGATTCCGACCTGAAAATGGAAAGTAATCAATATGGACTTCATTACAGGGTTACCTAGTTCTCGTCGGAAGTTTGATTCTATTTGGGTTATTGTTGACATGCTCATGAAGTCAGCCCATTTCGTACATGTCAGAACTACCTATTCAGCTGAGGATTACACCAAGTTATAAGTCAAAGAGACAGATCGACTTCATGGAGTTCTGGTTTCTATTATATCTGACAGAGGTGCTCAGCTTACAGCTAACTTCTGGAGGTCCTTCCAGAGGGTTTTGGGTAAGATTAATCTCAGCACAACTTTTCATCCGCAGATAGACGGGCAGCCCGAGCGCACTATTCAGATGCTCGAGGATATGCTACGAGCTTGTGTTTTAGATTTTAAAGGGAGTTGGGAGGACCATCTGCCGCTTAATGAGTTTGCCTATAATAACAGCTACCGCTCCAGTATTAAGATGACACCATATGAAGCACTGTATGGGCAGACGTGTAGGTCTCCTCTCAACTAGTTTGAAGTAGGCGAAATAAAATTATTGGGACTGGATTTAGTGAAATAAGTGGTAGAAAAGGTGAAGTTGATTCAGGAACGGTTGTTGACGACTTAGAGTCGACATAAATCCTATTCAGATAATCGATGCCGAGACTTAGAGTTTATTGTACGTGATTGGGTATTTTTGAAGGTATCGCCTATGAAAAGTGTAATGAGGTTTGGCAAGAAGGGCAAGCTTAGCCCTAGGTATGTTGGACCATATAAGATCGTTTAGAGAATTGTCCAAGTGACTTACAGATTGGAATTACCCCCAGAGTTGGAAGAAGTTCATCAAGTGTTCTATGTTTCTATGCTTCGAAAATATTTAAGTGATTGCTCCCGTGTCACCCCTATAAAGGATGTACATGTCACAAAAATCTATCATACGAGGAAATCCCTATTGCTATTCTAGATCATCAAGTTCGAAAGTTGCGGAACAAAGAAGTAACTTCGGTTAAGGTGTTACGGAGGAATAATAATATGGAGGAAATGACATGGGAGGCCGAGGAGGACATGAAGTCTATATCCCTATTTATTTCAGGCTTTAGGTTTATATCGACACTCATGCGATACAAATTTTTTATTTATGTCCTATTCATCGAGCTTATCTTATACATCTTGTTTAGGTAATATTGTTGAGGCAGGTGTGATAGAGGCATCCCAGGTTGTAGCAATTGACAATTGAGGTGAGCTATGGCTAACTCCTTTGATTTTTGCATAGATGGACGGTCGTGTGGGGCCGATATTGCTATGTTATACTATACTGTTTTGTAGCCCTATGTGGCATTGGATGTGTATTCTGGTAGCTTGACTTATTTTGGATAGTCTTGTTTACAGAGGAAACTCTGCTGAAACTTTTAGAAATCTTAAGAGTTAGAATATTTTCTCAATATACGAGGATGAATGTTCTTAAGGGGGGAGGATGTTACACCTCATGTTTTCATGCATCGTCGTTGTCATAACGTAGCCAGCATAGGTCCAGAGATGATGAGACCATTCCAATAGGCTTATAAGGGTTTATAGACGTATCGAGTAAGTTTCAAGAAAGTTTAAGACTTAACGAAGTAATAAAAATAAGTTTCGACGAAAGTTTGATGAATCGTCACCTCTCGGAGCACTCTTTGAATCGCAGAGCACAACCTGCAACTCGTAGGAGGTGTTTCAGAGATGTTTAAGAATTGCAGGGGTTGACTGAGAGTTAATGGACACAGGACATGTCCTGCGAGACGCAGGAAGTTCCTGCGAGTTGCAGGATGTGTCTCGGGCATATCAGTGCCAATTTTTAATTTTCATATAAATAGACCTCTCTTCAACCAGAACTTCATTTCACAACCCAAACTATCTCAAATAGTCTACAGGAATTCCAAGTGAACCAAGGTGAAATCAAAGATAAGTTACGCAAATCCAACGTGGGGAATCCCGTGAACATCATTAGATTGTTTCTTTCCTTATCGTGACGATTTTGGAGGAAGCTTACTGGTGAAGTAATCTTGGAATTAGAGTATTTCTTGTGGTTTAAGGTAAGTTCTATTTTCTCCTCCTTGTTCTTGAGCTCTACAAGTTATAGAGAGTGGTTTTTTTGCTATTAGCTTGCTAAGGTGATTGTTGGAGATATTAAATTATATTTTATTGTATTATTGGGTTGCTTGTATGAAGTTGTGATTATGAGATAAAGTTGTTGGGTTGATGTTGATGTTGTGGAGGTTGAGGAGGAGTATTAGGAGGGTTGATTGTGTTGTTTCATGTATTGGTTTCCATGTAGAAGAATATGTAAAATCTACACATATAAGGTGTTCGAAAAAATGTCTAAATATACTTCCTTGCAAGATATGAATCCATTATTGATACAAATCATTCGTATAATATAGATAATCGTTCGTAGAGCGTACGAGAACTTGAGGAACTCCGATATCTATGACGACAATATGTAGGGCTAACTTCTTTCTTTGGCATGATTTGGTATAAACGCCCCTTTAAAATAACACTCTTCTTGTTAAGCTTGAGATGACCATGTCCCTTGTATGCCCCTTAGCAGTAGTACTCCCCGTGTTCTATACATCTCTTGTTAATTGGTTGAAGGTTGATGAACGTAGTGACATTAACGACAGTTGGAGGATAACGATCATAGGTCACATCTACTCTATTTTTGGTGTCATTTGATGTTTTTCCTACATTGCACTTATATATATGTATCTATTTTCTTACCGAGCCGCGCTATATACGGCCGGGCAGACACTTATACGTGCACACCACTGCAGTTGGGTATGACATTACCGAGTTCTATATGGTCGAGTACGTTATGATGAGATTTGCCCCACAGAGCGGCTTGATATTATATTATATGGCCTCATAGAGTGGCCTGATTTACTTTCATGTATAGAATCAATATTATGTCAGTTATATGCCCTCAACGACCTTTTCTGAATTTCAGGTTTACTTCTGTACCCTTATTTGCATTACATTCCTTATTTATATGCTCTACCTGCCTTACATATTCAGTACATTCTTTCGTACTGACGTCCCTTTCTGGAGCGTTGCGTTTCATGCCTGTAGGTACAGATAGACTGGTCGACGTACCTAGAGGTTATTGTATATATGTTTTGTGTGGCCTTGTCAGCCCTTGTCAGTTGCTGATACGCTTGTTACGGCCTTGTCAGCCTCAATTTATATATATATATATGTTATGGTTGCTGGGCTTCTTCTGCTTGAAGGAATGATCGCATTCTATCCCATCATTGTTATTGGGAGGCCTTATCGGCTCAAGTCTTGTGTCGTATGGTTTAGGTACTGCAGTTGGTATGCTCGGGCCTTAGGGTGCAGGGTGTTGGCCGCACCCCCAAGATTGAGGTGTGATATAATCGACAATGTATAATATTTATACATGGATTATACATTGATATACCGAGTATACATTGAGTTGTAGCTTGGTAAATTTAACGTATAATTAGTGTTATACACGAATATACATTAATAACACTGAATTTTTCATCTATTCGATTGTTTATTGCAACTATGACCCCATTCCCAGAAGCGTCAACCTCAACTGACCTTGGCAAAGAACTATTTTTCCTAGTTCAATTGGCTATTTCTTCTCTTTTTAATTGATAAAAGGCCATTCTCTCTAATTTACTTTTGATGTAAGGATAATAATAATATAATAAGATTGTTGTTGATATTATTATGGAATGTATGAATTTTGAAGTAATCTTTTACATAAAGGAAGCCACCAAATCGTATGATAATTGGGTATGTTGCTCGATGAAGAAACAAAAAGAATAATGAGCATAGCACGAAGCTTTAAAGATGATATCTTAAAGTGTGAAAGCATTTATCTTGGTGTAATATTTGTTATTTGCTAAGAAGTACATCTATCAAAAGATAATAAAGATATCTGGCTAGTCGCAATTGAAGGAGAGGACCGACCGGCTATTTGTGTTTTTATCCCTAAAAAGAACCTATTTGCTATTGAAAATGGTACAACCTCTTTTACAAAAATGGCAATACATTATAAATAAATTATATACTAATAGTACGAAAGGGGCGTTAGTCCGAAAGAATGTACTGGTATGTAAGGCAGATAAAACATAAGTAAAGGCAACAATGTGCAAGAGAGACCAAAAGAATCAACCTATAACTCGGAAATGCCACTGTGGACCATGATATGTATAAGTATACATATATATATATATATATATATATATATATATACTACGTATATAACGTCATAGGCCTCTGTTGGCAACATTATCATTATCATAACCAACTGATCAATTGTGTTATGCTCATCGGAGTGACGTAAGGTCATTACACCTCCGATTATCATTATTTAGCTAACATGTTATTAGATGTCGTGAAACCAATAAGGAACACGGAATACCACATAATGAGAGATAAATCTATGATGCGGAAAGTATCATGCCAAAAGAAAAAAGGAATAGCCTCAACATACCTCTTGTTCACCTTAGCTACGATAGTCCCACAGATTCCATCCCACGCTATACATATATAACTCGAATCAAAATCAGATCAATAATCCAAGAATCAGCTCACTACGACATTTCATCTAACACTTAGAGTGCATAAGCTTCACATCATCCTTCTATGGCAAATCAATACTACTAACACTTCTTCTTCACTTACAACACAACCAACATCGCAAATAACTATACTTCACAATTTTCTTCCCATAAGATACTTCAACAACTACTCAAAACAGTCCAAAAACTACAACTCTTCAATAGAGAACTTCAACCTTAAGTTCATAGGTTTCTTTCATCAATTCAACTAGCTACACATAGATGAGCTAGATTACATATAAGAATAGTAAAATCTTACCTCAAAACAGCAATAATACTCCCAACAAAAAGCTTCACCTCAAGCTCAAAGAAGCTTTTTAACTCAATCAACAAGATAGAAAAGACACTAAGTGGTCTTGATCTTCCAAAAGGGAAATCACTTCACCCACATATGGATTTATTCTTGAATGGTATAGGAACCTTTAAAGAGTCTTTGGGAGGGTTTTGGAACTGCTAAGGATGAGAAATGAAAGACAACGGGGCTGCACCACATTAAGTAGAAATTTGGAAATTTCCCCCGCCCTAGGGGACCTATAGGGGTCGCTTCACGTCAAAACTGGTTGCCTACATAGTCTCGCGAAAAAGATGAATATATCTCTACTCTGACGTCTATCAACGAATTGTTTAATGCACTAGAAACTAGACTCGTAGACATTCAATATGGTAGGTGGATAACCTCGTACTCTAAGTACATTGAGAGAAAAGCTCAGTGAGATCTGACCCAAATTTCAGCAAATTTATGAACGTAACTTGCAATGACCTTTGCCAATTTTTGTTTTAGAACTTGCTTGACTTCAAAACATAATATACGATAATTATACGATTTAAAAACCTTAAAATATGACATCCTTAGAATATCAAGGACTCCTAGGTTTGCCTCGAAAGTACGGGCTATTACAATCCACTTTTCTTCGGCGAACTTTGTTGATTTTTTGATTCGTTCAACCCTAACTCTTATAAAACTTACTTAACACTTGTTTAAACTCATTTTCATCTGAATATGGGATTTTAGTCTTACTGGGCTTTCATTATGTTACTCACGATACATACTAGTGCAAAAAAATACAGGGTGTAACATATGGTTCCATCTATTTATATTTCTAATAATTGTAATTGGTGTTTTTGAGTTGTAAGGGACTTCATTGACTGGGTAGAGTCATCAATTAAGAGAGAAGAGAGAGTCGCCGTTTGTGAGAATTGTTGAGGAAGAGAGAATTATGGTAGGGATTGTTTGGAATTGTTTCTTAGGTGTACAAGTCGTTGTCTTAATGGTTGATCGAGTTTAATAGAGAGTTTGAAAAATTCTTACAAAGGTAGGTCATGATTTTTCCTCCCTTGAGAAAGAATTTTTCCATGCTAAAATACATGTGTTGATTTACTTATTACACAACTTTACCTTCTTATATAGTTGCTCAAAGAACCTGGTTCTTTGAGTGTATAGGTCATAGCCAAACTAAAATTAGACTATACTACAATTAATCACACATTTCAATTTTATTCTTATTTTGCTCTGAAACACATATCACAAATATTCCTTTCGTCCCAATTATGTGACACTATTTGATTGAGCAAAAAGTTTAAAAAATTATCGAAGACTTTTGAAATTTACACTTCAAATAAATTTAGACATTTGTGAGACTATAAATAATCTAATAAAGGATAAAATAAAAATTTTAAAAAAAAATGTTATATTTCTATACTAAAAGGAAAGTGTACTATATAAATTAGGATATACAGTGTAATTTTTTCCATGAATAAACAATTCAGAAAAAGCAACTTAGTTGGCAATGATCAGATTGTAATCAAGAGCTAAGCATGGAGCGTAACTACTCAAGAACGTGAATGGGAAAAAGATGGTGCATTAGGAAGATTATAACTCAAGATCTTCTATATTAGGTGAGCTCTTAAGGTATCACCAATAACAATGTTGTGGTGTCTCTAGCAGCAACTTAGCATCAACACTGTCCTCCATTCCAAGGGATGCAAGCTTCTTCTACTCGATTTTCCTTCGGAATGATTGAGTTCTCATCGTTCTATCTCTCGTAATTGTCATAGTCGCTTATCGCTTGGAAATTTGGGACGGAGAATACTGGTTTCAGCTTGTTAAGGTATGTATAACCTTCCTAACTTTATAAAAGAGACCGTCATTGAAATGTTTATCCCATAGAACTAGCGGGACGGTGATCGAAAGCCGTGAGCCCGAGTTGTTGAACTTGTTGTGGGTTATTTGTTCTATTTAATTGGGGTTGTCTTGTGGTTGTGTTGTATTTTTAGGCTGATCTTGGTATGGTAAGGTGATGGAGATATGGATTGATGGAGTATATGTATTCTTGTTGTTGTTGTGAGAATATATATATATATATATAGCGAGCTTGCCACTCGTCATGTTATAGTCACACCTTCCCTTGGTTTAACACTAGCATTGTCATCATTTCTTGTAGATTAAGGTGTAGATGAGGATGATTCTGACACCGTTAGTGGAGGATAGATAGTAAAGATATGTTAAGACTATCCTTTCTTTCTTTTAGGCATGACCGGAATGTAAGGGAAACGAAAAGCAACGTCCCTCCAAAAATGATTATATTCATTTTATACGAGGTTGGATCAGTCCATTCCACAGAGCGCTACCGACGATCCAATATCCAACATTGCATTTATTTCTCCAAGGTATAGAAACCTACTCCGACAACGGCCCAACCGACGAATCTAAATTCTCAGCTACCCTAACATTTATTTCCATTTAGTTCTTCTCCAAAACCCAAGCATTAGTAATTATTTTCAATTAACACCAGAAATTTCACTGGCTAAGCTATGGCAGAAGAAAGTGGGACCCATAGCAGAAGCACTTGTACGATGAGAGCACTGACAGTGTGACTTTGGATGGTCGTGTATTCCGGCCGAATTCGGAGAAGGGTGATGGGGTGAATGTTGTTGCAGTGTTGGTGCATCCCTATTCTGTGCTTGGTGGATGTCAAGGGTTGATGAGAGGCATTGCTAGAGGTTTGTCGAGTCGAGGGGTAATCGCTGTCACTTGTGACACTAGAGGTGCTGGCAAATCCACTGGTCGTGCTTCCCTCACTGGATCCCCTGAAATTAACGATGTATCTCCGTCTGCAAATGGGTTCTCACCAATTTCTCCACAAACACAATTATCCTTGTTGGTTCATCTGCAAGTCAATTAATATATTACCTTAATGTTTCTTGCTTTAAATATATAATGATTTTCCGATTTAGCTGGATCTCACAATACCAACAATATTGTTTTCAACCGGAATTGCATCTTGAGTTTTCAACTGGAAGTTGAAAATTAATTGATTCCCTCATTTCTATGGAATGGATGAATACGTGAGACTTAAAACTTCCAGCATAGAGAGAAAACCTACGTGCTTTCTTTCATTTGATGAGTAGAATATCCAGTTCTCGTATAAATAATGCTGCCCAAACTGGCATGCACACTACCAGCACAAAAGAATAAAAAAGAAGTATTTTTGGAAAGAAAAACAAACTGAAGCAGCTTTATTCAGTGGTTAGTGCGGGGGGAGTTCCGTTGTAGCCGCACAACTAAAAAGTACCAACAACAACATACCCAGTGAAATCTCACAGCGTGGGTTCTGGAGAGAATAGAGTGTACGCAGATATTAACTCTACCATAGTAGGTAGAACGATTGTTTTCGAGAGATCCTGGCCCCAGATAAAGTACAAACACAAGTAAAGCAAGCAAAGTAAAGTAAGAGAAACGGTCAGATCCGGATAAGAAATTTAAAATAGTACGAAAATGCTGGTATAAAAAACGAATAAGGCATTATAGCGCATTCTGAAAAAAAAAAGAGTAGTAACTAACGCAGGTAAATAAGATAAACAAAGTACACTAGAGAACACATAGCAGCAGAAATCAAACGACAGGAGACTATAAAGCAATACTGCGCTTACTAGTATGATAGGCTAAACGCGCCTACAATAATAACACTACAAATATCAGTTTGTAAGCTTACGTAAGACAACGCTGGACTACCTACTACCCTTATATCATAATCCGTGTCCTCCATAACCCCCTATCTAAGCTCATGTCTTCAGTAAGTTGCACCTGCGCCATATTCCGTTTAATCACCTCTCCCCAATACTTCTTCGGCCTACCTCTACCCCTCCCGAACCCGTCCATAGTTAACCTCTCACACCTCCGCACTAGGGCATTTGTGTCTCTCACATGCACGTGCCCGAACCATCTCAACCTCCCTTTCCGCATCTTATCCTCCACCGAGGCCACTGCCACTCTGTCATGGATATCATCATTTCTAATTCTATCCCTCCTCGTATGCCTACATATCCAACTCATCATCCTCATCTCTGCAAGTTTCATCTTTTGTGTGTGCAAGTCTTGATCGGCTAACACTCCGCCCCATACAACATAGTCGGTCTAACTATCATCCTATAGAACTTGACTTTTAAGTTTTTGTGGCACCTTTTGTCGCACAAAACTCCAGATGCGAGCCTCTATTTCATCCACCCTGCCCCAATACGATGTGTGATATCGTCATCAATCTCTTCATTCTCTTGGATAATAGACATGAAGTACTTGAATCTTTCTTTCTTTGGAATGACCTGAGTACCAAGCCTCACCTCCACGCCTATATCAAGGTCGCTCCCGTTACTGAACTTGCACTCCAAGTATTCTGTCTTGATCCTACTCAGCCTGAACTCTTTAGACTCTAGAGTCTGTCTCCAAACCTCAAACTTAGCGTTTACTCCGATGTGAGTCTCATCAATCAGGATTATGTCATCTGCGAATAACATACACCATGACACCTCCCCTTGAATTTGTCGCTTCAATCTATTTATCACCAAGGCAAATAAGAATGTGCTAAGAGCTGATCCCTGGTGCAGCCCCATCATCACTGGGAAGTGCTCCGAATCTCCTACTGATTGTACCTGGTCTTAGATCCATCATACATATCCTTGATCGCCCTAGTGTACACCACATGTACACCTCTAACCTCCAAACATCTCCATATAACCTCCCTAGGGACTCTGTCGTATGCCTTCTCGAGGTCGATGAAAACCATATGTAAGTCTCTCTTCCTCTACCTATACAACTAAAAAGTAACTGAAACATAAACATACAAAGAGATCTTTACATTGTCTTACAAAATAACAAATGTGACCGTTCATTTGGCACTGCAATCCATTCAACAGCTGAAATACGTTTAGCCGCTTAGATCCATAATCCTAAATTAGACAAAATGGATTGCCTACATATGTTTATGGAAAAGAAAGAAACTAAATAACAATGACATCCTCATCTGGGTGATTTCCAGTGCACCTTGACCTCTTGTCCTCGTCTCAAGCTCCATATCCACACTAAGTGCTCCGAATCTCCTCCTACTGTCTGTACCCTGATCTTGGATCCATCATACATATCCTTGATCGTCCTAGTGTACGCCACATGTACACTTCTAACCTCCAAACATCTCCATATAACCTCTCTAGGGACTGTGTCGTATGCCTTCTCGAGGTCGATGAAAATCATATGTAAGTCTCTCTTTCTCTTCCTCTCCCTATACAACTAAAAAGTAACTGAAACATAAACATACAAAGAGATCTTTACATTGTCTTACAAGAATAACAAATGTGACTGTTAATTTGGCACCGCAATCCATTCAACAGCTGAAATACGTTTAGCCGCTTAGATCCATAATCCTAAATTAGACAAAATGGATTGCCTACATTCTGTTTATGGAAAAGAAAGAAACTAAATAACAATGACATCCTCATCTGGGTGATTTCCAGTGCGCCTTGACCTCTTGTCCTCGTCTCAGGCTCCATATCCACACTAAGTGCTCCGAATCTCCTCCTACTATCTGTACCCTGGTCTTGGATCCATCATACATATCCTTGATCGTCCTAGTGTACGCCACATATACACTTCTAACCTCCAAACATTTCCATATAACCTCTCTAGGGACTGTGTCGTATGCCTTCTCGAGGTCGATGAAAACCATATGTAAGTCTCTCTTTCTCTTCCTCTCCCTATACAACTAAAAAAGTAACTGAAACATAAACATACAAAGGGATCTTTACATTGTCTTACAAGAATAACAAATGTGACAGTTAATTTGGCACCACAATCCATTCAACAGCTGAAATACGTGTAGCCGCTCAGATCCATAATCCTAAATTAGACAAAATGGATTGCCTACATATGTTTATGGAAAAGAAAGAAACTAAATAACAATGACATCCTCGTCTGGGTGATTTTCCAGTGCGCCTTGACCTCTTGTCCTCGTCTCAGGCTCCATATCCACACCATCATGATTGCTCCGGAGCAGATTATTTCTACGGAAGAACCGGTTGCTCCCCACCTAATCATATAAATTATTAAAACCGAAAAAGATCAGAAGATAAATGTATATGTTTCTCTAAATCAAGCAAATATTTGTGTATTGCATTCATCCGTTGTCAAAAGGAGGGTCAATCAAAGAATACAATCTCCATTGCTGCATCTTCCAACATTTACCGAAATCTGCTCACTGGATTCACTACTATGCAAATATGGACCGATGGAAAACTCTTGTACGACTTAAAACTTATTTTGACCATAGGTTTTCAAGATCATAACGCATGTATGCTTGCTAGACTAATAATAGTTCTTACAATGAATTAGATCAGGAAATTACGATCCATTTCTTACAATGAGTTTCACTGAAGAGTTCACTTAAATTTTCTAGCAGCAGCTAAGTTTTAGAAAACGAACCCAAACTTCTGAAAATCCAATTTGGGACATTGTTGGAACAGAAAGTTTACAATTTTTATATGGGTAAAAAAAGTATACAGATGATCATTGGCATGTCTTCAGACAGGGTTGAAAAATGTTCTCAGACTTTTGCAAAAGCTTTTTTCTCAACCAAATCACTAAATAAAAGTAATCTAATTTTTTTCAAAAACTGAAAACCACATCCCGAGTAGTTTTTTTTTTTGCACAAAAGCTTTTCAACTTTTCGTCAATGCAGAAACTGAAAAGTGTGGCTTGTTTTTGAGGAATTTTCCCTTACACAATGGCAGTAGAAAAGAAGCTCTCTAACACAGAACATAGTAGGACACAAAGCAATCAAGCAAGGCTCAGATCAATTCAAAACACAAACTTTGGATAAGTTGCACCAATTTTTAAAAAATAACCTAAACTGTAATTATTTCATACCACTTCCACTGTCACAAACATCCGCAAGCTTGGCAATCACATCAACTAAAGCTTGTTCATGTTCCTGTAATAAAATCAGGTTTCAGCCGTCAGAAGAAACAAATATAACTAAAGGAACTGTTGAATTTATTATACCTTGAGCATTTTCTTTGCCTTTTCAATCTCAACTAGATCAGGGTCACTTGCATCAATAACCTTCTCAACCTGATAGGTCGGCAAGGCAAAAATAAAATGACTTAGACGTGATGTATTGTGTATTTGTTATGTATGAGTACTTTAGTTGACCAGGATCCACACGGTATTATACCTTCTTTAACAGTGTTTCTGTGTGGAGTATCTCGATTTCATCTGATGTCTTCCGTACGATTCTATTCTCTGATGCATGAACATCATTCTCAAATTGTTGCCTAGCAAATCTCCTCCCTCTTCCCGCATTTAGAGTATTAACTCCATAGTCTGGCCCACCACCTCCACCTACTCGAGATATTCCAGGATCATCACCTATCCATCGAATATCCACGGAGCGAATCTGCATTTTAAGGAAATAACAAAGTGATTTCACTAAATTGTATTTCCTAATGTCCCATGTTCAAAATGCAACATGATTGTGACGATGATGACTTTCAGAACTCTTTTCCTTGGGAAGGTACAATGTCCTTCAGGTGCTCATAATCAAGAGATATTTCCTTGCAGCAAGTCTGAAGCAGAAAAGAATCCAGATTTTGTAGCCACCATAAGGGAAATGAACAAATTTAAGAACATATAATGGTCCTGATATAGCTAGAAATACATTGGTGCATTAATCACGAAGCAGAAATACATACAAATTCATCCAACAGAGGGCTAAAAGTGGGGAAGGTACACAAACATCTCAAAAGATTCCACAAATGGCACCTGTGTATACAAGACTGCAAGTCCACTACAAAGAGCAAGTTCTAGTTTTCTCTAAGGTCAATTCACTGATTAGAATCATTATCTTGTAGAAAGATAATAATGATACAGCAGTTTAACTTCACAGGTTAAAAAAAAAAAGGAAAAGGGTAAAAAATGTCCTTAAACTATATGCATAATTGAACAAAATTTTCCTCCGTTAATAGTTTGGTCTACAAATGTGCCTAGTGTTACTTAATTGGGTCACAAGATTGGGTAACTTTTAAGGAAAACCATATCTTTTTGTAGGTTCTCTTTTTTGGTATACCACTTGTATACATGATCTTTTTACCCAAACATTCAATAAAATCTTGCACTTCTTGTTCCAATTTAAGTGTCGTAATTTGACTAGGCACATAGTAAAAAAAATCAGATTTTTGAATCTTGTGGTCTTAAACTAAAGATATGTGTAATACACCAGAATTTTCTGGTCCTTTAAATCTTGTGGTCTTAAACAAGACCTGCAGAATTTTGGAATTTGAGAGTTACCAAATATAGAAAGATACATTCTTTTGAAACAGACTAAAATGGGAAGACACTAAAATTGAAATGGAGGGATTATTACTTTATCAGAAAAAAGCACCAAAGTCAAATGTACCACAGATGAAGCAGGAATGTGTAGCCAATTGAATAACAAAAGAGAATACCTCTTTGAGATCAACCCATTCCCAAGTTTCATTTGGTGTATTGATATCATACACCAAAGCATGCCGACCCTAAACAAAGAAAATGCAAGTCAGAAGAGTTTGAAATTCACAGCACAAGCAATTTGTTTGTGCAATCTAAAAGTAATGCAAATCCTAGAGGTCCTTAATTTATATTTAACCTGTATTTAGTTCATGGAACAGCATGTCCCTACTAATATTTTGCTTGTCGATCCACTTCTATCTTAGTTATAAAACAACCAGCATTAAAGCAACTTCTGATTTAAGATAAATATTAAAAACTAAAAGCAACATTGACAATAACAACATAATACCCAGTGAAATCCCACAAAGTGGGTCTGAGGAGGGTAGAGTGTACTAAAAAAGCAACATTGACAGGTTTCCAGAAAAACTTGCCAAACATTAGGATTGCACTGAAATTTTTTAAGTCAACAAGCATTGCCCTCAACCCCCACACCCAAAAAAGAAAGGTTAAAGCAATAGCAAGAAATCTCAAGTGTGAAAAGTTCAATTTAGAAGAACCAAACGGAGAAGGAACGATAAGACATTCCAAACTAAAAAAAAAATTGGCACACAGGGAAATCTCGAGAATTCATTGCCTCGCACTCACTCTCTCCTCTAAATCCTGAGGCTGAAAGAATAGGTAATTCATGTCTCTCCTGTTGTGTCTGAGTGCAACCTTAAACGGTCCCTTCCTCCCCTCCAAAAAAAATAAAAAGAAAGACAATTTGGCAGGCACTTTCTACCATTTTCACATCAGTATGGTGACAGATGATGCACCTTTTTCCCATTCATGCACATTGAATAATCTCCAACATACTAATAAAATCCAGAACATACATCGACAGCGTTATAGTCAGTTATAATGGCCTCGTAGAAATTGTTGTCATCAGGCCACCTAGTCATCACTCTTCTCCCAATCAAGGGGTCACGTGGTCTTTCAGCAAGTTCACCAGAACGAAGAGCACTTGAAGAACCAGGACCAGTCTGCTGATAATGAACGGGCTTTGAAGAGGAGAACACTGGCTGGCCCTATTGAAAAGATAGAATGAATACAAGTTAAAAGATATACTGATACCTTTGACTATAGGAAGATAGCTCCATTAGTTATCAAGAAAACATACAGGTCTAGACCTCAATCCTCCATTTCCTGGTGCTGCTCCCCATTTTGCACCTGGAGTTGTAGGTTGCGTGCTTGCTGCAATTGTCTGATGGTGCAATGACTCTGACGGGGCACCAAGTGGCATAATCACAGATTGTGACATTTTTGGCCTCTTTCTTGGTCCAGAAACTGTTGGACTAGGGAGTTGCTCATGAACAGGTTGGTTTCCCATGGTCTTTCTCCATTCCCTGATCCTATGAATGAGGTTATCTGCATTGACCTTGGTTAGTAGGTCTCTGTGCTCATCGTCTGACACTCTCAGCTCTTTCCTGAGTTCTGTTATCAAGCTTTCCTTTTCCTGAATATTATAGATTCAGTAAAGCATAGTGCCTACTACTCAAAAGAATGTTATAGACAGCCAAAACACTGAATGTAAACGTTTTATACCCATGTAAGAGCATCAGATTGTGCTTTGAAAGCTCGAAGGATTGCACCATATGCTTCCTGCTCGAGGTTGTGAATTTGGACTTCCATATCAACATACATCCTTTGGTATGGGGCTGAACTTATACTAGACCTCCCGTTTCCACCTATAATGCTTCCTGCAGGGGCTCGATTATAATTGAGGCAAATCATCATCAGTACCTACATTAATTGCAAAAAAACAAGGGAAAACACCGTTGAATTGGAGGTAGCTTTTATTAAAAAAAAAAGAATCTGTAAAAAAAGTTATTTAAAAAAAAATGCTTAGTAGCCCTTTTCCACTACAATAACACAGTAAAAGGGTTGGTGCGATGCAAAGAGTTGGTTACAAACCTCACCAAGATTTATATCTGAGATGCTAATAGTGCATCTTTTGATTGGCCCAGGCAGACACTTTAAGCAACACAATGAGCATACTAAATATACAACTCATTCTTCTGTAAGAATGCGACAAGAGACATTAAAGGGAAACAAAGTTGTCTTTTATAGCACGTCACAATGGAAAAAAGTTCGTCAAATAGTCTATCACTTAAATATTGGAAAGACACATTTGAAACATAGAAGGGAACTCCAAATGATTTTGTAATCATATTCATATACAAGAGAGAAAACAGTAAAAGGTCCATGGTTAAAAATATTAATAACCAAAAAAAGCTAGAGTAAATGGGTAACTAATATAATAAGATAAGTCACAAGTGTCCACATCCGCAAGCCAGTTTACATTTTGCGTCTTCTCAACTTTCCAAGTTTTATGTTAACAGTAAGACTTATTTTCCCTATACAATCTTTATTGCAAGTTCTATAGTTTTTAAGGTGTGACAAAGCTTCCAAATTCCATTGCTACACCGACCACAACATGATGGGTGAAAAAACTCTGCTAAGCAAAGAAAGCATCAGACTTAGTCCACAAGATTTATAACCAACAACCTCCGCCTAAACCCATCCCCAATGGTTCCCTAATTTTTCATGAGTTAGCTACTAATATAAGCAGGAGATTTGGAGCATGTGATCGTTTTAAGAAAAAAAAATGGTTGGGCAGTCCTAGACACCATTTATTACATATTTCCTTAAATCGAGTGTTTTCAAAAAATGACAAAGTTCATGGGACTTGAAGCAAAATGCGAGAAGCGAAGTGCACAATTTATGGCAAATTAAAAATATCAAACATATAAGGATTTAGTAATATAATAATCAATTTCAACTAAATTTACTAATTTTAGTTTCCAATATACAATAATGTAGATATTAAGCCAATTCCTCAAAGTTGAGCTTCAAAAGACCAATCTTGTCGGGACCACTTTGTGCATCATGGTTTGAAGAGGATCCTTTTTTTTTATAAGGTAAAAGTTTATAAGCGGATTCTTCTCTAATGGCTTCACTCATGCAGCGATATAACTCCTTGCTTTGCATCGCTTTAAGTGACGAAATGACGACTTTTATTAACGTTATTTAAATCTAGTCTCGAGAAGAGGAAAGAAAATTAAAACCCTTTTCTCCACAGACCAAATGAATGATTGTAAACAATCTGCATAATATATACTCCCTCCATTCAATTTGTTTGTCTAATTTTTGGCACGGAGTTTAAGAAAGTAAAGAAGATTTTTGAATTTTATGGCCTTAAAAATTAAAGATATGTAGAATGTAGGGGTGGCATACGGGCGGGGCGGATATGGGCGGGTCGAAAATGGGTTAAACAAAAACGGATCAATTACCCGACCCACCCATAGTTAACACGAATAAAAAATGGGGTAGCCCGATGGATAACATGGATATCCATATTGATCCATATTATCTAAATTTACTTTAAAGATGTTGGCTTCATGTAGCTAATATGGAGAAAATTAATTTACCTACTTGTCCACAAATCTAATCCCTAGTAAATAATTACACCCCAACATTTGCAGGAAGTATAGAACTTCATAGTTTTTCAATGACACGATCACCAAAAAAATATTTTTCAAAAAATACCCACCCAATCCCCACCATTCGGTCGGTGGGTGGGTGGATGTTGTAGAAAATCAAAATAATTTTTTTTGGGAATACTAATATTTTGTTGGGAAAAAATAAATTTTTTTTGGAGGGGGTGAGTGGTGTAGAAAACAATTTTTTTTTAAAACTTAAAAAATAAAATTTGAAGGGATGGGAAGGGGGTGTTGGGTGGGGTGTTTGGGGGTGGGTTGAGTGGTGGTGGGGTGGTTGGTGAAATGTCACTTGTGGGACTTGTTTTTCCTAATGTTATTAAGAAAGTCATTTTTTTTCTTATTTTCAAGGAATTTATTTTACTAAAGTTGTGGGTTTTATCCATTTTACCCATTAAGTTACCCATATCGGACCCATTTTAAATGGATTGGATATCCAACCCATTTTAAATGGGTTGGGTCGGGCGGATGTCCATTTTTTTAATCCATTTTGCCACCCCTAGTAGAATGTATCAAAATTTACTTTAATCATGTGGTCATAACCGCTTCTCCCCCCCCCCCCCACCCCACCCCCATCCCAGTCTTTAAAGGAAACTAAAGGAAAATAATAGAAAAAGGACACACAGAAGGAATTAGCCATTAACTCCAGACTTGAAAACTATATAAGGGAATGAAAAAGCAAAAGGAAAGATAGAATTAAAGACGTGACTTTTCCAGAAAAGAAAAATGTTACAGACAGATTTGCATTTCAGCAAGTTGGATGTATCAGGATATCTGTGATAGAAATTTTCTTAAACTATAGATGCCATATATTGAGTTTAGAACAAAAAAATCCACTCAATCAGCAGTCTTCACCATTATATAAAGACAAACCTCTCTAAGAATAGCCTCATAACATAATGAGCAGACAAAAATAAGAAACTTCATGGAATCATTCAGACTAGCCAAAACCAAATACGAAACACCTAAAGTGGAAAGGGAAAAAAAACACGTTACAACATAAATCATTATAACATAAGAGAAAGGCCACAGACCATGCCCTAGTTTCTTTGTCCATAATTTTAAGCGGAGTTTACAACAAATTTACACAATACAACCCGTTTATGGGAAACCTAAAATTACAATCTTAAACAGTATGAGGACATGATTAACTTTTGTTCCTCCCTAGAATAACTCTCAAGAAAAGGGTCGAATTCCTTGAAATGATAACATACATACCCAAATTTGAGAAAATTTGAAGGGGTTTAGGGAAATTGGCAAAACCCTAAGCCTAGACAAATAGGGGAAGAATTCAGGGACTTACCGCTGCTGTCTAAAAAGTTCATAGTCCATATACCACGAAACTAGTAAAGAAACAACATATCTTCAAAATGGGTCTCCGTGTTAATAAAAAAAGCTTCACAATTTGATGAATCCTGTCAAACGGAGAAAAGATTGTTGCTTTTTGATGGACCTGCGTGATATCTCACTATATATATATACTGAAACAAACACAGATTCGACGTTCCTACGGACAATTAAAGACCGACCAAGAGGGGGGATTGGGTTGAAGTGAAAGAAGAAAAGATTCAAAGGGATGGGAATTTATAGATGTAAACCCCAGTTGGAAAAACGTAGAACAAGAAAAACAAAATTATGGTGTTTTCTAGTTCTAGGAAGAAAATTTATATTAAGGGATATTTAATTCATTTTCCTTCGACTTACCCTTTGTTTCCATAAAAAATAAAATATGTGTTATAAATATTATTTATTTATTATTATTATTATGGATCTCTATTTTTGAAGAAAAGTATGTTGATTTTTTTTATAAATAGAAAGATTCTCTTTATTGTATTAACATTATTAAGAGAAAAAAAGAACTATATCTCTTTCTCCATAATATTCTTGTTCTAATTTTATTATTTGTTAATAGAGCTTTAACCATGCACTTGAAGTGAGTTTACTTTTCTTTTTAAGTTCTAACCTCTAATTTACCAGATACGATATGCTATACTTTGCAAGCATAATTATTAGCTTTGCTTGTTACTATCCGTTCTTATCAATTCTATATGTATTTAATTACTTAATTTGTATTTGGTTCCCATGGTTTTTTATTTGCACAAAAATTGATGAAGTAATTACAATAGTGTATTATTTCTTTCATATAGATGAATCAATCAGTGTTTTTAAAGGCGTTTTTGGGGTGAGTTCTGGGGCGAGCTTCGGGCAGGACGTACCACAAATGCTTCGAGATGCAAATAAAAGGCGTAGACTCATAGAGTGTACGCTTTAGAATTTGGGGGTAAGCCCCGGGCGCAAAAGCATAAGCCTAGGGTGTAAAGGCGCACGCTCCTAGCATTAAATTTGGTTTTTATTATTTTAAAAGTATTTTTTATATAAATTATAATTTTTTATTATTGGTGTAATGATATTTATACTTTATGTTATAATATTTTCATTTTGTAGTGATTTTTTCTAAAATATATAAATAAATAAAGCAACTGTAATAGAAATAACATTGTCATAAATAACCTTTTTAGATGATTATGTCTAACATTGATATGATAGAGATTTCATTAACACTATGTTCCTGAAACAACTTTATTCATTTTTTGTCATTGCTCTTACACTTTTTTCCCTTCTCCTTCATTGAATATATAAATAAAGTGAGTGAAAATATTAGTTGAGGGTGGGTAGTGAAGGAATATATTCCCTTGATTTTTTTGATGAATGATTTACAATATATATTAGGTTACAAGAATATTTACTTTGAGACAAACTAGGTAACTAATTAACCTAATTACAAAAGGATTATAATTCTACCTAAAATAAGAGATATACAATTAATACAATTAATGAAAGAATATTGGAAAATATTCTATTACACCCCGCAGTCGAAGCGGGAGGTTCTCGAACACTAAGACTGACTCGAAAATCATCAAATAGTATGCGCGGAAGTCCTTTGGTGAAGATGTCGTCAATCTGATATCTTGAAGGAACATGAAGGACACGAACTTGACCACGAAGCACTTTTTCGTGAACAAAATGAATATCCATCTCAATGTGTTTAGTGCGCTGATGTTGAACGGGATTGCTGAAAAGATATATTGCATTAATATTATCGCAGTAGACCAGTGCTGCCTTTTGAATCGGCTAGTGAAGCTCAAGCAGAAGGTTACGAATCCGATAAGACTCAGAGAAGACATTGGAAACACCTCTGTATTCGGCTTCTGCACTGGATCGGGATAGTGTAGGTTGCCTTTTAGAAGACCAAGATAATAGGTTATCTTCTAGAAAAATGCAATAATCAGACATGAAGCGTCGGGTGTCAGAACATCCACCCCAGTGAACATCAAAATAGACAGTGAGACTAGTGAGCAAAGACTTGTATAGATGTAATCCGAAGTGAAGTGTACATTGGACGTATCGTAAAATAAGTTTGAGGGCATGCATGTGTGCTTCCGTCGTACTATGGATGTGCAAGCAGATTTGTTGCACGGTATAGGATATGTCTGGTCTCGTGAATGTGAGGTACTATAGGGCCCCAGCCAAGCTACGATAGTGAGTCGGGTCTGAATATGAAGGGCCGAAATCAGGGCTGAGCTTGGAATTGGTGTATATAGGCGTGTGGGATGATTTGCAAGATGTCATGTCTGCACGGTCAAAGATCTCTTCGGCTTACTTCTTTTGACATAGAAATAGGACGCCAGAATGTTGAGTGACAGAGATGCCCAAGAAATAACTCAGAGGGCCCAGATATTTTATAGTAAACACAGAGGAAATGAGAGACATAATGGACTGGCGGAGAGCATCAGATGATGTGGTGAGGATGATGTCATCAACATATAATAATAGGTAAGCCATGTATGTACCCTTGTTTTAGATGAACAGGGAATGATCGGATCTGCTGTGTGAAAAATTGATAGAGGAAACATAATCGGTGAACCGCTGGTACCATGCTCGAAGAGCCTATTTCAGTCCATAGAATGATTTCCGCAACATACACACATAATCCGGATGAATAGGATCCCTGAAAATCATAGGCTGATGCATATATATCGTTTCATGAAGATCCACACATAAGAAGGCATTCTTGACATCAAGCTGATGAATGGGCCAAGACTTGGATATGGCAATATTGAGGACGGTTTGGATGGTTGCGGGCTTTACGATCGGACTGAAAGAATATTGTTAGCATCAGGTGGACGGGGTACTAGGTCCCACGTCTTATTATCAATAAGATCATTATATTCGTCAATCATTGCGGCTTTCCAATTAGGGTCTGACAAGGCATCCTTCGGGTTACGAGGGATAGGGGAATGGACAACTGAAATGGAAAGGTTAAACAACCATTTAGGTTTATGAATTTCGTGCATGACACGGGTTTTCATGGTCTGATGGTGTGTCTCGGGACGCGGATGGGAGGGGGGTTTGCCGCAGGACTGCCGAGAAGAGGAGGAAGGGCAGGGGTGACGGTACTTGCTGGCCGAACCTCGGTTTGCAGAGAGGTGGCTACGGAATCACCCTGAGATGAGCTATTCTGGGCCACCGTCGGCAGAACCGGGTGGGCAGCTAGTCCAAGACTAGCGGATGTGGTGGAGGGTGTTAGGGTCTGGGACGGCGGACTATGTAAATGGTGAATTAGAAGAGGGTTTAGGCCATTATCTATGAAGTCATAGGAATGTCGAGGTGGTGAGTGTAGAGAGGAAAAGGGGAATTGAGACTCATCAAATAGGATATGACGTGAAATAATAATTTTACGGCTCGACAAGTTATAGCATGAGTAACCACGATGATTGGCAGGGTAACCCAGAAACACATACGTGAAAGACCGGGGTTGGAGTTTGTGAGTGGTCGGATGGAGAGGGTAACAAAGACATCCAAAAATAAGCAAGTGTTGGTAGGAGAGGTTCCTACGAAACAGAAATTGGGTGGGCGACAATTGAGTTAGAGACTTGTTTGGGATTATGTTTAGGAGATATGTGGCCATGGAGAGTGCGTAATGCCAGAATTTAGGGAGAATTGAGGCGTGAGCAAGTAGGGCTCGAATGAGGTTGTTTATGGTTCAGATTTTTCGTTCGGCTTTACCATTTTGGGAGGATGTGTGAGGGCAGGAAAAATGAAAGGTAAGATAATTTTTGGAGCAAAACTGTTTGAATTGGTTATTATCGAATTCCCTGCCATTGTCACATTGAAAACATTTAATGCTCTTTTCAATTGTGTTTTTATGAAAAAACTAAATGAAGAAAAAATGGGGTAGATATGGGATTTATTTCCAATTGCAAAAGTCCATAGAAAGTTGGAATAATCGTCCAAAAACAACACGTAATATCGATGGCCAGCTGTACTCAAAATAGGGGATGTCCACAAATCACTATGTATGATATCGAAAGGCATCAAAGTACAATTTGTGGATGCAGAAAAGGATAATTTGACATGTTTTCCAAAAACGCAAGATTCACATATAGGAGTCCTAGAAATACGGTTGAAATTAATAAAATTATTTTTTCTAAGGGAGCGTAAAACAGAGTCTTCCGGATGTCCTAATCTAGAATGCCATAAGGAAGATGAAATAGCAGTAAATGTTGATGTCACTAAGGCTGGATTCTTGACATCGTTTGAAATAGGGTAGAGATCTCCGATGCTGTCACATCTCATTATTCGTCTTCCTGTCGTAAAATACTTTACAGTAAAACCAAAAGGATCAAAGTCAAGGGAAACCCAATTGTCAGTTGTGAAACATCGCATGAAGATTAGATTCTAATGAGTTTAGGGGCATAGAGGATATTTTTTAAGATTAGTAGTGGATGTGGTGGGGATATGGAGGAATGATCATAACCATGAATGGGAATACCTTGTCCACTACCAATGATAATATTCCGATTTAAATTTCTCAAATTGGAATAAGATGAGAGAGTACCTTGTGATTCCGTCATGTGAGATGTGGCGCATGTGTCCATATACTAATTTTCCTTTGGAGTGTTAAGTGACATTGTGCTCAGAGCTTCCTCAATGTCAGTCGGTGTATAAGTCGATGGCAGGGGGGGACTATGCTGTGTAGGCATGTTGTGGGCATAATATGCCAGGTTGGGCCTGTCGGTTCTGAAGTGGAGTCTACGAGGATGTCGTATATGGGCAAGGATAGGAGCTCAAGTGGCCCACCGCGGGTAGGCAGCCCACGGCAGAGGCTGCTGCCATTGCCGCGGTCGCTGCTGGCTATTTCCGACCAACGGGGACTGCCTCTTTACACCGCCATTGTTGCCAGAATTTCTTTTATCGCGGCCCTTGCCGGACTACCTGCTCTGGTGGTTGTTACGAGAGGAAGTAGACTGTTGTGGGTCCTCTGGCAGATGGTTTTGGTTGGCGGACCGGGAGGCCCAGTCGTCGGTGGAGGGCCCAATGGTGGTGGTGAGGGCGACGTCGGTAATCCTGGCCCGAGTGGTGCTGCGCTTGATTTTTCAGGTTTCCTCAAGGATGAGCTTCGAACGGGCCTCATAAAATGGAGGTAACGACGTGCATTGCTGAAGGATGGTGGCAACACTGCCATAGGATTCGTTCAAACCTGCAATGAGTTGCATGACCAATAGCTGATTAATGACTGGTGCGCTGACGTTGGAGAGTTGGTCGGCAAACATCTTGAGTTCTTGACAATAGGCAGACACGTTTGGGAAATCATCGTGATGAATATCCTTGAACTGATTTTCAAGTTATAACGCTCGTTGAGTTTTGTTGTCGTGGAAAATACTGTCCAAACATTCCCACGTTTGGCGGGCAGTGGCATCAGTCTCAATGATGGTGTGCAACAAATCATTAGATATCGTGTCGTATATCCACGGGGGGACGGCTGCGTCCAAAGGAGACCAGAGTGCATCATCAAAAGTTGAAGCCGATGGAAGTATTGAAATAGATGCATGTTCATCCTCTACTATAAAATTGAGGTATGCCTGGACCTATATCCAAACCCAACTGGAGGTCCTTGTTAAAATTACAATCACAATTTGGCAACACAAGCAACCCATTATCTACAAATGTGAAGGGATTCTGTATAAAGGATGCGGAAGGTTAGGTCATACCCTAATAGGATTTACCCACAAAATACCTACCAGATATACTAATGCTCCGGAAACATCAACCTTGGCACATCAATTAGAGGGTGACTGGAAAATAGTCCCCTTCACACGACAAAGGAAAAGCCCACCTTTAAAATTGGAGAATACGACTCTATAGGTAACGATCCCTGTTTAAAAAAGAGCATCCATGTAAAGATGTTTAAAGCGGCCATAAGTAAGGTTCTTGAAACTAAAACTTTTGCCTATAATGATCTACATAACTCCTAGTTTTACCGAGGAAAGGATATCAGTGGTGCTGAAGCCAACGGGGCTAGGACAAAAAAGAAAACATGGGCTAAGTACTTTAGGTCAGCGGCAGGCCCAACCTAAGAGAGAAAATGGTGTGTCTCAGACGACCAAAAAAGTGGGCCAAATAAAAATAGGCCAGAATCTCTTTTGACGTCCCAACGCCTAATGTCAATCCTTTTGATCTCACTCCTAGGCCCATTCCTAAATCTTAGGATGCGCCCCAACTGACCAAAGCCAACTGGTGTCAAATGAAAAGACCAAGAAATCTTTCAAGGAATAAAACATAGAGGGGAAATGACACCCAAAATAGACCCTTCCCCTCGTAGAACACGCCATCAACAACCTTCTCCCTCTAAAACAACTACTCAAGCCCCCAAAAATATGCTAGCGCTTTTTCCCCAAGGTAATCATACCCCTGCCAATGAATTGACAAACATTGTCATGTTTGAGGGGTTATCATTAATGTCTAAATATAGACATGATAAGGAAGAGGTTATATTAGATAACCTCAATATTAATCCTTCCATCTCATCTCTTTCCTCTGGTAAATGCTCCAAAACTTTGAAAAAAGAAAAAAAAAGCCACAATCAGTGTCTCAGCCTCAACCCCATTACACCTAGACCACTCTCAAGCATAATGACTAGAAGTGGGGCTCCATGAACAAGTCATCACCTTGATCTTAATGGTGGAGGACAAGTCAGTTGAGAACATTATGCAGAATGCAGTCTTCCTGGCTTATGTTGTCATAGAGGTCCTGAACCAACACTGGCTAACTATAGCTACCATCTCTGGATGACCACATAGATGCAAACGTTGAGTCAGAACATGCAGAAGAGTCTCATCCCTAAGACAGCCTCAACAATCATAAACCAGGTATCCCAAAATATATTGATTTTTTTGCCACACCTAGTTGTTCAACTTATGCAACACCTAATTTTGGCCTATAGGATGAAACAAGTTACTCTACCTGTTCTAAGCATCGTGATTGCAAAATAGTAAAGAACAGTAAAGTAAATGACACAGTATTTTTATGTGGAAACCACCCGGCTTGCAGGGCAGTAAAAACCATGACCTACACTTCTGTAGGATTTATCCCCAAACTCCACTACAATGGTGAGCCTTTGCAAAGTCAAGTTACACACTTTGTAACCTAGGAACTACACTCTAATTCCTATCTCACTAATCTACCCGGACTAGTAAGCAACATTCAAGTTAAAATCTAACTTGAAATTAAATTTGACAACATTTTTATATCTATACATTCCAAGTTAAATTAGATAAGTATGATACAAAATCCTGACAAGTATAGCCCTTAATCAACTGTCTTGCATGCCAAGTCTTTTTCATAAAGAGCATAAATCCTAGTAGCTGTAGGATTTATTTGGAACATATTGTTGGACCTAGTTCAAATATGTGGTACTCTAGACTCTGAGTCTTCAGACTGTTCTGAGGTGGAACATGTCCAAATTCTTCTTCCACCAATCTCTACTCATACCTACAACACCTAACTCTAACCTGCTTTTGAGATGTCGAATGAAACATATTGACAGACCTGTTACATTCATCATGTGTTTATCTGTGTCTATTTATCTTTGATTGATCTCTTTATATCTTCTCCTAATCTCTCCATCCTTGATCATTCATTGACTGCACCTCATCTATTCATCCTCACCCTCTAATGACTCCCTGAGATAAAATATGTTTACATGCTTGTTCTATTCATCATTGACTTTCTCTGTAGCTGAGTCATTTCGTCCTCCGTTATACTCGTTTGTATATGTTTCTGTGATGGATAACTTCCATAGACCTGATTTATACGTTGCCATGCATGCAACCTTTCAATAGAACATATCTTTAGACCCATTCTGTGCATTCTTGCTCTTTTAGATATTTCCTTATGTTTGGAACCTCTATTTGTATCTCAACCATCTATCTAGCTTAGTTCACATATCACATGTATCTAGACCTGGCATCTTGCATACTCATTTATTCAATCATAAAAACTAATCAGCAAAACTCAGATGCGTTAATGTCAACATATACCTTTCTTCCCAATTTCAATCCCAAACCTCTTCCAAATGATTCTGACCTTTATGCAATGGAGTGAAAACCAACCATCTAATCCCATACATATGGACTGGTAGTAGTGACCACCACTCCTTTCACGAGGGAATTGGAAGGAAGGGCAAAGACCCTGGAAACACTAAGGGCCAGTAACAGGGAACTTGATGCCTTACTAGCTTCAATGAAAGTTCCCAAGTAAAATGCCATAACTCTAGAAAAACCTCACATAATAAAGTTCAACGACCATCTTAGCAAGCTGCTAATCATATTGTGTCCTCAGGACCTTACATGTTCAATCCAGAGGTCAAAATCCCTCTGTTCCTTGAGTTTGAGGAACTTCACAACAATCTTGAATCCCCTATCAATCAAGAAAAAAAGGGACAATCGTAGTAGAAACAACCCCCCACCCAAAGGGAAAGAGGAAGGGTGTTGAGTAGCTGTTAGCTCAATATATCATAAGATTTACATTGAAGTTTTGATGATTAGACAAATAATGTACCCAAGGCAATCAAAGGGAGATATAAGGAGAAATTCATTTGAAGAAGCAATTATCTAATCAGTTCTCTAAAGAACTTAGTGAAACAGTCACAACATTAAGAGAAACTACTCAAAGGAACAAGTCCTTACCTAACTTGAGACTTAACCTATTTCATGTCGACATTGGAGAAGATAGAATATTGACTAATTCCTAATCAATGAAGATTTGGATTTCAGTTATGGTAATATTTTACAGTATATCATAAGTTTATCGACATGGAAATTAACATTATAGCAGAACAAGGAAACCGACACGCAAAGGTGGAAAGAAAGGAAGATCCAAGTCAAACAAGGTTTTAATTTTCGAGTACAATTAATGAAACCAAAACCTTTTTGGATTCAATTATTGAAACCGGTGACTACTACTATATATACATAATACGAAAGAGATTTGGAACTCAACCACAAAGGCAACATCTACAAATTCCAATGAGAGACAAGAGTGAGCACAATCAACATCTTCATCTCAAGAGAGCCAACTATCCAATCAATAAAGAACCTCTAACATATGAAGAATTTATCCATTTAGTTTTTATGTTGTAATAGTTAGGTTCTTTTGTGGTCCTTTGCAAGTATTGGTGATACATGTTCGTTGGTTGTTATATTTTGTTACTAGAAGATTATAAACGGACCGTTAAAGAAACAAGTCCCTTAGGTTTGACAAGGAAGTTGTAACCTTTCTATCTGCTTGGTTACAGTGAAGATTCTGGGTAAATCCTATAGGAAGATAGGTCGTGATTTTTGACTCTCTTGAGCAAGGAGTTTTCCATATGAAAATTCTTGGGTGGATTATTTATATTTGCTGCATAACCTCCGTATAAAAATTGTTCTAAGAATATGATTCTTGCAACCTATAGGAGTAGCCCGATCCTAACAAGTGGTATAAGAACTAGACCTTTCTACACATCCTAGTAACTAAAAAGATGGTGTCATCCTACGATACAAGAAGGTCAATCAACTACATGACCAACATACTTCAACAAAAAATATTATGGCTGGTGGAAAGCAAGAATAAAAGACTATATAAATAGCGAAGATCTATAGCTTTGAAAAATCATTAAGAAAGGACCAATTTTTCCGAAAACATCAAAGTCCGCAGATGGCAAAGAATCAACATCGACATCCATACCCAAAGATAAAAAGGACTATACAGAGAAAGATTTCTAGGCCATCAAAAAAAATGAAAAGGTCAAAAAGATACTTATATGTTCATTTGTTATTATATTTTGTAGGATATTTTAGACAGATTGTTGAAGAAACATGTCCCTTAGGTTTGACAAGAAAGTTGTAATAAGTTGTGTTTTTTGACTCCCTTGATCAAGGAGTTTTCCATGTGACAATTCTTTTGTTGATTATTTATTTCCACTGCATAACATTTGTATGCAAATTGTTCTAAGAATATGATTCTTGAAACACAAATCTCCTAACAAGTGATATAAGAGCTACACCTTTCTAAAAATGCTAGTACCTTGAAAGATGGAGACACCTCCAATGATACAAGAAGGTCAATCAACCACAATACCACCATGCTTCAATGAAAATTATTATTACTGGTGGAAAATAAGAATAAAATATTATATAACTAGCAAAGATCTAGAGCTATGGGAAATCATTCAGAAATGACCAATTATTCCCAAAGCATCAATGTCTGTAGATGTCAAAGACTTAACATGTTATACTTCGTAGTTTTGTATGTTAAGATTCGTCGTATGTTAGTCATCATAGTTTTGGACATCAGGATTATTTTTGAGGTTATACGATATTAGACATGCCTATTGTTACATCCCGTATTTTTGTTCAACGTATACACGACTAAGTTGAGGTTGATGAAAGCACTTCAATGTGAGAAATAGGATTTTGGGTAAATAAAAATGAGTTGCTTGCTTACCCCACGTGCCTGCTTCACTAACTTACTTCCCTTCCTACTTGCTTGAGCTACTTGATACATATCTTAACTACAAAGTAAGGATGAGACACATGTTAAATTCAATGGACCAGTAAGTGACACCTATTAATTATGCAAGTAGGTGACAAGTAGGTGCATCACCTACTTGCTTAAAAGGAAAGGCCAAGATTAATCCCCAAAAAAAGGCACATTGAGGGCAGCTAAGGATTGCAGATTGACAATTCTTATGGGAAGGTCACGGGTGTGTTGAGGATTTTAGTGAAGGTCGGGATTTAGTGATTTGATAGTGGCAAGGCCACAGAATATACCTGAACCAATGAGGTTCTTGGTAGGTGTGTTACAGCCGAACATCATGGTGTTGATCGCTGTTTCGGGTAGTTGTATAGGGAAATGGGTTAGGGAATTTTATGGAGTTATTGTAGACACGTTGAGGATTATTGTGGTGGTCAGGGTGCAGTGGTTTGCTGGTGGAGGTTGTTAGGACTGAAATGGAATAGTGAAGGGCCTAAAAGAGGACTCGGTGGAGACGTTGGTGTGGTTGGTTGTGTTGAGGGCGGTTATGGGCAGTGGCCTTTTGTGGTGATGTTCGTGAGATGTTGTGGGAGGTGGTGGAGGAAAGAAATAAGTAACTTGGATGGGGAATGGACATGGAATGCTAGAAGCAAGTCCGAGTACAACCAAGTTATGATCGGTCGATATGGAACACGGATAATGATGCGGGTGTTTTAATGCCCGAGTCGACACCAAGATGAGAGTGACCAATTCTACAAGGACTTGATCGGGGTTGCTAAGTATAAGTCCGAATGCAAACCAAGTAAGGGTGGCCAAAAACCTTAAGATAGACCCTAGGCTTGGGCTTGGTTGGATCACACAAGTTCCAACGTCCACTCGCACCAAGGAGGGGGGGGGGTTCCTTAAGCATGGGCTTAGTTAAGTCACAAAGTCTTAACCAAAATTAAATCAAAGGGAAACCTTAGCTTGGGTTTAACTAGGTCACACAGTCCTAGCTTCAACTTGCACTAAGGGGTTTGTCTCACATAAGAACCAAAGGTCCTCCCGGAGAACCAACTAAGAATAACAACCCCGGGTTGAAAGACTTAGCTTTGTGAGTAAAACTCAACTTTAATATATCAACAAACTCTGAATATTTACAATGCCCTAATGGTCCTATTTATAGTAGTAAATGGACCATTCTAGAAGACAAATTAAAAGCCACAAATTGCATGTAAACTTTCGGCCAAATATGAATAAATGGGAACGGGTTTTGGGTTTACTTGGTGACTAAGGGTGTTTCGTCCAAACCAAGTCTTGTATTTTCTTGGGGACAAAGGATGAACCCAATCCTTTCACACCCCCTTTGTGGATCCCATGAAGAAGAATGCATGAACTTGGGCTCTTCATAAATGTCATCTTCTTGGAATAGGTTTGGAAGCTTCCATTCTTTGTATTTTCTTGATGAACCATTCGGCCAACTCTTGATCTTCCCCTTGGTCGATTTTAAAGTCTTCAAGGTAGCCTGATTCATGAACTAGTTGGTTCATGAATTGTCTTCTTGGAAGTCTTTTCTTCTAGATTATTCTTGCCCCTTGTCCTCTCGGCTTGATCACTTCACACAACCTAGTCACCTTGTCTTATTACACGACATATTAATGATGTCTTAAGGGGAACTAGAAGTTATTACATGGTTGCCCTATGTCCTAAGGCAATTTAATAGTTAATCTAGGAACTAAAGGAAAACAACAAGCTAAAAGAAATACATGGTCTCGGCCAAGACCAACAAGAAGGCCGAATAAAAACATATTTCTTCTTAAAATCTTAAAGTCTAATTTTCAATCCCACTCCATAATCCATACCATATTAGACACATATTCATAGGCCAATTGATAATTTGTGGAACTGCGAGCATATCACCTTGAGGATTAAATTGGAACTTTGAGCTCACGGGTTTTCATACATCAATCTCCCCTTCTTTGAAAGAATTTTCCCTCAAATTCGCGCCATCTAATTATGGTAATGAGCATTGAACAACAAGTGTTGATCTAATACTTCCACCATTAGATAAGTCCAGAAGTTTTATCTTGTAGGCGCCTTCCTCTATACTTTCCAAATAGGGATCCGAACACAAGCCAAACAGTTTTGAAAAATGATGTCCTTATTGTGGCACGAATCCCATAAGGTATAATGCCTTACCATAGGTAGCATAATATCATGCACCATTCAATCTTGTGCTCCGGCAAAAGATGGCAGCAACCCTCATTTTATGTTTGACGTCCAATGGTCCTTCACAGCTTGGCATAATTAGGACCGGAGCTTCCTAAATCATTTTCTTTACGGCTTCAAAGACTCTTGCTGCTACTCGAAACTATTCATACTCATCTTTTTTTATTAGTTCATTGATAGGGGCAGAAAGTGTGCAATAATTCCACACGACATGATGAGAAGAAGAAGCCGAATCAAAGAAACTTTTTGCCACAATGACCCCCATAGACTTGGACCACCTTTGGCTAGATCCCACAGTGATTAAATTTTCACATATGCCCTCGGGTGATGTGGTGTCACCCATGGATTGTTGTTGATCTTGTGCATGAAGCTCATGGTAGGAATTGTAGCGTTGCACAATGGCATAATGGAGGTTTTGCCCTGTGGTGCTCTTGGGTAACCAAGACGAAGATCTTTCCATGATTGTTTCGGGACCGACTAAGGAGTATACAGTTCTTTGTGGAAGAACCTTCTAGCCCTTTGACATATGGAACACTTTCTTACTATATCTTGGAATTTGGGGTCTCGTTCATGGAACCCCTTTAACACTTCAAATCCCATCGACCTTTGTTTAAGCATGGTCAACATTACGTGTCATCGAATAAGCGTATCCGCCACTCTAATGGACTTGTCATCCTCATGTCTTGTGGAGGATGTGGGAGTTTGGAAGTATGCTACCCACTTAGCATGTTTCGGGTTAAACTCCCTTGGCACCTCATAAGATCCCGTGTTGTAAGTAGAACAAGAAAGCTGTGTATCACCCAATCTTCCACTAAAGGATGCCATGGATTCTTGGCTTCGACATAAGACGTCATAATCATCACATTCAACTCCAAGTTTCGGAATAGGGGCAGTAAGGGCCCAAGAGTTTTGAGTGAATTGACGAGGGAAGGAATCCGAATCACGGAAACCTTTTGCCACACTTCCATTCAACAGTTCGGGCCAACTCCGAAAGGTTAATACCATGGATAGAACATCATACATACCGTCAGATGATGCGATGTATCCCATAGGTGGTTGTAGAACCTTGTGTATGGAACTCATGAGAGGGTTTGGAACATTGCACAACCCAAATGGCATCACAAGCCATTCGAACAAGCCATGCTTGGTGTTGGATTCTATCATCTCTTCACCTCCTTCTCGGGTCTCCATGTATTGGTAGCCATTTCTAAAATCTATCATGATGAACAATTTGGCTCCACTTAGTTCATCAAAAAGGTCTTTCAACCTCGGCATAGGAAGTTTGTTCCCCATAATGAAGTTGTCGACCTCTCAGCTCTCAATACATGCGTACCAAGTTTCACTTTTCTTTGGCACCATCAAGATCGCTGCCTTGTTTGGATTGGGGCTATCGGCTTGATGATTAAGTAATAAACTTCTTGGAAATAAACCAAGAGTAGGTTCAATACTTTCCACCATTGGTGACCCGGTTGCAAGCTCGTCCGCACATATAACTTCCAAGGGCTCATCCAAGTCGGCATCTCTAGCACTCCCTTTCTTAAGTTCTTTCTCTATCTTTCGTGCATCAAGTAAGGGGGTATCAGTTTCCTCTCATTATTCAAGTGGTATGGATTCCATCATAGCCAAATAAAACCCACACTCCCGATATTCTTCTCTAAGCACGTCCCAAGAATTAGGACATTCACTTACAAAGTGTCCTACATTGACATTGGAAGCATTTTTTTCGCTTTTTATCTACCCCTTTTGTAGCTTCTTCACGCTCTTGGGTATACAATGGATTAGTGAATATAGTTCTTCCCCTTTCTTTCTTTTACACCTCATGTTTTCATGTATCGTTATGACGGGAGCGCCTTGCTCTGATACTAATCTGATGTATGTAAGGAAGGGTGAGTGAGGGTATGTTGGTCTGAATTTTTCAGGGAATAAGTTGACACGAAAGAGGACTTGAGAGTGAGGGTCCTCAGGTTCCCGGCTTAGCCAACAATGGGATACTGGGTGGCTGTTTCGAGTGGATTAAGGGAGATTTGGATTTGGGCATTTTGTGGGATGGTAGCGGGTGTGTTTAGGGTTTTATTTAAGGTCGTGGTTTGGTGGTTTGATAGTGGTAAGGCCACAAAACAGACCTACACCAGTGAGGTTCTCGGTAGGTGTGTTACGGTTGGGCAGCGTGGTGTTGATGGCTGTTTCGAGTAGTTGTATAGGGAAATGGGTAAAGGCATTTTATAGAGTTGTTGTAGACACGTTGAGGGTTGTTGTGGTAGTCGGGGTGTAGTGGTTTTCTAGTGGAGGTTGTCGGGAGTGAACTGTAATAGTGAAGGGCCCAAAAGAGGACTCGGTGGAGACATTGGTGTGGTTGGAATAGTCAACTATATGCCCTATTTTTACCTTTTAGAATAAGCAACAAGAAAGACACAAACAATGTACCATTCGACCGAATGGGAAATGGGAATTGGTTCGGCCTATTGGGGGAGGGGGTGGGAGGGAGTACCCAACTCTTCATGTTCTCTAGGCGACTCTTTTGTGTCATCCATGTAGATACGTGCATGAACTAGCTAGTTCATCAATTACCTCATTAGTAGCTAGGTTCGATCGAGAATAGGAAAGGGAATGACTAACTTTTCATGTTTTCTAGGCCACCCTTTTGTGTCATACATGTGGATTAGTGCATGAACTAGTTAGTTCATGAATTACCTCCTTAGAAGCTTTTCTTCTATATGGTTCTTGGCCTTGTCACCTTATTCTATTACACGTCGTATTAATTATGTCTTAAGGAGAACTAGTAGTTAAGCTAGGAATTAAAAATAAGCTAAAAGATAGTGGTCTCGGCCAAAACCTACATAAAATCCGAAAATAAACATGTTCCTTCGTGGATCTTCATGTCCAATCTTCAACTCCACTCCATATTCCATTCCATATTAGGCATGTCACCCTAGGACGGTCGACAATCTTTGGCACTCTGAGAAAATCACCTTGCGGCTCATTTTGGAAGCTTCAGTTCACGACCTTCCTTTAATTAATCTCCCATTCTTTAACAGAATTTGTCCTAAAATTCTCGTCAATGCTATGCAATCTTACCATTTCCTTCAAAGGTTTGGAGATCAAACGGTAGAGTTTGGTCATCTTCCCTTGCAAGGCCGCAATATGTGTTGCATCATTAGTCTTGTGACAAGCAATGTAGTGAGTCATCTTTGAGAATCTATCCACAACCATCATGATAGAGTCCTTGCCTTGTTGTGTTCTTCGTAAGATAAGGATGAAATCAAGCTCACACCTTCCCATGGTCGCACCAGAAGTGGTAAAGGAGTATACAATCCTTTGTGGAAGAAACTTTTAGCCTTTTGACAAGTGGAACACCTACTTACCACTCCATTTACATCTTAATCCACCCGTGTCCAGTAAAAGTGTTCTTGTAGAATATTCAAAGTTTCCACTATCCCAAAATGTCCAGCGTGCCCACCCGAATGTTTGAGTGCATTTCATGTACAAACAATTCTCTCATGGAACATTTGGGTACACATAATTTGTTCCCTTTAAAAAAGTAACGTTCTACTATGGAATAAGAACTATGAACTTCATTATTAAATTCTATCAACTCAGGATCTCATTTATAGTTTTCCTTTGGCACTTCTAATCCCACAAGTTTTTGTTCAAGAACGGACAACATTAGGTACCTCCAGGAAAGTGCTTCCGCCACTATGTTGGCCTTGCCATCTTTGTGCCTTGTAGAGAATGTGAAAGTTTGAAAGTATGCTACCCACTTAGCATGCCTTGGATTCAACTTTCTTAGCCCATGTAAATACTTCAAGAATTCATGATCCTAATACAAGACAAAAGGTTTTGGCCTCAAATGATGTTCCCATCGGACCAATGATCTCACGATATAAATTTCCTTATCACAAGTAGAATAATTGAGCCGTGCACCACCTAATTTTTCACTAAAGAAAGCAACGGGTCATTTGTCTTGAATCAAGATGGTACCAACACCAATTCCAGTAGCATCACATTCCATTTTAAATAGTTTCTCAATGTTTAGAATAGCTAGAGCAGTGCTTCACATATCCTTCCCTCTAAGGCTTCCAAAGCTCTTTGTGCTCCTTGGTGCTATTTAAACTCATTGTTTCTCCTTTGTTCAGTGATAGGGGCAGCAAGGGTACAACAATCTCGAATGAAATGATGAGAAAAAGAAGCCAAACAACGGAAACTTCTTACCGCACTTACATTCGTAGGCTCGAGCAAATTTCAGATAGTTTCCACTTTTGGTGGACCCATAAGTATGCCCTCGGATGATACTATGTATCTCATGAATTGTTGTAGTACCCCATGTATGAGACTTATCAAAGACCTTAGAGCATTACGCAACCTGAACGGCATCACAAGCCATTCGTACAAACCATACGGGATGTTGAAAGCCATCTTCCATTCATCTCCCTCTCGAATCCTCATTTGTTGGTAGCTACTCCTCAAATCTATCTTGGAGAACAATTTGGCCCCACTTAATTTATCCAAGAGATCATACAAACTCGGCATAGGCAACTTGTACTCCATGGTGATGTTATTATCTGCTCGGATATCCATACACATGCGCCAAGTTTCATCTTTCTTTGGCACCAACAAGGTGGGTATCACACATGTTCTAAAGCTCTCTCGGACAAAGCCTTTGTTTAGCAATTCTTGCACTTGTCTTTGCGACTCCGTAGCCTTCTCCGGATTGTATCTATAGTCTTTCATTGGAGGTAATCCGAGTGCAAGATCATCCATCAACATATCTTCCGATTCCTGCAAGAGTTCCTTCGAGTCAGCATCTTCAACCATATCACCCACAAGACTCTTCTTCTCTTCGCGCACCAATATATCAATAGAACTCCCCTTTTTCGACTCCTCTTCTATCTCTGATGCATTGAGCAAGAGGGCTCCAGGCTTCTCCTTGCATTTCTTGGCATTTTGGATCTTTATTTTCTTCACCTCAGTAGGAGAAATGGTATCAACCGGATCTTATTATCATCCTTTTAAAAAGAATAGACATTCTTTTCTCCATCATGTTGCACCTTCCGATCAAATTGTCATGGCTGACCCAATAAAATATGACAAGTATCCATAGGTAGGATGTCACACCATATTTCGTCTTCATACCTGCCAATTCGAAAATTAACAAGAGCTTGTTGCATTACCTTTAGCTCTTCATCTTCGTTACCCATAGGAGATCATATGGTTTAGGATGGTTCCTGGTAGGCAATTTCAATTTGTCCACCATTTCCACGTAGGCCATATTGGTTCAACTTTCTCTATCAATGATCACGTTGCATACCTTGTTATTTACCTTCAATTGAGTGTAAAATAGTTTATCTCTTGGCATCTCCTCATATTCTTCAAGTTGAAAACACAACGCACGTCAGAGTACTAAACTTTCACATTTCTTTGCAAGATCAACATTTTCCTCTAAGACCTCATTGACTTCGGGTTCCTCAATAACAAAGGAACCCCAACACTCTTGATATTATTTCCTCTCATGCCTTGGGCTGTTTTGTACAACCCTGGACTCGGCATTATTAATCACGGTACGCCCCGTAAATTCCCTTCTAAAGATTTGCGCTTATTTTGCAAAAAGGTCACTTACGATCTTTCAAAGTTCTTTTATGTTAGCCATAGAGTTAAGGCGTGAGACGGAAATGCCTTGCTCTGATACCAAACTGATGTATATAAGGAGGGGATTATGTGGGTAGATTGGTCGAAGTTGGATTGGAACTGGATGGACGAGAAAGTTGGGTCAAGTGGAGGTTGGCAGGTACCGGGCAGTGAGTGTTTTGGTGGGAGGTGTGTGGGTGTCGTCGGGAGGATTCGTGTTGGAGCGTTTGGATGGGATATTCTAGACATGTCGCGGTTATGTTGGTGGACGGTATTTGGTGGTTGGGTGGTGGAAATATGGCAGACACTAATCGGGACAGGAAGGTATGACTATGGAACTTAGTAAGGACGGTGGAGTAGTTTGTCGGGATGTTCGAGTGTTTTTGGGAGGTTTTGATTAATGGCCTTTTGGGTGGAGGTTGGTGAAGTGTTGTGATGTATTGGAGTGAAAGGAATCAGGTAATTTGAGTAAGTATCTAACACGAGATTGTTAGACAAACTCGGGTACGAACGAGGTGATGAACACCGAGAAGACCTTCAATGTATTTGTAACCAATTAACCGGATAGAACCTTGACTTGGTTATAGTTATATCACAAAAGTTCTAACTAGACTTACACCGAGTGTTTGGACCACAAAAGACCAAGGGGTGACCCACAAAAGGATCGAAGTTCGGACCACAAAAGGATTGATGGGCCACAAAAGGACAAACTAAGATAAGCAACACAAAAGTTGAATAACTTAGCAATGTTTGAGTAAAACTAAAATATATTTCACATATCATCAATGTCTATTTACATCAACTACATGCCCTATTTTTACCTTCTAAAAGAGGCAACAAGAAAGACACAAAGAATGTACCATTCGACCGAATGGGAAAGGGGAATTGGTCAGGCCTATTGGGGGAGGGGGGTGGGTGGGAGTACCCAACTCTTCATGTTCTCTAGGCGACCCTTTTGTGTCATCCATGTAGATAAGTGCATGAACTAGCTAGTTCATCAATTACCTCTTTGGAAGCTAGGTTCGGTCGAGAATGGGAAAAGGAGCAATCAACTTTTCATGTTTTCTAGGCCACCCTTTTGTGTCATCCATGTGGATAAGTGCATGAACTAGTTAGTTCATGAATTACCTCCTTGGAGGCTTCTTATTCTAGATGGTGCTTGGCCTTGTCACCTTATTCTATTACACGACGTATTAATTATGTCTTAAGGAGATCTAGTAGTTAAGATTGGAATTAAAAATAAGCTAAAAGATAGTGGTCTCGGCCAAGACCTATATAAAATCCGAAAATAAACATGTTCCTTCTTGGATCTTCACGTCCAATATTCAACTCCACTCCATATTCCATTCCATATTAGGCATGTCACCCTAGGACGGTCGAAAATCTTTGGCACTCCGAGCAAATCACCTTGCGGCTCATTTTGGAAGCTTAAGTTCACGACCTTTCTTTCAGCACTTTAGAAACATCCCCCAAATCTTGTTGTCATGAGTAAAAAACAACTAATTAGAATGCAAGTATGAAACTTAATACATCGTAATATCTGTAAATGAGACAGAAAAGTAAAGGCTAATAAAAAGGAGTTCCAGTGTTGAAAAAGTGTTTACAACTCACCCTAGACTCTTAAGATAGCTATGTAATTCGCCGTGTCTAAGCTCCACTCGAATCCTGATAAGTACCTACACATAAAGGTGCAGCAAGTGTAGAATGAGTATAAGAAGCACGTGTACCCAGCAACATCGTCGACTGACCCTAACTATAGCGGTGGCAAGGATTGGTACTTTTTGATATTTCTCTACTTATTTAGTTAACTAAGGAATATATCAATCGAATATCTAACTATACAAGTTAGGCATAATAGTTCGATTAACCGCAAAGATCATCACTATTAACCAGCCATTTCAAAGTTCCCAACCATACTAAAGGTGCAACCAATTTGCTATTACCGGATCCAGTCTAAACCCCGTTCAGGGCATCTAGTCCCATAAAGTTTCATATTTCAGTCTTACATCAAAAATAAGTTGACAAAGAAAATTCTCTCACTAAAAATTATGCTCCAAGAACCGTCATTGCAAGAACTAAGTACACCACCATTGGGTACCTTTCCCAACCAACTCATGTGTCTGCTCCAGCCACGTTCAATGGGCAACCGTCCGGAGAATCCACCTCTACCATCATAAACACTGCCCAAAACAATGCTGCAATTATACTATCTACAACAAACAACCCTACAATCACAAATACAACAATGGAGACCCAACAAACCAAAGATTCATACGCACAAGTCAATTAAAATGAGAAACCCATAGAATCAAAGCGCAAAAACATTAAACTCAATTACGGACCCTTCGAAATCACCAACGGAGTAGCAGTGGTATCTTTCACATTGGAGGAAGAAGCTCTACTAGCGCATTAATGCCGATTGACATTGATTGGGAAATTTTCAAGGAATAAACCACAAATTGATTCAATTAGAAAAGAAATCAAGCGAGGATACCCCATGAAAGGCGAATTGACAATAGGTCTCTTTGATTCTCGTCATGTGTTCTTGGATTTTACCGATGAGGAAGATTGAATTTTTTTTTATTACAAAAGATATATCCCTTTTGGTAAAGATTCAGTCAAGCGACTTCAAAGGTGGACAAAGGACTTCAAACCCACAAAGGAAACAACCTTTGCGCCTATGTGGGTGATCTTCCCGGGTCTCAAATTGTAGTACTTCCACTGGGAGGCGATATGTAGGCTCGTAGCACCAAAGGGATACCCAATGGCACCAGATAAAGCCATAAACTCAAAAATGAGACCACGCATAGCCAAGGTACGAGTAGAAATTGATCTTGCAAAATCTAAGCTAACTAAAATCAAGATTGTGACAATTGATAAAGAAACTGGCAAGGCTGAGAAAATAATACAACCAGTAGAATATGATGTACCTGATTACTGTTTTAAGTGTATGATGCAAGGTCATAATAACTGGAATTGCAGAAGAAATCAAGGGGAAAATAGAAATACTACTCATGCTGTTCAACAAAAAACTAATACACAAGATACAAATAAAACAAAGGATCCAGTAGTGAAAGAAGTAATTCAAAACAAAACAATGGGGTAAGAGTACAAAAACCCATAGAAGAAAGTATCAGTAGAAACAAAGGGGTTGAGGAAGTAAACATACTAGATTCCGATGAAATGAATATTATTGAGGACAAGGATAGAGAGGAAGGCATTGAGGACTTGGGCAAAGAAACAAGACAAGAGGATATGATCACCGAGAATACTACTAAAAACAACAATGATAAATGGTACTTCACAGAGGAGGATATTTAAGAACTCAGGAAACAAAGCTTAGAAATGGAAAAAGGCAGAGGGGGGTCGTGGCAAACTAAGTCTAGACTTTACAAGCACACCCCCCAGCACCTACCAGAATGAGACCACCATACCAAAAAAAGAAAAACAAAAACAAAAAGAAGGTGTAGTTCAAACTAGATAATGTACAATATGCTTGGACACACACACAGGAAGAAATACTACAAATGAATGAAAGCAGGACTCAAGCCAATCTGCTATTAATACAAGGCAGAGAGGATAAGGAGCAGCCTATAGAAACCAATAATAGTTTTGATGCTTTAACTAACATGGCTACTGGAGTTTTAGGGGAAGAAGACATGGAAGAGATCATGGAGAGAGAGCAGAGCTCAGAGGATAACAACATGAATATCAACAATGACAATATAGAGTTGGACAACTATAGCAACAATAATGACAATTAAGACATCAATACTCATAGTGACAGTGAAGTTGTCTCTAGTAAGGGGGAAATCCTACAGTAAGGAGAAAACTTAAATTTGACAGGGATAGCAATAAGAATGAAGAGATCACAAGCTCTATCAACCTATCTCCTAGAGGAACTAACATTCGTCAAAGAGAGAAAACTGGTACCCCAAAAGGAAACCAGTCACACCATAATCTTAATAATTTAAATGTTTAACTTTTTATCTTGAAATCCATGAAGCATAAAAATAATGGGTGCTGGTGAGAGGCTCAAGAGCCTCAAAAATCAGTACAAGCTTTCATTCATTTGCATTCAAGAACCCAAGAGAAAAGCTAAACACATAACTAAATATATGATGAGATTGGGCCTCCACCAATCCCATTATAATCTAAACAACAAGATCTGGAAGTTTTTGGATTCCTCCATAAGTGTTCATATTGTTGATAATGCTATGCAACACAACATTTTCCATATTTCATGCTCCAATTCTAGCTATAAATTTTACCTTACATGTGTGTATGCTGAATGTACCATCCCTCTAAGGCAACCCCTATGAGAAAAACTTCAAGTCTTGTCTACCAGGATGAATGGACCATAGGGAGTAATAGGTGACTCAATGTCATCACTTGCCATGAAGAGAAGCATGTAGGTGCACCATACAACATGAGGAATAGCATTGACTTCCTAGAATGCTTGACAGACTATGCTTTGATTGATGCAAGGCACAAATGCACAATATACTTGGTGCAACAAGTGGGGACATCCAAGAACTATACGGAAAAGACTTGACATGTTGCTCTATAATGAACAATGGATGGATCAGTTTGTTGGTACAATAGTGGAACACCTCTCAAGAACTGGTTCAGACTATGTACCATTACTAGTCAACATTGAAAAGGAAAAACAACCCCTACAAAATACTTCAAATTCCATAACTTCTGGTGCAACCATAAAACCTTCATAGATTGTGTTAAAGAAGCTTGGAACATACAAATTCAGGCACTAATATGTGGCAGCTTCATAATAAGCTCAAGAATGTAGTATCAAAACTTAGTTCATGGTCTAGAGCAACCTTTGGAGATATATATAGAGACATTAAAGAGGCAGAGGCACTAGTGAAAAGTTTAGAGGAAAATATAGTGCAGACAATAGTGAAGATAATAGAGCTAAACTTAGGAAAGCCAAAGATGAGATATATAGACAAAGGGCTAAGGTCAAATGGCTAAAATATGGGGACAAAAACACATCATATTTCTACAAGGTTATCAAAGAAAGAAAAAAAAAGTTAAACATTCAACATCCAAGACAAGTAGGGTAATAGAGTAGATGGGAAAGACAATATAGTAAAGGCAACAATTCAATACTTTGAATGACTATTTAAGTATCAAAAGATTAAGGGAAGCTTCAGATGTCTTAATAACATCCCAGAAGTGGTAACTGCAAAAAATGAACTCCATGTTGATAAACACCAAAAACATATAGTATATAGGAATGCTGTCAAAGACATGGACCCTGATAGAGCACCAGGTCTTGAAGGATTTAGTGCAAAGTTCTTTCAAATATGTATAGAAATCATAATTCCAGAACTGCATGAGGTCATCAAAGAATTCTTTGATGGTGCACTTACGCCAAGGTATGTCTCTCATACTTGCTTGATTATGATCCCTAAATGTCCCCAACCCCATTCTTTCTCAGATATTAGGCCTATTAGTCTTTGTAACACTACTAGTAAGATAATGGCTAACATATTGAGCAAAATACTCCCAAGCATAATAGCTCATAAATAGAGTGGTTTCATATAAGGGGGGTCCATCACTGATAACATATTACTAGCACAAGAACTAGTACAAGACATATTTAAACCCAGTGATCATACTAATATTGTCCTCAAACTTGACATGGCTAAGGCATATGCCAGGGTCTCTTGGCCTTATCTATGTAGAATAATGAGAAAGCTGGGTTTCACTGAAAATGGATTGATATAGTGTACATACATATCTCTAATAACTGGTACTCTATTGTTTTTAATGGGTATGGAAATGGATTCTTTAGGTATAACAAGGGCCTTAGTCAAGGTGACCCATTTTCACCTGGCTTATTTGTTATTTATGCTGAACATTCCTCTAGAATGCTTAATAGTCGTGCTGTAGATGAGAATTACCCAAGCTATCACAAGCCCATGAATGGACCAACAATTACACACTTAGCATTTGTTGATGATATGATACTCTTCACCTCAGGTAAACCAGTTGACTTGAGGAAAATCATGAAAATATTAACTATCTATGAAGATGTTTCAGGTTAATTAATTAACAAAAACAAAAGTTATGTTGTATTTGATCCCATATCCAACATTGAAGAGGTACATAGAGTGACACATTTGACTGGAATGAACAAAAAAGAGTGGCCAATCAAATACATAGGTTGACGCATCTTCCCTAGAAGAATAAAGATTGTCTACTTCTTAGAAATGGTGTAGAACATAGCTAAAATAATCCACACACAGCATACAAATTTCCTATCAATGGGAGGCAAGATAATATTGATCAAACATGTGTTAATAGAAATGCCAGTCCATCTACTATAAGATATGAAATCACCCAAAGGTACTTTTGAAGAACTGGAAGGTGCAATAGCAAGGTTTTTATGAAATGACAAAGAAAATGTGAAGAAATATCACTGGCGCAAATGAGACAAAATGTTCCTTCCTTGGAAAGAAACGGGAGTGGGATTCAGGTGCCTAAGGGATATCAGTAGTGCTTTCACAGCAAAAGAATGGTGGAATCTAAGAACTAAAGACTCGTTATGGAAAGAATACCTTATGGAAAAATATTGCACAAGACAAAATCCTATTATCAGAAAAATGTTATAGGAACACAATCCCAAACTTGGAGGGCTATGAGTAAGATTAAATATCATTTGGAGGACAACATAACTTGGCATATTGGGGAAGGAAACCTTTCCTTTTGGTATGACAATTGGACAAGATAATGAGCTTTATATAAATTGCTACCATAGGATGTTTTCCCTAACAATATCAGACTGAATGAAATTCATAATAATGGAATATGGTACTGTAATAGAGCAGGGCATAAGATACCATATGATGTTAGGAATGCAATTCAACACATCACTATAAATTTTAACCTAGAGAAAAAGGACACTAGTTTGGATTCCAAAGCCTAATGGTAACTTCACCATCATATCATCCTGGAAGGTGCTAAGAAAGAGAAGGGGATTGGCATGATAGAAAAACTTGGAATAAGAATGAATCCCTTAAAATAATCTTTCATTTATGGAGAATGCTAAAAAACAAGCTGATCAAAAGAAAGTCGTGAACTTAAGTTTCTAACATGAGCCGCGAGGTGATTTGCTAGGAGTGCCAAAGATTTCCAACCGTCCTATGGTGACATGCTTAATGTGGAGTGGAGTTGAAGACAAGATTTGAAGTTCCAAGGAGGAAATATTTATTTTCGGCTTTTATGTAGGTCTTGGCTAAGACCACCTTTTAACTTGTTTTAATTCCGAGCTTAATTACTAGATCTGCTTATAGCTTAATTACTATGCCATGTAATAAGATAAGATGACCAAGCCGAGAACCATCTAGAAGGAGAAGCTTCCAACGTTCCCCAAGGAGATAATTCATGAACTAGCTAGTTCATGCACTTATCTACATGGATGACACAAAAAGGGTGTCCTAGAGAACATGACGAGTTGGGTATTTTCCCTTCTCTCAAATCGGCCGAAGCTCTCCCCCTTTCCCATTCGGTCTAGATATTTTTTTTGTCTATCTTATTACCTCTTCTAAAAGGTTTAGAACTAGTATAAATAGGGGATGTAGTTGATGAAAGATGACATGGAATTTTTATGAAATATATTTGAGTTTTCTCAAACTTTGCTAAGTTATTCAACTTTTGTGTTATTTATCTTAGTTGGTCCTTTTGTTGTCCAGCCCTCGGTCCTTTTGTGGTCCAACTCTCAGTCCTTTTGTGGTCCAATCCTTGGTCCTTTTGTGGTCCAAACCCTAATATAAGTCTAGTTAGAACTGTTGTGATCTAACTATACCCAAGCCAAGGTTCTATCCGGTTACTTGTTTACAAACACATTAGAAGGTCATCTCAGCATACATTACCTTACCCGCACCCAAACTTATCTATCAATTTTGTATCAAATCACTATCCAAACTGCCTAATCCCTTTCACCTCAATACACTACAACACTTCCCCAACCTACAGCAAAAAGGTGGTTAACCAACTCCTCCCAAAAAACCCCAAAAACCCAATCAACGATTCCACCGTCCTCACCGGGTTCAACCTTCGTACCTTACTATCCCAACCAGTTTTCGCCACTTTACCACCATCCAACCACCAAATACCAACCACCAACCACCAACCACCAACCACCAACATAACTTACAATGTGTTTAGTTCATTCCTTTCAAACGCCTTAGCCCAAAATCACGTAAGAGTGCCCGTACACCTCCCCTCCACACTCCATTCGACTCCCACAATTGTGTCCGACCCCAAACCAACTTAGCCTAACCTAACCATACCAACCCCCCTCTTTATATATATATATCAGTTTGGTATTAGAGCAAGGATTTCCTGTCTTACGCCTTGATGTTATGGCTAACATAAATAAAGAACTTTAGAGGATTATGAGTGACCTTTTTGCGGAACAAGCACAAATCTTGAGAAGAGAATTTTTTGGGTGTGTTGTGATTAATAATGCCGAGTCCGGGAAGGAGTTTGCACAAAACAACCTAAGGCATGAAAGGGAAGATTATCAAGATTGTGGGGATTCCTTAGTTATTGAGGAACCTGAAGTCAAGGAGGTCCTGGAGGAAGATGTTGATCTTGCGGAAGAGGGTGAAAGTTTAGTACTCCGACGTGTGTTGAGTGTTCAACTTGAAGAATAGGAGGAGACACAAAGAGAGCAACTATGTCACACTCGATTCAAGGTAAATGACAAGGTATATAATACGATCATTGATGGATGAAGCTGTGCCAATATGCCTCCGTGGAAATGGTGGAAAAATAGAAATTGCCTACCCGCAACCATCCTAAACCATATGCTCTCTAATGGTTGAACAAAGACAAATGACTAAAGGTAATGAAACAAGCTCTTGTTAGTTTTCGGGTTGGTAAGTATGAAGATGAGATATGGTGTGACATCCTACCTATGGATGCTTGTCTTATTTTATTGGGTCGCCATGGAAATTTGATAGAAAAGTGCAACATGATGGAGAAAAAAATGGCTATTCTTTTCAAAAGGATGACAAGAAGGTCTAGTTGATACCATTGTCACCTAGTGAGGTGAAGAAAATGAAGATCCAAAATGCCAAGAACCGCTAGGAAAAGTCCGAGGCCCTCTTGTTTAATGCATCAGAGATAGAAGAAGAGTTGAAGAAGGGGAGTCCTATATATGCATTGGTGTGCAAGGATAAGAAGTGTCTTGTGGGAGATACAGTTGAAGATGCCGACTTGAAAGAACTCTTGAAGAAATTTGAAGATGTATTTCCGAATGATCTTACTCCCGGATTACCACCAATCAGAGGTATTGAACATGTTATTTATTTTATTTCAGGAAGTTCATTATCTAATCGTCCAGCTTATAGAAGCAATCGGAAGAGGCTAAGAAGTTGCAAAGACAAGTGCAAGAATTACTAGGCAAAGGCTTTGTCCGAGAGAGCCTTAGTCCCTATGCAGTACCCGCCTTGTTGGTGCTAAAGAAAGATGGGACTTGACGCATATGTATTGATAGTTGAGCGGTCAATAACATCACCGTGAAGTACAAGTTTCCTATGTCGTGATTGGATGATCTTTTGGATGAATTTACTAGTGCCAAGTTGTTCTCCAAGATAGATTTGAGGAGTGGCTACCATCAAATGAGGATACGAGAGGGAGATGAATGGAAGACGTCTTTCAAGACCAAGTATGGTTTGTACGAATGACTTGTGATGCCATTTGGATTTTGTAATGCTCCAAGCTCTTTCATGAGGCTCATGCACGAGGTACTACAACCATTCATGGGTAAATTTGTTGTGGTTTACTTAGATGATATCTTGATTTATAGTCAAGATAGGGAATCTCACTTGTCACATTTAGAAGCTTTATTTGAGAAGTTAAGAGATGTAAAGTTGTATGGCCAGTTGAGAAGTGTGATTTTATGATTACTAGTATCCCATTCTTAGGATACATAATATCATACAAGGGTATTCACGTGGATCCATCCAAGGTGGAAGCTATCCGAAGTTGTCCTGAGACTACGAATGTGAGTGAGGTAAGAAGTTTCCATGGTTTGGCTTCTTTTTATCGTCAATTCATTCGAGATTTTAGTACCCTTGCTGCCCCTATCACTGAACTAATAGAAAAAGGTGAGTCCAAATGGTCCCAAGGAGCACAAAGTTATTTTGAAACCTTGAAGGGAAGGTTATGTGAAGCACCGGTTCTAGCCATTTCGAAATTTGAAAAACTATTTGAAGTTGAATGTGATGCTAGTGCGGTTGGTGTTGGTGCCAGCTTGATTCAAGACAAACGACATATTTATTTCTTTAGTAAAAGCTTGAGTGGTGTACGACTCAATTATTCTACTTATGACAAGGAGTGTTATACTATTGTGAGATCCTTGGTCCAATGGGAACATTATTTGAGGCCAAAACCTTTTGTATTATATTCGGATCATGAATCCTTAAAGTATTTACATGGGCAAAGAAAGTTGAATCCAAGGCATGCTAAGTGGGTAGCATACTTGCAAACTTTCACATTCTCTACAAGGCACAAAGATGGCAAGTCTAAAATAGTGGTGGATGCACTTTCCCGGAGGCACGTAATGTTGACCGTACTTGAACAAAAACTTGTGCGATTTGAAATGCTTAAGGAATTCTATGAATGAGATCCTAAGTTCAAAGACGTAATGATAGAATGTAATAGTGGAGTTCATACTTCTTATTCCATAGTAGAAGGTTTCCTTTTCAAATGGAAGAAATTGTGTGTGCCCAAATGTTACATGAGGGAGTTTCTTGTACATGAAGTGCATTTGGGCGGACTAGATGGACATTTTGGGGGTAGTGAAGACTTTAGAGATTCTACAAGAATACTTTTACTGGACACTGATGGATAAAGATGTAAATGGAGTGAAGAGTAGGTGTTCCACTTGTCAAAAGGCTAAAAGTTTCTTCCACAAAGGAAGGTGTGAGCTTGGATTTCATCCTCGGCTTACCAAAACCACAACGGGGCAAGGACTCTATCATGGTGGTTGTGGATAGATTCTCGAATATGGTTCACTTCATTGCTTGTTACAAGACCGGTGATGCAACATATATTGCGGACTTGTATTTGAAGAAAGTGGTAAGATTGCATGGCGTTCCTAAGACCATTGTGTCTGATAGGGATGTGAAGTTCCTAAGTTATTTTTGGAAAACACTATGGAGACTTCTTGGTACCAAATTGCTATTTAGTACCTCCCATCATCCTCAAACGGATGGCCAAATGGAAGTGACTAATAGAACTCTTGGCACACTATTGAGAGGATTGGTGAGCAAGACGAGGAAGAACAAGGTAATGTAAAGGGTGGATAGTTTATGGCACTTATAACTGGAGTCAATCTCGTACAACGGGTAAAGCTCCATTTGAAATTATTTATGGCACTTACCTATTTTTACCTATTGATCTAGTTCCAATCCCAAAGAAAGAAATCCTTAACTTCATGACTAAAGATCGCATTGAGGCCTTCAAGAAGTTACATGATCAAATTCAAGCACAAATTCAAAAGGCCAACGCCAAGTACAAATTGGATGAGAACAAGTCAAGGACTCAACCATAATTCTAGCCCGGAGATTTGGTTTGGCTACACCTAAGGAAGGAAAGATTTTCCAATATGAGAAAGAACAAGGTAATATAAAGGGCGGATAATCCTTTAAAGATATTGGCAAGGTTCAGGGAAAGTGCCTACAAGGTAGAACATCCGAATGAATATGGAGGTATTAGTTCAATGTTTAATGTTGGAGACTTATCACTATACTTAGATGACGAGAATTTGAGGGAAAATTTTGTTAAAGAAGGGGAGTATGATAAAAAGAAGGTCGTGAACTTAAGATTCCAACATGAGCCGCGAGGTAATTTGCTAGGAGTGCCGAAGATTGCTAACCATCCTGTGGTGACATGCCTAACGTGGAATATAGTATGGAGTGGAATTGAAGAAAAGACTTGAAGATCCAAGCCAAGTGACATTAATTTTTGGCTTTTATGTAGGTCTTGGTCGAGACTAACTTTTAGCTTATTTTAATTCCTAGCTTAATTTCCTTATAGCTTAATTACTATACATGCTTAATATGGAGTGGAGTTGATGACAAGACATGAAGATCCAAGGAGGAAACATTTATTTTCGGATTTTATGTAGGTCTTGGCCGAGACCACCTTTTAACTTGTTTTAATTCCTAGCTTAATTACTAGATCTCACTATAGCTTAATTACTATGCCATGTAATAAGATAAGATGACCAAGTGAAGAACCATCTAGAAGGAGAAGCTTCCAACGTTCCCCAATGAGATAATTCATAAACTAGCTAGTTCATGCACTTAACTACATGGATAACACAAAAGGGTGGCCTAGAGAACATGAAGAGTTGGGTTTTTTCCCTTCTCCCAAATCGGCCGAAGCTCTCCCCTTTTCCCATTCAGCCTAGATGTTTTTCTGTCTATTTTGTTACCTCTTCTAGAAGGTTTAGAACTAGTATAAATAGGGGATGTAGTTGATGAAAGGAGAAATGTAATTTTTATGAAATATATTTGAGTTTTCTCAAACTTTGCTAAGTTATTCAACTTTTGTGTTGTTTATCTTAGTTGGTCCTTTTGTGGTCCAACCCTTGGTCCTTTTGTGGTCCAAACTCTAGGTGTAAGTCTAGTTAGAACTTTTGTGATCTAACTATAACCAAGCCAAGGGTCTATTCGGTTACTTGGTTACAAACACATTAGAAGGTCATCTCGGCCTACTTCACCTTACCCGCACCCGAACTTGTCTATCAATTTTGTGTCCAATCACTGTACAAACTTCCTAATCCATTTCAACCCAATACACTACAACAATTCCTCAACCTACACCAAAAATTTCGTTAACCAACTCCTCCCAAAAACCCCTGAAAACCCAATCAACTATTCCACCATCCTCACCGGGTTCAATCTTCTTACCTTACTATCCCGACCAGTTTCCACCACCTTACCACCATCCAACCACTAAATACCAACCATAAAAATAACTTACAATGTATCTAGTTAATTCCCTCCAAATGCCTTATCCTGAAACCACGCAAGGGCACCCGTACACCTCCCTCAGATACCAAAACTGTTCGGAAACCGTCCTATTCCACCAACCTCCATTTGACTCCCACAATTATGTCCCGCCCCAAACCAACTCCGACTAACCTAACCTGATATAAGTACGGAGGGGTGAGTGTGGGTAAGTTGGTCTGAGTTTGGCAGGGAACGAGTTGACGGAAAAACGTACTTGAAAGTAGGTTCTCAGTTGGTTGGTTTTCAGCCGGGCAGTGGGTATTTGGTGGATGTTTCGGGTGGATTCATGGGGAGTTGGGTTTATGCGTTTAAGAAGGTTATTATAGACACGTTTAGGGTTGTAGTGGTGATTGGGGTTCGGTGGTTTGATGGTGGAGGGTGTCGAAACTGAACTGAACCAGTGAGGTTCTGATAAGGGTTGACATTGTGGACTGTTTGGTGTTGTTGGGTTTGAATGGGGAGGTACGCTTGGTTTCGGGTGTTGGAATTTATTGCGAGTGTTTATGAGGTGTTTTGGGAGTTGAGGGTGATCAGAATTTGGTGGTATGGACAAGGGTTTCACACGAGTTGCGAGTAGCAACCTCGGGTGAGTTTAGGATTGATTTGGTTAAGTGTTGGATCGGTCGGTATGACTCAAGGGAGGTACAGTCGATATGATAAGGATAATGAAAAGGGGGTTTTTAATGCCCAAGTCGACACCTTGATGAGGGTGACCAATTTAACAAGGAATAGACCAGGGTTGCTAAGTACAAGCCCGAATACTAACCAAGTAAGGTTGGCCGGAAACCTTAAGATAGACCCTAGGTTTGGGTTTGGTTGGGTCACACAGTCCCAACGTGTACTCGCACCAAAGGGGTTCCTTAAGCTTGGACTTATTTAAGTCACATAATCTTAACCAACCTTACAATGAAGGGAAAACTTTAGCTTGGATTTAACTAGGTCACACAGTCATAGATTCAACTTACACCAAGGGGCTTGGCTCACACAAGAACCAAAGGTACTCTCAGAGCACCAACTAAGAATATCAATCCCGAATTTAAAGACTTAGAAAGGATGAGTAAACACTCATGTTTTATATTCAACAAACTCTAACTATTTCAATGGCCAAAGGCCCCTATTTATAGTAACTAATAGACTATTCTAGAAGAAAACTAAGACACAAACTAGGACCTAGTGTGAATGCATTTGGATTGACTTGGTGGCCAATGTGTTCAACCAAACCTTCCTCTCCTCAATGATGCGTTTTGACTCCTTCTACGTGACTACATTCATGAGTTTGTTAGCTCATAAATTCTTCTAACAGTCTCATCTCCTTGGAGTGTGTTTGGAAGCTTCTATTCATGGTCTTTGTGTGTTGAACTATTTCGACCAATACCTGCACATCCTTTGGCCGATTTGAGCTCTTCAACGTAACAAATTCATGAGTTTGTTAACTCATAAATTCTCTCCTTGAAATCTCCATCTTCTAGAAGTCTCTTGTCCTTGCCACTTTGTCGACCAAGTCATCATTTGTCCTTGCCATCTTGGCTTGGAAAACCTCAAACGGCTTTGTCACCCTTTTATATGGCCTATTAATTGTTTCCTAAGGTAGTTATTACATGTCATACTATGTCCTAAGCTAAGAGCTAAAAGTTAAGTTAAGAAATAAAGACAAGCTAAAAGAAATACATGGTCTCGACCAAGACCAACAAGATAGCCGAAAATACAGGACTCCTTAGATCTTCACGTCACAACTCCAATGCCATTCCATTTTTCATGCCATGTTAGGCGTATAAGTGTTAGTAAAGCACTTCTTGACTCATCTTGGGAGTTTAAGTTTACGGGTTGATTTACATCATTCTCCCCTTCTTTGAAGGAATTTGCCCTCCAATTCGAGCCGTCTAAATGTGAAAAAAAATCTCAACAACAAGTGTTGATCTAATATTTTCACCATTATATAGGGTCGGAAGTCTTATCTTGTAGGCACCTTCCTCAAAATTTGCCAAATAAGGATTCGAATACGAGACCAATGGTATTTCATGGCTAGGCATCGTTAGGACCGGGGCTTCACAAATCTTCCTTCTCAAGTCCTTGGAACCATTGGATAGGGGCAGCAAGGGCACCATAATTTCGCATAACATGATGAGAAAAAGAAGCTGAACCAAAGACACTATTTACCGCAACGGTCCTCGTAGGTTCGGACCATACCTGTTTCTAGATGTTAGTTCTCGCACTCCACTTCTCCAGAGTTTCTTTATAGAGTTGGTAGGCACTACTGCATATGTATATGGTTATTTTGGGTATGTCGGGGCACTGTCCCAACTTGAAGATGCATGTTAGTACTTGTAGAGGCTTACAGACTAGAGGTTTTTATATCTATATCTTGTGTGGCCTTGTTGACCCTAGTCGGTTGTTGGTATATTTGTGACGGCCTTGTCGGCCTCAGCTTAGTTTATGTATATGTGTTGTATTAGGCCTTTTCTGTGTGCATGTTACTTATTGCTTTCTATCCTATATTTTTCATTCGGAGGCCTTGTTGGCCCAAGATTTATGTCAGGTAACTCAAGTACTATAGTTGGTTCGCTCAGGGATTAGGGTGATGAATGCCGGACACCCCTACCTCCCAAGGTTTGGGTGTGACAAACTTGGTATAAGAGCAAGTCTGTCTTAAGGAGTCTGCAAGCCTGTCTAGTAGAGTCTTATTTATGGCTATATTGTGCACCACACTTATAAACAGGAGGCTGCATGACATTTATGATGGTTACCTTTCTTCTTTATATAGAATCATTCCATAGAGCTGAGTCATAAGAGTCCTTCTCATGACCCTTATCATGTTTGTAAATACATGAATACCTTCTTCCAGCAGAATTATGGCTAGTAGAGAAATTGAGAATGAGTTGAGGGGAGGTGCGGGTAGCATGCCCTCTGTTGAGTCAGATCTGTCAGAGGACACGGGTGAGTAATATTTTTAGGTATCCTCGACACCAACTCCAGTAATACCAGAGGAGCTGAAGGATGCTCCCACTTTACCAGCCTCGCCGTCAGTTCCATCTGTTGAGGATATTTAGAGAGAGATACAGGTGTTGAATCAGTTGGTTGCCTCTCAAGCATAACGCTATCCTAGAGCGGCTCATATTGATAGACCCCTTGAAGGGTCACACAATTCATAGCCTAGGGAGATTTTTAGTCAGAGACCACCAATAGTTATAAGATTTGACCCTGCTGAGTGTGGTGAGAGGGACAGGGTGGTTGGGGAGTGCGATGGACGACCGTTTGGTAACGAGTTACAATTTTATGATCCATATGATGGACCTTCGCGACAGATCGAGTATAATAAGAGTTCTTGGGTAAAGTTGAAGCAGGGGTCACATACCCTAGTATCTCTGGATCTAGAGAGTGTAGGTCGGTGAGGCCATCCTGACCAACTTGCAGGCAGTGTGGTCGGATGCATATGGTACCGTGCCATAAGTTATAGGGGTTTTCTATGGGTTTGGCAAACAATACCATAAGGTATGTGAGTATCCATGGATGATCAGTAAAGGTAAGGGTAAGGGAATGGATTGAGCCTCGAGCCCTGATGCCGTCTGAGGTATGCTATCATTACATTATTGTCAATATCTCTATCTGTTATAGACTTAGTACCGATCTATTTACGTTGAAAAGTGTTAATACGACCGTTATTTCAAGGATTAGTTGTATAAAATCACTTGGGGGATTACATACTCTGACGAGAATAGGTTATGACTGTAGGAGTGAGACACTAATTAGATCCCCATATATATGATGGTAGGATGGAAGAAAGGGAAACCACACTGATATAGTGACGGTATGAGTAATATGATTCTTCTTTCCAGATGATTTTACTAGATAAATTCTAAAGTTACGATGTTCCGTTGCTTTGATGACCTTACGCAAGCCCAAGTTTTATAAGTAGGATGGTGAGTCGAAGATGGGTATAGAAGTGGGATATGAAGATTATGGTTGAGAGGTTTTAATGAGGATTAAAAGAGCTTACCCATTTCATGATAACTTTTATTGATGCACATAGGAAAGTTCTTTATGAACACGCAACCCAATAGTTATGCCTTGTTTAAGGAATTAGGGATGACCCGATGACATTGTTAATGCGAATGGATTGCTTCCATTGGGTTATATTTGGATGTGGTGATGTTTGAGAGAAATGCGGAGGGAGACGTACTCAGGACAATGACCCCAGATTATATAAGGGCTAGTAATCCATAACAATAGAAGAAAGTACAAACTCTTTTACTAATAAAAAAATATTGCATCGCGTGCCGTTAAAAGTTACTTATTAGGGTGTTAGTAAACTGGGCATGCTATAGACGGCAATATGAAGAGACCTTCAAATTTATAGGACAACATGTTATGATTCTATATACCTTGAGATAGGAATAGTTGTTAAAACAAAAGATGGCAGGACCCTGCGAATGACCGAGGAATGAATAGGGGGAAAGCAAAAATATTTCCTTAGCATGAATGGAAGGACATGACAAAGTGTTAATATCGGAGTAGGTATGTTTACAACAGTAAGATGAAATGTAATGAAAAGGGGTAAAAATGGATGAAGTTACGGTTATATAGGTCCCATTAAGACATGGTTTTGCCAAGGCAATGTAAGAATCTAGAGTAAGAATAGAGCAATAAGGGCTCGTGGACCGGAGGTTTCAAACCCTCGGTGTTTGAAAATTTGGTATGAGAAATATATCAAAGACAAGAATCCCTCCCAGATAACTTGAAATAGAAAGGTAAGAGTAAGACGGTTAAGTAATTGGGTGAGGAAAAAGTCGATGTTGGCAAGACAAGGAGATTTAAGAAAAGTCATCAAATGATGTAACGACGCAAATTTGATTGAAATGTTCCACGACTAACAAAAGGTATGTATATGGGGACGACGGTTGGTACAGCTCGAGATACTCATATAAAGAAGTAGGAGGAATGGGGCTATAAACTTAAGAATGTCAGAAAAGTATGTTCAGGAGTGGTAACCCGACAAGGAAAAATGAAATGTCGAGCAAGTAAAGATATCTGCAAGTATCTACGAATTGACTGAAGTATATTTTACCTATAATACATATGGGCTGGGAGCCTACGACTCAAAATAGTCAAGTCAATCTCCTTTTAAATCCCATTAGTGGAAGATTTTAACCATAAGGCCATGAAGGAAGTTCAGATCTAAGTACGCCGACCGAGTTTGGAGGTAACTAGGTAATGTCGTATTGTGTTAAACCTTTCAGAATCTAGTTGGACCTTATAAGGGATAAACATTATAACAAATAAGAAACAACAATAATGTTGGAGGCTATGTAGGTATGCCATGTCATTTCAAAATGAATAACATACGACGGGAAGTAAGGAAAGGAAGTCACCTATAGATACGAATAATGAGAAAATATAAGGGAGTTTTCTTCCAGATCCTGAATGAGAATTTTGATGGTATTATCTGTGGAGTAATCACGGCTAATCACGGCTGAGACATTGTTTGTCCTAAAGAGTTCAAATGTCTTAATCGTTGACCGAGGTCAAGTTTACAAAAAGAGTAAGGGTCTAAGTACATCGTTAAGTAGTAAGGTTATTCGTGCAACCAACAGTGTAACCGCAACGGAATAATTAGTGTGGAAACTAAAAGGAGGGAAGTAGTCTAAGCAGTGTATCATTATGTCAAGTGGAAGTCGATGAAAGAATTCAAAGGATCGTGGTTTTAAGATGCAGAACTTAGTGAAGTTTTCCATCGTAGGGGAGGATAATAAATGTCAGGATAAAGATTCCATCTGTGCGATTTGAGAGGGGTGTATCCACAGCAAGAAACCACAATCCTTGAGCCTAACGGAAAAAGGGGATCCTTAAGTACCTCGATCATTATGTACTCCCAACCTAATGAAAACTATGAAATAAGACTACCACAACAGCCCCTCGATCACTATACTAGTATTCATAAAGGATGTACAATGGAATACCGAAATGTTAAAGGGTTGTATTAGTGGGACAACATGAAAAAAGAACCCCACAAGAGTTATAACTAGCACATTAATGGTCAGCAGGTAAAAGAATACGCAACTAAAGTCAATGGATAACTCAGAACATTAAGAACCCGAGAAGGCTGAAGATAGCTAAAATATGAATTTTCACCTAAGGATTTATCTCGCCATCATCATGAGTTGACTAGTAAGACAACTAGCTGATTCACTTTTTGCTAATCAGAACTATCGAAGCGACTGAGGACTATGCGAGATGGTATAATTGAGAATATGGTTCATCTCCTCAGTGTCTTGGGTTGTACGCCTTCTGGCAAGTGTACTTAATTTATGACTAAGTTTAAAAGGTGGATCACAAAGACTTTAGGGCACTCTGGTTAGCTCTACCCTAAAATACATGTGCACATCTAGCATATGATTCAGATGATTAAATGTATGTTAAAAGATATCTAGATGATCACCTATTCCTTGCTAAATTGTGTGCCACTACGGTAGTTATATTTAGCATTGGAATAATATCATATGAAACTCTAGATGATTGAAGACGGTAAACCCCTATCAAATGGTTAGAAGTGAGTGAGACAAAGACAATGAGACTTGATTTAAGGTACTAATCCGTAAAGCAAATAGAATCTCTCGGCAAAGGGTGGTGGCCACGTAGTTTTATACGCAAGTGAGAGCGTAGTTGCCGATCTTAGTTCTGAGGACTTAAGATCATTTTGAAGGGTCTCGTATGTCATTTAAGGGTAGTAAGAAGGGATTACAAAAGGTTGAAAGTCAATTGGATCGAAAGAAACATAACTCGATGAATTTTTGGAAGTTTTGTCCAATAGAGGCATGCTGAGAATCGAAAGAAGGAGCAAGCTTAGCCTCAGGTAAATGAGATTATTTAGATAATTGGCCAGGTGACCTAAAAACTTGAATTACCTCTGGGATTTATAATAGCCCCGATATGAATGCATAATAAACCTTTCCTGCATCACCTTAATTAAAGATGTTCAGGTCACAAACTATCATACGAGGAAACCCTGTTGCTATTCTAAATTGGCAGGTCAGTAAGTTATGGACCAAGGAAGTGATTTCAGTTAAGGTACATTGGAAGAATAATAACATCGATGAAATGACATGTGAGGCTGAAGAGGATATGAAGTCTAGATACCCTCATTCATTTTAGACTTTAGGTTTACATCGATATTCGTGCGATATGATTCCCTTATTCCTATTCTACCAATTGAGCCTAATCTATATCTCTTGTATAGGTAATATTGTTGAGGCAGGTATGACAGGTGCAATACAGATTCCAGCAAATGATAGTTGAGGTAAGTTACGGCTAACCCAACCCTTTTAAATATTATGTAAATAGGCAGTCATGTGGGGCTGATATGATGTTGTTATGTTATGCTATAGCCCTGTGAGGCATTGGATATGTCCGCAGGGACGAGTTAGGCGCTACTGGGTCGGGTATGCCGTGGCGCCTCAGCGAGGTCATTTTATGTTGTAACGAGTCCGTGCCAGCGGAGTTGATTTCTCGCTGGGGCAGAATCACTGTATCAAGTGTCCTATATAATATCCTAGTTAGATTTCTTTTCCAAAATTATAAAGTATTGAACCTAGAGCTGCAAGGAGGGAGTTTCACAGGTCTAAGAGCAATTCCTTCACTTGGGGTAAGAATTCCACCCTTTATGTTTTTGTTTCATGATTTAATATGCTCTAATGGTGATATATTATGTGTGTAATTTGGGGATGATGAAGTATAAGTTAATTTGAGAATAAGAGAGTTAAATCATTGATTAATGAAGGTTGTATGGGTTAGATTGTTTTAATATTGTGAATTAGTGATGAATTATACTAGATTATCATCTTGTAAAGCTTAATTGAAAATAGAAACCTATTTCAATTGGGAGAAAATTCTAGGGTTCCAAATTTAGGCTTTTTGTATATTATTCAATTGAAGGCTCAAATGTGTATAGTTTCCTAATTAATTTAAAGATATGATTACCTAGTATGTGTTCATGGTTTTTGGGTAATAAAGTTTGATTCTTGGTGACGTGGACCCATGATTGATATTTAAAGTCTTGCTTTGTTAAGGATTATATCATTGTATGTTCTGTAAGCTCTTCATTAACGAACACTATAGGCGTGATTAGACTTCGATTATCACGAGGCATAGTGAAAGGGAAAGACGATCACCGAGGCTTGATTAGTTAGCTCTCTTGATCGACCTAGAGGTAGGCATCAATATACTTTCATAAGACTTTGATAGAAGTGTGTAATTAGTTATAAATATTAAGGGGTATTAGGCGTGTTTGGGGGTCCCACTCAGCCTGTTGTGAGGAACGATTGAGTGGGTACCAGTGTTGAACTGTGTTGATGGGTGATTTGGGGAATCAACCTTGTGCTGGTTCCAACTGCTGATTTATTTTGGCTTGTCGTTGTATTTGCCATTATTTGTTTTTTCATCACACATGCTTCAGATATGATATCCTGATTTGTATTTGGATTGTTATGTGGTTGAATTCTTGGAAGCATATGATATTGATCTCTATACTTGGTTGCATCTCATTAAATTATTATTTCTTTCCTTATACTTTCATTTGCATTCATACACTCATAGTTCTGAGATATTGATATGAGAGTGGTATGAAATGTTGTGGGCCCAAGAGACTGGAAATGTGAGATTACTTACGACATCATGAAAACACTGAGATGCTGATGATGATATTTGAGGGAACGAGTTACACGCCTGCAACATGATTCTGTTAAGCTAAGAGCTGATCTCGGATGGAAAATTTCAGAAAAGTATATGGACTTTGCAGGTCCCCCATTGATGTGCATCTCATAATAAAAAATTGATTGCATATACACTGGATGATCAATGTACCTGCATTTGTATTGCATTCATAACATACCATACACATATCATTCATGGATTACATGTTGATGAAACAAGTGTTGAATTGATTATTGATGACTTGATTGAATTTCTGGAATAAAGGAAGCATGTTACTTACTCAATGATACTCGGATTGCTGTTATTGAACTCTATGCAATATGCTGTGAATAATCTGATTTTACCTGGATGTTTAAACTGTTAGAATAGTACTATTTGGTGTCAACTTGGTATTTATCTCTTTTTACATATCTTCTATCGTTGTCGACCTATGATGCCTACAGGGTACGTTGTGTATTCATACTATACTTGCTGCATCTTTTCTGGTAGAGATTAAGTGCCTTCTACTAGTACGGGACAACGTGACTGAGTCCGAGTGGGCGATCTCTAGCATTGAGAATGCTACCTTCAGCATGCCCTTGGATGTTCTATCTTTTTTCTGTTTTTTATTGCATTTGAGAGACATGTCAGACAATTTTAATTTATGTATTCCGTTTTCGCAACATGTTGCCTTTGACTTTCAGACTTGTATCTGATTGTAGAGCTCTTGCATTCATTCCGCATTTATATCATCAGACATATTATATAGTATTATGTTATGTTTCCGACTTTATTTATGTTATATCATGTGAATAATTGGGATTAGTTCACCTACCGGTGGGAATACGTAGGTGTCACCACGATCCCTAAAAGGGATCATGACACATGACTTGTTTGTCGAAGTCAAAATGATTGAATATCGTCTAAACTTACCAAAATGAATAATAAAAAACTTAAATATGGGTTGAAAGAGATTTCTTTAATAATGTTATTTTCTGCTTCGATCACTGCTATAATTTGTAATTGTACATAGTCAACTGAGTTAGTACATATGACATTTTTGCAATTAGCTAAAATTATTTTTTTGTTTATTGTTATGCTTTGTTATACAATATATACTATTAATAATGTGTTATAAAACTCAACAAAAAGAATAATGCTAAAAAAACGAACAATTATTTTAATATATCAAATATTCCTCGCAAAAGGCTATTGAAGGGGCGACGAATAATGAAAAAGCTAACATTCAAAAGCAATGTTTAGTTGCAAATATGACAAACGCCATATGGTTGCAAATAAAGTTTCTTTCATGTTTTTTTAGAAATTGTAGCATGTTTCTTTTTACAGCCGCATACATATTAAAACATTGTTATTTAATAAAAATAATATCTTGTATAAGTTATGCATAAATTAAGTCAATATATGTCTTCCTTAGGATTTGACTAGTAAACCATCGTCAATTTTATGATATACTATAAAGAAGTAACAATTATTTGTGATTGGGAAGGTTAATAATTTCAGTATTTACTTTTAATCTTAACTAGTAGTAGAACTTTTTTACGTTGTCAATATACAGTACGTAAATCTATTTTAAATATAGTAAAAAAAGATAAGAGTTTAAATGGATGTTTTCTCGTCAAAATATTAAAAAGTAAATAAGTTAGCATTTCAGTTGAAATAAATACGAAAGTTTAATGACAACTGACTAAGACCCAATATTGGATAATGTGTAGGACTTGAGCGGTGTCACGTGGTAAGAGTATTAGAGATGTGGGAGATGGGTAGGTAAAAGTGTTTTAGGACACATACATAATTCTTCTACATAATAATGCATATCTAAGCCAACAGTAGCTACGGGTAAAAACCAAATAGCAAAATAATAACGGTTAGTCACATTTATAACTAATTTGAAAAATTATAACTCTTAAAATAAATTTGATACTTTTATTTATTTTAAAAATAATAGATTATTTAATTAATTAAAAAGGTATTTATGTAAATCAGAATAGCAAGTTACTAATATGATGAAGCACAACCTATGTGGAATGGTACTTTGAATAGTATAACACAATTTTTATGTCATTTAAAACCACAGCCAACAGTATCAATTGGTTGAAAGCAATTGAAAATAAGAAAATTAATGTTTTTTGATTTTTTTAATAAATTGGGTATTAGATAAATAAAAAAATATTTTAGTAACTTAACTTTTAACTTAAGAATTTATTTGTTGAAGTCAAGATGATTGGATATCGAATCTACAAAGATGAATAATCAAAGTTAAAAAAGATACATGTGATTCTTCTTACATATTTTAATTTATGATGTACAACCATGTACAATGGTAAAATAAAAATTAATTATAGAATTGTAAGTTTTTGAAAATGTTAAATGTTGATCATGTTTAGTTAACATCTCCAATCCTGAAAAACATGAAAGCTCAAATCCTATTTTGAAGAAGATGAAGAAGATTTTCATGTTTTTTTTTGTCATGTTGGGATTAATTCATAAAAATCGTCTAAATTGCCTTTTTCTAATTGGTAATTCCATTCCTCTAATAATGATGCAAGGGGCTAAAAATAATTGGTTGTGCGTACTAATTTATTAATAGAAGTGTTATTTTATTAAAATAAATAACTATGGCAACTGAGGGGAACAAACACTAAAAATAGCGTAACTCACAGATAATTTAATTACCGTTTTAAAAAGAATTATCAAAGTACTTGATAGCTCCCTGATCTTCGATTGCCTCGTTCAAAAATTGAACAAATATCAAACAAATAAAAGTTGATATTCAAAATATCTAAACCTAATGAATCAAAAGAACAATTCATCAAAATAAGTAATGGTGCCTTAATTTTACTTTAACTGAAATTTTGTGTACTCTGCATGAAACAGAAACCTTTGCAAGGAAAAATAACTCGAGGAACACAGGAACGGGGACAGGAACGGGGGAGGCGTCTCACTCTCGGAGTTCGCCAAAACTTTTGGGATGGTGATAACCAATTCGAGGTTCATGAAGAAGGAGGAGCACTTGGTGACTTTCCGTAGCTCAGTGGCTAAGACTCAGATAGACTTTTTGCTCCTTAGGAAGGTTGACAATGGTCTTTATAAAGACTGCAAGGTTATTCCGCATGAGTATCTTACAACCCGACATAAGCTTTTGGTGATGGATTTGGAGATCAAGATGGAGAAGAAATGAGGGTTGTGGATGACAGGCTAAGAATCAAATGGGGGAGTTTGATCATGGCTAGTGCAAAGGAGATGGGGGAGAGGTTGATGGCCAAGGGGGCTTGGGGGAGTAGTGGGGATGTGATTGGTATGTGGGACAGGACGGCCAGTTGCATCGGCGAGGTAGCTAGAGAAGTGCAAAGGGTCTCGCGGGGTAGCCGTGGTGGGCATCCAGGGGACTGGTGGTGGAATGCTAAAGTTCAAGAGAAGGAGGAAACAAAGAAAGCGGCGTATGCGAAATTGGTAGAAAGCAAGGATGAGGTGGAGAAGTGGACGAATAGGGAATTGTATAAGATGTCAAGGAGGAAGCAAAGCTAGCGTTACGGCGGCAAAAATGGCCGCTTTTGAATGCCTGTATGTGGAATTAGAGGAAAAAGGCGGGGATAAAAGTTGTACAGACTAGCCAAGGCGAGAGAGGGGAGGACTCGTGACTTGGATCACGTGAGGTGCATCAAGGATGAGGACGACAAAGTATTGGTGGAAGAAGTGCATATTACACCGAGGTGGCAATCTTACTTCCATAAACTCTTGAACGAAAAAGGAGATAAAGACATTGTGCTTGGAGATCTGGAGTAATTCGGAAGGTAGCGAGATTTTGAATATTGTAGAAACATTAAGATTGAAAAGGTCAAGGGTGTTATTCGCAGGATGCGCATGGGACGAGTGACAGGGCCTGATGAGATCCCAGTTGAATTTTGGAAGAGCGCAGGTAGAGCAGGTTTAGAGTGGCTAACTGAGTTGTTTAATGTCATTTTTAAGACGGAAAGAATGCCTGAAGAATAGATGTGGATTACAATGATTCCTTTGTACAAGAACAAATGTGACATCCAGAGTTGCAACAACTATAGGGGTATCAAGCTGCTAAGCCACACTATGAAAGTTTGGGAATGAGTCATGGAGATGAGGGTGAGAAGAGGCATGTCTATTTCTGAGAACCATTTTGGATTCATGCCGGGGAATTCGACTACAAAAGTCCTTCATCTTATTAGGAGGTTGGTGGAGCAGTATAGGGAGAGGAAAATAGACTTACATATGGTTTTCATCGACCTCGAGAAGGCATACGACAAAGTCCTTAGTGTACCTCTAGCATACACTAGGGCGATCAAGGATATATATGATGGAGCCAAGACTAGGATACGGAAGTAGGAGGAGACTCGGAGCACTTTTCAGTGTTAATGGGGCTACACCAGGGATCAGCTCTTAGCCCATTCTTATTTTCCTTGGTGATGGATGGACTGACGTGACAAATCCAAGGGGAGGTGCCATAGTGTATGTTATTCGTAGATGACATATTTCTAATTGATGAGACTCGCAGTGAAGTAAACGTTGAACTAGAGGTTTGGAGACAAACTCTAGAGTCTAAAAGGTTTAGGCTGAGTAGGACCAAGACAGAATACTTGGAGTGCAAGTTCATTAACGGGAGCGACCATGAGGCAGGCGTGGAGGTGACGCTTGGTACTCAGGTCATTCCAAATAAAGGAGGCTTCAAGTACCTCAGGTCTATTATCTAAGGGAATGGAGAGATTGATGACAATGTCACGCATCAAATTAGGGCAGAGTGGATGAAATAGAGGCTCGCATCTGGAGTCTTATTCAATAAAAAAATGCCACCAAAACTTAAAGACAAGTTATATAAGGTGGTGGTTAGATTGACTATATTGTATGGGGCGGACTTTTGGCCAGTCAATACTTCACCTCCAAAATATGAAAGTTGCGGAGATGGATGTATGGGCATATAAGGAGGGATATGATTAGAAATAACGATATCCGGGACAGAGTGAGAGTAGCATCGGTGGATGATAAGATGCGGGAAGCGAGGTTGAGATGGTTCAGGCATGTGCAGAGAAGAGACACAAATACCCCAGTGCGGAGGTGTGATAGATTGGCTATGGATGGGTTCAGGAGGGGTAGAGGTAGGCCGAAGAAATATTGAGGAGAGCTGATTAGACGAGATATGACGCAGGTGCAACTTACTGAGGACATGACCTTAGATAGGGGGTTGTGGAGGATACGGATTAGGGTAGAAGGGTAGTAGGTAGTTGAGCGTAGTCCTACTTATGCTTACAAACAGTTAGTTGTAGTATTTTTATTGTAGGCCTGCTTAGCCTATCATACTAGTAGGTGCAGTATTGCTTAATAGCCCTCTGTCGTTTGATTTCTGCTGCTATGTGTTCTTTAGTGTACTTTGTTTATCTTATTTACATGCGTTAGTTACTGGTTCTTTTTTCAGAATGCGCTATCATGGCTTATTCGCTTTTTCTACCATCATTTTCATATTGCTTTAAATTTCTTGTCCGGGTATGATCGTTTCTCTTGCTTTGCTTGTGCTTATGCTTTTTCTTCAGCCGAGGGTCTTTCAGAAACAATCGCTCTACCTACTAAGGTAGAGGTAAGGTCTGCATACACTCTACCCTCCCCAGACTCCACATTGTGGAATTTCACTGGGTATGATGTTGTTTGTTGTGGTCTAATTCCAAAGATGCAGCATAAAAGCAACTAACTTCTATGATCTTTTCGATATTTTTAGGAAGACGAGATGATAGAGAGTATTCTTTTCTTCTCTTTTTTGTCTCATCTACCATTTCTTCACTTAATAAATATAGCACTAATCTTATATTTCTAGGTGCACAATGCAAAAACAAGTCCCGCCTATGCATCTTATAGGTAATCTGATTTTCCTTTCCTTATGATTATTTATCAACCTCTCTTCACTTATTCTTCTTAATTCAAGTTCCAATATTTATTTAATGTTACAAAATGAATGATTTTTAGATTTTCTTCTAGGAATACTAATGTGTAAATGACACAGAAAAAAAAAGATGTAGAAATTAAATTAAACGCAGAACGTGAGAAAAAAAGGGTTGAAACCTGCAACCCCAAGTCTCTAACAATCGTCGTTCAATTTCTATACCGTAGATTTCTTTCCTCATTCCTCAAATCTGGATCAGATTCATACAACTTGTAAAAATATTCAAGTTCCAACATTGTCAAAATAGAAATCTGTAATCGAGTGTGAAATCTTTAGAAACCGAACAAAGCTTTTCTGGAAGATCAGTGGAATTGGATTCAAAAGATTCCAAGTCCAAAGAGCAAAGAGCTATCACATCATCTTGAAATTGAAGTATAATGTTGTTTCTATCACGTTTCTGTTTTTCAATTCCTTTGTATGGTCTGACATGTAATTGTTGTCATAAAGTAAAGTCCACTATTAAAAAACTCATGGGATGAAAGTTTAATATCAATAGCGTAGTGTTGGAATGGTTATAATTTTTGAATGCAGCCCGACGCTTGGTTGGTGATATTTTTAGGCGCAAGTTTTTTATTTTATTTCATAAATTTTTTAATCAAAACTAGGTAGCAGGATGCTAGTGGTATTTTATTAAAATCAAAAGGTATGTACAGAAATCAAAAGGAAAAGCAAACTATCCTAGAAAGAAAAAAAAAGAAACTTAAACTTAAACTTAACACTAGAGTATGATGCTGCATCATGGCCTTCTACTTTAGATTGACGTAATTATCAGTCATCTCAAAGCTCTCACCAGGTGCTATAGAATCAAATTCTTATGAGAATCATTCAAATTGAAGTAAGGCTACATTTACATCTGATATTGAGTGTTTAGCTTTTGTAGCATCTTTCTTGTAACAGAGCACTGGACTCGAATTGTAGATGACATATTGATGTTATAGATTTGCAAGTATGAATTTTCTCTGTGTTACTGTATTCATTATCTAATGAGATACTTCTAATAGGATTAACATTATTGTTGTTACCACACATTACATAAGATAACTTTAAACAATTATACAATTTTTAGCCTGTTCTATTCCACAACACAGACTTGAACTGACCTAAACTAAACTCATGACTGCCAACCTTTGAACATCAGCCAGATTCTAGTCTGATATAACTAATGTATTCTGTTGATCTTGTTGTTGTATTCAATTTGGTTTTCTGTTTTTATATGTTTTGTAACTGAAACAAGACATCATAGCCTTGTAACTGTTTAATATCCTCCTTGCATCGGTTGAAATATTCTAAAATTTATTGAATTGTATTGACCTGTAAAATTAAAAACCATATTAGCTAAACACTCTGTCAGTGTATTGTCTTCTCTCAAGATGTGAGCAAACCGTACTTGGCCCTTATCCTTATAATGACATATCTTTTTAACCTCCATGGCACTTCCCATCTTCCCTCTAGAATGTTTACCATGATTAATCAATCGGTAAAGGTTCCAACTGATTGTTCATATAATACTCAATCTCATCTTGTATTTCCACTGCATCTGCACTTATATTAGTTGTATCATGAAGTCTTCTAGCACTTGCATAAACTAGATCACCTAGTTCACCTCTTATGCAAAAAGTTTCTAAGCTCAATCCAGGATTGCCTCTTAAAGCTCCATCTATATTGCATTTAAATCAGCCTGTTGTAGGACACATCCAGTGCACCATCTTAAACCTCACTTGTGGTTTGTAGCCCACAAAGTACTAAACTAGCTGAGACCAATAATATGGAATATTCTTCAACAATGGATACCTTGTTCTTACCAAATTACGCATGTTATGATTTATACTATAAAACGCCTTATTTCTTTTCATACTTTCACCATTCATAATGGAAATACTTCTCTTCTATAATTGCCAACAAATAAATGTTGGAGCTGCTTGAAATACGATTGGTTTTAGCTTTGGAGAACACTAAAGTTTCCACCATTTCAAAATGGTTTGATGAAGTTGTAACAGAGGACCAATTATTACAGCAACACTAGTGTAGTATTCTGATGTTGTAAATTCTCTTATTCGGAAAAGATATTTTACAATTTCTTCGTGTTGAGGATGATCACAACATCTACATCTTGACACTATGGAAATCATCATTCAATTTAAAATATCATCCATAGGTAATTTATACTTCCATAAAAAGAAGGAGATTTTGTGTGGTACTCCCTTGATCCACATCCTTGTATAATGTGCTGAGGGTTGTTTCTTCTATCTAAGAAAATTTCATGTACTTTCCACAGTGAATTTCCCATTACCAGTCAGCATCCACCAAGGTTTGTCATTCTCCTCTGATTTCACCACAAGATTGACTTCTTATTTGATATGTTCATTATTGCTATCTGGTAAAACTTCCGTAGTTCTATTTCTTCTTTCCAGTACACCATTTTATTGTAGTATTTCAGGTGTAGATAACTGAGAGGTAATTCCACGTTCTGATAAGTAACTATAATGACTCGAAAAGACATTTTGCTTATTTTGCCTAAAAATCTGTAAATTACCCTCCTGATCCTTTATTTGCTTGTTTGTGACTAGCAGGAATGGGTAGCATGGTTTCCGAGGGATCGGGTAGGTTTTGAATCTATTTTGGTAGGTTTGAGAAATTACAAGTTTAGAGAATAGAGAAGTTTGACCTATAGTTGACTTTTGAGTAAACATTCTCCGTTCGTAATTTCATCGGTTCCATTAGCTCTGGAATGAGATTTATGACTTAATCGACCCTTTGGTTCGGTTCTCGAGGTAGCCCAGTTAGTTTTAGGGGGTTGGTTGTAAAATTGTGAAATTCAAACTTAAAAGTTGACTTTAGTCAAACTCAATCCTTAGAGACCTTCTTGGGGAATTTTGAATGCGCGAGCATGTCTGGAATGTGGTTTCTGATAGGAATGCATGTTTGGTTTTTGTTATTTAGCTTCCAAATGATTTTCTATGGTTGATTTAGAGTTGGAGAAAAACCAGAAAAATCTGGTGCTTGCTATCTGGTATCTTTTTTGGTATCGCGAGGGAGGGAGCGCGATCGCAAGCCTTGATGAAATTAGGCTCTCGCAATCGTGGTGGTCTTGGTCGCGGTTGTGTTGACACATGCCTGGATGGGGTCTGAGTTACGGTGCTTCACGATCACATGGTCTCATACGCGATCATGATGAGTCAAGCGGGGTCGAGTCGGGTTATCCCTTTGCGATCGCGAGCGAGGTCTCGTGATTGCGAATGAGGCACTGTAGCAGCAATAGCAAAAAGCCCTAAATGAGTTTGTAGTCCCCATTCCCATTTTTCAAGTTCCTAAGCTCGACCTTTGTTGCATTCAACGTGTAAATTCAAGGTTCTTCACCTAGGTAATTTCTTTCTCTAATTCTAGTTATTTCCATTAATATATTCCAGTATTATAGGCTTTCATCCATGTTTTGGAAATGAAAAAAGGGGAATTGACTTACGTTGAGAATAAGAGAGCTTAATTGAGAATTAGAGGTTAAGTATTGGACTATTGTAATTGATATTGTATATTAGTGATGTAATTGACTAGTAGATGATAATTAATTGACCAATTTCATACTTAAACCCTTTTTAAGAACAGGGGAAAAATTCTAGGGTTTGAATTGGGGATTTTGCCTTATTTTGAAATTGAGGACCCAATTGGGGCCCGTTGTTAAATCAACTTGGTATTATGACTATCTAGCATGTATGGATACTATTTGGGTAGAAAAGTCCATATTTTTGTAATGTGGGCTCTGGGTTGCTTTATAAATTAGCTTGGGGATTATGGGTATCAACTAGACTGTAATCTCATATAATCAATATGATTGATCAGATTGGGCTCGTGAGGCTCAATGAAAGGGGAAAGCTACCACGTGACTTCTTCGGCTTTGAGACTTTCTAGGCTCTAGTGTAGCGTTTATGTATTGGTATGTTGTGTAATGACCTAAGATGAGTAATAGGGAATTAGGGGTCCGGTATTAGTGAGGTGACGAGCACTAATATAGGTACCGAGTGAACTTAATTCGGTAATTAATGAACTAGAATGATGCATGAGAAGGAGTTTATGTTTTTAGCCTTTATGGCCATAAGTGCAGTGCAAGACACTTAGGTTGGTATGATTGTTGTTTACTTGGATTTGTAGCCAATTGATGTGATATTCTGATTTGACTTGTGATGCATTCATCACTCCACATTTCATTTGAACACTTGAATAGTAACTAATATACACTAGTAAGTTGATTATGCTACTTGTATGGTATACCCATATCCATCTCATTCATACATTATATATATACTTTGTATTGGCTTACTGATATATTGCTGAGAACAGATTGGGAAGTTGCATTAAAATATATGGTACATGGTTATGAGAGTGATAGACTGATATAAAACTTCAACCCTCATGTTGGTATTCGATGGGTATATGGACCTCATGAGTCTCATCGGGTTCATATGTCTATTTGCATTCATACATATCATTCTGCATTGCATTCATTTATACCATGATATATAATTGATGTTGTATGTGCTCGGTGTTGGATTTTTTTATACTTGTGACTCTTGGACTAATAGAAGGAATACTAGTAGTTTATGTGTAATCTTGTTGTGAGACTTGATTTGGAGTGTCTTGATGGGCCTAGATGGCTTGAATAGGGTTTAGGTTGAAGCTTGTACAAAATTGAGTATATGAGAGAACTTGTACACTATTGAACTATAGGTTTATTGTTAGGTTGGTTAACTGATTATCTTATAATTGAGTAACTAACTAGTTGAGAGGTATCGAAAGTACAAACCCTCGCCACCATTATAGCTAGGGTCGATCGACGATGCTACTCAGTACACGTGTTTCTCGTACTCACTTTACGCTTGTTGCACTCTATGTGCAAGTACTGAGCTAGGAGGTGATGGAGTAACTTATCGTGTTTAGTCCGTGGTGATCATTTGGAGATTTCAGGGTGAGCCGTCAATGCATTCCCAACACTGGAGCTTTTTATATATCTTTACCTTTTCTGTCATTTATATTCAGACAATGTTCCTATTTCTATTCAGACTTCTCTTCTATTTACTTAATTTCTGCATATTCTTATGTTATATGAGTAGGGTTTGCCTATGGGTTAGAGTAGGTGCCCTCATGGAACAATGGGATTTTTGGGTCATGACAAATTGATATCGAGCACTAGGTTAATGGTCTCATGAGCACATAAACGATATCTAGTAGAGTCTTTCGGACTGGTGCGAAAAGCTCCATACCTATCTTCTAGAGGTTATAAGATATTTAGGAAAATCTTTTTTTTTTTCATTCTTTCGTGCGATTCGATAATTATTGAATTTTAAATCTCTTTGTTTCACTCTTTCTCAGAGATGGTGAGGACTAGATCACCCGCAGGAGGAGATGAGGATCCCCCACCTGTACCCGCATCCGTTGCCATATGTGGTGCGCGAGGCAGGGGTGAGGTAGAGGTAGAGGCAGACCTTGAGTTGCAGCCCGAGGCCGAGCACCTGTAGTTTCTCGGGCTCGTGATAGAGTAGAGTATTTGTGGCTTGAAGCTATTCCAAAGATGATAAAGTTCATGTTGAGGTGGATGAGCATGGTCAGGCTGATGGGGCCAAACAGGATCATATGCCCCTGGGTTTTATTGCTATGTTAGTACTTCTAAATACCTTGATTCAGATGATGAGCTTCTTGGAGTCAATAGATTAGGATGTCCATCCGGTTACTTCTGACAGATCTCATACTAGAGTCGAAGGACAGACTCCTGACCACGCTGATATGCCTAAATTTCGGACACCAGAGATTCATCCAACACCTGCTGGGATCCCTCAGTTTCTTGGTGTGACTATACCTTGTCTTGATACACCTCGAGTTGTACATCTTGCTATGTATATTGAAGATCAGAAGATTCTTGAGAGGTTGAAAAAGTTAGATCCTCCCACATTTGATAGGGATCTCGAGGATGATGTGTCTGAATTCTTGATTAGTTGTCATGAGAGGTTGCACAACCTCAGGTTAGTGGAGTCCCGTGGTGTTTATTATACTACTTTCTAGACATTTGGACCTGCCAAGTAGTGGTGGAGGTCTTATCTTGAGTCCACATTAGCAAGGTCCCCTTCTATGACTTGTGTTTTATTTACCCAAATTTGCTTGAGAAGTTCGTGCCTCGTAGTGTTAGATAGATGGGAGGGATTAGTTTGATGGGTTACGGAAGGGGCACATGTCTGTGACCGAGTACGAGATGGGTTTCCACACATTGTCTCGCCATGCTTTGATGATTTTTCCTGATGAGGCTAAGAGGGTGAGGAGGTTCACCAACGGGTTGATATGTCTTCTTTGTGTGATTACAGCACATATGGATGCCATAGGTTCCATCTTCCACCAAATTATTGATGCAATGAGAGAGGTCGAGTTTATTGTGTGAGGATTATAGGAGAGAGTGGTCAAGAGGTCTTATTTTAGCACTCGTGTTGTTTTTTTTGAGTGCTAGGCCCGTTGTTGCTACTATGCCTACATTAGAGGGGGGCCAGTCTTCGCATACTTCTCATGGTTCGGGGCAGTTGACCCTGAGTTCTTATCGGCCCTCTTGCTGTGGTGGTCATTCTGGTGCCAATTCTTCTTCTTAGTCGTCGGCAGCTCCTATAGGGTGTTTTGAGTATGGTGATCATAGGTACTTCAAGAGGAATTGTCCTAGACTTAGGCGTGATGGTCAGTCTCAGATTTTTGGAGGTAGAGCAGTGGGGCGGCCGGCTAGAGCCGAGTCCTAGGGTGCTAGAGGTGGTGGTCAAGAAGGTATAGGTAGCCCTCAGATAGGTCAAGAAAGCAGTGCTCAATCCAATTGCGATTTGTGGATATAGGGGTGATTATTGCCATTTCTATGCTTTTCCAGGCAGAATGGAGGTAGAGACATCCGATGCTGTGATCACATGTACTCTTTCAGTTTGCCATCAACCTACTATAGATTCATTCAATCCACGATCTACCTATTCTTATGTGTTACCCTACTTTGCATTGAGTTTGCATTTGATGTGTTAGTCTCTATCCATGACTATTCATGTTTTTACACATATTGGAGATTCTGTAGTGGTACATCAGGCTTATTTGGGTTATGTAGTTACGTTGATGAGGTATAATACTCAGGTAGATTTGAAAGTTCTGAGTATGGTAGATTTTGATGCTATTTTGGGTATAGATTGTTAGCTCTATATCATGTTATCTTGGATTGTTATGCCAAGACCGTTAGCTTAGCCATACCGGGTATTCCTTAGATAGTTTGGAAAGGTACTCTTAGCTAGTGTCCCAAGAAAGTGATGTCATTTCTTAAAGCTTAGAAGATGGTAGAAAATGGGTGTCTTTCTTATATGGCGTATGTTCGTGATACGAGTGTGGAGAATCCTCCATTGGAGTCAGTTTTAATAGTTTGGGAGTATCCAGATGTGTTTCCTACTAACCTTCCTAGTATTCTGCTAGAGCGTGATATTGGTTTCTCTATTGACCTAGAGTCGGGTGCTCAACCTATTTCTGTTACGCCATATCGGATGGCGTCGGCCGAGTTGAGAGATTTAAATGAGTAGTTGCAAGATTTGTTGAGTAAGAGGTCTATTCGACCTAGTGTTTCGTCTTGGGGGTGCTCTGGTGTTGTTCGTAAAGAAGAAAGATGGGTCTATGCATATATGTATCGATTTCAGGCAACTGAACAGAGTGACTATCAAGAACAAGTATCTGATACCGCATATAAATGACTTATTTGGTTACCATTAATTGAGGATTAGGGCCAAGGATATTTCTAAGACGACCTTCCAGACTTAATATAAGCATTATGAGTTTATGGTGATGTCTTTTGGGTTGACGAATGCGCCTGCAACCTTTATGGAGTTGATAAATGGGGTGTCCGACCTTACTTGGATTCATTTATGGTGGTATTCATCGATGACATGTTGATCTATTCTCAGAGCGAGGGGGAGCACGAGCAACATTTGAGGATTGTGCTTGGTATTCTGAAGGAGAAGCAACTATATTCAAAATTTTCAAAGTGTGTGTTTTGGGTTAGCTCAATGGCCTTCTTGGGGCATGTGGTGACCAAGGATGGTATTATGGTGGATCCCAATAAGATCGAGGAAGTTCATGATTGTATTCGGCCTACTTCAGTCACCGAGGATCGGAGTTTCATCAACCTTGCACGGTATTATCGGCGATTTTGGTGGGATTTTCATCCATTGCAACTTCGTTGACTAGATTGACCTAAAATGATGTAGCTTTTAGTGGTCCAAGGAGTGTGAGGCAAGCTTTCTAAAGCTCAAGATCTTGTTGACTATCGATCCTGTTTTGACCTTGACAGTCGAGGGAGAGAGTGTTACCATGTATTGTGACGCTTCTGGAGTAGGTCTTGGGTGTGTATTGATGTAGAAAAGGAAGGTGGTAGCCTATAGTTTGAGTCAATTGAAGGTACATGAGAAGAATTATCCCACCCATTACATAGAGTTGGAAGCAATCATGTTTGCCTTGAAGATTTGGAGGCATCTATGGTGCGCATTGTGAGGTTTACACAGACCATTATAGTCTTCAGTACTTGTTGAATCACAAGGATCTTAATTTGAGACAACGTAGGTAGTTGGAGATTCTGAAGAATTATGACATGACTATCTTGTATCACCTGTATGAAACAAATGTGGTAGCGGATGCCTTGAGTCGCAAGGCGGTGAGCATGGGTAGTTTGGAAATGTTGCATGTAGAAGAGAGCACTATGGCTATGGATGTTTAGTCTTTGGAAAATTGGTTTGTTAAGCTTGATATTTTGGAGCTTGGTATGGTATTAGATTGTGTGTAGGCGCATTATTCCTTATTGGAGCATATTAGATCCCAATAGTTTGATGATGCTCAGTTATGCGAAATACGTAACAAGGTGTTTTGGGGAGAGGCAAAGGCGGTTGTGATTGATGGTGATGGTGTTTTGAGCATTAAGGGTCAGATTTACATTCCTATGGTGGGTGACTTAACTAAATTAATCACGGAGGAGGCCCATAGTTTGAAGAATTCCATTTATCCAAGGGGTTACGAAAATGTATCGTGACTTGACCTAATACTATTAATGGTGCAGGATGAAGAGGGATATAGTGGAGTTTATGTCCCGATGTTTGAATTGTCGGCAAGTGAAATATGAGCACCAGACGCCTGATGGTCTACTTCAGAGGATGTCCATTCACAAGTGGAAGTGGGACAGGATTGTCATGGATTTTGTGGTAGGATTGCCCCGTACTGTGGGCAAGTTCGATGCTAAATGGGCGATTGTGGACAGTGACCAAATCTGCCTATTTCATTCTAGTTCAGACTACCTATAATTCAGAGAAGTTGGCTAAGATCTACATCCGGGTGATAGTCCGATTGCACGGGATACCGATTTCTATCATTTCTGATCCGGGTACGCATTTCACTTCTCACTTTTAGCGATCTATGCAGTAGGAGTTAGGTACTAGAGGGGAGCTTAGTACAACCTTTCACCCTCATACCGATGACCAGTCTAAATAGACTATTCAAGTCCTCGAAGACATGTTGCAAGCCTATGTGATTGACTTTAGAGGTCATTTGGACTAGTTTCTACCCATGGCGGAGTTTGCTTACATGAATTATCATTCAAGTATTGATATGGGACCGTTCAAGGCCTTGTATGGTAGGAGGTGTCATTCTTCCATCGGGTGGTTTGATGCTTTTGAGGTTTGATCTTGGTGTACTAATCTTTTGAGAGATTCATTAGATAAAGTTAAGTTGATTCAGGATCGGCTTCTTACAGCCCAGTGCAGACAAAAGAGCTATGCAGACCGGAGAGTTCGTCATTTGGAGTTTATGGTGAGTGAGCGGGTTTAGTTGAAGGTTTTTCCCATGAAAGGTGTGATGAGCTTTTGAAAGAAAGGCAAGCTCAGTCCGAGGTTTATTGGTCCTTTTGAGATTATAGACAGAGTTGGTGAGGTGGCCTATAGTTGGCTTCACCTCCTGGTTTATTTGGTGTGCACCCTGTGTTCCATGTATCAGTGCCGATGAAGTAAGTGGTAGACGATTCTCATATGATTAGATAGGACTCGGTGATATTGGATCAGAATCTAGCTTATATGGAGGGGGCCTGTAGCTATACAAGACAAGAAAGTTAGAAAGTTGATGTCCAAAGACATAACTTTTGTGAAAGTGTAATGGAGGAATCACCCAGTGGATGATGCTACATAGGAGACCGAGTCTGATATGCGGGCTAACTATCCCGAGCTATTTGAGAGTCAAGGTATTTCCTTTTCTTTACCGTTCGACGATGAACATTTTTTTAGTTGTACTTGATGTAACGACTTGAAAAGACATTTTGCTTATTTTGCCTAAAATACCGAAATTACCCTCCCTGAGCCTTTATTTGATTGTTGTGACTTACGGAGATGGTTGACACGGTTCTCGATGTGATCGAGTAGGTTTCAGATTCATTTTGGTAGGTTTGAGAAATTACAAGTTAAGACAATAGTGAAGTTTGACCTATAGTTGACTTCTGAATAAATGTGCTCATTCGTAGTTTTGTCGATTCCATTAGCTCTGAAATGATGTTTATGACTTATTCGAGCCTTTAGCTCGGTTCCTGAGGCAGTCTGTTGAGTTTTGGGGCTGGGTTGTAAAATTATCAAATTAGAACTTAAGAGTTGAATTTCATAAAACCCGACCTTTAGAGACCTTTTCTGGAAATTCCGAGTGCGCGAAAGTGTCCAGAATGTGATTTTCTGATAGGAATGCATGCTTAGTTTGTGTTATTTGTCTTCTGAATGAATTCTGAGGGTTGATTATGAGTTAGAGAGAAATCTGAAAAAGCTAGTGCCTGCTATCTATTTTCCTTCTTCGCTATCGCGAGGGAGGGAGTGCGATCGCGAGCCTTGATGAAATTAGGCTCTCACAATTGCGGTGGTCTTGGTTGCAGTCGCGTGGACACGTATTTGGAGGGGGGGTTGAGTGGTAGGGCTTTGCAATCGTGTGGTCTCATTCTAGTTGGGTCGGGTCGGGTTAACCCTTGGCAATCGCAAGCGGAGTCTTGCAATTTTGAAGGAGGCACTGTAGCAGCACCATCAAAAATACCTAAACGAGTTTCTAGTTCCTATTCCCATTTTCCAAGTTCCTAAGCTCGACATTTGTGGCATTTCATGGTGTAAATTTAAGGTTCTTCACCTAGGTAATTCCTAATCTCTAATTCTAGTTACTTCCATTGATATATTCCAGTATTATAGGCTTTGATATGTTTTGGAAATGGAAAAAGGGGAATTGACTTACGTTGAGAATAATAGAGCTTTAATTGAGAATTAGAGGTTAAGTATTGGACTATTGTTATTGATATTGTATATTAGTGATGTAATTGACTAGTAGATGATAATTAATCGACCAATTTCATGCTTAAACCATTGTTAAGTACGGGGGAAAAATTCTATGGTTTGAATTGGAGATTTTTCCTTATCTTGAAATTAAGGACCCAATTGGGGTCCGTTGTCAAATTAACTTGGTATTATGATTATCTAGCATGTATGGATACTATTTGGGTAGAAAAGTCTGTATTTTGGTAATGTGGGCTCAGGGTTCCTTTTTAAATTAGCCTGGGGATTATGGGTATCAACTAGACCATAATCTCATATAGTCGATATCATTGATCAGAGTGGGCTCATGAGGAGGCTCAATGAAAGGAGAAATCTACCGCGTGACTTCTTCGGCTCTATCCAGGCAAGTTGAGACTTTAGACTCTAACATAGTGTTTATGTGTTGGTATGTTGTCTAATGAAGTAAGGGGAGCAATGTGGAATTGAGGGCACTGCATTAGTGAGGTGACGAGCACTAATATAGGTACATGTTGAACTTAATTGGGTAATTAATGAACTAGAATGATGCATGAGAATGAGTTAATGTGTTTAGCCTTTAGGGGCACGAGTGAAGTGCAAACGTCCACTCATCAAGATCTTGGCTTTGGTACAACAAATCTTGATGAACAATAGGTAAGGAACTCTTTTCTAATTATATCATATATAACTCTTGATGATCACTTTTTCCTCTTAGTCTCATAGTCTTGGCATTTACACAACAAACTATAAGGCTATGTAAAGTTATACCCACCATTTCATAATATGAGAATGTAATAATGCACTAATAAAGTTTTCAGGAAAGATTAGAGGGGTCACATATAGCCCCACTTAAAACCCAGACTCCTTAGGCAATATATTAGCCTTGTTGACAAAACTTTCGAAGACGTGTTAATGTATTCCTATTTTATGAAATTAGAAGTTCCCTTTCTTCGTTTTGGCACAAAAAAGTGAATCATTCAACATTCCATATTAACATCCCATGTTTAAAAGAGATAGGTCACCTTTCCTTACGACCCGAGTCTTGGCTTTGGTACAACAAACTCATGTCCTGAGTCCAGTACGTTACTATCCCTAAATGGTGTTAGGCACGGGTGATATTCTTAATATCTATCATCGTATTTAACTTAATTTTTTTTGAGGAACTTTTAGGTTTACTAGATCTCACTTATGTCATTACATCACATGCAATACAATATTAATAAGCATCCATTTATGATGAATAAACACATTCATTCATAGATCATTATGAATGGATATTACAAACAAGATAACCAAAATTCATGTTAGTTTTACAATACCAATCAAGTTATATGTTCTGTTCTTAATCATATAACTAATAAAACATTTTTATCAATAAGATTTTTTGTCAAAGATAGATAAACACAAATTTGTGGCAGCAACCCGAAATATAAATACACGTTTGCTCCACTTTGGTAAAAATGTAATATCTCCTAATTGGAGTATCGAAATCAGGCACCATTAATTTTTCTAGAAACTAGATTCATAAGGCTAAAACATATATAATTTTCAAATTTTAACTCCATTTATATTAAATCATTTCTTTCTCTGAAGTTGGCCCAAAAATAGTGTATCTCAAAATTTATTTCCGCTAACTTTGCATTCTAGTAAAGTTTCGCAAAATCTTTTTGTAATGACTCAAAAAGTTGTTTTGCTTATTTTATCTAGAAATCTCCAAATTACCCTTATCAAGACTTTATTTGCTTGTTTTTAACTTTCAGGGATGAGTGGCACAATTCCTAAGGTGATCAGGTAGGTTTCAAATCTATTTTGTTAAGTATGAAAATTTACAAGGTAAGAGAATAGAGAAGTTTGACCTATAGTTGGCTTTTGAATAAACGTGCTTTGGTCGTAGTTTTGTCAGTTCCATTAGCTCCAGAACGACATTTATAACTTAGTCGAGCCTTTGATTCGGTTCACGAGGCACCCGGTGAGTTTTGGGGTTTTGGTTATTAAATTTTGAAATTAGAACTTAAGAGTTGACTTTAGTCAAACCTAAGCCTTAGAGACCTTTTCTGGGAATTCCGACTGCACGAGCGTGTCCGGAATGTAGATTCTGATAGGAATGCATGTTTGGTTTGTGTTATTTGTCTTCCGAATGGTTTTTGAGGGTTGATTCGGAGTTGGAGAGAAATCAAAATAATTTGATGCCTGCTATATGGTTTCCTTCTTCACTATCGTGATAGATGGAGCATGATCGCGAGCTTTGATGAAATTAGGCTCTCACAATCGTGGTGGTCTTAGTCGCGGTCGCGTGGACACGCGCTTGGAGTGGGGCTGAGTCTCGATGCTTCACGATCATATGGTATCGTTCGTGATCACGATGAATCCAGCGGGGTCAGGTTGGATTAGCCCTTCGCGATCACGAGCGAAGTTTCGCGATTGCGAAGGAGGCACTGTAGCAGCAGTAGCAAAAAGACATAAATGCGTTTTTAGTCCCCATTCCCATTTGTCAAGTTCCTAAGCTTGACCTTCGTGGCATTGAAGGTGTAAATTCAAGGTTCTTCACCTAATGTAATTCCTAATATTTAATATTTCTAATTTCGGAACCAGAACGGCGCGTGTCGTAAGAAAAAAAATGAATCGGAAAAAAAGATTTCTTTTTTTATTGAATTGAACGTGTTCATTCATTTTGACTACTTTAGCATATTTTCTCATACTAATTTATATTCTACCTTCCCGGAGTTGTTCTAGTTATTTTCATTGGTATATTCCATTATTATAGGATTTGATCCATGTTTTGGGAAAGGAAAAAGGGGAATTGACTGATGTTGAGAATAAGAGAGCTTTAATTGAGAATTGGGGGCTAAGTATTGGACTATTGTTATTGATATTATATATTAGTAATTTAATTGACTTGTAGATAATAATTAATTGACCAATTGCATGCTTAAACTCTTTTTAATAATTAGGAGAAAATTTTAGGGTTTGAATTAGGGATTTTGCCTTATCTTGAAATTAAGGACCTAATTGGGGTCTGTTGTTAAATTAACTTGGTATTATGACTATCTAGCATGTATGGATACTATTTGGCTAGAAAAGTCAGTATTTTAGTAATGTGGGTCGGGGTTCCTTTGTAAATCAGCTTGGAGATTATGGGTGTCAACTAGACCATAATCTCTTATAATAAAAATGATTGATCAGAGTGGGCTCGATAGGAGTCTCAACATAAGGGGAAAGCTACCGCGTGACTTCTTTGGCTCTATCTAGGCAAGTTGATACTTTTTAGACTCTAGTGTAGCGTTGATATGTTTGTATGTTGTGTAATGAACTAAGGGAGTAATGGGGAATTGCGGATCATGTATTAGTGAGGTAACGAGCACTAATACAGGTACCAGATGAACTTAATTGGGTAATTAATGAAATATACTGATACATGAGAAGGAGTTTTTGTGTTTAGCCTTTAGGGTCATGAGTGCGGTGCAAGAGTCCGCTTAGGTTGGTATGATTGTTGTTTACTTGGGATTATAGCCATTTGATGTGATATTCTGATTTGATTTGTCATGCATTTATTACTTCACATCTCATCTAAACACTTTAATAGAAACTGATATACACTAATAAACTGAATATGCTGATTGCATGGTGTACTCATATCCATCTCATTCATACATTATATATATACTTGGCATTGACTTATTGATATGTTGCTGAGAATGACTTGGCAAGTAAATTAAAAGATATGGTACATGGTTATGAAAGTGATGACTGATATGACTCTTCAGCCCTCGTGCCGATATCCGATGGGATCAGATAGGTATATGGACCTCATGAGCCCTTATAGGTCATGTGACAGCTACTACAACATCGTGTGTATATCAGGTACATATGGCCACTTGCATTCATACATATCATTTTGCATTGCATTCATTTATATCATGATATGTAATTGATGATGTATGTGTTCGGTGTTGGATTCTATTATACTTGTGACTATTGGAGTAATAGAAGGAATACTAGTAGTTTATGCATACTCTTGTTGTGAGACTTGGGTGGAGTGTCTTGATGGGTTTAGACGCCCTGAATTGGGTTTAGGCAGAATCTTGATGAACTATGAGAGAATTTGTACACTATTAAACTGTAAGTTTATTGTTAGGGTTGTTAACTGATTATTTAATACTTGACAAACTAACTTGTAGAGAGGTATAGGAAAGTATAAACTCTAGCAACCATTATAGCTAGGGTCAATCGATGATGTTGTTGAGTACACATATTTCCCGTACTCACTTTACGCTTGTTGCACTTCATGTGCAGGTACTGAGCTAAGAGGTGACGGAGAAACTGATCGTGCTTAGTCCGTGGTGATCATTTGGAGACTTCAAGGTGAGCTGCTGATGTATTCCCAACACTAGAGCTCTTTATCTATCTTTACCTTTTCTATCATTTATATTCATACAGTGTCGCTATTTCTATTCAAAATTGTACTTATATTAGAGCTTTGTACTCATGACTATCGGATCTATTGGGGTTTCATCAAACTATGTATTTTTATTTAAATACTTGTTAATTACTTCACTTTTACTTACTTAATTTCGGCACTAAATTCCACATGTTTTTCTGTTGTATGAGTAGGGTTTGCCTACAAGTTAAGGTTGGTGCCTCACGGCACAATCGGATTTTGGGGTCATGAAAAATTGGTATCAAAGCACTAGGTTAATGGTCTTATGAGTACATAGCAATGTCTAGTAGAGTCTTGCAGATTGGTACGAAGAGCTTCGTACCTATCTTCGAAAGGCTATAAGACACTTAGGAAAATCTATTTTCATTCTTTCGCGTGATTCTATTATGATTGAATTCTAAATCTCTTTATTTCACTCTTTCTCACAGATGGTGAGGACTAGATTAACCGTAGTAGGAGATGAGGATCCCACACCTGTACCCGCACCTATTTCCAGAGGTGATGCACAGGGCAGAGGCGAGGTAGAGGTAGAGGCAGACCTCGAGTTACAGCCCGAGGCAGAGCACCTGCAGAGTCTCTCGGCTTGAGGCTTTTCTAGAGGATGATGAAGTTCATGTTGAGGAAGATAAGCAGGGTCAGGCTGGTGAGGCCAGACAAGATTAGATGCTCTCGGGTTTCATTGCTACACCAGTACTTTAGGAGACCTTAATTCGGATGATGAGCTTCTTAGAGTCTATAGTTTAGGGTATCCATCCGATTACATTTGATGGATCTCATACTAAGGTTACAAGACAGACTCCTGACCACATTGCTATCGCCAGATTTCTGACACCAAGGGTTCATTCAGCACCTGTTGGGGTCTTGATACACCTCCAGTTGCACAACCTGCTATGTTTGTTAAGGAGCAGAACATGTTTGAGAAGTTTGAGAAGTTGGATCTTCCTAAATCTTATGGGGATCCTGAGGATGATGCATATGATTTCTTGATTAGTTATAATGAGAGGTTGGACAACCTCGGGTTATTGGAGTTTTGTGATGTTGATTATTCTGCTTTCTAGATGGTTGGACATGCCAAGTAGTGGTGGAGGTCTTATCTTGAGTCCAGATCAACATAGTCCCCTCCAATGACTTGGGTTTTATTTACTCAGATTTTCTTAGAGAAGTTTGTGCCTCACAATTTCAAAGAGATAAGATGAGCTCAGTTTGAGGAGTTATGCTAAAGGTTATGTATGTGACTAAGTACGAGGTGCATTTCCATACATTGTCTCACCATGCTTTGATGATTTTTCCTGATGAAGCTGAGAGGGTAAGGAGGTTCACCAACGGGTTGATATGTCTTCTTCGTTTAATTGCAGCACATATGGCTGCTACAAGTTCCACCTTCCAGCAGATTATTGATGCAATGCGATAGGCCGAGTTTATTAGGCGTGAGAATTATGAGGAGAAAGTGGTCAAGAAGCCTCATTTCACGTGGTTGCCTCATCTGGAGGTAGGGGTCATCATGGTAGAGGTAATCACCGTCCAAGTGCTAGGACCATTGTTGCTGCTATGCCTACATTAGAGGGGGCCAATCTTCACGTACTGATCATGGTTCGGGGAAGTTGACCCCAAGTTTTTATTGTCCCTCAGGTCGTGGTGGTCATTCTAGTGCCAGTTCTTCTTCTCAAACGTTGGTAGCTCCTAGAGGGTGTTTTGAGTATGGTGATCTTGGGCACTTCAAGAGGGATTATTCTAGACTTAGGCATGGTGGTCAGTCTCATAGTTCTGGAGCTAGAGTAGCAGGGCAGCCGGGTAGATGCGAGTCTTAGGGTACTATACGTGGTGCTCAAGGCTGCAGAGGTGGCCCTCAAACAGGTCGAGACGTGCTCAATCCAGCCGCACTAGTGGATGTGGGGGTTATTGTGGCTATTTCTATGCATTGCTAGGCAGACCCGAGGTAGATTCGATACTGTGATCACAAGTGCTTTTTCAATTTGCCATCGACCTGCTTCACTTTTATTCGATCCAAGGTCTACCGATTCTTATGTGTCTGCCTACTTTGCATTGAGTTTGGATTTGATGTATGAGTCTCTAGCCATTTTGATGTTATTTTTAGTGGTAGAGCTGGCTTATTTGGGTTGTGTAGTTATGTTGATGGGGTATGATACTTAGGTAGCTTTGAAAGTTTTGAGTATAGTAGATTTTGATGTTATTTTAGGTATGGATTGGATATCTTTGTATCATGCCATATTTGATTGTTATGCCAATATCGTTACCTTAGACATGCCGGGTATTCCTTAATTAGTTTGGAAAGTTACTCTTAGCTAGTGTCCAAAGAAAGTGATCTCATTCCTTAAATCTTAAAAGATGGTTGAAAATCATTGTCTTTCTTATTTGGTGTATGTTCGTGATACGAGTGATAAGACTCCTCTATTGGAGTCAGTTCCAGTAATTCGGGAGTATCAGAGGTGTTTCACGCTGACCTTCCCGGTGTTCCACCAGAACATGATATTGATTTATGTATTGACCTAGAATCAGGCACTCAACCTATTTCTGTTATGCCATATCGAATGGCACCGATTGAGTTAAGAGAGTTGAAGGAGCAGTTAAAACATTTGTTGAGTAAGGGGTTTATTCGACCCAATGTTTCTCCTTGGGGTCCTCAGGTGTTATTCATGAAGAAGAAAGATGGGTCTATGCATATGTGTATCGATTATAGGCAACTGAATAATGTGACTATCAAGAACAAGTATATGATACTGCATATGTATGGCTTATTTGATCAGCTATAGGGTGCTTTAGTCTTTTCCAAGATTGACTTGAGTTCTGGTTACTATCAATTAAGTAGTAGGTCCGAGGATGTTCCTAAGACAACCTTTTGGACTCGATATGGGCATTATGAGTTTTTGGTGATGTCTTTTTGGTTGACGAACATGGCTGCAACCTTTATGGAGTTGATAAATTAGGCGTTCTAACCTTACTTGGATTCATTTGTAGTGGTATTCATCGATGACATATTGATCTATTCTCGAGCGAGGGGGCACGAGCTGCATTTGAGGATCGTGCTTGGTATTGTGAAGGAGAAACAACTCTATGCATAATTTTCAAAGTGTGAGTTTTGGCTTAGCTCAGTGGCCTTTTTGGGGCATGTGGTGATGAAGGATGGTATTATGGTGGATCCTAAGAAGATCGAGGCAGTTCAGGATTAGATTTGTCCTGCTTCAGTCATAGAGGTTTGGAGTTTTATCGGCCTTGCAAGGTATTATCGGCGATTCGTGGAGGGATTTTCATCCATTGCAGCTCCGTTGACTAGATTTACCCAAAATGATGTAGCTTTTTAATGGTCCGAGGAGTGTGAGGTGATCTTTTAAAAGCTCAAGACATTATTGACTACCGCTTCTATTTTGACCTTGCCAGTCGAGGGAGAGAGTTTTAGTATTTATTATGATGCTTCTGGAGTGGGTCTTGGGTGTGTGTTGATGTAGAAAGGGAAGGTGGTAGCCTATGGTTCAAGGAGATTAAAGATTTATGGGATAAATTATCCCACCCATGACTTAGATTTAGCAACGATCATGTTTGCCGTGAAGATTGAGAGGCACTATCCCTATGGTGCGCATTGTGAGGTTTACATAGACCATCGTAGCCTTCAGTACTTTCTCAATCAGAAGGATCATAATTTGAGACATCATAGGTGCTTGGAGATTTTGAAGGATTATGACATGACTATTTGTATCACCCGGGAAAAGTAAATGTGGCAGCGAATTCCTTGAGTCGCAAGGCGGTGAGCATGGATAATTTGGCTATATTGCATGTGGAAGAGCACATATGGCTATGGATGTTCAGTCTTTGGAAAATTGGTTTGTCAGGCTTGATATTTCGGAGCCTGGTATGGCATTAGCTTGTGTGGAGGTGTAGTCTTCCGTGTTCAAGCAAATTAGATCGCAACAGTTAGATGATCCTTAGTTGTGTCAAGTCCGTGACAAGATGTTGCAGAGAGAGACAAATGAGGTTGTGATTGATGGTGATGGTGTTTTGAGGATTAACGGTCGGATTTGCATTCCTAAGGTGGGTGACTTGACTATATTGATCATGGAGGAGGCCCATAATTCGAAGTATTCCATTTACCTAGGGGCTACGAAGATGTACCATGACTTGAGATAACACTATTGATGGTGCAATATAAAAGAGGGACATAGTTGAGTTTGTGTCCCGATGTTTGAATTGACAGCAAGTGAAATATGAGCACTAGAGGCCTGGTGGTTTACTTCAGAAGATACCCATTTTCGAGTGGAAGTGGGAGAGGATTTCCATGGATTTCGTGTTAAGATTTGTCCGTACCTTGGGCAAGTTCGATGCTATATGGGTCATTGTGGATAGGTTGATCAAATCTGCCAATTTCATTCTAGTTCAGACTACCTATAATTCAGATAAGTTTCCTAAGATCCATATTCGAGAAATAGTCTGATTGCACGGGGTGCCATTTCTATCATTTCTGACCGGGGTACGCAATTTACTTTTCACTTTTTGTAGTCTATGCAGAAGAAGTTGTGTACTAGAGTGGATTTTAGTACAACCTTTCACCGATAACCAGTATGAGCACACTATTAAGGTCCTCGAGGATATGTTGCGAGCTTGTGTGATTGACTTTGGGGGTCATTTTTACCAGTTTGTACCCTTGGCGGAGATTTCTTACAACAACAATTATCATTCGAGTATTGATTTGGAACTGTTTGAGGCCTTGTATGGTATGAGGTGTCATTCTCCCTTTAGGTGGTTTGATACTTTTGAGGTTTGACCTTGGGGTACTTATCTTTTGAGAGGTTTGTTGGATAAAGTTAAGTTGATTCAGGATCAACTTCTTATAGCCTAGAGCAGACAAAAAAGCTATGCAGACCAGAGAGTTCATCCTTTAGAGTTTATGGTGGGTGAGCAGGTTTCACTGAAGGTTTCACCCATGAAAGGTGTGATAAGATTTGGAAAGAAAGGCAAGATCAGTCTGAGGTTTATTAGTCCTTTTGTGATTGTGGACAATGTTGGTGAGGTGGCCTATGAGTTTGCTTTACCTCCTAGTTTATCCAGTGTGCACCCTGTGTTCCACGTATCAATGCTGAGGAAGTATGTGGTGGACGGTTCTCATGTAATTAGATGGTACTCGATGATGTTGGATCAAAATCTAGCTTATGTGGAGGGGCCTGTAGCTATTCTAGACATGCAGGTTAGAAAGTTGAGGTCCAGAGAGATAACTTTCGTGAAAGTGCAATGGAGGAATCGCCCAGTGGAAGAGACTACATGGGAGATCGAGTCTGATATGCGAGCTAACTATTCCGAGCCATTTGAGAGTTCAGGTATTTCCTTTTCTTTACCATTTGAGGATGAACGTTTGTTTTAGTTGTACCTGATGTAACGACTCGAAGTGTCATTTTGCTTTTTTCCCCTAGAAATACACAAATTACCCTCTCTAAGCCTTTATTTGCTTGTTTGTCACTTGCGGGGATGGGTGGCATAGTTCCCGAGGTGATTGGGTAGGTTTTGGATCCATTTTGGCAGGTTTGAGAAATTACAAGTTAAGAGAATAGAGAAGTTTGACCTATAGTTGACTTTTGAGTAAACGTGCTCCGTTCATAGTTTCGTCAGTTCCATTCTCCGAAATGACGTTATGACTTAGTCGAGCCTTTGATTTGGTTCTCGAGGCTGCCCGGTGAGTTTTAGGAGTTTGGTTGTAAAATTATGAAATTAGAACTTAAGAGTTGACTTTAGTCAAACTCGAGCCTTAGAGACCTTTTCTAGGAATTCTGAGTGCGATATCATGTCCTGAATGTGGTTTCTGATAGAAATACAAGTTTGGTTTATATTATTTGGCTTTTGAATGATTTTCGAGGATTGATTCGGTGTTGGCGAGAAACCAGAAAAATCTGGTGTCTGCTATTTTGTTTCCTTCTTCACTATCGCGAGGGAGGGATCGCAATCGCGAGCCATGATGAAATTAGTATCTCGACGATCGCGGTGGTCTTGGTTGTAGTAGCGTGGACATGCGCCTGCAGTGGGGCTGAGTCACGGTGCTTCGCGATTGCGTGGTCTCGTATGTGATCGCAATGAGTTTAATGAGTAATTCAAGGTTCTTCACCTAGGTAATTCCTAATCTCTAATTCTAGTTATTTCCATTCATATATTCCATTATTATAGGATTTTATCAATGTTTTGGGAATGAAAAATGGGGAATTGATTTATGTTGAGAATAAGAGAGCTTTAATTGAGAATTGGGGTTAAATATCGGACTATTGTTATTGATATTGTATATTAGTGATGTAATTGACTAGTAGATGATAATTAATCAACTAATTTCATGCTTAAATCCTTTTTCAAAATTGGTGGGAAATTCTAGGTTTGAATTGGGGATTTTGCCTTATCTTGAAAGTGAGGACCCAATTGGGGTCCGTTGTTAAACTAACTTGGTATTATGACTATCTAGCACGTATGGATACTATTTGTGTAGAAAATTCTGTATTTTGGTAATATGGGCATGGGGCTCCTTTGTAAATTAGCTTGGGATTATGGGTATCAACTAGACCGTAATCTCATATAATCGATATGATTGATTAGAGTGGGTTCGTGAGGAGGCTCAACCAAAGGGGAAAGATACCGCGTGACTTCTTTAGCTCTATCTTGACAAGATGAAACTTTCTAGACTCTAGTGTACCGTATATGTGTTGGTATGTTGTGTAATGAACTAAGGGGAGTAATGGGGAATTGGGGCTCCTATACTAGTGAGGTGACGAGCACTAATATGGGTACTGGGTGAACTTAATTGGGTAATCAATGAACTAGAATGATGCATAAGACGGAGTTTATATGTTTAGCCTTCAGGGCCACAAATGTAGTGCAATTGTACGCTTAGGTTGGTATGGTTTCTGTTTACTTGGGCTTGTAGTCATTTGATTTGATATTCTAATTTGACTTGTGATGCATTCATCACTCCACATGTCGTCTGAACACTTGAATAGAAACTGATATGCACTGATAAATGGATTATGTTGCTTGCATGGTGTACTTATATCCATCTCATTCATACATTATATATATACTTGGCATTGGCTTACTAATATGTTGTTGAGAATCACTTGGGAAGTAGGATTAAAAGATATGGTAAATGGTTATGAGAGTGATGATTGATATGACACTTCAGCCCTTGTGCTGGTATCTGATAGGTGCAGATGGATATATGGACCTCATGAGTCCCACATGGGTGACGTGATAGCTACTGCAACATCGTGTGTATACCTATTACATATGGCCATTTGCATTCATACATATCATTCTGCATTGTATTCATTTATATCATGATATGTAATTGATGATGTGTGTGCTCGGTGTTGGATTATGTTATACTTGCGATTGTTGGACTGATAGAAGGAATACTAGTAGTTTATGTGTAATCCTGTTGTAAGACTTGAGTATAGTGTCTTGATAGGTCTAGACGCCCTGAATGGGGTTTAGGATGAACCTTGTATGAATCTGAGACTATGAGAGAATTTGTACACTATTGATCTGTAAGTTTACTGTTTGGTTGGTTAACCGATTATATTATACTTGACTAACTAACTAGTAGAAAGGTATAGGAGAGTATCAACTCTCGCCACCATTATAGCTAGGGTCAATCGATGATGTTGTTGAGTACACGTATTTCTCGTACTCACTTTACACTTGCTACACTCCATGTGCAGGTACTGAGCCAAGAGGTGACAGAGCAACTGATCTTGCTTAGTCCATGGTGATCATTTGGAGTCTTCAGGGTGAGCCGCTGATGCATTCCTGGCACTAGAGCTCTTTATCTATCTTTACCTTTTCTGTCATTTATAATCAAACGGTGTTGCTATTTCTATTTAAATTTGTACTCATATAAGAGCTTTGTACTCATGACTACCAGATCTGTTTGGGGTTTTGTAAGACTATTTATTTTTATTTGAAGAGTTATTAATTACTTCTCTTCTAGTTACTTAATTTTGCATTAAATTTCGTAAGTTCTTATGTTGTATAAGTAGGGTTCACCTACGGGTTAGGGTAGGTGTCCTCACGACACAATGAAATTTTTGGGTCGTGACACTTTATTTGATCAAGAAACACATTAGCTGGACTTGGAAACATCTATATTGCAAATCTAACATGCATATACATATATCTAATGTGGGCGACTCTGATACCACTAAAGGAAACGTTGGTTCGGATAAAACAACGGAAGCATGTAATTTAAAAAAAATTAACAATGAACCAACTTCCCAACCAAGGATCTTTCTCATGAGATTACATTTAAATAGTAAAATATGGAAAAAGTGTACCAAACAACTCCTTTATGACATAAGTGGCTTCTTAATAAGACAAGTGTGTATTCTTAATGACACATGTAATACCTTTTATATTACATTATCTTTGTCGCTTTGTAGTAATTTTCCACATGGGTCATCTAGCCCATTTTAATGGTTCAACAAGCCCATTGTGATACACAAATACTATCCCATAAAATATTCTAAATATTTAAAAGTTTTTTTTTTTTAATTTTAAGTGCATAGAAAATATTATTTAGGTTATATCCAAACAAAATTATTTCCCAAGATTTCTCTAGATATTTTAGACAATATCTAATTGAATCTTATATGGTGTAATCCTTTGGAATCCCGGTCAAAGCTGGACATGGACTACTATCAATATGATGTATGTACGGAGGGGTGAGTGAGGGTAAGTGGGGTTGAGTGCAGCAGGGAACAAGTTGACGCGAAAACAAGACACAAAGTGGGGGTTCTCGGTTCTCAACTATTGTTTGGCAGTGGGTATTTGGTGGCTGTTTCGGGTAGTTTTAGGGAGAGTTGATTTTAGGCATTTTGTTGGAACGACATGCCATTGTTGGTACTCTTGGTAAAGCTCTTCTCGATTTTGGTTGAGAGTTTAAGTCCGCGAGCTGATTTTCATCACAAGCCTTTTTACATAGGTAGGACATCCCCAGATCTTAACATGTTTTAAGACTTGGTTTTTGTCCGGTCCATATCTCATATAGTGTGGTTGAAACATATTATGTGGGAACCCTATTCAATATATAGGTGGCACATTCTAACGCATATCCCTAGAATGTTATTGAAAAGCCGGTAAAAGCTGTCATAGATCGTACCATATCCAATAAGGTACCTAGAGGTGTTCATTGTGAGAGAATTCCATTCTCTTTAAGATAGTCGAGAAAATCATTAGATAAGTATTCTTCTCCTCGATCCGATCTAAGAGTTTAATACATTTTCTAATTTGTTTCTCAACCTCACTTCGGTATTCCTTAAAATTTTCAAAGGTTTTGGACTTGTGTTTCATAAGATACACATATTCATACCTTGAATTATCATTTGTGAATGTCAAAAAATAGTAATACTCTTCTCTAGCCTGAGTTGTTATTATCCACATACATCTGAATGTATGAAGCCTAATAATTCACGTTCCCTTTCTCCATTTCCAAGAAAAAGATATTTGTCCATCTTTCCCATAAGACATGATTTACAAGTTGTATAAGGAGGGTAAACAAAAGGGTACAAATTATCCTCCTTATACAACTCATTAATTCTTGTTTTGTTGACATGACCCAAGCGACAATGCCAAAGGTAAGTGGGGTTAATATTATCTATTTTCTATTTAGTACTAATATGATTAATATTTTCAATGTCACTCTTAACATTCAAGAATAAAACACCATCTTTTCTAAAACAATTGCCATAAAATACACCAGAAACTATTGCTTATAGCATCCAAATCATAACCTTGTTCACGTAACAAGGAAACTGATATAGTATTTTTCATAGATTCTAGTACATAGTAAACATTGTTTAGTCAGACTTATGTCAGAAATTTCATACACTAGACTAGTTCAGCATGTCAGACATGTATGTGTTACTATTTTCAGACTTATAATATTTTCAAACAATTTTCGAAATATACTTTCAGATTATAAATTAACCAGTTTGAATTACATAATCTTAAATTATTACTATAGTATATTTTGATGACCATGTTGATTCAGCAACCATGTGGTTCGCTAGGTCACATGCATCCAGGAAATGAGTGTCATGTTTCGCCCAGACCATGGTTCGGGGTGTTACACTTAGGACGCGATGTTTAGCTCCACATACAAATGGAGGAAAAACAACAATTCATATAAAGAAATATAGAAACTAGTAGTAAGGAGATGTAAAGGTAAAACCAAATAACTCTGACCTCTACGGCGGCGGCAAGCTCTCCCTACGTAAAATATTTTGAACTCCAAGTAATAAGTTATCCAAAGTTATTTAAAAATCATGTCTATGAATTATTTATAAATATAGGAAAAAGCCGAGACGAAATAACTAAATCCAAAATAACAGAGAATTTTTAAAGTCCGAAAATGTTGCCTAGCGTTGCGACTCTAAAAGCGACACACTTCCTCGCAGCGGGCTTCGCTCAGCCAACTGCCAGGTATGTTTTCTCCATCTCCGCTTCAATTTCAATTGTAATATGCAACTTAATTCTATTGCACTAATCATTAATCACTCATTGCCGCCATCATGATTTATCGTTGGTGTCATCATTTTGTCTTCTCTCTTTCTTTTAATCTTTTGTTTTCTTTTTCTTTTTATTTCATCGTTTATTCAATTTTGCTCAAAATTTATTCATCTTTATATCATTTTATTCCTACACATTAAAAATATAATATTATGTACAAATCAATATAATCATAATTTATCGTTGGTGTCATCAAAATTTAATTTAAAAGTATTAAAATGTGAGGCAAAAAAATTAATAAATATATGCATTTTTGATCGAACATCAATAAATTCCAACACAACATTCAAGTTTCATATACACTAATATAACATTTTGATAACAATACAATTGGAATAAGATAGTGACTAAGCTAAATATCCAAATAATTATATATTTCATGAAGGAAACGTTGGATCTGACAAAACAACGGAAGCATGTAATTTTAAATTTTTTACAATGAACCAATTTTCCCAATCAATGATCTTTCTCATAAGATTACATATAAATAACAAAATAGAGTAGAAGTGTACCAAAAAACTCCTTTTCCCCTTAAGCTTATTGAAGTTGATGTTTTTCTTATCTCCAAGGAGTCCAAGTGTCTTCCCTCCAACGCTAGTCCACCAAGATTCTTTGGATATTTCTTGCACTAATCTATAAGAAGACTATGGCTAAGTAGAGAGAGTATCTTGTATCTAATACAAGAGATGAAAAACCTATGTAAAGACTTCTCTTGGATTTTTCCACTTAAGACTCTCTTATATAGAGCTCAAAGCCTTACATGCAAAGAGTCAATTGTCAAGTCTCAATAACATGTGTCTTTCTATAAAGAAAATTCTTAGACCTCAAGAAAAGTGTCTATACAAGTGGCTTCATAATAAGACAAGTGTGTAGTCTTTATGACACATGTAATATCTTTTATATTACATTGCCCATTTTAATGGTTCAACAAGCCCATAGTGAAATTACACAAATACTATCCCACAAAATTTTCTAAATATTTCAAAGTTTATTCTTTTATTTTAAGTGCATAGGAAATTTTATTTAGGTTATAGCCAAAAAAAAATATTTTCCAAGATTTCTCTCTGTCTTTTAGATAATATCCAATTGAATCTTATACGGTGTAACCCTTTGGGATACCGGTCAAAGCTGGACATGGACTACTACCCGACCAACATTTGATTGATAGTCCATACAAATTATTTATCAACTCTTTGACATAATTTCCAATTAATTAACTAACTCTTTAATTGATCAAACTGATTAGAAGAACTCTTTCTTTTTTATCGGGACTGTTCAATGATCTAGATTACCGTCTAGAAATAGGTCAAGACCCCAGTGACCCAGTGACCTAGTGACCTAAGACATGGTGGAGATACCAAAATCCCTTCCGCGGCAGGTTAACGTGCAATGCAATCCTTCATATCGTACATCCCGGATGAGCTAAGGGAATGGATATTTTCAATCCCAAATTCTCATCCCTATGTGTTCGATCTATGGATGCATGACTTAATAACAAGACATTAGAAACTCTTTTCTAGGTCTTGTCCAACTCTGGCCAGAGATTCCCAAGCCATAATCCCACGAGATCGCATAGGACATATACTACTCATACTAAGAGCGACTAGTCCCATCTTAATCCACTCATTACCTTCAAATTGCACTTTTCTACTTGCAAAACACCTAGTGAACATCCATACATGATGCGCCTAAGGTGAATCAATGCATAGGTTGGTGCATATAAGATACTATGGTGATCTCAAGTCTAAATATCACTTGCACAACCTCCACATGAGTACTTCCTTATTGACAAGCTAGTAGGGTCAATCCAGTGAACTCATTCTCTAATGAGCACCCACATTATTGCATTAGTGTCACACACACAAGTGGCTATGAGATCAAACATCCTCTACAGTGAGCATATATAGAATGTGCAAGTTTAACTGGTTTACTGATACCCTTTCTTGATAAACCATAACGACTAGGAATGTTTAAGAACAGGGATTTCGAGGCATCGAGGTCTCATTGGTATGATCGCTATCACAACACTCAAATTATTTTCCTTAATCAAAGGTTTTCAGCATCGTTTACAAGTTATATAAACAAGACACAACAAGATGATGAAGATTGCCTTTATTATAATTATATATACAGTGATAGTATTTGTTACAAAAATATTCCTATCACATCTATATGTGATTGGCTTGAGTGCATATTTTCTACCTTTTATTTATGGTTTACTAAATATGTAAAGTTCTAAGAAAACATTAATCAGACAGAGCATCCCAAGAGAAAATTTGAAAGTTTCGCGATGTTTATCCTCCTTTGCACCAAATAATACTAATCAAAGGCTACAAGAATCCAATCCTCTCATTCATTACTGGGAGTTATCGATTTAGGAAATTCAAAAGAACCAACAAACCTTTTCTATAGCAGCATATACGTCTTTAACAAATAAGCTCCACTCAAAAGGAAAGAACATTACAAGTTATGAGATAGAACAAAATATAGCATCGATACTATCTTGGCTATTTCGTTTCCATTCAAGTACTATAAGATTCTAGAGTTATGATGTCTAAGTCTCTTGAACAGTTTCCATTTAACTAGCAAAAAGGCATGCTTTCCGACCCAAATTCACATTCTTTCATTTAAAAACTCTCAAACGAAATCAAACATAAGCAGGGCAGAAACTCTTAGTTGAAAGGCCACATGGTACCAGCAGGGATTGGTATTAAGAAGAGGGTGATAGGGAAATCAGGAGAAACGAATCTGGATGTTCATAATTTTGAACAAAATGTGAAGTCAATGGCTAGAGCAGCAGATATATCACCAAAGCTTTTAGAAAAAGGCTTCGGAAGGAAAGAAGAAAATTGCAAGAGATTAAAGTTTACCACCAAGGAGTGCGGTTCAAACTAGATGAACTTTAAATAAATCTAATACCTGTGATGATTGCTCTCATTTGGAATATTAGATTTGTGAATACAATGGAGGCCTTTACTAGGCTTACACAAATGCAAAAGAAATACCATTTTGGTTTTATAGGATTGATGAAAACATTTCAGAAAGCTGATGCTATGGCAAATTCTTCAGGAACGATATGGGCATTTGTAGATGATATATTTGAAGTACAAGTGTTGGCAGATCATGTACAACATTTGAGCATGAGCTTTAAAATCAGGGGGACTTAAGAACAGATGGTGATTAGTTTGGTATATGCAAAATTCTCTGAAAGAGAAAGATTGGAGCTTTGAGAATCTGTAGAGGATATGGGTACAACAATGTAGCATCTATGGTTAATAGGAGGAGATTTCAATACTGTTGTAATAGACTCAGAGAAGTATGGGGAGTACCAGTTGTAATTAATGAAATTCAAGATTTTAGAGCTTGCATTCAAAATTGTGGAGTGAATGATTTGGGGTTCAAAGGCAATACTTATACCTGGTGGAATGGAAAAAGTGGATCTGACTGAATTTTTAAAAGACAAGATAGGTGTTTCGGGAATCAGGATTTGCAGAACAAATTTCCTGGTATTAAAGAGCAGTTGCGGGATCTATTAGAAAAGGGCTTTGTCAAGCGTAGTACCTTAGCGAGGGTGCACCAGTGTTGTTTGTTCACTAGAAGGACAGTTTTCTGAGGATGTGCATTAATTATCGACAATTGAATAAAGTGACTATCAAGAATAGATATCCACTCCCAAGGATCGACGATCTATTTGATCAATTACAAGGTGCTATGTTGTTTTCAAAAATTAATTTGAGATTCGGGTATCACTAGTTGAGGGTAAAGGAGAATGATATACCCAACATAGCCTTCTGAACCAGATATGGCACTTCAAGTTCTTTGTGATGTCTTTTGTCCATGCACCAGCGGCCTTTATGGACTTAACAAATCGGGTCTTCAGACCGTTCTTGGATGTCTTTGTGATTGTATTCACTGATGATATTCTGATTTATTCACACATGAAAGTGGATCATGCGGATCATTTATAGGCGGTATTACAAAAACATCAGGATCGTAAGTTGTATGCCAAGTTCACAAAATGTGAGTTCTGGTTAAACTCAGTTGCTTTTATAGGCAGCAGAGTCTCTTCATATGGCATTAAGGTCGATAGTCAGAAGATTGAAGCTATAAATAATAGGTCGAGGCCTATAACTCTTACTGATGTAAGTATGAAGGGGCTTTGAGTTTGTAAGTAGTTTGGGTCTTTGTGAGATTTGGGTTGACCCAAAATTAGGCAAGGAAGGTGGGGTTTCTCGGGTTCTCAGTAAGCCAATATGTGGGGTGTTTGGCGATAGTGTCGGGTAAATAGATAAGGAGTCGGGTAGTTCTGGTTAAACTCAGTTGCTTTTATGGGCCGCATAGTCTCTTCATACGGCATTAAGGTCGTTAGTCAGAAGATTGAAGCTGTAAAGAATCGGCCGAGGCCCATAACTCTTACTGATGTAAGTATGGAGGGCTTTGAGTTTGTAAGTATTTTGGGTCTTTGTGAGATTTGGGTTGACCCAAAATTAGGCAAGGAAGGTGGGGTTTCTCGGGTTCTCAGTAAGCCAAGATGTGGGATGTTTGGCGGTGGTGTTGGGTAAATAGAGAAGGAGTCGGGTCAAGGCGTGGTAGTCACGAGTGGTATGAAGATTGGGATGGTGGTCTTGGTTCGGTAATTTAGTGGTGGTAGGGTCGCGGCACAAGCCGAAACAACGGGGTTCTTGATTTCTCGGGTGGGATGGACAATGGGATGGTTGAAGGCCGATTCAGATTAAATGGCTTGAAGGTGTGTTAAGGCCATTTGGGAATGTGTCTCAGGGGTTTTTCGGGACAGTATGTTGGTGGTTGTTTGATGTTTTTCTCATGCTAAGTTTGCGGAAACAACCTAACATAGTGAGGGTCTAAGGGATGGGCTCGGTAGGGACGTTGGTGTGTTTGATGGTGTTTGCGTTGAGTTACAGTTGGTTTCGGATGGAGGCCTTTTGAGAGGATGTTAATGAGGTGTTGTGGGGGATAGTAGAGTGAGAAAACAAGTAATTGGAACAAGGAATGTATACGGATTATTGGAAACAATCCAAGACACAAACAAAGTCTCAATTTGGTAGATATGTGGTTCTTGGATGGTAATACGAGGAGTTAATTGCTCGTGTAGTCTCAAAGGATGTTGTGGTCAGTTGCACAAGGACTAGGTTGAGGTTTTCTGACCACGAGGGTCAACACTAACCAAGCAAGGTTGACCGAAACCTCATAAAAGATAGGTGGTTCTCCCAGAGAACCAAGCGACCCTCCCGGATGATCAACTAAGAAGTTTAATTCCGGATTGAAAGACTTAGCAAAATGAGTAAACACGCAAGTTTTATATCAAACAACTCTTCCTAGTACAATATCCTAAGGGCTCCTTTTATAGTAGAACAAGGAACCTTATAGAAAGAAAATATAAATACATAGACTAAGACTTAGTCGACTAGGTGGAAAAGGGGAAGGGGAAAGGTCATTAGCTGAGGGCCTCATGACCAAATCCAATGGCTTGTAGAACCTCCTTAATAGCTTCCATGCATGAATAGGTAGCACTTAAATGAGCTCCATAGAGAGCGTTGAGATGCATGGCCCTTGGACGATTGTGGAGGGACGAATTCATCCAATCCCTCGACTTCTCAAAACCATGTCTTGGTATCCTCCCATTGAGGAAATCCATATATGGTTCAGTCATTTTGAAGGCCACACTTCTAGATGGATCATTCACTTCTCCTTGCCATCTACATATCACTATCGGATGAGGCTTCTCTCGGCCTAGTCATCATCCCTCATTGAATATGTCCTAGTCAGTAGCTAAGGTTTATTACATAGCACAATATGTTCTAAGCTAGCAACTAAGCCAGGAACTAAAGGAAAACAACAAGCTAAAAGAAATAAATAATCATGGTCTTCGGCCAAGACCTACATACAAAGCCGAATATAAACACTTTCTTGAATCTTTATGTAACAAGTCCAATTCCATTCCATTTTCCATGCCATGATAAGAACACTACCATAGGTTGATCGACCATTTTAGAACTCCGAGCTTACGAATTGGAACCTAGAGATCATGGGGATTCTTGCATCAATCTCCCCATCTTGTAAAAAATTCATCCTCGAATTCATACTGCCTAAATGTATCAATGAACCTTCATCAACAAGTGTTGATCCCATACTTCCATCATTGGGCAAGTCCAAAAGTTTCATCTTGTAAGTGCCTTCTTCTAAACTTGCCAAATACGGATCCGCATACAAGACAATTCATTTTGACTTTTCATGATGTTCATGTTGGATCTCGGATTCCATAAGACATGTTGCCTTGCCATAGGTAGAAGGATGACACGGTGCACCACTCAACCATGTGTTAGAGCAAAAGATGACATTTACTCTAATTTCGTGTTCGGAGTCCAATGGCTCTTCACGGACCGGGGCTTCACAAATCTCCCTTCTCAAGGCTTTCAAGTCTCTTGTTGCCACTTGGAACCATTTGCTAAGGGCAGTAAAGGTACCATGATTTCGTATGACAAGATGAGAACAAGAAGCCGAACCAAAGAAACTATTTACCGTAATGGCACCAAGTTTTTGTTCAACTTGCACCATCACAACCGTGATATGGATAGTATGGAAACCACCTCTTTGGATGTCATAACTTCCGCGTGATGCTACAAGACATCCGTACTTACACTGTTGGTTTTTGACGAGCCCTTCTTGTTCAATCCCCATGCGGATCGTTACTGGTGGAGCTCTTCTATTCAAGACAAGTATTGATGGCATTATAGTTCCACACAACTCATTGAAATAGGTACTCATTCTTGATCATTGAGTCTCGAAACTCATGGTGAGATTATAGACCAATCTAGGACCAATGTGCACCTCCAAAACTTTATTTTGTTTTCGTATCAATAAGGTGGGTGCCGTGTCAGAGCTACATTATCGGTCAACCCCGTGGAGGAATTGTTCCTTTCGTTCTTTACACACATAGGTTTGATGAGTGGACAATGAACCTCTTGAAAATAAATCAAGAATAAGTTCATTACCTCTCTTTGATAAGACTCCGGATGTATTGTCCTTTGGGAATTCCATGTCAGCTCCTTCCTCTACCCTTGTTTGCTCATATAATGGGTTAGAAAAAAGGTACCGCCCATATCCTCATCTTGATACAGTGGATTGGTCAGAAAGGTCCTTTCTTGTTTTATTTTTTCATCATTATGGATAGGAGTTGGACTTGGAACAAGGCTCTCTTGAGCACGCGGCTCGGTTATTTCCTTCGCATCGCCATAGGGAGGGAGAAATCTTCCAAAAGCCACCTCACAAGTAGTGTCAACATTGTTGTTAGGTGGTAGTTAGGTTATTGACCCATTTGGTATGGAATTTCAAGTGGTATAGTCTCAGATTTTCTACGGGTCTCGACACCTTGAGTTTTTATCTCCTTCACCTCACTCGGTGATAGTGGAACCAACCGAAATTCCTTGCTATCTATTTGAAAGGAATAAGTATTCTTTTCCCCATCATGTTATGCCTTCTGATTCAATTTCCAAAGTCGATCCAACAAAATATGGCAAGTATCCATAGGCAGGATATTAAGCCACATTTCATCCTCATATTTGCCAATCCAAAAACTCACGAGAACTTGTTTCATGACTCTTAGCTCTCCGTATTCATTCCCCCATGGAAGATTATATGGTTTAGGGTCATCGCTGGATAGGCAACTCTAATATTTTCACCATCTCTTAGGAGGCTAAGTTGGAACTACTTCATCCATCAATAATCAACTTACACATTTTATCTTTCACTTTGCACCGTGTGTAGAATAGTTGATTCCTTTATGTTTCGTGTGGAATCACCAACTCACGTTGGAGTACCAAGCCTTCATACTTTGGGTTTTTTGGTATAAGCCTGTATTTGGTGCAGTTTCTCATTGTATGTTCGGCAAGTTCCTTTCTCAAGGCTTGCACATGTTCCGCAAATAACTCGAACATAACCCTCCTAAGTTCCTCGTTTGATTGGCCATAGTGTTGTTTCATGGGAAGGGAACGCTTGGATTTGATACCAATTTTATGTAAGTACGAGAGGGATTTGAGTTGGTAAGTGGTTCAGGTCTTGGTGAGATTCGGTTTGACCCAAAATTAGGCAAGGAAGGTGGGGTTTCTCGGGTTCTCGGTAAGCCGAGATGTGGGGTGTTTGGCGATGGTGTCGGGTAAATAGAGAAGGAGTCGGGTCAAGGCGCTTTGTGTAGTGGTCACGAGTGGTATGACGATTAGGATGGTGGTTGGGGTTTTGTAGTTTAGTAGTGATAGGGTCACGGGACAAGCCGAAACAACGGGGTTCTTGATTTCTCGGGTGGGATGGACAATGAGATGATTGAAGGCCGATTTGGATGGAACGACTTAAAGATGTGTTAAGGCGATTTGGGAATGTGTCTCAGGGGTCGTGAGAGATAGGATGGTTGTGGTGGTTTATTTTTTTGGTGATGCTAAGCTTGCGGAAACAACCTGAGACAGTAAAGGTCCGAGGGATGGGCTCGGTAGGGACGTTGGTGTGTTCGATGGTGTTACGTTTGGTTTCGAATGGAGGACTTTTGAGAGGATGTTAATTAGGTGTTTTAGAGGATATTAGAGTGGGTAAACAAGTAATTGGAACAAGGAATGTATACGGATTGTTGGAAATAATCCAAGACACAAACAAAGTCTCAATTCGGTCGATATGTGGTTCTTGGATTGTAACACGGGGAGTTAATTGCTCGTGTGGTCTCCAAGGATGTTGTGGTCAATTTCAAAAGGGCTAGGTTGAGGTTTTCTGACCGCGAGGATCAACACTAACCAAGCAAGGGTTATCGAAACCTTATAAAAGATAGGCGGTTCTCCCGGAGAACCAAGCGACCCTCGAGGATCAACTAAGAAGTTCAATCCCGGATTAAAAGACTTAAAAAAATGAATAAACACTCAAGTTTTATATCAAACAAATCTGCCTAATACAATATCCTAAGGGCTCCTTTTATAGTAGAACAAGGAACCTTCTAGAAAGAAAATATAAAGACATAGACTTAGACGACTAGGTGGAAAAGGGAACGGGAAAGGTCATCGACCAAGGTCCTCATGACCAAATCCAATCGCTTCTAGAACCTCCTTGATAGCTTCCATGCATGAATTAGTTAGCACTTAAATGAGCTCCTTGGATAGTGTTGAGATGCATGGCCCTTGGACGATTGTGGATGGAGGAATTCGTCCAACTCCTCGGCTTCTCAAAACCGTATCTTGGTATCCTCCCACTGAGGAAATCCATACACAGTTCATTCACTTTGAAGGACACACTTTTAGATGGAACATTCATTTCTCCTTGCCGTGTACATTTCACCATCGGATGAGGCTTATTTCGGCCTAGTCACCATCCCTCATTGAATGTGTCCTAGTCAGTAGCTAAGGGTTATTACATAGCACACTATGTCCTAGCAATCAACTAAGCCAGGAACTAAAGGAAAACAACAATCTAAAATAAATAAACAATCATGGTCTTCGGCCAAGACCTACATACAAAGCCGAATATAAACACCTTGAATATTTATGTAACAAGTCCAATTCTATTCCATTTTCCATTTCATGATAAGAACATTACCATAGGTTGATCGACAGTTTTTGGAACTTCAAGGTTATCATCTCGAAGATCGAATTTGAACCTAGAGCTCACGGGGATTTCCGCATCACTTACTAAGGTACGTAGTTTCTTGGGCTTGGCAGCTTATTACTGGAGGTTTGTGGAGGGATTTTATTCTATCTCCGCACCTCTGTCGAAGCTCACACACAAAGCGTCCAAGTTTCAATGGTCAAATGCATATGAACAGAGTTTTTATGAGTTAAAGAATAGGTTGACATCCGTACCTATTTTGACCCTTCCAGAAGGTACCGATGGATATGTTGGTTTTTATGATGCCTCAAGAGTTGGCCTAGATTGTGTTCTGATGTAGCACGACAATGTTATTGCATATTCTTCGAGACAGTTGAGCAAGAAAGAGCTCTTAACTCATGATCTTAAGTTAGTGGCTATTGTATTTTCCTTGAAGATATGGCATCACTACTTAAATGGGGTTCATGTTGACCTATTTACGGATCATAAAAGCTTGTAGTATATATTCAGACAGATGGAGTTGACTCTAAGGCAGAGAAGGTGGCTTGAGTTGCTGAAGGGTTATGACGTTGATATTCTATAATATCCTAACAAAGCTAATATTATAGCTGATATATTGAGCCGTAAGTTTATGGGTAGTCTACGCCATGTTGAAGTAGAAAGGTTAGAGATGCAGAGATTTGTGTCAATTATCTAGCTTAAATGTATGCCTACTTGATATGGGTGATGGAAGTGTTGTGGTCTAGAATACCATAAAATCATCCTTGGTAGCAAAAATAAAAGCAATGTAGTTCAATGATCCCGAGTTAATTAGAATGAATGAAGGGATTCCTTTGAAGAAGAATCCAATATTATAGCTTACAGAAGACAGGTTTCTTAGATACCGAGGACGGTTATGTGTGCCCGATGTTGGAGGTCTCCGAGAGTGGATTATGATAAAGATCCACCAGTTCAGGTATTCTATTCATCCTGGTTCAACAAAGATTCATCATGGTGTTTGACAGATCTATTGGTGGAATTATATGAAAAGAAATATCCCACTTTGTAGCTTAGTGTTCGAATTGTAAACAAGTTAAGATCGAGCATCAGAAACCCGGGGGCTTGATTTAGAAAATAGAGATTCCAACATGGAAATTGGAGATGATCAACATGGATCTTATTACAATTTTCCTCATTCCTATCGGAAGTTTCACTTCATTTGGGTTATCGTTGATGAGCTTATAAAGTTGGCACATTTTCTACCTGTTCGAACTACTTATTCGGTCGAAGATTATACCAAGTTGTACATTAGGGAGATAGTTCGACACCATGGCATTCCAATTTCCATTATATATGATAGAGGTTCCTAGTTCACAGCTATCTTCTGGAAGTCCTTTCAGAAAGGCGTGTGCACTCAAGTGAATCTTAGCACAACATTCCATCTGGAGATAGACAGTCAGGCCGAGCGCACTATTGGAACGCTTAAGGAAATATTACGAGCTTGTGTATTGGACTTCAAAGGCAATTGGGATGATTACTTTCCCCTTATCAAGTTTTCTTATAATAAAAGAGTAGGCAGAAATCTTATTCAGATATTCGGTGCCGAGATCTAGAATTTGCAGTTGGTGATTGGGTATATTTAAAAGTTTCTCCTATGAATGGTGTCATAACACTCATCAAGAAAGGCATTCTTAGTCCCGTGTACGTTGGACCATATATGATCATTCGGAGGGTAGGCCAAGTGGCATACAAGGTTGAATTACCTCCAGAATTTGAAGTATGTTACACCTCGTAGTTTGGTACGTGAATGAGAGATTAGTTAGGAAACTTAAGCGTGGTGATTCGAGATCCTTTCCTAGAGTCCCTTATGACTTAGATGGATATTTAGAAGGTATACGGAAGGTTGGAGATCATTGGTATTGAAGGAACTATCCTTTGACGAAGCTGGACGAAGTTAGATCGATACACTAAGCATTTTGAGTCATGGATGATCTATGCCTCATAGACTGGGGCGAAGATAAGCTGGGAGCCAAGGCCAACTCACTACCTAGATATGCCCTATGATCTACGACTGCACATGGCATATGCGAGGCAAAGGTCAACCATTTTTGCTTATTTAAGCGGTGGATCATTCTTTTAACTCATTATTCGACCAAATCTAATCCATAACACCCATCCCTATAAATTCTCCAAAGGTTTAAGAATGATTCTAAAGTAAATACCCCATGTTACAGCACCAAGAGCTAGCCTAGATGAAAAATAACTCCCCTATGATGTTGTGAAGTGATTATGGCTGGTTGTGGGCAAAGAAAAGCTTGGATATCAAGTGTTTTCTTATAATTAAGGTAATAATAATACCCCCATTTGTTGTACTTAAGCTTAACTATGTGTTGATTGAGTTGTTTGGGGTGAAAACTACAACTAGAACTTAAATTGACATGAGGTGTAGTTATCTAGTTGTTAAAAGTGATGTGAAGTTATACATATGAATTAACATATTTGGAAACCATGAGAAGTAGTTTGGTGATGATGTTACTGGTATGATTATGATTATTCACATGTAAAGCTTGTTGAAGAAGTTGTTAACTAAAAGAAGAAGTAACCAGAAAGTATGTAGAAGTATTCTTGTGATTGTTACTTTATGGAAGATGTTGTTGTGGTAGTTAGGCTGTGTTGGGAGTAATCTCTTGATATTGGGTGGTTGGAAATTATGGAAAATAGTTGCTTATGATATTGTTGTTGTTATTGATGTTGTCCTTGATGTGGAGGAGGTAAGAATACAAGGGAGATATTATCCGATTTACAGTAAAATGAGTTTGTTGCTTGATAGCTAGTTCGTATAATACTTCTTGTTGATATGATTATTGTTTGTTATTATAGACAGATTGTAAAGATACGGATTTCATCTTCATCATCGGAGATTCCATTTCAAGGTATGTAACCTTTACTTCTTGTTGGCATGAATCTGTAAGTATGTTCCCTATATTAGAAGCCGAATGAGGATTGTTCGCATCTATATTCCTTGTTGATGGATTAAGACCGTTTGAGAGTTCATGAGATAGTCTTGAGTAAATCTCCCATATAAATCCTATAAATCAGTAGCGTCCCCAAGATATTCATAAGCTAAACGTAAGCTAGAGTTCCTTGTAGATTGAGGATTACGAATGAATGAGTTAGTGAACTAATAGTGGAATGTAAGTAAAAGAAGGTGAGATTGCACTAATTATAAGACCAGGCCATAATAACCTAGTGAGATAACTAAGTATGTATATCGAAGAACTCTTAGGGAAATCCTTAAATTTAAGAGGAGTAAAGTGCGAACTACGACGCGATAAGTCACTTAAAAGAGTATAGAATACTAGTTGTACAAGGTACTCCACAACCTTAAGAACAATAGAGATATACGAATCACAAAGACAGATCGAGTAGTACAACACGATAAGTCGGGCGAAACCAAAGATAGTACAAGTCCCCTTAAATCTAAAAAGTGTAGTTCACGAGTTAATAAGTATGAACCGTAAATTAAGACAGTATTGAATGAGTTATGATTTGTAGATGCAAGTACCTAATTTACAGATTATTTGCTGGTTGTTAATTGTTACTCTTGCATGCGGGGCTATGATATTAGTTTCCTTTGTGGCTATTCAACTACACTTTCCTTCGGGGCTATTCAGATCTATTCAGACACACTAGCATTCAGGGCTATCCAAACACACTCGCCTATGGGGCTATTCAGATAAAAGATTTCCTTCGGGGATATTTACATCTTCTTTTGGGCCTATCCACACCTGCCTTCGGGGATATGCACTTACACACCGGATCCCACGTGAGATCGGACTATTGTTTTTAGTATTTTAGTTATGATAAGAGTCGCTTGAAGTTTAGTTTTTCTAGTATATAATAACGCAGTAAGGACCAGTAGCCGAAGACAGTAGAGATAGCTTAGCATGTTACGATAGTTAAAGCTCGATGGATAGATAAAATGACCAAATGGTCCGAACGAAAGTGATCTGGTAAGACGGTTTAGGGTTGTGGTAAGTCCACCCTTATCCTTAGCTTTTAGTAAATATTCTATTGTACATACTCATGTTATTCATTTTTAGAGTTATATGTATATTACTTTCCGCCTTACATATTTGCTACATTTCGTTGTACTGACGTCCTATTATTGGGGTGTTGTATTTCATGCCTGCAAGTGCAGGTAATCAGCTTGATGAGCCTTCTCAGTAGATGAGGTCGGTATTCAGTAGAGGATCGGCAAAACTCCATCTCTTCCAGAGGTCATCCGAGTCTAGAGGTCAGGTATCAACTTTTGTTACAAACTTATGGGTAGGACGGGGCCCTGTCCCGACCATGTTGAAAACTTAGAGGCTTTATAGACACAAGCTTAGTATATACAGTATGTCAGTGGCCTTGCCAACCCTCATTAATGTTTTTTTAAATTGCCCAGTATGGATACTTATAGTGGTTACTTCGAGCCATAATAACTTATAATAAAAATGAGTTTCGCCAAATCGACCTATGTATGTCCTGGTTATGTCCAGTAGTCAGGATTTATAGAGTGGTTCTCTCATGCTAGTATGGTGTCGGGTGCCATCAATGCCTTACCTAGGTTGAGGTCTTGATTGTTACTCTTTCCTATGGGGCTATGGTATTGGTTTCCTTTAGGGCTATTTAGATACACTTGCCTTCGGGGCTATTTAGGTACACTTGCCTTCGAGGCTATTCATACACACTCGTCTTCGGGGCTATCCAGATATATTGGCCTTTGAGGCTATTCATGTTACACCCCGTAAATTCGTATATCGAATATACCTTAATTTAAGAAGCCTAATATAAGAAAGAATGTTCCATGGAATTAGTAGGGGATGGTCGAGTTGGAACCGAAGGAGTCATGAGAGTTAAAAGCACTTTTATGACCTTCGTGCTTACAATCTTTACATTGAGTGTGTCATGTTAATCTGATGTAAGATGGGAATAGTATAACGACCATTAAAAGGGATGAGAAAGCCTTAGATTAAAGTTGAAAGCATATCCAAAAGATTCTGAGTTATACTCATCATTTTGTGTATGTTTGAGAACTCGATTAACCGATTTAAGTATCGATGACTCGAGCCCCATTCCAAGGGTCATATGTGACATAAATGGATGTGAAGAAGGTTTATGAATGATTATAAGTCATTAAGATTAAAGAAATCATGTCTCGATAAAGTTTTACGAAGATAGGACGATACGCTAAACGTTTCGCCCCACGAAACCCATTTTACGCTGCGAATGGGTAGTGAATCAAAGAAACCTCTCCACCATGTCACTTCCACCATATGCGGTGGCATATGCAGCCACATATGGGCATATGTGCCGCATATGTAAGGCGGTGGCCTGCCCTATATAAGGCCCAATCTCGAACCCTTCTTATTTTATCCCATTTTCACTCCAAATTAAACCCATATGATACATAATATTCTCCCAAGGTAATCATATCATTTAAGTGTCATTTGATAAGGTTTGGAGGTGTGTTCTCTCTCAACAAATCTTGGATTATCTCGGTAACTCCCTCGGATTATTGGAAACAACTCGGAGGTCTTGGAAAATTGAAAGGAGCTTTGGTATAAAGAATCTCTTGATTGATTAAGGTATGATTCTTGTTATTCTTAGAATTCTTAAGATTCTCCTATCTTAAAGTTATCTTTTAGTAAAGAAATCCATGGAAGGTTAAGGTAAATCCCATAGTTGAACATGATGGTTGTTGTATTGGTTGTCAATTTGATATAATTGAGTTCTTGAAAAGAGTTTAGATTAGATCTTGTGAAGTATGGTTGTTGTAACCTTGGAATTGTGTTAAATGATGAAGGAAGAATTATGTTAACTTGGTTACTACGAAAACAAGATGGAATAGGGTATGCACGCTATGTGTTCGACGAAATGTAGCAACGACGAAATCATGAAACCATTGGCTTGATATTGAGACGGATTATCTTATTTGCTTAGGTCAATGATTATAGGACAAGCCGAAAGCCATAGGATTTTTATTGGTCATCAACAAGGTATGTTAAGGCTCACTCCTTCATTCTTTTGTCATGATCGAAGAATAAACATAACAGTAACGACGTCCCTCCACACACTAATCTTAAAACTCAAGCTATTGCTATAATTGGTTTAGATTGATATACATCTCATTTCCCTCACTGGCTGTGTCGGGAGTAGTTCCCACCTTAATTCTAATTTGAATAATACACCTTTTTTCAAATTTTGTTTGTTCTTGGAAAATTGGTACAGACACAGTAACATAACGATGGTTGGAGGATAACAACATTGAGTCACTCTGATTGGATTCCTAAGGCCCTTCTTATTCATCATTTGCATTGCACTTATATATATGTATCTATTTCCTTACTGAACTGCTATATATTCTATCGAGTATGGTTCTTATATGCGCGCACCACTATAGTTGGTTCTAATACTACTGAGTCCTATATCTGGGTTGGGTATAACCGAGTCCTCTGTATGATAGGTATGATATGATATGATACTTTATGATATGATTTGCCCCACAGAGGGGTTTGACACTATATTATATATATATATATGACCTCGATAAGTGGCTTGATTTTACAGACATGCATATATATATATATATATATATATATGAGTCAGTGTATGCCCTCAGAGGCTATTTATGAGTTTCAGGTTGACTTATATACTCTCCCTTCATATTTCATCCTTTACTTATATGTTATGAGCCTTACATATTCAGTACATCTTTCATACTGATGTCAATTTCCAGGGACACTGTGTTTCATGCTCGTAGGTACAGATAGTGATTCAGACGATACTTCGCAATAGGTGACTTAATTCAGCTGAGGGTTATCAGACTCCTTTTTTGGGAGTTGTCCAGTGTGTTATTAGGTATGGTGTTGTATATATGTATATAGTTTGGTATGACGGGGTCCTGTCCTGACCAAATATTGATGGTATACTCTTTAGAGGATTGTACATTGTTGTCGTGTATAAAATAGTCTTGTATGGCCTTGCCGACCTTGTTGTATAAATATCAATGTATGTTGGGACTTTTCTGCATGTAGGTGGTTATGTCTTTTTATCAGATAGTCATTTCCCAGAGGCCTTGTCGGCCCATATCTTGGTGAGTATATTACAGGTATCAAGATTGGCACACTCGGGCCTTAGGGCACCGGGTGCCATCCACACACCCTAAGGTTAGGGTGTGAAAAACTTTGTATTAGGTTTAGATAGTCCTATTTATAGAGAAAAATCTGACAAGGTGTATAGAAGAGTTAAGAGTTAAGAATCCTCAGTTACTTCCCTCAACATTCGAGGATGATGTTCTTAAGATGGGAAAGATGTTACATCTCGTAGTTTGTATGCGAGCGAGAACGTAGTTAGTTTACTTCAATTCTGGTAACTCACGACCCTTTCTGAGGGTCATATATGACTCAGATGGATGTTAAGGTGTATAGAAGGTTAGAGGTCATTTGGGTTGAAGGAAACGTCCCTCGATGAAGTTAGCATGATATGCTAAGCGTTTCATATTGTGGAACCTATTTCGCCTCACAGATCAGTGCCGCAGATTAGGCCACCATTTTACCACTTCAGTACCACCATCTGTAGTGGAAAATGCGGCCGCAAATGGGGATCTGTGCCACAGATCCTACCGAAGAAGGGAGGCGGCAGACAAGTGTATTTAAGGTCAAGTTCAAGGAAATCTCACTTATCATTTCTTTTTATCCTAAGTAGCTCCAAAGCACTCCCAAACTCTCTCCAAATTCTCTTATACTATTGAAGAACATTTCCACGAGCTTATGATGTGATGTCCCCCTTGAAGGCTTAGATCATCTTGAAATCCTCTCTAACTTGTTGAGTGAAGTTTAGTGATCCTTAGAGCTTCGAAGAAATATTGTTGTTGAGGATATCTTGGTTGTTTAAGGTATGTTTTTTCTACTCCTAAATGTTCTCTATCTCCTCTTAGCTTATCTAGTTGAAGTGATAAAGATAACATGAAGATTAAGCTAAACACTATGAAAGAGATATTGTGATTATTGAATTTTTTTTGGTTAGTTACTTGAGGTGTTTATGGCTAGAAGTTATAAGGTGATATAGTTAAGATCATGGTTGTGTTGTAGTTCACATAGGGGAGTTGATAATATTTTGGTTTCCATGAGAGAAAAATATGAGAATTATGCACTCCAAGTGTTCGATAGAATGTCGTAGAGATTCGATTCTTAGGTTATTGTTCCGATTATGATTCATGTTAACTATATTATGTATATCATCACACGTAGCATGTATTGGAACCTATGAGACCATCATAACTAAAGTGATTGAGGTATGTTAGTCTAACCCTTCTTTCAAAAGCATGAATTCCAAAATGTATATCGATTTCTAAAAAAAATGTCGAGCGAAGTATTCTAAGTCCATGTCTATTTGTCCCTTGTCAGGAGTAATTTTCTGTCTTGATATCATATCTTGTATGTCTTGTATGTCTTGTCTTGTCAACTATATATTTAAGTTTCATATCCCTCCCAGGTGGAGCGTATCAATAGAATTAGTTATCGCGTGGACCAGGTATCGTTCCAGAGTAAAGAAAAGAGCTTTATGAGTAATATAGAAAGCCAAATGTGATACTACTACTATAGTATATTATGAACACCACCGAACTAATATCAGTTGTACAGTTATATACGTGTATAAACACCCTAGGCTATAACTGGAAGGGAGTAATACATATACAAATACCTCTCCAGGTAGATGCCCAGATAGACCTCCCAGTAGGAGGTATTGAGTCTCAGTTGTCAGTTGATACCTCTTTCGGAGCTTCCAAGTCAGGTGTTTGAGTTCAGTCCTATATATATATTCAGATAATGGGTAGGTCGGGGACATTTTTGTTACTTGTAGAGGCTTGTAGACTTGGTCGGTCAAATTAGTAGTGGTGTATGGCCTTGTCGGCCTTGTTGTTATTTTGTTAATTTATTCCACAACCTTGTCAGCCTTGTATATATGCATATATGTTTTGGATTGTTTTCCATCATTTAGTTTTGGACCTTCAAATTTCATCCTTGTTTATAGATTCTGGCCTTATCGGCCCCTCCCTTGTTTTGATTGTGTTTCTATTCAGATTACATTCTGGTAAGACCTTGCCGGCTGGAAGTTTTATACGTTTAGAAGTCTTGTTTCAGATGGTACACTCGAGAAAATGAGGCATCGAGTGCCGGCCACACCTCTCTAGGTTGGGGTGTGACACACTACTTATCTATCCATTTTGCCTAGGAATTTTATCACACTCCCATGAGTTAACTTATGTCTTCTAGTGAACTCCCCATATTATACCTATCGCTTTACTGAATTTTATATCAACCTTTCACAACCCCTTTGCTTCTTATATTATTAGTAGTGTCACGGAAAAATACTTTTTTGTTTCTAAACTTCTTTAACTGGCCTTATTCCTTAACTGCTTAATATGGTGTTACTTACTTTAGTAATCCCTTAGTGTAGATCTTCCTTATTAATACATCATGATCTTACCGTCTACCTTCCATAAGATAACATATATTACAATCTATTAATAAGGAGCAGGAACTACCTACTTAAACTTTCACACACATTTGGCTAACATTTTACGTACGTAAGCATCATAATGAAGAAACTGGGCTGCATATCCATTGCAACAATGATAAGGGTTTATACCGCATTAACTTAATGAAGCATAAGTATGGCCCTCATTATTGTTCAGAGATAAGAGCTCCACTTTGATCCTTACCTTATCTTGTATCTTATTTCCATTGAAATGCCTTAAATTCTCATTAACACGATGAAATTTAAATTCTACAATCAAGATATCAGTAATAGAGAACATGTAGCATCCTGTTACCAACTTATAAAATGTGGGGTTTCACAAAATATAATGTATATACTTGTTCTCGGAATAAAATCTCACATTACACTGGAGCATGATGCTCCATCCCTACTCATATTTTGGTCTTTACGCATAAGTATCATACACATCCATATCTTATGTCTCTTGCTTCCATACCAATAACAAAAACACATACCTATACGACATTGGTTGGTATGAACCCGACCGCACTGATGACAAAATGACCATGGCGGTTTCACTCTACTTGTACTAGTACGATCCTGGCATACTGACATTTGCGAACCCAACTTCAACCTTACCTGAGAACTCTCGCCACACACAAATTATTGCACAAACTTGGTCTACCGTAACCTATTATCATTCGGTAATTCCCTGCAAATCATCAACATTCCTAGCCCTCTTAGTCCATTCCATAGCTTTATCCAAATCATCTCCTAAAAATATAAGTAGCTCTCGCTCCCTAGACTCCTTAGGCTGTGAACTCCCCGACCCTTCGAGCACTCTATCACTATCTGGGGTTCTGGGTGACTCCAATCCTTTGAGGTAACCAACTGCATGAATACCTCGATCGTTTCCTCATATCCCGATCATACGGAGATGGTGGTGGAACTGCTAGGGCTAATGATACTGAATCTTCCCTCATCTCCTCTAGTACTGGTTGAATCGGGGCTATCCAAGGAAGTGACTCACTCTGGGCCTTAGATGGATCAGTCTCAATAGAGGGTGTGCATCTCATAACTTCCTCACTTCATGCCTTAGATCTATCTCAACAGAGGGCACACATCTTATACCCTATCCCAATCTTTGCTTAACATCCCGGCTAGTTGCAAATCTTCTGGGCAAAGACATTTTCGTACAACCTACACCAATGCAAATGTTAGATTCGATTCCTTACAACTCAATTCTATCGCATGATCTAGAATATGAAAGGAAGGTAACCATCCTAAATGCCCTGTAGCCTCCTGTTTATAAGTGTGGCATGTAATACACCCATAAACAAGACTCTACTAGACATGACTTGTACACAAAACTAGGACAGACCTACTCTAATACCAAGTTTTTCACGTCCCAACCTTGGGGGTGTACCTGGCACCTAGTGCCTTAATGGCCCAAGTGTACCACATATGGAACATAACTTAGATATACATGTAATTGGGCTAACAAAGCCTCGGGATAACCTTCATACAACAATCGGGACATAATAACATGTAAAGGCAGAAAAGCCCAAGCAAATATACATGAAGAAGGCCGACCACGCCACAATACACATCAACTAGCTAACAGAAAGTATAACAAGGCCATACATGACATCAATATATAGAACAACTGTCTACAAGCCTCTAAGGAGTACATGAACATCGTAAGGTAGGGACAGGACCCCGTCATACCCATACTATGTACATAAAGTCATACCGACCTAGACTATCACCTACGGAACAAGTGTAGAGCTTTGACACCATGGCTGAGTTGAGAACCTACTAGAAATGGTTGTCACTCTATCTAGTTGAACCTGATGTCATGAAATGAGCGCCCCTACCAAAATAATGTCAGTACAAACAATATGCTGAATATGTAAGGCAAGTAAGGCATAAAGAGGTGCAGTACTATAAAGAGAGATAAAGAGACAACATATAACTCTGAATGGCACTGAGGGTGTATGATATGCATGCTTCCATTTAAAAAAACATAATTATATATATGCCTCGTAATGGGACAATACTATTATCATCAAGTCACTCTCTTAGGATAATATCATCATACCATACCCAACTGCACTTGTGTGCACATATAAGTGTCGTACCTCGCTGACTATAGTGGGATAACCATCTCACTGACCAACAAAAGGAAGACATCATAAACTCCATCAGCTCCATCAAAACTGATGTAGAAGGAATACCAATCCTTGATGAACAAGGTGAACCCCTACAAGATGCAGTATCAACCTTGATACTCACAATCTCTTTAAACTTCATAGGAGATTATTCGCATCTAAAGGATAAAAATGTCGAGTTACTTTCAAATCTCAAATGCAAAAAACTTAGTGATTTCCAATGGTACAAAAATACTTTCTTAACCAGAGTCATGCTTAGGGAAGATTCCAACCAATCATTTTGGAAAGAGAAATTCCTGGCTGAACTACCTACCCTTTTAGGAGAAAAAGTTAGGAATAAAATCAAGAAGAATTATGGAAAATAGATAATACCCTACAATGAGTTTACATACGGACAACTAGTCAGTATAACTCAACGGGAAGGTCTAAAGATCTGCCAAGACCTAAAATTACAGAAACACCTTAAGTGGGAGCTAAAAAGAACTAGGTGCGTACTAGGTACTTTTTGCAAACAATTTGATATAAATTCCACAAAACCCTCTCCAAGTTGTACAAGAAACTGTAGCAAGACTCGTAAATCCCATAAGAATACATCAAGAGGTTACAAGAAGAAGAATTTCAGGACTAACGAAGAGTATTATAAAAATACTCGTTATTCTAGGAATAAACCAAATCCCAAAAAGACTGATTTCAAATACAAAGATATTACATGTTACAAATGCAATAAAAAAGGACATACTTCGAGGTACTGCAAAATGAATAAAAAATTACAAGAATTGAAACTAGACGATGAAGCAACCCAAAAAATCTCCAATCTTCTCGTAGACTCCTCCGATTCAAACATCAAGTTAGAACCTAACTATTTTTCTCTATCTTCAGAAGACAATAAAGTCTTTTAAATAGATGATTTGGTCACGACTAGTTCATCTAAAGATCCTAAAAAAGGTAAGGGAAAGCGTGTATGTGTTTTAACCAAAGACCAAGAATTCATGTTAGATATGGTCAAGCACATAGATACCCAACACCAAAAAGATTATTTGAATAAACTCCTCAAATCCTTTACAGAGGAGAAAAAAGACAATAAAAATATAATTTTTCCTAATACTTCCAAAAATACCTATGACTTAACAAATATCCTGAAGAAGGGTAAAAAGATGAAAGATTCCAAAGAAACACAAGTTCTAGAACTACTAAAAGAGATAAAACAAATAAAAGTAGAGAACATGATTCTCTGTTAATAAAAACATCCTTTCAAAAGACACACAGGACAGTTCTGAGTCCGACAATTCTGACTCTGAAAATCCAGAAGAACCTTCTGAAAACCAACATCTATAAGAGATCCTAAAAGAATTTCTTACTGTCTTAAGACAAATCACGTCAAAAAAATACCTAGTAAAAATAACCCTTAAATTCCCAGACAATATTAGGATCACGACAATTGCTCTTTTTTATACATGAGCAGATTTGAATTGCATAAAAATAGGTTTAATACCAGAAGAATTCCACAAAAAAAATCATGAGACATTAGCAGCTGCTAATAATACTAAATTAGAGATTAATTTCCAAACCAGTGCATCAATTATTAATGAGGGTATTACTATAGCAACATCATTTGTTTTAGTAAAAGACATAAACAATTTCGTCACCTTAGGAACACCGTTTATAAATCTTATCACCCCTTATAAGGTAGATAACGATTTCATATCTTTTGATTTCAATAAAAAGAATTTAAAATTCCATTTTTCTGACAAAAACAAAAAACAAAAGACCTCAATTTGATAAAACCTATTCCTATCACCTAGAAGAATTGAGAAATAATTTTTTTTATCAGACACCTGAATCTCCTAGAACCTATCATATATGTTCTATCAAATTAATTGATACCTTTGCATCTAAAAAAAATTTGAAACATGATTTACAATAATTTCAAAACATTGCATTAAAAATGTTTTCTGCAAATTGATTCCTAACATTTTTTACTGTAAAGAAAATATCTTAACCCATGATTTCCTCAAAAACATGAGAAAAAACCCACAAATTCTTCATACTGGTTGCATCGCAGAAATGTCCTATCACTGTTACTTGCACCACAGTTTGGGCTATAAGGACAAGATATCCAGAAAGGACATGAGAGAATCCAGACAATATTGTAACCACGCGATGTGTGGAGCCTCTCTCCAAAAGAGAAAGGATGAAGCTGCTCTGGCAATAAATACACCAGTTGTTGCACCACAACAACAAACAAATTCCATGGCCCCCAAAAAACCCATAAACTCCACCGCCTCCAAACCAACAAAGGAAGAAAAAGAAAAATTCCCTGCCAAAACTCCTATCGAAAAACCCATGACATGGTATTACGCAGTCATGAAAGAAGAAAACGAAAATGAAAACACCGCAGAATCTGTGCAGAAAACATCAACAAATCCCACACAGGAAGTAACTACTGAAAATATTCTACAACTCCTTGCAAAATCCCCGGAATTACAGAAGGCATTGTTACATCTTCAAATTCCCAAACAAGAAGTTGTTCAACACTAAGGAGAGGAAAAAACCTCTCAAAATTTTACAAAAATCAAGAAAGGAGAATCTTCTAAAACAATTTTCAAAAACCCAACTTGTGGTACCACAAGTCCCCAAAAACCGGTTTCTGAATTTTTTATAAAACTTTTTTTTCAAAATATTGTAACTATTGAAAAAAGATTTTTTGATGACCTTTTTTAGCATTACAAAATTATTTTGGACCCGGATGGTTTTACAAATCATGGGATATTTTAAAAACTCCATATTTTTATCAAGCTATCCTTGAAATATCAGGATCAGCAACAATTTAAAATAATTATTATAAAAATAACCCAGATCCCTCTTACTCTATTTGCAAAATATTAGGAGTAATTGCTCCAACCGATTGGGGGAATGAATTGTCTCAACTTCTAAACATCCCAGATACACATCAAAATACCCCATTTTTTAATATTTTATTTAATTACTGGTATTACCAACAAGCTTCATTCAATTCCTTTTTTGTTCAAAATACCGGTCGACGCCATACTTGGCTCTTTCATTTTGATACATCATGTATTCCATCCCAATTCCCAAGATGGTGGAATTCATGGTGAGAACAATTTGGATTCACCCTTGAAATACAAAAACCCCAAGTCACTAAATCTTTTAGCCTCTTTAAATACCTTTATAAACCCAGCGAGTTAGAAAAAAGATTTGTGCCACTACACCTTTTTCACACGAAATTCCATTTGCTATGGATATTCACATGCTTTGTAGATTATTCTGAAAATAAAATCCCAATGGTCCGAAGAAGGTTCAAAATCAGATGGTAGGACAGCTTTAAAATACCAGCAAGTCTCGCACCACACAGAGTCCAGGAATGGCTAAATACCCAGAAATTCATTCAGGTACAGGTGCCACTAAAAACACCACAGGCACCGCTACAAACACCGGAGCACACCCAGTTCCTTTCACGGAAATCTTAGATGGCCTCAATGCTTGCAGCAGCCAAAACTACAGAAGAAATGCAAGCAATAATTCTGAAATTTGCATCGTCTTCATGAAAACAAAGTTCTTCAACAGAAGAAGAAGAAGAACCAGAAATTGATATTGAAGACAATCCAATTTTTGGCAATAGTGGATTCTGAAGAAAATTGCCAAAAGAAGACAAAATACCTGGAATAAAGTTCAGACAAAATTCCGACAAAAGAAAATGCCCTAAAAAGAGACTTTCAAAAGGGAAATAGTAAAAGTAAAAGATTCCAGCAATAATTTGAGAAAATGCCAAAATTAATGATGTCATTCTCCACTCGAATGAATAGTTAGCTTCCTTTTTATTTACCAAAATGCCATGTAAAACTCCTATAAAAGGAAACTCCCTCTCCCTTAGTTAGACAAGTTTTTTCTTTCATAGATTTTAGATTCTAGAGAGAAGTGTAAGCTCACTCTAAATTCCAATTCCCCTCATCTAAATTCCCTCATATGATTCCCCTCATATGACCTCAAATACCTTAGCCGAAATCCCCCAAAATACCTTGGAAATTCCCAAGATAAAAATCCTTGATATAAATCTTTGTAAGTTTTAATATTTTGAATAAATATGATTATGGAAGGTTCTACCTCCTAATCTTTTATTAAATTCATGTTCTTTAAACTCATGATTTTAAATTCTTTAAATTCTTGCATTAAATCCTTGGCCGGTTCTACCGCCTATTTAATTTAAATTCTTGCAGATCATTTGAATTATGGTTTCCTTGATTGGAACCTTAATTTGTAAGTTAATCTTATTTTACTTTCTGCATATCTCAATTATCTTTTAATTCTTCAATCCCTTATATATCAATTCCTTCCTTGTCTATTATCCCATTTAGATCATCGATCGTAGTTTGATATCATCATTATCGGAATCATATTTTAAAGTTGTTAATTTATTGGATGATTGTGGAGTATCTGGAACAATGTGTTCTGTATTAGAACTGTTGGATGTCCTAATTTTACTCAATTGATCATGTATAGCCTGAATAAATTTAGACTTATTTTGTTGGATATTTTTAACACTATCTTTGGATACCTGAAAAGGCTTAAAGATTGAGCATTTCAGTTTCATATCTTTGGTCTTTTCTGGGGAATCTATAGTGACCAAAGGGTGGTTTTTTATATGGTTTTCTACTCGATCTAATTATTTTCCTATTGTATTTAAATTAATATTGGTGAAGTTATTTTGTGCGAGGATATTTTTTGTATTTGTGTTTTCATCCTCCGCAGATTTTTTAAGAGAAATTGCGTCTACAGGGCATCCATGAATGTTTAGCTTAATACCTTGTACAGGAGGGTGGTTGGACTGGACTTTCCTGTTATTAGCTAGGGTTTCTCACTCCGGTGTTTTATTCGTAGTTGTAACGGGATTTAACGTTTTGGAAAAGGGGTATTTTATGTAATTTTTGGTGGAATATATTTCGAACCAGTCAAAGAATAGGATTTTTATCCTATGTTCATTTAAAAAATCATAGAATTTTTCTTGTATTTTTGTCCTAGTAGTTAAAAAGTTTTTGAAGAACCAAATTCTTTTTTCTAGGTTGTATTTTTCATAAAAATCTTTTTTGTAGGAATTTCTTATCTATTTGGAATTCCTTTTCTAAAACTCCGATTTTGTTTATTATGTTCTCTGTTATCGAGGAAAACGTCGGACTAGTAGGTTCTTGGTCCTCTATTTTTTCTCTAACACTGGAATTTTCATATACGGGTGTCGGTATTTTATTGGTGTAGTCTATGTTTCTTAGATTGGGTAAATCTGACGTAGAATGTCTAGGTTTTGTTTTGTAAGGTGTATTTATTACCGAAGGAATTTGTGAGACTCTTCCTAAGTCTAGGGTTTCTACGGAACTTGTATCATCGTATCTACTACTCGTAGATCTTTTATGGAATGATAGACTAACTCTATCATCCTGGTATTGGGTTATTTCTCTGAGATGGGTATTTGGTTGGGAATTATCTATAGGTTCAGGTTTAACTACTCCTTTCAGGATCCATTCTTCTGGTAGGGTAATATCCTTCCACCTAATAGGTATTGGTATTACGGTATTAGATCTGGAAAGATCTATTTGTAAAAGAAGGGTTTCACCTTTTTACTATGGTATCTAACTTTTGTGGCAAAAGCAGAAGTTATAGCTTTGTAATGGATTCTAAAAATTATTGCTACCGGAATTGAACCTTCAAGCATTTGTAGTTGTGGGTTTTTATTTGTAAGACAAGGGATTTTTGGATATTTTTATCATTGAGGGATACTAAAAACTTTGGGTAACAATCAAAAGAGATTGGTGTTGTGCAGAGACTAGATTCAACAGAACTCAATAAAGAATCTTCAAAATTTGTGAATCTGGCATCTCTTAGGATAGCAAGGATTGAGGTGTTTAATCCTTCCTCAGTCAAGGGTTTTATCCATACTTGGACTAATCCAATATGAATGTATTTATAATTTCTTTATCTATAGTTTTTCAAGGAATTTTGAGAAAGTAATTGTATTGTTTCAAAGGGTTGAGATAATTGGATATCTCTTTCCTCTGTTTTGATAGTGAAATCGGTTTTAAAAAATTGGTATTTGGAATGTTTGTAAATTTGATCTCTATTTACTCTCGGTATTTCCCAATTATCAATTGATTTTTCAAAATCTTGTATAATGATTTCTTTCTAATTTATTATCTTCTTTGAATCCATGGAAGATGTTGAATCAAAATCACAAGAAGTAGATCTATTAAGAAATGGATCCATGTATATAAAATCCTATTTTTGAAACTCGGGTTCTTCCTACAATCCAAGGCGTTTCATGGAGTCTGACTGCCTACACCCTTGAGGACTTACTACACCTGACCATCCTAGGCAAAAAACCTCAGAAGAATCTGAACCTCTAAATAGGAATTGCATCTAGTTTGGACATCATATTTCTCTATATATAATGCATGAATGACATCATAGGAACATCATGAACATGGTCGGAATGACATAAGATCATTATTCTCCGATTATCGTATGTGTATACATATATCAGATGTCGTGAAACCAATAAGGAGCATGGAATATCACATAAATAAGAGATAATATAAGATGCGAAAAAGTACTTCTGACAAGGGACAAACAAGGGTCGATCAACGTTTCAATAGAATGAAAACATCAGCACTTCTAACTTAATAATAGAGTCTCTTTATGGAGGAACATTCACTTTTGTTTCATATTCGTTTAGATCATGACAATAGAAAGAAAGGGTATGTTTTACATACCTTTGTCACTTGGCCAACAATAGATTACGAGTCCCCTTACGCTCCATGAATGATAATCTACCTATTAGGGATGGTTTGGGTTAATATTGGATCAATAATCTAGAGATTGATTTGCTGAGGCATTTCATCGAACACTTAATGTGCATAGAACTTCATGTCCTTCAACAATGGCAACTTAACATCAAGACAATATCCATAGCCCTTTCTAGTTTCCTTTTCTCATTTATCAACTACAAATAAGATTAATCAACTGAACACCAAGCTTAATTCAAACCCAACAACCCAATAAGAGTTACAACAACAACAAACAATTTCCAAGTATTATATAGTCATTTCTTCTTCTAGTTAACAACTTCTTCAACAAGTTTTCCATGTAAAAAAGCATATTCATACCAATAACATATTAACCAAGTTATTTCCCATGATCACCAACCACACAAAATCATATATATAGCTTCAAAACAGTCCAATAATAAGATAACAACATCTCATGTGAATTCAAGTACTTGTTGTGGTTTCTCACTCAAACAACTCAACCAACATTTAATTAAGATTAAGTAAAATCAAGAGGATATTATTATTACCTCAACCAGTAGGAACAAATTGAAATTCAATCTTTGATCCATTCGCAACAACCCTTAATCACCCCAAAACACCACAGAGGTGTTATCCTTCATCTAGGCTAGCTTTTGATGTTAGATTATGGTATAATCACCTTGGATACACTTTAGGAACTTAGATAGGGGTTTGGGAGGTCTTGAGAGAGAGTACGAACAGTTCTTGGTCGAAAAATGATTGAAAATGACCTCTCGATGAATTTAAGACAAGTTAAGGCAGTTATCGCCATCACTTTCACGCCCAGTTTCACAGTCGTGATTCATTTAATGAAACTGAAATGGTGTCGTGAAAATGTCCAACTTCTTTCTTACTTCTGGTACCATTTCATAGTAGTGATTGTTCCATCTAACGGGATGTGATCCATTTCATAGTACGTGAAATCCACCACAAAACATTGTTTTCAAAAAAACTTATTTCCTTTGAATTCCTTTGGCCCCGACACCCTTTGGTACACTCTCAACACTTGTATGTAGCCTTACTTAACCTCATATAGCCTTACTCAACACTTGTCCGACAGAGGTTCCCAGTTCACAGCTAAATTTTGGAAGTCCTTTTAGAGGGGTTTGGGCACTTAGGTGTGCCTTAGTACAACCTTCAATCCACAGACAGATAGTCAGGCCGAACGAACTATTCAGACACTCGAGGACATGTTATGAGCTTATGTATTGGACATCAAAGGTAGTTGGGATGATCACTTGCTGCTTATTGAGTTTGCTTTTAATAATAACAATCACACCAGCATCAAAATTGGTCCATATGAAGCCTTGTGTGGGCAAAAGTGTAGACATCTGATTGGCTAGTTTGAGGCGGGTTAATCTAAGTTGCTAGGCCCCGACATGGTAAAACAAGCGGCAGAGAAAGTAAATTTGATCTAGAGCGATTGTTGACTATCCAGAGTCTGCAAAAAGCTTATTCAGATATTTGGCGTCGAGATCTAGAGTTTGTTGTTGGTGATTGGGTACTATTAAAGGTTTTATCATTTAAAGGCTTAACGATATTCTACAAGAAGGGCAAGCTTAGCCCTAGGTATGCTGGACCATATACGATTGTTTGAAGAATTGGCCATGTGGTCTATGAGCTTGAGTTACCTCATCTGTTAGAGGCATTCCATCTAATTTTCTATGTATCTATGTTGTGGAAATACATAGGAGACCCCTCCCGTATATCACCGATAGAGGATGTCCAGATTATAGAAGACTTGCCCTATGAAGAGGTCCTAGTTGTTATTCTAGATCATCAAGTCCAGAAGTTGCGACTAAAGAGATATCTTTCGCTAAAGTGTTGTGGAGGAACAATAATGTGAAAGTGATGATCTGGGAAGTTGAGGACGATATAAAGTCCAGATATCCTCATCTATTCTAGATTTTAGGTTAATATTGATAATCGTGCGAACAATTTCTTTATTCCTACCCTAAAGTACTGTGCTTGCGTTATATACCTTGTATAGGTGATGATTATAACAAAGGTTTGATAGATGCTTCCCAGGATACGAGTACAAATAGTTGAGGTGATTTATGGCTCACGTTAAAGATTTCTTGGTAGATGGACAGTCGTGTAAGGCCAATATGATTCTATATGTTGTGTAGTATAGCCCTGTGTGGAGTTTCTTCTGTTTTCAAGTTGTGTGACAACTTTTGGATAGTCCTATTTATAAAGGAAACTCTGCCAAAATTTCTAGAAATCCTAAGAGTTAGAATCATCATATATGACCACCCAACACTCGAGGATAAATGTACGAATGTTCTTGAGGGGGGAAGGATGTTACACCCCGTATTTCTACGCTAAAAATCATGTCGTTGATAAATATATGTGTTTATAGAAAGGTATAGGTGTTACATCCCATATTTTCTTTCAATTTATGTATGACCAAGTGGAATTTCATGAATGCAATTAAATGTGAGAAATGGGATTTTAGGCAAATAAAAATGAGTTGCTTACTTACACGGAATGAGTTGCTTAATTACCCATTCTACTTGCTTGAGCTACTTAGCATGTGCCTTAATTATTAAACGAGGATGATATAAATATTTAAATTAATAGGGGAAGCATGTGACACCTCTTTATTAAGCAAGTAGGTGACAAGTAGGTGACAAGTAGGTGTATCACCTACTTGCTAAAAGGAAAAGCCACAATTTAAGATAAGGGCAAGAGAGGGGTCAGCCAACTAACCCCTTTAAAGGGCTTAATCCTTTCATTCTGCCCTCACCACTTTATAAATAGAGAGCCCAAATAGAAGCCATAAGAGTTCTCTCCCTACTGATCAGCCCCAACCCTAGGTGATTTCAAGCATTACAAAGTGATTCTACTGCCGAGAAACCCGAGGTGCTTGCTAGTTTCTCTTCTTTGTTCTTGTAGATGTGTTGGAGGTTACTTCAAGATGAAGTGAGACTAAATTTCGATTGTTCTAAGTATTGTAAGGTGATTTTATGATCTCCTTCCCTTGTCTAAGCTTCTATGAGTTGTAGCTTGGTTGTAAAGACTAAAACTTGTAGGTTTTGAAAGAGTTAGCATGTTGTTGTTGTGCCATTACTGGGTTGTTGAAAACTTATTTTTAAGTTTAAGTCAAGGTTGTTTTACATGAGAAGAAGCTTATTTATGGATTGTTGGTTGTGTTATTCGATTTGAAAGAAAAGAGAAGTTGGAAACGTATTTTTAGTAATCTAAAAATTGTAGTTATGTTGTTTTCGATTGTTGGACTATTTGAGAGGTGTTCTTGCAGAACTTTATGGCTACAAAATTGGGGGAATAGCATGAGTACATTGTTGTTGTTATTAAAGACATATTCCTAAAGAAAAAGGGAAAAGGTTTGAAAATATAGTTTTATTAGACATGAACTGACCTTGCTGCTCGATGTATTATTTGTGTTTGTTGTATTATGTATAGCTATTGGTTGTTATTGGGTTGTTGATGCAATATTTAACGTTGGGAAATGTAACAAAAACAAGGGACGTGCTGCCTATTTTAATAAAGAATAAGCTTATCGTTTGTTGTACAATAGTTGTATCTTTCGTACCTTAATGATAGGTCATTATCGTTATTGTAGATTAATGTGTGACGAGTTAATCTCAATGTGATTATGGGGATGATTTTCGTAAGGTATGTAATGGCTAACACTTCTTTCAAAGCATGAATTCCGAACTATATATCAATTTCCAAAAAGAGTATTCTATTCTTGAGTTGTTTGTCCCTTGTTGGGAGTACTTTCATGTCTTGATATCATATCCTGTATAGGTTGGTTCGTCAACTATTTACCTGAGTTTCTTGTGTTTCATAATCCTTCTAAAATGAGCGTGTCAAATGAGTTAGATTAATGTGTGACGAGTTAATCTCAATGTGATTATTGGGCAGATTTTCATAAGGTATGTAATGGCTAACATCAAAGCATGAATTCCGAACTATATATCCATTTCCAAAAAGAGTATTCTATTCTTGAGTTGTTTGTCCTTGTTGGGAGTACTTCATGTCTTGATATCATATCCTGTATAGGTTGGTTCGTCAATTGTTTACCTGAGTTTCTTATGTTTCATATTCCTTCTAAAAGGAGCGTGTCAAAGGAGTTATTCACTAAGTCGACCAAGTATTGTCTTAAAGAAAAAAGAAGAGTTTCATGAGCTTAAAAGAGCCAAAGTGTTATTATTACTAAGGTATATGTATGTATATATATGTATATATATTATAAATACATCGGGCTATACCTGGAGGGCGATGAAGTATCCATAAACACCCGGGCTATAACCGGAGGGCAAGAAATTTATAAACACTCAAGGAAAGGATATAATCTGAGGGCCAAGATTGATAGTAAGCTTATGTATGTATGTATATGAGTCCCAGAATTGTTTCATTGTTCGCTTTGAGTGGCATTTTTGGTCATCGGGTTATCAGGTTGCTTTTTATACCCTATTTTATAGCTTATGCTTTCATATTGTTATTCCTCTAGGCACTGCATTTCATGTTATATCTATCCCAGAACTGTTTCATATGCTTTTTATGCCTTACTGGGAAGGTCTATCTATCCGTACTAATGCATTTTTTGTCAGAGGCACTGCATTTCATGTTGTAGGTTCAGGTAGGAGTATAGATAGACCTCCCCAGTAGGAGCTTGTTAAGTTCAACTGTTGATTGGTAAGCTTCGCTTCTTCCAGTGCTACCGAATCAGAGGTAATGAGATGAGTCTTATATATATGTACAAATGATGGGTAGGTCAAGGCCTTGTCCTGACCATATGACAATTATGTTTTTTTCTTAGAGGCTTGTAGACCTGGTATGTATGTCTAGATGTCTTGTATGGCCTTGCTGGCCTGGATGTTGATCTGTACGATGACATTGATTGTCTTGTATGTTTATGTATATATGTTTTTGGGGTTTGTTTACCCTTTTTATTGAGATATCCATATGATATCCTATGTTTCCAAATTGTGGCTTTGTCGACCCTATATATATGTTGGTTATACTTCCATACATGTCATGGTTGTTATGGCCTTGCCTGAAATGTTTCTGTGAGTTCAGATGTTGTTTATAGAGTGATATGCTCGGGCAGGTGAGGCACTAGGTGCCGGCCACACCTCCCAGATTGGGCGTGACAATCGATAAATGGAAATTTCCACCATCCCGAATCAAGAAGTGAAAACTTGGAGCTCTTGTTTACGAGCCTCCCTGAAAGTATCTGCTTTATTGACACAATCCAATTGTTTTGGGTCATTATTTTTGCTCCATGATCTTCCTAGACTTCACTAGGAATCATAAGAAGGCTTGGTTTATGTCCTCCTTCACCTGTAACTTTTACTGTGGGCAATAAAATTGTGACTCGTTAATTAAATAAACATCATATAAAATAAGATGGATGGTATATTAATTCATTGTGCGTGTATCTAGTATATCTATTAAAATTTCGGATAAAAGTTCATACTCCTTTTGTCTAATTTTATGTAGTATACTTTCTTTTTTAGTTTGTCCTAAAAAGAATTATTTTTCTATTTTAAATAATTTAATTTTAAACTTTCATTTTACCCTCTTAAAGAAATATATAAATTATAGTCACACAAATATTTATTACTTCTTTCCGTACTATATGTTTCAAGAATCTTTCTTAGTTCCTATGCTTTGTGCATTCAAGTAGTGTAGCATTAATTGAAAGTAATAATATAAAGTTATAAGGAGGGGGAGGGGGGGGGAGGGGGAGGGGGAGGGGGAATTCAGACTATCTTTACTTTAGCTTTATTCATTTGAGCCAGCTCATAAAGAAAATTAAGAAAGGGACCAAGGATATTGGTAAATTTAAAGATGCTTCCTTACCCTTCTCTTTTTTTTTTTTTCTCGTTCTCAATGGCAATGTTAGTGCAACGTCTGAAAAGATACCTTTGGTGGTCCAAATAAGCTTCAGTTGACAACAACAATGATGGATCACACCAAAGCTTTTAAGGAGTTCAAAGAGCTGTTCTTACATTGACTGTTAAGGAGATTTCCATATTGTTCATGATAGGAACATGTAGCCCCTCCCCCAAACACCCCCCACCAAACTCTTCAAAATTATTAAATATTGATCATGCATGTGTCTTTTTCAAAATAAATATTTACTCGTCTCAAAAAGATTGTCCTAGTTGATTTGACGCGGAGTTTAAAAAATAAAAAAATATTTTTGAAATGTGTGGTCCAAAATAACTCTTAGATATTTGTATGACCGTAAATCATCTCATAAAGTTAAATTGTTTCTAAATATAGAAATGTGTCAATTTTTTTTATACAAACTAATAAAAAAAATAGGATAATCTTTTTTGGAGGTATGAAATAAAGAAGATGGTGGGATGTCATTCACTTGCATATTGCACTGGTTTTCTTGCATCCACATTCTTTTCTTCTGTTTTAATTTCCAAAAATATCATGACCAAACAATAAATTCGGTCTGCTGCTGCTGCTTTATATATGTAAAAGAGTCATGCGATGAAAGCCATAAAAGCCAAAGACCAGGAATGTCCCAAAACCCTAATATCCCTTTTTTCCTGAACTCAACATATTTATCTTTCTCGGCCACCTTCTAGCTTCGTTGCAGACAAATGTTACAGTGAAAAAGTTCCTACTGACTAGCTTCAGTTCGAAGCTATGTTGATTTAAGGGCAGTACTTGACAAAGTTAATTAATGACTTCATAAAGAATTTTTTTCTTGTGTAGATCTAGAACTTTTAATTAATTTATTCTTTCTACTCCTTCCAACCCGAATTTCTAGCACTTTTTATTTAGATAAAACTAAATAATTTTTTCAAAGCTCAATGAAGTCTCAATTATTTTTTTCCAACATTATCCTTCTCTCAAATGGATTTTTCAAATCATAACATTGACTATTTCTACTTTTAAAAAAATTGAAAAATATAAAAAATAACATTATCAAATAACCCTTTAATTAATGTAATTAACTAGCTAACTTTCTTAAGGCACACCCCCAAAAATTCACTTTGAACTGAATGGAGTAATACATAAAGGAGATGGATTGGGAATGGGCACATCGCATTCACACCTATATCCGAAAGACTTTTACCATGGCTACTGGATTAATGAGTTTGTATGGTGTAAAAAATTACTTTTCACTTTATTTATTTTTTTACTTGTCCACAGTGAATTTTGTACTTCACTAAAACATAATAAATTATATATTTTTATCATAATACATATAATAATTGGTGTATAATTTTAAGGCTTAAAAAATGATTTCGGGGTATGAGTAGTTATTTATTAAGGGTACATAGAAAAAATAATTATTTTTCTTATTTAATAACATAAAAATAAAAACTTAGTTTAATATAGTGGAATAGTGAACTGAGAGAGTAATAAAGAAATGGATATATGAATTAAATTCCGTCAAACTGTAAAATTCAAAGGAAAAGGGACAAAGTTCGACTGCTCGCCTCCTTTACTAGTTTACCATTGCATCAACTTTTTCTTGCTAATTACAAAGTTTACGTTAACAACAACAACATATCCAGTGAAATCCATAAAGTGGGGTCTGAGCAGGGTAGAATGTACGCAGACCTAACCTCTACCTTGGCAGAAGAGCGGCTGTTTCCGAGAGACCCTCGGCTCAAGACAAAGCACAAGTACAAACAAAGCGAATAAGTCATGATATCTCATTCTTAAAAAGAAACAATAACTAATGCAGGTAAATAAGACAAACAAGGTACACAAAAAAACACATATCAGCATAAATCAAACGACAGGGGACTATAAATTAATAATGTGCCTACTAGTATGATAGGCTAAGCGGGCCTACAATAATAACACAACAACTACGAGTTTGTAAGCTTAGGTAGGACTACGCTGGACTATCTACTACCCTTCTATCCTAATTCGTGTCCTCCAAACCCCCGATCTAAGGTCATGTCCTCAGTGAGTTGCACCTGCTCCATATCCCGTCTAATCACCTCTCCCCAATACTTTTTCGGCCTAACTCTACCCCTCCTAAACCCGTCCATAGCCAACCTCTCACACCTCCGCACTGGGGCACTTGTGTCTCTCCTTTGCACGTACCCGAACCATCTCAATCTCTCTTCCTGCATCTTATCGTCCACCGAGGCAACTCCCACTCTGTCCCGAGTATCATCATTAAAAATTTTATCCCTCCTTGTATGCCCACACATCGATCTTAACATCCTCATCTCTGCGACTTTCATCTTGTGGGTGTGCGAAATCTTGACTGGCCAACACTCTGCCCCATACAACATAGTCGATATGACCACCACCTTATAGAACTTGCCTTTAAGTTTTGGTGACACATTTTTAACGCACAAGACTCCAGATGCGAGCCTCCATTACATCCATCCTGCCCCAATACGATGTGTGACATCGTCATCAATCTCTCAATTCCCTTAGATAATAGACCCGATGTACTTGAAGCTTCATTTCCTTGGAATGACCTGAGTACCAAGCCTCATCTCCACGTCTGTCTCCTGGAAATGACCTAAGTAAAAGTAGAAACAAAGTTTACATTATGTTACTATTTTCTCGTCTCAAATTATTTATTGTGTTTCTCTTTTATATATTCTTCAAAAAAATATTAATTTGGAGTTTTTTTCTACTATTTTACTCACATTTATATCTTAAGATATAATATCTCTGGGTGTATATAGTGTGGAGAAAAATATTTTTCAATTTTTTCATGTTTGGTTGGTCAAAATATTTTAGAAATCTTTTCTCAAGGAAAACAAGTTTCTTAAAATTGAAGAAAATGACTTCCCTAATGAAAGTGGAAAAACAAGTTCCATAAATGACTTCTAAGTTCATTGCCTCTTTCGATCCTCACCCACCAACGCCTCCAACCCCTGACCATTCCACCGTCGCCACCCCGAACCCCCACTCTCCACCCTATCCAACCTCCATATGTTTTGCTAGATTATATATAAATGATCTTTGGTTAATATTTATTTGCTCACGTACCAAACAATAGAACATAAGTAAGAAACCCACTTATTTTTTCAGGAAAATATTTTTAATAAAAAACATTACTCTCTCTGTGCCAATTTATTTGAAGTTTGAGGAGTTAAACAACTCTTTCCATATATTGTGAATTATTAATTATGCAGACTTATTGTACTTTTTATTTAGTTGTCAAATACATAAATTATATTATAAAATACTCGAAGAATCTATATTTAAAATTAAGTCAAAGATTAAGTTATTTAACTCCCAAAACTGGTCAACCTTCAAACAAATTGGGAGGAAGGGGGTATTTATGTGTCATCCCCATAACATTATTTCATTATTAAGGTGTTTATAGTCTTCAACAACAATTACTACTAAGGATGAAATAGGAAAAAAAAAAATTATCTTAAACTTCTAAAGTAGCAAACCATCTGAAATAACTATTTTCAAAAGTTATGACAAATAATTAATCATGTGACTAAAATAACCTTATATATAAATTAATAATATGTAAACAAAAAAAAAGGAAGGACTCCTTCAGTGGGTACACACAAGCGCATTCAAAATCAAATAAGAAGAAAGATAAAAGAGAGATGGATCAACAAAAACAATTGTCCACCAATTCCACATCCTCCACACATGGGGGACACATGTTGCCGGAAACACAAAGGCGATGGAAGAAGAAAGAAGAGGTCCACAAAGATAAGAGTTTATCATTTTCAGGCCATCGATTTTGAAAGAGCGATGAGGAACAACAAGAAAGTGACATTGAGAGAGAAAAAGGGGGACCATGAGGTTGAGCAAGGCAAGGAAAGACAACAGCTTAAACACCCTCTTACTAGTTAAAGGGAATAAGGGTTCCTCAAGATTGTGACACTTCTGGTGGGTTGTGAACTATGACATCTCACATCCTCATGCAACTTGGAAGAGAGAAAGAGAAAGAGAAAAACAAAAGTCAATTTCTGTCTAGGTTAGTGTATGAAAAACATTTTATGTATCCTTCTTTCACTTTGTCTAGACTTTAAAGATGATATTGCAATGTCTTTCCCATTTTTTGTTAATACTTATAATTATGAGTTTCTTCTTTGGTTGCCCTATCGACCATGGATTATAATGGAAGAGAAAACATTCTTTCAAATTTTGCACTTTGATCCCGTTGAAGACGGAATTAAAAAATTAAAAATTGTTATTTTTACCAATTTAAACTTTTAAATGAAACGTTCATGCAATTCAACGGATCAAGCTATTCATCACATCCCAATAGTTTAGAACAAAATTCCCAACTACTAAGCACATTTATTTATTTTAGAAAACTCAAACTATTTATCTAGGAGACTAATTTTTCAACACATGCGTTGCACGTGTATATTATATCATGTAGTATACGATTTTGCCAAAATATATTTAAATAATTCAACTATCATATCCCTCGGCAGCTCTAAATCATATTGTTGTCAAGTATAATGCCCAAAACACTAATATTCCTGTGTCTCATCAGAAGACATCAAATAAATTTAAACAATTTTTCAAACTCTATAAATCTTAAATAATATACTAATAAAATATATACTTTTTCTATCTCAAATTTTAATAACCTTCCTGTATAAATATGATCGATCCAAATAAAGTGTTTCATATATATTATTTTTTATGATTTCAAGAATATGTCAAATAATAACGCAGATAATTTCTATTCTTATCACCTTGAAAATAATCTTTCATATATTATCTTGCGTGCTATCAAATTGTACCAATAAACCATTGTAATTTGATAAAGAAATAACTATACAATAATAACCTTTGGTATATCTAATCAAATATGCATGCAAGTAAAGAAATAACTACCACAATAACCTTTGTTATTTCTAATCAAATATGCATGCAAGATAATTTCATTTGTTTTGACTGTTTAAAAGGATTTCTTTTCAAAAAAAAAAAAAGAAATACCACAAACCTGACTAAATATTGACATAATATGCTTCATTTGATGTACACTCATTCGCGGAACAAGTTATACAATTACACTCTTTGAGTTTGCTTTCATGAGAATGAGAAAGATAAAAAAAAAACAAAAAAAAAACAAGCTCATGAGATCAGCTCTATGTAGGGTTTTGTTGGGTTCAAAACACATAAGGCACAACGAAAGTTTAAAATTTTGTTTCTTACTTACCCGAATAACATTTCTGGTATGGTTATACAACAATTAAACCTGTAACATAAAGCATAAACTTACAGGTTATAGTATCTGGAATCTTTATCTACTATAAGGTGCACACGCGGTTGCCCTTCCGATTGAAAGCTCCAAGCTTCAATGTATTTCTCTTTCGGAAAGCTAGGAAATCCGGCAGAGGTTCGAGAGAGTTTAATTCTAAGTCTGTAAGGCTTAGAATGATAATCTGAAATTGGTGTATGAATAATGAAGAGAATGCCTCTATTTATAGTTGAAAAATAGGTCAAAACCGGATTAGGGTTTGACCTTGGGCTAGGCCCAAAATTTGAGGCAGAGGCGCCGCGACGCTCGACGTGCTCCTGCACTGCGCCGCGGCTCTAGGGTATGGGCGTCGCGGCGCTCGATGTGCTCCTGCACTGTCTCGATTTATTTTCCTTGCATTCTTAATTAAATCCAAAATCCAAATTTTGACTTAATTAAAATAATCATTATTCATTTAAATATCTCGATTCCAAATTGAACATTTAATTTTTCTCTCAATACATCCTTAGATCGAAACGGACAATCGACATAGTCTGACCCTACAAGCCTTCTCATATCTACATTAATCAAATTAAGGTCTACACGGAACTCCTAGACGGCGCCGAAAGACGAACTCAATATGTGAAGTACGTTTACGCGAATCCAGTAAACTTAACCTTTATGTGGTTAGATAAAATCCTTTCATTCACGACACACCCGATCAAGCTTAGGATTTGTCAAGTGTCTGTCCAAATGGCTTAATCATTGTTTCTCATCTATATTGGTTGACGACTAGACCATATTCTAAATACGTCTTATTGCGTTGGCCAATGACTTATTCAACCTAATATCACTGAGAATCCGAGTGTTCTCTCGAATATACATTCGAGGAATGAATCCTAATCTTGGCTCAACTACCACCTTTAATCCACATCGTAATGTACCCAATACAAGCCGTATCTCAACCTATAAGGATTTGAGCTTAGAACGGGATCAAAGTACATTACTTTGTAGACAAGGCGCGTATTGACCTCAAGTCTAAAGACTTCTATCTCCCACACGCTGATCATACTTTAGACAAGTTTAACAAACAGTATATCAGCATGGTATACCAACACTTCCAAAGTATCCATGTGTCCATCACGAGTAGTCATTACTCGTAGCAGGTGAGACATACTACATCCTCTAAGGATGTGATGCAAACCATATGTCGACTTATCACATATCATCGATATCCCATTCTCGATGATCATTAGTCGAGGCTATTTTAAGAGTCATGCTCTATCATCAATAGCTCACTCTATTAATGACAACGTAAGCTCAATAGATGCACATTAATGAATCAATATCTCACTCTAGGACATACATACTTTCAATCTCCCACATGGCCTAGAGCCAATCTCCAATGTATCTAATACCCATGTTTTCAAAATGACCATTATGCTTAACTAAGCTTAATGATTTAGTAAATGGGTCAGCTAGATTATCATCTGTGGGAACATAATCTAATCTAATCTCTTCAGTCTTCACTATCTCCCTGAGTATGTGGTACTTCCTTGGTACATGCTTGTTTCTGTTTGTTGATTTTGGTTCCTTAGCTTGCGCAATCGCACCAGTGTTGTCACAATAAACCGTTATTGGACAAGTGGCACTTGGACAACCCCTAGTTCCTTCAAGAAGTCAGATATCGCGATAACTTCCTTCCCAGCTTCTGTGGTCGAATCAGCAGTTGTAGCTTTCTTGGAACTTTTCCAACTCACTATTCCGCCATTGAAAATGAAGTCATATCCATACTGAGATTTGAAGTCATCAAGATCTGTCTGGAAGTTAGCATCAGTGTACCCAGTACATACTAGCTTCTCTTGTCCACCATAGACTAAGAAATATTCTTTAGTTCATCTAAGATACTTAAGAATACTCTTGACTGCTTTCCAGTGTTCTTCCCAGGATTCTGCTGGAACTTGCAAGTCATACTAAATGAATGGGCCACATCTGGCCTCGTATAGGTCATAGCATACATAATAGATCCTATAGCTGAAGCATATGAGATTTCTTTCATGCGTTCAAGTTCTGCAACAGTAGAAGGACTATCCTTCTTTGATAACTTGATCCCTTGACCCATAGGAAGATTTCCCTTCTTAGAGTTTTCCATAGAGAATCGTCTTAGAACTTTGTCTATGTATGTGGACTGTGACAACCCTAACAATCTATTAGGTCTATCTCTATAGATCCTAATTCCAAGAATGTAGCAGGCTTCGCCCAAGTCCTTCATCATGAAGGTGCTGGATAACCATTCCTTGACTGATTGCATGAGAGTCTTATTATCTCCCATTATCAATATGTCATCTACATATATAACAATGAAGATAATACTATCTTCCTTGCGCTTACTATAAATGCAAGGATCTTCTTTGCTTCTAACAAAGTCAAACGATTTGACTGCTTTGTCAAAGAAAATATTCCAACTCCTTGAAGCTTGCTTAAGCCCATAAATGAACTTTTGTAGCTTGCATACAACATTTGGTTTGGACTAAAGTGAAAAACCCTCAGGTTGTTTCATATACACCTCCTCAACTAGATTACCATTGAGGAAAGCAGTTTTGACGTCCATCTGCCAAATGTCATAGTCATAATATGCAGCTACTGCAAGCAAAATCCAAATGGACTTAATCTTCGCAACAGGTGAAAATGTTTCATCATAATCGACCCCAGGCCGTTGATTATAACCTTTAGCCACCAATCTTGCCTTATAAGTCTGTACCTTGCCATATGCATCAATCTTCTTCTTGAAGACCCATTTGCATCCTATGGGTCTAACCCCTGTTGGCAAATCAACCATTTTTCAAACTTGATTGATGTACATCGAGTCCATCTCAGATTTCATGGCTTCTTGCCATCTCTGCGAATCAATGTCTAACATAGCTTCGTTGTAGGTTGTAGGTTCATCGTCATCAGGAATATCTATCTCATTGTGTGTTTCAACAAGGAGATTAAGTCTTTCAGGCGGAAGAGTCCTAGTGGTGCTACAGAGTTGAATATTCTGTGTTTCAGTGTTTGTTGCATTCTGATTGTGAGAAGGTATTTGTGTGTTGGACAATCCATCACCTTGAGAGCTTTCAGGAATGTCATTTTCATGTATTTCCTAAATAATGACATTCATGAATGGAATGATGTACAACCATTGTATCATCTTCCATTGGTTGTGTATGAGAGTCTTGCATTTCTGCACTATCTCTCACAAAGACTCCCATCGGCTGAAGGGCGTACTCTAAGTACCCAATCTTCACTAGATACTCTCACTGAATCCTTGTTTAGGTCATTCGACAAGGGTTCAACTTCTGTGTTATCTTGTGGTTCTTGAATTTCTTCAAATTCTATCTCTGTGTAGCTATGTTCCTTGTAGACATATTATTCTTCAAGGAAAGTTGCATTTCTGGAAACAATGATCTTATGTTCTACAGGTAGATAGAAGTAATATCCCTTAGTTTCCTTTGGATACCCTACAAAATAATATTTCTCACTTTCCAACTTGTCAGTAAGCATCTTCTTTACATATGCAGGGCACCCCCTGGGTCGCATGTGTTTAAGTGCTGGCTTCTTGCCGTTCCATATCTCATATGGAGTTTTTTCTACTGACTTTGAAGGAACCCTGTTCAGAATATAAATTGAGCTTTGCAATGCATAGCCCCAAAGGTATGTTGGCAGAGCTGAGAAACTCATCATGGATCTAACCATATCTAATAGGGTTCAATTTCTCCTTTCAGCAACATCATTCATCTGTGGCGTTCCAGGAGGTGTTCATTGTTATTGAACTCCATGAATTTTCAAATAATCCAGAAATTCTTTACTAAGTATTCACCAACTTGATCCGATTGAAGTGTCTTGATACTTGTTTCTAGTTGATTCTCTACTTCTGACTTGTACTCCTTGAATTTCTCAAAGGCTTCGGACTTATGTTTCATAAGATACACATGCCCAAACCTTGTGAAATCGTCTGTAAAAGTGATGAAGTAAGGGAAGCCTCCCTTAGCTTGAGTTGAAAATGGCCCACATACATCAGTATGGACCAACTCAAGTACCTCTTTGGCTCGTACCCCTTTCCCAGAAAGTGGTTTGTTGGTCATCTTTCCTCTCAAGCAAGATTCACGTTACCATAGGACTCCAAGTCAAATGGTTCCAGGTAGTCTAACTTTCTTAATCTTGCTATCCTTAATTCATTGATGTGACCAAGTCTACAGTGCCATAAGTAGGTGGGGTTTCTTAGATTACTTATCTTAGCTCGTTTGTTTTGCACATTGAAAATTTCACGACTACAGTTTAAAATATACAATCCATCCACAAGCGGAGCATTTCCACAAACAAAACTATTAAAAGACAGTACATAACTGCCATTGGCAATAAATGAGGAAAACCCCTCAATGTCTAACATTGGGATAGAAATGGTATTCCTCATTAATGAGGGAACAAAATAACAATTATTTAGTTCTAAACAAAAGCCTGAAGGTAAATCTAGTATATAAGTTCTCACGCGTTCAACATCTACTCGTGCTCCATTTCCAACGCGCAGGTCTACCTCCTAAGGTCCAACCTTTCTACTGTTAATTAGGCCCTGCACATTACTACAAATGTGCGAGCCACAAGCGGTATTCGATACCCAGCAGTGGGAGTTACTTATAGACATATTTATTTTAATGACAAACATACCTTGTCCAGTAGAGGTAGAAGCACATAGTGCTCTGCCTCCTCTTGGAGTTGTGTAATCCTTCTTTAGAACATGCGCTGGCACTTGTCCCCTTTCGTTCAACTTACATTTGAAAGGGTCTCTCAATAGTTCATACTCCATTGTTTGAGACTGTTTTTCATAGAGATTCTTCAAGTGTTCTAGCATTTTGTTGGGGCCCATGTTTTCATGTTGCCTCTATAACTCCATAGTCATGGAAGACAACATTATACATTTTTCCAAGGTAGCATCGTTCAAACGTTTCTGATAAGCCACCTTGTCAAACAGGGCATAATCATTAGAGTTTTCAGTAGGGACTGTGGGAAATACTGTGTCTAACACATACTCAATTCTTTCTAGTCTTAACACTAATAGCAGATTTCTTAACCAGTCTGGGTAATTTGATCCAGTCAACTTGTTTGTCACGACCAATATTTTCAGTGATAGATTCGACATTTTATACGACTGAAGAAACAAATATACTTGAAATTAAACTCTAATATAATTTCTATTGAACACATTCGTTAACTAATTAACATGGCCTTTAGTTTAATTAGCTCTCACTATTTTAACATACTCTTCGACCCTATGGAAGAATACAGACTCATATCAAATATGGTCATAATGGGCCATGATCCAGGTTCATTCTATCTCCGCATTTGCTGTGGCTGATAACTTCAACAGCACAACCTGGTAGGTCTCTAAACCAATTACAAACAATTTGTAACTCATGTTTGACTGAATATTCTAAACAATCAATCTGCGTCCATCGGCTTGTCCGACACTGTGGCGCCAAGACAGCCTAGCAAGTCAACCCCATTATGCGACTACAATTATGTATCTAAGTGAGTTTTGCCTTATAGAGAAAACATTGTGGTGTAAATACTCATGAAGGTTTATCACCCACTTCTACATTTAACATGCATCTATGAAAGAGTCTGAGTCCTCATAGACCTAGAGCAAATGCTGTGGCATAAATACTTATCTTGCCGAAAAGGATTTTGCATTACAATCAATTATAACGGACGATGCATTCATTTTAAATGAGACTTGTATTAAAATTTTAGGGAACATTTTAATTCAGGATTTTAGCCAAGATTAACTCTTTTACGCCATATCCAATATGACATCTTAACATCATGCAAAACTAATGACACATATAGTTGGGAACCGTCAACCCAATATGCATGATATAAGATGGTTTAATCAAATACTGGGTGCCGTCTGCCGAGACAGTTATAGCAGACGCTATTATAGAAATGTAAATGACAAACATTTTGACATTTAGCACACAAACAATATACTTTATCAATTATACTGTATAATAATCTTGGGTTAAACATTCTGAACTTTGATTTTTTTGTTTCTGGACAGGTGGGGCCGCAACGCTAATCATTAGTGTCGCGGCGCCACTGAGGCAGAAGCCTTTTGGCTTCTGGAAATTTGCATTAGCACATCGGTGCTCCACCATGGAGTCACGGCGCTGCATAGGCAGAAACATTTCTGTTTTTGCAAATGTATTAGCGTTGCGGCACTCTACCATGGAGCCGCGACGCCTGTTGTCCAATGAGTCCATGTTTTTGAAACGAAGCATGAAACCCTAGCAAGTGCTGCGGCGCCCTACCATAGGGCCGCGATGCTCATGTCTTGAAAAACGTTTCTGTGTTGATTTTTAAAATCGTTCAAGCCCTAAATCCAATTTAGGGATCAAATCACAGGTCCTTTATCATTACCCACCATTATCAATAATGCCCATATCGACCATCATCCGTTCTTACTCGTTCTTAGTCGTGCACCGTGCAATGAGCCGGACAACACACTTTTGGCTTAGTTTGAGTTAGAGCGGAATGACTTCCTCGAGTTAGCATAGGAGATAATTTAGGGTGATACCAAAAAGGTCAACATTCGTGCAAGACATGTAGGATTTCAAGAAACCTCGTTTTTAACCCAAATTTATGTTTAACCTATATTATTATTCTATTCAATTGTTATATAACCATTGAACCAGCTTGGGCTCTGATATTGTTCAAAACATATAAGGCACATCAGAAGTTTAAATTTTTGTTTCTTACTTACCCCAACAACATTTCTGGTATGGTTAAACAATAATTAAACCTGTAACATAAAGCATAAACTTACAGCTTATAGTATCTGGAATCTTTATCTACTATAAGGTGCATACGCGGTTGCCCTTCTGATTGCAAGCTCCAAGCTTCAATGTATTTCTCTTTCGGAAATCTAGGAAATCCGACAGAGGTTTGAGAGAGTTTAATTCTAAGTCTCTAAGGCTTAGAATGATAATATGAAATTGGTGTATGAATAATGAAGAGAATGCCTCTATTTATAGTTGAAAAATAGGTCAACACCGGATTAGGGTTTGACCTTGGGCCTGGCCCAAAATTCGAGGAAGAGGTGCCGCGGCGCTCGACGTGGTCCTGTACTGCGTCGTGGCGCTCGATATGCTCCTGGACTATATCGATTTATTTTCCATGCATTCTTAATTAAATCCAAAATCTAATTTTGACTTAATTAAAATAATCATTATTCATTTAAATATCTCGATTTCAAATCGAACATTTAATTTCTCTCTCAATACATCATTAGATCGAAATGGACAATCGACATAGTCTGACCCTACAAGCCTTCTCATATCTACATTAATCAAATTAAGGTCTACACGGAACTCCTAGACGGCGCCAGAAGACGAACTCAATATGTGAAGTACGTTTATGCGAATCCAGTAAACTTAACCTTTATGTGGTTAGATAAAATCCTTTCATTCACGACACACCTGATCAAGCTTAGGATTTGTCAAGTGTCTGTCCAAATGGCTTAATCATTTTATCTCATCTATATTGGTTGACAACTAGACCATATTCTAAATATGTCTTATTGCGTCAGCCAACGACTTAGTCAACCTTATATCACTGAGAATCCGAGTGTTCTCTCGAATATACATTCGAGGAATGAATCCTAATCTTGGCTCAACTACCACCTTTAATCCACATCGTAATGTAACCAATACAAGCCGTATCTCAACCTATAAGGCATTTCAGCTTAGGATGGGATCAAAGTATATTACTTTGTAGACAAGGCGCGTATTGACCTCAAGTCTAAAGACTTCTTTCTCCCACACACTGATCATACTTTAGATAAGTTTAACAAACAGTATATCAGCATGGTATACCAACACTTCCAAAGTATCCATGTGTCCATCACGAGTAGTCATTACTCGTAGCAGGTGAGACATACTACATCCTCTAAGGATGTGATGCAGACCACATGTCGACTTATCATATATCATCGATATCCCATTCTCGATGATCATTAGTCGAGGCTTTTTAAGAGTCACGCTCTATCATCAATATCTCACTCTATTAATGACAACGTAAGCTCAAGGGATGCACATTAATGAATAATTATAAATAATCAAATAACAATTCAATAATCGCAAATGCCATAAATATTAATGTTATTAATAATACGAATGTGTTCAAGAACATTTGTCCCTAATAGTGATTGTCTCTAGGACATACATACTTTCACTCTACAGATACCATCAAATCTTAATTTCTGAGATACCACATCAGATGAGAAATTAAGTGCAATATTTGTTGTTAGTGCTCGCATTTTCTTTCATACCTGAAAATACGTGAGAAGAAACAGAAGTATGTTTATTTCTGATGTATTCTCTTAAGGGAGCAATCAATAGTCTGAATAAGTGTAAGGTGTGATAGAACATAATGTCATACTATTTGCTGCAAATGATTACTTTTATTATTGATATTTTATATAAAACAGATGCATAGGATCAGGTTCTTACATCTAGCCATCAAGAAGATTGCAATGAATGGAAGATAAGACACTACATAGACTTAAGTGATATCACATCTTGCTAAGTCAAAAGCTTGATCAACATGAAAGTTGGTTCTAAAGGGGAATTATCAACATAGAAGTTGGTCCTTAGGGGAAGATGAGATATGAAGCTACTATGAGTTTCTCAAAAAGAGGGAAATTTATTGAGCTGCTTTGATTTGAATATCAATTCATGATCTTATGAATTTTCGATCAACAAACAATATATAATTAACAATTATTATTCACAAATGAAGGACAAACATACACAAAAATTAGGTCCTTAACAAATCTCCAAAAGAAACTAGTAAAAGGGCTATAGGATTGCATAAATACTTGAAGAATTGTGTCCTTTGCAGAAGAATTGGAGACTGTTTGATCCAAGAGGAAAAGTTGTTCACTGCGCAAAAGGTGTTCCTTGAAGAATTAGGATTAAGATTTAATCAAATTCTATAAGGAATATAAGTTGAAGCCATGGAAATATTACCATAATTCATTATGTGATTAGCTTTAGAATTAGGAGAAATTGAAAGGAGGCTGACGTGGAAAACCAATTCCAACAAGGATTGGATTTTTGGTTTCTTGAACCAAGTTTGGTTGTGATTTGGAGAAAACATATACAACTACACTACATTCCTACTTTTATATAAAGTATCATATTGATATTATTGAAGACGTGAGACTCCCGTGCAAAGAGTAAAAATAGTTTTTGTGTCTTCAAGTGAGAGAGAATCATCAGAAGAACATGTTCCTATGAAAATTTATGCTTACAGTTCTCTTAGTTGTAATAATTAGATGTTTTGGTTTGAAATTGTAATCCTATTTGCTTTCGTAGAAGATTTATAACAGGTGTTGTTTAATTTTGAGTTGTAAGGTCTTCTTAGATTGGATAAAGTCTTTGAAGAAGTTGGCTATAATTAATGAGAATTGTAGAGGGGGAAAGGTGTTATAGTGACTAGTTCCTTAGGTTAGTTTAGTTGTACCCTTAGAACTGCTCTTGTGTTTTATTTAAGATCTAGAATATCCTAATGGAGATAGGTTATGGCTTTTGCCTCCCTTAACTAAGAAATTTTCCACTTAAAAATCCTTGTGTGATTTACAATTCTACACTTTACCTCTTATTTACTGCAGACGAACCTGGTTCTTCAGTAAGTTAGGTGGCAGTATAAAATAACAATGATTCAACAGGGGCAGGTCCCCATAAAACAAGATGGATTTTCATCAAAAGTGTTATAAAATGATAAAATTAGAACAGGAATATTGTGAAAAAAGAGAGAAGAGAGGAGAGTTCTATATTTCTCTTGAGGAATGTAAATACAATGAAGGGAACATCTCTATTTATAACAGAAAACTGACTTGGTCCCAAAGTTACTAACCCTAACTTTTCTGACATTCACAATAATAAATAATATTTATAACACACTCTCTTGAATGTCTATTTGATAGATAATGTGCCTCGTCGAAACCTTACTAGAAAAAATCCAGTGGGAAAATTTTAGTGAAGAAAAAAGAGTACACATTTCTAATAATTCGCATTTTGGCTGCCTCATAAAAATCCTTGTAAGGAAAATCCAGTGAGACAAAATCTTATAAGGTAAAAAGAGTACAACATGTATTAACTGCCACTGATAAGAACATCAATCCAAAAAATTAGATCTTCGCATTTTAATTTTGTGCACCATATTCTCGAAAGTTGTTGTTGGTAGAGACTTAGTGAATAAATCAACCATATTATCACTTGAATGAATATGTTTCACATTGATATCACCATTCTTTTGGCGATCGTGTGTGAGAAATTCTTTTGGTGAATTACGCTTTGTTCTATCTCCTTTTATGAATTCTCCATTTAGTTTGGATGTGTATGTTGCATCTTCATTCTTCTGATGGAATAGTATCATCGATATATAATATTATCGAAATCACGGCAATTAGAGTCTTGACTTACTTTATGAAATTGATGTTATATATGTATGATTTGATTATCATGAAGAACTAACATTGTATGACCGTAATCCCTCATGGGATGATAACATGTCTCCATCGAACATTTTTGTCGATTTGATGAATGTGTATATCCAATAAACTTGAAATATTTTTAGGATAACACATTCATATCGAACTTGCAATTGATCTTATTTCAACATCTCCATATAGGAGTAAAAATATATCAAACTCATAGTTATAGCAAGATATATAAATGCATCAATTGAATAAAGATATGATACTTCAGGACAGAATTAACTTCTTCCAATAGATAATATACTACTTTTAAAAAATCTTAAAGAGTTTCAAAAATATTCAAGTCATCAACTTGCACCAATAATATGACCAATTCTGATTTTCATAAGGATGTAAGGATAAGCAGAGTATTTTTATACCTTTAGTCAATGAATATTCATTAAGGTTATGATTCACCTTGCTTGATTTAATTAATATAAGCATTATGAATAAATTTGTAGAACCTGTATATGCTTTAGGCATTTAAATTTCTTCAAGAATTTTCATCTAAATATCATCAAGTGACAATATTTATTAACTTTAAATGCGTGACATTTCTGATGTTTGGACTGCAGGTCCAATAAGCTTTACGCTTATCAAAATGTGTCATTTCACTTGGTAATTATTTTTATGTCAACATGCTTTAATAGACGTAAAATTTAGATCCTCGTAATCTTTAAAATACTGTGCATCTTTACAATACTATGCGTTGATCATTTGCTCCTCTTACTTCTCAAGAATTATTGTATGATTTACCGTGCTTCATGCATGTTGTAGATTCTATCCTTCAGGGACACTAAAATTAATGGAGTATTTTGCAGCTAAAATATGAAATTAGTTTTGAATCTACAAATACTTCTAACATTTAACTTGAATTATTTGGAATGAGGATCATATTAATGATAAGCCACAACATATTTCCTCGCTGCTTATCCTCTCCCCCTTATGTTAGAAAAAATTAACATATATCCCATCTTTATTGGGGAATCCATCTTTGTGAATCATGATAGATTAATTATATACCACACATAAAAACTGTTAAAATGAAATATCTGGTTTCTGACCCTGAACCAATTGTGAGGGGAGAATTATCATAATTTATTAGTCTAAAGTATACAACTGATGGTGTATGCAATATATCATATCTCAGACCAGCACATGAGGCTTTGTTCACATAAGCAATGATTTAGCTATTTATTGAATGCATTCAATGCTAAACCATCTTGTATATGAACCATCATTATCAAGATGAACTATCTTGATTACATAATCTAGAAATTATGCTCTTAATTATTTTGAGCAAGCAAGTTAACAAATGTCAAGCTGCAGGTTGACAATAAACACACACACACACACACACACACACACATATAAGATATCACATAATAGGTAAACAGGCTCATATTCACCTTTTTATATTTTTTCAGGAATTCAATCCCAACATTAGCTAGTATAATCAACTTATCATGACAAGAAGCAACACAAATGAATTGTTGAAGAATCTTCTAGTACTTTAATATATGTCGAATACCCAATCTGCACATCACATTTGAATCGGGATAGCCAAGGTGGTCAAGCAACCTGATAAAATTATTTATACTAGTTAATTTTAAGAATACTGTCACACCCCAAATAGGAGGGGCGTGGTCGGCCCCCGGTGCCATACTTGATCCCGAGCATACCATCTATAACTCTTGAGCATCTGGAAATTTATAAGCAATATGTAAACTAATCATAATATCTTAGGCCAACAGGCCCCCATAGATTTCTACAACAGCAAACTTAAAACAAATATATACAAGGGCCGATAAGGCCACCATGCTTATGTACTATACTAACAAGACATATCTACAAGCCTCTAAAGAGAATACAACTGCATTGTGGTTGGGACAAGGCCCTGGCCTACCCATCATCTCTATAAACATATCAATACTCTAGACCTGGCAACTTCGAATGACATGGAGCTTTACTAATCAAGTTGATCTTGGCATCACCTATAGAGGAGGAGCCTTGTCTATCTGTCTCTCAAGACATGCATGCATGAAATACAGAGCCCCCGGAAATATGAACGTCAGTACGAATTAATATACCGAGTATGTAAGGTAACTGAGTAACTAAATTGAAACTTATATATGACATTAAATAAGAGTCAAAGGTATTTTGAAGGTATACTTACTTGCTCTTGATCATATTTTAAAGAATATAGTAATATAGCTAGTCAGTCACATATAGGGCTCGGTGTATCTCTCACCAGCTCATAGGCCCGGCATATCTCACCAGCTCATGGGCCCGGCATATCTCACCAGCTCACAGGACGGCCATATCTCACCAGTGCGTAGGCCGGACATTTTTCAACAGCCAATAGGCTAGAATATAGTAACTCTGTATATAATAGTAGTACTGTAAAATTTTACATCTGAAGTCTCTATTGTTTCTATCGACATAAAATTAGTATGAACTAAATGTAGACTCCCGATAAGGGATAACTAAGATATCAGATGTCATCAACCATCGACTATGTCCGCAAGATCTATATACACTCATCAAGTGAGGAAATAAGTTCTTAAACAGAAAGTACTCCCGACAAGGGACAAACAATGACATCAGTGCAATATTTCAATAAGAGACAAGAGGTCTTATGAATACTTTTTTGTACAACTCGTATGAGTACCTTTTTAGGTACATAATCATTCCATAGAAAGAAAGGATAGCCATTACATATCTTGCGATAATCTGCCCAATAATCACGATAAGCTCAACTCGTCACACCTTCATCTAGAACAATAAAAATGACGCTATTATCACACTACAAGCGGTATAACTAATGTATCGTATTCCGAACAACAAACTTATTTTATAACAAAAAGGGAAACATCTTCCCTATTTCTTTAAATATCTAATGTTCATTAAAGACACAACAGCAACCCAAACAATTAATAATTCTATAACAAGTTCCTTAATCTACACAATATAATGACGAGCGGCAAGCTCAGTTTATGATTAACCGAACTATAGCTTTAAACCCTTTTTCCTTCTAGAACTTATTAACAACAACAACCACAACATACTCAGTTTATTTCATGAATTTCCAGCCACAAAATACCATACGAACAACCTCAAAACAGTTCATCAACAAACAACATCACAACTACGATTTCCGACTTTTATTTCACGGGTTTTCAACCATACAAGTTAGCAATGACTTCTATAAGCTCAAATATATGAAAGAGGAGTATAATATTACCTTATAACACTAAGAATAACCCTCCACATAAGCTGGAATCAGACCAAAATCAGCAACCACAAGAAGAAAAAGAAACTCACTAGCACTATGGGATTTCAGGCATTGGATTTGTGTTGTTTATCTTTGGATCATTCTAGGATCATGGAGGAACTCTTGGAGAGCATTTAGGGGTTTTAGAAAACTGATATGGATGACAAATGATGAAGTAATAAGGTTGGGTCGCTTAAAACGCCTTAAAAGATCGGCCACCACCTAAGTGGGTCCCAAGCGAGCTACTTTGCAACATTTTCTAAAAATGTACATAACTTTTTACACAAAGCTCCGATTGACGTACAATTTATTGCGTTATATAGTAGACTCGCTGAACTAGAATATAGATAAGTTATGGACCCCATAACACCTTATACACTAGAATCTATATTCTCCTAAATTGGGCCAAAATCTTATCTAGAATTCTTCCTACCTTTTCCCTAGTTTCGACGAACTTAATTCCTTTGATTCGTTTATCCCCTAATCCTTACGATACTTCTTTAAAATTTGCTTAAACTCATTTTCATTCTAATATGAGATCTTATCCTCATCGGGATTTCGTTACTTTAATTATGATGCATACTAGCGCAAAAAAATACGGGGTGTAACATTTACCATACCATATGCTATTTGTTTTAGTAAACTTCTGATTTACTATCACATGATTTTTTTTTAAATAAATTTCTGGTTTATGGTGACATGTGGTGCCAACATGTTTATATATGTGTAGTATAATTAGGAGAATAAAGAGGGTAACCTTTCACATACATATTTCATACCCACTATGATTTTGAAGATATTTAATCCTCCCATCATTTATAGCTTCAATATGATACTCAATACTTTAGTAAACTTCGGGTTTACTACAACTTGTATTTTAATCATAATAACTTATTATATTACAATCTAGAACGAATGACATAGTAGTATGTAAGCTCTTTAGGAGCCTTTAATTTATTCTTTATAATCACATATTATTTGGACAGTACTAGTGTCATGATCTTCAAGATAAATAGTTAGCTCTTATGGAGCCCTGATCATTAAGTTTGTGCTACCAAATATTATTTAGACACTACTAGATTGGAGAAGTGTTATACCTCGTACCTTCAAACTAAGACATGATCATGATTCAGTAGTTTAGAAAACCAGGACGGGGAGTTAAAGTTGAAAATCCAAGTTTAGTTCTACAGACCCAGTTTTACGTCAAAGATTGACGGACCATAAAAGTTTTACGGACCGTTGAATGGAATCGTACAATTTATTTTTGAAATTAACGGAACACAGTAATTTTTACAGATCGTATAAGATTATGAGACCCATCCTTTTTTACCGTACCATTCCCTCCATCTTTTAGAGATCGCAGTAAATTGACATTTAGGTGATGGTTTGATTATACAGACCATATAATATTATACAGTCTAGACTCAAACCGTAGAAAATTTGACAGACCGTCGATTTCGTCCATCAAATCCCCCGATGACTGAATAATATAAATATGCAACTTAGTGCTAAAAATCTGTTTTCTTAATCTTCCAAGGCCTAAAACGAAGTTCTCTTCTCCCATCATCCTCATAAGTTAAGGTAAGTCCTTTCAATGTATTTTCACATGATTCTAATCAAGTATAATTAATTCCTAAGTAAAATTCATTGTTTCTAACCTAAAGTTTTCAAGATAAACCCATTCCAAGGCTCAAGGTTCAATCTTGGGACTTCTTCTTCAATGTTCAGATTTTTATTACAAGTATTGAAGCGAATAAGGTATGTACAGCTTCTATCTACGTGTGGGTACATTATTGTTCTTCCCCATGCCACGGATATCCATAGAACCATGAATTTCCATAACCTAGGATTTTACTCAAGTTCATGATGACCCTATATACATTTACAATTATATTTCATGTTATATCTTGTCTGCATTAATTGTATTCATGATATGCCATTTGACTTTCATGAACCTATTCGTAATCCATGAACGCATGCTTTAAATTTCATGAGTTCTTAAAATATCAATTCATGAATCATTGTCACTCTATATATGAAATTATACATGTTTTTCATGTTTTATACAAGTTATATTATGTATCTCTTCACATGCTAAATCATAAACTTCAAATTATGTTTTACAAGTTGTTTTCATGAAATTCATGGGCTTACGAGCCAACTATATTTATGTTCATATTTTGGGAGTTTCACAGATCACTGAGAAGGCTCAGTCACCCTGAAACTATGTTTGTCAGTGTAGGATAAGGATCGCTCCTCCTAGAGGACAATACCTTCATGTTACCCCTTGTGGGATTATTGGATCCATAATGTCACGTTCATGTCTCATACCTCGGCAAGGTATGAGATGGCTTAGATGATCGGGCAGAGATCAGATGCCATATTCACGCGTAGTGGTTACATGTCGATTATAGTAATGCTCTCCCCACATATATGCATATATACAGTTATACATATTTTATACATGTTATCATACTCATGCCAGATTATATCTATGTTCATGTTCAGTTTCATTTTCATGTTTCAATTACTTCATGTGCCTTCTTCTTTCTTCCAGTTGCTTTACATACTGTAGAATTAAAATGTACTAACGTCCCTTTGCCCAGGGACTGCACTTCATAGTGCAGGTACTGAGTTTCAGAATGACGGATCTGCACACTAGGACTACACTTGTATCAGCTATTTGGTGAGCCTCATTTTATTCAGGGTGTCAATTGGTTGTTTTCAGGACTATATTTTACAGTAAAGGTATGCCAGGGCCTTGTCCTGGCAGAACAGTTTTTCAAGCAGGGTCATATTTAGAGGTTTCATAGACTAACTTAGCATGTTATGTTAGTCACACAGATTCATTATGTTTTATTCAGATATTTCCGCTATTATATTTCGGATTATATTTTTAGTATTTATGTTTATTTATCATTATTATTCCATGTTCTCAATGCCCATATTGATTCAGCAACCATGTGGTTCGCTCGGTCACATGCAGTTAGGCATCGAGTGTTGTGTTTCACTCAGGCCATGGTTCGGGGCGTTACAAGAAAAAATTATCTAACTCTTGTAAGAAGAAGATAATACTCATGGTTGAAGTAGATACTCAACAAAAGAATTGAAATTAGCTACAAATTTTGTCTCTAATCATCATTAATTTTCTTTAACTAACAATATTTTGTGATAATCCATCGAGAATTAGCAATGCATTTTGTTGTTTAGCTACAAAAGTTGTTTGTCGCTAATTTAATTGTTTTAGTAGTTTCAGCCTTGTAAGGAAGTCAGGGAATACATGTTATTATCTTTCAAAGTATAGAGTTCTAGATCCCTTAGCCAGTAGTTCTTGTCTTCTTGTCCATTACAACAAAAGCGATTCAAAAAAATTAAGAGGTCATGAGTTTTTCTTTGCTAGTTTACTAACTGAAAGCACATTCTTAGTAATTTTAGGTACCACATGAACTTTATTTAGTTTCAATAGTGACTTTGTTTTATTCCCAACATATGTAATATTTAACTGAAAACCATTTATAATGTTGATTTTGTCCGGTCCATTATAATTTGTCAGATTAGATAGGTCACCTAATGAGTTTTCTATATAACTGCTAGCTCATGAATCTACATACATGGTATCATCTTGGGCAGTTGTGTTCTGCAGGTTTACAACAACCAGTGCCTATGGTAACTCATCTATAGATTGATATAAGTAGTTCTACCTTACACTTTAGAATAATGTGAGTATGCCTGCTATATATGTGACATGCCTCAGTTGTATCCTTTTCCTTATTCTGATTTGCTCCTTGAGTATGTTGATTATTCTGATTTTATTTTCTTGTCCAGTAGGTCTAATACCTCTTCCCCTGAAATTGAAGTTGTTTCTACATCTTCTTTGAGGGTAGTTTGCTCTACCTCTCCCTCTTTGAGAATAGAATGCTACATTGTTGTTCTCTTGAGGCTCTTTTTCTTTATCCTCTCTCATGTCAAATGTGTTACACCCCGTAACTTCATGTCAAAATGTATCGTCGACAAAACCTAAGTGTTACAAGGAAGTATGAGGGTCTACTTAAGGATAGCGATGGTTTAAAACCAGTTTAGGGAAGTGACGGGAGGTGTTGAGGTTAAACGAATCAAAGGTAAGTTTCGTCGCAATTCAAGACTTGAGGGATTTTACTGCCAAAGTTACGGGTTGTAAAACCATTTACGGGGCGTAAAAGTTGTGGCTCTCATCTGTAAAAAGCTTAGGCATGACCAAGAAATTTCCTCCACCTTTTACGGTGGTAGAGTTACGGGTCATAAAAGTTTACGATGGGGATTGACAAGCGTAAAATGTTTTTCAGCTGGAATTCCCACTGTGAAAGTTGAGGCAGTGGCCGGCCATCTCACAATTTTAAAATATTTCAGCCCTCTTAATGCATCATTTTCACCCCAAAATCAGTTCCACGAGATCCCTAGAACCTCTCTAAGAGTTCCACATCCATTCAATCTTGGTCCGAAAGAAAATAACGTGAATATTACGCCAAAAAGCTCGTAGTAGTCATCTTCCTCTTGCTCTCTCTTTTTGCTAGTGATTTGGAAAAATTCCTCAACATCAAAGTCGAAGCTTAAGATGGGAGTTTGGTGTCTAAGGTGAGGATTTCCTCCTTCTTTAGGTATATGAGCTATATAAACTTTTGAAACTTCTTACGTTAAAGAATTAAGGCAAAATAGGAAGGAATTGTTAAATCTTGTTAAGTTGTGAATTGAGCTCCTCTATGGAGACATCCCTAAAGTTATTGTTGGGAGTTTTGCTCTATGGTACTTTATAAAGCAGTACGGGAAGTATTTAACTATTACAAGTATTCGAAAGGATAAACAAAGATTCAATAATTCAACATGGAATCTGAAAATTACAATAGTTACACAAGTAAAAACTGGAAATTCCAGTTTTATAGAAGACGGAAAAATGTAAAATGTTTTTGCTGAGTCGAGTGTAGCACTCTGTCCTTAAGACAATATTGCCCCGTATGTATCCTTTATACGTCCTGGACAATTTGTCTCCCAAGATAAAATAGCAATGGAACCCTTGAGCAAAGGAAACTCAAGAGCTACCGTGAAGAATATTGAGTAACGAAATGATGCTTGGAAGTTGTAGGAAGAAAACTATTTCGGTTGTGTATTTTCGTGCACCGTTTTTCTCGCATCTGTTTATGTATTTTCGTGCATATGTCTTAGTGCTCAACAATGGTGTAATGGGGTGTTTATATAGGAGAGGGAGGGGCTATTTATCGCTCTGAAAATCGCCTCCATAATAGCCAAATAATGGCCATTATGGAGGTAGTAAAGTCACCAACATAAACGGGAGAAAGACCAACTGTTTTGGCCATTATAGGAGGAGTAATTCAGCCAAAATAAATGGCTGAATTGAGTGCTTGGCATTTCGTTTTTGACCGTCGAAATTTCGATTTTCTCGGAAACTTCGGGGACCAAACTCGTACATCTTGAAACTTCGGGGACCAAACCGCACATCCGAAAGAATATTGGTCCAAACTCGTATATCCGAAACTTCGGGATCAAACCGTACTTCGGCAAAGTTTTCTGGCCCAAAAAAGATAATATCAGAAGACCCACAGCCCACAGCCCACGACCCGTGACCCGTGACCCGTGAACCCGTGAACCCTAGAACCCGGAACCCGGAACTCGGAACCGGAACCGGACCGGATGGGACGGGCGGGCGGCGGCGGCGCGCGTGTGGTCTTTCCTCGAACCGAAGCACATCTAGGTCCTCCCTCCTTTAAACACATGGGATACCCCTTGGGGTCCCAAACCCCAAACCAATTTCGAATCTTATATACACAACAATTCTTTCTTCCTCTACCGATGAGGGAGAATTACACACAATACCACACTTTCCATGCTTCAAACACCTTACTTCGTGAACCAATATTTCTTTCATTTCTCAATGAAATTTGACGATTCTTGGCCCTACGGTTATCTACGTACTTAGTAGATCATGCATGTGTGAAGAACCGGATTCTCCAACATACGTTACATTAGTGTTTAAGCCGTTAAAGTTGGTCGGTCGCAACTCCCGCCAAAGGCAAATTTCCAACAATCCCCTCTTGAAAGAGATTTTGGCGCACTCACATGGTGTCTTTTCATTTTCAGTAATATTTCACGGACCGATGTTGCATAAGGAGAGGTAGCCTCGGCTTTGAACCTTCCATAGTTGAATACCATCGGACTTACTTACCGCGCGGTGAACGTGATGTCTTGAACCGTCAGTGTTTAGTGTAAGCCAAGACAACGGTACCAACACAATAAATTCCCTTACTCTCTTCTTCGTAATGTTTTGTCCGTTTTGGCACATGGACAACGTCTTGGATTCTTAAGTGCGTTCAATTTGAGGCGGCCCGTCCTCGCACTTAAATAGGTGGTCTCCTACAAGGTATCCCGCTATACCCCACTTCACAAGTGTTAGGAACCATTAAAAGTTTCCCAAAGACCTAACCTCAACTGTTGAGGATCATTACAGGTTTTGAAAACTTAACCTTTACCCATCTGCAGATAGCACTTAACGTCTATCGCGGGAACGGCTTTGGATTTGGTGTTTCTTTTCGTAAATCACTATCCGAAGTGCTCATGCTTCGACCGAAGCGATCAACCGAACCTTTACAACTTAGTTTTCCCATTGAACCAAATTACCGGGATCTCCAGTTCATAAGGTTGGGTTTCCACCGTATTGGTTCGTATATTTTGGGTTTTAAGCCCATTCCCTAGACAGCAGAACACTTGATCTCCGGGTAGTCCCTTAGTTAGTAAATAAGGAAGTGACACCCGTGATGATCAACTTCCATACGGTCTTATGTCTCCGACAGATCGTGATGATATGTCCGTACGCCGTCATCCGTGTCCTTCCTAAAGCCGACCGGCTAGCCACGGTGTAGAACCACCGAAGGCACGTGTTTATCCCAATAAGGGACGTCCTCTAATGAGTCGTGAAGTTACTCAACTTCTTTCATGCTTTGTATAAAGCGATAAACTCCGATACCATCATGAATCGGTCGATGCAAGTTTGCTTAGAGGATTTTCCAAGAACCACCATACACATTTACTTGTGGCTTTGGTGTTCTTCGATCCGATGTCCAGTTTGCATCACCGTGTTCTCTCGAATCGCTGGACATCCAGAATACTATAATCCGTAGATAAGCGAATAATTCGATATCGTCATATCCGACTTAACGCCTTCTATTGATCATGTATTAAGATCATCAGTGAACCTTAGTTCAACTGATCTGTTTGTTGGACGATACCAAGTCGGTTGTAGTGTGTACAATACATTGAACTACACGTGACCTGAGCATATCGCTCCTTGTCTATGGGTGCACCATGATTCCAATCAGTTCTATGATTCATATCCATTGGTGGCTTCAACGAGATCGTCAACTATCGACCAGTCCGTTAGATGTCTTAGAAATCCAATTCCTAAGATGTCATCTGTGATACTCATATCTTTCATATCGAGACTTTGTTTCAATATGATTTTCACTCTAAGACCGTTGGTTTTCCAACTTCTGCTTTGTAGGCTTCAACAACTTCATCTTTGCTTTTCAATAAACAAAGGATTCCATACGTTGTACCATCATCAATGAAGATCACAAGGTACTTGTCTCCCCCCTCTATTTTGTATAAACTTCAAATCACCCAAGTAGGTGTGACTAAGTTCTAGAGGAGCGGTGCTTCTTTCGCTATTCCCTTGACGGAATTTGGAAAGGTGATTTTGCCTCTTCGTCTACCTCACATTCATTTTGAGGGTTTATGTCGACAGTAGGCAAAAATCTCAACATCGTTAGCTTTTGAATGACTTGCTATTTAACGTGTCTTAATCTATGATGTCATAGATGCACGGATTACAATATATCATTCATTTGGCTATAGACATATTGTACCACTCTTAGTTATTACGAACCTGTTGGACTAGTCTCAAATCAGATTTGACCAACAACGTCCTTTAACCAAGTTAGGAACATGTATCACCTCTTTTAGAGTGATCTCATTCCTTGAAGTCCTATTGAGGACAACCTCTCCAGCCCCTTCTACTTTAGAGGTGGCGTTGCTTCACATGAACAACCTCTTGCCCGTGGTTAGGGCGTAACCGGATCATTTGTGATCTAGATACTCTGTCCTACTCCAGTTGCTTTGGCAAACTGAGTGTCCAATTTCTTTACTGCCTTTCTTTAGGCCTTCAGATCATTAAGGACCTGGAAACTCTGGCCCACCTTACTAGGTGTCCATTACTTTTCCTATGAAATGAATTTTGGCCCCACTCCAGTCGCCCAGAGGCTTTATATGACTAAGTGTCCAATATCATCATATCAAAGGAATTTTGGCCCACTCCGGTCACCCGGAGGCTTTGTATGACTGAGTGTCCAATATCATCCTATCAAAGGAAATTTGGCCCACTCTAGTCGCCCGGAGGCTTTGTATGACTGAGTGTCCAATATCATCCTATGAAGGATCTTCTGTCAAATAGTATGACAGGCTCAACGTCTTTAGCTTTTAGTCTTCTTCCGTTATGATTGGTGCCCAGATAATTCTTGGCGCTTGCTTAAGAGTGGTAAAAGTTTTCGCACAGTTAGTGGATCTTTCTCCATAGTATGTGCGACCATACTTTACACACTTTAGTAATTACACTTAAAAGAACGGATCTTCTTAAGTCGTTTACAAAATCCAATCTTTAAACGGAAAAGAAGATGAGATTAAACTTCTGATTTGTTAAAGCATAAGGAATATAAATTATTTTCATATTCCTCCTTACTTTAATCCATTTTTAATCAGACATAATTTAATCTTTATTCTTGACAAGTAAGAAAAACTACTTATCATTTAATCCTTATTCTTGACAAGTGAGAAAAATACTTATCCCAATTTCGGATTCTGGCTCACTTCAGTCACTTCATCAGACTGAGTGTCCATTTCCTTCTCACCATTATTCGGATCCTTTGTCTGGGACAGATATAGGCCTTCTGCTACAAGATAGAATAACATCTTCACTCTTCTCCTCTTGTCCCAGTTGACATCCTCGTGCTCTCGTGAGCGCTTGTTCCCACCGCCTTGGTAGCGGTGACACCATGAACACGTTCATCATCATCACTCTCTTCTACCAAAAAACCATTGCCATATCCAGATTTGGTCACACAACTTTTGACCGACATCTTTCGAACACTAATAGTAATACAATACAAATATTGTCTTAAGTTGTTGGGAGTTTTGCTCTATGGTACTTTATAAAGCAGTACGGGAAGTATTTAACTATTACAAGTATTCGAAAGGATAAACAAAGATTCAATAATTCAACATGGAATCTGAAAATTACAATAGTTACACAAGTAAAAACTGGAAATTCCAGTTTTATAGAAGACGGAAAAATGTAAAATGTTTTTGCTGAGTCGAGTGTAGCACTCTGTCCTTAAGACAATATTGCCCCGTATGTATCCTTTATACGTCCTGGACAATTTGTCTCCCAAGATAAAATAGCAATGGAACCCTTGAGCAAAGGAAACTCAAGAGCTACCGTGAAGAATATTGAGTAACGAAATGATGCTTGGAAGTTGTAGGAAGAAAACTATTTCGGTTGTGTATTTTCGTGCACTTTCGTTTCTCTCGCATCCGTTTATGTATTTTCGTGCATATGTCTTAGTGCTCAACAATGGTGTAATGGGGTGTTTATATAGGAGAGGGAGGGGCTGTTTATCGCTGAAAACCGCCTCCATAATAGCCAAATAATGGCCATTATGGAGGTAGTAAAGTCACCAACATAAATGGGAGAAAGACCAACCTGTTTTGGCCATTATAGGAGGAGTAATTCAGCCAAAATAAATGGCTGAATTGAGTGCTTGGCATTTCTGTTTTTGACCGTCGAAATTCTCGATTTTCCGGAAACTTCAGGGACCAAACTCGTATATCTTGAAACTTCGGGGACCAAACCGCACATCCGAAAGAATTCGGTCCAAATCGTATATCCGAAACTTCGGGATCAAACCGTACTTCGGCAAAGTTTTCTCGGCCCAAAAAGATAATATCGAAGACCCACGGACCCCACGCCCCACGACCGTGACCGTGACCCGAGAACCCGAAACTCGGAACCGGAACCGGACCGGACGGGACGGGCGGGCGGCGGCGGCGCGCGTGTGGTCTTTCCTCGAACCGAAGCACATCTAGGTCCTCCCTCCTTTAAACACATGGGATACCCCTTGGGGTCCCAAACCCCAAACCAATTTCGAATCTTATATACACAACAATTCTTTCTTCCTCTACCGATGAGGGAGAATTACACACAATACCACACTTTCCATGCTTCAAACACCTTACTTCGTGAACCAATATCTCTTTCATTTCTCAATGAAATTTGACGATTCTTGGCCCTACGGTTATCTACGTACTTAGTAGATCATGCATGTGTGAAGAACCGGATTATCCAACATACGTTACACTAGTGTTTAAGCCGTTAAAGTTGGTCGGTCGCAACTCCCGCCAAAGGCAAATTTCCAACAGTTATATGTGATAAAAATTGAAGGAATTATTAAAGATGTGATTGTAATCAGTGATGTAGAGTTGAAGGGAGAGGAACCAAGAGGAGGATGTGATTCTATAATTCAATTGTACAATTACAACTCACTGAATCTAAGCTATTAACATTAGTATTGCTACTCGTTGTTGTAGATCGGCGTGTAGAAAGAAGCGAGCTTAGTTCTCCTCTATAGAACAACAACCTCAAGGTATGTAAGGCTTATCCGTCCTTTTTTCTGGCATGATCTTAATGAGAACGAAATGAACAACCCATTCCTTAAATGACTTTATCCTTGAACATTGATAGTGTACTTATTCTTGCTCTTGAAATGTTAAATGGATCTTGTTCGTCACTTGCCGGGAGTACTTTCCGCATTTTATGATATCTCTGTTTATGTGCTATCTTGTACTCTTATTGTTTCCCCGATAGCTAATATACCTAGCTACATAGTGACAGACGGAGGTTAGCGACCTTATGTCACTACGACCATGTTCATGAGGTTCTTCACAGATCATTCATGCGTTATATATATGTATCTATTTTATGACACTGAGTCGCGTTATAGTTGGTTGGGACAACACTTATATGTGCACACCACTGCAGTTGGGTACGTTATATAGCCCCAGAGAGAAGCTTGATGATGATATTATCCCATAGTGTGGCTTTTATATATATGAATAAGTTTTTTTTAAAGGAAAGAATGCATAACATACGCCCTCAGTGGCATTCAGAGTCACATGTTGTCTTTCGTATCTCTATTTATATTTTCACACTTATTCGTGTTTACTTACCTTACATATTAAGTACATTCTTTCATATTTACATTCCATTATTGGGGGCTCTGTGTTTCATGCCAGTAAGTGCAGATTGACGTACAAAAGCTCCTTTCTAGTAGGTTTCCTAATCCAGCAATTGGTTGTCATGCTCCATTCATTTTGGGTCTGTCGGGTCCCTATCCCGACCTTCTATCACTCTATTTATGTGTAGAGGCTTGTAGACATGAGTCTTGTGTACATTTGTTTTTATTATGTTTGGATTGTCTCGGGTCTGTCCTAGGGAGTCTATAAAATGTGTCTAGTAGAGTCTTGTTTATAGATGTGTCGTGCACCACATTTATAAGCAGAAGGCTACATGACATTTAGGATGGTTTCTTTCCTTCTTATCTTAGATCCTGCATTAGAGTTGAGTCATAAGAATTTGATTTCCTAATCATTATCTTGTTTGTGATTTCTTCTATGCCTATGATTAGATGACAGTCGACTAGTAGGAAGTTAGATATTGATGCAGGAGAGTGTACCAATCAGGTGCCACCCGTTAACACGGGACATCATGAGCCTCAAAATGAGGCCCCATCTAAGACATCCAAAACCCCATCACCACCAGAAGAGTTGAGAGGACTTGCTGAGTCTCCAGTTCCTCCACAGGAAGTTCCTAAATAAGATCTTGACATGTGTAGCGCAATTCAATTTTTGACTCAGTTAGTGGTCGCTCAAGCCTAACGTCAATCTACTAGTACTTCTGATAGAGTGGTTAGTGTGAGAGTCTAGAACTTTACAAACCTAGATCCTCCGGTATTTACAAGGTCAGACCCGACTGAGGACTCACAAAATTTTCTATATCAAATACAACGGACTTTACAGGTAATGCATGCCACCGATACTGAGTCACTAGTGTTAGCTGCTTATAAATCGCGGGATCTTGCCGTTGTATGGTATGAGTCATGGGACCAGTACAGGGGGTCGCGTGCGCCACTAGTAGTATAAAGACAGTTTTCTGAGGCCTTCTTACAGCATTATCTACCAGTAGAGTCACGTCGGGCTAGGCAAGACATGTTTTTGAATTTCTAGTAGGCTATATGAGTGTACGGGAGTATAGTCTTCAGTTTAATTCATTGGTCAAGTATGCTCCTACGATCGTAACTGAGATGAGTGATCGAGTGCATCAGTTTGTAAATAGTTTGGGGCCGCATTTGATTAATGAGTGTATTATAGCTTCCTTGAGTCCAAGTATGTCTATCTCCCGTATTCAGTCATATGCCTAGAATTCAGAGGATCAAGAGGCAACAAAGAACGGACCGAGAGTAAGATAGGGGTCAATATAAGATGTCCCGATCAACAGGTGATTCTAGTGAGTTTCGAAGGCGGGGGGGGGGGTTGAGGTCACAATCTTCTAGGTACCCAACTTATCAAGCACCTAACGCACCCTCACAATTTCATGGATCACGTCGTGATTGATCCGCTTATTCCGAGCCAGGTCAGATTTCGCAGACATATAGCCCATAACATATGAGAGATCTTAGTCAGTCGAGGCCACCTTTTCCTCTGTGTGATCAGTATGGTAGGGAATATTTTGGGCATTGTCGCCAGGGCTCGGACTTGTGTTATTCTTATGGGAAACCATGTCATATTATACGAAATTGTCCATTGAGAGGCGGGGGTGGCATGGCACAACAAACTGGGTCTATATATGCTTCTTCATCTTTTGTAAGCCCTCCAAGGTAAGGTTCTCAGTCGTCGGCCGATCAATGTAGAGGTAGAGGTAGAGGTGGAGCATCTAGTTTGGGTGCTAATCAAAATTGTATTTATGCACTGGTGGGTCAACGGGATCAGGAGTCATCCTCAGATGTTGTCACGTGCATCTTTTCCATACTTTCTCATGATGTATATGCATTAATAGATCCAGGATCCACATTATCGTATGTTACACCATTTGTTGCTGATAAGTTTGGTAGAGATCCCAAGTTATTGGGTGAACCATTTGCAGTGTCTACACTGTATGGTGATCCAGTAATTGCTAAACAGGTCTATTGGGATTGTATAGTAATTGTTGCTGGCCGTCATACCTTAGCAAATTTGGTGGAATTGGAAATGGTGGATTTCAATGTGATTATGGGTATGGATTGGTTAGCCTAGTGTTATGCCAATGTTGACTGTCGGACAAGAGTTGTTCGATTTTATTTTCCAAATAAGCCAGTATTAGAATGGAAGGAAAACTCTACAACACCTAAGTATAGGTTTATTTCCTATCTTAAGGCGAGAAAGATTATTTCCAAAGGGTATATCTATCATTTAGTTCGGGTTCGTGATGCCGAGATAGAACCCACAACTCTTTAGTCTGTTCTCGTAGTCAATGAGCTCCTAGATGTATTTCCAGATGAGTTTCTGGGTATTCCTCCCTAAAGGGAAACTGACATTACTATCGATGTGGTTCCAGGCACTCAACAAATATCCATTCCCCCTTATAGAATGGATCATGCTTAGTTGAAAGAGTTGAAGGTGCAGTTGAAAGACTTGCTGGAAAATGGATTCATTAAGCCATGTACTTTGCTGTGGGGCGTACCCGTATTTTTTGTCCGTAAGAAGGACGGTCCATTAGGAATGTGTATTGATTGTCAGTTGAATAAGGTTACTATCAAGAATAAGTACCCGCTTCCAAGGATCGACAACTTGTTTGATCAGTTGCAGGGTGCTAAATATTTCTCAAAGATTAATCTAAGATCCGAGTATCATTAGTTGTGGGTCAAGGAAAGGGATATTCCAAAGACTGCTTTCACATCTAGATATGGCCATTACGAGTTCCTTGAAATGTCTTTTGGTCTTACTAACGAGCTGCCGGCTTCCATGGACTTGATGAATCAGGTGTTCAAACCATTTTGGATATCTTTGTGATTGTGTTTATTGATGTTATTTTTGTGTATTATAGGTCAAAGGTGGAGCATGCTGATCATTTGCGAGCAGTGCTACAAATGCTCCAGGATCGCAAGTTGTATGTCAAGTTTTCCAATGTGAGTTCTAGTTAAATTCAGTAGTCTTTCTTGGCCATATAGTTTCGAGTGAAGGCATTAAAGTTGACAGTAAGAAGATTGAAGATGTGAATAATTGGTCAAGGCCCACAACTCCTACAGAAGTCCGTAGTTTCCTGGGCTTGGTAGGCTATTATCGAAGATTTGTATAGGGATTCTCTTATATTTCATCTTCATTAACAAAGCTAACTCATAAAGCGACTAAGTTTCAATGGTCAGAGGTATGTGAATAAAGTTTCTAGGAATTGAAGAATAGATTGCCATCATCACCTGTCTTAACACTTCCAGAGGGCTCAAAAGGGTTTGTTGTTTATTGCGATGCTAGGAGAGTTGGCCTTGGGTCCTGATGCAGTATGGCAAGATTATCGCATATGCTCCGAGACAGTTGGGGAAGCATGAGTAAAATTATTTGACTTATAATTATGAGTTAGTAGTGGTAGCGTTCACCTTGAAAATATGGCGTCATTATTTATATGGGGTTCATGTTGATATCTTTACTGATCAAAAGCGCATTCAGTATATCTTCTGCAGAATGTGTTGAATTTAAGGCAAATGAGGTGTCTTGAGTTGTTGAAAGACTATAATGTTGATATTCTTTATCACCTCGACAAAGCTAACGTGGTAGATGATGCTCTAAGACGTAAATCAATGAGTAGTCTAAGTCATGTAGCAACAGAGATATTTCCTATGACTAAAGACATATGTTAGTTGGCTAGTGTGTGCGTTCGGTTGCTTGATTCAGGTAATGGAGGTGTTATCCTCCATAATACAGCAGAATCGGCATTAATAGCCGAAGTGAAGGAGTGACAATTCGAAGATCCTGAAATAGTAAAGATGAAAAAGGGAATCTCACAACAGAAGAAGCCGATACTAGAGCTTGGGAAGGATGGAGTTCTTCGACATCGTAGTCGCTTTTGTGTACCTGATGTTGGGGGACTGAGAGAGTTTATTATGGAAGAGGTACAAAAATCATGGTATTCTGTGTCACACCCCAACCTAGGTGAGGTGGACAAGCACCTAGTGTATTATGTACGTGAGCAACCGATCTTTTAAAACCATTAAACTTACTACATTTACACACCTGCAAGTAGAAAATTCCAATAACATATATATATCATCTGCATGGGCCTATGAGGCCTCGACATGTATACACAACGTACCAACATACTAAACCTGCCCACAGGCATATACATGCGTCTACAAAAGCCTCTATGAACATTCGACGGACATAACATAGTCGGGACAGGGCTGCAGCCTACCCGTAACATGTACATATTATCATACCAACTCAAAAGCAGCAACTCCAGAACAAAAGGAGTGCACCAACCATAGCTGAGCTGATAACCTAATAGTGAGGTCATCAATCGGTCTATCTAAACCTGAGGGCATGAAAGACAGTGTCCCCCAGTCAGTATAAAAGATGTGCTGAATATGTAAGGCTGTAAAAACATAAGTAAGACATTAATGTAAAAGAGTCAAGAAGGATCAACCTGTAACTTGTACTCGCACTGAGGGATATGACATGCATAATGACTATACTTATATGTAATTCCTCTTTATGGAGATATATCATTTCATATCGAGCCACTCTTCAGGGCTAATATCATTATCATAAACTTTAACTACTTAACTGATAAGCGGTAACTGCCCGACCGACCGTAGCTCGGTGGTGAATACATGTCAGCCCAACCAGCCGTAGCACGGTGGTAAGGTAGGAATACCATAGCCATGTCCTTATAAATACTGTAAATGCATGTATAATACCATTACTCATTTACATATATGCCTATAATGCATGAAGAGCCTCTTAGGCTAATTAGAACATCTTTTAGAGTGACCTATAGTCGTTCACGTTCCGATTACGTTATGAACATTAACATCTTTATCACATGCCTTATTCGGGACTTAAGAATATATTTAGACATGCTTAGGAATGACTAACATAGACATTCTTAACTACTGAGAGTAGAACCATCTATGGAATACATTACGTTTACGTTTCATGTACTTGGAACATGAATAAAGAAGGAATGATTAGCCTTTATATACCTTATAACAATCTGTCCAATAACCACGCTGAACTCAACTCGTTGCACCTTAATCTACAACAACGATAATGATATAATCGTTAATTTACGAAAGATACAACTATTGTACAATGAATGATAAGTTTATTCTATATTAAAATAGACAACACCTCCCCTAATTTCCATACTTCCCTGTCCATAAAAACAACAAGAACACATACAACCTTCAACTACATACTTCCATAACCACAACACACCCAACATCCCAAAAACACAAATCAATCTACACAACAACAAGTGCACAAATGTCACCAATGAAACTACTAGTTAACACGACGAGCGATAAGCACAGACTAGAACCCATTCAATCACTTCTACCCTTTTACAAACTTTACTTTCATTTAGCAACATATATGCTAAAAGTACATCCAAAGGTTTTCCAACCTTATATTCATCTCCAAAACAACATTAAACCGTCCAACAAGCGATAACAACAACATGAACAACTCCCAAGTATTATATAGCCATTTCTTCCTCCAGCTTACAATATCCTTAATAAGCTCAACATATAAACAAGAATAATCATACTAACTACATTATAAATAAATGGGTGGTTTACTTACCTTATAATAACAAGAACAATCCAAATATAAGCTTACTTCATCTTGAATGAAGCTTCAATACAAGCTCCAAAGGCAAGGTGTACACTAGTAGCCTTCCATGAACTTCCCGAGGGTTAGATCGAGGGTTAGATCATGTTGATTACTTGGGTTTTCACTATTGGGTGGTGTAGAACTCTTAGGAGAGAGCTTAGGGGTGTTTAGGGTTTGAAAATAATGAAACATGGTGACCCAAGTCGTAGTACCATTTTTAACAGGAGTAAAAAAATGTTCCACCGCCTTAGGTGGGTCCCAAAGGGAGCTGCTTACAACATTTTATTAAAACGTACATAACTTTTTGTACAGAACTCCGATTGACAAACTATTTATTGTGTTGGATGTAGACTCACTAAACTTGAATTTTGATGGGTTATGCATTCATAAGTCCCTATACACTAGAAGTACCCCTCTAAAGTTGGTCTAAAATCCTATTCAGACTTCTGCCTACCTTTCCCCGAGTTTCAACAAATTTAATTTTTTTAATTCGTTTAGCCCCGAATTCTTATGAGACTTACTTAACACTTTTTTATACTCATTATGAACCAAGTATGGGGCCTTATAATTATTGGGCTTACTTTACTTTACTTACAATGCATACTAGCGCGAAAACACAAGGTGTAACATTTTGATCATCTAGGGTTGACAAAGATGTATCAGGACCTTAAGGCCATACTGGTGGAATGACCTTAAAAAGAATATTGCAGAACATGTGGCTCAATGTCCGAATTCTCATCAAGTTACGATTGAGCACCAAAAGCTCGAGGGACTTATTCAGAATATAAAGCTTCCAACATGGAAATGGGAGGTGATAAACATGGATTTCATTACAAGTTTTCCTCCTTCACAATGAAAGTATGACTCCATATGGGTGATTGTTCATAGATTGATGAAGTAGGCTTATTTCCTTTCGGTTAAAACTACCTATACTACCGAAGATTATTCCCGATTATATATATAAATGGGATAGTTCACCTTCATGGGGTTCCAGTGTCTATTATATCTTATAGCGGTGCCCAATTTATAAATAACTTTTGGAAGTCATTTCAAAGAGGTTTGGGTACTCAGGTGAACCTTAGTATGACATTTCATCTACAAACTGAGCGTCAGGTCGAGCACACTATTTAGATGCTCAAAGACATGCTACATGCTTGTGTATTGGACTTCAAAGGTAGTTGGGACAATCACATGCCACTGATTGAGTTCCTTATAATATTAGCTATCATTCCAGCATCAAGATGGCTCTGTATAAAGTCTTGTATAGGCAAAAGTGTAGATCTCCGATTGGCTGGTTTGAAGTGGGTGAAGCTGAGTTGATAGGACCTGACTAGATACAATAAGCAGTAGATAATGTGAAGTTATTGATAGCTCAGAGTCAACAGAAACCTTATTCGGATGTTTGGCACAGTGATCTGGAGTTTCCCATTAGTAATTGGGTATTCCTGATCATATAGAAATATTCAGAGAATTGGTCAACTGGCATATGAACTTGAGTTACCACCTGAACTTGAGGAAGTCCATCTAGTCTTTCATATGTCGATGCTACGCAAGTGTATAGGAGATCCTTCTCTTATAACTCCAGGAGAGGTAGGAATACCCAGAAACGCATCTAGAAATACATCTAGGAGCTCATTGACTACGGGAACAGACTGAAGAGTTGCGGGTTCTATCTTAGTATCACAAACCCGAACTACATATTAAATATAACCTTTGGAAATCAACTTTCTTGCCTTAAGGTATGAAATAAACCTACACTTAGGTGTTGCAGAGTTTCCCTTACATTCTATTACTGGCTTATTCGAAAAATAAAATCGAACAAGTTTTGTCCGACAGTCAACATTGGCGTAACACGAGGCTAACCAATATAAACCCATAATCACATAGAAATCCACCATTTCTAATTCCACCAAGTTTGCTAAGATGTGACGGCTAGCAACAATTACAATACAATCCCAATAGACCCGTTTAGAAATTACTAGATCACCAAACAACATAGACACCGTTAATGGTTCACCTAATAACTCGAGCTCTCTACTAAGCTTATCAACAACAAATAGTGTAACATACGATAATGTGGAGCCTGGATCTATTAATGCATATACATCATGATAAATGATGGAAAATATACGTGTGACAGCATCCGAGGATGACTACTTATCCTGCCTGACTGGTCGTAGCTCAGTGGTAACTACATAACTGTCCAACCTATCGTAACTTGATGGTGAATACATGTTTTCCCAACCGATCGTATCTTGGTGGTAAGGTAGGAATACCATAGCCATGTACTTATAAATACTGTATATCTGCATATAATACCATTACTCGTCTACATATATGCCTATAATGCATGAAGTGCCTCTTAGGAGCATTAGAACATCTTTCAGAGTGACCTATTATTGTTCACTCTTAGATTACATTATTAACATTAACATCTTAATCATATGCCTTATTCTGGACTTTAGAACATATTTAGACATGCTTAGGAATGACTAACATAGACATCCTTAACTACTAAGAGTAGAATCATCTATAGAATATATTACGTTTATGTTTCATGTTTTTGGAACATGCCAAAAGAAGGAAGGATTAGCTTTTACATACCTTATAACAATCTGTCCAATAACCACGTTGAACTCAACTCATCGCACCTTAATCTAAAACAACGATAATGATGCTATCGTTAAGTTATGAGAGATACAACTATTGTTCAATGAATAATAAGCTTATTCTTTATTAAAATGGACAACACCTCCTCTGATTTCCATACTCCCCCATGTCCATAAAAATAGAAAGAAACACATACAACCTTCAACTATATACTTGCAGAACCACAACACACCCAACATCCCAACAACACAAATCAATCTACAAAATAACAAGTGCACAAAGGTCACCAACGAAACTACTAGTCAACACGACGAGCGGTAAGCTCGGATTGGAACCCATTCAATCAGTTCTACCCTTTTATAAGCTTTACTTTCATTTAGCAACATATATGCTAAAATGAACATACAAAGGATTTCCAACCTTATATTCATCAAACCACATTAAATAGTACAACAAGAGACAACAACATGAATAACTCCCAAGTATTGTATAGCGATTTCTTCTTCTAGTTTACAATATCCTCAATAAGCTAAACATATAAGCAAGCATAATCATACTTAAAACATCATAACCACGGGAGTGTTTTACTTAACTTAGAACAGTAAGAAGAATCCAAATCTAAGCTTACTTCATCTTGAAATAACCTTCAATACAAGCTCAAAAGGCAAGGAGCACATTAGTAGCCTTCCATGAACTTCCCGAGGGTTAGATCGAGGGTTAGATTTGTAGAGCTTTTAGGGGAGAGCTTAAGGTATTTAGGGTCTAAAAATGATGAAAAATAGTGACCCAAGTCGTAGCACCATTTTAAATAGGAGTAAAACATGTTCCACCACCTTAGGTGGGTCTCAAAGGGAGCTGCTTGCAACGTTTTATTAAATGGATGTAATTTTTATACAGAACTCCGATTGAAAAATGGTTTTTTGTGTTAGAAGTATACTTTCTGATTTTGAATTTATATAGGGTATGCATTCCATAAGTCCATATACACTAGAAGATATATCACCTTAAAGTTAGGCCAAAAATCTGTCCAGAATTCTTTCTACCTTTCCCCGAGTTTGACGAATTTAATTTCTTCAATTTTTTTAGCCCCGAATTTTAAGAGACTTACTTAACACTTTTTATAATCATTATCAACCAAGTATGTGGCCTTAGCATCTTTGGGCTTACGTTAGTTTACTTACAACGCATACTAGCATGAAAACATGGGGTGTAACATCCTCCCCCCTTCGAAACATTCTTCCTCAAATGTAGGGTGTATAGGGGTACCCATTTATCCTTAGGATTCTTGAAGAATTTTGGTAGGATTTCCTTTATAAATATGATCAACCAAATCTCTATTGAAATAGAAAGGTCCCAATCATGCTTCATAAAACCACATATGATGTAACATACCAAGTCGCTTGATGATTTACATGTGGACTTACTTCTTCTCCTTAATTAGGTCTTGTTCTTCTCTTGAACGCTATCTTTAATCCAAAATAGGTAAGCATACTTCAACTTATTTATTCTTAAAATGGGATCTTCCTGTGGATATTCTTTCCTCCTTGGTTACAAAAGTATTCCTGCTATATTCTGGGTTACTATATCCTTGTTTTCTGAGCTTCTTCAGTGGATTCCCAAATCTTCTAACTAGTGAAGAGTTTCTAGTAATCATTTTTCCCTCTAGGAATTGCCCACTTATTTATCACTTATAGCTTTACGAGTAAACATATTCTCTACGACATTAGCTCTATCATCTTCATATTAATTTAACAAAGTCATCTTATATGAAAGGGACACTTCTCTTTGCCTCTTCACTGTCGTCAGTTGCCAACATCTTCTTATTTAGGCTCACCCCATTACATCTTGAAAATCGATTATAGTCCCATCATTTTCTGGATTTCATGTACATGTAATTTTGAACACTTTCTTTAACCTCTACCTTTATATCTCAAACTCAAGTATTTACTCTTCTTGCCTTGACTTCTTCTCTAAATTATCATCCTCTTTTACAAAATACTCAACTCTCTTGTCACTAATAGCAGGTCAATGTCGTCTCATTTCCATACTGTTTTCTACTACAACCCTTCTATCCTTCTCATTATTAACTAAGACATGTTCCCGACTTAGTGCTTTATCATCTCAACTTCGGCCCTTAGGAAAATAATTTATTACTCTACTTTTGGTATCATACTCGTCTCTTCATCTTCTATGGATCCGTATTTCTAGCACAATTGATCTTATAATGACCTTCTGTATGTCCTCATTAAGATTACTATTCTCTTTTGAAGCAAACATGGCCCATTATCACTATATAACTTTATGGTTCACTTTTGTCTTGCCTTCTCTTGCTTACGAATTTATTGTACCCCCATATTTCAACTTACATCCTTCAATTATCTTCCATCTTTACCCATATTATTGTACTAACCTTCCATAACATCCCGATTCGCATTTTATTCGAAATACCCCAACAAACACTCTTTCTGATTTTGACTTCCCTTATTCTAGCTAGCCCCATTCTTTAGTCATATGATATTCTTTACTTAGTTACTCATCCCCTAAACTATAAATTTCCTTGCAAATATCTTTTACATCCTGATCTTTATGGTCTTAAACATGAAATTTGCACATCCGGTATGCACCATCTAATAGGACCTCAAACTGGGTCACGTTATCTGGAACTTCTCCCTATTAGCGTCTTACCTACTATTGTATTTTCCGTCAGGCTAGCTGTAATATTTCTGATCATAAGCATCTCTGTACCAATAGGAAACATGATTCCCAGCGCAAACTCTTATTACACAACTCTATAGCACGATTTGGATTTAAAAGAGGGGTAACAAAATCCTAAATGTTCAGTAGCTTTCGGTTTATATAATATGGTGCACAACACACTTATAAACAAGACTCTACTAGAAACGACTTTGTAGACTCCCTAAGATAGACCTGCTCTGATACTACTTTGTCACACCTCAACTTAGGTGAGGTGGACAAGCACCTAGTGCCTTACGTACGTGAGTGACCCATCTCATAAAACCATTAAACATACTACATTTACACACCAGCAAGCAGAAAATTCCAACAACATATATATATCATCTGCATGGGCCTGTGAGGCCTCGACATGTATACATACTGTACCAACATACTAAACATGCCCACAGGCATATACAAGTTTCTACAAAAGCCTCTATGAATATCTGACGGACATAACATAGTCGGGACAGGGCCGCAGCCTACCCATAACATGTACATATTATCATACCAACTCAAAAGTAGCAACTCCAGAATAAAAGGAGTGCACCAACCATATCTGAGCTGAGAACCTAATAGTGAATTCATCAATCCGTCTATATAAACCTGAGGGCATAAAACACAGTGTCCCCCAACAAAAGGGATGTCAGTATAATAGATGTACTTAATATGTAAGGCTATAAAAGCATAAGTAAGACATCAATGTAAAAGAATCAAGAAGGATCAACCTATAACTCGTACTCGCCACTGAGGGATATGACATGCATAATGACTATACTTATATGTAATGCCCCTTTATGGAGCTATATCATTTCATATCGAGCCACTCTTCAGGGATAATATCAATATAGTAAACTTTAACTACCTAACTGATCAGCGGTAACTAGCCGACCGGCCGTAGCTCAGTGGTAATTGCATCACTATCCAACCCGTTATAAATCGATGGTGAATACATGTTTGCCCAACTGGCTGTAGCTTAGTGGTAAGGTAGGAATACCATAGATATATACTTATAAATATTGTATATGCGCATATAATACCATTACTCGTCTACATATAGGCCTACAATGCATGAAGAGCCTCTAAGGAGCATTAGAACATCTTTCAGAGTGACCTATAGTCGTTCACTCTCCGATTATGTTATTAACATTAACATCTTGATCATATGCCTCATTCGGGACTTTAGAACATATTTAGACATGCTTAGGAATGACTAACATGGACATCCTTAACTACTAAGAGTAGAATCATCTATGGAATACATTATGTTTACGTTTCATGTACTTGGAACATGCCGAAAGAATGAAGGATTAGCCTTAACATACCTTATAACAATTTGTCCAATAACAACGTTGAACTCAACTCGTCGCACCTTAATCTACATCAACAATAATGATGTTATCATTAAGTTATGAAAGATAAAAATATTGTACAATGAACGATAAGCTTATTCTATATTAAAATGGAAAGCACCTCCCCTGATTTCCTTACTTTCCCAAGTTAATAAAAATAACAAGAAAACATAAAACCTTCAACTATATACTTCCAGCACCACAACACACCCAACATTCCAAGAACACAAATCAATCTACACAACAACAAGTTCACAATCGTTGCCAATGAAACTACTAGTTAACACGACGAGTGGTAAGCTCGGATTGGAACCCATTTAATCCATCGTGCCCTTTTACAAGTTTTACTTTAATTTAACAACATATCCAGCATGCTAAAATGTACAACCAAAGTATTTCCAACATTAGATTCACCTCCAAAACTACACTAAACAGCATAACAAGAGACAACAACAACATGAACAACTCCCAAGTATTATATAGCAATTTCTTCTTCTACTTTAAAATTTCCTCAACAAACTCAATATGTAAACAAACATAATCATACTAACTACATCATAACTAAATGAGTGTTTTACTTCCCTTAGAATAGCAGGAACAATCCAAATATAAGCTTACTTCATCTTGAATGAACCTTCAATACAATCTCCAAACGCAAGGTGTACACTAGTAGCCTTCCATGAACTTCCCGAGGATTAGATCGAGGGTTAGATCACGTTGATTACTTGGGTTTTCACTATTGGGTGGTGTAGAACTCTTAGGAGAGAGATTAGGGGTGTTTAGGGTCTGAAAATAATGAAACATGGCGACTCAAGTCATAGAACCATTTTTAATAGGAGTAACAAAGTGTTCCACCGCCTTAGCTGGGTCCCAAAGGTTGCTTACAACATTTTATTAAAATGTACATAACTTTTTGTACAAAGCTCCGATTGACAAACGGTTTGTCTTGTTGAAAGTAGACTCACTGAACTTGAATTTATATAGGTTATGCATCCATAAGTCCTTATACACTAGAAGTACCTCTCCAAAGTTGATCCAAAATCCTGTCCAGAATTCTGCCTACCTTTCCCTGAATTTCGACGAATATAATTTTTTTAATTCGTTTAGCCCCGAATTATTACGAGGCTCACTTACCACTTTTTTATACTCATTATAAACTAAGTATGGGGCCTTAGCATCATAGGGCTTATGTTACTTTACTTACAATGCATCCTAGCGCGAAAACATAAAGTGTAACATTCTGTTCATCTAGGGTCGATGAAGATGTATCATGACCATAAGACAATCTACTGGTGGAATGGCCTAAAAATAAATGTTGTAGAATACGTGGCTTAATGTCTGAATTGTCAGCAAGTTAAGATTGAGCACCAAAAGCCTGAGGGACGTATTCAGAATATAGAGCTTCCAACATAGAAATGGGAGATGATAAACATGGATTTCGTTACTGGTTTGCCTCCTTCACAGTTAATGTATGACTCTATATAGGTGATTGTTGACAAATTGATGAATTTGTCTTATTTCCTTTAGGTTAATACTACCTATATCGCCGTAGATTATGCCCGATTATATATATAAAGGGGATAGTTCACCTTCATGGGGTTCTAGTATCTATTATATCTGATAGTATTGCCCAATTTACAACTAAAATTTGGAAGTCATTTCACAGAGGTTTGGGTACTCAGGTGAAATTTAGTATCACATTTCATCCACAAATTGAGTGTCAGGACGAGCACACTATTCAGACGCTCGAAGACATACTATGGGCTTGTGTATTGGACTTCAAAGGTAGTTAGGACAATCACCTGCCGCTGATTGAGTTTTCTAATAATAATAGCTATCATTCCAGCATCAAGATGGATCTGTATAAAGTCTTGTATAGGAAAAAGTGTAAATCTTCGATTGGCTAGTTTGAAGTGGGTGAAGCTGAGTTGATAGGACCTAACTAGATACAATAAGCAGTAGAGAAGGTGAAGTTGTTTCAGAAGCGGTTATTGACAGCTCAGAGTTGAGAAAAATCTTATTAAGATGTTCGGTGCTATGATCTAGAGTTTTCCATTAGTGATTGGATACTCCTGAAAGTCTCGCCTATGAAAGTCATCATGAAATTTATCTAGATGGAAAAGATTAGCCCCATATAAGTCGGACCGTATAGGATTATTCATAGAATTGGTCAAGTGGCATATGAACTTGAGTAACCTCCTGAACATGAGGCAGTACATCTGGTCTTTCATATGTCGATACTGCGCAAGTGTATAGGAGATCCTTCTCGTATAACTCCAGTAGAGGTAGGAATACCCAGAAACTCATATAGAAATACATCTAGGAGCTCATTGACTATGGGAACAGACTGAAGAGTTGCGGGTTCTATCTCAGCATCAAGAACCCAAACTAAATGATATATATAACCTTTGGAAATCATCTTTCTCGCCTTAAGGTAGGAAATAAACCTACACTTAGGTGTTGCAGAGTTTCCCTTCAATTCTAATACAAGCTTATTCAAAAAATAAAATTGAACTTTTGTCCGATAGTCAACATTGGCGCAACACGAGGCTAACCAATCCATACCCATAATCATATCGAAATCCACCATTTATAATTCCACCAAGTTTGCTAAGGTGTGACAGCTAACAACAGTTACTATATAATCCCAATAGACCCGATTAACAATTACTAGATCACCAAACAACATAGACACCGCAAATGGTTCACCCAATAGCTCGAGCTCACTACCAAACTTATCAGCAACAAATGGCGTAGCATATGATAATGTGGAGACTGGATCTATTAATTCATATATATCATGATAAATGATGGAAAATATACATGTGACAGCATTCGAGGGTGACTCCTAATCCTACCTGACTGGTTGTAGCTTAGTGGTAACTGCATAACTGTCCAACCTATTATAGCTCGATGGTGAATACATGTTTGCCCAACCGGCCGTAGCTTGGTGGTAAGGTATGAATACCATAGCCATGTACATATAAATATTGTATATGAGAATATAATACCATTACTCGTCTACATATATTCCTACAATGCATGAAAAGCCTCTTAGGAGCATTAGAACATCTTTTCGAATGACCTATTGTTGTTCACTCTATGATTACGTTATTAACATTATAATATTGATCATATGCCTCATTCGGGACTTTAGACATGCTTAGGAATGACTAACATGGACATCCTTAACTACTGAGAGTAGAATCATCTATGGAATACATTACGTTTACGTTTCATGTTGTTGGAACATGCCAAAAGAATGAAGGATTAGCTTTTACATACCTTATAAAAATTTGTCCAATAACCATGTTAACTCAACTCATCGCACCTTAATCTACAACAACGATAATTATGCTATCGTTAAGTTAAGAAAGATACAACTATTGTACAACGAATGATAAGCTTATTCTATATTAAAATGGACAACACGTCCCTTGATTTCCATACTTCCCCATGTCCATAAAAATAATAAGAATACATACAACCTTAAACTATATACTTCTAGCACCACAACACACCCAACATCCCAACAACACAAATCAATCTGCAAAACAACAAGTGCACAAACGTCACCAATGAAACTACTAGTTAACACGATGAGCCGTAAGCTCGGATTGGAACCCATTCAATCACTTCTACCCTTTTACAAGCGTTACTTTCATTTAGCAACATATATGCTAAAAAGAACATCAAAAGGATTTCCAACCTTATATTGATCTCCAAAACCACATTAAACTCCCTTTTACCTATCTTATACGCCAATGATCTTATCTTGTTACCTATTTAGTTGATGATCCCAATAAAGAGGTCAAAGACGAAGCTCAGACATCGGGAACAAATGCTTGAGGTGAGTTATGACTTACTATTTATTCTCATTGATAGTATTAGGCTGTGTGGGGCCAATGTAGGGATATATGTTACATTGTATAGCCCTGTGAGGTAATGGTTGTTTACTGACTGTGTGCAGGTTTCAGATAGTAATATTTACAGAGGAAACTCTGCCGAAATTTCTAGAAAATCCTAAAAGTTAAGACCCTTGGATAGAATACCCCTAATATTCGAGGATAAATGTTATCAAGGGGGTAAAGATGTTACACCCGATAGGTTTACATTGAAATGTGTCATCAGTAAAACCTATGTGTTACAAGGAAGTATGAGGGTCTACTTAAGGATAGCGATGGTTTAAGATAAATTTAGGGAGGTGTTAGGAGGTATAGAGGTTAAACAAATCGAAGAAGATAAGTTTTTTCACAAGTCAAGACTTGAGGAATTTTACGGTGAAATTAGTGGGTCATAAAACCATTTACAGGCTGGTGGCTCTCCACTGTAGCCTAGGTAGAACCAAGAAATTTGCTCCACCTTTTACAATGGCAGAGTTACGGGCCATAAAAGTTTTATGATAGGGGTTGGCCGATGTAAAATGTTTTACAGATGGAATTCCTAACGTGAAATTTGAGGCAGTGGCCGGCCATCTCGCCGTTTAAAAGTGTTTCAGCCGTCTTAATTTATCATTTTCACCTCAAATCAGTTCCATAAGATCCCTAGAACCTCTCTAAGAGTTCTATAGCCATCCAAATGTAACATACCATAAATTCAGATTAGGTGTGGATTTGTTAAATAAGTATCAATGTGACATTTAGATAATGTGAAGTGCTATAGGGATGAGTTTAATGGTTATTTTGAAATCAAGATGAGTAGTGAGGTGCTAAAGATTCGATAGAATCAACTAAGTTTACGGCAGGTCTGCCTTCTCGCTCAATTTTGTGAATATTTGTTGAGAATTTGAGAGAACTTGAAATATGAAAGTTGTATATCTTGGAAATAATTTCCAACGGTATATGGTGGAGGCAGAATGGAGCTCTGTACATAAAGTTATGCACGTTACAAAAACTTTGCGCAGAAGCTGACATAGGAAAACCGCGATGGACATGTGTCATATGTGGGGCGCGTGAGATGTCCCCACGTCGCATGCCTAGCACATGAAATCACCATTTCTAAACTTTTGACCTGAAGGGGGTCTTTCGATGGCCCTACGTCGTGGATCCATCGCGAATAGGTAGGTTTTTGGGTCAAAAGTCAGATTTTCATGTTTTTAACTTACATTTAGGGAATTAAGGTATGTAAGGCTAACTCTCTACGTTTGAGAATGTTAATGGTTCTCCATACACCATGTTCTTTTACAACGTTACGAATTGCCTCAGAAATATAGTTAAGCTTAGTTCCTTGAATAGTTGCAGAACTCATATTCTCTAGTTTCATAATTCGTTCATGACTTTCATTCCGAACATTGTGAGCTCAGTACATAATAAATATAGACTTGTGTTCGATACCCATGAGTCTCAGTCTTGAATACTCAGCATTTTGGTAACTACTTAAAGCTTCAGTCCTCATAATTAGTTTCATGAATATATGTCTCAGCGAATCATTGCTCAATATGTCAATGTTTTACGCTTCAACATGATTCTCAGTCCTTTTTCAGGGCATTATCATATTTCAGTATTTATAGTATTTTAGTCAGTGAGGTATGTCGGGGGCTTTGTGTCGGTAAACAGTCAGTATTTCAGTACTCCTTAGAGGCTTCGTAGAAAATAGTAACAGTCAGTCAGATGTTTAGCATGCTTTTGGGTGTTAGTCTTGTCGACTACTTATTTATAGATTCAGACTTATTCTGTATTTCCGCATTTATGGTATCTCATTAGACTTTTTAGTAGATCAATGTATTTTGTATTTCTATTCTGCTTCAGTTATACCACATGTTGATCCAGCCAGCCAGTTGGTTCGTTCGGTCACATGCAGCTAGGCATCGAGTGTCATGTTACGCCCAGGCGATGGTTTAGGGTGTGACACCCAAATTGGTCTGGAAGAAAATAAGGCGAATATTACGCCCAAAAGCTCATAGTAGTCATCTTCCTCTTGCTCTCTCTTTTTTCTACTATTTTGGCAGAATTCTTCAACATCAAAGTCGAAGTTTAAGACGGGAATTAGGTGTCTAAGGTAAGGATTTCCTCATCGTTTAGGTATTTGAGCTATATATACTTTTGGAACTTCGTTACATTAAATAATTAAGGCAAAATAGGAAGGAATTGTTAAATCTTGTAAAGTTGTGAATTGAGCTCATCTATGGAGACTTCCCTAAAGTTATAGGTGATAAAAATTGAAGGAGTTATTTAAGATGTGATTGTAATTAGTGATGTAGAGTTGAAGGGAGAGGAACTAGAAGAAGGAGGTGGTTGTATTATTGAATAGTGCAATTACGACTCGTTGAATCTAAGCTATTAATGCTAGTATTGCTACTCGTTGTTGTAGATCGACATGTAGAAAGAAACTAGCTTAGGTCTCCTCCATAAAGCATCAACCTCAAGGTATGTAAGACTTACTCTTCCTTCTTTTTGACATGATCTTAATGATAACGACATGAATGATTCGTTCCTTAAACGACTATATCCTTCAACATTTATAGTGTACTTATTCTTGATTTTGAAATGTTAAATGGATCTTGTTTATCCCTTGTAGTGACTGCTTTCCGCATTTTATGATATTTCTGTTTATGTGCTATCTTGTACTCTTGTTGGTTTCACACGACAACTAACGATCTTATGTCACTCCGACCACATTCATGATTTTTTTTGGAGGTCATTCATGCTTTATATATACATATATATTTTATAACACCGAGCCCACAATATAGTCAGTCGAGTACCTTATATATGCAAACCACTGCAATTGGGTGCGTTATATAGCCCTAGAGAGTGGCTTGATGATGATATTGACCCTACCGTGTCTTACATATTTATGTATACGTATTTTTTAAAATGAAAGCATGCATATCATACGCCCTCAGTGGCATTAAGAGTCACAAGTTGTCTTTCGCATCCAAATTTATACTTTCGTACGTATTCATGTTTACTTGCCTTACATATTCAATATATTCTTTCGTACTGACGTCTCTTTGTTGGGGGCGTTGTGTTTCATTCCTGGTGCAGATAGACGAACAGACTCTCCTTCCCAGTAGGTTGCCTAATCCGCAGTTGGTTGTTGTGCTCAATTCTTCCGGAGCTGCTATAGTGTGTTGGTAGGTTGTGATACTTATGTACATTTCATTTTTGGTATTTATTTCTAGAGGCTTGTAGACTTGGGTCTTGTGTACATTTGTTTTTGTATGGTCTTGCCGACCATTCTAATAGTTTGTTTATACTTTTGGTGGGCTTGTCGGCCTTAGTTATGTATATGTATGTTTGGATTGTCTCAATTTATCGGTTATCATGTTCAGATCACTATACAACTACTAAGATTACATAATATCTTCTGTCAGTATACCTTAGATTCAACTTCTAAGAAGGACAACGTTTTCTTTCCCATCTCTTTCACTGCTTCTTCTTTCACTGGTTTTAGCATCATTCTCAACAACATTCTCAAAGTTTAGTTTATGTGCATTTTCCTTGATGAGATAAGTTAATCTCATAACTTTTATAAGTCGTAGCATTTGTGTCATCCAGATTAAGTATTTGGTTGTCTTGAGTTTGATTAAATCATAATGCATTGAGGTGGTGGTGCAGTAATGAGGTTGAGAGTGTATTTGTAATTCTGTTGGTAGAGCGTGTTGCAGGGACCATTTCTCAAGATGAAAAAATATTATTGTTTGATGTTTCAATACTAGCTGGGAGAAGAGTTCTAATAATCTGATACCATGTGGAAAACTCAGGCTAGTTTGGAGAAAAAGAAATGTGTATTTGATGCATCTATCAATTACAAACACTTCAAGTCATACTAAACTATCTCACTAATAGAGATACAACTAGAATAAGAAAGCCAAACTTGATCTCATCTCTCTGTTATCCCTTATCCTTTATCATGATATTCAACATTTATTACATGACATAAGTCATGCTACTTACTCCCTCCTGTCCATAGTATATGGTCATTTTAGTTTGGACACACCCCTTAAGAAATTCACTCTTAAAAAGTGAGAAGTGTTTTAACGAAATTACCTTTAATTAATAGTATTTTTTATTTAATATGATTTCTTGATTACATAAAAATTCACTTATCTAAAATGACCATATACTATGGACGGGAGGAAGTAAGTAGCTTGACTTATGAAAGGTAAATTGGAAGAAAAAATATGTACCTTCTTAATTATGTAAAGAATTATTTATTAATTTTGAACTAAATATAAAAGCTAAAAACACTAAATAATATGGACAGTAGGGAGTACTAATTAATTCCTTCTACGAATAGTTAAACTACTAAATATGGCATAACCTAAGGGGTCGTTTGGTACGCGGATTACGTTATTCTTGGATTATAATTCTGGGATTATAATGTGTGAACTAATTTATCTCACTTGGAAGATGAGATAAAATAATATCAACCTTGATGGAACAAGATAGGTAATTCAAGACTAAGTTTGGGATGAATTTTACACATTTTTTGCTTGAAGGTATAAATGTATCACATGATTAATTTATACCTTTAACCAAACAAGGTATAAATTTTATCCCAAATTTAATCCCAGGATATCCTATCTTATCCCGCTTACAAAACGACCCTAAAGGTATATACAAACTCGAGAAAAATAATTGAAAAATCCAGTAATATCGAAGATGATGTAAAAGAAGAAACAAATATAAAGAAAAGGAAAATTTATACCTTCAAGCAAACAATGTGTAAAATTTATTCCAAATTTAATCCCACGATATCTTATCTTATCCCCGTACAAAACGATCCTAAAGGTATATACAAACTCGAGAAAAATAATTGAAAAATCCAGTAGTATCGAAGATGATGTAAAAGAAGAAACAAATATAAAGAAAAGGAAAGGGGACATGTAAGATTGTTTTCCCACTTTATGAATGCACAAGTGGTGCAGTGGAATTGAACAAACTCTTTTGATACGTGAGTCTGAAAATGAATAACAAAAGTACATATATGGTCCCCTCTATACCTCTGAGACTATGACTTTAATGGTAAAGATTGTTTTGCTTGAAATGAATGAAGGTAGTTGTTTCTTTGTTGGGGTTCGCTATGAGATGTGAATTTCAAAGACAGGTCTTTGGGGCTCCACCTCTATTGAGAATAAACGAGTGTACATCTATTTAAACACAAAACTAAATACTTGTTCAATTATGGCAAATCGTCTCATCTTTATATAAGTCCAATGAGATAAGAGGCTATTCTTTTTATTTTTTTTCTTTTTCTTTTCTAGACGATAGTGACTAGTCTTGACATGGCAAAACAAAAGAAAAGTTTCTAAGAAAAAGGAGCAATTGTTATGAATTAACCACATTTCCCATTTTCTTTTTTCTTACCAGATTTGTAATACGATTCTTTTCGTCTTGTATTCTTCTTAATCTTTACCATACAGAAAATTTTGAATATATTCATATATTTAAACCCCTTAATTTTTAATGGGCTTAGAAATAATATTACTACAAGAAGAAAGGCATTTGCCAACAACATTTTTTGTTGTCATATGTTGGATGTTGTTGTCAAATGTACTTTTCGCAACAACAAAAATTTCTGATGCGAAAATTTTTCGCAACAACAAGTTAGTTTTTTTTTTTGCCATTTACGTTTTTATCAATAATATGTTAAATTTTTGTTGTCATTATTATTGCTAAAGTTTTGTTGTCATTATTATTGCTAAAGTTCTGTTGTCAATACTATACTTTCTTGTAGTGATCTCATCAAAATAAGAGATAAACCATATCAATGATGAACAGAAAAATTACATACATTTGGGGATGAACATAGCCAAAACAAGATTCAAGGGGGAATTTGAACCACGATCTCAACTTTTCTAATTCGTTAAATTTTCTCTAGCAATAGCAATAAATCGCGGAAAATAACTCTTCAGTAACTGACAAAAATACCCATTATCCATATACATACTGGAGTAACTTTTTTCTTATTGAATAGGTCAAAAGATATCTTTTTCGCTATATTTTCGTTAAATACAGTGTTTTTCCATTATATATATTTGGATTTGTTGCTGACTTTACTATAATTACTATCACGAAAAGAATTACATTAGAAGGTGAAGAAGAGAAATTGAATAGCATGGCATTTGATGTTCTTTTTAAATAATAAGTGACGCCCCTCGTGGTCGTCAAGATCTTTCACCTTCATTAAATCTTGTTTCATTCAAATACTTGAGGTGGACTCACAATGTATCATTTAAACACTTTTCACTAATTTGACAAGTTGTGTGGATTTCATGCCGAACTGGCGTGTGAAAAGGCAAAAAATTATATATATATATATATATATATATATATATATACACATATATATATAGATATAGATATATACACATATATATATATATAGATATAGATATATATTAATTTCCTTCTTCTTTTTCATTCATTTTTTTTGTATTTTTTATTTCTTTCTCCTTCTTCATTATTTTTTCTACCATTACCGACATTACCGTTGCCGCTATCACTATAAAAAAAATTCAAGTACATTTTTAATTCAACTCAATTTCTTGTTCTTTTTCCTAGTAAAAACAAAAAACAAATCCAAAGAACTCATCGAAACACCATTAAAGGGTTCTTTAGAATGCTTGAAGGTTTAAAATGAGTTACTTTAACATTGGGATTGTCTTCGGGTCTTTGTGAGGATATTTAGCTGAAGTTATACAAAAAATAGAGTTTTTCTTAAATTTTTAGATTAAAATCGTGATTGAAACAAGAACACACATGAAAATGGTGAAGAACACCAAGAACATGATTTCAATTTTTTTTTTGTTAATAAATGTGTCATTTTGTGTTAATAATGTGTAGGGTTTAGAAAATACATTTTTTTCTTTTTTTAAATATTAGTTTTACTCAAAACTTATTTTTTATATTATTATGGGATCAATGACACATACAACAACAACATACTCAGTGAAATTTCACAACGTGGGGTCTGGGGAGGGTAGAGTGTACTCATACCTTACCTCTACCTTGGTAGGTAGAGCGGCTATTTTCGAGAGACCCTCGGCTCAAGATATTAAGCACAAGCAAAGAAACAGCAAAAAAAAAAAACAAGAGCAAAGCAAGAGAAACGGTCAGACCCGAGTAGAAAAAATTTTAAAGCAGTATAAAAATGTTGGTATCAAAAGCGAATAAGTCATGATAGCGCATTCTGAAAAAGTAAGCAGTAACTAGCACAGGTAAATAAGCTAAACAAAGTACACTAAAAGACACATAGCAGCAGAAATCAAACTACAGAGGACTATAACACAATACCGCGTCTATTAGTATGATAGGTTAAGCCGGCCTACAATAATAACATAACAACTACCAGTTTGCAAGCGTAAGTAGGACTACGCTCGACTACCTACTATCCTTCTACCCTAATATGTGTCCTCCACAACCCCTTATCTAAGGTCATGTCCTCAGTAAGTTGCACATGCGCCATATCCCGTCTAATCACACCTCTCCCCAATACTTCTTCAGCCTACCTCTACCCCTCCTGAACCGTCCGTAGCCAACCTCTCACACCTCCGCACTGGGGCATTTGTGTCTCTCCTCTGCACATACCCAAACCATCTCAACCTCGCTTCCCGCATCTTATCCTCCACTCTATCACGGATATCATCATTTCTAATCCTATCCCTCCTTGTATGCCCGCACATCCATCTCAGCATCCTCATCTCCGCAACTTTCATGTTTTGGATGTGTGAAGACTTGACTGGCCAACACTCGGCCCCATACAAATATTTTATTTGTCATTTTGTCATGTCATCGGCGAGTGTGTTATACACACATTACATATTTGACTTATTCAGCGAAAAGTGTCTAAATGATACAGTACGGGTCCACATCAGATGTCTAAATAGAATAAGATTTAGTTAGAGTGTATAAGTGAAAGATATTTACGACCACAATGGATCGCCAATGGGTTTATTATGATATAGTTTGAAGACAAATTATGGATAAACTGCGCAATAATTCTTTTAGCTAGATTACTCACCTAATGCGGAAAATTAGTGATGAAAAACTAAATTATGTGCGTCTTTTTTTTTTAATTTCTAACAGCATGATTTCTTATGGAAACCCTAACCGAAGACTGTACACACGATAACATGACAAATTTACTACCCACCCTATCCCAATTTATTAGATACACTTTAATTTTTAATCTATTTTAAAGTGAATAATAAATTTCTATATTTAAAAAAACATAACATGAAACTTTCTCTTTTACCTTTAATGAAATGATTTTGCAACTACATAAATATTTATGACTAGTTTTAGACCACAAATTTAAAAAGTTCTCATTTTTAAACTCTATGCCTAATTAAATTATATCATATAAATTGAAACGGGAAAGTAATAATTAGTAACTGGGGTAAAATAAGGAATGCCGTTACACTCTGTATAAAAAGTAGAATTAAAAAATATAAATATACTAAGACAGGCAAGTACTTATACCACTTGTAAGAAATGAAACTAGCCTCTTATTTTTAGATAAACACTAGATTCAGTGATCTTTTATGAATTTTTCCATAAGAAAAAGAAACATGAAACCACCACACGTGGTACAGGTCTGTCAAACTCCTGCATGTATATTAGCATCCAAGTAATGTAGTCTTAGTAAACTTTTATTATTAGATCGGTTTACAGGACCACCGACTAGCCCCCCAAAACAAAAGTAACACAGAAAGTAACAAACACAAATAAACAAGAATCACTAACTTCAAGTACCTGGTCCTGCTAGAGATAGACCCACAAGACATAATTAAGTTATTTTTTTCTTCTTATTCTTCAAACATAAATTGCATGTACAAGATCAATTTGGGCAATTAACTCGAACCGAGTTAGCTAGTTTTTAAGTCTAATTGATTGGGAAAAAATAATCTGTGGTCCAGAATTTGTCTCATTCGTTCAGTATGGTCCTAAAGTAGAATGGTTTGAAATTAATGGAGATAGCAAAAGCCAAATGTTTCAATAAAATTGACAGATACCAAATTAAAAGAACTAATGTGAACTTCACGTCTAAACTTGGTAATCATATTGCATCTTTGCAAATATTTCTTGTTCTTTTACAAAGAAAAAGATCGAAGCAAAATCAAAGAAGAGAAAGGTGATTAAGTGACAAACATATTTTAGTAGAATAACTAGTCAATAATATATCTGAAGAGTGAAAGTATATGTATGTTCTAGAGACAATCTATATTAGGATAAATATATTTTATACACGTTTATATTATTATTAATAGAGATTAATATTTTGGTATTTGCAATTATTGAATTATTAGTTGATTGTTTGTAATATTCTATAATATGCATCCCTAGAGGTTACGTTGTTATTAATAGTGTGAGATATTAATAATATAACTTAACTCTTAAAATAGTCTCGACTAATGATCATCGAGAATGGGATATCAATGATATGTGATAAGTCGACATGTGGTCTGCATCACATCCTCAGAGGATGTAGCATGTCTCACCTGCTACGAGTAATGGCTACTCGTGATGGACACATAGATAATTTGGAAGTATTGGTATACCCTGCTGATATACTGTTTGTTATACATGTCTAAAGTATGATCAGAGTGTGGGAGATAGAAGTCCTTAGACTTGATGTCAATACACACCTTGTCAACAGAGTAGAATACTTTGATCCTGTCCTAAACTCAAATGCCTTATAGGTTGAGAGACGACTTGTATTGGGTACATTACGATGTGGATTAAAGGTGGTAGTTGAGCCAAGATTAGGATTTATTCCTCGAGTGTATATTCGAGAGAACACTCATCTTCTCAGTGATATTGGGTTGACTAAGTCGTTGGCCAACGCAATAGACATATCTAGAATATGGTCTTGTTGTCAACCAATAAAGATGAGATATAATGATCAAGCCATTTGGATAGACACTTGTCAAATCCAAGCTTGATCGAGTGCGTCGAGAATGAAAGGATTTTATCTTCCCACATAGAGGTTCAATTTACTGGATTCGTGTAAATATACTTCACATATTGAGTTCGTCTTACGGTGTCGTCTAGGAGCTCCGTGTAGACCCTAATATGATTAGTGTCGATATGTGAAGACATGTAGGGTAACACTATGTCAATTGTTTCTTTGTTATAAGGGTGTATTAAGAAAGTGTTAAATATTCGATTTGAAATCAAGATATTTAAATTAATAATAACTATGGATAATTTCTATTTGATGGAAATTATTTAATTAAGACAAGATTGGATTTTGGATTTAATAAAAATGTGCTGAAAATATTTTGTGAAAAGGGCGAGGCACCGCGGCGCGAATTGGGCAGCAGGCCAAATCAGATTGACATTCTGTAATTTGTTTTGGGCCAGGCTTTGAGCCCAACCCAAAATATGAATTTTGCCCTAATTTCACCTATATATAGAGCACCTCCTCATTCATTATTAGAAACACTATTCATATATTATTCTAAGTCTTAGAGACCTAGAATAAAACTCTCTCTTGAACCTCTGCCGAATTTCCTAACTGTTCGAAGGAGGTATACAACGGAGTTCTTGGAACTTGCTGTCGAGGATCAATTGCGTGCGCACCCTCGAAAATTAATAAAAGACTCCAGAGTTTCCAAACCGTAAGTATTCTATCAAAGTATTACGGTTATATACATGTTATGTATTGACGTGTTTTATATTACTACATAATCATCCTACAGTTCGTCGCTTGTTGGGTTTGAAACATAAACTTTTTCAAATTCCGCTGCGTACACGAACCCAACGAAAACCTACAGTGGCATTAGAGCCAGGGTTGTTTTGTGTGATTATGTAGTAATCATTGATAATAATATGGGTTAGAATTTGTTTAAATCTGAAATTTTATGTCGTTTAAAGCTTGAATACCTAATATTTTAAAGGCACATCATACTTGTCTCCCAAACTATTAAATAATGATGTAATCGAGGCAGTCATTCCGATCTAACTCTTCTAAGTCGATCTGCGTAACAGGTTCATTACGAACATGGTGCACTGAAGCGAAGAACGAGAAGGGATTCGATGATGGTCGATGAACGTGTTGTTTGATAGTGAATAGTAACGAAGATGAATCTGCAAATCTGGCCCTGAACCAGTTTAAGGGTTTCGAAAAATGCAGATTTTGTGTTTCTGAGACGGAGGCACCGCGACTCCATGATGGAGCACCGCAGCTCCACCTAGGTTTTGACAAGACGTCGCGGCTCCATGGTGAAGCGCAACGGCACTGTTCATCTCGACGAAAAAAATCATCACGGCACTGTTCATCCCGACGAAAAAATCAAAAAATGAAGTTTTAAAAGTTCAGTTTCTGGGTAGGCGGTGCTCAGTAACTGATCAAAACATCTTATATCATGCCTATTGGGTTGATAGTTCCCAACTAAGTGTATTTTTAGAAATTGCATGATTAAATGTCGTATTGGATATGACACAAATTGTTGATCTTGGTTAAAATCCCCGAAACTAAAATGTTCCCCAAATTTTAAATACAAGTCTAAATTAAAACGTGTCGTCCATTATAATTGTTAGAGTGCAAGATCCTTTTCGGCGATACGAGTATTTATGCCAAAGCATTTGCTCTAAGTCTACGAGGACCCAGACTCTTTCATAGATGTGTTTTGAATGTAAAGGTAGATGATAAACTTTTATGAGTATTTACACCAAAATGTTTGCTCACAAAGGCCAAAATTACTTAGATACATAAACACAGTCGTGTAATGGGGTTGACTTGCTTAGACAAATCTTGGCGTCAAAGTGTCGGACTAATCTAAGGACGCAAGATTAAATATAATATTTAATCAACCAAGAGTTGCAAATAAGTTTTGCAATTGATTTAGAACCTACCAAGATGTGTTATTGAAGTTATCAGCCAAAGCAAACACGGAGATAGCATATTCTTGGATTTTTCTTGGATTTTGGCCCATTATGACCTTAAACAAATATAGGTTCATATTCTACCATGGGGTCGTAGAAGTATGTTAAAATAGTGGGAGCTAATTAAACAAAAGTCCATGTTGATTAGCCTAAATGAATGTTTGTAATAGGAAATAAATTTGAGTTTAATTTCATGTCTATCTAATTCTTCATATTATCAAAATGTCGAGCCTATCATTGAAATGTTGATGGAAATGAACAAACTTATTGGACCCAACTATCTAGACTGGCTAAGGAATCTAAGAATTGTTCTAAGGCAAGAAAAAATAGAATACGTATTGGACAAAGTATTCCCCATAGTCCCTGCCGAGAATTCTGCAGAATAGGTCACATTCGATAAGGTAGCCTACCAGAAGAACCTAGACGACGCCACTTCAGCACAGTGCGTGATGTTGTCTTCCATGTCAGTGGAGCTTCAAAGACAACACGAAAACATGGGCCCTAACGAAATGCTCGAACACTTGAAAAGTCTCTACGACTCTCAGTCCCACACTATGGAATATGAGTTATTGATAGAACTCTTCAACTGTAAGCTAAATGAAAGGGGCCAAGTGTCTCAGCATGTGTTGAAAATGATAGGGCTGATAGAAAGGCTGGCCTCGATTGGTATAAAGCTGCAGAAAAATATTATTTCCACCCTCATCCTGAACTCTCTCCCTCGTTCGTTCAAGAATTTTATTATAAACTACAATATGAACGGAACGAAGGCGAGTCTGCCGGAGCTGCATAATATGCTCAAAACCTTTGAATCTTCAACTACCAAAGGCAAAGTTGTGCTCATGGTGAGCTCTACTAGCCGGCCCAAGCCAAAAGGTAAGGAATGGCAGAAGAAAAAGGGCAAAGCATTCGTTACGCCCTCAGCTATAAAGCCTAAAGGAGGTGTGCAGAAGAAGAAGGTGAATCCGGCTAAGGATGTATGCCTCAACTGTAACAAGAAGGGGCATTGGAAGAAGGATTGAACTACACCAGGTGCTTCTACCTCTAGACAAGGTATGTACGTCATTTAAATAAATATGTCTATAAATAACTCTCATTCCTGGGTATTGGATACCATTTGTGGCTCACACATTTGTACCAGTGTACAGGGGCTAACTGACAGTAGGAAGTTTAGACTAAGAGAGGTGGACCTACGCGTTGGAAATGGATCACGAGTGGATGTTGAGCGCGTAGGAACTTATAGATTTAATTTGCCTTATGTCTAATGTCTAGTGTTAAATGATTGTTACTATGTACCCTCGTTAACGAGGAATATCATTTTTATCCCTGTTTTGGACAAAGAGGTTTTTCCTCATATATTGATAATGGGAGTCATGTACTGTCTTTTGATAATGTTATATATGGAACTGCTCCTCTTGTTAATGGATTATATACACGATGTACAAAATAAAAGAGCTAAGATAAGTAATAGAAACTCTACCTACCTATGGCATTGTAGACTTGGTCATATCAACGAAATAAATATAGCAAGGTTAAGGAATCTTGACTACCTCGAACCATCTGACTTGAAGTCTTATGGTAACTGCAAATCCTGTTTGAAAGGTAAGATGATCAACAAGCCACTTTCTAGGAAGGGTGTGCGAGCTAAGAAGGTGCTTGAGTTGGTACGTAATAATGTATGTGGACCATTCCCGACTCAAGCTAAGGGAGGTTTCCCTTACTTCATTACTTTTACTGACGACTTCACAAGGTATGGATATATGTATCTTATGAAACACAAATCTGAGGCCTTCGAAAAGTTCAAGGAGTACAAGTCTAAAATAGAGCAACAACTCACAACGAGTATCAAGAACCTTCGATCTGATTGAGGAGGTGAATACTTGAGCAAGGAGTTTCTAGATTACTTAAGGCTATATGGAGTCCAATCTGAATGGACACCTCCTGGAACACCACAGATGAATAGTGTTGCCAAAAGGAGAAACCGAACCTTATTGGATATGGTTCGATCTATGATGAGCTTCTCAGCTCTGCCGACATACCTTTGCGGACATGCTATACAAACCTCAATATATGTTCTGAACAGAGTTCCTTCTAAGTCAGTAGAAAAAACACCCTATGAGATATGGCGTGGCAAGAAGCCAGCTCTTAAACATATGAGACCCTGGGGATGCCCTGTATATGTTAAGAAAATGCTCACTAACAAGTTGGAATCTAAAAGTGAAAAATGTTACTTCGTGGGGTATCCAAAGGAAACTAAGGGATACTACTTCTATCTTACTGGAGAACATAAGGTCATTGTTTCCAGGAACGCAACTTTCCTTGAAGAAGAATATGTCTACAAAGAACATAGTTGCACAGAGATAGAACTTGAATAAATTCAAGAACCGAGAGATAACATAGAGGTTGAATCCTTGCCGAATGACCAAGGCTAGAATTCAGTGGGAGTATTTGGCGAAGATTGGGTACTTCAAGTGCGCCCTTCGGCCAATGGGAGTGTTACGAGGAACAATGCAGAAATGCAAAATCCTCCTACATAGCCTTTGGGAGTAGATGCAATGGTTTCACCTCCTCCCATTCAGGAAATACATGAAAATGATATTCCTGAAAGCTCTCAAGTTAGTGAATTATCCAACACACAAGAACCCTCTCACTGTCAGAACATACCAAGCACTGAACTGCAAAACAATCAACTCCATAGGTCCACTAGGACTCATCGTTCACTTGAAAAACTAAATCTACTTGTGGAAACACAGTGAGATAGATGTTCCCGATAACGATGAGCCTACAACCTATAGCGAAGCAATGTTGGACATTGATTCAAAGAGATGGCAAGAAACCATGAAATTTGAGATGGAATCTATGTACATCAATCAAGTGTAGAACTTGATTGATTTGTCAGTTGGGTTAAACCCATAGGATGCAAATGGGTCTTCAAGAAGAAGATCGATACTTTTGGCAAGGTACAGACTTATAAAGCAATGTTGGTGGCTAAAGGTTATAATCAACGGCCTGGGGTCGATTATGATGAAACTTTTTCACTTGTTGCTAAGATTAAGTCCATTCGGATTTTACTTGCAATAGCTACATATTATGACTATAACATTTGGCAGATGGACGTCAAAACTGGTTTCCTCAATGGTAATCTAGTTAAGGAAGTGTTTATGAAATAATCTGATGGTTTTTCATCTAAGTCCAAACCAAATGATGTATGCAAGCTACAGAAGTCCATTTATGGGCTTAAGCAAGCCTCGAGGAGTTGGAACATTTGCTTTGACAAGGCTATCAAGTCATTTGATTTAGTCAGAAGCAAAGAGGATCCCTGTGTTTACAGTAAACGCAAGGATGGGAGTATTGCCTTCATTATTATATATGTAGATGATATATTGATAATGAGAGACAATAAGACTCTATTGCAGTAGATCAACGAGTATTTATGCCAAAGAATTTGTTGTAAGTCTACGAGGACCCGGACTCTTTCATAGATGTGTTTTAAATGTAAAGGTAAACGATAAACTTTTGTGGGTATTTACACCAAAGTGTTTGCTCACAAAGGCCAAATTTACTTAGTTACATAAACACAGTCGTGTAATGGGGTTGGCTTGCTTAGACAAATCTTGGAGCCAAAGTGTCGGACTAATCTAAGAATGCAAGATTAAATATAATATTTGATCAACCATGAGTTGCAAATAAGTTTTGCAATTGGTTTAGAACCTACCAAGACGTGTTATTGAAGTTATCAGCCAAAGCAAACGCGGAGATAGCATAGTCTTGGATCTTGGCCCATTATGACCTCAATTAATATAGGTTCGTATTCTACCATGTGGTCGTAGAAGTATGTTAAAATAGTGGAAGCTAATTAAATAAAAGACCATGTTGATTAGCCTAAACGAATGTGTATAATAGGAAATAAATTTTGAGTTTGATTTCCAGTCTATCTAATTCTTCAAATTATCAAACATGTCGAGCTTATCATTGAAAATGTTGATTGAAATGAACAAACTTACTAGACCTAACTACCTTGACTGGCTAAGAAATTTGTGAATAGTGCTGAGACAAGAGAAATTAGAATACGTGTCGGACACGGTGTTCCCAACAGTCCATGCAACAGACTCTACCGAATATTCCTCTTTTGATAAGGATTCTTACCAAAAACACCTAGATGATGCCACTTCAGCACAGTGCGTGATGTTGTCTTCCATGTCTATGGAACTTCAGAATCAACATGAGAACATGGGTCCCAATGAGATGCTCGTACACTTGAAGAGTCTCTATGACTCACAATTCCATATTATGGAATATGAGTTACTGATAAAACTTTTTTAAGTGTAAGCTCAATGAAGGGGGCCAGGTCTCGCAGCATGTGTTGAAGATGATAGGGAAGATAGAGAGACTTGCTTCAATTAGAATGAAGCTGCAAAAGAATGTCGCTACCACCCTCATCCTGAACTCTCTTCCTCGTTTCTTTGAAAAATTCATAGTAAATTACAATATGAATGGAACGAAGGCGAGTCTGCCGGAGCTGCACAACATGCTCAAGACCTTTAAGTCTTCCACTTCCAAAGGCAAAGTTGTGCTCATGGTGAGCTCTACTAGCCGACCCAAGCTGAAAGGTAAAGAATGGCAGACGAAAAAGGGCACAGCACTCGTTGAGCCCTCAACTATGAAGCCGATAGGAGGTGTGAAGAATAAGAAGGTGAATCCGGTTAAGGATGTATGCCTCGACTGCAACAAGAATGGCCATTGGAAGAAAGACTTCACTACACTAGGAGGAGGAAAAGCACCAGGTGCTTCTACCTCTAGTGGAAAATGTATGTACGTCATTGAAATAAATATGTGTATAAATAACTCTCATTCCTGGGTATTGGATACCGCTTGTGGCTCACACATTTGTACCAAAGTGCAGGCGCTAACTGATAGCAGGAAGGTTGGACCAAGAGAGGTGGACCTACGTATTGGAAATGGAGCACGAGTGGATGCTGAGCGTGTTGGAACTTATAGATTAAATTTGCCTTCTGGCTATTGTCTAGTGTTAAATGATTGTTACTATGTACCCTCGTTAACGAGGAATATCATTTCTATCCCTGTTTTGGACATGCAGGGTTTTCCCTCATATATTTATAATGGCAGTCAAGTACTGTCTTTTGATAATGTTATATATGGAACTACTCCTCTTGTGGATGGATTATATACACTAAATTGTAGTCGAGAAATATTCAATGTACAAAATAAATGAGCTAAGATAAGTAATAGAAATTCTACCTACCTATGGCATTGCAGACTTGGTCATATCAACGAATCAAGGATAGCAAGGTTGAGGAAGTTAGACTACCTCGAACCATTTGACTTGGAGTCTTATAGTAACTGTGAATCTTGCTTGAGAGGAAAGATGACCAATAAGCCACTTTCTGGAAAAGGTGTGCGAGCCAAGGAGGTGCTTGAGTTGGTCCATACTGATGTATGTGGGCCATTTTCGACTCAAGCTAAAGGAGGTTTCCCATACTTCATCACTTTTACTGATGACTTCACAAGGTATGGATATATCTTATGAGACATAAATCCGAGGCTTTTGAGAAGTTCAAAGAGTACAAGTCGGAAGTAGAGAAGCAATTTACAACAAGTATCAAGACCCTTCGATCGGATCGAGGAGGTGAATACTTGAGCAAGGATTTTCTAGATTACTTAAAGCTACATGGAGTCCAATCAGAGTGGACACCTCCTGGAACACCACAGATGAATGGTGTTGCCAAAAGGAGAAACCGAACCTATTAGATATGGTTCAATCCATGATGAGCTTCTCAACTCTACCGACATACCTTTGGGGACATGCTATACAAACCTCTATATATGTTCTAAACAGGGTTCCTTCCAAGTCAGTAGAAAAGACACCCTATGAGATATGGTGTGGCAAGAATCAAGCTCTTAAACATATGAGACCCTGGGGGTGCCCTGCATATGTTAAGAAGATGCTCACTGACAAGTTGGAAGCCAAAAGTGAGAAATGTTACTTCGTGGGGTATCCAAAGGAAACTAAGGCATACTACTTCTATCTTCCTAGAGAACGTAAGGTCATTGTTTCCAGGAACGCAACTTTCCTTGAAGAAGAATATGTCTACAAGGAACATAGTTGCACAGAGATAGAACATGAAGAAATTCAAGAACCGCAAGATAACATAGATGTTGAATCCTTGCCGAATGACCAAGGCAAGAATTCATCGGGAGTATTTGGCGAAGATTGGGTACTTCAAGTACGCCCTTCGGCCAGTGGGAGTGTTACGAGGAACAATGCAGAAATGTAAGATCCTCCTACACAACCTTTGGGAGTAGATGCAATGGTTTCACCTCCTCCCATTCAGGAAATACATGAAAATGATATTCCTGAAAGCTCTCAAGTTAGTGGATTATCCAACACACAAGAACCCTCTCATAGTCAGAATATACCAAACACTGAACTGCAAAACAATCAACTTCGTAGGTCCACTAGGACTCATCATCCTCCTGAAAAACTAAATTTACTTGTGGAAACACACAGTGAGATAGAGATATTCCCGATAACGATGCGCCTACAATCTATAGCGAAGAAATGTTGGACATTTATTCAAAGAGATGGCAAGAAGCCATGAAATATGAGATGGAATCTATGTACATCAATCAAGTGTGGATTATATACACTAAATTGTAGTCGAGAAATATTCAATGTACAAAATAAACGAGCTAAAATAAGTAATAGAAATTCTACCTACCTATGGCATTGCAGACTTGGTCATATCAACGAATCAAGGATAGCAATGTTGAGGAAGTTAGACTACCTCGAACCATTTAACTTAGAGTCTTATGGTAACTGCAAATCCTGTTTGAAAGGTAAGATGATCAACAAGCCACTTTCTAGGAAGGGTGTGCGAGCTAAGAAGGTGCTTGAGTTGGTACGTAATAATGTATGTGGACCATTCCCGACTCAAGCTAAGGGAGGTTTCCCTTACTTCATTACTTTTACTGACGACTTCACAAGGTATGGATATATGTATCTTATGAAACACAAATCTGAGGCCTTCGAAAAGTTCAAGGAGTACAAGTCTGAAATAGAGCAACAACTCACAACGAGTATCAAGAACCTTCGATCTGATTGAGGAGGTGAATACTTGAGCAAGGAGTTTCTAGATTACTTAAGGCTATATGGAGTCCAATCTGAATGGACACCTCCTGGAACACCACAGATGAATAGTGTTGCCAAAAGGAGAAACCGAACCTTATTGGATATGGTTCGATCTATGATGAGCTTCTCAGCTCTGCCGACATACCTTTGCGGACATGCTATACAAACCTCAATATATGTTCTGAACAGAGTTCCTTCTAAGTCAGTAGAAAAAACACCCTATGAGATATGGCGTGGCAAGAAGCCAGCTCTTAAACATATGAGACCCTGGGGATGCCCTGTATATGTTAAGAAAATGCTCACTAACAAGTTGGAATCTAAAAGTGAAAAATGTTACTTCGTGGGGTATCCAAAGGAAACTAAGGGATACTACTTTATCTTCGGAGAACATAAGGTCATTGTTTCCAGGAACGCAACTTTCCTTGAAGAAGAATATGTCTACAAAGAACATAGTTGCACAGAGATAGAACTTGAATAAATTCAAGAACCGAGAGATAACATAGAGGTTGAATCCTTGCCGAATGACCAAGGCTAGAATTCAGTGGGAGTATTTGGCGAAGATTGGGTACTTCAAGTGCGCCCTTCGGCCAATGGGAGTGTTACGAGGAACAATGCGAAATGCAAAATCCTCCTACATAGCCTTTGGGAGTAGATGCAATGGTTTCACCTCCTCCCATTCAGGAAATACATGAAAATGATATTCCTGAAAGCTCTCAAGTTAGTGAATTATCCAACACACAAGAACCCTCTCACTGTCAGAACATACCAAGCACTGAACTGCAAAACAATCAACTCCATAGGTCCACTAGGACTCATCGTTCACTTGAAAAACTAAATCTACTTGTGGAAACACAAGTGAGATAGATGTTCCCGATAACGATGAGCCTACAACCTATAGCGAAGCAATGTTGGACATTGATTCAAAGAGATGGCAAGAAACCATGAAATTTGAGATGGAATCTATGTACATCAATCAAGTGTAGAACTTGATTGATTTGTCAGTTGGGTTAAACCCATAGGATGCAAATGGGTCTTCAAGAAGAAGATCGATACTTTTGGCAAGGTACAGACTTATAAAGCAATGTTGGTGGCTAAAGGTTATAATCAACGGCCTGGGGTCGATTATGATGAAACTTTTTCACTTGTTGCTAAGATTAAGTCCATTCGGATTTTACTTGCAATAGCTACATATTATGACTATAACATTTGGCAGATGGACGTCAAAACTGGTTTCCTCAATGGTAATCTAGTTAAGGAAGTGTTTATGAAATAATCTGATGGTTTTTCATCTAAGTCCAAACCAAATGATGTATGCAAGCTACAGAAGTCCATTTATGGGCTTAAGCAAGCCTCGAGGAGTTGGAACATTTGCTTTGACAAGGCTATCAAGTCATTTGATTTAGTCAGAAGCAAAGAGGATCCCTGTGTTTACAGTAAACGCAAGGATGGGAGTATTGCCTTCATTATTATATATGTAGATGATATATTGATAATGAGAGACAATAAGACTCTATTGCAGTAGATCAACGAGTGGTTGTCCAGTACCTTCATGATGAAGGATTTAGGTGAAGCCTGCTACATTCTGGGAATTAGGATCTATAGAGATAGACCTAATAGATTGTTGGGGCTGTCACAGTCAGTCTACATAGACAAAGTGCTTAGACGTTTTTCTATGGAAAATTCCAAGAAATGCGGTCTACCTATGGGTCAAGGCATCAAGTTATCTAAGAAGGACAGTCCTTTAATGCTATAGAACTTGAGCGCATGAAGAAGATCCCATATGCTTCGGCTATAGGATCGTTCATGTATGCCATGACCTGTACTAGGCCAGATGTGGCCTTTGCACTTAGTATGACTTGCAAATTCCAGCAGAATCCCGGGGAAGAACATTGGAAAGCAGTCAAGAGTATTCTTAAGTATGTTAGACGAACTAAAGATTACTTCTTAGTCTATGGTGGGGAAGAAAAGGTAGTTGCTACTGGGTATACTGATAGCTTCCAGACGGATCTTGATGACTTCAAATCTCATTCTAGGTACACGTTCATTTTTCAATGGTGGAGCAGTGAGCTGGAAAAGTCCCAAACAAGCTACAACTGCTGATTCGACAACAGAAGCTGAGTATATTACTGGATCGGAAGCTGGTAAAGAAGTGGTCGCGATTTCTGAGTTCCTGAAGAAACTAAGGGTAGTTCTGAGTGCCAGTTGTCCAATAACTATTTATTGTGACAACACTGGTGCCATTGCATAGGCTAAGGAACCAAGATCAACAAACAGAAACAAGCATGTACCAAGGAAGTACCACATAATCAGGGAGATGGTGGAGACTTCAGAGATTAGATTAGACTATGTTCTCACAGATGATAATCTAGCTGACCCATTCACTAAACCATTAAGCTTAGTCAAGCATAATGGTCATTTTGAGAATACGTGCATTAGATATGTTAAAGATTGGCTCTAGGACAAGTGGGAGATTAAAAGTATATGTATGTCCTAGAGACAATCTATATTAGGAAAAATGTACTTTATACACATTCATATTATTATTAATAGAGATTAATATTTTGGTATTTGTAATTATTGAATTATTAGTTGATTGTTTGTAATATTCTATAATATGCATCCCTAGAGGTTACGTTGTTATTAATATTATAATGTAACTCTTAAAATAGCCTCGACTAATGATCATCGAGAATGGGATATCGATGATATCTGATCAGTCGGCATGTGATCTGCATCACATCCTTAGATGAGGTAGCATGTCTCATCTGCTACGAGTAATGGCTACTCGTGATGTACACATGGATACTTTGGAAGTATTGGTATACCCTGTTGATATATTGTTTGTTATACATGTCTAAAGTATGATCAGCATGTGGGAGATAGAAGTCCTTAGACTTGAGGTCAATACACACCTTGTCTATAGAGTAGTATACTTTGATCCTGTCCTAAGCTCAAATGCCTTATAGGTTAAGATACGGCTTGTATTGGGTACATTATGATGTGGATTAAAGGTGGTAGTTGAGCCAATATTAGGATTCATTCCTGGAGTGTATATTCGAGAGAACACTCAGCTTCTCAGTGATATTGGGTTGACTAAGTCGTTGGCCAACACAATAGACATATCTAGAATATGGTCTTGTTACCAACCAATATAAATGAGATTTAATGATCAAGTCATTTGGATAGACACTTGTCAAATCCAAGCTTGATCGAGTGCGTCGAGAATGAAAGGATTTTATCTTGTCACATATAGGTTAAGTTTACTGGATTCGTGTAAATATACTTCATATATTGAGTTCGTCTTACGACGCCGTCTAGGAGTTCCGTGTAGACCCTAATATGATTAGTGTCGATATGTGAAGACATGTAGGGTAACACTATGTCAATTGTTTCTTTGTTATAAGGGTGTATTGAGAAAGTGTTATATATTCGATTTGAAATTGAGATATTTAAATTAATAATAACTATGGATAATTTCTATTTGATGGAAATTATTTAATTAAGACAAGATTGGATTTTGGATTTAATAAAAATGTGCTGAAAATATTTTGTGAAAAGGGCGAGGCACCGCGGCATGAATTGGGCAGCAGGCCAAATCAGATTGACATTCTGCAATTTGTTTTTGGCCAGGCTTTGAGCCCAACCCAAAATATGATTTTTTCCCTAATTTCACCTATATATAGAGCACCTCCTCATTCATTATTAGAAACATTATTCATATATTATTCTAAGTCTTAGAGACCTAGAATAAAACTCTCTCTTGAACCTCTGCCGAATTTCCTAGCTGTTCGAAGGAGGTATACAACGGAGTTCTTGGAACTTGCTGTCGAGGATTAATTGCGTGCGCATTCTCGTGATCTACACATGGCAGCCATGATTTTTGCACTCAATTTGACTTTCTTCTTAGTCAATCTGGTCAATGGAGCTGAGATGGAGGAGAAACATTCTACGAATCATCTATAATAGCCTTCTAGACCCAAGAAACTCCGTATATCTGAAGCAGAAGAGGGTCAGGGCCAATTATTTACAGCGTCTATTTTTTTAAATCAACTTGGACTCCTTCTCCTGAAATTACATGGCCTAAGAATGCTACTAACTTAAGCCAAAATTCACACTTGGAAAATTTCACATAGAGCTTGCGGCCCTGGAGTGTCTGCAACACGATTTTGAGATGTCTTACATGATCAACCTCGCTAGGGGAATAGACTAGAATATCATTAATGAAGACAATGATGAAAAGGTCAAGATAAGGCTTGAAGACCTGTTCATAAGATCCATGAAAGTAGTTGGTGTATTGGTCAATCCGAAGACATGACATAAAATTCGAAATAACCATAGCGAGTTCTGAATGAGGTTTTCAAAATATCAACTTCCTTAAACTTAAGCTGATGGTATACTAATCTCATGTCAATTTTGGAATAACACTGAGTGCCCTGAAGTTGGTCAAATAAATCATCGATTCTGAGAAGAGGATATATGTTCTTGATAGTGACCTTGTTCAACTGGCGATTGTCAATGTACATACGCAAAGACCCATCATTCTTTTTAACAAATAAGATTGTTTCACCCTATGGTGAGACACTTGGTCTAATAAATACCTTATTAATGAGATATTTCAACTGGAATTTTAGTTCTCTTAACTCTGCAGGAGCCATTCTGTATGGTGGAATGGATATCGACTTAGTGTCGGGAAGTAGATCAATTCCAAAGTCAATGTCTCTATTGGGAGGAACTCCAGGAAGACTTCTGGAAACTCATTGACAACTGGTACGGACTGAAGAGTTGGGGTCTGGGTAGCTGCATCCCTAACCCAAACTAGATGGTAAATATACCCATTGGATATCATTTTTCTAGCTTTAAGCTAGGAAATAAACCTACATATGGGTGTTACTGCATCACCCTTCCATTCTATGACTGGTTCATCAGGAAACTCAAAACTGATAATTTTGGTTCTACAACCTATTGTGGCATAACATGAAGACAACCAATTCATACACATGATCACATTGAAGTCTACCATTTCTAACTCTACTAAATCGGTTATGGTAATGAGGTGATAGATTTTAACTGGACAACCCATATATACCTGCCAGGCTATAATTGACTCACAAACTGGAATGGATACCTTAAAAGTTTTGTGTAACTTTTTTGGTTCTATCCCAAACTTCTTAGAAACAAAAAGGGTTACATATGACAAAGTGGATACAGGATCCATAAGGGCATAAACATCAAAAGTGAAGACCATTAATATACATGTGATGACATCTATACGAGCCTTTATATCTTAACGGCCGGCTAAAGCATATAGGAAGTTTAATCCTTTGCATGTGTTACCAGACTTAGTCGCACCACGCCCTGGTTGGGCCTAAGAATGGTGATTGACTGCTAAATTGGTGGACTGAGCTACGTACCACCAGTACCCTGCTTTGCTGATGGGCAATTCCTTAGAAAGTGACCCTGTTGACCACACCAAAGAACCCATCCATGCCTGAACGACACACCCATGAGTGCCTCTTACCACAAGTGTTGCAAGTAGGATGCTGGAAACCCTTATGGCCTACGCTGACCTGTGTATATAATCCTAGTGCTCTAAATTTCTGCCTCTTATTATCATTCTTAGACTTTGGGGCTGGGGCACTGGCTAAAGTTTGAGCAGGTCCTGATGACCTATTTTTGAAGAACTTTCTGCCTCCGCCTCCCCCATGACTAAAGTGACCTGAAGACTTGGCTCTCTTATTAAACTCTCGGTCCTTTTCTTTTTCCAAGGCTTCCTCTTCTTTCAACATGTTCTCATTACCCTCTACCAAAGCAACCATATTTGTAATAGTCATTTCCTTGTTCTGAGTTGTAATATTAGCTGAATTATACAAATGAAGATCAAGACCATACACAAAATACCTAACTCTGGCCCTCATGTCTGGAATCATATGTGGAACATACTTTGCTAAAGATATAAACTGAAGTTAGTACTCTTGCACACTCATGCCGTCTGTCTTAAGATTTTAGAATTCAACGGCCTTTGCCTCCCTGACTTCAACTGGTAGAAAATGCTCAATAAAAGCATCAGCAAACTCATCCCAAGTTGATGAAGATGCATCTTCACCGCGGGACTGTTCCCATGACTCATACCATATATTGGAAATATCCTGCAACTGGTAAGCTCTCAACTCTGCTGCCTCTATTTCAGTAACATGCTTAACAAAAAAAATTCTGCAGCCCATCAATAAAATTCTTTGGATCCTCTGTCTTGCTTGATCCTGTAAACACCGGAGGGTCTATACAAAGAAACTCATTAGTCATGGAACTGGATGATTCCCTATTAGTTCCTGTGCTTGGAGTCGTTCCCTGGCGTTAGGCTTGAGAAACCACAAGTTGGGTGAGCAGCTAAATAGCTCCCCTAACATCCGAATTAGTGGAACTAGGTGGCAGAATTGGGATCTCCGTAGGCCCTGTGGTATTGGGTGATGTTGTACCCGAATTGGCTCCCTGAGCCTGAAACATTTTCCTCACGAGCAGCATTAGCAGCAGCCCTCTTGCTTGTAGTTGATTTTCTTTTTGGAGGCATTTTCTTAAATACGTAATACACACAAGTTAGAAGAATGTCCTGAAAGTATAGCTCAAATTGCATGATCTAGAGTATGAAAGAAGTGAGACAATTCGATATCTTGGTGGTCAACTTTTTACATGTATGGGGCCCTCACACACATAAAAGTGACACCATTGGACATGGTTTCATAGACTCCCTAATACATTTGAACCTAATGCTTTGATACCAAGCTTTAAAACGCCTTGAACCATGGCATGAGCGAAATACGACACTCTGTACCTGACTGCATGTGACCGAAAGTACCACACAGTTGCTGAATCAACATGGGCATAAAAAAATAATATAGTAATGATTTAAAACATGCAAAACCAAGTCAAAAGTTTAAGCTGGGACACTGAATACTGAAAATGTAGTCTGAAAGTACATTATGGAATTATCTGAAAATATAGTAAGTCTGAAAAAATGCTGACGTGACATACTAACTAGTCTAGTCTATGAAACCTCTGACATGAGTCTAACTGAAAACTATCTACCAGGACAAGGCTTTGGCATGCCTCTATCATAAAATGTAATAATAAAATAATAGACTGACACCCCGAATAAGATTGGGCTCACAAAGCAGCTAATACTGAAGCAATCCTACTGAGTAGATCTGTCATCCTAAAACTCGGCACCTACACCGTGAAGTGAAAGCCCCATGCATAGGGACATTAGTTGTAACATCTCGTAATTTCGGGCGGTGGTTTGAACAGCTAGACATATGCAAATAAAGAAGCTTAGTATATGAAAGGATGCACCCTGAAGTAATTTAGACCATAATAAGGGTGACGACGGAGATTAGTAATAATAGTTGTATGTCCCCAAAGAGGTTATGGAATAGTGCTATATCGCATGATTATGACGTGGAGTATATGAAGGTTTTATAAGTCATTAAGATTTAATTGAAATGGGATGAAGAAATTAATTATGTGTGTAATGAGTTAAATGTGGAGGGTGGTCTAAAAAAATTAATTAGTGACTTAATTGGGTAAGTGTTGATTGTTGGCTGACACATGGCATTGGTAAGGCTAAAAGGGGTTATTAGATGGATATTGATGAGTCAAGAGCACAAGCTGTTGTGATGGACATGTGTAAAGACAAAGTGTATCAAACTTTACATCTTAACAATTGTTCTATACAAAGTACATTACAATATTTCCAACAAAACAGATGAGACCATTTCTTTTACTAAACAACGTGAGGTATTCTTATAAAAAGTGAGAGTTTTAGTATTATTTGGGGCAGCAATGTACAAGATCATTTTCTCTCTTGAATTTGGCATTTAGTCCTTAAAGTAAATAAGCAGCAACAATGTTTGCTCTTCATTATGTTGCGTGTTCTTGAAATTTCGGGGTAGAATACATGGATTTTTACTTGTATAAGATTAAGGTGTTGTACAGACTGCCTTGTGGTACTGTCAAGCGAATCGACGAAAGGTATGTTAAGGCAAATTATTTTTTTCTTTTGGCATGTTCCATGTAACGAAACGTACACATAATATTGTTCCATAAATTATTCTGCTCTTAGTAGACAAGGATGTTCCTGTTATTTATTCCTATGTTAAAAGCATGTCTAAATATGTTCCCAAATCCTTATTGAGGTATATGGAAAAGATGTTAATATTCCCAATGTTAGCCGAAGGTGCAAGGATATTATGTCATCCGATAAGTTCAAAATGTTTTATTGTCATTCATGCATTTTATTCATGTATTACACTGGACCCACATGTGTTATATACACTACTATATGGTACGAATTATATATATGTAGGGGATACAAAAAGGGAATGACGTTATATACGCAACACCACCTACAGCTAGTACAAATATCATGAAAAAGAAAGATGCCCACAGAGGCCAATATGATATGATATCCAAAGAGGCTGATATGATATGATGCCCACAGAGGCTGTTATGGGAAGGAATATGCTCGATGAAGCCAATATATATATATATATATATATATATATATATATATATATATATATATATATATATATATATATATATATATACATATATATATACATATATACATATACATATATATATATACATATACATATATATATATATATGTACATATACATATATATATATATATGTATATATGTATATATATATATATATATATGTATACGGCATTTACATTGTGTATGTCATTTAGGCATATTATGGCCCTCAGAGCCATTTACTACTGGTCGGCTGTTTTTGTTTCAGGTTATTTTGTATCTCTGTTATGTTATTTCTCATGACTGACATACTCAGTACATCAGTCGTACTGACGTACCTTTTGTCGGGGGATGCTGTATTTCATGCCCGCAGGTTCACGTAGGTAAGGTGACGACCCGGATTAGTATGTTGCTGATTCAGTGAATATTGGAGCACTCCCCTTGGTTCGGAGTGTCAGTCTATCTCGATACGGTATATTTTTGCATGTATATATTGGTATGGAGGGGCCCTGTCCCGACCTTTTGATATCACGTACTCTTTAGACGCTTGTAGACAGGTGTCATATGTGTAGTAGTCATGTATGGCCTTGTCGGCCTTGGTATGTATATATATATATAAATTGGGCTTTTGGGTTAAGATTTTATATAGTTTCTATGTGTCTGCAGGGTACTGGGTGACGGCCCTTGTGGCCGTAATTAATTATGATTAGATGTTGACTGTATGCTTAGTGGTACTCGGCGGGTGAGGTCCGGGTGCCCATCGTGGCCCTCCAGTTTGGGTCTTGACATTAGTACATTTGAATTATACCAACTAAAAGAATAAATAGCTATGGGGTGCTCGGAAAAGGGAAACCCAAAACAATAGATGGATAATATACTAAAACTGAGCTTAAACTGAAAATTGATAACAGAACAAAGAAGCAAAGAATATGAATACTCCCTATACTGAAATGAAGAATCACCTGTTTAACTGACATAATAAATAATTGTATCCTTATGCCCAATATATGTGCAAAAATTTGCGGCCTTAGGCCCAAGTATATGTATACATAAACTATGGCCTTGGGCCCAAATACAAGTGTTCAACATTAAACAATATATATATATATATATATATATATATATATATATATAAAAGAACTGAGAATCATGCTGAAAGATACAACATTGACATACTGGGCAATGATTCGCTGAGAAATATATTCATGAACTGATTATGAGTATTGGAGCTTTAACTAGTTTATAAGCATACTGAGTATTCAAGACTAAGACTCGTGCTTATCAATCACAAGTCTATGTTGATTACGTATTGAGTCCACAATGACCAAAGTGATAATTCTGAATAACTACGAAGTTATAATCACAAGTTTTAGTCTTTTCATGAACTAGAGTAAAAATCACAAATTCTAATGTAATTCACACTAATCTTGATGAACGGGGCGTGTGGAAGAACATGGATATTTCCACACGTGGATAGAAGTTCTACATACCTTGTTCGCTCCTAGTCTTGTCTTAAACATCTGTACTTTGGAGTAGAAACCCAAAGCTTGAACCCAGAGCCTTAAGTTGGGTTTATCCTGAAAACCCTAGGTTAAGAATATTAAATTCTACTTAAAATTCATTAAGATTACGCTAGAATCACATAGAATCGTGTGAAAAAGGCTTACCTTGGTGTAGGAGATGGTTGAAAAGAGAGAACCTTTGTTCTAGGGCTTGGGGATTGTGAAGACTGAGTTTTAGAACTAGGTCTCGTAGTTATACTATTTACTGTCGGAAGAATTTGACGGTCACAATTGACGGTCCGCCAATATTTTTACGGTCTGAGTCTGGACCGTCAATAATTATACGGTCCGTATAATCTGAACGTATTTTTAAAGGAGATAAAAACATAAATTTCCAGTGACTTCAAAACTTGGTAGGTTTGAGACGGTAAAAAATGACAGGTCATATAATCTTATACGGTCCATCAAATTTACTATACACCGTCAATTCCAAAAACAGAATCGACGGTTCCTTTTGATGATTCGTAAAATATTTTACAATCAGTTGGAAAAGTAATTATGTAGAACTGAAACTGATTTTCAACTTTAAACTCCTCATTTTGGTTTTCTAAACCCTTGAATCATGGACAGGGCTTAGTTTGGAGTTACAAGATATTACAATATCAGTCAGCAATGTGTTTCCACAATTGAGAGTCTTTATTATCCTCTTTCTTAGCCACAAGATGCCATATAGAGAAGTAGTTGGTCATATGAAATAAGTAAAGCAGTTAGATCTGAGTTCTGAACCTCCACCATTTCATAATGGGTAAGGATCTAACTATATACTCCATCCTACTTATTCCAACACCTCCTTCTTCTTTTGAATGACAAAGATTGTACCAAGAGCTCCAAAAGTACTTGTTTTTGTCTCCTACAATCTCCTAGAAGAATCTTGCACAGTGTCTTCTAAGGACGTGAAGGGTAGTTTAGGGGACCATATAGCAGAGAAAGTACATGTAGGTAAAGCTTGTAGCACACTTTTGATTAGCACCAAATTCCACCAGGAGATAAAAGCTTGCCCTGCTAGTGACCAAGTCTTTTCACTACTTTGATCACCATGTTTTCAAAGTAATTGATCTTTTTTATTTTAACATAAATACGACATTCCAAATATGTAAAAAGGAGGCTCTTTTTTAGGAGTCAGTACATGTTCTAAGTCTGTTAATCTATAGGCACTTACACCTTGGAATCAGTCAAGAAACAACTCTTATCTTTGTCGACTCTCTATTTTGAAGTTTGTCCATATCGTTGAATTTGTCTCATGATGAGCTTCACAGATTTGTTGTTTCCACTAGTAATCATAGGCAAGATGGTTCACCTTTAGTCCCTTCAATACATTTAAAAAGGAATAAATTGTGAGTTAGTGTGTTAACTGTTCATAGATCTTGATAATACTTCAACAGCTAAAATAAATATTTAGGAGATATATGATCTCCTTGATTTAGGCCTTGTGAGGACGTAAAGAATCTAGTTCAGTTCCAATAATAATAATAGAATACCAAGCATCAAAAACTGATCTATCAATCAAATTAATTCAAGTGTATATGTTATTAGGATCGGGCTACTCCTATGCATTCCAAGAACCAGATTCTTAGAACAATTTGCGTACGAAGATAATGCACCAAAAATAAATAATTAACACAAGAATTTTCATGTGAAAAACTCATTTCTCAAGGGAGTAAAAAACCACGGCCAATATTCATATAGGACTTTTTCAAAATCTTCACTATAACTGAGCTGATAACAAGTTCACAACTTTCTTGTCAAACCTAAGGGACTTGTTTCTTCAATGGTCCGTCTATGATCTCTAGTAACAAAATATAATAACCAACAAACACCTATTATACAATACTTGCAATGGTAAATAGGTAAGAGCCATAAAAGAACCTAACTACTAAAGAACTAGATGGATGAATCTTGATAAAAAGCTCGAGTTTTGTGTTATTTGGATAGTTGTCTCTTCTTGATATGAAGATGTTAACTATGCTCAAGCTTTTCTCTTTGTTGGAGTATTTTGATTGTCTCAATGCTTGATCATGTTGTGTATGTATAATAGTAGTCGCGGCCTTTAATAATTAATCTAAGAAGGTTTTGGTTTCATTAATTTTACCCAAAAATCAAACCTAGTTTGACTTGGATCTTCCAAGAAGGTTTGGTTTCATTTAGGAATCCCAGGAGTTTTCTAAATGACCTATAGCCTCTCAAAGATAAGTACGGAGCTCTTCGTATCGATCCGCGAGACTCTACTATGCATTGCTCTTGTACTCATGAGACCGATGAACCTAGTGCTCTGATACCAAATTGTCATGATCCAATATATCATAAGTCGTGATGGCACCTATTTTTCCACCAATATATAAGCCAAATCCATTGATACAAGGAATAAAGCAAAGACGCGGTAGAATAAATAGAAGAACCATTATCTATAATACTAAGTCTTCATATATAAAAACGTGAAAGACATAATCCAAGTACGAATCCGCATCCACCCAAAATCTAGTATCATAATACAAGAGCCTCTAAAATAGATAATACAATTCCGAAACTCTGAATACATTGTCTGAATAGTACAACAACAACAACATACTCAGTGTTGTCTGAATAGTACATATTAATAAATACTAATAAAGATAGAGGGAAGAGGGGGTTGCAAAACAGCCAGACAACTCACCACAACCTCTGAAATAATCTCCTAAAAATCTCACTCGATCTTGCGAAGTCGAATCTGCAGGAAAAGTGCAGCAAGTGTAGACTGAGTATGAAAAATAAGTGTACTCAGTATGTCTCATAAACCAATAATAAAAGAAGTAGTGACGACGTAAATAGAAAATCTCTCTTTTGTCTTACCGATGCTTAAAAAAATAAATAAAATCAACACCAATATAGAGTATAAAAAAAACCCACTTAAGCACTTAATCAGATAAACAAGTAGTCAAATTATCAAGAATAAGATATGAAGTCAATCACATAACCGATAGAAAGTAAGAAAATGTAACACAATGCAATATACTCCCTATATACACAGAATTTCTAGGATTGTACGAAAGATGTGAACTACGAGGGACTAGCGAGGTCCATATACCACCTAGAATCATCAGACCTCCTAGATCATATTGGGTCTAGGCCTTCAAGACTTAATCATACTATGTATCATATGAAATCACTTGCCTTACATTATAATGCAATTCGTTGCAAGCGCGTAACCCAATCCTTTGGTAACCAAGTGCATAATGAACGTATAAAAACATGAACATCTCAACAACAAGACTTAATAGCCAATTAATCACATAAACTCATTAGCTATCACACTTATTAGCCAAAGTTTTCATCTTTATTCACATTTATGTCTATCGGGAATGGACAAGGTTACTAAAGATTACACATAATCAATGAAGTGTAACAAAGTAGCACATAATAGCTAATGTCCACATACTTTAACATTCTCGGGTAACGGCCCATAATTGCAAGTACATCACAACCTAACAAATAAACCAGTACTCGTACCAATGGCCGTAACATCAAGGGTACAAGACCTCACATTACACCCTTACCCCTTTATTAATCCATTTTTAGCCTTTTATTAATGAAAACATTCGTCAAGTGAAGTGAAGTCTTAAAATATCTCAAAAGCCGGGCAACGTACCACGAACCTTCAACATATTGCCTTTCCTTTCCGTGAACCCTCGAATCGATCCAAATCTATGAATCACATGATTTAAATGAGTATACGATCCCATAGAAACTCATGTTGCTATACTTCTACCCGGAATCCAAAAACAGACCTAAAATAGTCAAACCCGAGCTCCAAGGTACAAACTAAAAATTTATTTTAGAAATAGTTTACCCATACCCTAAATAAGCTAAATCCAGAAAATCATTCAAAACTAACCATGGATTGACCTCTAATTTTAAATCATGATTAAACTACTTATTAATGATAGATATCAAGATAGGTAGGATTAAAATCTTACGCCCTGAGCATAAACGAGCAAAACCTCCTTTAAATCACTCCAAACTGAGCTCTAAAACTTGAGATATGATAAAATGAAGTTAATGTTTGAAATGGGGAAATAAATCACTGCTACAACAATTTCCTTAATTGCAATTGCGGATGGACCATCGCGATCACGATGAGTCTTCCCGACCCGGTCCAGAAATCACACTTCGCGGTCCGAGGCCTAGCACGTAACCACGATGACTACCAAATAGCCCACTTCTACACGAACGCGATCAACCCACCCGTGATCGCGACACCCCTACCAAGTCCTTCTCCATGAGTGCAACGGCCTGGACACGATCGCGACGAAGGAATCACTGACACCAAAAACCAACAAAATCAGCTATTGTAAAACTTGGTTTCAACACTTGAAACTCATTCGGAACTCCCTGGACACAAATCAGATATGCATTTCAATCATTAGACGTGGTATCAACCTGCTCGCGCACTCAAAACATTGAGAAAAGGCAGTCTTGACCCGATATTAACTATTGTCAACTCTTATCTAGTTTTCAACCAATGATCCAAATCACGCCTGAACCCCTCGCGACCCGAACCAACGGCTCAACTAAGTCAAAAATCTCATTCCATACCTAATGAAATCAAAGAAACTTCGACACAGACCCATTTACTTCTGATATTGACTTTGGTCAAACATTTTTATTTTCTTAACATAAGAACTTCCAATTTCACTAAATTTGATATTAAACTCACCATATTGCCTCGGGAACGGTGTGATGCATCTCCACAAGTCATAAATACAGAGAAAAGCTACTAAAAGAGTATTTTGGGGGAAAAAGAGTCCAAACACTCAAAATGACCTGGAGGATCATTACACCATACCAATTTTCTAGCTCAAAATTCTTTTATTTTATCGTACTTTTGTATGTAAAAGAGTTCTAGACTATCTTGGCCTATTATTTAGGAAGTATGATAAGTTTTAACGATCTAACAAGTCTTAATATTTATAGTTTCTACAAAGTTCAAATAAGGAAAGATTCAATATAATTAATCATTACGAATTCCTAAATATTAAAAAAATAATTTAATTATAATTTAATTGGATGTAGATTATTTTTTTTAAAGGAAATATATATTATTTATGTTTATGTATATTAATTTGAGGAAAATAGTAAATGACAATTTTGTTTATTGTAGAGTCTTTTAATGAAGGGCAAAAAGTTCAATCAACATTTCTAAGACTTTTCATCCTTTTAATATAGTACTAGTCACTATAGACGTGCGTTGTCACGTTAGTCTTTAGAAAAATTGTCATTTAGTAGAATTTTTTTATAAAAGATAATAAATTTGAACTGCATTAATATTAAAAAACATGTAGTTGAACTATCGAATAGAACTCTAAACGTGGTTTGCACATAATTTTCTGTCAATCTCAATCATCGCAAAAAATATTAGATAATATTATTTCTAATTATATACATATATTTATGTAGTATAATATAAGATTATATCGGCGTAATACTTCTTTGAAATTGATATTCTTGGTGTATGTTTTTTTTTCTTCTCTTTCTCTACATGAAAAAAATGCTACGACTAAGGTAAACCAATATTAAGGATTAAGTGACCGTATATTAATTTATTATAATTTACGAATAGAAAACTGTTGAAACATCATATGCCAATAATATCTTTTTTTTTGTCTATTAAGTTGTTGACTACTGTTACAAAGCAGTACGGGAAGTAAATAAATATTACAAGTGTTTGAAAGGATAAACAAATAGTCCAATGTTCAGAACTGCCGCAAGCTTGTTGAGTCTTGAATCTTGATAACCTGAAATCAAGAAACAACTAAATCTGGATGGTTACAACTGTGTGTTGAATCGAGTGATTGCACTCTGTCCTTAAGACAAGATTGCCCCGTATATATGCTTTTACGTTAATGGGCAATAGTCTCCCAAGATAAAACAACACTTTAATCTCAACACTACAAAGCAAATAGGTTGAGTCTAACGAAGAAAACAAATACGAATCGACTTGCTGAAGAAATGAAAAAGGAAGGAAGAGTTTTTGTTTTAGTCCCAACGTTTTAGACTGAATTTCAGTGTCTCTTCTGTTTGTCTCTGTGTATATAAATGTTGTCTCATTTTTGCTGGCTGTTTATTTCTGTTGTGTATTTTTCGTGTGTTGCACAATTGAGCCAAACAACTCAATATATAGCATAGAGGAGGGACTCAGGGTTGATTATGGAGGAGTTAAACAACCAAATAATGGCTGGTTAAAGCACATTAACGCCCCAAAAATCAACTCCAACGGTAGGCAGAAACTTTCTGCCTTCCGTCGTTCCAAATTCAACTTTCAAGAAACTCTAGGGACCAAACTGTAAATATTAAACAGAGATAATATCAGAAAGTCCCACAGCCCGTGACCGGACGGGCGAGCGACGGCGGCGCGAGTGTGAGCTTAGCCTTGAACCCAAGCACATCTAGGTCCTCCCTCCTTTAAACACATGGGATACTCCTTGGGGTCCCAAACCCTTAGCCAATTATGAGACTTATAAAGAGAGCAATTCTTCATTTTCCCACCGATGTGGTAGATTTGTCCCACACCATATTTCCATGCCTCAAACACCTTACTTCGTGGACCAATATCTATTTCATTTCTCAACTAAATTTGACGATTCTTGGCCCTACGGTCATCTACTCACTTAGTAGATTATGCATGTGTGAAGAGACAAAGCGTCCAACATGCGGAACACTAGTGTTTAATTCATTAAACATGGGTGGACGCACCTCCCCGCCAAAGGCAAATTTCCAACATAAGTATCATAAATATTAAAATTAATAACAAACAAAAGCAATTTAGAAAGCCATTGGCTAAGCTATTCTCAATAGCAAAGAAGAAATTGGAAGATGGCAAAACAGTTGGAATTAAAACTTGAAATTGATATTTGCCACCATAAGCTTAATAAAGGGATTAGGAAAATTAGAATTATCATTAGAATGCAGGTGGTAAGAAAATTAATATATAAAAAAGCAAGCAGTAAATCTAAATGATTCAACCCGAAATAAACATGACCATTATGGTTAGAAGCAGACCAAAAGCTTGGCTGGCTGGTAGAATTGTGATGGTTTGGGATTCTCAGAAATAGGTTATTTGACGTTATAGCAAAAATTCTTTATTTTGTTAGTTTGGGAATCGAAATTCAGAAGTACCGCTGTTAGAACACCACAATATTCGTCTTTTTAGGGTTAATGTTCTCAATGATGAATCGATCATTCGATATCCTTTTCGCGAAGGAAACGGAAGTAAGGTAATAAAATCTGTGATGACTACTGAATAACTTCCTTTTACTTTCTCAATAATAAAGCCTTTGACCTTTGTATTCATTCGCCAAATTAGAATTTCTTTAAAAACTCTATTTTGAACTGTGATTTTTCTTGTTTACTAAAACAACCCATAGAATTATGGTAGAATTAGACTTAAAAGGGTATATAAGTCATTCAATATTTGAAGGATATTTTGATCAATCAATATTTATATTCATGCTTTTAAAATAATATAGAAGATAGATAGATATAAATATAGATAGATAGTTTCTTATACCCATGGATAAAAAATTCTTTTTCCCTAGGTTTTTTTGAAGGTGTATATTATTGGTAGCCTTTTAAGAAAAAAAGTTAAATGATTCTAACTGACATAAACTTCTTATTTATTTTGGTATATTTTGGGTAGTTAGCCCATAAATAATGGGTTCACGCTCTTTAATTTGCGTTGATGGTGTATAAATTTGTATGAGAATTTTATACAGCCATGTTAAGTTGTGTTACAAGATGTAAGCCAGTAATAACCTTCTCTAATCCGTTAAATTATACTAATTGCGCCATAAATAATTACACGGTTTAAATATATAAAATAAAAGGATTAATCCTCGAGGATGCACCAAAAATCGTGTGTGGCTTTGTGAGGTCTCAGTAAGGCTGGCCAGTGGGCCGGGTCGGGCCCCGAACCCGATTTTTTTAAAAAAATAAATTGCGGTATCGGGACTCGAACCGGGACGGGACATGGTCTCGTCCTGACCTGTCCCATCCCGCCCCAATCTCGCCAGGCCCGACCCGATCCCGGTCCTGCCCGAAGCCCCCTTTTGCAAAAATAACTGTTGCACCAACGACTATTTTATATTTTGGGCGTTGTGCAACGGTCAATTTTGGCCTTCCCCCTCCCCCAACCCCCACCCCCTTAATATTTATTTTTAATCCATAAGTTATTATATTTACACTTTAACCCAATTTTCCAACTATAAATACCTCATTTTCTCTTCATCTTTCTCACAAATCTTCCTACAATCTCTCTAATTTCTCAATCTATCTCTCTACAAGTCTACATTGTCTACTAAATATTCAATTTTTTTATTCATTTGGGAGTGAAGTTGGCAATTGGCTTGAGGATCTTCCATCGAGCAAAGTTTCAATTTTCAACCTCTCAATTACACGTCGATGTTACGTCAGCGTTTGGTACATTCGTTCCTTCATTAAATTATTATTGTCTGTTTATTTTATTTAGGACACTTAATTTTATTTACTTTAATTATTTATTAGTATAAGTATAAATTTATAATGGAAGGATTTAAACGTATGCTTACGGGTAGGGGTCATGATTTTCTTCTAGTAGGGGCAACAAGGGCAAGGGTCCTATTTCTAAACAGAATTCTATTCCTACACAGGATGATTTTGTTGATACTGAACATTTTCCTACAATACCATTAGATTTAGACGAGGAGCTATTTTCTGGAACTCAAGAAGACTTTAACTTAGACGATGATCTAGATGATACACCCACTAATGTAGATGACAACACACCCACTAGTGCACCTTTAACTAAAATGCCTCCTATTCCCCCTAGTATGAGACGAGGTCCAGCAAAACAAACATTAAAATCAAATGCATGGACATTTTTTTATAGGGATATAGAGAATCAAGTAGCTAGATGTAAATTTTGTAAAGATGTTTTAAAATTTAAAACTAGAAAAGGTCATGGTGGGACGGGGGTTTAATGAGACACGTAGCAAGGGCTCATCTAGCTAGATATGCTCAATACGAGGCTTCAAAACCGGGTGCGAATGTCCGCTCCATCGAGACAAGGTTCACATACTGTCACGGACTAAGTACAGGGTCAAATTAACCCTATGACGGGGGGAATTGTAGGCCCTAAATACGATAAACATAGAGATAGGGAAGCAATAGCAAAATTAGTTGTTGTGGAGGGTTTGCCTTTTTCATTTCCTTCATCACCCGATTTTATTCATTACATTAGAGATATGTATAATCCTGCTTTTAACGATTTTCCTAGATCAACTGTTAAGAGAAATGTATTTAAATTCGCACATGAATATCAACAGTATTTACGTTATTCATTATATCATTTTAATGAAAAAATGGTTATCACTTCTGATATAGGCCGTAGTACTAACGACCATGATTATTTAACGGTAACCTGTCATTGGATAGATTATAAATGGTCTATGCAAAAACGTATCTTAACGTATAGATATATAGATGATAGGCACACTGGTACTTTTATTGCAGAAAAAATTTATCAAATGTGCGATTATTACGGAATAACTGATAAAATTATGACTATTACATTAGATAACGCTTCTTCTAACAATTACACTATTAGAATTTTAAAAAATAGTTTAATTCCATCTTTTTCAGATCATTTTCATATAAAATGTGTGTTTCATATATATAACTTAATTGTAAAGGATGATCTATCACTTTTTGAAGACATTCTTGGTAAAATACAATTTGCTATAAAAATTATTTTTAAAAATAATAGAATACAACGAAGAAAAGAATATAAAAAAACTTGTCACGATTGTCAACTACCTTATAAAAAAATCCAGAAGAAGTACCCACTAGGTGAAATTCTTTATACGAGCAACTACTTGTTGCTTATGACTATAGAAAATCTATAACTTTATTTTTTAACTCTCATAATTAAAATCCAGCTGATACGGTTATAGATAGCGATCGGGGAAATATTCCAGAACTTAATGTATTTTTAGAGAAATTTTTTCAAGCAACAAAAGAATTTTCCGGTATATATTATCCTACTATTTCAACTATGTTGTTTTATATAGCTCTAATATTTTTATTGCTTAATGAATATATGGATAAACCAGCTATTAAAAAAATGTTTATCAAAATAAAAAAATATTTTATTCCTATTCCCACTATTTATATTATTGGTGTTGTATTAAATCCGACTATTAAACTAGACGGTACTAAATCACTTATTGAAACTATTTACGATTGTATAGCAGTACTACCACCTCCAAGTCCCAAAAATCCAAATAACCCACCACCTATTGAACAAACTAAAGAAGAAGTGTTTTCTAACGTAGAAGACAAATGCAAACAAGTATATAGGTTTTACCAACAAGAAATTGCTACCAACCTACCATCTTCCATACAATCTTCTTCTTCTTGAACACAACCTCACAAAAGACATGTTGTTTCTGCGGCTAGTATTAAAAGCCTCAGAAATAGAATGTGTGGTCGTACCGCTACTAACCAAATTAACGAGTTTGATATTTTTGTTTTGCAGGGTTCTGCACCGTACCATGCAGTTCTCAATGAAGAAGGACGTGAAGACTTGCTGAAATACTGGAGGGGGAATGAGAAGACCTTTCCAACACTTTCAATGATGGCCCGAGATGTTTTGAACATTCAAGCGTCATCAACGGCGTCTGAAAGCGTTTTTTCTGCCGGCAGATATCAAATAGGAGAGCACAAACACTCATTAGTCTGAGACAACTTGGAGATTGTAGTATTATTCAGAGATTGGATACGAGCGGAGCAGAGAAGGTGCGGTCAACCGGAGATCAACAAAGAAGAAGACGAAAACTACAACGAAATCTTATCCGAAGGTGGTGGAAGCGACGTGGAGCAATTTGACCAACAAATACCAATTCCAACCGAAGAACCACAGGAAATTATCAAGAAACTAGAACAGGTTTTTTCAAAATGTAATTTTTTTAATTGTAATTTTACTATGTAATTTGAAACTTTTGAACAATACGACAAAGTTGCAATTTTGACAATTGTATTTGTATTACAAAAAAAATCGTATGTCTATTAAATAATATAAGAGGCACAAAAACAGAGATTGGGATATTTTTATTACACTATCTTGTTTAATTATTGAGTTTTTTATATATATGTTATTTTTAAAATTAAGTGCAAAAAAAAAAAAAAACCGATCCCGATCCCACTCCGACCCGACTCCGACGGGATCGGAAACGGGACGGGAAGGCGGCGAATCCCGCCTGTCCCGATCCCGCCCCTCCCCTCCCCTGTCCCGCCTCCACCCGCTCACGCCGGTCCCGACCCGACGGACCCGAGACTGGCCCACTGGCCACGCCTAGGTCTCAGTAATCACACAGATATATCCTTGGATCAGACAAATCATTTATAATTGGTCCCTCTATGCTCCCAAGATTTTACACCCTCTCCAACTCACTCAAAAAATAGAGACAACACACTCCTTTGCTTCTGCTTTTTCTTTTGTTCATCCATGGAGAAGACAGATAGAGAAACTCGTGATTTCATGAACGTGGAGTCCTTCTCTCAGCTACCTTTTATCCGTCCAGCACCACCTAAAGAAAAGGCCATTAGGCTTTTCGGGAAAGAATTTGGAGCTGGTGATAATTCCATGGCGGCTGAGGAATCAGAATCCACTATTGAAGAACCAATCGAAGACAATACTAGTAAAAGCAGCCGGAAATTCGAGTGCCATTATTGTTGCAGGAATTTCCCAACTTCACAAGCCTTAGGAGGGCATCAAAATGCGCATAAGAGAGAACGGCAGCATGCTAAAAGAGCTCATCTTCAATCTGCAATGGTCCATGGTGCAGCTTTGACAGAAGCAAATATTTATGGCATAATGAACTATCGCCTTGGTGCACCAGCAGCTAATTACCATCATCCATCAACATGGATGACAAATACTACTAGTACTAGATTTTATGGAAGCCCTTATTCTCCACATCAAACGCCTATAAATGGAAGTCCTTTAGCCTTATGGAGGATTCCAGCAGCAGAAACTTCTTCTTCTTCTTCTTCTACTTTTGGCCGTGAACGCTCCATGATGCAAGTCTTTGCTGCTAATGAGGATTTCAAGCCTTCTCCAATCATCCACAGTTCAACTTCTCAAAGAGGTTTTGGATATGAAACAAAGGACACAGTTCAAGATCATGTGAGTTTAGATCTACACTTGTGAAATACTCTTAGTTTCAATCTAATTCGAATTCTTTAATCTTCCGGACACAGTTTCCATTTTTCTTACATCCTGGAAATTTAAAGCTTATTTTGTTATTCAGACAACCACCACTACTTTAATTAGCCTGCCGACGTTATGTAAATGAAATAATTCTAGTACATGCAATTCCCTTTTCCTTAATTTCTCCACTCTCTTTTACTTGAAAAACACCCGGCAAAACTTTTGTGGGTCAGATTCAAGAATTTAACCACAATTCATGCATGTTAACTTGCTTTGCTACTTCTTTCGAGGCTTTGGTGCTAATTTGAAGAACGTTGGGCCATGGATATTAATAATAGTTTCACTCTTAGATATGATGTCACCGTCAGATTAACTACAAATAATTTTTCATAACAAATGAAATCAGTAATCTATTCCCTCTGTCCCGATTTATACAAGGGTTGACTAGTTTGCGAAGTTAACAGTTCTTTCTTTGACTCAATTTCAAATATAGATTCTTCGAATATTTTATAATAAAATTTACAAATTTGAAAACTACATAAAAATTACTTCAAGCCCTTATAATTAATAATGCACAATATATAATAAGAGTTGAAGAAAATCATAGTAAAAAAAAAAGTTATTTGACTCCCAATTGGTCAACCCTCATATAAATGGAGAGGGATGGAATAATATATATGACAAGTTATCTATTACTCCTTCTGTCCCAATTTACGTGACACTATTTTCTTTTTGATATGTTTAAAAAAGAATGTCATATTTCTATATTTACAAACAATTTAATTTTATGAAATTATTTACGGATACACATTTATATAAGACTTATTTTGGACCACACATTTTAAAAAGTTCTCTTTTATTCTTAAATTTCGTGTCAAATCAAATGATGTCACATGAATTGAGACGGATAGATTACTAAAAATATACATTTATAGTGTATTTTTATATATATGTAACTTAAATCAATAATATCAAACCTACGTTGGTACACGTGTTTTATCTTGTTTTGTGTGTGTATCATGTATGACTTGTTGGGCCTAGGTGCAGGCTACCTGGGCTAGGTGTACTTATACGAAAGCAGAAAATTGAGTGGATTGCTCTCATATGGGCTGATATTTAATTTTTATCCTTACTTTTCATTTAATAAAATTTTATGGACTAAAGTATTCTATTCGTGGGTCAACTAAATCAGAAATTCTGGATTCTAATACCAGCAAATGCAAAAAAAGAAAAATATCGCAAGACAAAATTTTCATAGAAATTATGCTTATTCGGCCAAAGTTATATAGAGATTATGTCCCTTGGACATAGTTTCTATGTAACTAGCTGGACAAGAAATAATCTTATTTTTTTAAACGAAACTTTGCCTCCAGGCATAATTACATAGAAACTATGCCCCTTAAGACATAATCTCTATATAACTTTGGCTGAATAGACATGATTTCTTGCTGGGATTCGAACTCACAACCTCAGAGGTATTTTCGGAGGCATAATTACATAGAGATTATGTCCCTTAAGACATAATTTCTATACAACTTTGGCCGAATAAGCATATTGTCTAATAAAATCTTGTCTTGCGAATTCTTTTTCTTTTTAACTCTACTAAGATTCAAACCCACAACCTCAAGGATATTTTCAGTCATTTTTTAGGTGAAAGACAAAAATTAAAGACTACCAATTTGAGTGGCAAAATTTAAAGACCAACCTAAAATAGGGTCAATCGTGCGAATTGACCATACGAAAGGTACAAGCTATGTTGGATATCCCGACCTAAAATGTATAAAAGAAAGCATCATGTACTTCTAATATACTTGGTCTATCCCAATTTAACTTTAAATTTTACATTTTACTCTTAACGAGAAGATTTACATATCTTGGGTTTATTTTAGACCACAAGATTCAAAAATCTTCTTTATTCCTTAAACTTTGTGATCAGCCAAGCTACATCATATAAATCAGTACCAATAGTGTAAAAAAAAAAAGATAGTTCTAGTATAACCGCTTGGCATTAACTAATGAATATTCTTACTCCAAAAGGTGGAATCTCCCACCCCAGGAGCCCCCACACCCCGGTCCGACAGGTCTGTGAAGGAGGTAAATCATGGTGACTCAATTGATTTCAAAGGTTAGACCAGTACCACGCTGCGCACAAGGGGCAACTAATGAATATTCTTCTTCTCGTTTATAAGAGAGAAAGAGAGAGAGCTTTAAGTGTGCATGCATGGAGCTGTACCTATCAGACGTTAAATCATGTGTAGAAATTAGTTAGGGCTTTAAGATGATAAGGAGTTCAAAGAACAGTTCAGACGGTGTCAACTTTTAAGGCTTGAAATTCTCAAGTTTGTTACAGAAAAGCTTATGTTTATTTTGATATCCAGCTTCCTGGCTTACGCGTCTCGGTCCCTCAGCCGCGGGATGTGCCTGAATGATCATAGTTTGAACACAGAGCAACTGATATCACCTACAAGGTCCTACTCCAGAAGAGAGCAAATTGCTCTACCAGAGTTCGAATCCACGTTGCAGGCCTCCAGTTGAATTTTAAGTTTTCTCCTTTGCTATCCAGCTATTCCCCGGAGGATCAGAAAAGTTTATGTTTGTTTTACTACCAAAGGCCGTGGTTGAATTAGTTTGACAAATGGGCAGATTGGATGGGATTAAAAACGGGTGAAACAAAAATGGGTAAAACAAAAATGGGCAACAACCCAACCCGCTCATATGATATGCGGATCAAAACCGGGTTGGGTAAAATAGGAGTTGACCCATTATATTCATGTGTCAGAAAAGCTTTCAGTTGTTAGAGAAGAAACTCTCACCCAAATAAAATAAAATTTTCAATAGTAAGTTGGTGAGTAAAAGAGAGAAAATATTTACCACAATTTAATGGTAAGGAGAGAAATATTTTTTTACCAGTACTGCAAATAATTTTTTTAATTAAAAAATAGTTATTGAAGATGTTTGACCGATAATATTGAAGATGTTACACTACTAGAAATATAGGTTTCTCTTACCGACAAATAAGTGAAAAATTCGTGTGAGAACACGATTTTCCTACCTCATTCTCATCTAACTAGTTCACTGGAAAAACGCATGATAAAAAATAATTTTCACCGAAACGCTGGAAAACTTTCCACCGCTTTTCACACTGAAATGCAAATCACATAGCTTGGTGAATACAATAAAATAACAATTTATTTTCTTTAATTTCTCAACTTCTCTACGGGAAGTTCAGAGAAAATAAATTATTTATCATTTATTTACCCACAGACACTGTGGGATGTATGAATAAAGTTTATTTTTTCTTAAATTATATTCACTGACTTAGTGGGAAAAGTTTAATCTTCTTCTCATCTATCATATTCTTTTCATACAAATGTGATTCTATACTAATGACTAGCTATCTAGAATATTCTATAGTAATTATCATTTAAATACAATAATAAATAATAATCCTAAGTCAACTCCAAAAGCTACCTCAAAGGGAGGAGAATTGCTCAAGCCATATAAGGAGATCAAAGACCACTTATCCCACTGATATGGGAGAACTCAACAGATTGTTTCAAGAATATCAAACATAGTAGGTCCTTGAAAATGATAAAATTGATGGGAAATTGACAAAAGATACGTGAAACTTGTTTGTTCTTTTGTGATTTACCCCTCCCCGATGCAGTACCTGGTGGAAGACCGTCCAAAATATAAGAATTAAGAAAAAATAGCATGTTAATCATCTTAGCATCAAATATAAAGCATAACACATAAGTTAGTGTAAAAACATGCTAAGCAGATTAAATCCAATGAATACAAACAATGGCCTGTTAGCTCCAGCAACAGAGCACTAAAAAGATTACAACAATAGATATTAGTCAATGATGTAGAAGTTGAAATTAGAAATAGAAGATGTTGCTACTAAAGGAGCCTTCAACTCGACAACTATAAATTGGTTCTGAGTCTTAGATAAGAGCTATGTGTCTGTTGAAAGTATACGTATGTCCTAGAGACAATCTGTATTAGGACAAATGTACTTTATACACATTCGTATTATTATTAATGAAAATTAATATTTTGGCATTTGCAATTATTGAATTATTAGTTGATTGTTTATAATATTCTATAATATACATCCCTAGATGTTACCTTGTTATTAATAATGTGAGATATTAATATTATAATGTATCTCTTAAAATAGTCTCGACTAATGATCATCGAGAATGGGATATCGATGATATGTGATAAGTCGACATGTGGTCTGCATCACAACCTTAGAGGAAGTAGTATGTCTCACCTGTTACGAGTAATGGCTACTCGTGATGGACACATGGATACTTTGAAAGTATTGGTATACCCTGCTAATATATTGTTTGTTATAGTTGTCTAAAGTATGATCAGCGTGTGGGAGATAGAAGTCCTTAGACTTGAGGTCAATGCGCACCTTGTCTACAAAGTAATATATTTTGATCCTGTCCTAAGCTCAAATGTCTTATAGGTTGAGATACTGCTTGTATTAGGTACATTACGATGTGGATTAAAGGTGATAGTTGAGCCAAGATTAGGATTCATTCCTCGAATGTATATTCGAGAGAACACTTAGCTTCTCAGTGATATTAGGTTGACTAAGTCATTGGCCAACGCAATAGACATATTAGAATATGGTCTAGTTGTCAACTAATATAGATGAGATACAATGATTCAGCCATTTGGATAGACACTTGACAAATCCTAAGCTTGATCATGTGTGTCGTGAATGAAAGAATTTTATCTTACCACATAGAGGTTAAGTTTACTGGATTCGTGTAAACGTACTTCACATATTGAGTTCGTCTTGCGGCGCCGTCTAGGAGTTCCGCGTAGACCTTAATTTGATTAATGTCGATATGTGAAGGCCTCTAGGGTCACACTATGTCGATTGTCTTTTCGATCTAAAGATGTATTGAGAGAGTATTAAATATTCGATTTAGAATCGAGATATTTAAATGAGTAATGATTATTTTAATTAAGTCAAAATTGAATTTTGAATTTAATTAAGAATGTGCGAAAAATAAAATGAGATAGTGTAGGGCCACGTCAGCGCCACGACGCCATGACCTAATCTGTCTCGAATTTTGGGTCAGGCCCAAGGTCAAACCCTAATCCGGTTTGACCTAATTTTTCACCTATAAATTCAAACCTACACTTCATTATTCAACACATTTTGATTTTCATATCATTATTCTAAGTCTTAGAGACTCAGAATCAAAACACTCTCTCGAACCTCTGCCGGATTTCCTAGCTTTTCAAAGGAGGAATACATTGAAGCTTGGAGCTTGCAATCGAAAGAGCATTCGCGTGCGCACCCACATTTGATAAAAATTCCAGATATTGTAAACATGTAAGTACCATTCAAGTCTTATGTTTACAGTTTAAAATTATCTTATAGTCAAACAGTTCTACGTTATGTTGGGTTTGAAACAAGTTTTCAATATCCGTTGCATACAACAACCCAACAAAAAACCTTCATATGTAACTTATATATCCCGTCACTTTGAAACCTTTACACATGGAATTCTTTTGAGATTTAACAGATGCACAATTTAAGAGTGGTCCCGAAAGCTTTACCTTTTGTATCAATATTAGATTTTACGTCTTAATAAAAGAGCAATTACATCAGGATTTTAACAACTGCAAATATATATGGATAGAGAGAAGTTTGTGCAAAGTAAGAAGAAGAGGGTGACATTACAGGATTAATTTCTCAGATCAATTACATCAAACAACCAATTGAGTCACAGAAATTTGATGAAACTGGCTTATCACTTTTCAGTCTTTTAGGACTGCTATATGAAGTGTAGCAGTTATATTTCACTGTTCATTCAGAACAATCTGCTTATAAACCCTTATATGTTTCATGTTTAAATAAAATACATAACTATTTGTTCTATTCTATGAACCCTTTTGTTTTTTTCACTGACTACCACTATGGTTTCACAACTGTTCTTTTTATGTATCATGTATGTATATTTTGAAACTTCTGGTTAGGCTAGAGAAGAAAGAAGCTTAATTTATTTCTAATTTTATTTTGGTATAAAAGATCAACTAAAATATTCAGAAGTGAGAGGAGAACAAAATGTTCAGAGATTAGAACCCATATCGTTGTTTACCTGAGTGCGTCAAGCTACTGTGCCACCAAATTCCTTTTAATCATTTTGTGCATTTAGAATCATTCACTATTATACAAGGAGAAATCAATAGGCAGACCCGAAGAAAAACATTATTTCTTTTCGTTGATACATAAGCAATAAAATCAGCAGTTTTGATACTAAAATGACTTTTCTAACAAGACTATTAGCAAAGAACAAACGATGACATGTCCTGCATCCCTCATATTCCACCTGATACATTGAATCAAAACTGTGCTACTAATATGTAACGACCTAATGAGGAAGATGACTAAGGAGTAGGGTTAGGGCTTTGGTTCGAGCTGAATTGGGAAAATGAGTCGGTGTACTATTTGGAAAAAGAATAAAACGTAGCGGAAGAAACTTGGCAAAAGCTCAGCGATTAGCGCACGTGACGACTTTAAATGGATGAAGGAGATCGAGTACAACTAATTACATCTAACAACCCTAGCTAATCAGGAGGTTGAGCAAGGTCGTTATATCGAGTTCAGCAGGAAACAGGCGGGGTAACAAATTGCTGGTAATTTCTTACTCTCTCCCCCAACTTCTCTTTTTTCTTCAACCCTGATGCTCTTCATCTTCCTCACATCATCTCCATTTCTATTGCAGATAAATCCATCACTGGACAATGTTTCTAAGCTCGATTCACTGTAGTAGAGATAGAAATTGTAACCATTCCACATTATCAATAAAGTTCCCCAATTCTTTCGATCATATTGTGTTTTTAGTTACAATTCTGTCACACCCCAATTTTGGGGATGTGGCCAGTACACGGTGTCTTAACAGTCCAAGCGTACCGTTCTTAAAACATATCATGAACGTATCAGGATCTGGGCCAACAAGGCCTCAGAACAATAGCTATAAAGCAATCTAAACATAATAACCTACAAAAGAAACAACCCAGCATATATATACATTGTTGGTTACAAAGGTGCAGGAAACGGGAATTACAAGTAACTGCAAAGTAATACAAGAGCTGAAAAATTACAATTCAACAAGGAAACTGAAAAACTGTTTTTGTTTGCTGAGTCGAGTGTGACACTCTGTCTTTAAGACAATATTGCCCCATATGTATCCTTTATACGTCCTGGACAATTTGTCTCCAAAATAAAACAGCAATGGAACAATTGAGCAAAGGAAACTCAAATGTTACCGTGAAGAATATTGAGCAATGAAATGATGCTTGGAAGTTGTAGGAAGAAACTGTTTTCTGCTTGTGTATTTTCGTGTAGTTTGTGTGTGTCTCAACAATGGTGCAAGGGGTTGTTTATATAGGTGAGGGAGGAGCAGCAAAACTGCCTCTATAAGTGTCATTACTGGCCAAGTATTGGCCATTATGGAGGTAGTAATGTCACCAAAATAAATGGTGAGAAAGACCAACGGATTGGCCATTATAGGAGGAGTAATTCAGCCAAAATAAATGGTTGAATTGAGTGCTGTGGCGTTTCTGTTATGTCTGCCCAAATTCTGACTTTCTGGAAACTTCAGGGACCAAAGTGTACATCTTGAAACTTCAGGGACCAAACTGTACATCTGAAAGAATTCTGGTCCAAACTGTACATATGAAACTTCTTGGATCAAACTGTACATCTGGCAAAGTTCTCTGGCCCAAAAAGATAATATCAGAAGAACCACGGCCCGTGAACCCGTGAACCCGGAATCGGACCGGACGGGCGGGCGGCGGCGCGCGTGTGGGCTTTCCTCGAACCGAAGCACATCTAGGTCCTCCCTCCTTTAAACACATGGGATACCCCTTGGGGTCCCAAACCCTAAACTAATTTTGAGTCTTATATACACAACAATTCTTTCTTCCTCCACCGATGAGGGAGAATTGAACACAATACCACACTTTTCCGTGCTTCAAACACCTCACTTCGTGGACCAATATCTCTTTCATTTCTCAATGAAATTTGACGATTCTTGGCCCTACGATTATCTACGTACTTAGTAGATCATGCATGTGTGAAGAACCGAATTCTCCAACATACGTAACACTAGTGTTTAAGCCGTTAAAGTTGGTCGGTTGCAACTCCCGCCAAAGGCAAATTTCCAACAATCCCCTCTTGAAAGAGATTTTGGCGCACTCACATGGTGCCTTTTCCATTTCCAGTAATATTTCAGCGGACCGATGTTGCATAAGGAGAGGTAGCTTCAGCTTTGAACCTTCCATAGTTAAATACCATCGGACTATCGCGCGGTGAACGTGATGTCTTGAACCGTCAGTGTTTAGTGTAAGCCAAGTCAATAGTACCAACACAACAAATTCCCTTACTCTCTTCTTCGTAATGTTTTGTCCGTTTTGGCCATGGACAACTTCTTGGATTCTTAAGTGCGTTCATTTGAGGCGGCCCGTCCTCGCACTTAAATAGGTGGTCTCCTACAAGGTATCCTGCTATACCCCACTTCACAAGTGTTAGGAACCATTAAAAGTTTTCCAAAACCTAACCTCAACTGTTGAGGAGCATTACAGGTTTTGAAAACTTAACCTTTACCCACACTGCAGATAACACTTAACGTCTATCGCGGGAACGGCTTTGGATTTGATGTTTCTTTTCAGAAATCACTATCCGAAGTGCTCATGCTTCCACTGAAGCGATCAACTGATCCTTTACAACTTAGTTTTCCCATTGAACCAAATTACTGAGATCTCCAGTTAGTAAGGTTGGGTTACCACTGTATTGGTCCTTATATTTTGGCTTTTAAGCCCATTCCCCTAGACAGGCAAGCCATCTGATCCTTGGGTAAGCCCTTTGTCAATGGGTCTGCTATATTATCCTTTGACTTAATGTAATCAATGGATATTATACACGTGGTGATCAGTTGCCTAACGGTCTTATGCCTCCGTCGAATATGACGAGACTTGCCGTTGTACATAGCATTCCGTGCCCTTCCTAGAGCCGACTGACTGTCGCAGTGGATCATTACCGAAGGTACGGGTTTGTTCCAACACGGAACATCCTCTAAGAAGTCATGAAGTCACTCAGCTTCTTCTCCTGCTTTGTCTAAAGCGATAAACTCCGATTCCATCGTGGATCGGGCGATGCAAGTTTGCTTAGAGGATTTCCAAGACACGCCCCCACCACCAATTGTAAATACATACCCATTTGGTGGACTTGGTGTTTTCTATATCAGATATCCAGTTTGCATCACTGTACTACTCTAGTACAGCTGGATATCTCGAGTAGTGTAACCCGTAATTTAACGTGTATTTCAGGTATTATAATACCTGATTCAACGCCTTCCAGTGATTATCACTCGGATTACGGGTGAACCTAGCCAACTTATTGACTGCATAAGCAATATCAGGTCGGGTGCACCAAGATTTTTATCAAGCTTTTGATTTGTATCCATTGGTGACTTTATCCGTGAACTGTCTAACATCTCGAACTTTCTCAAAACATCCTCGATGTAGTGAGACTGAGATAAGACCAGTCCATCAGACGTCTTAGATATTTTAATCCTTAGGATGACATCTGCAATACCCATATCCTTCATGTCGAAGCATTGTTTCAACATGTTCTTAGTCTCTAGGATTACCCTAGGACTGCTTCCTGTGATCAACATGTCGTCTACATACAGGCATATCATAACAAATGAGTCAGAGTTACCTTTCGTGTAGACACATTTATCACACTCACTAATGGTGAAACCTTTCGATAGTAGAGTACTATCAAAATTTTCGTGCCATTGCTTCGGGGCTTGTTTCAGCCCGTATAGAGATTTGACAAGTCGACAGACTTTCTTCTATTGCCCTTGAACCACGTACCCCTCGGGTTGGTCCATATAAATTTCTTCTTCCAAATCACCGTTTAGTGTATCTCAAGGTCACGCAAAGCTGCGATCGCAATGAATACCCGTATGGATGTCATCCGGGATACCGGGGAGTAGGTATCAAAGTAGTCAAAGCCTTCTATCTGCCGATAGCCCTTGACTACCAACCTGGCCTTGTACTTGTCTATAGACCCATCTGCTTTGTATTTCCGTTTGAGTATCCACTTACAACCCAACGGTTTATTTCCCGGAGGAAGATCAACCAACTCCCACGTATGGTTATGCAGAATGGAGCCTATTTCACTTTCAATAGCTTCTTTCCAGAGCGGTGCTTCTGGAGTTGACAACGCCTTAGCAATTGTCCTTGGTTCATCATTAACCATATAAGCTACAAAGTCAGGACCGAAGGATTTATCCTTCCTGGCCCTTTTACTTCGCCTTAGATCCATCTCTGGAGTCTCCAAGTTCTGAGAATCTGGAACACTAGATTCCGGATGTTCAGCCACATCGAGATTCGCTAGATCTGAACCATTTATATCCGGGCAGTCAAGGACTCCCGGTTCTTGAGAGCTTTGTGCATAACTTCGTTTGCGAGAGGTTATGTCTTTTTCCTTTCTAGGAAAGATACTTTCAAAGAATAGAGCATTCCTTGATTCCATAATTGTATCCTGGTGGATATTTGGAATATCTGACTTATGCACTAAGAAGCGATAAGCACTACTATTATTTGCATATCCGATGAATATGCAATCTACAGTCTTAGGCCCAATATTGACCTACATTGGCTTGGGTACTTCAACCTTTGCCAAACAACCCCACACCTTAAAATATTTGTAGGTGGGTTTCTTTCCCTTCCATGATTCATATGGAGTTTTATCCTTACCCTTATGTGGGACTCTATTAAGAATCGTATTAGCGGTAAGGACGGCTTCTCCCCACATGTTTTAGGGAAGACCGGAATTGATAAGCAAGGCATTCATTATTTCCTTTAATGTGCGGTTCTTACGTTCCGCCACACCGTTTGATTGAGGTGAGTATGGAGCCGTCGTTTGATGAATAATGCCTTCTTGGGCACAGTATTCCTCAAATGGCGCTACATATTCTCCCCCTCTATCGCTACGAATGGATTTAATCTGTAGGCTCAGTTGGTTCTCAACTTCTGCTTTGTAACGTCGGAACGCTTCAAAGGCTTCATCCTTACTTTTCAACAAGTAAATGTAATAATACCTTGTGCTATCATCAGTGAATGTCACAAAGTACTTATTCCCCCCTCTAGTTTGTGCAAACTTCAAATCACATATGTCTGTGTGAATAAGTTCTAGAGGAGCGGTATTCCTTTCGACGGATCGAAAAGGAAGCTTGGTGAGTTTTGCCTCTACGCATACCTCACACTTATGTTGAGGGTTTACGTCGATAGACGGCAACAACTCCATCTTTACCAGTCTTTGAATAGACTTGTAATTTACGTGTCCTAATCTATGATGCCATAAATTAGAAGACTCGAGCAAATAAGAAGAAGGTTCAACTTTATTTTCTTGACGCAATACAGACATGGCATTCACTTTGAAGAGGCCTTCACAGACGAAGCCTCTCCCCACAAATGTGCCATTTTTAGTGAGTACAAACTTATTGGATTCAAACACTAGCCTAAAACCAACATTAACCAATAAAGGTCCAGAAATTAAATTTCTTCTAATCTCTGGGACGTGCATCACTTCCTTCAGAGTAAGTTCTTTGCCGGAAGACATCTTCAGGACCACCTTTCCAACCCCCATCACGTCGGAAGAAGCGTTGTTGCCCATGAACAGCTTCTTGTCAGCGACTGGTGTGTACGTGGAGAAGGCATCTTTGTTGGAACAGATGTGTCTAATAGCACCTGTGTCCACCCACCACTGCATCGGATTCTCAACCAAGTTGGCTTCTAGCACCACTGCAGAGAATTCCTTGATCATGTCATCCAGGAGCGTGTCCTTGACGACGTTTGCTTGCGCCTTGCCTTTAGACTTGGCTTTCTGTTGTTGCTCAGTCTTGAGCTTGCGACATTCCTTGATCCTATGACCAGGTTTCCCACAGTGGTGACAATTACCTCTAAACATCTCCGCTGCGGGGGCTTTGTCGTCTTTCTGAAACTTCCGCTTCTTGCTTGAGTTCCCTTTGGCCTCAGCCAGATTCACCTTCGCCTCAGCAGGTTGTCTACCCCTTGGCAAGGTCTTCTTATTATCTTCCTGGATTTGCAGTTTGATAATAAGATCTTCAAATGTCATCTCTTTTGTCTTGAGTTTCAAGTAACTCATAAACTCATTCCATGAAGGAAGTAACTTTTCAATCAGCGATGCAACCAAAAACTGCTCGTTTGGTTTCATTCCTTCTAAATCCAGGTGATGTAAAATCATTTGGAATTCCTGGACTTGGGACATCACTGTCTTACTGTCCACCATTTGGAATTTTAGAAATTTCCCAACGATGAACTTCTTAGTACCCGCATCTTGTGCGTTGTACTTCTTTTGTAGTTTATCCCACAGCTCTTTGGCAGTGCCAACGGTGCAATAGACCGTGTAGAGAGGGTCTGCCAAGCAGTTCAGTATGTAGTTCTTACACATGAAATCGCTATGATTCCATGCATCACGAACCATCTTCATGCCGTTAACGACATGGATACCAAGGCCCTCTTCACCCGTTTCAGCAGGCGAAGAGTCCATTTCATCTCCAGCTTGTGGAGGATCTTCCATTAGGAACCGGGCCATGCCCATTACCGTTAAGTAGAACATCATCTTTTGCTGCCATCTCTTAAATTCTGATCCCATGACTATGAATTCAAAAGATGGTACTCTTAAGATGCATGACTCAATACAGTCCTCTTTCTTACGGAGAGCTAAGGAGTATCAAGATAAAGATCCCACTTTTAGGAAAAACTGGGAAGGGTACTTAACAAAAGAGAATCGCAACCCTTAAACTTAATGAAAGAGGAACACTAGGGTACATGACCATTTGTGTGTCCCCAATGTAGCGAAAGTACGAGGTAAGACTTTGATAGAGGTCTATCTGTAGTAACCTATCCATCTAGGATGTCCTAAGATGTATTAATATGTTAATGAACTAACTAATGAAACGACATGATAATGGACCTTATAGAGGTTATAGTCAGTGTATTAATTGTTAGCAAATAAGAATTAAACACCAAAAGCTGGTGGGTAGACTCAGAATATTAAGGACCTGATAAAGAGTGGGAGATGGTTAATATGGATTTCGCTAAGGTTTTTTTACTATTGTCATAAGTTGATTTTTGTCCGAGTGATTGTTAATAGCATGAAAACCGACTCATTTCTTGACAATCAAAACTACCTTTACAATAGGGAACTAAGAGAGATTGTACGATCAAGAAAAAAAGGTTTCACCCTCATGGTATCTCTTTTTTTACAACATTTGATGAGAGTATTCAATTTATAACTAAGTTCATAAGATTGTTTCAAAATGGATTACGGGCACTCTACTTAGCCCCACCCTCCGACAGATATACAAATCAAACATTTGACCCAGATGCTCAAGGATATGTTATGAATTTGTATAGTGGATTCTAAAGAAAATTGGGATAACCACATATCTCTTAGAAACTTGCCTGCAACGACGACTATCACGTTAAGCATCAAAATAATACCATATGAAGCATTAAATGAGTGAAGATGTAGAACTCCTATCGGATAGTTAGAAATAAGTAAACTAGAGTTAATGAGATCTAATTAAAGGTATCAAGTCATAAAGCAAATAAAGTTATTGGGCAGAAGATGTTGACTGCTCAAAATCGTCAGTAAGTCAAATTTAGATAGATAATGACGAAACTTAGAATTCCAAGTTTGTGATTCTTAAAAGTATCACATATGAAGGGCTTGAGAAAGTTTTGAAAGAGGCGGCATCTTAACCTTGGGTAAGTCGGACCGTATAATGTTATTCGAAAAATTGGACAGGCGCCATATTAGCCTGGAAACCCCCCCCCCCCCCCCCCCACACACACAAAAATTGGACTAACTTAGTCCTACAAGTTTTAGAGAAAGTGAAGTTAATTTAAGAACGCTTATTTACTATCCAGAGTCAGCAAAAATATCGCAATTTGGGGTTCGCAGTTGGCGATTGGGTATTCCTACAGGCTTAGCCTATGAAAGGCATCATGAGGTTTAACAAGAAGGCAAAACTTAGTCCTAGATACATTGGGTCGTATAAGATCATTTGTCGGATAGGCCGGGTGGCCTACGAGCTTGAATTACCCTTACAATTAGAAGCGGTTCATCTAGTATTCCATGTATCGATGTTGCGCAAGTGTATAGAAGATCCCTTTTGCATTACCCCGATTGAGGATGTTCAGATTATAGAGGATTTATCTTACGGAGAGACTCTTATAGCTATTCTAGATCGTCATGTCAGGAAGATGAGAACCAAGGAGGTTACCTCCGTTAAAGTGCTACAGAGGAATAATAATATAAAAGAAATAACTTGGGAGACTAAGGAAGACATGAAGACTAAATATCCTCATATGTTCCAGATCGAAGGTGATGATCCAAGAAAGAATGTCATAGATATAGCCTAGACTACGAGCTTAGACATTTGAGGTATGTTATGTCTTAATATATAGATCTCTTGATGCGTGAACGGTTGTGTGAGGTCGTTTGATGATGTAAGTCATATTATATGGCCTTGTGAAGCATTTGTTTTGTTTTATAGCTTCTTGGCACGTTTTGGACAGTCCTATTTATAGAGGAAACTCTGTGAAACTTTTTAAAGAATTTGGAGTGGTAGGATCCTACGATATGTCACCCCAACATCCGAGGACGAATGTTTTTAAGGGGGGAAGGATGTTACACCCCGTGTTTTACGCTAGTATGCATCGTAAGTAAAGTAATGTTAGCCCGGTGAGGGTAAGATACCATATTTGGATGACAACGAATTTAAACAAGTGCAATGATGAGAATTGGAAATATTATTTTATGTGTTCCAAAATGGGCTACGAGCTAGTGCCATGTCACATAATCACAATATCGGGTATACGACGTGTGTTAAAATAATTCAATATTTTATTAAGTAGAGATCATGAATTAAGTATTGGTGTAATTTGTTAATTGTGGGATAAAATGTTAATGGATAAGTGTGACCTCCACGTGGCAGCCTTGGAGGGGGAACAATTAGTGACTATTTATGTGTAGATTGTGGTGGCAACATCACAATTAGTATCATTGTGATATGTTTTGGGTGTGGACCCCATAACTCTTAAGGTGGAAATTTACCTAACCATCTCTTCTATACAACTTATAATTCATTATAATAGCTAAATGTTGAGTACTGATCAGATTTGAAACTAACAGTAAAACATTTTGCGCAAGCTCACTTAAGAATGAGAGAAATTTGGTTGCTTCTTAAAGTGGTAATAGTAGCAACGTTTTGGGTTCTAATTTAGTGACTTCTTAAGGTGGTTCTAGCAGCAACATATTGGGTTTCTCTAGTAGTGGCTTAGCAAAAATGTGATTCTCCATTTTAATGTATGCAAGCTCCTTCTACTAGATTTGGCTTCGAAATATTCGAGTTCTCATTGTTTTCTTTCTCGTAGATGTCGTAGTCACTTGTTCTTGGATGTTCAGACAAGAGATGACTATTTTACAGCTTGTTTTAGGTATGTGTAACCTTCCTAAGTTCGTAGAGGATATCGTTGTTGATGTTTTTATCGCTTAGAACTCACAGGACGATGATCGGAAGTCGTGAGTCCAAGTTGTTGAATTTGTGTGGGCTGGTTGTCCTATTTATTAAGGATGCCTAGTTGTTGTGTTGTATTTATAGGACTGATCTTGGTATAATAAGGTGTTGAAGATATGGATTTATGGTGTATATATATTATTTTTGTTGTTATGAGTTTAAAGGGGAGAAGGGCGGGAAGCAACGTCCTTTAGTTAATTGCATAGTAGGCTTGTCGCTCGTCGATTACTGTTGTGTTTCCTTAAGAGTAATAGTAGCGTATAGTCATCTCTTGTAGATTATGTAGGTTGGGCGGGCTGATTCATAGTAGCTAGTGAAGGGGCACTATCCAAGGTATGTAACGTTATCCCTTTTTATTCAAAGGCTTGAATCTGATGTACATCATTTTCCAAATAAGTCATCGAAAGAACTATACTAGATTGTATGTTGCTTGTCCCTTGTCTAGAGTACTTACTCATATTTTTATCATGTTCCATATCACTCGGTTGCTGGTTGTATATCTGATTTTCATAGTCCTCCATAAGAAATTCATAGGTTTAATTCCTACTAGATGCACGCCACTCTATCAATAACCGAGTTGGATCTGATGTATCATAAGGGATTTGCCTTTTCTATTGATTCCTGCGGATTAGATAAAAAACAATTCTTTAATGAGCCCAGGGAGAGACTCAAATGATGTATATGCAAGCATGATAAATTATATGATGTTTTATATCTCTATGAATCTAGAAACTTTTGCTTGCATTGTATTATTTGGTCTACGCTTATCCCCGTTCATCTTCGGCGCAAGAGCGCTCGATCAGTGAGCTATTACGTTTTTTTTCAAGGGTGGCTGCTTCTAGTCAAACCTCCTAACTATTTCTGTACCCCTACCTCATTTATCATTGAGCGGTTGGGTTGATATTCAAGTCATATTATATAGTATGGCCTTGTCGGCCGGAAGTTCTACACGTATAGGAATCGAATTATAAGAGTGGTACTCTCGAGCCAGTACGACACTAAGTGCCGGCCATACCCCCTAGTTTGGGGTATGACAACCGAGACTCGAGGATCCATCCGCTCATTTAACCTTACCTTTACCGATCAACCTAGCACACTTACGAATCTTCTGGCTTTGGCTGTCACACCAGTAATAACCACATATACCTTTACGATATAATCTAACAGATGCTCGACTAAATTGACTACAACATGGCAGGGGAGGTCTCACTCGACCTGTACTGCTCTGACCTCGAGATATTAATATATGTTAACCCTACCTTGGCCTTACTCGAGAACTTTGATCATATATCTGTAGCTCATCGCCAACCGATCGTCCTTTGTACTCACAAACTATCCTGGCCCTCTCATTATTCTCAGCTGGGTCCAATCCTATCACCATTGGCGATCCCTAACTAAAAATATCCCTAGGTTGTGAACTATTTGACCCTTTATCAATATTAACTACTCTAAGGAGGTGACATGCCTGGGAGGCAACAAAATGAGTCAGCACTTGCACCGCTCATCTATCATCCTCATTAGACAGAGCCGGTGGTAGAACTGGTGACACCACTGGAGTCGAAGATACCTGGAAAGGCAACTCACTTTTATCCTCTAACGTATTTGTCTCAATAGATGGTGCATTACTCACATCCCTTATAAACTCATCCTCAACTCCCTTGCTAGTCATAGCCCTACTGGAAGAAGGCATCGTTGTAATCATAAACACGATAAAAGTTATAGAAAAAAAACTTACGACTTCACTCTATAGCATGATTCTAGATCAAGAAGGAAGGCAACCATCATAAATGCCATATAGCCTCATGTTTATAAATATGAGTCTCAACATATTCATAAATAAGACTCTACTAGACACGGATTGCAGACTTCCTAGGACAAACCTGCTCTAATACCAAGTTTGTCACATCCAAACTTGGGGGGGGGGGGGGGGGGGGGGGTTGGAACTCGGTGCCTAAATGGCTCGAGCGTACCACCTGTGTATCATAGCATGAACATATAACCGGTAGGGCCGAAAAGGGCTCAGGATAACCATCAAAAAATAAATTTGAATAGAACGACCTGTGACAATAGACATCTAACCAACATATATAACAAGGTTAGCAAGGCCACAGTCAACAACAACATAACGGCTAACAAGGCTATACCAACAACTATACGTCAACCACTAGTCTGCAAGCCTCTAGGAGTAGTACAACATGTCATCACATCGAGATAAACATTAGTAAACATGTCGACATGAACTCCATAAAGATAATGACGCCATATTTTTAGGGTGAATATAACAATTGCTATCTCTAAATCATGAATCGGGTAATGTTTCTTGCGCTTCCTCAACTGCCTTGAAGCATATGCGATAACCTTACCATGTTGCATTACAATACATCCCAGACCAACTCTGGAAGTATCACAATACACAACATAACCCTCTGAACCTCTAGAAGTGTTACGACGGGTGTTGAGGTCAATCTACCATTCAACTGCTAGAAACTTCTCTCACAAACATCGAACCATTGGAACTTAGCCGCCTTATGAGTCAACTTTGTCAATGGAGCGGCAATGGATGAGGAATTCTCTACTAATCTTGAATAATAACTTGTAAAGCCAAAGAAACTATGCACCTCGGTAGGAGTTGTGGACCTCGGTCAATTCTTCACTGGCTCGATTTTCTGGCTGTCAACTTTAATGCCTTCATCTGATACTATATGCCATAGAAAGGCCACCGAATTCAACCAGAACTCGCATTTGGAAAATTTAGTGTATAACTTATGATCCTGGAGAATCTGCTACACCTCAAGAAAATTATCTGCATGTTTCGCCTTTGATTGAGAATACACAAGAATATCATCGATAAACACGATTACATATTTATCCAGAAATGGCTTGAATACCCGATTCATCAAATCCATAAAAGCCTTTGGTGCATTAGTAAGACCGAAAGACATAACAAGAAACTCGTAATGACCGCATCTTGTCCTAAAGGCAATCTTAAGAATATCTTTCTCCTTAACCCTTAGTGATGGTAACCGTACCTAAGATCGATTTTCGAGAAGTATTTGGCACCCTGAAACTGATCAAAGAAGTCGTCGATCCTGGGAAGCGGATATTTGTTTTTGATAGTAACCTTATTCAGCTGATGATAGTCAATACACATCCTCAACGTGCCATCTTTATTACGGATGAACAATACATGTGCACCCCATAGAGAAGTATTGGGCCTAATAAGGCCCTTCTCTAACAGATCCTTCAGTTGTGCTTTCAATTCTTTCAACTCAGCAGGGGCCATCCTATACAGAGGAATAGATATAGGCTGGGTGTTATGAAGCACGTCGATAGCGAAATCAATCTCCCTTTTTGGAGGAATGCCTAGAAGTTCATCAGGGAACATGTCGGGAAATTTGTTGATAACAGGGCTAGACTGAAGAGTTGGAGGTTTTGCCTCCACATCATGAACTTGAACCAAATGATAGATATATCCCTTTGAGATCATCGTTTGTGCCTTAAGGTAGGATATAAACCTCCTCCTAGGCATCGGGGTATTACCTTTCCATTTATAATAAATTCGCTTGGGAAATTAAAACGGACAACCTTCGTCCGACAATCTACGTTAGCATAACAAGAAGCTAGACAATCCATGCCCATAATAACGTCAAAATTGACCATCTCCAATTTATTGAGATTGGACAAGGTGTAATGATCATAAATCACCACATCACATCCCTGATATACCAATCTAACAACTATGAATTCACAGACTAGCATAGATACCTCAAATAACTTATGTAATATCTCAGGTTCCTTACCACACTTACCAGCAATAAAAAGAGTAATATACGACAAGGTAGAATCTGGATCTAAAAGTGCGTAGACATTAAGATAAAAGATGGATAATATACCTGTAACCACATCCGGGGATGACTCTAGGTCCTTCCATCCCGACAACGCATAAATGCGATTCTAATGACCGTCTGAACTAGATGCTCCACCTCGGCCTCTACCTCTACTAGCTAACGTTTACGTACCCTGCCCAAGAGGGCATACCGATAAAGAAGAAGCAACTATATACCCAGTCAATTGCACCATACAACCTCCGTTTCTCATAAGATAAAACCGTATAATATGATCGGGCTATCCATAAGAATAACACATATCTGAGCCCTAACGACATTGCCCAAAATAAGCTCTACCACATTGATCACAATAATGCATCAGAGGTCTTATCTGACTGGAGTCTCCTCTATACTGTGGGCCTGATGCACGTGAACTCTGTTAATGACCAAAATAAGTGGTTCGATCACGATGCTGGCCCTAAAACTATAGTGGTACATTGTATACTGGTTAAAATGGTGGCCTAGAAAATTGTGGCCTAAACCCACCTCTAAACTCTCCCGTATCACCTGTGGACCTAGCTCTATTATGCTGCCCCCTATATTTCTTTTGATCAACTTATTGTTTCCTCTTACGATCCTTCTAATTCTGTGCATAGGCCTAAATATAACGATATCCATATTCTTACTCAAAAAAGTTGTAGTACACTCATTAACCAAGTGTGGTCTCTAACCACCCATGAATTGATGTACCCGATCATTCATATCCATTATAATCGTAGGAGCATATATGTCCAAAGAGTTAAACTGCATATTGTACTCTCGAAGACTCATATTACCCTGCTCCAAATCTAAAAAACATGTCCTTCCTAGCCCGGCGAAGCTCATCAGGCAAATACTGTTGCAAAAATGCCTTAGAAACTCCCTCTACCCTGCTAGTGGGGCACAGGGTCCTCTAGACTGCTCCCATGTCTCATACCAAGTCACGACAACATCCCACAATCTATAAGAAGCAAGTTGTACTGACTCAATATCGATGGCATGCATAACCAGCAAGGTTCGTTGTTTCTGATCAAGAAAGCTATGTGGGTCTACATTTGGATCTGCCTCTATAAATACCGGAGGGTCCAGGTTGATAAAATCCCAAACTCTCGTGCTGACTGCTTTGTTGGAAGTACCAGAGGTCTGATGCTGGGCCTGAGAGGCACTAATCGAGTCAACAATTGTACAATACCCCGCATATCCAAATCCTGATAGGGAGCAACCGGGGAAGAAACTAGAGGCACATCGGCTCCACTATGTCCCTTTAGAGATGAAGTCCCAGTGGCCTGAGATATAGCCTTATCCTGATGCTCTTGTCTCCCCAGATCAGCGGGTGGTACCTGACTGGCACTCTCTCTTGCCTCCTCATCTAATCTCTGCATAGCGTCCTATCATCTAGTAGTAGCAGGCATCACTAAGAATGTAAACAAATTGGAGGTTAGGAGTGAACACTTATGACTCAGCTCTATCGCACGATCTAGATCAAGAAGAAAGGTAACCATCCTATATGTCATGTAGCCTCTTACTTATAAGTGTGGTGCACAACACACTCATAAATAAGACTATACTAGAAACGGCTTGTAGACACCCTAATACATACCTGCTCTGATATCAAGTTTGTCACACCCCAACCTTAGGGGGTGTATATGGAACCCAAAGGCCCGAGCGTACCAATCATAGTATCTGAACTCTCTAACATGAAATAGGGGCTGACAAGGCCTCCAAATAGTAATAACCTTATAATAATGTAATGACAACCTGCAAGCAGAAGAGGCACAACAATAGTATGTATACATAACTAATGTCAACAAGGCCACACAAAACATTTATACAACATCTAGTCTGCAAGCCTCTATGAGTACTAACATGTGTCATCAAGTTGGGACAAGGCCCCGACATACTAAAAAATAACCACATACATATGCAGTAGTGCCTTCCAACTCTTTATAAAAACTCCGGAGAAATGGAGTGCGACAACCAATAGCTGGGAGCAGATATCCTACTGTGGAGGTAATGCATGAACACAATGCCCAGAGAGGGCATCAGTACGAAAGAATATACTGAATATGTAAGACAGGTAAAATATATAAATGAAGAATGTAATACAGAAGAAGGGTACATAAGTCAACCTGGAACTCAAAAAAGCTGCTAAGGGTGGACAACTAACATAATCATGAAAATATGTATGAAAGTAAAATCGGGCCACTTTATGAGGCTATACAGTATAGTATCAAGTCTCTCTGTGGGGAAAATCATATCATAACATACCCGACCTCGAAAGGACTCGATAATATCATACCTGACCTTAATAGGACTCCTTAATATTAAAATCAACTGTAGTGGTGTGCACGTATAAGTGTCATACCCAACCGAATATAGCGCAGCTCGGTAAGAAAAAATATATATATATATATAGGTGCAATGCAAGACCTCAATACCTCAACAAGAATAGAGCGGAGTGGCCTTAAGTCGCTAACCCCCTCTAATTGTTATGGAATCATATACATTGAACATTACAATCAAACAAGAGTTCTTAGAATCAAGTGTAAAACCAAGATATCATAAGATGTGAATAAGAATTTTGACAAGGAAAATATACAAGAATCGTAAGCCTTAATAAAAGGAAAGAACAACATCATCAATATATTAAGAATGGAATTGTTTCCACTATGTTTTGTCTTGATTTCATTTAAATCGATATCATGCCAAGAGAAAGAACAAGACTTACATACCATAAACAAGATATTACTAGTCCACTCTTCCCTGAGCTTCCAAGAAACAAGCATCTATGACAAGCACGAGAGAGAACGATGAAAAACCAAGCTTGCTGGAACATTTTTCTCTTCAAAAGAATTCCCAAAGTGATAAAAGTAATTTCCCCAAAATGAAGGGTTGTTGCACGTTATTAGTTCAAAAAAATCCCCCGAAAGTGATATGCTTCTCAATTAAAGGATTAATTGCTACAACCTTTAATTTACCCCTTCAATTATCCAAGTATCACAAATTCACAAATAAAGCCATAAAGTACAATTATTGCCTCGGGAAGGGAACCAAGGACTCAACTAAGTCATAAATGACCCTCCAAAACTATCGAAAATGATGAAACCCGTAAACGAACCCATGTACCTGCAAGTCAACTTTGGTCAAACTTACAAATTCTAACATCTTTATTTTGGGATTTTCTTCTGATAATCACATAAATGAACCTCAGGATCCGTGCCACCCATTCCCACATATCAAAAACCCTACACAGAGTCTATTGGAAAGGCAATATAGTTAATAAGGGTCTTTAGCTAAAAACGATTGGATGGGTCATTACAATTCCACTCTCGGATGATGTCAGCACCCCTTTGATCCTATCTAATGTAAGTAAGGAAGGGTGTAAGTGAGTAAGTGGGTCAGAGTTTGGTTGAACACGGGTTGACACGAAAAAGGACTCAAAGTTGGGGTTCTCGAGTTCTGCCGAACAGTGGGGTATTGTAGGACTTGGACGTGTAGTTTAGGGAGAAGTTGGATTAAAGGGCTTTGTGGGGGTGTTCTAGACACGATGAGGGTTGTATTTATGATCGGGGTTTGGTAGTTGAGTGGTGGAAAGGTGACGGAAACTAGCTGGAATAGTGAGGTTATCGGTAAGGGGTGTTTTGTGGACTGTTTGGTGTTGTCGGGATTGGACGGATATTTGTGGACTTTTTCTGGTAGTGAACTTTTATGTAGAGGTTAGGGACGTATTGTTGGAGGTGGTGGTGGAAAGAATGAAGTGGTTTGGTCAAGGAATAAACACGGGATCTTAGGTGCAAATCCAAGTACAAACCAAGTATTTGGACGGTCGATATGAACAAGGATAATGACACGAGGGTTTTAATGCTCGAGTCCACACCAAGATGAGTTTGGCCAATTGGACAAGGACTAGACCGAGGTTGCAAAGTACATGCTCGAGTACTAACCAAATGAAGGTGGCTAGTAACATTAAGATAGACCCTAGGCTTGGGTTTGGTTGGATCACACAAGCTCCAACGTCCACTCACACCAAGGGGGTTCCTTAAGCTTGGGCTTAGTTAGGTCACACAAGTCCTAACCAAACTTACACCGAAGGGACCTTAGCTTAGTTTTAACTAGGTCACACAAGTCCTAGCTTCAACATACACTAAGGGGTTGGTTCACACAAGAAACGAAGGCCCGCATAAGGACCAACTAAGATAAATAACACACAAGTTGAATAACTTAGCAAATGAGTAAAACTCACTAATTTTCATAAATCAACTCTTGACTGTAATTTACAATGTCCTAAGGGTCCTATTTATAGTGATACATAGACCTTTATAGAAGACAAACTAAAGGACACAAACTCTAACTACTTTCGGCTACAATGGGAAAGCTGCATTCTCGGCCAATAGGGATAAGTGGGAAAGGGTTCGGGTTTACTTAGGGACCAAAGATGAATCCAATTCTTTCACACCCCTTTTATGGTTCCCATGTAAAAGGATGCATGAACTTGGCTTCTCACAAATGTCATCTTCTTGGAAAGTGTTTGGAAGCTTCCATTCTTTGTACTTGCTTTGATGAATTATTCAGCCAGCTCTTGATCTTCCCCTTGGCCGATTTTGATGTCTTCAAGTAGCCAAATTCATGAACTAGTTGGTTCATAAATTTCCTTTTAGGAAGCCTTATCTTCTAGATCATTCTTGTCCTTTCCACTTTGTCCTTAACCTCTCGGCCTAATCATCTCTTTGGAAGACTTCTTGTCCTAATCACCTTATTACATAGTATAGGCATCCTTCCTTATTACATGTCTTATTAATTATGTCATAATAAGAACTAAAAGCTAAGCTAAGCATTAAAGACAATCTAAAGGAAACAAGATAGTCTCGGCCAAGACCAACAAAAAGGCAGAAAATTAATGACTTCTTCTTAAAATCTTCAAGTCCAATCTTCAATCTCACTCCATATTCCATGTCATTTTATGTATATTATCATAGGAGGATCAACCATCTTTGGAATTCCGAGCTTATCACCTCAAGGATCAAATTGGAACCTTGACCTCACGGGGATTTTTACATCATACTCCCCTTCTTCAAAAGAATTTGCCCTCAACTTCTCGTCGTTTAAGTGCATTGATAAGTTTCCAATATGAAATGATGACCTCCCATCATCTTTCAGAAGTCCTTCATTGTATGAGCTTTCTCGGAACCTATCCAATATCTTGAAGGGCCCACACTTCAAATATTTTTCCCACTGGAGTAAGGAATCATAAGTAGAAGAAGTGAGTTGTGCGCTACCAAATTCCTCACTAGAGGGATCCATGGGTTCCTTGTCTTGAGTTAAGATGGAACCAGTTTCATCAACCTCACGCTTAACTTCCAATAACACCTCATCATTCAGATGGACAGCAAGGGTGTTACAACCTCGAATGAAATGATGACAAAAGGAGGCCAAGTCATATAAGCCTCTTACAACCCTTACATTAGCATACTCGGGCCAATGCCGAGTTGCTCTTTCCTTGGATGGATTGTTATGAATATCCTCGGATGATTCTAAGTATCCCAAGGATAATGCTTCATGTATGGAAGAGCTTAGGCCATCACATAGTTCTAATGGCATTGCACGTCTTTCGTACAAATCATGCTCTACCTAGAAGGCCAATATCTTGCAAGGCCCATTCGTCCTTGGCATTTGATTGTCCTTTTCTTCCTTAAGTGTAGTCAAGCCCAATGATCCGAACACAAGCCAAGTTAAACGTTCCCAATAGACAAAGGGTCCCGTGATGCAAAATTACTTGTATGAAAGCAATGGACTTTTGGGTTTGAATTAAGATGGGACCAACACCAATCCCTCTAGAATCATGCTCAACTTCAATTAATAACTCCATGGTCGAAATAAGGGCCGTAAGGGAACTATCAACTCAAATGAAATACCGGTTAAAGGAAGGTAAGACATAGAAGTTTCCTATCGTGGAGGAACTCTCATGCATGTCCTCAGTTAATGCTATGTAACCCATGGATTGTTGTGTTATCTCGTGCATGAAATTCTCGGGAGAGCATGGATATCTCCTTCTCATGTTCCCCTTTGATAGTATTCTCTTTGAGTCTATATTGTAGAACCATTTGGCTCCACTTGATTCCTCAAAAGAAATTTTCCACCTCGACATAGAAAATTTGCATTTCATGTTGTTGTCGATCGCATGGATGAGAACACATGTATGCCCAGCCTCATTTCCCTTTTGTCAGTAACAAGGTGGATGCAGTCTCCCTTACCGGATGGTGTCTATAGGAATGGTGGTTAGGGAATAAACTTCTTGGAAATAAACAAAGAGCATGTCCAATACATTATGTCGATAGAGACTCGGTTGTAAGATCACCCGACAACATATCTTCAAGTTTCTTCACGAGTTCCTTAGGGCCGACATTTCCAACTGTGCCTTCCACGAGGCTTTCCTTGCGCACCAATGTAACTAGAGGACTCCCTTCTTAAATTCATCCTCTATCTTTTGTGCATCAAGTAAGAGAGTCTCGGCTTTGCGTTTCTTTGCCCTTAGGATTTTCATGTCCTTCACCTTGCTAGGTGACAACGGCACCAACCGGATCTTCTTGTCATTATTTCAAAAAGAATAGCTAATCATTTCTCTATCATGTTGCACCTTTCGATCAAGTTGCCACGATCGTCCGAATAAAATATGACACGCATCCATAGGAAGTATCTTCATACTTTCTAATTTGAAAGCTAACAAGAGTTTGTTTCACCACTCTTAGCCCTTCGTCTTGGTTTAGCTGTTGGAGATCATATGGCTTCGGATGATTGCGGTGGGTAATTTTAACTTGTTCACCATCTCTACGGATGTCAAGTTGACACCACTTCTTCCATCAATGATCATGTTGCACACTTTATCTTTTACCTTGCATCGAGTGTAAAAGAGTTGTTCCATTTGTGTCTCCTCGTGTTCTTTAAGTTGAACACTCAATACATGTCGGAGAACTAAATCTTCACACACCTCCGCAAGATTAATATCTTCCTCCATATTTTCTTGATCATATAATGGATTAATAAAGTAAGAATTACCCTTTTCTTCAACATGATACAACAGATTAGTGAAAAGGGTACGTCTTTGTTTTTTTCTCGAGGAATTCCTCAATTTTGACTTTCTCCATAAAAAAGCAATTCCCACAATCATGGTACTCTTTCCTTTTGTGTCTCGGGCTGTTTTTCACAACCCTTGATTCGGCATCATTCATCACGGCATGTTCCGCAAGAATGTCAGTTACGATCCTCCTTAGTCTTTCAATTTTTACGTGAGCCATAGCGTCAAAGCATGGGACGAGATAGCCTCGCTCTGATACTAATCTGATGTAAGTAAGGAGGGTTGTAAGTGGGTAAGTGGGTCAGAGTTTGGTTGAACACGAGTTGACATGAAAAAGGACTCAAAGTTGGGGTTCTCGGGTTCTCAGTTTCTGCAGGACAATCGGGTATTGTGGGACTTGGACGGACAGTGGGTTCTCGATTTCTGCCGGACAATGGGTTCTCGGATTTTGCCGCACAGTGGGTTCTCTGTTTCTGCCGAAAAGTGGTTTACTTGGGGACCAAAGATGAATCCAATTCTTTCACACCCCTTTTGTGGTTCCCATGTAGAATGATGCATGAACTTGGCTCCTCACAAATCTCATCTTCTTGGAACATGTTTGGAAGCTTCCATTCTTTGTACTTTCTTTGATGAATCATTCGGCCAACTCTTGATCTTCCCCTTTGCCGATTTTGATGTCTTCAAGTAGCCAAATTCATGAACTAGTTGGTTCATGAATTGCCTTTTAGGAAGCCTTATCTTCTAGATCATTCTTATCCTTAACCTTTCGGCCTAATCATCTCTTTGGAAGACTTTTTAGCCTAGTCACCTTATTATATAGCCTGGTCATCCTTTCTTCTTACATGGCTTATTAATTATGTCCTAATAAGAACTAAAAGCTAATCTAAAAATTAAAGACAAGCTAAAGGAAACAAGATGGTCTCGGCCAAAACCAATAAGAAGGCCGAAAATAAATGACTTCTTAAAATCTTTAAGTCCAATCTTTAATCTCACTCCATATTTCATGCCATTTTAAGCATATTATCATAGGATGACCAACCATCTTTGGAACTCCGAGCTTATCACCTCGAGGATCAAATTGAAACCTTGAGCTCACGGAAATTTTTACGTCAATCTTCCTTGTAGTCGACCACATACTCCCCCATGTTTCTTACTTAGGGTATCACTTCTTTGTTACCGAACTGTCTTAGGACCCTATGGGCAAATTTCCCAGATTCCCATAAGTGGAAAGAAAGGACATTTTCTACCTCTTACTACAATTCTCTCGGATATGAAGTTGAGGAATCTCCATTGTATGTTATCCTCTCGGAGTGTCAAAAAGATGAAGGCCCACTCCTTTTTGGCTTGGTTCTCAAAATTTGGACAATTGTCTTGGATGTTATCCTTTCTATATTTAGGGTATAAGTATGAGGGACTCTTTGATAATCCACCATTGTAGTAGCAGGTTACACCCTTAGAAGCACCTATGTAGGTTTTGACACTATCCTAAATCTCGGGATATATCGGCTAGGATGTCATAGACCAGGTCAAAGTATTTGGTTTCTCCGTTTGATGTTATGCCACAAAAGATAGCATGGGTGACATAAATGACACAAGTATCTATGACAAGGTGTCAATCTTTGGGAAAACCCATGGTTCTTAGTAGGCATATGAAAAAGGCTAGGGGTCGGGTGGCTTCCCAGTCTGTGTAAGTCCGAAACTCCGTAGAGTGTTCTAAATACCCTCTTTTGGACCCAAAGTGGTTGTAAAGATCCCTAAAGGCTACGGTTGGACCGAATATCCAATTGGCGTTGTCAAGAGATAAAAGCTTCATTATCTCATCGGTAGTGGGCCTATGTGGTACCAGAAGGTTATGGTCGGGTTTCTTTCTCTTTTTCATATAAGTCTCGTGGTTATCTATGCAATTCCGAATCTTCTCTAAAGTAGGGATCATCTCGAAGTCCTCGAACTAAAACATTATCCTATCACAGTCCTAGTATCCAGTGAGGACTTCTAATAGTTACATATTCCCTTATATGGTCATTAGTGCGGGTAGGTGTCCTAGACAGTTCGTAACTTCTCTCTGTTGTGGGGAATCTAACCATGAACACCAAAATCAGCAACTCATGTGCTTTCAAAATCATGTCAAATTTGAGGTTGGTATGCATATTTAAAATAGATCATGGTTAATTTTCTCTCCCCCCCCCACCCCAAAGGAAAATGATTTATGACATAAGGCACAATCATGCTTCCACATAGCAAGTAATTGAATGCAGTTCTATCGGGTCATAGACTGTGAAGACACGGGGAAGTCGCCTAATAGGTATAGATACGTCTAAAATATCTTAACCCATCTACGTAAAAATGCGCTAGTTCAGTAGGGATTTGGCTTCGCTCTATCCTAGGCAAACTAGAGTGATTTTTCGAATGACTAAGGGACATGAGCAGACTACTCAAGGTGAACCGTTGTCGAATGTTAGACGACTGCGAACCAACTCCATCTTCAACGTGTTCCAAACAAAGTATTTTTGTTTTTTACGGGAGGAAGATTGTGAAACCGAATAATCGTCTTTGTGCACTGACGTGAGTGTGTGCGCGTGCCATTTGGCAAAATAATGAAACGCATGCATGACAGTTATATTTGCGAAAAATAAATACATAAGCAATTTATATCAATTAAAACCTAGAATTATCACAGCAAAGTCGTCATATGTTACGATTCACTTTTGCATCGGCATAAAAACTACTAAGAGGTTGTTGGTACTCTAATTGGATATTTAATTTTTAGAGTCGCCACCTAATTTATAGGAAAATCAAGTTAAAAGAGTTTATTCAAAAAATCCTTTTTAAACCAGAGCGGAGGTAAGGGTTCTAGCGATCTCCCGGGAAGGTGTTAGATACCTCGGTATTAAGGATCCATAGAATATGGTTGACCTTCGAATTCTATAGCATGTTTATTGTTATAAATTGCTTAAAATGTTTATTTCCCGAAGTCATTAACATGTCATTCATTTTTATTTCAAAATCATAAGAAGGTTTTGAATACCAAAGAGTTAAATTCCGCCTAAATGGTTCGTATAGGGGTAATTTTGTCAATCCATTTTCAGGCTAAGTACACTCAAAACTTAATTTGAGTAAAACTCTACTATTTAATCCAATGAATTGTCCAAATATTCCTTATACGTTTTCCTTTAAAATTTATTTAAAACAGAGTGTAATTCATTTAGAATGACACGCTAAAGTTAAAAAATGCAATACAATTTTTTTCATTTTTATGCTATTCTGAAGGTCAACTCATATTCACATCTCCAAATTAAATACCTCAAATTCAAATTCTTCAAAGGCTCTATTTATTTAAAAAAAAATCAACTTGATTAGGTCTAGCCCAAAGTAGTTCAAAGGTATCTTACAATCTCAGCCCATTTTTTTCATGAAAATCAACTCTTGAGCTCATTTTTATAAAACAAGTTTCAGCCCATTTTTTTAATGAAATGAAAAGAGTACAATTCTCTTATTTAAATCAGACTAGTAATGTTAACCAGCCCATTTCACAAAAGTTAACCCAATTAACTTGAAGTTTTAAAACTGATATGAGTTGGATTTTCAAGATTATCCCATTTCTTTTAAAATGGACAAGTTATTTCAATTCGTTTAAAAATAAATTTGTGGCAACTCTAAGTCTAAACGATGTACGCATCGTTTTCCCTATCCTGGATTATAGCCGTAATGATTCCAATAATTTGTTAAAGCATGTATTTATACAAATATCACATACAATTCATAAATATTAAAATGGAGAGACATAAGTTTAGGCTGGTGGGCCTATCAAAGCCCACCAGTTGGCTATTTTCAGCCATAGCTGCGCCTTCATGCACAACTACAGCTCATTTGGACTCGATGAAAATAAATTGGTTGGGCATTTGGCCCAACTGATTTGGCAATACAGAGGACCAAATGGCTCGTCTCAGTACGTGCAAGAGTAGGAAAGGGGGAAAAGGAAGGTATGAGTTAGAAGGAACCCGAAATTATCATATAAATAATTTAAGGAAAGAAAATAGTTCACAAATAAATGCGGTACAAATTAAAATAACAATAAATAGCTCAATAATCATACACAACAAATGAAAAAGAACACTCTCAGTGGGCTGAGGCCCAAGTAGGCAAGTAGCAGAATTCTTTTAGCAAATGTAAGGCACATGGGCCTAGCCCAATTCAATCGGCTAATAGTAATGGAGTAATAAAGCAAAGAAATCAAAGGGAAAGGGACCAAGCCCAATACATGCGACAAACAATTAGCATGGCCACTTAAAACTTAGGAGGTATTGGGTTTGAACCCAATAGACAGGTTATTTAGAAATCCTGAATGATACATATAGTTATATGCTTTTGTATACTTGATATACCAAGTATACCTGGTATACAGTCGATATATCCTTGTGTATATCATACAAAAATCTTCACACACCTTAAAGAAAGGAAGAAAGCAATTTGAGAAGCACCGGAACACATCACAGGTGGTGGGTGATTTAAGTTTTTGAGAACTTGGAGGTGGTAGTACTGTTATACCATCACAAATAGTTTCAATAAGTTATTTAGTACCGTCTATTTTAATAATCGAATTTAATACAACACCAATAATATAAATAGTGAAAATAGGAATAAAATATTTTTTTATTTTAATAAATATTTTTTTAATGGCTGTCTTATAAGCTGGTTTATCCATATATTCATTAAGCAGTAAAAATATTAGAGCTATATAAAACAACATAGTTGAAATAGTAGGATAATATATACCGAAAAATTATTTTATTGCTTGAAAAAAATTCTCTAAAAATACATTAAGTTCGGATATTTTTCCCCAATCGCTATCTACAACCATATCAGCTGAATTTTGATTATGAGAGTTAAAAATAAAGTTATAGATTTTCTATAATCATAAACAACAAGTAGTTACTCGTATAAAGAATTTCACCTAGTAGATATTTCTTCTGCAATTTTTCTATAAGGTAGTTGGCAAACGTGACAAGTTTTTTTATATTCTTTTCTTCGTTGTATTCTATTATTTTTTAAAATAAAGTTTATAGCAAATTATATTTTACTAAGAACTTCAAAAAGTGTGATCATCATTTACAACTAAGTTATATATATGGCACACATTTTATATGAAAATGATCTGAAAAAGATAAGAGTTAAACTATTTTTTTAAATTGTAATAACATAATTGTTAGAAGAAGTGTTATCTAATGTAATAGTCATAATTTTATCAGTTATTCCGTAATAATCGCACATTTGATAAATATTTTCTGCAATAAAAGTATCAGTGTGTCTATCATCTATATATCTATACGCTAAGATACGTTTTTGCATAGACCATTTATAATCTATCCAATAACAGGTTACCGTTAAATAATCATGGTCGATAGTACTATGGCCTATATCAGAAGTGATTGTCACTTTGCCATTAAAATGATATAATGAATAACGTAAATACTGTTGATATTCATGTGCAAATTGAAATACATCTCTCTTAACAGTTGATCTAGAAAAATCGTTAAAAGCAGGATTATACATATCTCTAATGTAATGAATAAAACAGGGAGAAGAAGGAAATGAAAAAGGCTAACCTTCCACAACAACTAATTTTGCTACTGCTTCCCTATCTCTATGTTTATCGTATTTAGGGCCTATAATTCCCCCCGTCATATGCTTAATTTGACCCTGCCCTTGGTCCGGAACAATATGTGAACCTTGTTCCGATGGAGCGGACGTTTGCGCACCCGATTTTGAAGCCTCGTATTGGGTATACCTAGTTGGATGAGCCCTTGCTACGTGTCTCATTAAATCCACGGCCTACCGTGACCTTTTCCAGTTTTAAATTTTAAAACATATTTACAAATTTTACATCTAGCTACTTGATTCAATACGTCCCTATAAAACCGGGAGATGAAGGAAATGAAAAGGGCAAACCCTCCACAACAACTAATTTTGCTATTGCTTCCCTATCTCTATGTTTATCGTATTTAGGGCCTACAATTCTCCCCGTCATAGGGTTAATTTGACCCTGCACTTGGTCCGAGACAGTATGTGAACCTTGTCCCGATGGAGCGGACGTTTGCACACCCGGTTTTGAAGCCTCATATTGGGCATACCTAGTTGGATGAGCTCTTGCTACGTCTCATTAAATCCCCCGTCCCACCGTGACCTTTTCCAGTTTTAAATTTTAAAACATCTTTACAAATTTTACATTTAGCTACTTAATTCTCTACGTCCCTATCAAAAAATGTCCATGCATCTGATTTTAATGATCATTTTGCTAGACCTCATCTCATACTAGGGAAAATAAGAGGCATTTCAGTTAAGGTGCACTAGTGGGTGTGTTGTCATCTACATTAGTGGGTGTATCATCTAGATCATCGTCTAAATTAAAGTTCTTCTTGAGTCCCAGAAAATAGCTGCTCGTCTAAATCTAATGGTATTGTAGAAAAAATGTTCAGTATCAACAAAATCATCCTATGTAGGAATAGGATTCTGTCTAGAAATAGGATGACTAGAAGTACATTTGCCTTTGTTGCCCCTACTAGAAGAACCATGACCCATACCCGTAAGCATACATTTAAATCATTCCATTATAAATTTATAATTATACTAATAAATAATTAAAGTAAATGAAATTAAGTGCGCTAAATAAAATACACAGACAATAATAATTTAATGAAGGAACAAATGTACCAAACGTCGACGTGTAATCGAGAGGTTGAAAATTATTTGCTCGATGGAAGATCCTCGAGCTAGTTGACAACTTCACTCCCAAATGAATAAATAAAATTCAATATTTAGTAGATAATATAGACTTGTAGAGAGATAGAATAGAGAGATTGTAGGAAGATTTGTGAGAAAGATGAAGAAAAAATGAGAAATTTATAATTGGAAAATTGGGTTAAAGTGTAAATATAATAACTTATGGGTTAAAATAAATATTAAGGGGGTAGGGGGAGGCCAAAAATGGCCGTTGGTGCAACGACTATTTGTGCGGGGGGGGGGGGGGGGGGGGGGGGAGTTTCAGGCGGGATCGGGGGAGGAACGGGGACAGGGATCGGGCTTGGCGGGATTGGGGCAGGTCAGGCCGGGTCAAGACGAGACCATGTCCCGTCCCAGTTCGAGTCCCGATACCGCAATTTTTTATTTTTTTTTTAAAAAGTCGGGTTCGGGGGGACCGGGGCGGTGTCGAGGTGGGAGCGGGCCGACCCGGCCCATTGTCCGGCCATACATAAGAGCAACATGGTTATAAAGGGAGCAATATCTCAGAATCAACAAATTCTTCTCATGTTATTTTGGAATCATGACGCTTAGTGTATCAATTAGATCACAGGACTGATGCAGAAAAGATACAGCGTTTCAGGAAGAACGGAAACATGCTTAATATCTAGAACAACAATAAGTGAGCAAAACCTCAAGCCTAAACTTAAGATTCTAGTTTTTGTTCCACAGAATCAAGTACATACAGTCAAATTGTATCTTTATAAATAACTTCCTAAATTAGCAGACATGATTCAAGTTGATTTTCTCATTTTTAGACAAGGCACATGCCAAATGTTAGCATGGCAACTTAGAAGTTCACGTATCTAAACAGAGGTTAAACTAAGGTAATTTCAAATTTCAGATTGGCATTTTTAACATGGATGTACAAGCACATGCAAATCAGATATCTATCATGACACTATGGCACAACCCTATATCATTCTGAGGCTCCTAAAGGTTTAGCATCCATTCAAACTAAACCTTGGTGCGAGTGGACATGGTTATGCATGACATTTGAAACTAAGACAAATAAAATGACCTAAAACAAGAACTTATAGACTAGACAGGGTCATGTCAAGGCATTCAGAGAGATGTTTAGTCTAAACTACTCACAAGGTCTTAAAACATCTACCAGCCCACACAAAATTAACATGCTATCATTCCAATATTCAAATAGATATATGGTTAATCATAAGCAAAAGAGATGCAGCTAGAACATGTAAGCCCACGTGATGCAAGAACTAAGCTAAAGAATCCCAAAGGTTATTTTGACTTGAACTAGGCTCAGATTTTAGCAAATGATGAGCATAATCTGACATGAACCAAACACGGATAGGCATTTATTTTATTCTACTCAGATACCAAATACATACTCCCCAATAAGCACATAATTTAGTAAAATCCAAAACAAACTGATTCAACAACACCTGAAAGGACAACCTGAGTCCATACCTACCCTTTTTAAACTATTGATCCCTATTATAACATGACATACTAAACTAGAGCAAAGTCACTTCCATTTTAAGGCTGAACTGGCTTTAGACCAAAGTCGGATGACTTACAAGTTTATACTATCTCATCATCTAAAGAACTTATATCAAGACTCTCATTTTAAACAAAATTTTAGCTTATGATTATCTATAGCAAGCTTTAAATAGAGTTTCTAAGTTGGATAGTTTAACATGAAAACTGGATAAGTCATTTAACTATCTTAAAGCCTATGTGTTTTACCTTAATTCATTCTAAAGCAAAATCAGGCCACACTAGACCTAAAAGGTTACTTAGCTACAATTCAAATAGAACAAACAAACATGCTTCTTACTCACAAATCATTAAGCATACAATATCTCCAGGAATGACTATTTTATGCACCTATGTTAGTGTCACTAGTAAAGCTACCAAAGGTTCATTATTCATCTAAGCAGGTCAACATATCCACAAAGTACAATAGTTGAATCCATTTCCTCTTAGCTTAAACTAGCTTGAATAAATTAATGAGCATGCTTATCTCCTAGAATCAACTAAACTATCAAGAAAACACTTAAAGGAAATAGAATTACCTTTCTTAGTGGCAGCCTAGGGTCAGAGTTGGGGCTCGAAACTCTACTTCCATACACAATAACTAGCACACAAGAAAATGAAAAGGGTTTAGGATTGTGAAGACCAATTTAAGACTAGTTTGGGTTCTACTGAAGGGCTTGGATCCCAATTAAGCTTAAATTAATCAAAGTTTAGCTCAAAAATGGTTCTTAATAATAAAAAAAACAAGATTCAAACTGCTGACATCTCAAAATGAGGGAATGGGGGCTCAATTTATAGAACCCCCAAAGTCGTAGGGTTCATGGCTCAATTGGTGTGGGTGATGGGGATTTTTGGGGGGTAAATTTCCCTCCCATCTTGCACAACCAATCAGATGCTAAGATTTGAAATCGAATAGGATCCTTAATAAAGCAAATTCACAGAAAAATCAACAAAGAGAGAGAATGGAGGGATTTTACCTTCGTTGGTTGACCTCTAGTAGAGAACAGACGGAATAACAAATGCGTTCCTAGAAACATCCACGCACCAACTGCCAAAAGCTGGGGTGGTCTGAGATTTTGATGATTTAGGAATGATGGTCGCGATGGCTATGGTTCCTTTGAGTAGCGAAATTGTAAAATGGGGATAAGGGGTTCGGTCTAAGCGTAATGAAGGAAGGTTTGGGCCGGGTTGCAGTCTAGTTGGGCCGGACCCGACCGATTTAAAATAAAAATACAACGGCCCAGTCTTCCTTTTAATATAGGCTTAGGTAATAAACAGCTACATTTTGTAAATATGACCATTTTTTAAATTAAAAGATGACCAAATGATTGCAATTATGGATTAATTGAGTCAAAAGCTTCATTTCAAGCTAATTTTGACACTAATTGGAAATGAAAATATTTAAATCACGCAAAATTCTTTTAAATTATATTTAGGCAATCTGAAATTGAGATGTAATTTAATCATCCTATTTAATTAAACAAATTTTCCAAATTTGACGGAATAAAATATGAATTACTTAAAAATTGATGGTTTAAGCAATTAGCTATGCAATTATCTTTATTTTAACTTTGAAAATTTAAATTATTGATCAAAATAAAGTAAAAATAAGATATGATATACAAAGAGTATACTAGATAATATTTTGTCAAATGAAATGACAAAATATCTCCGGAATAACTTTGTAAAATTATTTTTATCTTGTAATAAGTATATTTCACTCCGTATGTGACTTGAAACTTTAAATAATTAAATAAAATTATTGGAGGGTAAAAATTAGATGTCAATAGTGATTTTACAATAGTGAAATCCTGAGCGCAAGGTGTGGTCATCCTCCCAAAAGGGGAGATAGTATGATAAAATATTGAAATAGAATCATATTTTGGTTTAGTGATTGAGTTGTGAGAGGCGTTACCACGAAAAGTTCAAATGAATAAGATTGCATTTATTCATACTATACAGATGTGTTATGACTCTAGAATATTATATAAATATAAATACTAAAAAGGGGACAATAGAAACCTCATGACTAGAGGTTCTAATCAACCGTAAGTGCAATCAGACATGTGAAGTTTCGGAAAGAATAGTATGAAGTATAAATAAAGACAAAAGTATATAGGCCCAAGACGGGCTATTCAGAAATAATGTATGAAAAGTAAGTCGGGTTAAACCATCGAAAGATGAATTATGTAAAGCCTAGATAAGGTTAGTCACGAGGCCAGACAAGCTATTAGACGATACAGAATTATATATTACAGAATGGTCCAAGTGCCTAAAGTTTCAATTTCGCAAGTACATGATCGTGAATCTCAGAAAGTATTTCAGAAAGAACCATTGATAGATAAGGTCTAGTATAAAGCAGTTCAAAGATTAAAAGGGCATAGAGCCTAGAATTTGATGCAGACAATTAAAGATTATACTTGGAATTTACACAATCAAAGTAAGTGTGGAAGTGGAAGTGATTGAGAATAACAACGGGCACAGTTAGAAAGCACCTAAGATCCTAGAGTGATATATTATTAGTGGAATTAGCAAGAATGACAAGCGTTATTTTTTATGATGGACAAAGAGAGTGCACAACAGGAACGAACTAGGTCTATAGAATTGTTACATCATGGAAATATATGCAAGTGATGATGGAAAGGTGAATCAGCCAAATGAGAGTAGATCAATGTTAAATAGAGCAAGTGACCTATTCTATCATTTCATCTCAAAGATTTAGCAAGTATAGTGGGTGAATGAGCTACATGGTAGAATGAAGGAGAAGAGGTGAAGAGAGACCAGTTGAAGAGTTGCAGACAAATCACATAAAACAGGTCTGTCAATATGTTCCATCAAACATCTCAAAAGAAGGTATATATATATTAGAGTTGGATGCTTTGAGTACAAGAAGAGATCTCTAGAAAAGCAAAGTGACTATGTTCCAACTTAGAAGACTTAGAGGATGGATTACCATGTGGTTGAACTAGGTCCAACAACATGTTCCAAACAAATCCTGCAACGACTAGGATTTGTATGTATTTATGAAAAGGACTTGGTGTCCAAGGTGGAAGGATTCTATGCGATACTAATCAGGATCTCGCACTATACTTATCAAGATATTTCAGATTTCTACAAAAAAAACTAAAAATATCATAAGGTGTAAGGATCCCAATCAATCTCAAACCCTATTCTACCCCGATCGGCTGAATCAAGTAGGGTTTAGGTCAGCCATAAAGAAGAAGTCTTATTTCTATTTATACCAAATCATACAATGAAGAAAGTCACACACTCACAAAGAGAGAATTCAGAATACTGAGCGAGAAACTATCAACGCGATATTGAGAATTATGATTCCAGAGTTGCGATCCTAATACAACAAAGAAGATTGAAGGAATTGTTCTACTAAATAATATTTTCGAGTTCTGAAGTCTAGAATCTTGTATTAGGTTTTATTTATCAAGTTGTATCTTTATCCGTTTTTCATAGAAGAAAATGGTATAGGTTTAAAGACGTTGTAAATTCAACTTCAAGTTAGAGTTTAACTTGAAGGTTTCTTTCTAGTTGGGTAGATTAGTAAGATAGGAATTAGAGTCTAGTTCTTAGGGTTTTTTGCATAGGCTTATCATTGTAGTGGAATTGGGGATAAATCCTACAGAGGTTAGGTCATGGTTTTTACTGCCCTTGTGAACCAGGTGGTTTTCACATAAAAGTGTTGTGTCCTTTACATTACTTTTATTTATTATTCCGCATATGCTACACATAGAACAAGTACAGTGACGTGTTTTATCTTATAGGAAAAAATTAGGTGTCACCTAGGATAAGTATTCTACGGGTGCAGAATAACAATTGGTATCATAGCGGGATCTCTTTGGAGAGGGTAACACCTTAAGAGAAGATCACGATGAATACTGCACAAAGAAGTGAACATAGTAGAGGACATTCGTGTGAAGACCACCAATGCTCATTGGCGAGCTCTATAACTTGTGGAAAGAACACATGGAAATCTAGCTAAAGGAGCTAGACTATGAACTTTAGGTGATTACAATAAAAGGACCACTAATCCCCATAAAAATCAGACATGATGGTACAAAGGTTCCAAACAACGAGGAATTTATTAGTGAAGACTTCAGAATGCTGGAAAAAACTCCGCAGCAATAAATATCCTTAAATATGGTCGTGGAAGCAAGGAATACAACAGGGTCACTAGATGTTCCAATGCTAAGGAGACATGGGAATCCTTAAAACAGGCTCATGATCCAATACCTCGAGAATGATGGCTGAGAAGCAATGAACTCATGAACGAATATGATTTCTTTGCAATGAGAAGGAATAAGATAGTTAGGGATATCTTTATCAGACACTTTAAAATCATTTGGGAACTCAAAGTGTGGGAGAAGAGTTTTTCTTGGAGGATATAGTCTGGAAAGTCCTAAGAAGCCTATCACATAAGTGGAAGCTAAAAGTGATAGCCATTCAAGAATCATGTGAGTTAAGTACAATGCGAATGGAGGATCTCTTTATAACCTTGAGTTCATAAACCTTGAGTTCTTATGAACTCAATGTAGTGGAACAAGTCAGTAAGGCAACTACAAGCTTAACAACTATTACTGATGATTCAGACATGAATGAAGGAAAAAATACAAAGATGAAAGAAGAAACTAAATAAAGCAGGATGAACGACAAAGATAAGTGTGAAAGCTATGTCAGAAATGGAGTATCTGACTGTATAAGAAAAAAGAAAACTCTATGGGCAACAGGATGGAAAAAGGTTATCACAGCCGCATGGAACTCAGAAAAGAAAGACACTTCAGAGGATGAATGGGAGAAGTCTAATGGCATCGATATTAAAGTCCCACACTCATGTTCATAAATGGATGAAGTGAGTACTCAAGATCCAAACAAGGTCAATCATCTAATTAAGATACGGCTGATGACCTCAATAGTCTCATTAATTTATGAGTATCGAGATTTAAAGTAATAAATGAGTAACTTGCTCAATATATTAGCCCAATTAATACGTAAGTCAGTAGCTGGTAAGCCCAGTAACCACCTAGAAAATGGAGAAACATCCTCGTCAAAAGAACAAGTAGAGCAACTTGATTCACCAGTCTAGAGTCATAAAACCTCATAAAAGGTATATGGGAATCCACCTAACAAACTCAAATAATGCAACATCAGTTGGTCATCAACATAAGATATAGAGTAAGAAAGATCAAGGTTTCATGTGAAAGGGTTATGAAAGAGACAAAAAGAATCGATGATGATAAAAAAGGACCAAGCCAGGTTCATGTAGCTAACTATTGATTATCTTGCAGGTAAAGAGTGACAGGAATAAAGCTAAAGTTAATTCATGAACAATGCTTCCTCAAGTATTACAATAAAAAGTATTCAGTAGTCTGGTCATTCTCACAAATTGAAAAGGATGACAGAGCATATCAATAGGGGGAATTTGGATTGAAATCCCTTGCAAGGAACGGATGCACTACTCTTTATAGTGTACATTGATTGGATGAAACAAAAAGGTTATATACTTGTAATAACTGAAATTACATTAGTACTGCCTTAAATTTTGCTAGATGTTATGTCAATGAACAAAATATTGCTTAGTTTATACATTTTGAGTATATTTAATATATCATTATAGAGCATTATCTCAGATGAAACCTAACGAATGGCGTGATCAAGATAATTAGGTATGTACATCATCTCTGTGTTGTGAACAAATATACAAGCCATAAAATTGATTTTAACTAAACATTGTGTGCAACCCTCATTATCCTAAAAAGAGCCCTTCGTCATAATGGCCAGCCTGGGGAATGAGGAAATCGTTAAATCAATTATCTTTTAACACTTATCCCAGATCAATGCTTAAAAACAAGTAACCCCTCCTCTTCCAAACATATCCACTCCCATATTTGATTCCCGCCAAAATTCCAATCTTGCATACCACTCTTCTCTCCATCATCCATCTTCGAAAATCCTCTCTCTCCTCCAACCTCTTAAGAGCTTCACTCACTCCTGCACCAAAATGGAATGCTCAATACCTAAACCTATCTTCTCCCAATAATCCCAAATTGCATCTTAAGAATTGAAACCCTATCGATATCAACCCTATTGTTTTCATCGAACCAAGTCAAATTTAAAATCGCCAGGAAATCCTAGAAATAATTGATCAGCAAGATAAGCCCTAAAGCCTTAATAACCTGGACATTGGGTTACATTATGTGGAATCTTCAGAATACTCATATATTGTGGACAATCCAGGTTATCATATAGATCTAAAGGAGAAAGAAATCAAATGTCTGGTCTGTTGGAGTCTTGATGCACAAGGAACCAGCTACACAGTATCTAGAAAAGTAACCCCAACCATTACTCCTAAAATTGTGATCATTGAAAAAATGAGGGTAGCGCATGTGGTATCTACTATCAAAGATCTAGGAGTTGATATGAGAAACACGATGGAAGGAAAGGGTGAATCATACAGTGACGGTGAAGTCATGAGAAACTCTATTTCTATAGTAGGTCTAGTTGAAGGAGATAGAGTAAATTTAGTTGGGAGAAATATTAGTATCGATTCAGAGGAGGAACTAGTAAGAATTAAATAGTGCCTAGATGGAAAAAGGTAGATGGGTTGAAGTATGCTGAAACACAGGAAGACCCTTCATTGATCAAGGTTTATGTTACCATGTGATATGATCCAGATTGGCTCGAGGGTGATTTTGAGGCTATGATTCATGGAGAAGCTCGACCTCAAACTAATGATGATCTATCGAGCACCTTCACCCTATTTGAGGTGGTTTAAGAGGCCTCAAACAAGTATTTTCATACCACACACTCATTTATGACAAAGGGTGGGCCTTTAAAGGCTATTGGAGAACCATGTGTGAGGATGGTCAAGTTATGAGAGATATCATGGAAGCCTTTAAACACCATCGAGTACTCACTGATAAAGCTATGGAAGATTGCATGGATGATACGAGCTGACTAGTGCTATTTGTGAAAACAGAAGAGAGTGGTTGTTTGCGCAAAAGGGATATACGTTAAATCCAAGCCATTACCCTTAGAAGACTACCAAACAAGGAACTTACTTCATTAAGGGTATTTTTGTAATAGCTAGCTAGTCTTCTTAGCCTAAGTAGAATAATTACTACACTTGTTTTTTTTACAGTTTCATTTTGATGAATTGAGAATTGAAATACTCATTTGAGAGTGATAGTCGTTTAGTTAGTAGTTATAGAGTGTAGTGTTACATATAGTTCATCATTGGTGGATTCCATTATTGGATATGAAACCTCTATCCCTTTATTACATATAAGAATTGCTCATTTATGGATTCAATTAAGTCTCTTCTTTGATTTTAATTAGTATAGATTCTCTTGGTTGAATTCAACTGGGAGGGTTTGGTATTCTTGCCAAGTTTGCTGATGAATTCATTACCAATTGGGTCTTGATTTTATTCTCATCCTTTTTATTCTCTTTTCATCTATTGATTTCTTGCTATTTTTAATTTCGCATATTTATTATTTGAATCCTTGTCTTCCACAAGCCGGATCATTATCATTTGGAATCAGAGCTTAGACTAAAGGATTGTCTATACAAATCTTAATTCTGGGTTCTTCAAATTACAAAAAATATAAAAATTTGAAAATTTCAAAAAAAAAACACAAAAATTTGGTGTTGTTTGATTTGAGTGAAATTGAGTATAGATTTGAGTTCCTAGAGGTCAAATCTTCCTAGATATAAAGTTTCAAGGTATTTGAAAGAGTTTGAAAAAATCACCATTGTCGAACTTGAAGGTTTTGAAGAACTTGAAAGTGGTCTTGTAGAAGAAGGGAGAATTAAAGCTTGAAATCTATTGAGCTTTGTTCTTCTAGTTAAGAAGATCTAGAATACAAAATTTGGGAGCATTATAAGTTGAATTGAAGGATCCACCATTGGAGGACTTTCAAGCTTTGAAAAACATAAAAGTCGGTTTTATTGATTTGGTGACCAATTTATCTAAATTTGTATTGATATTTGTTCTCTACATTTAGGAGATGATAGATCGGAAATTTGAAGTCAATTCGAGTTGAAATCGAGGTACATTGAATTTTGGGTGTTCTTGAACAATCTTCATAAATAAGAAGACTCACAAAAAGTCATTTGATCTAAAAAAATTCATGTTAAAAAGTGGAAAATTGTTGTTGAGGTCCAAATTTATTTTTTTTATCTTCCAAACTAATTAACATTAATTAATTGTCCTTACTTAACTGTTAGCTAGTTTTGTGTCCGTGTTTTTATTTTGTGCCAATTCTTTTTGTGTTTTTTTCATTTTATTTCGGTGATACTTCTTTGGTTCTTTTCTGTTTGCTTTGAGTCGTCCGTCTTTCAATTGACAAGAATCTATTCTTTCACAAAGAATTAGAAACCTTGTGAATTGATTGAGATAAGAGGTTCGTTGCCAACTTCGGAAGAACTCTAGAATGTGGTAAGGCTTGAGTGCAAATAAGAGTGACGTTAGGAGCTTTTATTACTAACCTTGTTTGCTCATTTTGTAGGTACAAGAGGAAACTTCTATTTCCACCCATGCATCCTAATCCCGAGGCAAATACAAGTATGAAAAATTCCAACGTAAAGTGGCAAACTTTTTGTCCAGAATCTAGTGAAGAAGATCACTTCGAATGAGAACATACGTTGGACGAAATATTTGAATGTTACAACTACATGGATGAAATGAAAGTGGAGCTAGCTTCTAGCACCCTTAAAGGGATTCTTATAAAGCATCGGGAGCATGAGAAGGTAAAGGGGCACCCAACTGATACTTGGAGTGACTTGAATAAATTATGAGGTGTTGCTTTTTCAATCCATATGGAAAGAAGGAGAAAACCAAGCTCATTCCGAAAAAGAAAGAATCAATACAAGAAGGGAACTCTATTCCAAGTGAAGCAAAAAACAAAAGTAAGAAATTAAAGGTTTGCCAAATCCTTGTCAAGAAATTCTTAGCACTTGTCCCAACTCTCATGAAATTGAGAGAGAAAAAATTGAGAGGGGTAAGGGAGAAAAAAGTGACAACTCTAGAGGAAAAATGAGAGGCTGTAAGGAGTGAGGTGAGAGAGTTGTCACAACCCCATTCTAACTCATGTAACTTTTCTTTCTTTTCTAATTGCCTTGATAATGATGAAGGCATTTTTTGAAAGAAAATTGAATGAGGAACCTCAAACATTGAAAGTTCATGAGGTCGTTGAAGGCTTCCCAAAGGAGAAAATGCGCTCTAAAGTTGAAAACCACGGTGAAGAAGATACTTTGTGTGAATGTCAAGGTAAAATAGCTAATATCTACTCTCCAAATATTTTGAATGAGCATGTTGACTTGAGTATGAGTGATAGATTACCCTTATATGAGATTAATGAGTCCTTACCATATGTTGAGCTTAATTTTCTAATGCCTGTTAACAATGTGGTTGATGTGGATGTTCCAATACTAGTTGATCCTTTTGATGACCGGATTGATTCTTCTCGTAAGGTCAATTTGTGTCCTCTTAGTGTTGATACTTGTGATACAAATGTTTGTGCATTATCATGTGATGGGATAACTCACACACTAGTTGATCATATGGATGACCAATTGATTCTTCTACCAAGATCGATTTGCGTCCAACTAGTGTGGATAATTATTTTGGTTAACTTGCTTGATGATAGTCCACTAGTTAAGGGAGTTTGTGATTTATTATACGAACCTCAACTTAGTGATAACCTTGACCTAGTTGATAATGTGAATGTATGTGAATATGAGTCATTTGATCTTACCTTGTTGACTTTTGATGCGACTCAAGGTTATGATAGTGTTATGTGCCACGTAGAGAGTCATGACGTTGATCATTTTGAGAGTGAACTTACATGCTTTCACTCACCAACTTTAGTGGATTATTCTTTCCTTAAGGATAATGTTTTATTTGATAATGACATGATTATTGATGGTGATGTGCATGGCTACTTGTCTTGTGGTGTGTTAGACGTAGCTGCATTTGGGGATTACAAAGTCTATAAGGATCCAATATGGAATGATGACGTTTTTTTCTATAATAAAGGTCTTTATTTAGGGAATGATAATACACTTACTGGGAAGAAGTATTTAAAGGAAAGGTGAAACTTGTTTATAAATTGCTACTTCTTCTTTGTGTGTTCAAAATCATAGTAGCATACTTGATCTTGTCCTTGAACCATAGTGAGGCTACATGTGAGGACACCATAGATGAAGTTATTTTGCATGAAACCTTCATTTACTATCTATTTGCATATGATGACGCTCATGTTGGTGTTTTCGGTACATCTTATGTTAAAAGGGGTTCTTATGGGGTAGATAGTAGTGATTTTTATCAAGATGTGTGGATATTATTCTCTTTTGACCTCGGGGAAGCTTTTTTTTTACTTGGTCATGGCACTACCTTGGAGGCGTTCTTGTTTGAAAATTGAGTATCAAATGTGTTTCATGTCTTCTAGAACCAATGTAGCATTGGATGCTTCATATTTCAAATCCATTGGTTTCTTTGCATTATCCTTATTTTATGATATTTGGAGGAATCAAATTCTTGATACTTCACATTTATGGATTTTATTCATGATAATCATTGATGTGTGGTTGTACCATAAGTTTATCCATTCTTGGAGTGAAGGTATAATGTTTTCCTTTTGTGTTAACCCTTATGCCTTGAGGACCATGTTTCGTACATCTTTTCTTGGTTTTTGTAAGGTTCTGATTTGAGGACGAATCTTTTTTAAGAAGGGGAGCATGATATGATCCGAAATGGCTCGAGGGTGATTATGAGGGCTAGGATTCGTGGAGGATATTTACCTCAAACTAATGATGATCCATGGAACACCTTCACCCTATTTTAGGTGCTTCAAGAGGCCTCAAGCAGGTATCTTCACACCACACAATCACTGATGACAAAGGGTGAGCCTTTGAAGGCCATTGTAGACCCATGTGTGAGGATGGTCAAGTTATGGAAGATAGAATGGAAGCCTTTAAAACCATCGACTACTTACGGATCAAGCTATGAGAGATGGCATGGATGATACGAGTTGACTTATGCTATTTGTGCAAAGAAAAGAGAGTGGTTATTCACGCAAAGGGGCTATACGTTAAATCCAAGCCATCATCCCTTCGAAGACTACCAAACAAGGAACTTAGGGATCGTTTGGTAGAGTGTATTGGAGAATATAATGCACGCATTAGCTTTGTGTATTAACAATACCTTGTTTGGTATACCTTTTCATCCTATGTATAACTAATGCAATACACCCTATTTGTTTTATGCTATGCATAACTAATACCTATCAAACTATGGTATTAGCAATGCAATGGATTTTAATGCATGCATTAGCATGGTTAAAGACACAATTGTCTATGAAGTCCCTCACTCAAAAAGTATAGTATGTAGGGTATATTTTGTAAATAACTAATTATTTTTAAAAATTATGCAATGCATATTATTTCTAATATACCAAACCTAATGGTGGATAAAAAATAATCTCTGCATAACTAATACAAGCATTATTCATACACCCGATTTATCATTATTCTTATACACTCTACCAAATGACTCCTTACTTCATTAAGGGTTGTTTTTGGTAATATCTAGCTAGTCTTCTTAGCCTAAGTAGTATTAAAACTACACTTGTTATTTTGTAGTTTAGTTTTGATGAATTTAGAATTGAAATACTTCTTTCAGAGTGATAGTTGTTTAGTTAGTACCTATAGAGTGTAGTGTTAGATATAGTTCATTATTGGTGGATCCCATTGTTGGATATGAAACCTTTATCCCTTGATTTTATATGGGAGTTGATCGTTTATGGATTCAATTGAGTCTCTTCTTTGATTTAAATTAGTATAGGTTCTCTTGGTTGAATTCAATTTGGAGGGTTTAGTATTCTTGTCAAGTTTGCCCATAAAATCATTACCAATTGGGTCTTGATTTTATTCTCATCCCCTTTTCTTCCATTCTCATCTATTAATTGCTTGCTATCTTTAATTCTGGGTATTTTTGTTTGAATCTGTGTCTTCCACAAGTTAGATCATTATCACCATGGAACAAATGGAAAGACATATTCTGACAGCAGAACCAGATAACTCTCTAGAGATATTTTGAAACCTTGACTATAGCTCAAATGTGGTTGATCAAGTCGGATGTAGTGATAATGCTGTGCTCATTGTTGAGCTCACAAATAGAAGGGTTAGGAATAGGCTTAGAAAGGCATTAGGAGAAGCTATCCCAATGCTAGAAAAAGAGATAAAGGAGAAAGAAAGACCCTCAACATTGAGGAGAATTCCTCACACAAGGGGACAAAAGAGAAAGGCTAAGGAAGAATTGCAAAAGGCAAAAACAGCTACAAAGAGAAGTAGGGCTCCTAAAGGAAAGACAGAACCATCTTCAGCATCAATGATGAAACCTACAGATGAGACAATTATAGAGGAAATAATTGATAAAGAAAGAAGAAGGAAGGAAAAAGTGGTTGTCACTCCAAAATCAAAATCCATTATTGTGAAGAAACATGTCCACAAACCTATTTCAACAAGAAAAGGCCACGTCAAGGTTGGTGGATGAGAAAACTGAAAGTGAGAAGGATGAGTTTATTGAAGACTTAGATTTCAAGGAAATTGATGATAACAATGAGTCTGAAGATATACAAAATCCTGCTAAGTGAAGAAAAATGATGATCACAAGGCAGGTTGTGTTCAAGGGAAGAGTGGTTACTAGGGATGGACGTCTTGAGATAGAAACACTACTAGGAAAGCTTCAGTGTCAAGGTGGAGTAATTTGTTCCTTCCTAGAGGAGAAAAGAGGAAGATGTATAAAGAAAAGGTTATTGAATTTTATGGAAATGCTACCTTCGATGGAGAGCAATTTGTCAGCACTATGCTGGGGGTCAAAATTATTCTGACTCTTCAAACCTTGGGAGATATTTTGAAGGTACCATTGAGGAGATGGGTAAAAAAAAAGGGCAGCTCGATGCACTAAGCTCCCTCTATGCACGAGGTCTCGGGAAGGGTCAGACCACAAGGGTCTATTATACGTAGACTTACCTCACATTTCTGTAAGAGGTTGTTTCTACGGCTTGAACCCATGACCTCCTAGTCACATGGCATCAACTTTACCAGTTACTCCAAGGCTCATCACTTGAAGGGGATGTGTAAAGTACATAAATAATTACTAGCCATCACTTGAAGGAATACATCTGCACTAGAAATCATAATGAAACTATATGGAAATGCAGAATTAATGGATCATAGGAGGGTGCAGATGAGAGAGATGCCCAAGTTGTTAAAGATGTACTTTACAATGGTTCATCGCATGATTATATTTCGCAAATAAGGAAGAGACTAGGCTAGATTTCTAGACATGGCATTAATAGAACTCCTTGATACTGAAGTGATAAAAAATATACATAGTCTCATGATTCAGCACATTCATAAGATCACTCTTCAGAAGATTAAAAATTATTAGTTGCCATATGGGTTCTAGCTGGCAGACATCTTTGAGCACTTCAAGGTATAAGTTATGGTATGGAAATATCAAACAATAAAGGATGTCATTGGTGTACAGAATAAGGGTATTTAATTAGCTCTAAATACAAAACCTTAGATACAAACCTTAAGGGATTTGCTTGTTGCCAAGGAGGCTGAGATTACGGAGTTGAAAGAAAAACATGAGAGTATTATTTACTCTCTTCATGTGAAGTATGGATGTGAGGAGGTAGCTCTTAAGCAAAAAATTGAGAGCCTACATGCATCCTTGGAGAAAGAGTCAGAATAAAACACCAAGGCTATCCAGAAACAGGTGTCTGTAGTGTCCAAAAATCCTACTTCATCCTCTAAGCCCACCTCTTATCCATCCATAGTTAGATCCCATAGCATGTGCTTTCCGTTTGTCCTAACTATTTTATTGCCATGTTATGTATATTTTGTTTGTTACTCAGTATTAATGATATGTATTGATGTAATGAAACTTGATCACTTTTATCCCAGTGCTAATTTTTATGCTTACACATATCCTAGTAGATTTAATGTGAGTTAGCTGCTCTGTTATACATATGTGCTAGCCCCTGCGGCTATGAGCTTAATATTGCATACAATGTTTTTAAGCATTTTACTCACATGATATAATTTGTTTAATGATACCAAAAGGGGGGAAGAAACTGTGTAATATGTGATTTAAGTACAGAGGGCTTTGAATTGGTAAATGATTTGGGTATTGGTGATATTCGGGTTGACCCAAAAATAGGTGAGGAAAATGGGATTCCCGGTTTATCGGCAAGGTAGGCAGTATGGTGGTTGAAGGCTATCTCGGGTGGCTTGGCTTAAAAGTGTGAGTTGGTATGTGGCTTGGCTTAAAAGCGTGAGTTGGTGTTTTGGGAGGTGATACCGAGAGTCTTGAGGGAAAGGGTGGTGGTTTGGTATTTTAGTGGAGCTAAGGTTGCGGAAATAACCTGAGGTAGTGAGGATCCGGTAGAAACGTTTGATAGGGAAGTTGGTGTGTTTGGTGGTATTTGCGTGGAGTTGCATTTGGTGTCGGATGAAATCCTTTTAGTGGAGATGGTAATGAGGTGTTATGGGAGGTAGAAAGGTAGAGGAACAAGTAATTGGAGCATGGATCGTATACGGATTGTTTCCAACAATCCGAGACATAAACCAAATCACAATTCGGTCGATATGGGTCCTTCGATGGTAACACAAAGAGTTAATTGCTCATGTGGGCTCTAAGATGTTGTGATCAATTTCACAAGGACTAGCTTGAGGTTTGCTCCTCGCAATGCTTAAGACTGACCTAGCAAGGGTGGTTCTCCCGGAGAACCAAGTGACCTTCCCAAAGGATCAACTAAGTATAACAATCCCGGATTGAAATGCTTATCTAAATTGAGTTAACACTCAAAATTTTCATTCAACAACAACTGATTGATACAATATCCTAAGGGCTACTTTTATAGTAAGATAAGGAACCTTCTAGAAAGAAAAACATAAAGACACAAACCTAGGACTACACGGCTAATGTGGGAACGGGGGAAAGGGAAATGGCATCGGCCGAGTAAGACTTTATGCCAAAGTACAATGTGTTCGACACTTCCCTTGATGGCACTTGAATGAGCTCTTTGGAGAGTGTGATATGCATGGCTCCTAGTCATTGGAGAAGAGAGCAAGTCGAGCAACTCTTCATCTTCCCAAATCGTGTATTATTGTTCCCCAAACCATGTATTGTTGTTCTCCATTTGAGGAAATCAATACACGGTTTGCTTACTTTGAAGACTACACTTCTAGATGGTACATTCTCTATTTGTTGCCGTGTATATGTCACCCTTTGGATGAGGACTCCCTCGGCCTAGTCACCGTCCCTCTTAAATATGACCTAAGGCATAGCTAAGGGTTATTGCATCCCTTTAATATGTCCTAACTAACTAACACTAAGATAGAAATTGAAAGATAAAAATTAAAGACAATAATTAAAATAAGGCTTTGGCCAAGACCAACAAGTAAGGCCGATTAAGCTCAATTCTCTTAGATGATTAAGTGTTGTCACCCAAGCCATTCCATACTCCATACACATTTAAGATATTATCCGCGTGTTGATGGTTAATCTTGGGCGATCTTGGAGTGCTACCCCTTGTCTTGATTTTAGGAATTAAGTATGGGGATTGATTTACATCATTATCCCCTTCTTTGGAAGAATTTGTCCTCAAATTCTTGGGGATCAAACACGAGGACAACTCTCTATCATATGATGTTGTATCCATGCTTTCATTTGGACTTGGCTTCCCGCTAGAATTTCCTTGAAGTTCAGCCAGCCACTTGAAGGGACTAGTATGCAAATATGTTTCCTACTGAATCAATGAATCGTAGGTCCACGGATGGTGATGTTCACCCTTTAATTCCTCCCCATGGACATCACAGTTTGCGGCCCTTGGCCCAGGTCGGCACTAATTTCGTGTTCCTTTTGAAGACGTTCTCCCACGGTTGTGTTAGGAGCATCAACATGCACGTGGACTCGGAATACCCGATGGTAAGAAATATCCACTCCATGGTCTCGGCTAATTTTTGAACTTCTGGACCAATCTTCTTATTTTTCTCTCGGGCTTCCTAGATCAACATATGCCCCACATAACTCCATAATCCACTTAGACTTATCAAGTTTTCTCTTGGGAACCATCGCTTGATCATCACTCAATGTTATCCTAGAAAGAAAATTCCAATACCCATCCCTTCTCGGTTCACGCCTCAAGACCAATATGAGAATCTTGTGATCGTAGGCACTACTGAACCAAGTGTCAATTCCTTCTTGGGTCAACATAATCGGTAGTGGCACCAACACGTTCCATAGTCTCCCCTTCTTTAGCTCTTCCTCTCCTCTTTGCCCCTCAATCAGGAGAGCCTCGAATTCAGCCTTACATTCTCTTGCATTTTGAAATTTCATCATTCTTACTTGGCTAGGTAAAAGAGATCGTAACCTAAAGTCCCTGTCATCTTTATGGAAGGAATATGTGTTGTCCTCCCTATCGTGCAATTTCCTTTGGTCGAATTGCCATGGCCTTCCCAACAATATGTGACACATATCCATCGGAAGGACATCGCACCACAATTCATCGACATATTCACCGTTATAGAAGTTGACACGGGATTGAGTTGCTATGGTGACCCTATTTCCTTTATTGACCCATTGAAGATAGTTAGGGTTAGGATGCATATGGGTTGGCAATCTCAACTCATCGATTATTCTGATGGAAATCATGTTGGCACTACTACCCCCGTGTATAATCATGTTGCATATTTTATTGTTCACCTTGCAACAGGTGTAGAATATCTTCTCCCTTTGAGTTTCTTTATGCTCCCCCAGTTGACTGTTTAATACGTGTTGGAGAATCAAACTCACGCCATCTTCCACAATGGTATCACTTTTTTTCAAAGTAGGGGCCATAGACTTGATGGATAGGTGGTGAACTCCATGAGATTATTTCCATGTCACGTGTAGCATCTCCCGCAGATGGTGGCATTTTTATGATAGCTTCTGTGCGCGCATCTCTTGCCAATTTCTTTACGGTCTCTTTTGGGGCCGCATCTTTAGCCTTGTCTTTTGCGAGGTCTTTCTTGCTGACTAATGAGTCTAAAAGACTCCCCTTCTTGGCTTCTTCTTCTATTCATTTCACATCAACTAATAAAGCCTTGGCCTTACGCTTCTCCACCCTTCGGACTCTCATGTCCTTCATTTCACTAGGCGATATAGACAATAACCGAATCTTTTTGCCATTACTCTGAAGAGAATAGCTATTCTGTTCCTCATTGTGTTGTGCATTGCAGTCAAGTTTCCATGGTTGGCTGAATAGGATATGGCAAGCATCCATCGGTAGGATGTCACACCAAATGCTATCTTCGTATCCTCAAATACGAAAACTAACAAGAGTTTGTTTTGCTACTCGTAGTTCTTCATCTTGGGTTGGACTTTGGATAATATATGGGCGGGGATGGTTGTGGGATGGTAGGTTCTATTTGGTTACCATATCTATTGAAACCGCATTCATACAATGTTTCTCATCAATATTCATGTTGCACACACGATCTTTCACCTTACAATGAGTATGAAAGAATTGTTCATTTTGCGCCTCCTCGTGTGTATCAAGTTGAATACTTAGGACATGTTGAGATATGGGAATTCCACATGTCTCCACATACTACTGATCATAGAATGGATTTATAAGAGAAGTATTGTCCTTTATCTCAGCGTGATACAATGGGTTAGTAACCAAGGCATGGTCTTGCCCTTTCTTTTGGCATTCCCCAGTTTGGTTTGCTACTTAGAAAAGATGTCCTCAACATCATGAGGTTCTTCCTTATCATGATTGGATCATCTTGTACAACCCTTGTAGAAGTGTTCTTACTCACGACATATCCCACAAGTTCCTTTCTTATTGCTTGCACGCGCTTTGTAAGTGTGTTACTTATGATCCTCCATAACTCTTGTTTAGTGTATGCCATAGTGTTGATGTGTGGGAAGGGAACGCTTGGCTATGATACAAAATTAATGTACGTATGGAGGGCCTTGATTTTGTAAGTAATACGGTTGTTGGTGAGATTTGGGTTGACCCGAAAATAGGTGAGAAAAATTGGGTTCTCAATTTATTAGCAAGGTAGGCAGTATGGTGGTTGAAGGCTGGTTTAGGTGGCTTGGCATAAAATCATGAGTTGGTGTTTTAGGAGGTGATCCCAAGAGTCTTGGGGAGAGGGTGGTGGTGGTGGTTTGTTATTTTAGTGGAGCTAAGGTTGTGGAAACAACCTAAGGCAGTGAGGGTCCGATAGAAACGTTTGATGGGGATGTTGGTGTGTTTGGTGGTATTTGCATGGAGTTGTGTTTGGCTTCGGATGGAGGCCTTTTAGTGGAGATGGTAATGAGGTGTTATGGGAGGTATAAAGGTGGAGGAATAAGTAATTGGAGCACAGATTATACGGATAGTTGGAAACAATCCAAGACATAAACCAAGTCACAATTCAGTCGATATGGGTCCTTGGATGGTAACACGAGGAGTTAATTGCTCGTGTGGGCTCTCAGATGTTGTGATCATTTCACAAGGACTAGTTTGAGGTTTTCTGCTCATAATGCTCAAGACTAACCTAGCAAGGGTGATCGAAACCTTTGACACAATGGTGGTTCTCGCGGAGAACCAAGCGACCCTCCTGGAGAATCAACTAAGTATAACAATCCCGGATTGAAGTGCTTAGCTAAATTTAGTTAACACTCAAGTTTTTCATTCAACAACAACTGATTAATACAATATCCTAAGGGCTCCTTTTATAGTAAGATAAGGAACCTTCTAGAAAGACAAACATAAAGACACAAACTTAGGACTACACGACTAAGGTGGGAACGGGAAAGGGCATCGGCCGAGTGAGACTTAATGACCAAGTACAATATGTTCTAGACTTCCCTTGATGGCACTTGAATGAGCTCTTTGGAGAGTGTGAAATGCATGACCCCTGGTCGTTGGAGAAGAGAGCAAGTCGAGCAACTCTTCGTCTTCCCAAACCGTGTATTGTTGTTCCCTAAACATGTATTGTTGTTCTCCCTTTGAGGAAATTATACACGATTTTATTACTTTGAGGACCACACTTCTAGCTTGTTTCCATGTACATGTCACCCTTTGGATGAGGACTCACTCGTCCCTCTTAAATGTGTCCTAAGGTGTAGCTAAGGGTTATTGAATCCCTTTAATATGTCCTAACTAACTAACACTAAGCTAGGAATTGAAAGATAAAAATTAAAGACAATAATTAAAACAAGGCCTCGGCCAAGACCAACAAGTAAGGCCGATTAAGTTCAATTCTCTTAGATGATTAATTGTTGTCACCCAAGCCATTCCATACTCAATACACCTTCAAGCTATTATCCATGTTTTGATGGTTAATCTTGGGTGATCTAGGAGTCCTACCCATTGTCTTGATTTGAGGAATTAAGTGTGGGGATTGATTTACATCAATATGTGTAAACCATGTATGCTAACATGGTTCATCCTAGTGGTGTTAGGTTCAATGTTTTTGGATTTTGCATAATCAAAATAGGGTTATACAAAGTTTATACAAGAATAGGTTTGTTATCATCAAAAAAGGGGAACTTGTCGGCATTAGCAAGAATGACAAGTGTTAGTTTTGATGATGGACAAAGAGAATGCACAAGGTGTATGAACCAGGTCTATGGAATTGTTTAATCATGGAAATAGATTCAAGTTATAATAGAGAGGTGAATCAGCCAATATAGAGTATATCAATGTTGAATAGAGCAAATGATATGTTCTATCATTTCATCTGAAATAATCATCAAGTATAACGGGTGAATGAGCTGCATGGTAGAATGAAGGAGAAGAGGTAAATAGACTAATTAAAGAGTTGTAGACAAAGTACATGAAACAGGTCTGTCAACATGTTCCATCAAACATCTCAGAAGCATGTCAGAGTTGGATGTTGTGTCTACGAGAGGAGATCTATGGAACAAGAATGTGAACATGTTCAAGCTCCGAATACTCAGAGGCTGGAGTACTAGGTGGTTGAACCAAGTCCAACAATATGTTCTAAACAAATCCTGTAGCACCTAGCATTTGTGTGTCTTTATGGTAAAGACTTAGTTTCCCAGGCAGCAGGATTTTATGCGATATTAATTAGGATTTTGGACCATACTTATCAAGATATTTCAGAGTCCTACAAGGAAACTAAATATATCAGAAGGTGTAAGACTTCCAATCAACCTCAAAACCCTATTCTACCTTGATTGGCCGTATCAAGTAGGGTTTTGGTCAGCCGCAAAGAAGTCTTATTTCTATATATAACAAGTCATACCATGAAGAAAGTCACGCAATCACAAAGAGAGAATTCAGAATACTGAGCGAGAAACTATCAATGCGATATTGAGAATTTTGATTCCAGAGTTGCGATCCTAATACAACAAAGAAGATTGAAGGAATTGTTCTACTAAATAATATTTTCGAGTTCTGAAGTCTAGAATCTTGTATTAGGTTTTATTTATCAAGTTGTATCTTTATCCATTTTTCATAGAAGAAAATGGTATAGGTATAAAGACGTTGTAAATTCAACTTCAAGTTAGAGTTTAACTTAAAGGTTGCTTGCTAGTCGGGGTAGATTAGTAAGATAGGAATTAAAGTCTAGTTCCTATGTTACATAGTGGTAACTTGAATTTGCAGAGTCTCATCATTCTAGTGGAGTTGGGGATGAATCATATAGAGGTATAGATCATGGTTTTTACTGCCCTTGTGAGCCAGGTGGTTTTGCACGTAAAAGTGTTGTGTCCTTTACATTGCTATTCTTTATTATTTCGTAGATGCTATGGACATAATAGGTAGTGTGATGTGTTTTATCCGATGGGAAAAAATTAGGTTTCACCTAGAATAAGAATTCAATGGGTGCAGAATAACAATGATAATGGGCTTGCAGCTTAATATGAATAAGAAGATTATTTCTAAAATCTTTATTAATATAAAGTTGTTAGCTAGGTAAAAGGGAGGAGAGTTTACTCCGGGTATATGTATAGTGGTTTAAGATATAGATTTGTCACACCCCAGCCTTGGGGGGTGTGGCCGGCACCCGATACCTTAATGGCCAGAGCGTACCACTTGTGAAACATAACCTGAACGTATGATTGTCTGGACTGACAAGGCCTCAGAATGACAATCTTAATATAATCTGAATAAATCAACTTGTAAAGGATGACAACCAACCATACATGTACTTATACAAGGCCAACAAGGCCACAGTAAACATCAATAGATTGATAGAAAGCCTGACAAGGCCATACTAAACCACTGTACATAATAATCAAGTCTACAAGCCTCTAAGAGTAACATAACATAACATAAAGTCGGGATAGGGCCCCGCCATACCAATACATGTACATAAACCATACCGACTCAAACTAGCACCTCTGGAACAAGTGGAGTGTGTCAACACCACAGCTGAACTGAAAAACCCACTGATGGGGGTAATTAATCTGTGTACCTGGACATGCGGGCACAAAACACAGTGTCCCCCAACAAAAGAGACGTCAGTACGAAAGATGTACTAAATATATAAGGCAGTAAGAGCATAATTAAGACATCAATGTAGAAGAGTCAAGAAAGATCAACCTGTAACTTTAAACCGCAATTGAGGGCGTGTAATATGCATGCTTTCCTTTAATAACTTATACGTACGTATATATATATATATATATATAGGACACACATTGGGGCTATCTCATCATCATTAAGTCGCTCTCTGGGGCTATCATCATCATAAACTACCCAACTATAGTGGTGTGCACATATAAGTGCCTTCTAGTCGACTATAGTGCGGCTCGGTGTCATATATATATATATATATATATATATATATATATATATATATATATGATGCATAAAAGGACTCGGAAGAACCTCATGAACACGATCGGAGTGACATAAGGTCATTACTTGTCGACATTCATTATGTAACTAATATTTATATTTATATTTATATATATATATATATATATATATATATATATATATATATATATATCAATTGTCATGAAACCAACAAGAACCATAAGACAATATATAATCAGAGATACTATCAAGTGCAGAAAATACTATCGAGAAGGGAAAAACAAGAGTCATGAAATACTTCAATAGGAAGGAAAGACATTTTCTCATTAAAATCTTAAGACTAGAGCACCTTTTGGAAGGACATTCATTCTCGTTACAGTCATACATGAGTCATGCCAAAAAGAAGGAAGAGTTAGCCTTAACAAACCTTTGTCATTTACTTAACCAAATGGCATCGGTTAAGCCCGTTAGTACTTTAATATACAACAAACAATAAGGGACCGTTGTTAAGCTTACAAAATCTAGAATTCAACACAAACTAGCGACTAGCTCGTCTAAGAAAATTTGGATAACACCTTCCCTTATTCTTTTCACTTGCCTCAAATCAAACAACTAGACCAATATGTCCAGAATGTCAACAAGCATATTACATCAAAATTCAACCTTATCCATCACAATACATCACCAAAATAGTCCACACTATATCACACAACAACCAAGTGCTAACTTGCACTTTTCCATCCATACAACTTAGCTAGAACATAAATACAGTTCAATAATGAAAACCATAACATACTCAAGTTATACCTACTGATTTTTAACCATAACACACTATAGAAATGACCTCATAACTATCCAACAAGTTGCAGCAACCTATAACTCATTTCAGGCCATTTCTTTACAAGTTCTTATTTTCACAAGTGGAAGTTCAACTATGAGAATGAGAATGAAAATCACCTCACAATACTGACATCAGCCTTGTCTTGAGCCTTTTTTGCCTTAAAATAACTTTCTAATCCACCATAAGAACCAGAAAGAGGAACTCGCAATCACCTCAGAAGTTTCATCACTCAAATCACTTCGTAAACTTTGATTTTATCTAGGGTTTGGGCTGACCAATTCTTGGAGAGAATTTCATGGCTTTTCTTAGGTGTTATGATCTGAAGATGATGAGAAGAGATGAGATAAGTGTGAAATATTCCCCTTAAAAGGGAGTCCTTGGCTGACTCATCGTATCCCTTTATGGGAGGTTTAATCTTGGCCTTTCCTTTAGTAAGTAGGTGACACCTACTTTTAACCTACTTGCTTAATTTATAGGTGTCACATTCTTCCCCTATTCATTTAAATAGGTATTTCATCCTCATTTAATAATCATGACATGTAAGTAAGCAGCAAAATCTAGTAGGACATGTAAGTAAGCAGCTCAAACAAGTAGGACAGGTAAGCAAGCAGTTCGGTTTTTATTTTCCCGAAATCTCATTTCATACTTATAAGTGCATTCGTCAACCTCACCTTAGGCGTACATATTTTGAATGATAATAAGGGACGTTACATCTCATTCCATGTCTCATTCACCTTAACCAATATAGAGCGGTTTCACCCTCTTCGAGCTTACGTTAAATAATTTATGATGACAATGACGTATGAAGTATGGGTGTAACATCCTTCCCCATTAGGAACATTCATCCTTGAATGTGGGGGCATACACAAGTATACAAACAACCCTTGTGACTTTTTGAAAATTTTGACATAATCTCCCCTATAGATAGGGCTATCCGCATCCTTGTGAATAAGTAGAAGATATCCAAACTTTCCTAATAAGGCCACAAGCATGATATATATATATATATATTATAGGACCTCACACAGTCATCAACATTAAGTTTAACATTTTGGAATAGGAACTCATCTCATAACCAATACATCAGCTCTTAGTCATGCGATTCTTTACTCAGAGTATCTGCTAATCATAAAAATGAAGGGTTAGTGTCAAGTCCCACATTTTCATAAGAAGAATCCCAATCATATCATAGTCGTGTAAAGTCTTTGGCTTAAAACAATTGACAGTACTTTATACTTCACGTTTTCTTCTTCGTACATCATTTCTTTTGCATTCTTTCTTTACCATACAACCTTTTAACGGAGGCTATCATATTTAGTACGTGACTTGTAGATTTGTCGATCTTATAAAGGTAATAGGAATTTATTCACACGATAGGTCCTTTATAGCTTATACATAATCAATGGGTATGAGCCGACAAAGATTTCCCCAACATACCTTCTTATCATCAGAAAATAGAAAACTGTGGATAAACATTAACTTTTAGGTATGTCCAACTTGTAAACCACTTGGCCTTTTAGTTAAATTATGCGATACTATCAAATATACCGCAACTAGGGTCTCCTTTTCTTCCCAAATCTTATCACGTCCCTCATAGGCGAACTCCTTAAGAATTATCCAATTATCAACTTGGAACTCTAAGTCTTGTCATCACATATCTAGATACGACTCTGAGCCATTCATGTTTGTTCTTAAATAAATTCATTCTCTTTACGACTTGGTGCATTAAGTTACATCCCATTAACTCTGGATTATTTTCTTCTAACCCTTTGATAAGAGTTCTACATATCCTCTCATACAGAGCCCCATATAGTACCATTCAAATGCTTAGTACGCAAACTTACTAGGAGGTAGGTTGTCATCCTAACTTCCTTTGGAATTCAATACACAAGTTCATAGTACATCCTCGAGCGTCTGAGTGAAAACTTAGCTATGAGTTGACCATTCTTGTTATAGCAACAGAGAGGTCATGAAGGCAAACAATTTTCTTAACGTACAATCTCATGTAGTCCTCAACTGTATAGATAGTTCGTAGTAAAAATCCATTTTAGTCATTTCCCATTTTCACAGCGGTTCTCAATGTCCTGACTAGCTCACCAGGCTTCAGGTGGTCATTCCTTACTTGTTAACTTTTATTTCATTGGCCATAACCTCTGTAAGGATATTTCTCATATCGATCCGTTAACATCCATTTAACATCATGATGCCTCTCAGTAGATCCTTGATATATAAGATAGCGGCAATAATATACCTTTGTCGTAATTTGGCCACGTAGCCCCACTACATTGGGTGTATACAATTGTCCCTACCATTTGAGTGTCCATCTCCAATTAAGCTCGAAGGTAGTGATTCTCCTTTGCTAAATACCTTTACTGGTTTTGCCTAAAAATTTTATCTTTATCCTAACGTTCCTTATCTTCCAATATGGGGGATGACTATGCGGAGTCCTAAACATAAGGTTACCATCATCGGAATTAACTAATCAGACTTCTACTTGGATAAAAGATGCATTCATTGGGTTGACTTATTTCTTTAGCATCTATAATAGTTCAAGCCGTCTGCGGTGGATGACTCTATTGTTAACTTAGGTCTGCTTACTAAATGATGTGCTGGAAACTCTTATGGTCTATAGTATCTCAATCCAAACATTCTATAGATAATGTCATTGAATCTGAAGTGTATTTTTATAGCAATTAACTCCCATTCATGGTCTAAGAAGAACATTTTCCGTACTTTTCTCATTACTTATTATTATAACCAACTTATTTTCCTTGTTCCTTTTTGATACATTCATTCATTTCTCCTCTATCACATTCCATTTATTCTGAAATGTTCTGGTATATATATGTAATCTCAACAGTGCTCATAATTCCAATTTTCGATGTTATTATCCTATAAAGGGTGAGTCATTAACCATTTCCCTCATTGGGTATGTATAGGATCTTGAAGAATTCGATGTTACATGGCGTTGGTCTACCGAATCCAAATTTGAAAGTTATACTTAGATTAGAATTTATTCACTTGCCTCATGGCTAACACTTTCCGCTAGTGGTGTTTTCGGAAAGATATTTCCTTGATCTAGTTAAGTTATAAGTGTATTACATTGTCTATCTCGAAGAACCTTTATTCAATTTAAAATGCTCATCATCATCTTTATTTATCTATCACCTCATGTTCGTTCTAATATCGTTATCTCTTAACACATCTATTTAATGTATTATTATTTATCCTTAGGCTCATTGGCCCCTTTTCAATCCTTTATATATTTGTATCGAGCTTTACTCACTGTCACTTCCGTTTACGTACTTTCTAAGAGTCACAACTGCATATATTGCAGAACCGATACTTTGCATGTTTAGCTCCATTTCATGGCATTACATGATCCAATGACTCATCTAAGTTTCCTTAGTTATAATTAGGTCTTTCATCAACCAATTACTTCAATCGCCCAACCTTTACATTTCCATTTCGAGTTCCTTAGTGGAGGTCTCTTGTCTTTAATGTACTTGTCCTACTAACGTTTGGAACATCGGAGGTCTGGCATCTTTAGGTGAAGAGTCCTTACTGCCCCTTCTCTACCATTAGTCCTTACACTGTTCCAGAGTAATCACGCCTTTGTGAAACTTGTACAACTGCAATCTCATTAACTCTTATCCTTCTTTGTCGTAATCCTTCTGCCTTGATATTCATCATACTATTCCATTTGCACTTATTGACTATATTTGTATTTCCTACAATCACCCTTCAGTCGTCCTGAAGTTCTCATCATCACTTGCCTCCAATAAGTTATTCTTATTTAACATGTTTTAGAGTTATAACGTGTCGCACAAATAATCTAAAGATCTTATTAGTCCAATTCCCATAGCATGTTTTAGCTTACTAATATCAATATATATACAACTCTCAATGACATGCGGTATGGCTTCTTTAAGTATGGGCGAGGTTTTTAGGTCAACTCATATTCTATGAACACGCTGATCCTTATAACCAACTTGGGATCACCATTCTAGGTACGTCACTTTATGTGATCTTCTTAAACATATCAATGATCAATCTCGCATGAGTCGATCTTGGTAATCCATTCTGATTAATGATATCTTGGGGTCATACTCAATATATTCTAGGCAAGACGTTACAATTTTAGTCGCACGTGTATAGCTTATTCCCCTATTCTAATCAATGAAGCTCACCGTGAAACGGGTAGATTCTTATGGACTGCTAAACTTTACAATGATTCTTTATACATTTCATCTTTACAACTTATCTTCATCTTACCATTTTCCCATAAAACTTGGGCTTTCATACAACCATCGGGGTAACATAATATCACAGGTTTGGGTCTTATCTAGCATAGTCATTCGGAAGGAGAAAACATGTTACACACTTCATCAACATGGTAGGTACGGACATCCATATCCTTTTACTATACTAACATATATATGTTTTTCTAACTATCATTTAGGCTGGAAGCCCATTTTATGTCTTACACTTACATCCATAACTTTCCCTTATTGGAATATCTTATCTCACAACCATAAAACCAATCTCCAATATGGGTTCAATACTCTTAAACATAAAACAGGTCAATATTAAGCCTACAAGAGATAGATATGTCGAGAATGAAAACAATAGCATACCTGCATCCAGTAGATCACCTCAAACAACATTGGAACTCGAGCCTCCATCTTCTCTCTTACCCTTACCTTTGCGTATCAACCTAGGACACTTATGAACTCGTTTTCCTTGGATGCCACACTAATAACAACTTCATGTACCTTTGTGACATAGTCCGGCATTCATTCGACCATACTGACTATAAAGTGGCCAGGGTGTTCTCACTCGACCTGTACCACTTTGATGTCTGTGAACCCTATCTCGGCCTTATCCGAGAACTTTGATCATATATAATCTGTCGTAAAGGTCTAGCGTGCTGACCATACCATGACATCTCATAACCACTTCATAGTTCTCTATAATCACCAACTATCCTGGCCCTCTTGGCCTACTCTGTAACATCTCATACTTCTTATCATGTATACGACTAAATTGAAGTAGACAAACTTACTTGAATATGGAAGAATGAGGTTATAGTGTCCAAGTGTATGTATTATGTTAAGCCTAGTCAAAGTAAATGAGATTCATAAACGAATAAGATGTCGGAAAAAGGTAGATGACCTACTATTCTCACACGTCCTACTTGCTTGCACATCCTATTTTCTTACACATCCTAGTTATTTAACATCCTACTTGTTAAACGAGGATGATGCACATGTTTAGAGATAATTAGTAAACTACTTGCTCAAGTAAGTGACAAGTAGGTGACCCACCTACTTGAAATAAGAGGCCCAAATTAAAAGGGCAATGAGAGGCCCAAATTAAAGTGCATAAGTGGCCCAATCTGAAAGGATAAAGTGAGGCCCATTAGGAGCAAAGGTAAGGTCGGACATAGGGGTGTTTTAAGACCAATATCTGGTCATTTATCTATATCCTCATAAGAAAATACATTCAGAAACTCCTCTCTTTCTCTCCCAGCACAGCCAGCTATTTCTTTCTTTCTCACAGGGTTCTAAGTAGAAAAGCTTCAAGTTTATTCCCTCTCCCATGGTGTGAAAGTATTTCTATGTGATTTATCTTCTCTCTTAAGCTCTCAAAACGTTTTTTACACCAAACAATCAATAAAATTAGCCCTCTACTCCAAGGTTAAGGTATGAAGATCAAGTCTAAAGCTTAGGTTATCTTTCCTACTGTCACATACTTTTTGTGTTGATTTGTCTTTCCTATTCTAGTTATTTGGGGAAAGTTAAAAGGCAGAAAGTTGAGGAAAAGTAAGGAATTGTACAGAAAGGTAAGATTTCTCCCTTTCCCCATGTGTATGACTTAGTTTAAGCTCTAGATGTGTTGAGTTGTTACAAGTTGGTGGTTGGATGTTCCAGGTGAGTTACTGGACATGTCATGAATGTTGCGGTTGATTTGATTGTATAAAAGTGCTAGAGATGTAGTTGTTGACTATTTTTGTTGTTGTTTTGAACTTGAGAAAAGTAAAACAAACAAGGGAGATGTTGTCCGATTTATCATAAAATGAGCTTGTCGCTCATTTGCTAGTTTGTAAGTTGAGATTGATTGATGTAGTTGAGTTACTAGATGTGTGGTATAGTATATTGGGATTGCTTTTGGTGTGTGCATGTGCTGGAAGTATTAGCATGTTTTATATAAGTTAGTTTGATGATTTAAATATGCTTAGAAGATACAAGTTGTGTGTTGAATGACTAGATAATGTGGTTGAAGTGTTGATTGTGCTATATAGTGTGTTGGGACTGGTTTGGTGGTAAATTTGGGTGGTTTTGTTATATGAAGGGGCTGGAGATGTTTATGTATGTGTTTATATGTTGATTTAGGAAGTTTCACGGATTGGAAGGGAGCTAGGTGAAGATATATGTTATAGAAGCTTGTATATTGTTTGTCATTCATCAGTTAGTTCTAGAGTTTCTGATTGCAAAAAGTAGTATTATCTCCTTATTGTAGTTGATGGTAAAAGGAGGATGAGTTCTTCATTGGTATCCGAGGGCAGAAGTTAAAGGTACGTAAGGCTATTTTATCTACTCGCCACTACGGCATGATATACGACATTTGCTTCTTATGTAAACCATGAAGTTTAAAGCATCCAAGTGTAGTAGTTCCATGTTGCAAGTGTCATGAATCTATTAAGTAACGCTATGTGTCTGTAATCAGTTGGTATTCAAGTATTTACTCCCAAGACTCGAGTTCTTAGTTGCTATGGTGGGATTGGAATTCCCCTTAAGTATGATGATGTTGTTAGCACACAAAGTGAAATAAAAGAGATGTTATGTGCCCACACCTAGTCGTTACTCAAGCATACATCTCATAAATTAAGTTACGAGTTTTCACGAAGAGGATAGAGTTTTACCCTTAGGTGGGACCGCACTAGTAACCTATAGAGTACGATTCCAAAACAGAATTCTAGAGGTGCTCTACATATGCATTTCATAGTTTCATGTACTCCATGTTTGGTGCCGCCTCCATAATACGAGTTTCATATATCTATTAGAAATCTTTTACTCTTTTTAGAAAGTGTATATGAGCCACTACGACTCCCTCATAAGACTCTCGATAGCATAGCGACAGTTAGTAAGAGTTGCTCCACTCATATGTTTAATAGCTTCATAGATGTCCTAATTGGTATTTACCCAATGAATTGAGTTTCATAAGTGTATTAGTAACCAAGTTTTTCTATGAGAGAGTAAGTATGAACCATAGTGGCACCCTCAAAAGAACTCCCGTAGCATGACAACTAGTTGATGACAAAAGGGGAGCCTTGCATATTGATAGTATTGTATGTTCTAGTGACCAGTAGCAACCAGTGAAAAGGATTTACTAGTTCATGACTACTAGTTTACAATGAGATGGGAACCTTACTTGTTAACGAAGGTGATAACCTATAAGTATAAATGAAGAAGTTATAGCAGGTTGTCTAGGATAACTATGTTTAGAATGACTTTAAGACGACTCTCAGATAATAGTTGCAGGATCATAGATCTAAGGTTAAGGTATGATAGGTACGGGACTACACTATGTTGCCTAATGTAGATGATATCTCACGGCTAAGGTCTAAGTAAATGTTGTGGCGGTGTAGAGCATAAGGTAAGATGAATCACATAAGTAGTTCATATGTTTGTCGATGGTTTATAGGTCCTAATGAAGATGAATTATGTGGATGGGTTTTATATTATTGTCAATGGATTATATGTCGTTAATTAAAATGAATGATATCAGCAATATCCAAATTACCATTATCGGATTGCAGTATCTTACTTAAGATAAATTAGGTGTTGGCTTCCAGAGTATCACTAATGGATGATAGATTGATACGTAAGGTGAATTATATGATAGCTAAGTTAATATAAACGTTATAGCATTCTTGAGGATAAGACATTATAGGGAGTTAGAATACAGGTTTTGGAAGAACCAATAAGGAATATAGTAAAGTGAGTGTGTATGTCCATCTTGCATTTAGCAAGATAAAGTCCTATAAGATGTTCCCTTCCTATTTGAGTTCCTAGGAGTAAATTATCATGACTCTCTTGTTCATGCTCAGGTGTTCCTTTCACGTGATGTCAATTCTATAGTAACAAGTCATTATATAGTTAAGAGTTCAGATGATCGTTAAGGAGTTATATAATGTAATGTAAGAAAAATTATGTCGTAAACATCCAGATTTCCATTGTTGGGGTATAGAGCTTCTTTTAAGATAAACCACATTGACGTAAAAGATCATAGTCTATCCAAGGTAGAATGGTCCATAAGACTAGTTAATGGTTTTTGAAGGTGTCATAACAGGGTCATAGAATAGTAGGTATATTCCTATCGTATCCAGCGACATAAAGTTTTATCATTTGATTATTTCCTTTAATGTGAGTTCCAAAGAATGAAGTATCGCAGGTCTTCTACTTCTACAAAGTTGTTCCCCCTGTGTGATGTTATTTGTGTCGTATCAAGTCCTCGAGTAATCCAACATTCATTTTTACAAATCTCAAATGTTTCAAAGGTTCGTAGGTAAAAGAAAGCATCATAGAGCAGTAAGTATGTTAAGGCTATTGTTCCTTATTTTGGCATGATCAGAATGAAATGAACGTAAACGAACAATATCCATAACGGATCCACTCTTAGATATGTTAGTGGCTGATGTTCTTGACTTCTATATAATGATAGTGATCTTCTTATGGCTTGTTTATTCTTCAAAGTAAGTTATGTTGATGATGTTAGTTCCATAATATTAATTAGAGAAACAACGACCTTATGTCACTCCGATAGACTCAGAGTCTCTTAGTATCATTCATGCATTATATACATGTATATACCATAACCTCACAAGCATTATATAGGCCATGCTATATGATATGTATATGGGGTATGGGAAAGGTTATGGCGTTATATATGCACCACCACCTGATCAGCTGGTTATATGATGATGATTATGCCCACAGAGGCTGTTATGGTAAGGAAAATGCCCAATGAGCCCAATGGTGTTATATATACATATATATGTACAACGGTGTATATACGCATATATAGTATGCATGTGCATATCATGGCCCTCAGTGGCAATTCAGAGTTTCAGGTTGATTCTTCACTATCTCTCCTTACAGTTGATGTTCTTTCATATGATTATTTCATTATACCTTACGTATTCAGTACAATCTCTCTGTACTGACATCCTCTTTATCAGGGGCGCTGCATTTGTTATATTTCACACTACAAATCCAATTGTACAGGTTGGCAGACTGGTTTTCTAGATAGTGCAAATCATCAGCGGAAGAGTTGCAGGCTCCAATTTCACCTGGAGCCAAGTTATGTCTAGTAGTTGCATTAATGTTAGAGTATGGGTAGCTTTGGGCCTTGTCCTAGCACTTGTATTAGTCATTCAATAATAGGTACTCATAGAGGCTTCATAGACAGAGTCAGTAGGTTATTTTATATTTAATTGCATACCATGGGCCATTGGCCACGTTCATGTACAAAAATGTTTTGGTCACAGAATTTATTTGTGTTACAAGTTATGTCATTTACTCTATTACCAAATCACAGTAGATGCATGTAGAGTATGGTTCATCGACCAAAACTTGTCCTTTTTGGTGGATTAATTTGGGCCCTTCCTTTTAGCAAGTAGGTGACACACTTACTTGTCACCTGCTTGCTTCATTAATAGGTGTCACATGTTGCCCTTATTCACTTAGACATGTGTCTCATCCTCGTTAATAATCATGACACGTGTTAAGTAGCTCATGTTGGTCGGATGGGTGAGAAAGTAGCTCAAGCAAGTAGGACGGTAAGCAAGTAGCTCAATTTTATGTATCCAATATCCCGTTGTTTTTCAAGTCTCATTCACCTTAACTTAATTAAGATTCCGATAAACCTTCCTTAACTTTGTAGGTGGATTTCATCCTTTATAAGCTCACGTAAGATATCTTATAATGACAATAACATATGAAGTACATGGTATAACAATAGGTATGTCTAATATCGTATAACCTCGAAGATAATCCTGATGTCCAAGACTAGGAGGACTAACATACAACGAATCTCAACATACGAAACTATGAGGTGTAACGCCCAGCCTACCCATCATGTTTATATAAACATAAGACTCCAAAAATCTGGTCTTGGTAACTTTGGATGAAATGGAGCTTACCAATTAAGCTGGAACTCAGTAACGTTTACTGAGATGGCCTGTCTACCTGTCTATCAGGACCTGCAGGCCGGAAATGCAGCACCCCTAGCAAAGGGACGTTAATACAAAACAATGTTCCGAGTATGTAAGGCAATTGAGTAACTAAAACTGAACTGATATACATAATATACTGAATGTAATCTTAGGAGTCAATGATAATCTGGAAGTATACTTACATGTCTCTAACTCATATCATATAAGTAATACTGATATAAACTACCCTACCTCATATAGGGTTTGGTGCGTAAATGTATAGCCTTGTAAGCACCAATATAGCCCCATAGGCATCTGTATATCTCGATAGGCATTTATATAGCCTCACAGGCAAGACACACATGTTTCTAGCTCTGTAGTCATATATTAATATTGTAAATGACTTATATACATTCTCCAATTCTCAGCTAGACTGGAACAATGCTAAAATGAATAGAAATTCCCGAAAAAGGATAACAATGTCATAAGTAAGATGAAATAACACAACATGAAATCTTTACGAGTGACTCTTCTTTGGTATACTATGCTTGGAACTCATTTAGTTATAGATTTATGCCATTGAAAGAAGGGAAATAGCCGTTACATACCTTAGCAGCAAGATCTTATTATTGTCGAGGACAATCTCCTCTACACTTCAACTTAAGGAGTCACAACTAAGGACCATATGTTCCTATTTATACAATCTCATAAGAACATGACCAAGACTTAATCATCGGAACAAAACATATATGATATCTCATCCCCTTGAACTTCTTATAAGAGAGATGTAACCTATGGAATCATACCAGAAATAAAGAAGGACAACTGTTATATACCTCTAAGACTACCTTCAAATGAAGATAATGGAAATCAACATCTTTCACAATTTAAGATACAACAAGGAAGACAATACCACTATCAGTATAGAGGGTCATAACAATTAGCCGACAAATGACAATCTTCTCTATACAAGATTATATGATGTGTATGTTCGCCTAACCCTTTTCTATTCCTCATATAACAACACAACACATGAATACCAATATCTCTATATTTTCAGCATCTTCTTACACCAAGAGCAGTCCTAACATACTATATAATAACTCATCAATTTTCTTACCATATTCAACCTTAAAACTATACCATTTGTATGCGTCTAAGGCTCAAACTACTCAAACACATAAAGAGGAAAGAGATTCTTACCTTAATCAACAAGATCCAGCTCCTACACACCTTACTTCAACTTGAAGGAACCTCCATCTCAACCACAACATGAAATATCTAAGCTTGCACGTGTACTATGTACTTTTCGAGGGATGATTCACCCTGGAATCTTGTAGATCTCTTCTAAGATGACGGAGGAACAAGTAGAGAGAGTTAGGGATCTTAGGAGGTCTGTTTAGGTGTGAAAATGAGAAAAATATATGCTGCCACCCCTTTTAAAATACATAGAACCACCCACCACCCTAGTTCATGGTGGGATTGTCAGACTGTCAATAAGTTTCCTGGTTTGTTCTTCTGCCGTAACTGGGGTCTACTCTCTAGGGCTTTCGTAAAACATACATAACTTCTAATACAGAGCTTCGATTGGCAAATGGTTTAATATGTTAGAAACTAGACTCGATGAACTTGTATTTAGATAGTTAATGCACCTTATAACTCTTTATATATTAAGAGAAAAGCTAAGGAGAAACTGACTCATATATTAAAGAACATATGAATGTAACTTGCGATGACCTTTGCCGATTTTTTATTTTAAACTTGCTTGACTTCAAAACTTATTATATGACTATAATACACTCCAAATGCCTCACGACACGAAGAAGGAAAAGTACGCTAGTATCACACGATTGTTGAAGGGAAAACCACATCCAAATCTTGTTAGTTTTCACTCTTTAAGACATTACCTTAACACTCGTTATAAGTCATTACTATACTTATACAAGCCCTTAAACTCATCAGATCCATCCTAACTCAAAATGATGTAACCTATTGTGAAGACTCGAGGCATTTCAAGTGACATCTGGCCCCAATTTTAGTAAAGTTATGAACGTAACTTGCTTTAACTTTTGTTGAGTTTTGATTTAAAAATTACTTGACTTCAAAACTTATCATAAAGATATTAAACATTTCAAACACCTTAAAACAAGACCTCCTTAGCATGTTAATAACTCCTAATTTTACTCGAAAGTACTGGTTATAACATCCTTGATTCGTTTAATCTCCAACCCTCACAATGCTTTCTTACCACTCTTTTTAATCTATTATTATCTTTGTAAAGGTATTTAACCTATCTGGCTTATATTTGTTCACTTACAACGCATTCTAACATGAAAGTATGAGGTGTAATATCACATAAAAGTATGGGGTGTAACAATGTCTTACAACCTCTACGATAAGAAAATGAATGTGGTTGGTGCATGGCGAATGGTTTATCAATCCATTATAAGTATGAAGGAAATGTTGATGAACCATATCTATCAGATGTCTAAAGGAACTAGTAAAGTAGTTACAACAGAAGAGGAACTGGTCCTTAAAAAGAAGTACTAGAGACTGTCAAAGAGAAATTATTTCATGCAGAGTTGGAATTGGAAGTTTTTACTCATTCCTATTCGATAAGGAACTGGAGTTCAAACTATGGAAATATTACATACATTGAACACATGGAAATCGTATGCGCGTTAACAAAGAAATAATGAAATTCATATCAAATAAGGATTGATTTGTTATATAATTTATAAAATCAAGTCTTGGATGGATTTAGATAATTGAAGGTGGCAATTCACTCCTATAAATATAGCATGCCAAATAGTTTGGAGCTTGACCATAACCAAAGAGAGAGCCATCTATAGTAAGACAAGAGTCAATACACCAGATTCTCGAAGGAGAAAATTGGTGCACCAACAAAGAGCTTGTTCCTATCAAGATATATCATTCAGTTCTTGATTTGTAATAGTTAGGTTCTTAGTGTGGTTCCATCTATTTACTTTTCTTAGTAATTATAATAGGTGTTTATCGAGTTGTAAGGAACTCGGGGTAGAGTCATTCAAAGGGATCCAACAATTTGGAACTGTTGAGGAAGAGAGACTTGGGGAAGGGATTTTTTGGAATAATTCCTTAGGTGTACAAGTCATTGTAACCTTAAACAAGTTGCTCGAGTTTAGTGGAAAGTTTGGAAAATTTTCCACAGAGGCAGGTTGTAGTTTTTCCCCTATTTAGCAAGGAGATTTTCCACACTACATAATTTTATTGATTTATTATTCTACACTTTACCTTCTTGTGTAGTTTCTCAAAGATCCTGATTCTTTGTATTACACATAATATTCTTTTCTGCGCTAGTATGCATTGTGAGTAAAGTAATGACATTCTAGTGAGGCCTAGATACATATTATGATGACAATGACTTTAAGAAAGTTTTAAGTAAGTTTTTCAGGGTTAAACAAATCAAAGGAAACACTTTCAACAAATTTCACTGAAGGAAAGTAGATTGTAATAGCCCGTACCTTTTGGGTAAGAATAAAAGTGCTTAATATGATAAGAAAACCTTGTCATGAGGTATTTGAATCATACAATAGTCTTATGTTAAGATTTGAAGTCAAGGAAGTTGAAAAATAAAAATTGGCAAAGGTCATTGCAAGTCACGTTCATAAGTTCGATTAAGTTTGGGTCAGATGTAGCAGAGCTTTTCTCTAAATCTACGAAGAGTTATAGGGTGATACACCCATGACATTAAAGGTCTACAAGTTTAATTTCTAACGCATTACAACATATGACTAGAGAGATATATGTATTTTTGCCAGGGAGCACAGACTGTTATATAGGCAGTGAAGGAGCTCACCGAGCGAGCTCTAAAGCGATGGTGTTGCTCACCCTGGGCTTCACTTATCGATCTAAATGAGGCGATGGAAGTTACTAACATTCTATTTTAGCGGTGGCATCCCTTTCATATCATTCCATCAACCCTAACAAACCCTAAATGATCTCAAGAACTCTCTAAGAGTTCGCATGGCTTCCGATTGAAGATCCCTAAGTATATAACATAAATATCTCATGGGGAAGATTGATACTAGTTCTACTTCTGTTTTCTTATTGCTACTATTGATGTGGAATTCCCCAAGTAAAGAGGGTGTGTTCCAAGGCTAGAACTAAGTGTTGAAGGTAAGAATCTTCCTCTTTTTATTGTGTATGAATTTTTTAAACTCTTGGAGTATCGATTGCTAAAAGATTACAAAGAGAAAGTCAGAAATCATAGAGTTGTTTTGTGTTGATGTTGCACTGCTCGTTGAGGGTGGTATTATGGTGTTAAGCTACTGGATAAGAGGTGTTTAAGAAGTAGTAAACTTGATTGTTGTTACATAGTTGGAAGAAAATTAGAGTATGGAAGAAGTACTGACTTAGTTGTCTAGCGACTTTGTTGATCTTATTGGGTTAAGTTGTTGATCCAATATTGTTATGGTTTATTGTAGATTAGCGGATAAAGAAGATTGAATCTGATATCGTATGATAGAGCGTCGACATAAAGGTATGTAATGGCTATTCCTTTTTTCATAGCATGATTTCGGACGAATGTCGGTTCCAAAAGAAGTTCATAAATAATTATTCCACTCTTGCATTGTTTGTCCCTTGTTGGGAGTACTTTTATGTCATATATCCTATCAGAAAATGGACTTATCAACTACTATTATGAGTGTATTGTATATCCTGTTCCTCCTAAATGGAGAGTCTCAAAAGTGTTATTCATTGAGTCGACCAAACGTCATACTAAAGCAAAAAATGAGTCATATGAAATTAAAGAGCTAAGAGTGCTACTGTTATTGAGGTATATTAATATATAACCAACACCGAATGAATATCGATTGGACGATGATTAAAAATATATAACCACTACCGAATGAATATCGGTTGGGTGAAGATTATAAAAATATAGCCCCCAATGAATGAATCTCAGTTGGGCGATGATTATACATATATAAACACCATCGAACGAATATTGGTTGGGCAATGAATATACACAGAAAATACCACCGGACTATGGTCAGTGCGCAATGAATAGTGATAAGTAATTGTATGTATAAGAGTCTTAGAACTGTTTCAGAGTTTCATTGTTTGCCTTGGGTGGAATTCAGGTTATCAGGTTTCTTTTTATGTGTAACACCTCGTACCTTCAAACTAATACATGTTTACGATTCAAGGGTTTACGAAACCAAAACGGGGAGTTTAAAGTTGAAAACCAGTTTCAGTTCTGCAAAATGAATTTGACACTAGATTATACTGACCGTAAAATTAATTACGGTCCATCGAAATGAACCGTCAATTTCATTTTAAAGTTGATGAAATCCAATAGCTTTTTACGAACCATACAATATTTGACGGTCCGTCCTTTTTGACCGTCTAAAGCCTCTCAAGTTTTAAAGTAACTTGAAAGTCGAAAATTATTTAAATTAATTCGAGGGTCTGATTATATGGACCATACATAATTCGATGGTCCATTGGAAGATCGTATAAAATTTAATGGTCCGTCGAATTGGCCATAGATTTCACGACGGGCTAAAAAGTATAAATACCCAAACTTAGTTTTAAAAAATCAGATTTCACTTCTCTCAAGCCCTAGCACGAAGGCTCTCTCTTCCCAATAATATCCTACACTAAGTAAGACCTTTTCACACAATTCTATGTGATTCTAATGTAATCCTAATGAATTCTTAGTAGAATCTAATAATCTTACCTTGGGATTTTCAAGATAAACTCATTCTACGGTTTCAAGGTTCAAGCTTTGGGATTATCCTTCCATGTTTAGATTTTTAAGATGCGTATTGGAGAAATTAAGGTATGTAGAGCTTATATCCATGTGGGGATATCATTGTTCTTCCCCACGCTGCATGTAATTCATGAAACAAGAATTTTACAGACCTAGGGTTTTTTATCAGGTTCATAATAACCTTATATTCATGTTCAACTCTATATATGCATCCTGTTGTAGTTCATTATATTCATGTTATGTCATTTCGATTTTGTGGGGAAGTCCTTTCAGATGTCATATGGGGTCCCCTTCCTCTGTGTCCAAACATCGGGTTCCTGGTAATGCAGATCATAAATTTGTCTATAATCCATGAACCCATGTCTTTATTTCTATGAGTTCTTAATACAAGTTCTGATCATTATCACTCAGTTTCACGAAGTCATATATGTTTCTCATGATTTATACAAGTTATATTATGTATTTCTTCACATGCTAAATTATAAATTTACAAGTTATGATTTCAAGTTATTTCATGTAATTCATGGGCTTCCAAGCTAACTATTTTCAAGTATGTGTTTCGGAACCTGCACAGATTACCTAAAAAGCTCAAACAGTCTAAAACTACGTATGCCAACGTAAGGTAAGAGTCGCTCCGCCAGAGGACAATACCTTCTTATTACCCTTTATGGGATTATTGGATACATCATGTTCATGTTCATGTCTTGTACTCCGGCAAAGTACGAGATAGCTTAGCTGATCAGGAAAAGATCAGACTCTACATTTACACGTGGTGGTTCATGTCAGTTTTGTTAATGCTCTCCCACAGATATACAGATATAAAATTTTATAGATTTTACACATGTTTTTATATTTATGTTCATGTTCAGTTTCAGTTTCATGTTCCTATTATATCATGTGCCTCTTATTCTTTCAGTTGCTTACATACGGTACAATTCAAATATACGTATGACCCTTTTGTATGGGACCTATACTTCACAGTGCATGTGTTGAGTTTCAGGGAGATAGATCTGCTTAGTAGGATTGCTACAGTATCAGCTGTTTGGTGAGCCCCATCTCATTCATGGTGACAGTTGAGCTATCTTATGATTATGCATACTTAGTAGATGTTTGCCAAGACCTTGTCCTATTAAATAATTTTGTAGACTCATGTTTTAGAGGTTTCATAGACTAGTCTAGTTAGCATGGCATGACAATAATATTTTTCAGACTTATCATGTTTTACTCAGACATTTCTGCTATGATATTTCAGACTATTTTTAGTATACAATTTTTACATGTTTCATTGTCATTACTATTGCATGTTTTGATTCCCATGTTGACAAGAAAGCCATATGGTTTGCTCGGTCACATACAGCTAGGCACCAAGTGACATATTTCACACAGACCATGGTCCAAGGCGTGATATTACTCCCTATTTACTGTTACACCCCTTATTTCATACGACATCATTATCGTAATGTTATCCAACATTGGCTCAGAGATGGAAAGCTCCCTCTAAGATACTAATAATGGTTTAAGGAAGTGTTGACTAAGGTTCGCAAAAGTATAAGTGTAATGACACATTCAGTCATTTTTAGCTAAAGACCCTTATTTTCTTATTTGACCCTTCTCGTAGACTCTGTGTGGCATTTGTGATGTGCAGGGATTGGTGGCATGGATCTCGAGGTCTATATATATGCATTTCGGATTAAAAAAACCAAAAACTAGAAACTTAGAGTTGGATATTTTGACTCAAAGTTGGCTTTTGGCTAAATGGGTTCATTTCTGGAATCTGTCACTTCCAATAGTTTCGGAGGGTCATTTATGACTTAGTCGAGTTATTGATTTGCTTTTTAAGGCAATAAGTTGTATTTTATGGCCTTATTTGTAAAGTTTGGAATTTGATTTCTCCCAGATGATTCTTTAGAAAAGTATACCTTAGCTTGGTTAAATGGGAAATCCGAGGGTCCGAGCACGTTTGTAGCATTTTTTTACCTTAGACGAGCATTTCTAGTTTGTGTTTGGGGGGTCTTGGGAGTGTTTCGGGTGTTGGATAGTAGTTTTGATTGATTTTCCCATGTATCTGGTGTCCGCCATGACAACACCAGTGTCTGCTCTAGCGTGTCCACCTCAGCGAGAGGTTCACTCGCTAAAGTGTATGTTTTGGAGATGGTGGATTTTCACCGTAGAGCAGGAGTTTTCTATAGGGACGAGTCCGTCGCCGCGGAGTCATGTCCGCCGTGGTGCTGGGTGAGGTGTCAAGTGACACCACCCCAATGAGGGTTTTGTCCGCTGTAGCGGGTATGTTCAAGCGGGGTCAATTCCGCCAGGGCAGAAGTACTGTATTGGGTGTCCTATAAAATCTTTAGGTCAAAATTCTTTCCCTAAAATAGAAAATCTCGAGACTATAGCCGTTATAAGATCATTTTCAGAGATTTAGGAGTAATTTCATCCTTGGGGTAAGTGATTCTTCCTTTGTGGATTAAGTTTATGATTTTAAGTTCTTCACTAATGGTGATATAGTATGAATATAAGTTGGGAAAGATGAGTTATGCATGTATATGAGACTAAGAGAGTTATGTTATTGATTAATGGAGGTCTATGGATTAGTTTACTTGTATTATTGTGAATTAGTGTTGGATATTGTTAGATGATAATGTCTTAAGGTTTAATTTGGTTGTAGCAGCTTATTTCAATTGAGGAAAATTTCTAGGGTTTCAAATTGGAGCTTTTTTATTATTGTCCAATTAAGGGTTCAAATGTGTATAGATTTCTAATTAACTTAAGGATGTGACTACTTAGCATGTGTTCTTAGTAATTGAGTATTAAAGTTCGAGTCTTGGTAGAGTGGGCCCGGGATGGGTATTTAAAGTCTTGTTTTATGTTATGTTAGCTTATATTAACGATATAATATGCGTGATTAGACTTCGATTATCATGAGGCACAGAGAAAGGGAAAGTCTATCATCGAGGCTTGATTGTGTAGCGCTCCTATTCGGCCCAAAGGTATACTACATTTTTTTTTGAGACATCAATAGAAGTGAGTGCATAATTAGCTATAAATATCGAGAGGTGTTGGGTGTGGGTGTGTTTGGAGGTCCCACTCAGCCGGTTATGACGAGTGTTTGAGTGGGTACCGGTGTTGAACTGTGATGATGGGTGATTTAGGAAATCAACATTGTGTTGGTTCTGACTGCTACTTATTTAGGCTCGTTGCCATATGTGGGATCATCGTTATATTTTCTATTGTTTGTTTACTCATCACACATGCTTTCAATATGACATCTTGATTCTGACTTGGATTACATAAATGTGTTTTGGAATCGTGAAAGCATATGACATGTCATCTCTATACTTGATTACATCACATTATATCATGATATCTTGCCTCGTATAATCATTTTCATCCATACACTCATAATTCTATGATATTGGTATGAGAGTGGTATGGATATGTTATGGGATCAAGAGGCCGGAAAGGTAAGAATACTATAAGATTATGGCATATTGAGATGATATTGATATGCGGGGAGCGGAGTTGCACACCTGCAACATGATAAGGCTCGAGAAATGAGTCTTGGGCTCTATTCAGATTCGTATGTCAAATTGTAGCTGGCTAAGAGCGGTATATAGACTTTGCGGGTCCCCCATGGGTGTACAGATTATAATAAAACTTTGACGTACCGTATACCAGGTTGAGAAAGGTACCTTGCATATGTATTGCATTCATATCATACATACTTAAGCCATTTTATTGATAAACTGTGATTGGACTTGTATTTGAGGTGATTGTTGATAACTTGACTGGATTCTGGAATTGAATAATTATACATGCTACTTGATACTTGAATTAGTGTTGAACTTTATGAACTCATTTTTTATGTGGGCTCCATTTAATGCTCTTCTTAACTCCTTTTTATGTGGGGTCCATTTCATATTCTTCTTAACTCCTTATTTACATAATCCTCTTCTATACTCCTTTATTATGAACTCTTATTAACTCCTTTTTTTATGTGGGGTCCATTTCCTTCCAAACTTCACTCTTAAGATGCCACCTATATTAACATCAAGGCATACTCATCACTTGTTGCCTCTCCATGTGGATTGTATCCACTTGAATACTTATCCACAATTTGACTAATTACTTTATTAGTCTCCCACTAAAATCCAACATGTTAACCAAAATTATCCGCATAATAAATTTCTTGATCTCAATTCACTTAAGCATTAATTACTTTTAACACACTTTCTATACTTAATATCATAATCATGTGATTTAACACTTGTCCATAGCCTCATTTGTCACACCTAAAATATTATCTTCAATCATCGTTGTCACACTTTTCCGTCTTAGATCATTTCAGGACTTCATCTTTTTATACACTGAGCTTTTGATTTGAATGCTTGAATATGACCAAATCTACCGTGCTTTTGCTCATGTTGGATTATTTGATTTCCTAGTTCAAGACTATGTGGTATTATAGCTTGAACTGTATTTCATTCAAATAAATGTCGAACCTCGACAAAATTCATTTTCTTTGATTCTCTTAACTTCTAATCCTTACAACATATCTGTATTATAATTCTGATCATGTACAAGCTTGGGGTTGACCCTATTTTCCTCTACTTATGTCATCTAACTTGCACACTTTGTAACCCATGAAAACACGGGATATAACAGTAGAACCTGATATGTTGTGGTAGTCATTATTGAAGTGTATTCAAGTTCTAGATTTAAGTTATATGGATGGAAAAGTGAAAATTAGCACCTGGTTGTTGTGTAGATGGTGCAGACTATTTTGGTGACGTACTGCGATGGATATATAGTTTGATATTTATGTAATATGTTTGTTGACATTCTGGACATGTTTGTCTTATTGTTTGATTTGAGAAAAGTGAAAAGAATAAGGGGAGATGCTATCCAAATTTTTGTAGACAAGCTAATTGCTCATTTGTGTTGAATTCTAGCTTCCTTAAGCTTAACAATGGATGCCTTATCGTTTGTTGTGGATTAAAGTACTAATGGAGTGAACCAACGTCGTGTGGTTAAGTAAATGATGAAGGTGTGTTAAGTCTGATACTTCCTTCATTTGGCATGATCGAAGTACATGAAACAAAAACGTAATGTTATTCCATAAATGGTTATACTCTTAGTAGTTAAGGATGTCTATTTTATTCATTCCTATGTTATCTATTCAAAGCATGTCTAAATCTGATTCTTGAGTCCCTTTTGAGGCACATGTTAATGATGTTGATATTCATAATGTATTCGGAGGGTTATCGACTATAAGTCGCTCTGAAAGAGTTTTAATTTTCCTAAAGGCTCATCATGCATGTGTATATATATATATATATATATTATGATGGTGTTATATATGAACCACCACTGATCAGTTGGGCAGTTAAAGTTTACGATATGATATGGCCCCACAAAGTGTCTTGATAATTTATGATGGTGTTATATACACGTATATATTGTATTGCATATCATGGCCCACAGTGGCAAGTTACGTGTACATGTTGATCCTTTTTGACTCTCTTATATTGAGGCTCTTACTTATTCTTTTACTGCTGTAGGTTTAGATAGACGAATTGACGACCTTACCAGGAGGTTCTCAGCTCAGGTATAATTGGTGCACTCCTTTTGTTTTGGAGTTGCTTCTTTTGAGTCGGTATGATGTTATGTACATGTTATGGGTATGGCGGGCCCCTGTCTCAACTTTATAATGACGATGATATACTCTTAGAGGCTTGTAGACATGAGTCCTACGAATAGATGTCATATATGGCCTTGTCGGCATATGTCTTTATGTATATACTTTAAGGAGGACTTGACTACCCATTTGTACATTAAAGAATAAGTTAATTCATGTATGATGGCGCTTGGTAAGTAAGGCCCGGGTGCTGGTCGTGCCCCTCCGATTTGGGGTGTGATAAACTTGGTATCAGAGCAGGTCTGTCCTAGGAATTCTAGAAGCCATGTCTTGAAAAGTCTTGTTTATAGGTGTGTTATGCACCACACATATAGACAGGAGGCTATGGGGAATTTAGGATGGTTACATTTCCTTCTTGATATAGAATCATGATATTGAGTTGAGTTGTAAGAGTTCTCTCTATAACCCTTATCTTGTTCATAATTACAATGATGCCTTCTTCTAGCAAAGCTATGACTATCCAAGAGATTGAGGTTGGGTCAAGAGGGGATGTGAGAAATACCGCCTCCATTGACACTGACCCATCAGAGGATTTGAGTGAGTCACCTTCTTAGGTATCTCCGACTCTGGAAATAACAAAGGACCTGAGGGAAGCTCCCGTATCATTAGCTCTACCACCGGCTCCGTCTAATGAGGATGTAAGGAGAGCGGTGTAGGTATTGACTAAGTTAGTGACACCCAGGAATAGGGGTATACCTCTTAAAGGGTTAGAAATCTCACAGCCTAGGGAGTTAATTGGTCAGGGACTGCCAATGTTTAGAGGTTTTGACCCAGCTGAGGGTAATGAGAGGACCAAGAGGGTTACGATAGTTGGTGACTATAGAGGACTACAAAGTAGTGATGAGATGTAGTTGTATGGTCAATGGGATAGGCCCTCACAATAGGTTATGTATTATTAGAATTCTCGAGTAAGGCTGAGACAGGGTTCGCAGACATCGGTATCTCAGGGTTAGAGTGGTACCGTCTGAGTGAGGTCGCCCCGACCATTTTGTAGTTAGTGTGGTCGAATACATGCCGGACCATGTCGTCAAGCTATAGTGGGTTGTTATTAGTGTGGAAGTCAAGGTTGCAGGATTCAGAAGTATCCTATGTTGGGATGCAAAGGTAAGGGTAAGAGAGAAGATAGAGCATCAAGCTCTGATGCCTTTTGAGGTGAGTTGTTTGATGCAGGTATGCTATTATTATTTTTTTGTGGACATATCTACCTCTTGTAGACTTAGTATTGATATTTTTTATGTTCAAGCATATTTTCCCCTTTTTTGGATTGGGTTACGGTACCACTTGCGGATAAGACATTCCGATAAGGATAAGTTATGGATGTAGAGAAAAAAGGCCAAAAGGGGGCTTCTATGCCAAACTATAGTTAGAACCATATAAACGTTAGTAGATTGAAGGGAATTGGAGCCCACACCTAAGATGGTGATAGAGTATGCAATATGTTTTCTCCTCCCGAGTAATTATGTTAGATGGTTCCAGACCTATGATATCATGTTACCCCGGCGATTTTATGAAAGCCCAAGATTTGTGGGAGAATTGCAAGATGAAGATAAGTTGTAAAGATGTGATGCATAAAGCATCATTATAATGTTCAACATCCCATGAGAATCTACCTATTTCACTACGACCTTAGCCGATTAGAATGGGGAAATACGCTATATATGTGTGATCCAAATTGTAAGTCTTGCCTAAAATGGGTTAGGGATGACCCCAAGGTATTATTAATAAGAACAGATTACCATAATCTCATCGTGTTAAGATTGATAATTGATACATTTAAGAAGATCATGTAAAGTGATGTACCCAGAATAGTGACCCCAAGTCATATATAAGGATTGGATTGTTCACGGTAGTAGAAGGCGACAAAAGTCTTTCGTTCGTTCGTAAAGGAGCCATACCGCTTGTCATTGAGCTACATGTATCGATGTTAATAAGCTAAATCATGCTATAGGTATTGGACTGGTAAGATCTTTGGGTTTATTGTGTAGCATGTTATAATTATAAATAACCTCTAAATAAGAATAGCTTGATACGAGCAAGTGAAGACGAGAACTATTGAACAATCAAAGAATAGTTGTAAGAATCATGAAAACAGTTATTAAGCGCGAATAGAATTGTATGATAAAGTATCGAGGAAAATTTTTGTTTCATTTAATGATTGACATGCTGAAAGGTGGATGAGATTATGGTTATGCAGGTTTCACAAAGGTGTGATTACTTCAGAATAGCATAAGGACAAATGGTAGAGAAGGGACATTAAGAACTCTTCGGCTAAATGTGATGGACCTCCAATGTTCACGAAGTTAGTATGAGAAATACATTAAGTTAAGAGATATTCCTAAGTTAATTTGAAATGGAAATGTAAAGGTAAGATAGTTGATCAATCGGTTGATGGGAGTCCTAATTATAACTAAGGCAATATACTGCCACAATATGCACTTGAAGATCTTGAAATAGGTAAGGAATCTTCTCTTCTTAATGTGTTTGAGCTTATTGGATCCTTAGATATGTTATGGTAAGAACTTATGAAGAAATGGCCTGAAAATCGGTTCTAGGATGTTGTAACTTGGTGGACTATTATGAGGTCATTTTTATTGTGTTTTATGGCTGAAAATCAGTAGGTATAACCTGATATGTTGTGGTTGTCATTATTGAAGTGTATTCAAGTTCTAGAGCTAAGTTGTATGGATAGAAAAGAGGAAGAAGCCGAGCTACAAGAAAAAATCCTCGAACCGTAGACCTTCTCGGTAAAACAGATCAAACCATTTTAGCTAAAAATTCATGTTGGGTAAAATGAAATGGCTGAATAATTGAAAAATGAGATTATTCAGGAATACACACTGAATGATGAGGCAAGCTTATCGCCAAATGTCTTTTCTATTACGAGCGTGTGCAAATTAGCACTTGGTCGTTGTGTGAGATGGTGTGGACTGCTTTGGTGATGTACTGTGATGGATATAAGGCTGGATATTGATGTAATATGTTAGTTGACATTCTGGACATGTTTGTCTTATTGTTTTATTTGAGGAAAGGGAAAAGAAAAAGGGGAGGTGCGGTCCAAATTTTTGTACATGAGCTAGTTGCTCATTTGTGTTGAATTCTAGCTTCCGTAAGCTTAACAATTGTCCCTTATCATTTGTTGTATATTAAAGTACTAACAGACTGAACCGATGCCGTGTGGTTAAGTAACCAACAAAGGTATGTTAAGTCTGATCCTTCCTTCTTTTGGCATGATACAAGTACATGAAATGTAAACGTAATATTATTTCATAAATGGTTCTACTCTTAGTAATTAAGGATGTCCATGTTATTCATTCCTATGTTATGTATTCAAAGCATGTTTAAATCTGATTCTTAAGTCCCTATTGAGGCACATGTTAATGATATTGATATTCATAATGTATTCGGATGGTTATTGAATATAAGTCACTCTGAAAGAGTTTTAATGTTCCTAAAGGTTGCTCATGCATGTATATATATATATATATATATGAATTGGGTAGTTAAAGTTTACGATATGATATGACCCTAAAGAGCAGATTGATGATTTCTAATGGCATTATATACGCGTATATATTGTATTGCATGTCATAGCCCACAGTGGCAAGTTACGAGTACAGGTTGATTCTTGATTATCTAATATTGATGCTCTTACTTATGCTTTTACTGCCTTACATATTTGATACATCTTTCGTACAGACATCTATTTTGTTTGGGGGATGTTGTGTTTCATGCCCTCAAGTTCATATAGAAAGATTGAAGACCTCACCAATAGTTTCTCAGCTCAATTATGATTGGTGCACTCATTTTGTTTTGAAGTTGCTGCTTTTGAGTCGGCATGATGTTATGTACATGTTATGGGTATGGCGGGGCCATGTCTCGACCTTATGATGATAATTATGTACTCTTAGAGGCTTGTAGACAGGAGTTCTGTGTATAGATGTCATGTATGGGCTTGTCATGATATGTCTTGATGTATAGACTTCATGGAGGCCATGACGGCCCATTTTTATGTTAAAGAATAAGGTTAAGTCATGTATATTGGTTCTTGGTAAGTAAGGCACGGGTGCCGATCATCCCTTTTTGTTTTGGGCTAAGCTTACTCTTCTTGTCGGATCTCATTACACCCTTCATAGGTCATACCTTCAAGAATACCCAATCACCAATGACAAACTCCAAGTCTCGATACCTATCATCTGAATAGGACTTCTACCAACTCTGGGCAAACAACAAGCACTCCTAGATGAGTTTCACTTTCTCTACTACTTGTTAAACCAAATCGGGACCCAAAAATCCAGCTTCACCCACTTCAAACCTGCCAATCAGGGATCTATATTACTTCTCATACAAGGCTTCATATGGAGCCATTTTAATTCTGGAATGATAGCTATTGTCATAAGCGAACTCAATCCGTGGAAAGTGATCATCCCAACTATCTTTTAAGTCCAATATATAAGCCCGCAACATTTCTAATAACGTTTAAATAATGCGCTCTACATGGCCGTTGGTTTGTGGATGAAATATCATACTAAGGTTCAGTCGAGTTCCCAAACCTCTTTGAAATAACTTCCAGAAGTTAGCTGTAAATTGTGCACCTCTATAAGATATAATAGATATTGGAATCCCATGAAGGAGAACTATCTCCCTTATATATAATCGAGCAAAAACTTCGAAGGTATAGGTAGTCTTAATCGGAAGGAAATGAGCTGACAATTCGGATATTGAGCCACATACTCTACAATATTCTTGTTTAGGTCGTTCCGCTAGTAGATTCTTTTAAGGTCATGAGACATCTTTGTCGACCTTGGGTGAACAGAATACCATGATTGATGTATCTCCACCATAATATGCTTTTTGAGTCCCCCAACATCAGGTACACACCAGTGACCTCGATATCTAAGAACTACATCCTCCCCAAGATCTAGTATCAGCTTCTTCTGCTATGAGATTCCTTCTTTCATCATTACTAATTCAGGATCATCAAACTATCACTCATTCACTTTGGCCATTAACGACAATTTTGTTGTATTCTAGAGGATAGCATCTCTATCACCTGAATCAAGCAGCTGAACGGTCAAACTAGAAAACTGACACATGTTTTTAGTTATAGGCATTTTCCCTGCTGCTACATGACTTAGACTACCCATTGATTTACAGCTTAGAGCGTCAACTACCATGTTAACTTTGTCGGGGTGATAAAGAATATCAACATCATAGTCTTTCAACAACTAAAGCCACCTCATTTGCCTCAAATTTAACTCCTTCTTCCGAAAGATATACGGAAGGATCTTGTGATTAGTAAAGATATCAACATGAACCCCTTATAGATAATGACACCATATCTTCAAGGTGAACACTATCGCTGCTAACTCAAGATTATGAGTCGGGTAATTCTTTTTGTGCTTCCTCAAATAGCTCGAAGCATAAGAAATAACCTTACAATGCTACATCAGGACACAACCTAGGCGAATTCTCGAAGCGTCACAATAAATAACAAACTCTTTTGAACCCTTTGGAAGTGTTAAGACATGTTGATGTCAACCTATTCTTCAATTCCTGGAAACTCTATCTGCATGCCTCTGAACATTGAAACTTAGTTGCTTTATGAGTTAGCTTTGTCAACAGGGGTGCGATAAAACAGAAGCTCTCTACAAACCTCTGATAATAGCCCGCTAAGCCCAAGAAACTACAGACTTATGTAGGAGTAGTAGGCCTCGACCAATTCTTTACAACTTCAATGTTCTTGCTATCATCTCTGGTACCTTCATCTGAAACTATATGGCCAAGAAAGGCTACTGAATTGAACCAGAACTCACATTTGGAAAACATGGCATATAACTTACAATCTTGGAGCATTTGTAGCATCTCACGCAAATGATCAGCATGCTTCCCTTCTTACCGACAATACACCAAAATATCATCTATAAACACAATCACAAAAATATCCATAAACGGTTTGAATACTTAATTCATAAAGTCCATGAAAGTTATTGGCATGTTAGGAAGCCCGAAAGATGTTATAATGAACTCGTAATGGCCATATCTAGTTCTGAAAGCAGTCTTTGGAATATCCATTTCCCTGACCCGCAACCGATGATACCTAGATCAAAGATCAATCTTTGAGAAATATTTAGCACCCTGCAACTGATCAAACAAGTCATCGATCCTCAGAAGTGGGTACTTATTATTGATAGTAACCTTATTCAGCTTACGGTAATCAATACACATTCTCAGCGAACCATCCTTCTTACGGAATAACAATATGGTTGCACCCTATGAAAAAGTACTAGGCCTAATAAAGCCTTTCTCCAACAAGTCTTTCAACCTCCCCCTTCAATTATTTTAGCTCAGCATGAATGTATGAGGATAGCTCAAGAACATGAAGAACACCCAAAATTCAATAGAGTCCAAATCAACTCCAAATTCCACCAAATTTTAAATCCAAGCACGTCGTGATGAGTAGAACAAAACCCACCAACCTTTGAAGCCAATAATACCTTTCTTCACCAAAACCTACTTTTAAGTTTCAAACCTTCAAGCTCCAATAATGGTAGATTGCCTAAATCAACTCCAAATCAAATGAACTTGATATTTGGACTCAACTAACAACAGGAAAATGAATCTAGTGTCAAAACAACAACATAAACACACAAAAAATTGGACTTTTTGACTTTTTTTATTTTCAAATTTTGCTATATTTTGAGATTTTTGTAGTAACAACAACCAAGACTAGATTTGTAAAAACAGATCTATAACCAAGCTATGATACCAATTGATATAATAAAGGATAGAAGGAATAAGGAAACAAACAAGGAATTCAAGAAGTAAAGAAAGAAAAGGGATAAATAGGTTGATACAAAGAGAAATATCAATTAGAAACCAAAGTTCTACAATAAACAAGACCTCCATTTGAGTATTAAATAGCAGCAATCCTCTTAGTCTGACCTCAAGGGAAACAAAGTTTTCAAGCAACTAACCCTTTCAACAAGCATTCAATCAATGCCTTCCAGAGTGTGAACTGAGATCATGTCTAATTTTTCTCGCATACTCAGGTAAAAATGTTCTATAAACCCTAAGATAAAACCCTAACCACCAACAAAAACTTAATGCCACCGCCAACCATTGTGGCCACCGCAGTCGGTGGACAGCCTCCACCGGAGACTGATGCACCTATATCCCAACCCATATCACAATCCCCTTCATATGAAACCAATTTCCCACTTCTATCATCACCAATAAACAAAGCTAGTACTTCTAGTTTACCATGTACACAACCTCAAATCACCCCTACAGATTTTCCTAATGAGAATTCAAAACAACCAAAGTATGATAATTTATTAAAACCTTCCACAACATGCCAAAATACCCAGCAGATAACCATTCATCCAAACTATTACTTTTGTAGATGGGGAACCTTACATAGCTTGGAACTCTATTGCAGTGCAACATATGATAATTAAAGAGGATTTACAATATGCTATTCTTGGAAAATTCTCATACGATATCATTGACATTGAGTTAAGGAAGATAGTGCCAATACAATGTGAAATCAAAGGCTGATCCACAATTGGACTAATTGATGAGAGATATATCATGATTAGATTGTCTTTGTTTGAGGACTATGTGAGGATGTTCTCCACTCCAACATATTATCTGAAAGTTCATAATAGATAGTGTCAAATGAGACCTTTGATCTGGGATCCATGGTTTAATCCTGAGGAGAAAACACATGTAGCAATGGCCTAGATTAGCTTTCTACAATTACCTCCTAGTTTCTTTGAAGAGAGGTTGTGTTTTCAATTGCAACTATAGTAGGCAAACCATTGACAGTGGTTTTAGCAACTACAAATAGAACTAGGCCTAGTTGTGCAAAAGTAAAGGTACAAATTGACTTGTTAGCTGACCATCCAAGCAGAAGTTGATGAGCAAACTAGCAAAAGTAAATCAAAGGCGATCAAGGTTAATTATGATTAATTAACTTTCTATGTACTGCAAGCATTACAAGTTACAAGGTCTTGGAGAGCCTGGTTACAGCACTTTAAACCAAGAACTGCAGAAGAAACACAAAGAATATATGAGAAAGGCACATACAGAAGAAGAAGTAGTCAATCAACAGAAGGAGAATAATAGAAAGGGATGGAACTATCATGGAAAACAAGAGTGCATGCTGAGGAGAACCAATAAATATATCAAGGACAAATCTGGAGTTATACTGGCAGAAGTAGAAAAGGCAAACAAAATGCATAAAGGGGGGATAATGGAGTCAAGTAATGCATTTGATGTGATGGATAAAGAGGAAGAAGAATATGCAGTAGTAGAGTTATCTGATAACTTAAAGAGGAAAGATGATGAAAATACAAAAGGACATACAAGGAAGAATAACAGCAAGCACAAAGGAGTGGATATAAAGCAACTTTCATGCACATAAGGACCAGAATACAACAACGTCAACACCCAAACAAAGCAAGCAACCTATAGAGGATGAGAAAAGCAATAATGGGAACGAAGAATACAGTAGCAAGTAGAAAGATAAGGATACTGACTTTACAGGAGAAGGAACACAAGGCACAGAAGGGGAAGCAATAGAATAGGAAACAAATACAATTAAAAAAGACAATCAAATAGAAGAGGGGATTAAACATCAAACAGGGGAAAATGAAGAAAGTGCAGAAACAATACAAGAGCAGGAGAAATCCACAGTAAGGAATGAAAATAATACACCTTTGAGTAATAGGAAAAACACGAGATGTAAGAAGAAGGAATAAGGCATTGTACATGTGGCCTAATAAGCAGAAGCAATGACAATGATGAAAAGTTGGAACAAGAAGAGCAGGGATATCAAGGAGAGAACACTGCTGTAAAAAGGTATATTGGATAGGAGAATGAGAAGATAGAGGAACATGCACAACAACATAGCCAAAACAGCAACAATAAGCCATCACAACAAAAGAAGAAGGAAATGAGCAGTAACAAAAAATATGCAACTGGTTACTTAGATGAAAGAAAAACATAATCAAGAGGTACAAAGATAAGAGGGTAAGAATGATATGGATGGTCAGTCATTAGATCAACATTATCAGGAGGCTTTGAGACAGGGGGTATATCCCAAAAATGTCTGAAAGGAGCATGAAAGGGCAAAAGAAAAACACAAAGAGACACTAGTGTTCCACCTAAAACTGGATACCAAACAAGAAGGGAACTGAATAAATCTAATGTTTAAATGATGAATGTAATCTTATGGAATATTAGATCAGTGAATACCATGGAGTTTTTTCCTAGATTAACAAAAATGTATCATAAATATCAGTTTGGTTTTATTGGATTGAAGGACCCTTTTAGGAAGCTGATAGAATTAAGGAATACATAAGGAAGTTAAATATGCATACTGCTATAGAAAATGTTTCTGGCAAGATATGAGTTTTTGTTGATCAATTTTTTGAAGTAGAAGTAGTGATGGATCATATACAATACATTACTCTTAAGCTCAAAGCTCATGGGATGCAAGAAGTTTTACTCATAACCATGGTGTATGCTAAATGTACACAATTGGAGAGGATGGATTTATGAGTACGTCTGGAAGACATGGAAAATAATTTGAACATACCTTGTATGATAGGAGGGGATTTTAATTTGATTACATCTGAGGAAGTGAAATATGGGGGCCTTCCAGTCAGCTTCAGTGTGATACATGATTTCAAATCTTGTATACAGAATTATAGGATGTATGACTTATGTTTCAAAGGGAGCAAATATACTTGGTCGAATGGACAGAGTAGGAGTGATTATATTTTCAAAAGATTTGACAGATGCCTGGGAAAACAGTTGATACAAAATGTGTATCCTAGCATTGAGATTCAATACTTGATCAGAACAGGGTTTGATCATGCCCATCTTCTTATCTCTTACTCTATGAATGTTGATCCTATCAAGAAACCTTTTAGATTTCTCAATTTTTGGATAAAATTTGAAACTTTTATTGATATTGTGAAGGAAAATTGGAAGGCAGATTTTATGGATAATTCTTTCAGTTTATTTTATTATAAGCTGAAGAACGTAAAGGTTGCGTTGATGTCATGGAGGAAAACTACATATGGTAATATTTTTCAAGAGATTGAGTCCTTGGAAGATGTTATTAAAGTGCATGAAGTCTAGTTTGAACTGAATCAAATTCCTCATAATAGGGAGAAGTTACATAAGGTCTAGGCATAGTTGAGTAGATATTTGCATTTAGATGAGCCCTTTTGGAAACAAAAGGTGGAATGCAATGGTTTGATGATGAGACAAAAACACAAAATTCTTTCTTACCTATGTTCAAGGTAGAAGGAAAAGGTTACAATTGAAGAGAATACAGGATCAGACAGGGGCATGGTTTGGGGTAACAACCAGAAAGTTGTTGGGGTTCATAGTCAGCTGTAGGAGCATAGAACTAGATCCCTCAAAGATTAAAGCCATTCAAGAATTACCACCACCAGACACCAAGAAGGAGGTCATCATTTTTCTTGGAAGGTTAAACTACATCAGATGCTTCATTACACAGTCCATGATAATCGTAGAACCTATCCTAAAGTTGTTAAAGAAAGACATGCCTACTAAATGGATAGATGAGTGTCAGAAGTCCTTTGACATTGTCAAGAAATATCTCTCAAATCTACCAGTATTGGTCCCTCCCAGAATAGAAAGTCCCTTATTATTGTATCTATCTATGTTAGATAATGCTTTTAGATGCATGTTGGCACAACACAATGAAACTGAGAAGAAAGAACAAGCTATCTACTATCTCATTAAGAAATTCACCTCCTGCAAGTCGAAGTAAACCTTGGTGGAGAAAACATGCTACACTTTGACATGGGTAGCCCAAAAGCTGAGGTACTTGTCATCCTACACTACCCACCTCATCTCCACATTTGACATTTTAAAGTACATCTTTTGCCAGCCCATGCCCATAGGACAACTGGCCAAATGGAAAATGCTTTTAAGTGAGTTTAACATCACGTATGTTGTTCAGAAAGCCGTCAAGGGTCAAGAACTGGCCCATTTACTCACAGAGAGTCCGGTCGATGAAGATTTTGAACCACTAGAACATATTTCTTTGGCGCAAAAGTGTTGACAATAGAGGGAGACACAGTCAAAACCTACTCAGGTTGGAGAATATGTTTCAATGGCACAGTCAATTATAAAGGTTCAGGAATTAGAGTGGTTCTAATCTTAGAGGTGGGTCAATATTACCCAATGGCTATAAATCTCATGTTCTGATATACTAACAACATGGCATAGTACAAAGCCTGTATCTTAGGTCTCTGCATGGCTCGTGACATGGATATTCAGGAGTTATTGGTAATAAAAGACTCAGATCTGTTAATTCATCAAGTCTAAGAAGAGTGGGCCATGAAGAACAAAAAGATCCTGCCATATGTAAACCTCGCATAAAGGTTATGCAAAACTCAGAAAGATCGACTTCAAGCACACACCGAGAGCCGAGATTGAGTTTGCCGATGGTCTTGCAACTATAGCATCCATGATATAGCATCCTGAAAGCAGTAACATTGACCCTCTGGAGATCAACGTCAGGTAATAATATGGTTAATGTTCACACATGGAAGTAGAACCAAACGGCAAACCTTGGTACGCCAATGTAAGAACATATTTAGAGAAGGGAGAGTACCCTGATAATATCATAAGTAACTAGAAGAAAACCTGCGTAGCGAATGCGAAATATTAAGAACATATAAGTAAAGGACACAGGACTTTAACATGGAAACTGCCCAGCTCATAAAGGCAACTATGATCTACACCTCTGTAGGATTTATCCCCAACCTTACTACAATGATGAGCCTCTGCAAATTCAAGTTACAAACTCTTGCAACCCAGGAACTAACTCTAATTCCTATATCACTAATCAACCTTTAACTAGGGAGTTAACTTTCAAGATAAGCTCTAACCTGAAGTTGAATTTACAACGTCTATACCTATTCTAATCGCTTCTTGAAAAGCTAATAAAGTACAACTCGATAACCAACATAATACACGTATCTAAACTAAGAACAGTGAAACATTATTCAGTAAAATAGCTCCTTCAATCTTCTTCCTTGTATTAGGGTCGCAACTCTGGAATCAGAACTCTCAATATATAACCGATAATTTCTCACTCAGTATTCTGAATTCTCTTTTTATGAGTGCATAACTTTCTTCATATTGAGACTTGGTATGTATAGAAATAAGTCTTCTTCTATGTGGTTGACCTAAATCGTGCTCGATAGTCTAACCAACTTTCTAACTTTAGGGGACCGAGAATCAGTCTTTTAATCTTCCTGGAACCTACTATGGCCCATAGGGTTTTAGATTGATTGGGATTCTTACACCTCTTCACATATGTAGTTTCCTTGTAGGATTCTAAACTATCTTGATAAGTATGGTGCGAGATCCTGATTAATATCGCATATACTCATGTCGCCTTGGACACTAAGTGTTTTCCATAAAGACACACAAATCCTGGTCATTATAGGATTTGTTTGGAGCATGTTGTTAGACCTGGTTCATTCACCTGACACTCCAGCCTCTGCGTCTTATGAGATAGAACATGTTCACATACTTGTTCCATCAATCTCCTCTCTATATGCAACATCTAACTCTGACCTTCTTCTAAGATGTTGGATGGAACATGTTGACAGACCTGTTTCATTCATCTTGTTGCTCTGTGTTTATTTCTCTTTGACTGCTTTCTTCACCTCTTTTCCTGATCACTTCTTTTCCCATGTTTGTTTCATTCATCTTTGATCTGCTCTAAGAGGAGTCATCTCTTTATCCGTTGTTCTCTTTTGCACCTATCTCTGTAATGGAAATATTTCATGGACTTGGTTCATTCGCCTTGTACACTCTCTTTGTCTATTATCAAAACTAATGCTTGTCATTCTTGCTAAGGCCAATAAATTCCCCTTTTTTGAAGATGACAAACTCATTCTTATATAACCCTATTATGATCATGCAACAACCAAAAACATTAAACCAAACACTAGAATGAACCAGGTTAGCATACATGGTTTACAATCATACTACACAGTACCTTCCCCATTTTGGCATCATTAAAAAGTTATATCACATAAATAGAGTGCTTAACACATTATATGCAATATTAAGCTCGTAGTCATAATGGCTAGCATATATACATGATAGTGCAGCTAACTCAGACTATATCTACCAGAATATATGTATGCACAAAAATTAGCACTGAGATAAAAGTGATCAAGTTCCATTACATCGAGACATAGCATCAACACTGACTAATAAACAAAATATATCCCTGATCCATAGATATTTTCTTGTACACACAACATCCAACTATGACTTGCTTCTGAGATATTTGATGGAACATATTGATAGACATGTTTCATGTGCTTTATATTCAACTCTTCAACTTGTATTTTTACCTCTTCTCTTTCATTCTACCATATAGCTCATTCACCCACTATACTTGCTGATTCTTTAAGATGAAATGATAGAACATGTCACTTACTCTATTCAACATTGATATGCTCTCTTATGGTTACTCACCTCTCCATCATAACTTGCATTTGTTTGCATGATGGAACAATTCCATGGACATGGTTCATACGCCTTGTGCACTCTCTTTGCCTATCATCAAAACTAACGCTTGACATTCTTGCTAATGCCAACAAATTTCCCCTTTTAGATAATGACAAATCCATTCTTGTATAACCCTATTCTGATTATACAAAAAGCCAAAAACATTTAACTGAACACCACTAGGATGAACCATGTTAGCATACATGGTTTACAATCATATTACACAGTATATTCCCCAATTTGGCATCATTAAAAAGTTATATCATGTGAATAGAATTCTTAAAAAATTGTATGCAATATTAAGCTCATAGCCGCAGGAGCTAGCACATATGCATAATAGAGCAGCTAAATCAGATTATATCTACTAGGATATGTGTAAGCATAAAAATTAGCATTGGATAAAAGTGATCAAGTTCCTTTACATCAAGACTGAGTAACAAACAAAATATACAGACCAAGGCCATAAAACAGTTAGGATAGAAAGAAAACACATGTTATGAGGTCTAACTATGGATGGCTAAGAGGCGGGGTTAGAGGAAGAGGCAGGATCTTTGGACACTACCAATGCTAATTTCTTGATAGGTTTGGTGTTTTGTTCCATCTCTTTCTCCAGGGATGTCTGCAGGCTCTCAACTTGCTCCTTAATAGTTACCTCCTTATATCCATACTTCACATACAGAGAGTAAATGGCATTCTCATGTTTTTGTTTCAGCTGCGCAATATCAACCTCTTTGGCAGCAAGTAGATCGCTTAAGGCTTGTATCTTAGCTTCTACTTTCAGATCTTAAAGAATATCCAGATTCTGTACACTAGTGACATCCTTTGTATTTTGATATTTCCATACCTTAACTGGTACCTTGAAGTGTTCAAAGATGGCTTCCAGCCAGAACACATATGCCAACCCATGATTTTTATTCTCTTGAAGAGTGATCTTATGAATGTTCTAAATCATGAGACTAGGTAGATTTATTGGCACTTCAGCATCAAGGAGTTCTATTAATATCATGTCCAAAATTCCAGCCTGGTCTTTTCCTTCCTTATGAGGTACAAACATGTGATGAACCACTATAAAGTATAGCTTATACACCTTGGACATCTCTCTCATCTACACCCTCCTATGCTCCATCAATTCTAGATTTCCATATAATTTTTTTGTGATTTATAGTGCAAATGACATTCCTTCAAGTGATGGTCAGTAATTATTTATGTACTTTTCCCATCCCCTAGATGGTACCTCTAAAATCTCTCCCAGCTTCGAGATGTCAGAATAATTTTGACCCAGCACAGTGCTGACAAGTTGCTCTCAATTTAATGTAGCATTGAGATAAAATTCAGTAACTTGTTCTTTACACATCTTCCTCTTTTCTCCTCTAGGAAGGCACATATTACTCCATCCTTGATACTCAAGATTTCGTAGCAGTGTGTCCATCTTAGGACCTCCATACCCAGTAACTACTCTTCTCATAGTCTATCTTGTGATAATTATTTTTCTTCACTAAGCAGGATCTTGTATGTCTTCCAACTCACTGTAATCATTAATTTCCTTGAAATTTGAGTCTTCAGTGGACTCATCCTTCTCACTTTCAGTTTTCTGATCCACCAACCTTGACAATGGTTTTTTCTTGGCTAAAAGAGGTTTAGGAACATGTTTCTTTATAGTAACTAATTTTGATTTTGGAGTAACAACCGTTTTTTTCATTCATTCTTCTTTCTTTGTCAATTGCTTCCTCTATAATTGTCTCATCTGTAGGTTTCATCAATGATATTGAAGATGGTTTGGCTGTCTTCCCTCTAGGTGCCCTACTTCTCCCTATTGTTGTTATTGCCTTTTGTAATTTTTTTAGCTTTTCTCTTCTATCCCCTTGTGTGAGGTGTTGTCCTCAAAGTTTAGGGTCTTTCTTTCTCATTTTATTGGGATAGCCTCTCTTGATCTATTTCTAAGCATATTATTGACCCATCTAGTTGTGAGCTCAACAATGAGCACATCATTATCATTTCCATCTTGACCAACCATATTCGAGTTACAATCAAGGTTTGAGAATTTCTTTGGAAAGCTATCTGGTTCTACTATCAGAATAGGTCTTTCCATTTGTTCCATGGTAACATGAACCTTGATCAATGAAGAGCCCTCATGTGTTTAACACACCTCAACCTACCTGCCTCTTTCCTTTCTAGGAATTGTTCAATTCCTACAGTTTCCTCCTCTAACTCGACACTAACATTTCGCTCAACCAAATTTACCCTATCTTCTTCTCAATTTCTCCTTCTACTACACCTGCTGTAGAAATGGATTTTCTCATAACTTCCTCTCACTGTGTCATTCACCATTTTATTCCCTATTATTTCTCATCACAACTCCTAAATCTTCAATAGTACATACGACATGCGCTACCCTCGATTCTTCAATAACCACAATTTTAGGAGCAATGGTTGGGGTTACCTATCTAGACAGTCATGTGTGGTTGGTTCCTTATGCATTAGGCATCTAGCATACCAGAATTTTCATTTCTTTATCATTTACCTCCATTAGATCACCTAGATTATCTAAAACATCCAAGTATTCATAAAATTCCACATACTGCAACCCAGTGTCCTGGTTATCATGGCTTTTGGGCTTATCTTGGTGATCGGTTATCCTTAGGATTTCTTGTAGATTTTGAATTTGACTGGGTTCGATGAAAACACTAGGGTTGATATCGTTGGGATTTTGGATTGGGCGAGTCTGAAGACGCAATTTGAGGTTCTTGGGAAGAGCTGGGTTAGATATTAAGCAATCCATTTTGGTGCAGAATGGGTGAGTGGGGCTCTTGAGTGTTTGGAGGATAGAGAGAATTTTCATAAATGGATGATGGAGAGAAGACTGGTCTTGCAAGATTGGAATTTTGCCTGGAATTGAACATGTGAGTAGATATGTTTGGAAGTTGAGGGTTTGCTTGTTTATTTAAAGTATTGGGGATAACTCTTAGAAGATGATTGATCTGATGATTTCCTCCTCTCCAATGATGGTCATTATGACGGGGGCTCTTTTTAGGATAATGACGGTTACGTATAGTATTTAGTTAAAAATAATTTCATGGCCTACATATTTGTTCACAGCACAGCGATGATGTACATACCTGATTATCTTGATCAATTTATTAGCAATCTCACCATCCAGGACAAATACTGTAACTCACACTATTCCTTAGATTTCACCTGAGATAAAACTCTAAAATGATATAGGAAGTATACTCAAAATGTATAAGCTAAGCAACAGGTTGTTCATTTTTTTTCAATGACATAGCCATCTAGCCAAATTTAAGGGAATACTAATGTAATTTCAAGTATTACCAGTGTATAACATTTTTGGTTCATGCCACCAATTTACACTCTTAAGGGTAGTGCATCAGTTCCTTGCAAGGGATTTTAATCCAAATTCCCCCTATCAATATACCCTTTCATCATTTTCAATTTGAGAGAGTGACAAGACTGTTGAATACTTGTTATTGTAATACTTGAGGAAGCATCATTCATAAACTAACTTTACCTTGCTCCCTGTCACTCTTCACTTACAAGAGAATCAATAGTTAGTTACATGTCGTGCTATAGATCTAAGTCATAAGAAGTCGAGTTTAACTCATGTTTGATGTTATACAGAGATGTCAATAATCAAAAAAGCTATGGCTAACCAAACGATAAGAAAATTGAATGAGAGAAGTCATGATAGTATCAGGAGATAAGCTATGAGGTTCAGATGTAAATGAGATAGAAAGTAAATAAGGTACGAGATACCTAAGTACAGAAGATTATGAATAGAAGCCAGAAGTGCAATTATTCAATATCTAGAAATGAGTACCATTAGTATCATGTCTTTCAGTTTATGGTTTACAAGTACCAAGAGGTCTAGCTATGAGAGTAAGATAAAGTTAGAAGCGGTATGATGTCTCACTTGAGGTTCTGGAGTAGTATAAGAAAGTATATGACGCTAGTCAGATAAGGTGAAGGTCATGAATTGCATAAACATAATAGGTATAGGTCATAAGTATAAGTTATGAAGTAGGATAAACTACCTAGGTGTAATAGTACCCTGAAGAGAGATCCATGTAGGCTACGCAACGAGTGTAATCATAATTGTAAGCTTGACCAGTTTCAAGTGATACGCCTAAGAAAAATAATAAGATCTAATGGGATAGAATAGCTATTTAGCTAATGGCTTGACGAGTCATGAGAGTAGTGCAGCATATGGCTAAGCCAAATATTCTAGGACGAATGTTCCTAAGGGAGGGATGATGTTACACCTCATACTTTTGACGTCGATTGCATCGCGAGTTAACTAACATAAGTCTGGAGAGGTCAAGATCCCTATAAACATTTAAGAGAGGTTTACTGAAGTGATAAGTAAGTTTTGTAAGAATTCAAGGTTAATAAAATAGATGAAAACACTTTTCGACGAAGTTCGTCGAAGAAAAATAGATTGTAATACCTGTACTTTTTCGATGTGAGATTAGGAGTACTTGATATGCTAAGAAGTTCATGTTATGAGATATTTGAATTGTATAATACTCATATGTTAAGTTTTGAGGTCAAGTAAGTTGTAAAATAGAAGTCGACAAAGGCAGTCACAAGTTATGCTAAGAAGTTTGTTGAAATTTAGGTCAGATGTCTCCGAGGTTTTCTCTCAATATACTAAAAATTACGGGGTGATCAACCCATGAAATTGAAGTTCTAAGAGTCCAGTTTCCAGCATATATGATGGTTCGTCGATACGATATCATAGTAGAGAGACATTCGCGGTTTCATCAGACTATCGAGCAGCCATCCAAGAGAGCTCGCCAGGCGAGCTCCATAGTGAGGTGGTAGCTCACGTTGGGCTTCTCTCAGTGAGACAGTGTGCCCAAGTAAGGTGGTGCCACCGCCCCAACTTGCTATTTAAGTCTCTTCTTCAACCTTGAGCTTTATTTCCACACCTAAAACACCTTTAGACCCTCCCCCCTTCATCCAAGACCAAAAACTCAATGTGAGTTACGTAAATCTAAAGTTGAGAAGTTCATGGTGTTAGTAGAATTTGGTGTCTCTTTGTTGTGTTTGATTTGGAGGTTTCCCCAAGTTGAATTCAGCTCAAGATATGGGTTGTTCTTATTGTTTAAGGTCATATTTTTCTTTCTTCTTATGTGTTTAAGCTTATAGAAGTTGTAGTTAACTCGTAGAGCTGGAAAATCTGAAAAAATGAAGCTCGAAAGTTTAACTCCTTTCCCTCTTTTCAATGAAGTGAGTCTCATACCGTATGTAGTTCTTTCCCTTTTTATATAGTTTCTGGTAGGTTCTGTTGTGGCTCTTCACTCTAGCCCTAAAGTATTATGTGTGTCCAATCTGTTTAACATGAACCCTCCGTTATGAGACTTAAGGAAAGAAAGTGGTGTTGTGGTTGTTGGTTAATGGACTATTTTGGTAGTGTTTTATGATGTTTTAGATGGAAATTTTATGAAGAATATGGAGTATGAGTTGATGTTTTTATTGATGTTGTTCTAGATTCGGATGAGGTAAGAATACGGGGGAGATGCTATCCGACTTACCGTAGAAACGAGCATGTTGCTCATAGCTATTTTGTATGTACCTCCTTGTTGATATTAGTATTGTTTATTATTGTAGACAAATTGTGAAGAGGCAAATTTCATCATCATCATCGGAGAATCAATTCAAGGTATGTAAGGTCTATCTTTCTTTCGGTGAATCTATAAGTACGTCCCCTTTATTAGAAATCTAAGGAAGAGCTAGTTTGTGCGTAGGCTCCTTGTTGGAGGATTAAGGTCATCTAAGAATTTCTAAACTGATCTTAAGTAAGTCTTCTATATACATTTTATAACGAGTAGCGCTTTCAAGATATTGACAAGTTATACGTAAACTAGAGTTCCTAATAGATTGAGGAATACGAACGAACGAGCTAAGGAACTAATAGATGAACGTAAGTAAAGGAAGGTGAGGTTGCACTAATTATAACATCAGATAGTAATAGCCTAGTGAGATAACCATGTACGTACACCTGAGGACATTTAGAGAACTCCATAAAGTTAAGGGAAGTAGAGTACGAACTACGACATGATAAGTCACTTAAAATAGCATAAAATATGAGTTGTACGAGGTACTCCTCAAACTTAAGAAAAGTAGAGATATATGAATCATAAAAAAAGATCGAGTAGTATAACAAGGTAGTTGGACAAGATCAAAGATAGTACAAGTCTCCTTAAAGCTAAAAAGAGTAGGTCACGAGTTAATAAGTATGAACCGTGAATTACAGGAAGTATTAGATGAGTTATGGTTTATAGATTCAAGTACTTAGCTTATAGATAGTTTGCTTGTTGATGAATGTTGTTCCTGCCTTCGGGGCCATGAACTTGCCTCCGGGTCCATGCACTTGCCTTCAGGGCCATTCAGATACACTTGCCTCCGGGGCCATGCACTTGTCTTTAGGGACATTCAGATAATCTTGCCTTCGGGGCCATTAAGATACACTTGCCTTCGGGAATAATTATACATGTTTAGAGGCCTTTCACAAGGCTAAGTAGTGGATATTATGTTGCATAGTTACTAGACGACTGAAGTAAGTAAGTATAGCCAATCCTCCCTGATTAGCTCTTTAGTTTATATTCAAGTTGTTTTATACTTTAGTATTGTACAGTTTCAGCTGCCTTACATACTCGGTATATTTTTTTGTACTGATGTCCCATTGCTGTAATTGCATTTCATGCCTGCGGGTAATCAGTTTGACGAGCTTTCTCACTAGATGAGGTTAATATTCAGTGGAGAAATAGTAAGACTCTATCTCTTCCGGAGTGCAGCCGAGTCTAGAGGTTATGTATCAGACATATGGGTAGGCCGAGGCCCAATCTCGACCATGTTTGATGGCAGTTATCTTTAGAGGCTTTGTAGACACAGGTTAAGTACGTATAGTATGTTAGTGGCCTTGCTGGCCCTCATTTATGTTTTTTGGAATTGCCCAGTGTGGATACTTATAGTGGCTTCTTCGGCCCATAATAATATATAGAAAGAACAAATTCTGCCAAGTTGGCCTATGTATGTCCTGGTTATGTCTAGTAGTCAGGAGTTATAGAGTGGTTCTATCAGGCCAGTATGGCACCGGGTGCCAGCCACACCTCACCTCACCTAGGTTAGGGTGTGACATTATCCTAGTAAATCAAATGCATCTGCACCGTGAATGTATTATTCGTTTGTGCCTGGACCAACTATTTTCCAGTTGCCCCTGATCTCATCTTATTGTGATCGCCTTTTCTGAACACACGTTTGTCTTTCACCTGGTTCTAATTTTATGGATTCCTAACAATATTTCCACTCAATAGTATGCTATCAGGATAGTTCTAATTTTTGTGATTGTTCCCTTTCTTTCTTTGTCATCTGTTATTCTACACAACTGATGCAAGTAAGGAGGGGTGTTAGTGGGTAAGTGGGTCGGGTCTTGGTTATATTCGGGTTGACCTGAAAATGGATGCCAAAGTAGGGGGTCTCGGGTTTTCGGCTTGGCCGAGCAGTAGGGTGTTTGGTGGCTATTTCAGATAGTTGGGTTTGGAATCGAGCTTAGGCGTTTCGTGGAGTTGTCACGGGTGTATTTAGCGTCAGGGGGATGATCGATACTTGGTGGTTTGGTGGAGGCAAGGCCACATAAATTAACTGAAACAGTGAAGTCTCGGCAAGGTTGGTTTTGATGAACTGTTTGTTGTTGTCGGACTTGGATGGTTAGATACGTATGGTTTCGGTTGGTGAATTTAAGGGTAGGTGTTTGGGATGTTTTTTGGGACATGGTGGTGAAAGGATTGAAGTGGTTTGGACGAGGGATGAACACGGAATGCGAGGTGCAAGTCCGAGTACACACCAAGTGTGTGATGTTTGATTTGGTGAAGTGTTTGTTCGATGTAGTTTAAGTGAGGTGCGGTTGATATGTCAAGAAATGGACACGGGGGTTTTAATGCCCGAGTCGACACCAAGATGAAGGTTACCGATTTCACAAGGACTTGATCGGGGTTGCTAAGTACAAGCCCGAATACAAACCAAGTAAGGGTGGCTGGAAACCTTAAGATAGACCCTAGGCTTAGGTTAGGTTGGATTACACAAGTTCCAACGTTCACTTGCAACTAAGGGCGTTCCTTAATCTTGGGTTTTGATTAGGTTACACAAGTCCAAACCAAGACTTACACTAAAGGGAGGGTGGTTCACACAAGAACTGTGACCCACACAAGGACCGATTGATGTAATTAACACACAAGTTGAAAATACTCAAGTTTATATTTCACTCAATATTCAACATGTCTATTTACACCATCCTAAGGGTCCTATTTATAGTAGCATAAGGACCTTTCTAGAAGACAAACCAAAAGACACAAAACCACAACCACTTGGCCGAATGGGTACAAGGAAAGGGATCGGGTTGACTTGGGAACCAAGAAGGTTCTCGACCATTGCGAGAATAATGGGAAAGGATTTGGCTTTTCATGGAGACAAAGATGAACTCAAACCCCTTTCACACACCCTTTTGAGGCACCCAAGTAGAAGAGTGAATGAATTTGGATTCTCAAGGTCTCATCTTCTTGGAACTAGTTTGGAAGCTTCAATTCCTTACACATGAGAGTGGTTCTCGGCCAACTCATAATCTCCCCTAGACCGAGCTTGACTTCTTCTAGTTGGTTCATAAATGGCCTTCTTGAAAGTCTCTTGTCCTTTCCACTTTGTCGGCCAAGTCATCACTTGTCCTTTCCACTTTGTCGGCCAAGTCATCACTTGTCCTTGCCATCTTGGCACTCTCAGTCAAGTCATCCTTATTACATAGCTCAATAAATGTGTCTTAGTAACTAACTAAAATCTAAGCTAAGAAATAAAGACAAGCTAATAGGAAAACATTGTCTCGGCCAAGACCAACAAGAAGGCAAAATAAAATGTCTTCTTCTTAAAATCTTCAAGTCCAATTTTCAATCCCGCTCCATACTCCATGTCATTTTAATCATATTATCATCGGATTATCCACCATCTTTAGAACTCCGAGCTTATTGCCTCGAGGATCAAATTGTAACTTTAAGCTCACGGGAATTTTTACATCATACTCCCCTTCTTCAAAAGAATTCATCCTCTAATTCTCGTAATCTAAATATGAGGACAAGTTTTTACCACAAAACGTTAAGCCTCCACAATCAACAAGGGGTTCCTCCTTGTAGGTACCTTCTCGGGATCTAACAAATAGCTTGAAAGGACCACACTCCAAATAATTTTTCCATTCGATCAAGGAGTCATAGGTGGGAGGATTACGCCAAGGACTACTCAATTTCTTGCTAAAGAAAGCAACGGGATCTTTGTTTTGGATTAATCTGGTACCAATTCTTCTAATATCATATTCAATGTCAATTGGTATCTCAAGGTACAAAATTGGGGCAGCAAGGGTGCTACAACCTTGAATGAAACAATGATACAACAAAGTCGAATAATTATAGCCTCTTATCCTACTTACACTTGTATGCTCGGTCCAACTCCGGGCAGTCTCCATCTTGGGTGGATTAACTTGAACGTCCTCATCATAAGTGGGATAATGATATCGTGCACCACTTAATATTGTGCTAGAGAAAAAGATGACACCAACACCAATTCCGTTAGTATCACGTTCAACTTCAAATGGCTCTCCCCGGCTTGGTATAGCTAGAGTCGGTGCTTCACGTATCCTTCCTTCCATGGTGTCCGATATTCCTCTAGACCATTCACACTCATCCTTTCTCATTAGCTCATTAATAGTGGTAGTCATGGTACAATAACACCGGATGAGATGATGAAAGGAAAAGACCAATCCAAGGTAACCATTTACCGCAATTATACTCGTAGGCTCGGCCCAACTTCGTGAAGTTACCACCTTGGATGGGTCTATAAGATTACCCTCAGATGAGACTAAGTGTCCCATGAAAGGTCGTTGATCTTCGCATATGATCTTCATGAAAGATCTTGGTGACAAACACATAACAAATGGCACTATAAGCCATTCATACTAAACAAACTCGATCTTGAGGGTCGACTTCCACTAACTTCTCCTTCTCGAGTCCCCCTTTGATAGTACCCTCTCCTTGAGTCTATCTTGTAGAACCATTTGGCTCCACTTGATTCCTCAAAAGAAATTTTCCACCTCGGCATAGAAAACTTGCATCTCTTGTTATTGCCGATACCATATGTGTACCAAGTCACTTTTCCCTTTTGTACTAACAAGGTGGGTATCGTTTCCCCCTCCGGATGGTGTCTATCGGAATGGTGATTAGGGAATGAACTTCTTGGAAATAAACCAAGAGTATGCCCAATTATTTCCTTCGGTGATGGTCTGGTTGCAAATTTATCCAAAATATCTTTCGATCTCGGAATTGTGCACTTCATAGTGAGGTTATCAACCTCTTGGCGACTAATACACATATGCCCAACTTCATCTTTCTATGGCACCAATACAGCGGATACCGCACACGGACTAAGGCTCTTTTGGGAGTAGCTTTAGCCTACCAATTCTTGGCCTCAGCATCCATAGTCTTGGGGAGTAGACAATGAACTTCTGGAAAATAAATCAAGCGCAAGTTCACTATCTTTCATCGGTTTCCGAATGCAAGATCATTCGGAAGTTTCTTCACGTCGGCATTTTCTACCGTAACTTCCACGGGGCCTTCCTTGTGCACCAATGTAACTAGAGGGCTCCCCTTCTTAAATTTTTCTTCTATATTTCGTGTCTCAAGAAATAGAGTCTCGGCCTTGCGTTTCTTTGCCCTTCTTCGGATTTTCATGTCCTTCGCCTCACTAGGTGACAACGGCACCAACCGGATTTTCTTGTCATTATTTCAAAAAGAATAGTTATTCCTCTCTCTATCATGTTGTACCTTTCGATCAAGTTGCCATGGGTGTCCTAATAAAATGTGACACACATCCATAGGTAGGATGTCACACCATATTTTATCTTCATACTTTCCGATCTGAAAGCTAACAAGAGTTTGTTTTACTACTCTTAGCCCTTCATCTTGGTTTAGCCGTTGGAGATCATATGGCTTTGGATGATTGCAGGTGGGTAGTTTTAACTTGTCCACCATTTCCACGGAGGCCAAGTTTACACCACTTCTTCCGTCAATAATCACATTGCACACTTTATCATTTACTTTTCAACGCGTGTGAAATAGTTGCTCCCCTTATGTCTCCTCGTGTACTTCAAGTGTAACACACAACATATGTTGGGGTACTAAATTTTCACACTTTCTTGCAAGATTATTATCTTCTTCCGAGAACTCCTCAATTACAGATTTCTCTATAAAAATGGATCCCTACATTCGTGACTATACAATGGATTATTAAAGATGGCATTGTACTCTTCTTCAACATCATATAGTGGATTAGCGAAAGAGGTATTGCCCTTCTCATGCCTCGGGATAATTTTCATAACCCTGGATTCAGCATTATTCATCATGGCATGCTCCGCAAGTTTCTTTCTCAAGGCTTGTGCATGTTCTGCAAGAATGTCATTTACGACCCTCCTTAGTCTTTCTTTTTTTATGTGAGACATAGCGTCAAAGCGTGGGACGGAATGGCCTCACTTTGATACCAATCTGATTCAAGTAAGGAGGGATATTGGTGGGTAAGTGGTCCGAGTCTTGGTTATATTCGTGTTGACCCAAAAATAGATGCCAAAGTAGGGGGTCTCGGGTTCTTGGTTTGGCCGAGCAGGAAGGTATTTGGTAGTTGTTTCGGATAGTTGGTTTTGGAATCGGGCTTAGGTGTTTCATGGAGTTGTCACGGGTGTGTTGAGGGTCAGGGTGATGATTGGGACTTGGTGGTTTAGTGGAGGCAAGGCCACATAAATGAACTGAAACAGTGAAGTCTCGGCAAGGTTGGTTTTGATGAATTGTTCGTTGTTGTCGGACTTGGACGGTTAGATACGTATGGTTTCGGTTGGTGAATTTAAGGGTAGGTGCTTGGGATGTTTTTTTGGGACGTGGTGGTGAAAGGATTGAAGTGGTTTGGACGAGGGATGAACACGGAATGCGAGGTGCAAGTCCGAGTACACACCAAGTGTGTGATGTTTGATTTGGTGAAGTGTTTGTTCGATGTAGTTTAAGTGAGGTGCGGTTGATATGTCAAGAAATGGACACGGGGGTTTTAATGCCCGAGTCGACATCAAGATGAAGGTTACCGATTTCACAAGGACTTGATCGGGGTTGCTAAGTACAAGCCCGAATACAAACCAAGTAAGGGTGGCTGGAAACCTTAAGATAGACCCTAGGCTTAGGTTAGGTTGGATTACACAAGTTCCAACGTTCACTTGCAACTAAGGGCGTTCCTTAATCTTGGGTTTTGATTAGGTTACACAAGTCCAAAACAAGACTTACACCGAAGGGAGGGTGGTTCACACAAGAACTGTGACCCACACAAGGACCGATTGATGTAATTAACACACAAGTCGAAAATACTCAAGTTTATATTTCACTCAATATTCAACATGTCTATTTACACCATCCTAAGGGTCCTATTTATAGAAGCATAAGGATCTTTCTAGAAGACAAACCAAAAGACACAAAACCACAACCACTCGGTCGAATGGGTACAAGGAAAGGGATCGGGTTGACTTGGGAACCAAGAAGGTTCTCGACCATTGCGAGAATAATGGGAAAGGATTTGGATTTTCTTGGAGACAAAGATGAACTCAAACTCCTTTACACCCCTTTTGAGGCACCCAAGTAGAAGAGTGCATGAATTTGTCTTCTCAGGGTCTCATCTTCTTGGAACCAGTTTGGAAGTTTCCATTCCTTGCACAAGAGAGTAGTTCTCGGCCAACTCTTAATCTCCCCTAGGCCAAGCTTGAATTCTTCTAGTTGGTTCATGAATGGCCTTCTTGGAAGTCTCTTGTCCTTGCCACTTTGTCGGCCAAGTCATCCTTATTACACAACTCAATAAATGTGTCTTAGTAACTAATCTAAGAATTAAAAAAAATAACTAAAAGCTAAGCTAAGAAATATAGACAAGTTAAAAGGAAAACATGGTCTCGGCCAAGACCAACAAGCCAAATAAAATGTCTTCTTCTTAAAATCTTCAAGTCCAATTTTCAATCCAACTCCATATTCCATGCCATTTTAAGCATATTATCATCGGATGATCCACCATCTTTGGAACTCCAAGCTTATTGCCTCGAGGATCAAATTGGAACTTTAAGCTCACAAGGATTTTACATTATACTCCCCTTCTTCAAAAGAATTCATCCTCGAATTCTCGTCATCTAAATATGAGGACAAGTTTTTACCACGAAACGTTAAACCTCTATAATCAACAAGGGGTTCCTTCTTGTAAGTGCCTTCTCGGAACCTAACAAATAGCTTGAAAGGACCACACTCCGAATAATTTTTCCATTCGATCAAAGCGTCATAGGTGGGAGGATTACACCGAGGACTACTCAATTTCTTGATAGAGAAAGCAACGGGCTCTTTGTTTTGGATTAATACGGTACCAATTTTTCTAATATCACATTCAATGTCAATTAGTGTCTCAAGGTATGGAATGGGGGCAACAAGGGTGCTACAACCTTGAATGAAACAATGATACAACAAAGCCGAATAATGGTAGCCTCTTATCTTACTTACACTTGTATGCTCGGTCTAACTCCGGGCAGTCTCCATCTTGGGTGGATTAACATGAATGTCCTCGTCATAAGTGGGAAAAGAGAAAAGAGATTTGGTGGGTACCGTTTCCCCCTCTAGATTAACATGAACGTCCTCGTAAATTTTCGAAATCATCCACCATCAAACCCCAATCATCAAGACTACCCTCAACATACCCGGAACACCCTCATAAAACGCCTAAGTCCAACTCCAAGAACAACTACCCAAAATAACCTCACAACACCACCCTGCCAGGCTAAGCCGAGAACCCCAATCTTGGTGTCCATTTTTGGGTCGACCCGAATATAACCAAGACCTGAACCACTTACCATCCAACACCCCTCCTTACTTGAATCATATTGGTATCAAAGTAAGGCCATCCCGTCCCACACTTTGACACTATGGCTCAAATAAAAAGAGAGGAACTAAGGAGGATCATAAGTGACGTTTTGGCAAAACGTGTGCAAGCCTTACAAAGGGAACTTGTGGGGCATACCATGAGTAGAAATGACAAGTTAGGAGTTGTACAAAACAACCCAAGGCTGTAAAAGAAGAGTAATCCAAAGTCCCAAGTAACGCCCACGAAGATTAAAGCAAAGGGTGGTACCTATTTTACCAACCCTTTGTATCGCCAAGAAATTGAAGAGAAAAGTAAAAAGGTAGAAAGGGGTAGTACCTCCTTTACTAACCCTTTTTATAGCCACATAAGTCTCAAAGTTACAAAAGGGTCAGATAAAAGGAAAAAGAAATGCTTCCAGTGTCAAGAATTATGACACTTTGTAAGTGAATGTCCTAATTCTCGGGTCGTGCTTAGAGAAGAGTATCGAGAGTGTGGATTTTCCTTGGCTATTAAGGAACCCATACTACTTGAAGAACAAGAGAAAATCGAGACCCCCTTGCTTGATACACGAAAGATGGAGAAAGAGTCTAAGAAGGGGAGAACTATAGGTGCCGACTCAAGGGAGCCCTTGGAAGTTATATGTGCGGATGAGCTTGCAACCGGTTCACCAACGGTGGAAGGTATTTGACTTGCTCTTGGTTTATTTCCAAGAAGTTTATTACCTAGTCATCAATCCTATGTCCATAATTCGAACAACGCTACAATCTTGATGGAGTCAAAAGAAAATGAAACTTGGCAAACGTGTGTTGAAAGCCGAGAGGTTGACAACTTCATCATAGGGAACAAACTTTCTATGCCGAGGTTGAAATACCTTTTTGATGAATTGAGTGGAGATAAATTGTTCATCAAGATAGATTTGAGTAGTGGCTACCAACATATGAAGATCCGAAAGGGATTGTATGGAAGGTGGTCTTCAAAATCCAACGTAGTGTGTGCGAGTGTCTTATAGTGTCATTCGGAGTTTGTGACGCCCTAAACTATTCCATAAGTCTCATGCACAAGGAATGTTGGACCCAAGAACACAAGGTATTATCCGAGGGCCTCCATATTAATCCACCCATGGTCGGAACCATCCGAAATTGGCCCGAGTGTACAAATGCAAGGGCGGTAAGAAGCTTACATGGCTTGGCTTCTTCCTATCCTCATGCCATCCAAGACTATGGTTTTCTTACTGCCCTAATTTTGAACCTTGAGGTTGAACATTATGTTAGAGTCATCTTACTTCAAGACCAAGAATCCATAGCTTCTTTTAGTGGATGATTGGTTGATACACGACTTCCTTATTATACTTACAACGCAGAATTTTGTGTGGTGCAAAAGAAGTGGAATCCGAGACTTGATAAGTGGGTATCATACTTACAAGCTTCCACATTCGTCACAAGAAATGAAGATGACAAATCCCTTGTAGTGGTGGATACACTTCTTCAAAGGCCCCTAATGTTGACCATGCGTAGGCAAAGGCCGATGGGATTTTTCAAAGGGCTAAAAGATTCTTCCACTAAGAATCGCATATTCCTTGGCCGGTTCCGAAGCAACCATGGGAAGAGGTGCACTTGGATTTCATCATTGGCTTACCAAAAACACCACAGGACAAAAACTTTATCGTGCCATTTAGATTGTGCAACGCTACAAGCTCTACCATGAGTTCCATGAACAAGATGCTACCACAATCCATGGGCTATATCGCATCATCCGAGGGCATGTGTGCCATCCGAGGGCATGTGTGATAATCCAACCGTGGTGGAATCTAGCCAAATATGGCCCAAGTCTACGGGAGCCGATGCGGTAAATAGCTTCTTTAGTTCAACTTCTTCTCCTTATCTTGTCATGTAGAATTGTTATACCCTTGCTGCCCCTATCAACAAACTAATAAGAAAATATGAGTATGAATGGTTCCAGAGAGAAACAAGAGTCTTTGAAGCCTTAAAGGAAAGGATTTATGGAGCACCGGTTCTGACTATGCCAAACCGTGAAAGGCCGTTGGAAGTCAAGCATGAAACTAGTGTAGGTGCCATCTTTTGCTCTAGCATAGAGTTGAATGGTGCACTGTGCTATTATTCCACGTATGGCAAGGTATTATATTTTATGGGATTCGTGGCACAATACGGACATCATTTTAAGTCAAAACCATTTGGCTTGTATTCGGATCCATATTGGGAAAGTTTCGAGAAAGGCACCTACAAGATAAGACTATTAGTCTTATATAATGGTGGAAGTATTAGATCAACACTTGTTGTTGAAAACTTATTACCACAATTAGACGGCACGAAATTGAGGGAAAATTCTTTCAAAGAAGGGGAGATTGATAAAAGAAAGACCGCGGACTTAAACTCTCAACCCAAGTCGAGGGGTGCTTTACTATGAGTGCCAACGATGACCCGTCAATATACACTTATATGCTTAGTGTGGCATGGAAAATAGAGTGGAGTTGGAGTTGTCACGTGAAGATCTAAGAAACATGTTTTTATTCAACCTTCTTGTTGGTCTTGGCCGAGACCATGTTTTCTTTTAGCTTGTCTTTATTTCCTAGCTTAGCTTGTAGTTCTCCTTAGGACATGGTGTAACATGTAAATAACTCCTATCTCCCATTAGGACACAATTAATAAGCCATGTAATAGGAAAGATGGTGACAAGGCCGATAGTTCCTATAACAAGATGACAAGGCCGAAAGTGACAAGGTGGCATGAACAAGAATGGTTCTAGAAGATGAGGCTATCAAGAAGAAAATTCATGAACCAACTAGTTCATGGATTTGGATACCTAGAATACATCAAGGTCGGACTAGGGGAGGAGAATAGTTGGCCGAAACAACTCACCCAAAACACATATGCAAGGAATGGAAGCTTCCAAACATATTCCAAGAAGATGAGATCTTTGAGAAGCCAAATTCATGCACTCTTCTACATGGGAACCACAAAGGGGTGTGAAAGAGATTGAGTTCATCCTTGTCCCCAAGAAAAGTCAATACATTTCCCATTGTTCCCACAATGGCCGAGAACACCTTTGGTCGTCAAGAAAACCGGAACCCTTTTCCCATTTGTCTTCATTTGGCCGAGAATGCCAAGTAGTTTTTGTATCTTTTGTTACCCTTCTAGAATAGTCCTTGTACAAGTATAAATAGGACCTTAAGTCATTGTAAAACTAAGAGTTGTGGATTAAATATAAACTTGAGTTTTACTCATGTGAGCCTTGGTTCTTATGTGAGCCAACTCCTTAATGTAAGTTGAAGCTAGGACTTGTGTGACATAATTTTCTAGATTCCTAACAACCTTTCCACTCAATAGTATCCTATTATTGTGATTTTTCCCTTTCTTTCTTTGTCATTTGTTATTCTACACAATATTTTGTTTTTTCATCTGTCTTGCATTATCAGTTGACCTTGGAATTAATTCAGGATGAGGAGTCCCACGTTCCTTTTCATTGTGCCCTACAAGTCGACATTACCTACAATATATAGGTGAGTCATATCACCCTTTCAGACTCGCAACACTAATAGCTTCATCTTAAATATCCATTCTCACTTGTTCTGGTAAATCTGCCAATAAATTTAACAAGCACATTGACCCTAACACAAGTATACCTTATTTTACTAATCATAGACATATCTAATTCCAAAGCTTCCCCACAATTATTTCAAGGGAAATCAAAGATTCTCTAGCGAAGTACGTTGGTAATAGATTTGGGAAAGATATCCACGTCATGGCTTTAGAGGTTTCTTCACCGACCATATATTTAGAATCATATATCAATGGCCTTATTTGATATGAAGTACCATCCTTCGCCTTGATATAGAAAGCCCACTTGGAAGTTAAATTTACAAAATCCTCCAGTGACGGTAGTCTTATCAACACATGGCAATTTCTAAAGAAACTAATCAAGCAACCGGAGGGATCTGGTCTTAGTTTTATGGTCGGTCTGTGACCCCTAAGCTTATTCCCCAGATACCGTCATTGCTTCTTCTTCAGGAAAAGAAGTTCACGACCCATGGGCCTTCTACCTCCACGCGGCATTGCTCCGTCAAGCTTTCACCCATTGTAGAAAATTCCCCACTGCTGCCTGGCAAGCAAAGATATACTTCTAACCTCCTCTGCTATTCTTCCCAAGCCTGGCTGAGGAAGAGTGATAGAAATCAGACACGGTAGAAGGTGGGTGACTCAATGGGAAGATTTCATTTCTTGCCCCTATCGTGGTTTTCAATTGTAATGTACAAAGGCTTCTGAACAACCTACTGTCTTTTTACCTCGACTTTCGAGAGATTGTTAGGCTCCATGGAATTCCTAGAACTAACTATCACTTCTGATCGGGATTCCAAGCTCATGAGTCACTTTTTGTGCACACTTTGGAGAAAGCTTGGAACTCGTCTTGCTAAGTTCCCAAGTTGGGGAGTACAGGTCCCAGGTCTTTCCTTTCCTGCATGGCACAAAGTCCCTCCAGCATGTCTGGTTAACCGGGCTACCTATTCAAAGATGAACTAATTGCCTTTGGCAGCGGTACGACTTTTTTTCTTCCAATACTACCTTCTATTCGAAAGAGCAAACAAAGCAGCAAGAAGAAAGCGTAAGGGAATGCCCATCCAGGATCAATTGAAATCCTCGAATTGTTTCTTGTTTCAAATAGGAAAGGATACTCTAAATAATAGAACTATAATGAAATATACGATCAACCAATATTTATCGAATTTGAAAAAGAGTCAGAAGAAATGATTTGAGCCTAGTCTTTTTCTCTATTTTATTTTATGATATCAAAGCCAGTGCTAGTAACAAGTCCAATTAGGGATCAATCTCCAGCTCTTGTGCAACTGAGTCCTGGAAAAGCGAAAACAACTCTGGTGAAGGAGAACTTGTTGGCATGGGAACGAGCTACTAATGTAACAACAAGTGAAGGGAGTCAATCATGTGCTGAGGAAGTTGAACAAGCTGAGGCTAACTCTGGTAAGATTTCTGAATATGTGGCTTATGTGTGGGATAACTTTGATAATTTGAAATTTTCGAATGCCGATTTCAAATTGGAGTATGTGAGTGCTGAGAGTGTAGGGGATCAGTTGATTGTTGCAATTGAGGAGGAGGATATTAGTTTAGAGGTAGAATATTGGAGGAATATTGTTGTTTGCTATGTATTGTGGGCTCACTCCCTTTCTCTGTATTGAATGGGTTTATTAAGTGACTATAGGGTAAGCATAGGATAAATAAAATTGTTATGATGCAAAATGGGATAGTATTAGTTCGATTTGCTAGTCCTGATGGAAAGAATGATGTGCTACAAGGAGGGATTTATCATTTTGATGATAAACTCTTTATTATGAAAGCATGGCATTCAGATTTAGAGTTCTCGAGGGAGGAACTGTATTCGGTGCCTAATTGGATCAAGCTACCAGGGCTAGACTTCAAGTACTGGAGTGCTAAGGGGCTTAGCAAAATAGGTAGCTTAGTTAGTAAGCCATTAATGGTGGATTGGAACATTGAAAAGAAGATTGGACTTAATTTTGCAAAATTGTTGGTTGAAGTGCAAATTGGGGCTAAATTGCCTGAGGTGATTCATTTTATTAATGATAAGGGTAATGTAGTGGAACAAAAAGTGTCTTATGAATGAAATCTTACTATTTGCTTTATTTGTCACAAGTATGGACATGAGGATGCACTATGTAGGAAGAACAAAGCTAATATAAAGGAAGCAGATGGGCCTCAGATGGAGAAAAATGTAGCAAATTAGGATGGTGTTCCAGTGTAGGTGGAGAAACCTCAACAACAGAAGCAACCACTTGCTGCTAGTGGGAATGTCAATAAGGGGAAAAGGACAGAGGCTGGTTCTAGTAACCAACAACATATGCAACTCAGACATAGGAATAAGGATGGGGTGGGCAAGAAGGTAAGTGGAATAAGAACCAGACTTGGGGTCAGCAACATAAAATATTTCTTCAGAAAAATGAACAAAGAATAGAGAATAATGCGGGGGTGAAGGTTGCTAACAGATATCAACAGTTTGATCAGCACAGAGTCGAATCAAGTAAACCTTCAAAAGGTGGGGGTAAAGGCGGTGGTACCACCATCTTCTCTATAGGGGATGGTTAAGTTTATTTATGGGAATATTAGAGTACTTAATGACCACAATAAGCAGAAAGAGGTAAAACTTTTCTGCAATGCATAAAATGTTGGGTTAATAGGTCTTGTTGAGACTAAAATAAAACTGAATAAAATGGATAAAATGGCTAATAGTATGTTCATGGGGTGGAATTACAGGATGATCCATTCATCTCATTATAGTGGTAGAATGATGGTGGTATGGAGGCCAGATTGGTATGAGGTAGTGGAGGAAAGTAAAATTGCTCAGACTATTACTTGTGTTATCAAGTTTATTCCTATGCAGTTGTAATTTCTCATTACTTTTGTGTATGCTTTTAATGTGAATGAGGAAAGGAGACCTCTGTGGGAACATATGAAACAGGTTAGTAATACTTGTCAAGGCCCATGGGTGGTGCTTAGAGATTTTAATGATGTGTTAAATCAAGATCATATGATAGGTGGGAATCCTATCACATATGGAGAAGTGGTTGATTTTCAGACATGTTTAGATGACTGTGAACTCCAAGAACTACCTAATACTGGGTGCCAATAAACCTGGGGTGATAAGCAGGATAATAGAATTTACTCTAAGATGGACTAGGTATTTGTTAATGGGGAATGAGTGGATTTTATGCCAAGTTGTATAGCACACGTGATTCCTGATGGATGTGGTACAAGACCAGCAAAGGAGAATAAAGCATTTAAGTATTGTAACATGTGGAGTCAGCATCCTGATTTTCTAAAGATAGTAGGTAAGGTATGGGCTAATCAGGTTGAGGGGTATAAGATGTTTCAAGTAGTGAGAAAATTGAAATCTCTGAAAGGGAGGTTGAAATTGTTGCACAATCAATGTTTCAATAATGTACCTAATGAAGTTAATGAGGATAGGGCAAAGATATTGCATGCTAAGAGGCTCTTCAAGCAGTAACTATTAGATCATGTATTACAGCAGACAGAAAGAGAGTTTAGGCTCAAGTGTGGTAAATCATCTATGTTAGTTGAATCCTTGTTATTATAAAGGAGTAAAGCTACATAGGTGAGGCAAGGGGATGAAAACACAAATATTTTTTCTCAGTGATCAACAGAGAAAGTTGGTGATATCAGTCACTCAAATATAGGATGAATCTAATCAAATGCAGCATGATCTACAACAGATTGCAGAAGCGTTTGTAAGGTACTATAAACAAATGTTGGGTGAGAAAGTGGAGACTAGATGCAAAGCATGTCCTGGTTTCTTTAATCAGTTGCTTGTTCTATCAAGAGAGCAACAACTTATCTTGATTAAAGAATTTACTATAGATGAGGTGAAAGGTGTAATGTTTAGTATTAGTATCAAAAATAGTCCTGGCCCAGATGGGTTTGAAGCAGGTTTTTTCTGAGATGCATGGAGTGTGGTGGTGTCTGAAGTTACTGAAGTTGTACTTGAATTTTTAAACAGTGGGAAAATGCTTAACCAGCCGAATGCTACCATGATCACTCTTATTCCTAAGATATCCAACCCTATAACTACAAGTCAATAAAGACATATATCTTGTTGCAATGTCTTGTATAAATGTATTTCTAAGGTGCTATGTGCTAGATTATCAATAGTGTTGCCTAGTATTATGAATGATACTCATGTTGTTTTTGTTCAGGGAAGGTCATTGGTGCATAACATTCTTATTTGTCAGGATATACTTAGACATTATGGTAGGAAAACTACTCCTAGGTGTCTAATGAAAATTGATTTGCATAAAGCTTGGGATATGGTGTAGTGGGACTTTATAGAGGAGACGTTGATAGGATATGGATTCCCTGGGAAATTTACAAAGTTGACTCTGGCTTGTATTACTACTCCTAGGTTCTTTGTCAAAGTAAATGGTAAATGATGGGGGGTATTTTGAGGGGAGGAGAGGGTTGAGATAGGGTGATCCCATATCACCACTACTCCTTGCTATGGTAATGGAATACTTATCAAGGGGGTCGGGCAAAATGACACAACTACTAGATTTTAGATATCAACCAATGTGCAAAGACCAGAAGCTCACATATTTGACTTTTGCTGATGACCTAATGGTATTTTGTAAAGGGACTGAAGCTTCAGTAAAAATAATAATACAAGTACTCAATCATTTCTCAATTGTTATAGGATTGTGGCTAATTCAAATAAATCTAACATATTCATAGCTGGAGTGGAGTATGAATTAAGAGATAGTGTGATGGGGCTTATGGGATTCAATCTTAGGACTTTTCCTATAAAGTATTTGGGGTTGCCATTGTCTTCAAAGAAGTGGACTAAAATGGATTGTCACCAACTTTTGTGTGAATATTACAGAGAAGATGAGAGCATTCTCTACTATGCATTTATCATATACATGGAAATTGAAAGTTATCAATTTTGTACTGTTTTCAGCGCATAAATTCTGGAGGGTTATGTTTATCGTCCCTCAGAGTGTGTTGAAGGAGGTTGATAAGAAATGTAGGGAATTCCTTTGGGGGGGGGGGTACTACAGACAAGAAGAAAACTCTTTTAGTAGCTTGGGATAATGTATGTTGCCCTAAGAAGTATGGTGGTCTAAATTTTTAAAATTGCAGAATCTAGAATAAGGCTTCTATATGGAAATCTTTGTGGCAGTTGATTCATAGGAAGGAGGTGTTATGGGTTAAGTGGGTGCATGGAATCTATATGAAAGCAGAAATTGATGTTTGGTCTCATATTCCTTCTCAGGATAGTGCATGGTATTGAAGGAAACTGCATGGTCTAATAGTAGAAAAGCAATCATGGTATCTTAATGGAATGTATTGCCTTACAGCTACAGGGAAGTACTTAATCTCCAAGGGGTATGAAGTCTTAGTGGGGGCAAGACTAAGAAGTTGCAATGCAGGAATGATTTGGAATAGGATAATTCAACCAAAGCATAGGTTTCTAATGTGGCTATCTAAACAGTGAAAGTTGCATTGGAGAGAGAATGACCTCTTTTCCCGTATGACTAGGAATGCTCAGTGACAACCTCTCAATTGTCACCGTCTGGCCTCTCTTGCTACCACGGTATCACCTAGTGTGGTCAGCACCAATCGTGTTTGGGCAACGAAGCTTACACTCATTCACATTGGTTCATCCTGCTATACTCTGGGCCTTTTGCTCTTCTGACGTAAAAGGTGGCCAGCCATTCGTGAAGGCCCAGAAATCCATCGGACATCTCAGCGGCGAGAGCGTTCAACCTCCTTTCCATATTAAGATGGGTTTTTGGTTCATTTAATTCTACGATTTGACATTTGCATTGGGTTCCCACTTATTATGTTTGTGTTAAAATTTATTGTGCGTTTAGGCGTATAAAAGAAAATTGAAATATAATTTTTAGTCAACCAATCATTTAATCTTATAAAATTTTAGTTACTCATTTTATTGGGTTTAAGAATTTATATCCTATGTGGTCCTTTATTCAGTCAGAAAATGATTTTAAAAAATGCTTCCATTAAGGAATTATCAAAATTAAAATATCTTATAGTTTATAGTAATTATTTTTCAATACCCTTTTAGGTATTTAATTCTGGTTGAAGAGAATTTTGCTTGAAACAAATATTATGATAAATTTCGGAGTAAACATATTACAAAAGATAAAGCAAAATTAGGATCTCATGACAAAATGTAAGGCCCTAAATTAGGATCCTATGTCAAAATGTAAGGCCCGGTTGGACATGATATAAAATTAGTAATTTGAAATCAGTTTGATTTGAAGATAAAGTTTTGTTTGGACATATAATTTGAATTTTTAAATTATATTTTTCTCATAAACATGAAAACTTACAAGTTGTGAAAACCATCAAATATAATTTTACCTATTGAGCAAAACATAGTTCATAATAAAGTTAATACGATGTTAGAAGCCCTTTCTAAAAAAATACAATATCTATTAATCGAACTTTATTTCAATAAAAATAATTGAACATGAGTTGTAGTGTAACTACTCTTTAATATAATTCTCTCAAATGGTACTGACATTCTCTTCACACAATCTCTTCACGTCAAGAGTATATTTGTTATAAATATACTACCAATTTACAGATCTTTTTTTATATTTTATATAAATAGTTGGTAAATATGGTTGTTGTATATATCTACCAATTTATGAATTTTCAAGTTTATTTAAAATTCTAAATCCTATTTTTTTGGAAAATTTGGAATTTACAACCATGTTATGAAATTAAAGTTAAAATTAAAATTTTGTACAGATTTTATAACCAAAATGGTGATTTAAACTCAAAATATAAAATTATAATTTTAAATCACACGACCAAACGGGTAGAGAAACAAAAGAGATACCTAAGTTGAAAAGAAAAGAAAAGAAAAGAAAAAAAAAAGAAAAGCAAAAGCAAAAGCAAAACTGCACAACCACAAGGGTAGTTGAAAAGATTGAAACGGGTAAGACTTATTACAGATTATATAAGGCATATGCAAAATCTGAATCTTAACAAGGTCTCCTTAATTTCTGGCAAGTTATTATAAGCCATCAATCTGAAATCCAATTCTCTTTCTCTCTTGTCTCCAATTTTTTCGCTTGTGTGTCCGACTTCTTATATTCTTCCTTTTTCGTCAGCGCTAGGGTTTCTCTATTTCTCCATTCACCTAACCATCTCTCTCTCTCTCTCTCTCAAAAGGTTTGCCTTTTCTCCTTATTGGTCTCTCTCTATTTGTTCTTTCTATGTGCTAAATGCTTGATTTGATCTCGTTCCTCTATTTTCACAGTTATGTTCATTCTGCAATTTGGTGGATATTTGATTGCTTTGGTTAAAGCATTGCTTTTGCAACTTTTGCTGATGCGTTCATGATTTCTGATTTTCATGTGTTTGTTTATTCTGATTGTGCTGTATATGGTCGTGTGGAATTTTTGAGTTTTTTTTTGTGATAGATGATTATGCCATGGAAATCAGCTGATTTAAGGATATAGCTTTTGCTACTGTTTAGAACTATTCTTTTTCGCTTTGTGTTTGTTTATGTAGTGTTAATCATAGTTTCAAGTGTTTTTTTTTGGGCAGGTTTTGAACTGCGGTCTGTTCTAAACAGAGTGTTTTTAAGAAGAGAATTTTAATTGTTGAGGGTCAGGCTTTAGGATTTTGAACTGTGTGCATTAAAATTTTGATAATGAGGAACTCTTGGGCAGATTCTGTTGAGAATGTAGCTACTGATAATGTTGGGTCTAGTGGGGCTTCTGCTTCTACAAGGAGATCATCTTATGTCCCACCACATCTTCGCAACAAACCAATGGCAGCAGAACCTCTAGCTTCATCGCAGGGTGGCCCACTGTCTGGGTTCAATGGACCAACTAGTGGGTCTCGATGGGGTGCTTCTAGGCCAGATTACAGACGCCAAGGGGGTGGCGGCCACACCGGAGGTGGTTGGGGTGGCAGAGGGAGTGGTTGGGGTAGAGAGCGGGAAGTTAACCCTTTTGGTAATGATGCAGATGTGGACTTGGAGCAATCCTTTGATCAGGAGAATACTGGTATAAATTTTGATGCTTATGAGGATATTCCAGTGGAAACAAGTGGAGAAAATGTGCCACCTCCTGTTAATACATTCGCAGAGATAGATTTAGGGGAGGCCGTTAACTTGAATATTAGGAGGTGCAAATATGTTAAGCCGACTCCTGTCCAGCGATATGCAATTCCCATCTCCTTAGCAGGACGAGATCTCATGGCCTGTGCCCAGACTGGATCCGGCAAGACAGCTGCCTTTTGTTTCCCAATTATTAGTGGAATCATGAGGGGGAATTTTCCGCAACGGCCTCGTGGGGTGCGGACAGTGTTTCCCCTTGCTCTTATTCTCTCACCAACAAGAGAGCTCTCAATGCAGGTAGGTGTGGTACTATAGCAGTTTGAAATGCCACTTGATCCCTTTACCTCTTTTTTCCTTATAAACCTTCAAGTTTGTTAATTCTAATTTTATGCATGTAGATACACGAGGAAGCTAAAAAATTTTCTTACCAAACTGGTGTTAGAGTGGTAGTGGCCTACGGTGGAGCCCCAATTAATCAACAGGTACATCTTTACTCTCTCTCCTTCTTCCCTATTTTGTGGAGGAAAAAAAAAATATATGTGGTGGTGATATACATGGGGTACTTTGCATGTGATGTTGGATAGATACATAGTCTTTTTGTTGAGTGGAGGTTGGTTTCTGATTTTTTTCGTAGTAGCTTGATAAAGCTTCTTCAAAAAGGTCTAAAGGGTAAGCTACATATCTTATGAGACCTAAACACCACACATCCTTGAATGTCCCCAGAAAATGCACATAATGAATCCAGAAGCATTTGCTCCCATTATCATAACTCGAAGCAAAAGAATGGGGGACTTTGACAAGCTGTCGTACCATGTACTTTGAGCAACATAGTTAAAGATAATGCCTTACTCTTGCCATGCACATAAATAGCATATAATTGACTCCTTGGTGCACCATTCAGTTAAAGCAAATCTAATTCCCGTCTCTTACTAAATGCACAGATAGAGACCACATGAGACACATCTATGGTTAAACAGAAAAAGATGTTATAACTTTACAATATGCAACTTATTTAATGCTTGCTTCCTTTTTGGTGAATGAAAGCTTTCCTCTGTGTTTTAAGAAGGGGAAGTTGGACATATGCTTCATTATGTGTTGTCAATTATTTAGATGAGAACTTATTCCTAGTTGTATGATTTCTTCATATCTGCGCTGTTATCGTGCATGTTACACTGTTTTAAAAGAGAGCTTAATGATCAACTATGTCTTGCAGGTCAATCTGCTTGTCTGGTTACGTAGCTTGTTTATTTTTTCTTAACCATCAAAATAAGTGATACTTAAGCAGAGGGACAATAAAATAAGTGTCATTCTTTTAAGTAGTTGCATATGCTTGTATAATTAGATCACTGGTAGTTTTCACCAGTCAATGGTCATTCCAATGGAGACTTCTGTTTTAATGCCGATGAGCCATAGGTCAAACAAGAAAAACTTTCTTATAATCTAGTTTGGATTGTGGAACGCTGTTGCTGGACAACCAAAAACAGGAATATACGAAACCAAATTTTGGGTGGAGGAGCAAGGTTTCTTGTTTTTCTTTAAGTTTTTAAGCAGACATACAAAGGTGCACCTGGGTTTGTAGATACTTCAGGGAGACTGATGCTTTTACTCCATTTATGAATATTTGTGAGTTTTTTCAGCAGGAAAGTACAACTGTGTTAGATGCTAGAGTTTGAAAATTGCCTTGTGGGTTTACCAGATTGATTTTGCTGTTACTAGCATACTCATATTTTGCTATTACTAAAATATTGATTATTTCCTTCACCAACGGACTTGATATATATATATATCAAGTTACCGTTGAAACAGCCTCTTGCAGAAATGTGAGGTAAGGCTGCGTAGAATAGACCTTTGTGGTCCGGCAGGAGCTTAGTGCACCGGGCTGCCCTTTTATCAAGTTACCGTTGCTTTTTCCTTTTACTCTTCCATCTCTTTCTTATAACCGTGAAATTCCTGAGGGTGGGGGCGCCAAGGTGCGAAACACAATGGATTATGGGTTCGTTACCTTACTCCACTTAAATATCAAGCTTTTGTTGGCGATAAGGTTCGAACTTGTGATGTACATCTAACCCGCACATCATGTGTTGTGCTCTTACCACTATATCAAAGCCCTAGGTGCCTTTTACTTTCCATCTCCATGCATTCTCTTTGAAAAAGACCTTCCTTTGACAAACAAGTGGTTAGATTTATCTCCTGTCGCTTGATTTCTGTTGCTATGAGTTCTTTAGTGTACTTTGTTTGTCTTATTTACCTGCGTTAGTTACTGCTTCTTTTTTCAAAACGCGCTATCATTGCTTATTCGCTTTTGTTACCATCATTTTCATACTGCTTTAAATTTCATTTCGTGTCCGGGTCTAACCCTTTTCTTGCTTTGCTTCTCTTACTTTGTTTGTGCTTATGCTTTGTCTTGAGCCGAGGGTCTTTCGGAAACAACCGTTCTACCTACCAAGGTAGAGGTAACGTTTGCGTACACTCTGGGGACCCCACGTTGTGGTATTTCACTGGGTATGTTGTTGTTGTTAATTGTGGGCGGCTTTTTTCTCTCTTATATGGTCAATTAGGTGCCATTTTATTCTTTCATGCTTTTACCTGTATATGTAAGTATTTCCTCTTCTCTTCCCTCCTCTATTCAACTTGTAAGTAGTCGGAAATAGGGAAAGAGATGACGGGCGACCGAGTGTATCTCAATTTCTTCTGAAAATGTTTAAATACAAGTTGTTACTGAGTCCTAACATGTGGGGAGCATTACTCATGCAGAACGTGGTATTGTAAAGTACATGCAACTCATCGATTGTGCATTGGGGACATTTTTGTTAGTTTGAATATGTAAATGTGAAAAACCTGCTTAAATATTAGTAACTTCTGGATGCTTTCCCTTTACAAAAGGTCCGCTAAAAAACAAAATGAGTTTGATAAGAGTTCAACTAAGAATCCCTATAGACACATCAGTCTATAAACAAATTAAATCTGTGAAGTTGGTTTTAATTTGTTTGTCTCTTCATTCTAGATCTAATATGCATTTGACGGTGAAAGAGGGAAACTTATTCCACAAAAGTAGATAGTAATCTAACGTTAAGAATTTGTCTTCGTTCAAGGAGGGACCCTCTAATCTGTCAATGGGAAGGATCTCTGGGTACTTGATAGTCCCATGAAGATCTATATGTACTTAACCAAGACAAGTGAGATCCTTGGAGATGCAGTGATTTTGGTAAATAGTAGCTTTGAATATGAACTTCGCTATTCACATTCTTTTTGGTTAGATCCTGAAATCTAGTGCAAATGCAATTGAAAGCTCAGATCTTCATCTTCTGGAGTTTTTTTTTATTTAATGTTTTGAAAAAAAGAAAGAAGAAAAAACATCTTCATTTTCTGGTACATATGTACATGATATTAACCATTTATTGTTTTCAGTTAGCAAGTTATTTATTTGTTGGGATTTTGGTACCCTGTTATCTGCAGGAAGGTGCCCCTTGTTACCCAGTTTCCCATTTCTGAACATCCCATTTTCTTATTACATATTTTGAAGGGAAGTCTAGAATGTTCTTCCACAGTTCCACCTCCACCATGGCGCTCTACCTTGTCCACTTTCAACTGAAACTCGCTTTCAAATATACAACATGCAATTTTTTGTTGTTGACATTAGTGGAGATAGTAGAGGGTTGGGCCCATTATTTGCGGAGTTTCGAACTGTGTGCCATTGGCCCTAGGGAATTTCTTGGTTATTAAAAAAAGTCAGTACACTGAAATTAGTTTCGGAGACTTGAACAAATCAAATATAGTAACAGTACTTTCATTTGATATGCCGGTGAAGTCAGAACCTCAGTAGAAGTATTAAGAAATATTCAGTTGTTTAACTATGGTGATTTCATTGTCGGGTTATATATCAAGTGTAGTATCTGATCTTATCAGTTCATTGTCAGAATAGCTCACGAAGCCTGAACATTCGAGTATAAAGTACTGTTTTCTGTAGATTCTTTACTTCTTAGTACACGTCTCATATATTTTGTTTCCCCTACTATATCAATAAAACAATACTTTCATCAAGGAAATAGATGATGTGTATTTTGCGTTATTGTTTATTACATATCTGCAGATCCGCGAGCTTGAGAGAGGAGTTGATATTCTTGTGGCAACTCCTGGAAGACTGGTCGATTTACTTGAGAGAGCAAAAGTTTCATTACAGCTGATTAGCTATTTAGCTCTTGATGAGGCAGATCGTATGCTGGACATGGGATTCGAACCCCAAATCAGAAGGATAGTGGAGCAAATGGATATGCCTCCACCTGGTGAAAGACAGACAATGCTGTTCAGTGCCACATTCCCAAAAGAGATTCAGGTTTTCTTTTATTCTGTAGGGCTGTTTTCAAATCCTAATTTTTCTTCTTATTCTTGTTGTTACATGATGACACCTGTCTTTTCGCAACGCTGGACATTTTGCCTTGCAAAATGTTTGAGTTGGCAGTGAGTAGAATCTTCCGAGTAGTTGTGGTCTTGTTTTGTATATGATCTCTAACCATTTCTTTCTTCGTTTGTTCTTTCGAATGCAGAGACTGGCATCTGATTTTCTTGCAAACTACATATTTTTGACAGTTGGACGGGTTGGTTCTAGTACTGATTTGATTGCTCAGCGAGTTGAATTTGTTCATGATGGTGACAAGAGAAGCCATCTTATGGACCTACTTCATGCACAGATGGCTAATGGGGTTCATGGCAAGGTAGCATGTGACTAGCTCTCTTGCTGTAATAATTTTTCTCAACTACTTTAATCCTGTTTGTGGCACTTGGAGCAGCTTGACTGAGTGGAGAAGAAATCAGGACTTCTGGTCCTTGGAACATAGCAAACAATTGAGGATGTTTGTGTTATTCAATAAAGAAAAAAAAAGAACTGAGGATGTTTGCTAGCTACTTTTTCTTTCTGTAAAGTCACTAACGTAAACCTTCTCATGCCTGGTCAGTGGTCACTATTAGCTGTCCATGATTGGTTTCGTTGGTTTACTTGCCTACCATATATAGATTGGAATGGTGAATTTCCTAGAATGGAGTCTGCTTAAACTTTCATTTAAGTTGACCGTCTTTCCTCTTAGTGCTTCAGTGTCTTCCAATGGCATGACTGCATCCTCTTCCCCATTTGCTGCTTTGTGTAACATAGATTTTGTTGCTATAGGCCTATAAAGTTTATACATGACAAAATACAATGTGGAATCAACTGGCAATCTTATTAACTGCTTTATTGTTATCTGCAGCAATCTCTAACTTTGGTATTTGTCGAAACAAAGAAGGGTGCTGATGCATTGGAGCATTGGCTGTGTATTAATGGGTTTCCTGCAACTGCCATTCATGGTGATAGGACTCAGCAGGTAGGCGAGATCTAGGTATTGGCAGATGGATCAAAGCAATTTGATCTTTGATCTTCAAACATGACCTTTTACACTGTTCTACACTTCCGTTACAATGTGATTAAATGGTGCCACTTCTTTTTGAGAAATGGCAAGTGTATTATAATATGGCACCAAGGAGGTGCTGTCAAAAATATTTACAAGATACCAACAGAATATCCCTTCCTATTCTTAAAGGGATTCTGTGAGTTCTGTCATTGCTTCAGCATCATTTACAAAATTCTGTTTACACCAAATATGAAATAAAAAGTAGACAGTTCATCTCGTTCTTCAGAATTGAGTTTCCTTTATCTTCAAACACCAAGCGTTTCACTCCCTCCAAACTGTCCACGATATGCAATTCGGAATGGTTTGCCACCACATCTTGCTATCAATATTTGAGTTCCAATACTGGTTTAACCTAGAACAAAGATGAGGTGATCCAATAGTTTCTTCTGCATCTACAGCTGCCTGTGTGCCAGTGTTGTCAAAGGCACGATTAAAGCGCGTTTATGCCCTGAAGCGAGGCACAAAACAAGTTGAGCGCTTTGCCTCGCTTTATGGGTGCTTCAGTGTCGTCATCAAGGCTCTAAGGCATACTTTATCTTGCCAATGAGTGCAATCCTGAAGATGTGACACTAAGCAATTGACATTTCACTTTATTATAATTTTGTTCAATTTCTTTGTCCATATATTTGTTATTCATGCTTATGATTATTAATCTTGGACTTCACATACATATTTGTAGTTTTTCTCCATTTGTACCTTTTTTCATTGAAGTCCACGCTTTATTTGCGCTTAAAGCCCCAAAGGACCTTTATAGCTTTTTTGCGCTTTTCGCTTTCGATAACACCAAGTGTTAAAGAAAACATTGAAATGTATGCATATGAAGCATGAGGAGCTATTTAATATTTACTTGTAGAAGCATAATATATTTGCATCGCATGTCAAGGATACTTCTATATTCTCTCCGGTTTGTGTTGCACCAACTATTACTTGCACTATTCTGCAGCTCATCACAGTCAACATTACCTGTGGATTTATTTTGTAGGAAAGGGAGCAAGCGTTGAGAACATTCAAGAGGGGAGATACCCCAATTTTAGTTGCGACTGATGTGGCTGCTCGAGGCCTTGATATCCCTCATGTTTCTCATGTTGTCAACTTTGACCTTCCTAATGATATCGATGATTATGTGCACCGGATAGGCAGGACAGGTCGTGCAGGCAAGACAGGATTAGCAACTGCTTTTTTTAATGATGGTAACCTTTCGATGGCCAAACCGCTAGCTGACTTGATGCAAGAAGCTAATCAGGAAGTACCTGAATGGTTGACTCGTTATGCGAGTCGTTCATATGGAGGTAGAAACAGGCGGGCTGGCGCAGGCCGTTTTGGTGTGCGTGACTTCAGGAGGGATTCCTCATACAATAGAAGTGGAGGTGGTGTGAATTACTATGACGGAGGTAATAGTAGTGGTGGTTATGGCAATTACAGTGGTGGGGCATATGGTCCTGGAGTAACTAGTGCGTGGGACTAGCTGCTCAAACTTGTGATACCTATACTTTCCTGCAGTTGTATATTACTCATCAACAAATTTGGATTATGATATTTTTCAGTGGGAAACAGGGTTGAGTTCTTGTTGTTTTGTGGTCCTATAGGGGGACAACTGCAAGATTGTTATGGTAGTTAGATTGGCAATTTGAGACCACTAGCAGGCAGCTTTTGTCCAACAGTTCAATGATGCCTTTGTTTAATATATATTACTTCGAGAGTTTATTTTTTTGGAATGCATATGAATCGTTAATTTCCACGTGCAATGTGCATCTCAATTGGAGTAGTATTATTGTATTTCCAAATAAGTGAGATATGATATGCCTCATCTTTTGCAGGTTTCATTGTTTTTAGTTGTCTTATTTCTTAGGGAAGTGGAAATCGGAAAGAAGGCTCATGCGGATATTGACCACTGATTGTTGACAGTTGAAATGGATTGGAGGATCATGATTGTTGACAGTCTTCATTTTGTTTGACAGCCTTCTATGAGAAATGTGAATGAAAACAAATGGTGCTCTGGAGGAACCTTCACAAGTTGAGAGTGGCTGTTGTATGGATGGGCGCTACGTTTAATGACAAATCTTAGGGTATGTTTGGTATGGCACAAGTCGATTTTGGAGGAAATAGTTATTAAGTGGTTAGATACCAAAAATTGTTTTCATCAAACTGAGCAAATGAATTCTCATTTTTACTAGCCAATGAAAGGGTGGATGTAACTCCTAAGGTGAATGCTACTTAGGGAAAAAAAGGGCGTGGCACGCGTTCAAGATGTGATATGAACTTAATAGGTTTCTAAGTTGACGGGCATCTAAAAAAGGGTGTATTATTTCTTAGATGAATTCTATATTGGAAATGGAGGGAAAGTCGTGTGCTATATATGAAAAATCCATGAGGAGCTTTTAGACCAAAGTAGACAATAAATGTTATGAGCTCTGGTTGTATGTAATTAAAAAATTGTTCTACACAAGCTCTATCTATCTTGTTAACGATGCAAAAATTATTCACAAATGAAAAAGTTACAAACTCTGTGTATCCAATCCAAACAGCACATATATTATGTACATAATTGTCTTACTTTGGAAGTCTAGGTCTAATATATATATATATAATAAAGATAAGCATAAACAAAGTGATGTGACACTTCTTGGCAGCATTCTTATATATTTTACCTCTTTTTTCGGCTTTTTATCCCTTTTATTTGAATTAATGTGATAATTTAAAAATGTGATAATTTAAAAAGTCCAAAAATCACCTCATTAATTATTTTCATAATTGCACATTATATTCTCTTTCTTCATTATTGGCATTTATTTCATTTAGTTAAATCCCTCTTTCTTTACTCTTTCACACCACACACAAAAAACGATAGTTATCACGGCATTTATTTGTCGTTTACTCATTTATCTTATTTAATATATGTTTAATTTCCTTCTTCCAAAAGGAAGAGTGTAACAGCTCAATAATGAGCATAATGGTGCAATTACCACCTAATAATTATCTATTCAAATTCTATCTTATTTAGGTGATGTCTTTACCAAAGTTTGGAACAAATGCTGAACTTTATTTTCTCACTATTTGTTAGAATACTGTTTTGTCCTTATGATTTTGCTGATTTTCTGCTCTTTTTTTTCCCTTCTAAATGAAATTCTTGTTAGAAATTTACTAATGTGGAATTAAGTTTATCCCATTATTTATGACTCGAACAATTGGGGCCCCGTACGTCGGAAACTTCGTTTCCACACACGTGCACACATAGTGTCAAGTATCGCAAATTCATCTCTTTCACTAAATGAGACGTTTGAGACATAGAATGATGGACGGTTATTGGCCAAATGATAAGTATTCCACGTTGGTAAACGAAGGAAGAAGTGTGCGAAGTGTAAGATGAAACGAGTCGGAAATCGCCGCGAAGGGCCGCAGCGCTGCCCCGTCGGAGCCGAGGCGCCGAAGCGCCTCCCAGGCAGCGCCGCGGCACTAATTGGGTGTTCAGCCACTGGAGCTGCGGCGCTTCAGAGGCAAAATGCTACGACGGGAAGATGAAAAGTTTTGACGTTTGGGCAGGTTTTGGAGCATTGAATCTCCATTATTTGGCACATGAATTCAGCCATTATTTGGCTGAATGTAACCCCTCAATAAGTGTCATTACATGGCTATTGAAGGCCATTAGTTGTCTAGTTGAGGGGTCATCTCTTTACACTATAAATTGAGGCATTTGGCTCAATTGTTCAACACTTATAGAATTTTCTGAAATCTTCTTCTTCCTCTCTAACAAGTTTACTATACTCAAAGTTCTTCAAGAGTAACACTTGAGTTTCATTTGCTCATTTGTTAAGTTGTTGTTGTATCTAGGGAGACTATTGCCCTACAACGTAAAAGGATATATACGGGGCAATCTTGTCTTAAATGCAAAGTGTCATCACTCGACTCAGCAAATCACAAGGAGTTTGTAACGTTCTTGCCCTACAACGTAAAAGGATATATACGGGGCAATCTTGTATCTTGTTGTTGTAATCTTTAGTTTATCCTTTCTAGCAATTTGTAATATTTACTTACTTCTCGTTTCCTGCAATTGTTGTAACCCACAATTTTAAGACAAGATTGTTGTAAGTGCTTAGAAAGATGACTGGAAGAGAACTACTCGTTTCTGATTCTGCTGCTGCTACTACTCAAGGCAACCCCTCTGCCTTTCCCATTGCTGCTCAAGGCACACCTAATGCCTTCACTACTGCTCCAGGCCCATCCAACGCCTTTTCGGTTGCTCAAGGGAACGTTATTGTTCCTCCACCCTCCAGTTTCCACAATGAACGCCCAGAGAAGTTTATGGGCTCCAACTTCAAGAAATGGCAGCAGAAGATGTTGTTTTATCTGACTATTATGGGAATGAATCGTTTCCTAACAGAAGATCCTCCACTAAAATGGAGATGAAGTGGACCCTCAACCTAATGAAACGGCTGGAGGGGGCTAAGGTATCCATGTCGTCTATGGCATGAAGATGATTCTTGATGCTTGGAGTCCTAGTGACTTCATGTGTAAGAACTATATTTTGAACTGTCTGTCAGACCCACTCTACACGGTGTATTGCGCCGTAGGCACCGCCAAAGAGTTATGTGAAAAGTTGCAGAAGAAGTACAATGCACAAGATGCTAATACTAAGAAATTCATAGTTGGGAAATTTCTGAAATTTCAAATGGTGGATAGCAAAACTGTGATGTCCCAAGTCCAGGAATTCCAAATGATTCTACATCACCTGGATTTGGAAGGTATGAAACTAAATGAGCAGTTTTTGGTTGCATCACTGATTGAAAAGTTACCTCCCTCGTGGAATGAGTTTATGAGTTACTTAAAACTCAAGACAAATGAAATGACCTTTGAAGAACTTATTATCAAACTCCAGATTCAGAAAGATAATAAGAAGGCCTTGCCTAGGGGAAAACAACCCGCTGAGGCAAAGGCAAATCTGGCTGAGGTCAAAGGGAATCCAAGCAAGAAACGCATGTTCCAGAAAGACGGCAAGACCCAAGCGGCGGAGAAGTTCAAGGGAAAATGTCATCACTATGGGAAACCTGGTCACATGATCAAGGACTACCACAAGCTCAAGACTGAGCAGCAAGAGAAGGCCAAGGCCAAAGGCAAGGCACATGCTAACGTCGTCAAAGATATGCTTCTTGACGACATGATTGAGGAGTTCTCGGTGGTGGTGCTTGAAGCAAACCTTATTGAGAATCCCATGCAATGGTGGATGGACACGGGTGTTACCAATCACATATGTTCCAATAGAGATACCTTCTCCACATATACACCAGTTACAGATAAAAAGTTGTTTATGGGTAACAACGCTACCTCTAACGTGCTGGGGGTAGGAAAGGTAGTTCTGAAGATGACTTCTGGAAAGGAGCTCACTCTAAAGGAGGTGATGCATGTCCCTGAGATTATGAGAAATTTAATTTCAGGTCATTTATTGGTTAATGCTGGTTTTAGGCTAGTATTTGAGTCCAATAAGTTTGTAATCACCACGAATGAAACTTTTTTGGGAAGAGGCTTCGTCTGTGAAGGCCTCTTTAAAGTTAACGCCATGTCTGTAATGCATACAAGCAATAATATTGAAGCTTCTTCTTACTTGCTTTAGTCCTTTAATTTATGGCATCATAAATTATGACATATTAACTGTAAGTCTATCCAAAGGTTGGTTAAGTTGGAGTTGTTGACGTCTATCGACGTAAACCCTCAACATAAGTGTGAGGTGTGCGTAGAGGCAAAACTCACAAAGGTTTCTTTTCGATCTGTCGAAAGGAATATCGCTCCTCTAGAACTTATTCACACAAATATATGTGATTTGAAGTTTGCACAAACTAGGAAGGGAACAAGTACTTTGTGACATTCATTGATGATAGCACAAGGTATTGTTACCTTTACTTGTTGAAAAGTAAAGATGAAGCCTTTGTAGCGTTTCGACGTTACAAAGTAGAATTTGAAAATCAACTAAGCATGCTGATTAAATCCATTCGTAGCGATAGATGGGGAGAATACGTAGCGTCATTTGAGGAATATTGTGCCAAATCAGGCATTGTTCATCAAACGACGACTCCATACTCACCTTAGTCGAATGGTGTTGCGGAACTCAAGAACCGCACATTGAAGGAAATGGTGAATGTCTTGCTCATCAATTCCGGTCTTTCCCAAAATATATGGGGAGAAGTCATCCTTACTGCTAATACGATTCTTAACAGAGTCACATATAAGGGTAAGGACAAGACTCCATATGAATCATGGAAGGAAAAAAACCCATCTATAAATATTTAAAGGTGTGGGGTTGTTTGGCAAAGGTCGAAGTGCCCAAGACAAAGCAGGTCAAGATTAGACCTAAGACTGTAGATTGCATTTTCAGCGGCTATGCAAATAACAGTAGTGCTTATCGCTTCTTAGTGCATAAGTCAGATATTTCAGATATCCACTGGGTACAATCATGGGATCAAGGAATGCTCAATTCTTTAAGGATACTTTTCCTAGAAAGGAAAAAGATGTAACCTCTCGCAAACGAAGTTATGAACAAAGATCTCAGGAACTGGGAGTCGTTGACTGCCCGAATCTAGATGGTTCAGATCTGGTGGACTTCGAAGTGGCTGAATATCCAAAATCTAGTATTCAAGATTCTCAGAACTTGGAGACTCCAGAGATGGAACCAAGGCGAAGTAAAAGGGTCAGGAAGGATAAATCCTTCGGTCCTAACTTTGTAGCTTATATGGTTAATCACGAACCAAGGACAATTGCTGAAGCATTGCCAACTCTTGAGTCACCACTCTGGAAAGAATCTATTGAGCGTGAAATAGACTACATCATGCATAACCATACTTGGGAGTTGGTTGATATTCCTCCGGGAAATAAACTGTTGGGTTGTAAATGGATACTCAAACGGAAGTATAAAGCAGATAGGTCTATAGATAAGTACAACGCCAGGTTGGTAGTCAAGGGCTATCGGTAGAAGGAAGGCCTTGACTATTTTGACACGTACTCCCCGGTGTCTAGGATGACGTCCATACGAGTATTCATTGCGATCGCAGCATTGTGTGACCTTGAGATACATCAAATGGATGTCAAGACAGCCTTCCTAAATAGTGATTTGGAAGAAGAAATCTATATGGAACAACCCGAGGGGTATGTGGTTCCAGGACAAGAAAAGAAAGTCTGTCGACTTGTCAAGTCTCTGTACGGGCTGAAATAAGCCCCGAAGCAATGGCACGAAAAATTTGATAGTACTCTACTATCGAAGGGTTTCTCCATTAATGAATGTGACAAATGTGTCTACACGAAAGGTAACTCTGACTCGTTCGTCATGATATACTTGTACGTAGATGACATGTTGATCACAGGGAACAGTCCTAGCTTGATCCTAGAGACTAAGAACATGTTGAAACAATACTTCGACATGAAGGATATGGGTATCACAAATGTCATCTTCGGGATAAAGATATCTAAGTCGTTTGACGGACTGGTCTTATCTCAGTCTCACTACATCGAGGATGTGTTGAGAAAGTTTGAGATGTTTGATTGTTCGCCAATGAAGTCACCGCTGGATAGAAATCAAAAGCTTGATAAAAATCGTGGTGCACCCTTATACTAGGAGCAATATGCACATGTGATTAGGAGTTTGATGTACATAACAAACTGCACCCGACTTGATATTGCTTATGCAGTCAACAAGTTGTTTAGGTTTACCCGTAATCCGAGTAATGATCATTGGAAGGCGTTGAATCGAGTACTACGATACCTGAAATACACGCTAACTTGTGGATTGCATTATTCAAGATATCCAGTTGTACTAGAGGGGTACAGTGATGCAAACTGGATATCTTATATAGAGAACACAAAATTCTCTAGTGGGTATGTATTTACAATTGGTGGTGGGGCTGTGTTTTGGAAATCCTCTAAGCAAACTTGCATCGCCCGATCCACGATGGAATCGGAGTTTATCGCTTTAGACAAAGCAGAAGAAGAAGATGAGTGGCTTCACAACTTCTTAGAGGATGTTCCTTGTTGGGACAAACCCGTACCTTCTGTAAAGATCCATTCTGATAGTCAGTCGGCTCTAGAAAGTGCACGGAGTTCTATGTACAATGAAAAGTCTCGTCATGTTCGACGGAGACATAAGACCGTTAAGCAGCTGATCACCATGGGTATAATATCCACTGACTACATAAAATCAAAGGATAACATTGCGGACCCACTAACAAAGGGCTTACCCAAAGATCAGATGTTCTAGGGGAATGGGCTTAATTTTCAAGGTATAATGACCAATACAGTGGTAACCCAACCTTACTGACTGGAGATCCCAGGAATTAGGTTCAATGAGAAAACTAAGTTGTAAAGGTTCAGTTCAGCACTTCGGTGGAAGCATGAGCACTTCGGATAGTGATTTCTGTAAAGAAACACCAAATCCAAAGTCGTTCTCGCGATAGATGTTAAGTGTTATCTGCAGTGTGGGTAAAGGTTAAGTTTCCAAAACCTTTAATGATCCTCAACGGTTGAGGTTAGGTTTGGGGAAACTTTTAATGGTTCCTAACACTTGCAAAGTGGGGTATAGTAGGATACCTTGTAGGAGACCACCTATTTAAGTGCGAGGACAGGCCGCCACAAGTGAACGCATTTAAGAATCCAAGAAGTGTCCACGGCTACAACGGACAAAACATTACAAAGAACAGAGTAATGGAATGTGTTGTGTTGGTACCGTTGACTTGACTTACACTAAACATTGACAGTTCAAGACATCACGTTCACCGCGCAGTAAGTAATTCCGATGGTAATCAACTATGGAAGATTCAAAGCGAAAGCTACCTATCCAGATGCAACATATGTCCGCTAAAAGATTGATGGAAAAGACACTATGTGAGTGCACCAAAATCTATTTCAAGAGGGATTGTTGGGAATTTACTAATGTGGAATTAAGTTTATCTCATTATTTATGACTCGGACAATTGGGGGCCCACACGTCGGAAACTTCGTTTCCACACACGTAGTGCCAAGTATCGCAAATTTCATTAGTGAAAGAGATATTGGTATGTAAGTGAGACGTTTGAGACATAGAATGATGGACGGTTATTGGCCAAATGACAAGTATTCCACGTTGGTAAGCGAAGGAAGAAGTGTGCGAAGTGTAAGATGAAATGAGTCGGAAATCGCCGCGGCGCTAATTGGGTGTTCAGCCACTGGGGTCGCGGCGCTTCGGAGGCAGAATGCCGAGACGAGAAGATGAAAGTTCTGACTTTTGGGCTGGTTTTGGAGCATCGAATCTCCATTATTTGGCACATGAATTCAATCATTATTTGATTGAATGTAACCCCTCAATAAGTGTTATTACATGGCTATTGAAGTCCATTAGTTGGCTAGTTTAGGGGTCATCTCTTTACATTATAAATTGAGGCCTTTGGCTCAATTGTTCAACACTAAGAAAACACTTACATAATTTTCTGAAATCTTCTTCTTCCTCTCTAGCAAGTTTACTATCCTCAAAGTTCTTCAAGAATAACACTTGAGTTTCCTTTGCTCATTTGTTAAGTTGTTGTTGTACCTTTGGAGACTATTGCCCTACAACATAAAATGATATATACGGGGCAATCTTGTCTCAAAGACAAAGTGTCATCACTCGACTCAGCAAATCACAAGGAGTTTACAACGTTCTTGATTCCAGTTTGTTGTAATCTTTAGTTTATCCTTTCTAGCAATTTATAATATTTAGTTACTTTCCATTTCCTGCAATTGTTGTAACCCACAATTCTCTCCATCTCTTGAAATAATTGGTGCTACCCTTCTAAAAAAAATCAAAGAGTCGGAAAAGTATATGTTTGCCTTGACCAACAAGAATCAATCGCATCCAGTATTATTCTATTTTTTGATCTCATCTTCTTCTTCATAATTGTTTGGTGTATTATCCTACCTTTTGACACTGTTAATATTCTAAAGATGCTTTACGACCTGGTACCTATTTCTATTTGTTATAGCCTCCTGCTTCATTTTTGAAATTATCATGACACGATTTATTAAAATTAATAATAATGTTTTCGTCCTTATGTAGATTTTAGATGCATGATTAATTTGTCGCGGTTACAAAGTCATGATTAATCAAAAATGCATTTGCGTAGAGGGCGCAAATTTTAAATAAACGGAACAATGCACTCTCAAAGTGGAAAGTAACTTCCATGTAGAAGTCACACATTTTGCAGAACTAATTAGAATTTTCTCTCTCGATCACATTAAGCATAATTTTTTTTCAGTTCTCTTTTTTTATGTGTAATTCTTTGCAATCATATGTAGTATTTTAATGATTCTTGTAAATTATATATAATTGTATTTTTGTTGCATGAATATCTCTTAGTGAAAGTTATCCCTTTTATTTCATATTTGGATCTAGAAATATAGCAAAAATCACTATACAAGCATGTATGTTAACCTACCAAGTATTTGGATCAAGATCAAAAAAGTTTTATGATGGCTTTTCATCCAACAACCGATTTCGTTGATCATGTTTTTCTCCTTTTATTTGTCCTTTTACATTCATATTGTTCAATAATTACACATGCTTGAAAACAATAAAAATATTGTGATAATATTCCGCTCAAATTTCAAACAAAAATGTCACTTCTAATCGTCTTATTCATAACTTAAGGTAAGAGGAACTAGAATCTTGAAAATCACAATGCTCACGTGATAATCAAACTTTATTAGGCATCTCATAAAAAATATATTCTTTCCGTTCTATTTAATGCATTTGTATATTTAAATATCATGAGAGTTTTCAAGAATTGATAGGTTTTAAAATTGTGGCTTGAGTAGGACTATTTTTATATTGAGCATTTATTTTTTTTCTTTCATTTTGTTAATCGGAAGGTAATTTTAATTATTTTTCTTAACTTTCTGTACTCTGTGCTTATGGGATAAATTGATTTCCTTAATTGTTGTACAATGCTCATAAGAGAAGTTCGGGGCTAACAAACACGTTATGTTCTTATTTTCTTTTTAAATTTCTTCTTCTTCACATTTCTTTTGTTTTCAGTAAATTTACCATTTATGCTTATTAATATGTTAGTTCTTCTTTTTGTGTATTTAAATTGTCAAATTCCTTTCCCCGGTAACAAATATTTTAAACTAAATGTAGGCAATAGTATTTGTACCTTTATTTTATTTATTTTTTGGTAATTTTATTGGTATGTTTTCCTATCTTTTATAACCCTGTGAAGCGCGAATATAATCACTAGTAATAGTATAGAGGAATATAATTTTTGCTTTTCATTTTTTTTTCTTTCGTTCAACGTATGTTAATATGCCGCAATATAATGCTCGTAATAAACTTATATGTTCTTGAAGAGTTTTGCCAAGATTGCCACAGAAATGGAAAATAGGACCATTTTGAAGGAGATCTGGAATATCAACGAGCAACAAATTGGAAGTAGGTAAGCATTCAAACATATTCATTTTTAAAGATGCCAGAAGGATGCAAAAAAATTTATGTGCAATGTGAAAAGATTGATATACTTATTTTGGCTGTTTATAAAAGTAAAAGAAAACATTCCCTTCTGACAACTTACAGAAGTAACGAAATTGATCATGATCAATCTTTTCATTTCTACAACTTATTAAAATCGACGACATTATTATGCCTACTATGTGATCACAATGGTTTTTATCTTTGTTTCAAAGATGATTTACTTGTCATAGTAGGGAAATTGTCTTGAATTGCCTAGATGTAGCAAATAGATGAAGCTGGTGTCATGTGTCTGCAAGCGAAATCAGGAACAGTTTTCTCTGGTGCATATCAGATACATCCCACACCTCTTAATTACCGTCTTACTTTTCTTTAAAATCTCAATGAATCCTCTTATATCTTACCAGTATTTGAATTTGGTTACAAAAAAGCAAAATATTTTATTTCATATATATGGCATGTTTTATATTTGAAAAATGTCGAAAATACACCCCAACCTTTATTTTGATTTGTTGTAACATAGCTAACCTTTACGGTGGTCCTATTACCCCTAAATATATTTTTAAAGCATTTCTTTGGCATTTATTTGGAAAAATCGAACCAAAATCAAAACACCGTATTTGTTCATATTAAACTAAAGAAATTATTTCCCGAAACAAATGGTTTAATTTTTGGGATTTAATTGTCTTTTCTCTAGCATTATCGTCAAGCAATTTGTCTTTCCTTGAAATTATTCAAAAATAGATTTAGTAGCAAAAAAGTTATTTAGACAATTTTGTATAGAATATAATCATAGAAAGCTGCATTTAATTTTTTTTATAAAGTTTCATAAAGTTTTTAAAAGTTATAACCCTCATATATAAAAGAACTCAATAATTTATTAAGGTTACTTATCAACATGTAAGTGCTTTCGAGAAATCAAACGTGAGATCGTCGATTTTGAACTAAATCTTATAAGATCGGTCTTCTTAAATAAATACAAACATGCAAGTATTTTCAAGAAATCAAACGTAGGATGACCTACAACAACAATATACCCAGTGTAATTTCACAAGTAGGGTCGGGGAAGGTAGAGTGTACGTATATCTTATTCCTATCTTGAGAGATAGAAATGTTGTTTTCGATAGAGCCTCAACTCAAGTAAAAGAAAGTAGGATGACCTATTTCAAGATTTAGGTAAAATAATTTATAACATGATTTTTTTTATTCCTATTGTTGTATGGAATAACGATATGGTGAGACTTTGAGTTAATAAGAGAAAATCTTTATATTTGTGGTTTAATCAATTTATAAATTAATTTTTATATGCCTATATATGAAAACTTTATCTCATATTTAACTAAATTTATAGAAAGATTAATTAGAAGATTTAATGATTTTTTTTATAACCGTACGAAGCGCGGACAATACCACTAGTTTATTCATATCAGGAAGCACTGAACGCACAACATATAATATCAATCTTGTGACACTGATTAAAGATTTAGGGGTCTGTTTTGTAGGGAGGAAAATATTTTTTGAAAAATATTTTTCAATTTTCTCATGTTCGGTTGATCATAATTTTTGGAAGACAATTTCTTTAGGAAAACAAGTTTTTTAAAAAATGAGAAAAAAGACTTCCCTAATGGAAGTAGGGAAGACAAGTCCAAAAGTAACATTTCATATTAAGTGTCTCTTCCCACCTTCGAACTCATCCCCACCACCCTCACCACTCACCACTATACCCCCACCCCACGATCCCATCACCCACCACCTCCATCCCTGATATGATATCGGATGACTCAAACATTCAACTTTCTTCGAGGTCTCTTATTAAACGTCAAACCAAGGACTCCCAAGCTTTACAATTCAAGTTCATGGAGATGAAACTATGAAAGCCCTTGAAAACAACCACTAGAGAGGTTTCAAGCTATATAAGGTAGCATGGAGGAAGAGTTCAAGAGACCAAGAATCCAATGTCCAAAGCTTGCCTCTTAAAGAAGCCAAAATATTTGATGTGTGGCTATAATTGTAAGCTTGTGTAATTAAAAGCCAAATGTGACTATTAGTTAAATAATTATGACTATGCATGTAAAGACAAAAACTATATAAGTTTGCCTTAGCCATTTTCATAGTTAAATTTTGATTGGTGAAGAAGCACTTATGAGAGTAGTTCTTCTTCTATGGAGTTAGGTTTAGCTAGGATTAGTGGGAGGATTTTCCTAAACTCTTTACCTTGACCATCTCTTGGATAATCTAGGATTAGATTTTCATGTATGAGTTCAAGTTCCCTTCTCCCTCGGATTTTATTCCTCTTTTTGTTGTTGGTTAGTCTCAATTATAGTAAAATTAATTTCTTCCTTCATCTATTCTCATTCCCTATTTCTTTTATCTCATCTATCGATTTCTCCTATCATTCCGCGTATTTGATTGTTATTTTCATACTTTCCTAGTTAGGATTGTATCATTTGATATAAGAGCTTAAGGTAAAGGACTGTCTCTACAATTCTTAATACCGGGTTCTTCTATTTTGAAAAATCAAAAAATCTGAAAATTTCAAAAGTTCCAAAAAAAAAATCGTGTTGTTGAGTGATCTGTTTGTTTTTGTTGAGAGATTTTTTGAGTTCCTAGAGATTAAATCTATCACATACTAAAGTTTGAAGCAATTTGGAAGTGTTTTGGGTCAATCACCATTGAAGGACTTTCAAGCTTGAAGAACTTAGAGTTGGGTCTTGAAGATTGAACAAGAATTGAAGCTCGAAAGTTATTGGGCTTTGACTATCTAGTAATAGAGAGTCAAGATCTGATGTTTAGAAGTATTACAAATTAATTGAAGAATTCACCATTGTTAGGTTTGAAGAACTTGAAGAACAAGCAATTTGAGTTTGTTGATTTGGGGGTTGAATGATTCCAATTGTACTGGACTTTATTCTCTTCATTGAAGAGGAGCTAGATTCGAAATATAGAGTCAATTGGACTTGATTTGAAGAAGTTCCAAATTTGAAGTTTATAGTGTTCTTGAAGATCATCATATCTTCTTAGGCGTTCTTAGTGAAAAGCTAGTGTTTGATCCAAAATTTCAAGTGCAAAAGTGAAAAAGTGTTTGTGAGGTCAAATATAGCAAAATATGTGAAATAGTGGATCCAAGGCAATCCAAGTATAAGGAATAATCAAAAGAAAGTCAGCCAATAAGATCCCAAGAAAAAGTTGACGACAGAAAGTTTTGGCTACGTTTTTCAACCTGCGAAACACAAAAGAGGCCACAACCCCACCTGCGAGTCGCACGCCGTGACAAAGAACTGGAGAAAATTTGGTCTGATCTGCGGAATTATCAAGTAAGTTGCATGTCATGAAATGCGTTTTATAAAACGCATATTAGAGGTGTGTTTTTCCAATCGCAAACGTGACGCGGGTTGTGACAGAAGCCTGGAAAAATAATTTTTTTGATTTGCGGAAAAATCTCATTAGCCAAATGCATTTTATACTCCCACACTGCGACATATTCGTTCTTCAACCCAGTTTCATTTCATCTTCGTTTCTAAAGTTCTTTAGGCAAGTGTTAATCCTTTTCTTAGCTAATTACTTTAAGTAATTAACTTTAATTAGTAGTTAATTAGTTCTTATGTCCGTATTTCTTTCGTGTTAATTCTTTTCGTGTTTTTATCATTTACATTCATTGTGAATTTATTGGCTCTTGTCCGTTTGCTTGGTTTTTTCATTCTTGATGTCTCATAAACTCCATTCCGTACTGATACATAGTGCTATGTTAGACTTATTTAAGGTTGTATTTCACGAGTTAAGGGATACTTCCTATAGTGGTAAAAGGAAAGAGTGTGAGCGCATTTGAGTGGTAATACGAGTTGTAAACTTGTAACACCTTGTACCTTCAAGCTAAGGTTTGACCCATATAATGAAAACATAATGAAACCAAGATGAAGAGTGGACGAATTGTTTTGAAAGCTAATCAAGTTATAAAAAGAGTCTTTTGGTAAAGTATAGCCGGAAGCTACTCTACGGGTCATGTTTTCAAGTATGTTTGCACAAGGCTTCACTTCAAGCACGTATTTGGAACATTCTATAAGGAATTTGGGAAAACTTGCTTCATGAAAGTTTTATACCATGGAAATACCTTTCCAATGGTATATTGTGGAAGTCCAACAGAAATTTGTACAAAATGGTAAGACTATTTTACTTAAATGTCGCAGAGTAGTCTGCCATAGTCGCAGATGCGATATGCGACGCAGAACGCCTAATGCGATGCATATCCAATCGCATTTTGGGTAAAAATTATGTCCTGAAGTTTCCAACCTTCTGTTTTGATGTGCAGAAGCATCCGCAGTCACATAAGGCTATCCGCGACGTGGATGCCAGCGCAGATGCCCCCGAAACTCATTTAAAGTAGCGTTTTTCAGAATTTTATTCCATAATTCAGTTCTCCAAAGCCCTAGCACGACTTTTATATCCTCTTCTCATATTACCACATCAATATAAGTCTTTCCCATGTATTCCTAAGTAATTCTAACACTTATACATTAATTCTTAACAAGATTTCCATGCTATAATCTTCGGGTTTCAAGAAAACCCTTCTCAAGGTTTCAAGTTCAGAGTTTTGAGTTTCTTCTTCAAAAGTTCAGAACTTTCCTTCAAATTTTGGAGTGATTAAGATATGTAGAGTTTCTATCCACGTGTAGTAACATCATTGTTCTTCCCTACGCCGCTTTTAATCCATGAAACACGAATTTCCTCAAACCTAAGGTTTTACTCTAATTCATGATAACCCTATATACCCGGACAACTATATATATATATATATATATATGAAATCGTACATATTTTTCATGGTTTATACAAGTTATATTATATATCTATTCATATGCTAAATTATAATTACAAACCAATTTTTACAAGTTATTTTCATGAATTTCATGGGCTTACAAGCCAAATATATTCATGTGTTTTAGGAGTTGCACAGATTACCGAGAGGGCTCACATAGCCTGAAACCACATTTACCAGCGTAGGATAAGGATTGCTCTGCCTAGTTAGGACGATTCCTTCATGTTCCCACAACGGGTTATTGGATCCATTCATGTCATGCTCATGTTTCGTACCCCATCAAGGTACAAGATGACTTTGCTGATCGGACAGAGATCGGACGCCACATTTTATCGTGGTGGTTTCATATCGGTTATACTATTGCTCTCCCACAATATATACGGATATACAATATATACAAATATACAGACATACATATTTTATACATGTTTTTATATTCATGCCAGATCATATTCATGTTCATTGTTCATTGTTCATTGTTCAGTTTCAGTTTCATGTTCCTATTATTTCATGTGCCTGCTTATTCTTTCAGTTGCTTTACATACAGTACAATTCAAATATACTTACATCTCTTTTTTTCCCGGGGCTTGCACTTCACGGTGCAAGTACTGAGTTTCAGGACGACGGATCTGCATGTTAGGACTTCACCTGTATCAGCTATTGGTGCACCCCATTTCATTTGGGATGTCAGTTTAGTTATTTACATGTCATGATTTATAGTAAAGGTATGCAAGGGCCTTGTCCTGGTAAAACAGTTTTGCAGTCAGACTCATGTTCAGAGGTTTTATAGACTAGTTTAATATGTCATGTCAGTATTTGTTTTCAGACATATTATGGTTTTTCAGATATTTTCGCATTATATTTTTAAACAATATTTCAGTATTCAGTTTACATGTTTCAAATCAATATTGTTGCATGCTTTTGATATCCATGTTGATTCAACAAGCCATGTGGTTCGCTTGGTCACATGCAATCAGGAACTGAGTGTCGTGTTATGCCCAGGCCATGGTTTGGGCATGACGAAGCTTGGTATCAGAACCTAGGTTCAAGTGTCTTAGGGAGTCTATGAAACTATGTCCAGTGAGGTCACTTTTATGTGTGTGTGCGCGCCACACATATAAACGGTTGACCACCAAGACATTTAGGATTGTCTCACTTCTAATTTCATACTCTAGATCATGCAATTAGAGCAGTACTTTCAGGAATTCTTCTAATTCGTGCCATGAGATTTAAAATAAATTTAGTGATTTGCGGAATGAGATTTATAAATCTCATTAGCCAAGTGCATTTTATACTCCCATAGTGCGACATATTCGTTCTTCAACCCAGTTTCATTTCATCTTCGTTTCTAAAGTTCTTTAGGTTAGTATTAATCCTTTTCTTAGCTAATTAATTGTCTTTACTTAGTAGTTAATTAGTTCTTATGTCCACATTTCTTTCATGTCAATTCTTTTCGTGTTTTTCTCATTTACATTCATTGTGAATTTATTGGCTCTTGTCCATTTTCTTTGTTTTTCCATTCTTGGTGTCTCATAAACTCCATTCCGCATCGATACATGGTGCTATCTAAGACTTATTTGAGTTGGTATTTCATTAGTTATGGGATACTTCCTAGAGTGGTAAAATGCAAGAGTGTGAGCGCATTTGAGTGGTGCTAGCGAAGCACAAATGAGTGCAAACACGAGCTGTAAGACCTCGTACCTTCAAGGTAAGGTTTGACCCATACAATGGAAACATAATGGAACCAAGATGAAGAGTGTACGAAGTGTTTTGAAATCTAATCAAGTTATAATAAGAGTCTTTGGGCAAAATATAGTCGGAAGCTACTCTACGGGCCATGTTTTCAAGTGAGTTTGCACAAGGCTTCACTCAGTGAGACAAATGTGCCCAAGTGAGGCGGTGTCACGCCCCAACTTGCTATTTAAGACTCTTCTTCGACCTTGAGCCTTATTTCCTCCCTCTTTCACACCCAAAACACCTCCAAACCCTATCAAGAGGACCCCCCTTCATCCAAGACCAAAAACTCAATGTGAGTTATGTAAATCTAAAGTCGGGAAGTTCATGATGTTAGTAGAATTTGGTGTCTCTTTGTTGTGGTTTATTTGGAGTTTTCCCCAAGTTGAATTAAGCTAAAGATATGGGTTATTCTTATTGTTTAAGGTAATATTTTACTTCCTTCTCATGTGTTTAAGCTTGTAGAAGTTGTAGCTAACTCGTAGAGTTGGAAAATCTGAAAAAGGATGCTCGGAAGTCTAACTCCTCTCCCTCTTTTCAAGGAAGTGAGTCTCATACCATATGTAGTTCTTGGCCCTTTTTATATAGTTCCTGGAAGGTTCTTTTGTGGCTCTTCACTCCAGCCCTGAAGTATTATGTTTCCAATCTGTTTAACATGAACCCTCCGTTATGAGATTTAAGGAAAGAAAGTGGTGTTGTGGTTGTTGTTTGATGGACTATTTTGGTAGTGTTTTATGATGTTTTGGATGGAAATTGTATGAAGAAGATAGAGTATGAGTTGATGTTGTTATTGATGTTGTTCTAGATTCGGAGGAGGTAAGAATATGGGAGTTGCTGTCCGACTTACCATAGAAACAAGCATGTTGCTCATAGCTATTTTGTATGTACCTCCTTGTTGATATTAGTATTTTTTATCGTTGTAGACGAATTGTGAAGAGGCAAATTCCATCATCATCATTGGAGAATCAGTTCAAGATATGTAAGGTCTATCTTTCTTTCGGTGAATCCATAAGTACGTCCCCTTTATTAAAAATCTAAGGAAGAGCTAGTTTGCGCATAGGTTCCTTGTTGGTGGATTAAGGTCATCTAAGAATTTATAAACAGATCTTAAGTAAGTCTTCTATATACATTCTATAACCAATAGCGTTTTCAAGATATTAACAAGTTATACGTAAGCTAGAGTTCCTAATAGATTGAGGAATACGAATGAACGAGCTAAGGAACTAATAGAGGAATGTAAGTAAAAGAAGGTGAGGTTGGACTAATTATAACATCAGACAGTAATAGCCTAGTGAGATAATACGTATACCCGAGGACATTTAGAGAACTCCCTAAAGTTAAGGGAAGTAGAGTACGAACTACGACGTGATAAGTCACTTAAAAGAGCATAGAATATGAGTTGTACGAGGTACTCCTCAAACTTAAGAAAAGTAGAGATATACGAATCATAAAAACAGATCGAGTAGTATAACAATGTAGTATTAGATGAGTTATGGTTTATAGATGCAAGTACATAGCTTATAGATAGTTTGATTGTTGCTGAATGTTGTTCTTGCCTTCGGGGCCATGCACCTGGCTTCGGGTCCATGCACCTGCCTTCGGGTCCATGCACTTGCCTTCAGGGCCATTCAGATACACTTGCCTTCGGGGCCATGCACTTGCCTTCAGAGGCATTTAGATACATTTGCCTTCGGGGCTATTTAGATACACTTGCATTCGGGGCCATTCAGATACACTTGCCTTGGGGCTAATTATACATGTTTAGAGGCCTTTCACAAAGCTAAGTAGTGGATATTATGTTGCATAGTTAGTAGACGACAGAAGTAGGTAAGTATAGTCAATCCTCTCTGATTAGCTCTTCAGTTTATATTCAAGTTGTTTTATATTTTTGTATTGTACAGTTTTAGTTGCCTTACATACTTGGTATATTTTATTGTACCGACGTCCTATTGCCGGCATTGCATTTCATGCCTGCATGTGCAGGTAATAAGTTTGACGAGCCCTCTCACAGATAAGGTTGATGTTCAGTGGATGATCGGTAAGACTCTATCTCTTTTGGAGTGCAGTCGAGTCTAGAGGTCATGTATCAAACTTTATTACAGACTTATGGGAAGGCCGAGGCCCTGTCTCGACCATGTTTAATGTCAGTTATCTTTATAGGCTTTATAGACACAAGTTAAGTATATATAGTATGTTAGTGGCCTTATTGGCCCTCATTTATGTTTTTATGGAATTGCCCATTATGGATATAGTGGCTTATTCGGCCCATAATAATATATAGTAACGAATTCAGTCGAGTCGGCCTATATATGTCCGGTTATGTCTAGTAGTCAGGAGTTATAGAGCGGTTTTCTCGGGCCAGTATGACACCAGGTGCCAGCCACATCTCACCTAGGTTGGGGTATGACACTATACTAGTAAATCAAATTGCATCTGCATCGTGAACGTATTATATATTTGTGCCTGGACCAACTCTTTACCAGTTGCCTCTGATCTCATATTATTGTGATCGCCTTTTCTGAACACACATTTGTCTTTCACCTAGTTCTAATTTTCTGGATTCCCAACAACCTTTCCACTCAATAGTATCCTATCAGGATAGTTCTGATTATTGTGATTTTTCCCTTTCTTTCTTTGTCATCTGTTATTCTACACAACACTAATAACTTCATCTTAAATATCCGTTCTCACTTATTCTGGTAAATCTACCAATAAATTTAACAAGCACATTGACCCTAACATAACTAGACCTTGTTTTACTAATCATAGCCATATCTAAGACCAAAGCTTCCCTACAATTGTTTCAAGGGAAATAAAAGATTCTCTAGCGAAGTATGTTGGTAATAGATTTGGGAAAGATATCCACATCCTAGCTTTAGAGGTTTCTTCACCGACCTTAAATTTAGAATCATATATCAATGTCCTTATTTGATATGAAGTACCATCCTTCGCCTTGATATAGAAAGAGCCCACTTGGAAGTTAAATTTACAAAATCCTCCAGTAATTGTAGTCTTATCAACACATGGAGATTTCTAAAGAAACTAATTGGGCAATCCCCATTGTATTTGGGATGGATGGACTATGGTTCTCTCAGCGCCCGTTAGCATAAACGTGTGCCACCATGGGATGTAGACAAAAGCTCATGAATCCGCTGGAGATTGTTGTTCCGATCAGTACAGGTAAGGGAATTTCACAAGGAGATGGTCTTGGGAAGACAAATGTTGCTGGAGTAAGTTCTAATTTGAATGCAATGGTAACATAAGGGAATTTGGAGGAGATGACTAGTTTAGGGAAAAGTAAGAATGTGATAGTACTAGAGGGATTTGGTCTTCAGGCGCTAGTAACAAGTCCAATTAGGGATCAATCTCCAGCTCCGGTGCAACTGAGTCCTGGAAAAGCGAAAAAAACTCTGGTGAAAGAGAAATTGTTGGCATGGGAATGAGCTACTAATCTAACAACAAGTGAAGGGAGTCAATCATGGGCTGAGGAAGTTGAACAAGCTGAGGCTAACTCAGGTAAGATTTCTGAATCTGTGGCTTATGTGTGGGATAACTTTGATAATTTGAAAATTTTAAATGTCGATTTCAAATTGGAGTATGTGAGTGCTAAGAGTGTGGGGGATCAGTTGATTGTTGCAATTGAGGAGGAAGATAATAGTTCAGAGGTAAAATATTAGAGGAATACTGTTGTTTGCTATATATTGGGGTCTCACTCCATTTCTCTATATTGAATGGGTTTATGAAGCGACTATAATGTAAGCATAGGGTAAATAAAATTGTTATGATGCAAAATGGGATAGTATTAGTTCGATTTGCTAGTCCTGATGGAAAGAATGATGTGCTACAAGGAGGGATTTATCATTTTGATGATAAACTCTTTATTATGAAAGCATGGCATTCAGATTTAGAGTTCTCGAGGGAGGAACTGTATTCGGTGCCTAATTGGATCAAGCTACCAGGGCTAGACTTCAAGTACTGGAGTGCTAAGGGGCTTAGCAAAATAGGTAGCTTAGTTAGTAAGCCATTAATGGTGGATTGGAACATTGAAAAGAAGATTGGACTTAATTTTGCAAAATTGTTGGTTGAAGTGCAAATTGGGGCTAAATTGCCTGAGGTGATTCATTTTATTAATGATAAGGGTAATGTAGTGGAACAAAAAGTGTCTTATGAATGAAAGCTTACTATTTGCTTTATTTGTCACAAGTATGGACATGAGGATGCACTATGTAGGAAGAACAAAGCTAATATAAAGGAAGCAGATGGGCCTCAATGGAGAAAAATGTAGCAAATTAGGATGGTGTTCCAGTGTAGGTGGAGGAACCTCAACAATAGGAGCAACCACATACTGTTAGTGGGAATGTCAATAAGGGGAAAATGACAGAGGCTGGTACTAGTAACCAACAACATATGCAACTCAGGCAGAGGAATAAGGATAAGGTTGGGCAAAAAGGTAAGTGGAATAAGAACCAGACTTGGGTCAGCAACATAAAAAATTTCTTCAGAAGAATGAACAAAGAGTCGGGAATAATGTGGGGGTGAAGGTTGCTAACAGATATCAGCAGCTTGATCAGGAAAGAGTTGAATCAAGTAAACCTCAAGAAGGTGGGGGTAAAGGGGATGGCACCACCATCTTCTCTATAGGGGATGGTTAAGTTCATTTGCAGGAATACTAGAGTTCTTAATGACCTCATTAAGCAGAAAGAGGTAAAACTTTTCTGCAATGCACAAAATGTTGGGTTAGTAGGTCTTGCTGAGACTAAAATAAAACTGAATAAAATGGAAAAAGTGGCTAATAGTATGTTCGTAGGGTGGCATTTCATGATGATCCATTCATCTCATTATAATGGTAGAATGATGGTGGTATGGAGGCCAGATTGGTATGAGGTAGTGGTGGAAAGTGAAACTGCTCAGACTATTACTTGTGTTATCAATTTTATTCATATGCAATTGCAATTTCTCATTACTTTTGTGTATGCTTTTAATGTGAATGAGGAAAGGAGACCTCTGTGGGAACATATGAAGCAGGTTAGAGTCAGGGCCTATGGGAGGTGCTTAGAGATTTTAATGTTGTGTTAAATCAGGATCATAGGATAGGTGGGAATCCTATCACATATGGAGAAGTGGTTGATTTTTAGACATGTTTAGATGACTATGAACTCCAAGAATTACATAATACTGGGTGCCAATACACCTGGGTGATAAGCATGATAATAGAATTTACTCTAAGATGGATTAGGTGTTTGTTAATGGGGAATGGGTGGATTCTATGCCAAGTTGTATGACACACATGCTTCCTGAGGGTGTCAGTGACCATTACCCAATAGTGATGGATGTGGTACAAGACCAGCAAAAGAGAATAAAACATTTAAGTATTGTAACATGTGGAGTCAGCATTATGATTTTCTAAAGATAGTAGGTGAGGTATGGGCTAATCAGGTTGAGGGGTATAAGATGTTTCAAATAGTGAGAAAACTGAAATCTCTGAAAGGGAGGTTGAAACTATTACACAAACAATGTTTCAACAATGTACTTAATGAAGTTAATGAGGATAGGGCAAAGATGTTGCATGCTCAGAGGCTCCTCCAGAAGTAACCATTAGATCATGTATTACAGCAGACAAAAAGAGAGTTGAGGTTCAAGTGTGGAAATCATCTATGTTAGCTGAATCCTTGTTATTATAAAGGAGTAAAGCTACATAGGTGAGGCAGGGGGATGACAACACAAATATTTTTTCTCAGTGATCAACAGAGAAAGTTGGTGATATCAGTCACTCAAATATAAGATGAATCTAATCAAATGTAGCATGATCTACAACAGATTACAGAAGCGTTTGTAAGGAACTATAAACAACTGTTGGGTAAGAAAAGGGAGACTAGATGCAAAGCATGTCCTGGTTTCTTTTATCAGTGGCTTGTTCTATCAAGAGAGAAACAACTTATTCCTAAGATATCCAACCATGTAACTGCAAGTCAATATTGACATATATTTTGTTGCAATGTCTTGTATAAATGTACTTCTAAGGTGCTATATGCTAGATTATCAACAATGCTCTAATATTGTGAATGATACTCAGGCTGCTTTTATTCAGGGAATGTCCTTGGTGCATAACATTCTTATTTGTCAAGATCTACTTAGACACTATGGTAGGAAAACTACTCCTAGGTGTCTAATAAAAATTGATTTGCGTAAATCTTAGGATATGGCGTAGTGGGACTTTATAGAGGAGATGTTTTTAGGATATGGACTCCCTGGGAAAATTACAAAGTTGATTCTGGCTTGTGTTAATACTCCTAGGTTCTCTGTCAAAGTAAATGGTAAAGGATGAGGGGTATTTCGAGAGGAGGAGAGGGTTGAGACAAGGTGATCCCATCTCACCACTACTCCTTGTTATGGTAATGGAATACTTATCAATGGTGTCGGGTAAATGGCACAACTACTAGATTTTAGATATCAACCAATGTGCAAAGACCAGAAGCTCACATATTTTACTTTTGTTGATGATCTAATGGTATTTTGTAAAGGGACTGAAGCTTCAGTAAAAAGAATAATGCAAGTACTCAATCATTTCTCAGTTGTTACAGGACTGTGGCTAATTCAAATAAATCTAATATGTTCATAGCTAGGATGGAGGATAAATTAAGAGATAGTGTGCCGAGGCTTACATGATTTAGTCTTAGGATTTTTCCTATGAAGTATTTGTGTCATTACCCAAACCGGAGGGCCGCGACGGACACCCGGATCCCACCCTCCGGGTACCACTAATCGTATATTTACCATATAATCATAATTAATTACGGACTAAGCCAAAAGAAAACTACGTGAAATCTTTATACAGAAAACCAACATATGTATATAAGTACCCATACCAAGGCCGACAAGGCCATACAGGACCACAATACACAGGACACCTATCTACAACCCTCTAAGAGTAGCAACGTCAAAGGTCAGGACAGGGCCCCGCCATACCATATATACAAGCAAATATGTACCTTACCAAAATTAGACCAACACTCCGAACAAGGGGAGTGGTCTAAATATCCGCTGGATCCACAATCAACTAACGTGAACCGTCACCTAGTCTATGTGAACCTGCGGGAATGAAACGCAGCGTCCCTCGATAAAACGGACGTTAGTACGACTGATGTACTGAGTATGTCAGACATGAATAATAACATAACAAGGATATAACAATAAACTGAAACAGGAACAACCGACCAACAATAATTATCTCTGAGGGTCCTAATACATATGCCTAAATGTCATGCACAATGCGATATACATGTACATCGGCTCATCACCATCTTCCTTACCATAACAACCTCTGTGGGCATCATACCATATAATGGTTAATAAATGTATGCATGATGCAAATGCGGTATATATATATATATATATATATATATATATATATTGGCCACACATGGGCTCTTCCTATCCATAACCGCCTCTATGGGCATCAGGTTATATCGGCCACACACGAGCATCACATCATTTTGGCCTCATAGGACTCTTTCTTTATGTGATAGTATATACCAGCTGCAGGTGGTGTGTGTATATAACGTCTTTCCCTTTCCCCATATCCCCTACATATATATAATATTTACCGTATAGTAGTGTGCATAGCACAAATGGGTCCAGGATAATATATAATATGATGCAAATGAAAATGCATGAAATAAAACATTTTCTGAATTTGTCGGATGACAATAATATTCTTGCCCCTTTGGCTAACACTGTGAATATCAACATCTTTTTTGTATGCCTCAATAAGGACTTAGGAACATATTTAGACATGCTTTTAGTATAGGAATCAATAAAGTGAATATTCTTAACTACTAGGATTAGAATAATTTATGGAACAATATCACGGTTTTATTTTGTTACATGGAACATGCCAAAAGAAGGAAATAATTTACCTTGACATACCTTGATATTAAAAAGGGAAGGTGGACGTTTGTTGCACCATATTGAATCGGACAGGAGCACTATGTTTGCTACTGCCTACGAACAAAAATGTTGTTGCCTCTACAATTCCTATGCCTTGCAAAAGGTGAAAGTTTTCTAAAATGAAATGTTACTAAAATGAGATGTCCTGACTTATTTCCCAAACAATGTAATATAACCCTTTAGTTAGCATTAAATGCTCTTCATCATATGGTCTCCCACTCAGCCAATTTAGCGGTGGAAGCATTCCATTTGATGCCACATAACCCCCCAACGTGCCATTTTACTTCTCCACTAATTGACTTGCCTCCGTATGATTTATCAATCACACACATAATTAATTTCGTGATCCCAGTTCACTTAAATCTTGATAACTTATAAGACATTCATATACTCAATGTCATAATTTGTGTGATATGACACTAGTCCATAACCTCTTTGTGCACGCACCAAATTTATTTCCACTCCCCGTCATCACACTTGGTACATCCAAAATTATTTTGGGATTTAATCCATTTTATATACTAATCTCTTTATTAGCATACGTAAATATGATCCAAAATTTTCCCAATGCTCGGGTTTATTTACAAATGTCTAGCGATTTTACATACTCCTAGCGATGCAAACCGTGATCTAAAAGTACGGGATGTTACATCTTTCCCCCCTTAGAAACATTCATCCTCGAATGTTGGGGTGACATAACTAATCCCCGTTACGTAGCCCAAAAATATAACTACCTTCATATATCACTACATCAGACCTTTCATGGTCTTCAAGCATTAATTATAATACCATGAGATAGAGCTCACCTTATGCTCATTTCAGAACCTTGGCGTTGGTCTGGAACAAGTATGGATACTTGTGCATCATTTCCTCTTCCGCCTCCCACGTCATCTCTTTCATGTTTCTATTTCGCCACAAAACTTTTACAGAAGCTACCTCTTTAGTCCTCATCTTGCGGACTTGTCGATCTAGGATAGCAACAGGAACTTCTACATATGATAGATCCTCTGTAACCTTCACATCATCAATCGGTACAATTCGAGAAGGATCTCCAATACATGCTCTCAACATGGAAACATGGAAGACCAGATGAACAAATTCCAATTCTGAAGGTAAGTCCAATTCATATGCTACCTGACTGATTCTTCGGATTATACGATATGGCCCAATATACCTTGGCCTAAGATTTCCTTTCTTCTCGAATCTCATTATACCCTTTATCGGCGAAATCTTCAAAAATACCCAGTCATTTACTTGAAATTCAAAGTCTCACCGTCATACATCTGCATATGACTTCTGACGACTCTGAGCCGTTAACAGTCGCTCTTGGATAAGCTTCACATTTTCTATGGCTTGATGTACTAAGTCAGGTCCAAATAACTCTGATTCGCCTACCTCGAACTATCCAATAGGAGATCTACATCTTCGTCCGTACAAGGCCTCGTACGGAGCCATTTTAATACTAGCGTGATAGTTGTTATTGTATGCGAACTCAATAAGGGGTAAGTGATCATCCTAACTTCCCTTAAAGTCCAACACACACGCTCGTAACATATCCTCCAGCGTTTGAATCGTTCACTCAGCTTGACTGTCTGTCTGAGGATAAAAAGTTGTACTTAAATTAACTCGGGTGCCTAACTCTTTCTGAAACGATTTCCAGAAGTTAGCTGTAAACTGAGAACCTCGGTCAGATATAATAGATATAAAGACGCCATGAAGTCGAACGACCTCTTTAATATATAACTTCGCGTAATATTCGGCAGTGTAGGTAGTTTTTACCAGTAAGAAATGAGCTGATTTGGTCAGTCTGTCAACAATTACCCAAATAGAATTAAATTTCTGATAGGAACGAGGTAATCCCATAATGAAGTCCTTATTAATCATTTCCCATTTCCATATCGGAATCTCGATGTTCTGAGTCAAGCCACCAGGCTTTTGGTGTTCTATTTTTACCTGCTGACAATTGGGGCACTAAGCTACAAACTCTGCCACGCTCTTCTTCATGTCATTCCACTAATAAATACTCTTGAGATCATGATATATTTTAGTTGATCCTGGATGAATAGAGTACCGTGAATAATAAATCTCCGTCATAATTCTATCCCACAATCCTACTACATTTGGAATACATAGACGACCCTGGTGCCTGAGAGTTCCCTGTTCGTCAATCTCAAAGGTCGTGGTCTTCTTCTGCTGAATGCTCTCTCTTATCTTCTTCAAACTAGGGTCTTCCAATTAACGTTCTTTAATTTCTGATATAAGGGATGATTTTGACTCATTGTTAGATCCAGTCTCAAATTTATCATATATTACTCATTTCGTTGCCTGTAAATTTGGTATGGATCCTGAGTTGATAAGGGATCTATTTGTGGTATCTACACCGGTTGGTGAATCGGTAATCGCTAAACGGGTCTATCAAAATTGTGCAGTATTAGCTTGTAGTCATCAGACCCTAGCAGATTTAGTAGAATTAGAAATGGTTGACTTCAATGTTATTATGGGCATGGATTGGTTAGCGCCATGCTACGCTAATGTTGACTGCCGAACAAAGCTTGTTAGATTCCAATTTCCAAGCGAGCCAGTCCTTGAATGGAAAGGTAATACGGCAATGCCAAAAGATATGTTTATTTCATACCTTAAGGCAAGAAAGATGATCTCCAAAGGGTGTATATACCATCTTGTTCGGGCAAGGGATGTCGATGTTGAACTACCTAGTTCTCAATCAATTACGGTGGTCAATGAATTTCTTGATGTATTCCTAGATGACCTTTCTGGCCTTCCTCCTGAAAAGGAAATTGAGTTCGGTATAGATGTATTGCCAAACACTCAACTGATATCTATTCCTCCTTATAGAATGGCCCCAACTGAATTGAAGGAGCAATTAAAGGATTTTCTCGAGAAAGGCTTTATTAGGCCTAGCATATCTTCTTGGGGCGCGCCGGTATTGTTCGTACAAAAGAAAGATGGCTCATTACGGATGTGTATCGACGATCGGCAGATAAATAAAGTTACTACCAAGAACAAGTACCCTCTTCCCTGAATTGACGATTTGTTTGATCAGTTACAAAGTGCGAGATGTTTCTAAAAAATTGACCTAATGTCGGGGTACCATCAGCTAAAGGTTAAGGAGAAGGATATTCCGAAGACGGCCTTCAGGATAAGGTATGTGCACTTCGAATTCCTAGTAATGTCATTTGGACTTACAAATGCACCAACAACATTTATGGATCTAATGAACAGCGTATTCGCCCATTCCTGGACGTATTTGTGATAGTATTTATAGATGATATTCTGGTTTACTCTCACTTGGAAATAAAGCATGTGGATCACTTGCGGATAATACTACAAATTCTCCGGGACCATAAGTTGTATGCAAAGCTATCCAAATGTGTTTTTTGGATGAAGTTAGTGGTTTTTCTTTGTCATATAGTGTCAGATGAGGGTATAAGAGTTGACACTCAGAAGATTGAAGCGGTGAAGAGTTGGACGAGGCCTACGACTCCAACAGAGGTTCACAACTTTTTGGGCTTAGTCGACTATTATAGAAGGTTTGTAGAAGGATTTTCTACCATATCAGCACCACTAACGAAGTTAACATAAAAGGCTATGAAATTCCGGTGGTCTGATGCTTGTAAGCGGAGTTTCCAAGAGTTAAATGATAGATTAACATCGGCACCAATCCTTACTCTCCCAGAGGGTCCAGAAGGTTATGTTGTGTATTGTGATGCCGCGGGAGCAGGTTTAGGATGTGTGCTAATGCATCATGATAAATAGATTGTCTATGCTTCAAGGCAATTGAGGAAACATGAGAAGAACTATCCGACACATGATTTAGAGTTGGCTGCAGTAGTCTACGCACTGAAGATTTGGTGGCACTATTTATATGGTGTTCATGTAGACATTTTTACGGATCACAAGAGTCTGCAATACATATTCAAACAAAAAGAGCTGAATTTGAGATAAAGAAAATGGCTTGAATTATGGAAGGATTATGATGTGGACATCTTATATCACCCTGGCAAAGCTAATGTTGTAGTAGACGCGCTCAACTGTAAGTCAATGGTCAGTTCGATGCCAGTGCAAGTCAAAAGAAAGGAATTGGTAAGAGAGCTTCATCAGTTAGCTAGTTTGGGAGTCCGACTGGTGGATTCAGAGGATGGTGGGTTTGTGGTCCAGAATGTGTACACATTATGTGAAAGGACCGATAACGTACCTATAATGACATCAGGTGAGGACTCTTGATCCTGTCGTCCTATCATTGCATAAGTACGGTTCTGGCCCCTTCCTCTGCCTCTACCAGGTAACGTTTGCTGACTCTGCCCTAACGAGCATACTGATTGGGATGAAGCTGCTGCAGATCTGACCGGCTAGGCTCTAACACCTTCATCTTTTGTCAGACAATTTCGCACTATATCACAATGCTCCCCATAAAAATAGCATACTCTTTCCTCTTGTTGGCACGGCCCTATATGGGTCCCACCACACTGCCTACATCGAGCCAACGGTGGCCTCATCTGCATAGAATTCCCTCTATAATAAGAGTTTGATGCTTGTAAACTCTGGCCTGGTCTCATTTGAATATATCGATCAACCCTCGATCCTGAAGATGGCAATGATGCGCCGGCTACCGGGTAAGACGGTCGTCTATAAGGCTGTGGCCTGGGCCCGCCTCCGATGTCCCTCACGCCACTTACATACCGAGCCCTTTTATGCTGGCCCCTATTACGCTCTCGATCAACCTGTTATTGCCTCTTGCGATCCTCCAGGTTTTGTACATAAGCCTGGATACGAGCAATATCCATATCCGGATTGAAAGAAGTCGTAGTACACTCGTTGACCAAGTGTGGCCCCAAGCCAGTAACGAACCTGTGTACCCGGTCACTCATTTCAGCTATAATTGTAGGAGTATATCGAGCCAAGTAATTAAACTGCAGGATATATTCTCGAACGCTCATGCTGCCCTGTTCAAGACGTAGGAACCGGTCCTGTCTGGCCCATCGAAGCTCGACTGGTAGAAAATGTTGTAAGAAAGCCTCTGAAAACTCTCCCCATCCTACTAGCGCAACACGAGGTCCCCTAGATTGCTCCCATGTTTCATACCAGGTTACTGCGACATTCCGCAGTCTATAAGAAGCAAACTTTACCGACTCAGTATCGGTAGCATCCATCACCCGCAAAGTGCGTTATACCTGATCTAGAAAATTCTGTAGGTCCGCGTTCAAGTCTGTTCCTGTGAATACCGTAGGGTCTAGATTGATGAAATCCCGAGCTCTTGCGCTAGCAGCTCTATCAGAATGGCTGGGAACCTGACGTTGGGCCTGAGCGGCTACCAATCGTGTCAGTAACTGTACTGCACTCCGCATATCAAGATCTTCAGCAGGGATATTAGGTGGAGGACTGGGGGTACTGCCGCTCCACTAATCTCCCTTGATAGTGGTGATCTGGGGGGAATCACATGAAGAGGTCGTACCAAGGGTCTCACTCTGGCCCTCGCTAACAGGTGGTAATCGGTTGGTACCTTCGCCCGCAGCCGTATCCAATGTCCTCATACTCTTAAACTTCTTCCTTGTTGTAGGCATCGCTGGAATTATAAATACGAAATGGATTAGGAATGAAATACTTATGACTCTGCTCTACTGTACAATTTATGAGATAAAAGAATGGAAACCATTCCTAAATGCCAGGCAGCCTCCTGCTTATAAGTATGGTGCACAACATACCCATAAACAAGACTCTACTAGACACGACTTGTAGACTCCTTAGGACAGACATGCTCTGATACCAAGTTTGTCACGACCCAAACCGGAGGACTGCGACGGGCACCCAAATCCAACCCGCCAGGTATCGCTAATCATATATTTACCACCTAATCATCATTAATTATGGACTAAGCTAAAAGAAAACTACGTGAAATATTAATACAGAAAACCAACATATGAATATAAGTATCCATACCAAGGCCGAAAAGGCCATACAAGACCACTATCCATTGGACACCTGTCTACAAGCCTCTAAGAGTAGCAACGTCAAAGGTCAGGACAGGGCCCCGCCATACCCATATATACAAGCAAAAATGTACCTTACCAAAATTAGACCAACACTCCGAACAAGGGGAGTGCTCCAAAAATCTGCTGGATCCGCAATCTACTAACGTGAACCGTCACCCTGCCTATGTGAACCTGCGGGCATGAAACGCATCGTCCTCCGACAAAAGGGACGTTAGTACGACTGATGTATTGAGTATGTCAAGCATGAATAATAACATAATAGGATATAACAATAAACTGAAATAGGAACAACCGACCAACAGTAATTATCTCTGAAGGTCCTAATACATATGCCTAAATGTCATGCACAATGCGGTATACATATACATCGGCCTCATCGCCATCTTCCTTACCATAACAACCTCTGTGGGCATCATACCATATAATGGTTAATGAATGTATACATGATGCAAATGCGGTATACATATATATATATATATATATTAGCCACACATGGGCTCTTCATGTCCATAACCGCCTCTGTGGGCATCAGGTTATATCGGCCACACACGGGCATCACATCATTTTGGCCTCATAGGACTCTTTCTTTACGTGATAGTCTGTACCAGTTGCAGGTGGTGTGTGTATATAACATCTTTCCCTTTCCCCATATCTCGTACATATATATAATATTTATCATATAGTAGTGTGCATAGCACAAATGGGTCCATGAAAATATATAATATGATGCAAATGAAAATGCATGAACAACTATAAAACATTTTCTGAATTTGTCGGATGACAATAATATCCTTGCCCCTTTGGCTAACACTGTGAATATCAACATCTTTTCTGTATGCCTCAATAAGGACTTAGGAACATATTTAGACATGCTTTTAGCATAGGAATCAATAACATGAATATTCTTAACTACTAGGAGTAGAATAATTTATGAAATAATATCACGGTTATATTTTGTTACATGCAACATGCCAAAAGAAGGAAACAATTTACCTTAACATACCTTGATATTAAAAAGGGAAGGTGGACGTTGGCTGCACCATATTGAATCGAACAGGAGCACTATGTTTGCTACTTACCTACGAATAGATATGTTGCTGCCTCTACAATTCCTATGCTTTGCAAAAGGTGAAAGTTTTCAAAAATGAAATGTTACTAAAGTGAGATGTCTTTACTTATTTCCCAAACAATGTAATATAACCCTTAAGTTAGCATTAAATGCTCTTCATCATATGGTCTCCCACTCAGCCAATTTGGCAGTGGAAGCATTCCATTTGATGCCACATAACCCCCTAACGTGCCATTTTACTTCTCCACTAATTGACTTGCCTCCGTATGATTTATCAATCACACACATAATTAATTTTGTGATCCCAATTCACTTAAATCTTGATAACTTATAAGACCTTTATATACTCAATGTCATAATTTGTGTGTTATGACACTAGTCCATAACCTCTTTATGCACGCACCAAATTTATTTTCGCTCCCCGTCATCACACTTGGTACGTCCAAAATTATTTCGGGGTTTAATCCCTTTTATATACTAATCTCTTTATTAACATACGTAAATATGATCCAAAATTTTCCCAATGCTCGGGTCTATTTACACACGCCTAACAATTTTACATACGCCTAGCGATGCAAACCGTGACCCAAAAGTACGGGATGTTACAATTTGGGGTTGCCATTGTCTTCAAAGAAGTGAACTAAAATGGATTGTCACCAATTGTTGTGTGAATATTACAGAGAAGATGAGAGCAGTCTCTGCTAGGCGTTTATCATATACAGGGAGATTGAAAGTTATCAACTCTTTACTGTTTTCAGCACATAACTTCCGGGGTTGTGTTTATCCTCCCTCAGAGTGTATTGAATGAGGTTGATAATAAATGTAGAAAATTCCTTGGAGGGGGGGGGGGTACTACAGACAAGAAGAAAACTCATTTAGTAGATTGAGATAATGTATGTTGCCCTAAGAAGTATGGTGGTCTAAATATTAAAAACTACAAAATCTAGAACAAGGCTTCTGTAGAGAAATCTTTATGGCAGTTGATTTATAGAAAGGAGGTGTTGTGGGTTAAGTGGGTGCATGGAATCTGTATGAAAGCAGAAAATGATGTTTGGTCTCATATTCCTTCTCGGGATAGTGCATGGTATTGGAGGAAACTGCATGGTCTAAAAGTAGAAATGCAATCATGGTATCTTAATATAAGGTATTGCCTTACATCTACAAGGAAGTACTCATTCTCCAAGGGGTATGAAGTCTTAGTGGGGGCAAGACCAAGAAGTTGCAATGCAGGATGGATTTGGAATAGGATAATGCAACCAAAGCATAGGTTTCTAATGTGGCTATCTAAACAGAGGAAGCTGCTTACTAAGGAAAGAATGGTTGGATGGGGTTGAATTGTGATAATATAGATTGTGTGTTATGGGAAGGAGATAATTCAGAGGTCATGCAACATTTGTTTATGAAGTGTGTATGGGCTACAAAGATTTGTCAAAATTTGCAGAGGTGCAACTAATGTTGAATATCATTGGCATTTCACTATAGAGGATCAGGCTGAATCATTGGTGCAAATACAAGAAGAAACTCATTTCTGCAATATTTGGAGCTGGTTTATACCAGATATGGCATACAAGGAACCAAAAAATCTTCAAAGGATATAATGTAAATAGAGATTTTGTCATACAACATATAAAAATAGTTATTACGGAGAGAATTCAAATGTGTAGAGGCTTTAAGCATGTTAGAAAATGTATAGGTTTGATTGATCAACTTTGTACTTAGTTTCTGAGACCTGATACATCCAACACTCTTCCTAGAAAGTGGTTGGGGATTGGGGGCTCCTTAGGTGTATGATATTTGCTTTTGTTGGTATAGTAATAATTGACGATTTGTTACAAAAAAAACCCCTTTGTATTGCATTGTGAACGGATCATGGTGTTGGAAATTTGTCATTGGCGGGGAGGTGCGTCCACCCATATTTAATGAATTAAACACTAGTGTTCTGCATGTTGGAGGCTTTGTCTCTTTTCACATGCATAATCTACTAAGTGAGTAGATGACCGTAGGGCCAAGAATCGTTAAATTTTATTGAGAAATGAAAGAGATATTGGTCCACGAAGTAAGGTGTTTGAGGCATGGAAATATGGTGTGGGACAAATCTACCACAACGGTGGGAAAATGAAGAATTACACTTTTTATAAGTCTTTAAAGTGGTTAAGGGTTTGGGACCCCAAGGGGTATCCCATGTGTTTAAAGGAGGGAGGACCTAGATGTGCTTGGGTTCAAGGCTAAGCCCACACACGCGCCGCCGCCGCCCGTCCATCCCGTCCGGTCCGAGCTCGGATCGTGGGTCGTGGGCTGCGGGCCGTGGGCTGTGGGGACTTTTTGATAGTATCTTTTTGGACCCCAAATTTCTTAATATTTACAGTTTGGTCCCTAGTGTTTCTGGAAAGTTGATTTTGGGAATGACGGAAGGCAGAAACTTTCTGCCTACCGTTTGGGCTATTTTTTTAGAGCATTAACCAGCCATTACTTGGTTGTTAACTCCTCCATAAATAACCATCTTTCAATGACCATAATCAGCCTCTCTAATGGATATTAACAGCCATCTCTAATGGCCATTAACAACCCTCACTAATGGTTATTAACAGCCTTGTTCGTGGCAGTTGAGGAGTCTCTCCTCCATGCTATATATTGATGCCTTTTGGCTCAATTGTATTACATATACAGTGATGAAAAACAGTGAGGAAAGACACACATATATATAAGATATACACAACAAAGACACACTATATACACAGAGACAAAACAGAAGAGAAAGTCAGTCCAAAAACGTTGGACGAAAACAGAAACTCTTCCTTCCTTTTCCATTTCTTCAGCAAGTCGATTCGTATTTATTTTCTTCGTCCGACTCAACCTATTTGTTTTGTAGTGTTGAGATTAAAGTGTTATTTTATCTTGAGAGACTATTGCCCGTTAACGTAAAAGCATATATACGGGGCAATTTTGTCTTAAGGACAGAGTGCAATCACTCAACTCAGCACACAGTTGTAACCATCCATATTTAGTGTTTCTTGATTTCAGGTTATCAAGATTCAAGACACAACAAGCTTGCGGTTGTTCTGAACATTGGACTATTTGTTTATCCTTTCGAACACTTGTAATATTCATTTACTTCCCGTACTGCTTTACAATAGTATCCAACAATTTAAGATAAGATTTGTATTAGTATTAGTATTCGAAAGATTTCGGTCAAAAGTTGTGTGACCAAATCTGGATATGGCTGTGGTTTTCTGCTTGAAGAGAGTGATGATGATGTTGTTGAAAATCAACGTGTTCATGGTGTCATCGCTCCCGAGAGTGGTGGGAACAACCGCTCACGAGAGGCCTGAAGATGTGGTTCTATCTTGCAGCAGAAGGCCTATATCTGTCCCAGACAAAGGATCCGAATTATGGTAAGGAGGAAATGGACACTCAGTCCGATGAAGTGACTAAAGTGGGCCAGAATCCGAAATTGGGATGAGTTATTTTCTTCCTTGTCAAGAATAAATATTAAATGTTGTCTGATTAAAAATGGCTTAAAAGTAAGTAGGAATATGAAAATGTTTTACGAAATAATTTATATTCCTTACGCTTTAAAATCAGAAGTTTAATCTCTTCTTCTTTCCCGTTTAAAGATTGGATTTTGTAAACGACTTAAAAAGATTCGCTATTTTAAGTGTAATTATTAAAAGTGTGAAGTATGTTCGCACATACGAGGGAGAAAGATCCACTAACTGTGCGAAAACTGTTACCACTCTTAAGTAAGCGCCAAGAATTATCTGGGCACCAATCATAACGGAAGAAGACTAAAAGCTAAAGACGTTGAGCCTGTCACACTATTTGACAGAAGATCCTTCATAGGATGATATTGGACACTCAGTCATACAAAGCCTCAGGGCGACTGGAGTGGGCCAAAATTCCTTTGATATGATGATATTGGACACTCAGTCATACAAAGCCTCCGGACGACTAGAGTGGGCCAAAATTCCTTTGGTATGATGATATTGGACACTCAGTCATACAAAGCCTACGGACGACTGGAGTGGGGCTAGAATTCATTTCATAGGAAAAGTAATGGACACCTAGTAAGGTGGGCCAGAGTTTCCAGACTTAAATGATCTTTAGGCCAAAAGAAAGGCAGAAAAGAAATTGAACACTCAGTCTGGCAAAGCAACTGCAGTGGGCCAGAGTATCCAGATCAAATATGATCCGATTACGCCCTAACCACGGGCAAGAGGTTGTTCATGTGAAGCAACGCCACCTCTAAAATCTAAGGGGTTGGAGAGGTTGTCCTCAATAGGACTTCAGGGAATGGGATCACTTTCAGATGAGGTGATACATGTCCCAAACTTGGTTTAAGGGACGCTGTTGGTCAACCTGGTTTGAGACTAGTCCAACAGGTCTGTAATAACTAAGAATGGTACAGTATGTCTGTAGCCGTATGAATGATATATTTGTAATCCGTGCATCTATGCCATCATAGTTTAAGACACGTTAAATAGAAAGTCATTCAAAAGCTAGCGAAGTTGAGATTGTTGCCTTCTTTTGACATAAACCCTCAAGATGAATGTGAGATAGGCGAAGAGGCAAAATCACCTTTCCAAATTCCGTTAAAGGAACAGCGAAAGAAGCACCGCTCATCTATAACTTAGTCACACCTTTATGGGTGATTTAAAATTTATACAAAATAGAGGGGGGAGACAAGTACTTTGTGACCTTTATTGATGATGGTACAACGTATGGAACCCTTTATTTGTTGAAAAGCAACGATGAAGTTGTTGAAGCGGATAAGCGCTACAAAGCATAAGTTGAAAATAAACTAAGCCTACGGATTGAGGAATTCGTAGTGATAAAGGGGGAGAATGTGAAGCATCGTTCATTAAACGACTACTCATTACTCACCCTAGTCCAACGGTGTTAGCCAAGCGCAAAGCCGTACGCCCAAAATATGTAGGGTAAGGGGATCCTTACCGCTAATGCGATTCTCAACAGAAATACGCATAAGGATAAGGATAACTCTCCGTGTGAAACATGAAAATGATCTCACATACAAATGTTGTGATGTGGGGTGGCTTGGTAAAAGTTGGAATACCGAAATAGGTCAAGTTGGACCTAAGACTGTAAATTGCATATTCACTGGATCTGTAAATAACAGTAGTGCTTATCGTCTCTTGGTGTTAAAGAATGCTGAATTCTTTGAAGATAACTTTCCTTGAAAAAAAAAAAGAAGTAATTGCTCAAGGTTAACAAGAACCCGCGAGGGCCTGACTGTCTGGAACTAGATGTTCCGTATCTACATGACTCGAAAGTTGCTGGCTATCCGGAACTTAATATTCCAGATCTGCAGAACTCAGGGATTCTAGATGTTGAACCGAGACGGAGCAAAGAGGGGACAAAGACTTGTTCCATGCCTTTTAGCTTGTATGGTTGAGAACGAACCATGGACAATTAACAAATAATTGTCATCTCCAGACCCGCTACTTCAGAAAGAAGCTACAAAGAGAGAAATAGATTCCATCATATAGAACCATACTTGTGTAATGGTTGATCTTTCTCTGAGAAAAGAACCTTTGGGTTGTGAAAATGGATACTCAAATGTGAGTACGAAGTAGATGGATCTAGTGACGAGTATAAGGCCTCGGCTACTTGTACATGTGCCGCCCTGTGAGTAGCTTAACATCTAGAGCCATTGCAGTCTTGCATGGCATGGTTGTTGAAACAGCCTTCCTAACCGGAGAGTTGGAAGAATAGGATCAGAGTTGGTTTATTGGACTGTTGGGCTTCTTCCTGAACTTTTATTTTGGTCCCTGAAAGTTTAAGATAAAACAGAAACAATGAATCTGACCACAAAAATATTGACTCTGAAGTTAGAAAGCCAACAGTTGGAAAACCAACTGTCTGAGAGTGAAAATTATATTGAAACAAAAGATATGGGTATCACAGATGACATCTTAGGAATTGGATTTCTAAGACATCTAATAGACTGGTCTAACTCCAAACTCAGTTGTGAGATAGTTGACAGTCTCGTTGAAGCCACCAATGGATATGAATCATATAACTGATTGAAATCATGGAGCACCTATAGACAAGGAGCGATATGCATATGTCACGTGTAGTTCAATGTATTGTACACATTACAACCGACCTGGTATCGGCCTACAAACAGATTAGTTGAACTAAAGTTCACTGATGATCTTAATAAATGATCAATAGAAGGCGTTAAGTCGGATATGATGATATCTGAATTATTCACTTATCTACGGATTATAGTATTCTGGATGTCCAGCGGTTCTGGGAGAACACAATAATACAAACTAGACATCAGATATGAAGAACACCAAAGCCATAAGTAAATGTGTATGGTGGGTCTTGGAAAATCCTCTAAGCAAACTTGCATTGACCGATTCATGATGGGATCAGAGTTTATCGCTTTATACAAAGCATGAAAGAAGTTAAGTAACTTCATGACTCCTTAGAGGACGTCCCTTATTGGGAGAAACCCGTGCGTTCAGCAGTTATACACTGTAGCTATCCAGTCGGCTTCAGGAAGGACACATATGACGACGTCTGGACATATTTGTCAGGATCTGTTGGAGACATAAGACCGTATGGCAGTTGATCATCACGGGTGTCACTTCCTTGTTTACTAACTAAGGACTACCCAGAGATCAAGTGTTCTACCTCTCTAGGGGAATGGGCTTAAAACCCAAACAATACGAACCATTGCGGTGGTAACCCAACCATACTGATTGGAGATCCCAAGAATTTGGTTCAATGGGAAAACTAAACTGCAAAAGGTTCAGTTGAGCGCTTTGGTGGAAGCAAGAAGCACTTCGGATGATGATTTCTGTACGGAAACATGAATCCAAAGCTGTTCCCGCGATAGACATTAAAGTGCTACCTGCATGGTGGGTAAAGGTTTAACGATCCTCAAATGGTTGAGGTTAATGTTGGGAAAACTTTTAATGATTCCTAACAATTGTGAAGTGGGGTATAGCAGGATACCTTGTAGGAGATCACCTATTTAAGTGCGAGAACAGGCCGCCTCAAATGAACACACTTAAGAATCCAAGTGTGTCCACGGCCACAACGGATAAAACCATAAGAATGAAAACGAATAAGGAGAGTTATTGTGTTGGTATCATTGTCTTGGTTTACACTAAACACTGACGGTTCAAGACATCACGTTCACCGCGCAGTAAGTAAGTCCGGTGGTATTTAACTAGGGAAGGTTCAAAGCGGAAGCTACCTCTCCTGATACAATATCTTTTCGCTGAAAGATTGCTGAAAGTAGGCACCTTGTGTGTGCGCCAAAATCTCTCTTTCATAGAGGGGATTGTTGGAAATTTGCCTTTGGCGGGGAGGTGCGTCCACCCATATTTAATGAATTAAACACTAGTGTTCCGCATGTTGAAGGCTTTGTCTCTTCTTACATGTATAATATACTAAGTGAGTAGATGACCGTAGGGCCAAGAATCGTCAAATTTCGTTGAGAAATGAAAGAGATATTGGTCCACGAAGTAAGGTGTTTGAGGCATGGAAATATGGTGTGGGACAAATCTACCACATCGGTGGGAAAAAGAAGAATTGCTCTCTTTATAAGTCTCTAAAGTGGTTAAGGGTTTGGGACCCCAAGGGGTATCCCATGTGTTTAAAGGAGGGAGAACCTAGATGTGCTTGGGTTCAAGGCTAAGCCCACACACGCGCCGCCGCCGCCCGCCCGTCTCGTTCGGTTCGGGCTCGGGTCATGGGTCGTGGGCTGCGCTGTGGGGACTTTCTGATATTATCTTTTTGGACCCCAAATTGCTTAATATTTATAGTTTGGTCCCTAGAGTTTCTGGAAAGTTGATTTTGGGAATGACGGAAGGCAGAAACTTTCTGCCTACCGTTTGGGCTATTTTTTGGAGCATTAACCAGCCATTACTTGGCTGTTAACTCCTCCATAAACAGCCCTCATTCAATGACCATAATCAACCTCTCTAATGGCCATTAACAGCCCTCTCTAATGGCCATTAACAACCCTCACTAATGGCTATTAACAGCCTTGTTTGTGGCAGTTGAGGAGTCCCTCTTCCATGCTATATATTGATGTCTTTTGGCTCAATTGTGTTACACATACAGTGACGAAAAACAGTGAGGAAAGACACACATATACACAAGATATACACACTACATACACAGAGACAAAACAGAAGAGAAAGTCAGTCCAAAAACGTTGGACGAAAACAAAAACTCTTCCTTCCTTTTCCATTTCTTCAGCAAGTCGATTCGTATTTGTTTTCTTCGTCAGACTCAACCTATTTGCTTTGTAGTGTTGAGATTAAAGTGTTGTTTTATCTTGGGAGACTATTGCCAGTTAACGTAAAAGCATATATACGGGGCAATTTTGTCTTAAGGACAGAGTGCAATCACTTGACCCAGCACACAGTTGTAACCATCCAGATTTAGTGTTTCTTGATTTCAGGTTATCAAGATTCAAGACGCAACAAGCTTGCGGCAGTTCTGAACATTGGACTATTTGTTTATCCTTTCGAACACTTGTAATATTTATTTACTTCCCATACTGCTTTACAATAGTATCCAACACATAGTTCATAGTTCATCAAGTTTAGGCCAACCATATGAGAACTTACCAATCACACCATGTTGAAGGTTATCCATGATATCCATCCTTTCCATTTTTACTTCTGTCCGTTTAATGCATGGCTCTCTATGAACAAGCATATCTGGCTTGAAAAGGATTGAAGCAACTTTCTGTGCAGTGGTGGCATCCAATGCATTAGAGTTTAGCAAATTTTCATAGTTAGTAGTAGAGTTAGGGTTTGATGGAGGAATTTGGGAAGAAGAATGGCAAGAAGTCTCCTAATCAGCCACCTGACTGGACTGGCCAGTGGCCTAGAGGCCATGAAACTATGGTTTAGGCGAAGTAATTAGGGTTCATGCATTAGAGAGGGAAGAAAGTGTTCAACCTCATTTCCATAAAATTCTAGTTACTCATTTTATTGGGTTTAAGAATTTATATCCTACGTGGTCCTTTATTCAGTCACAAAATGATTTTAAAAAATGCTTTCATTAAGGAGTTATCAAAATTAAAATATCTTATAGTTTATAATAATTATTTTTCAATACCCTTTTAGGAATTTGATTCTGGTTGAAGAGAATTTTGCTTGAAACAAATATTATGATAAATTTCGGAGTAAACATATTACAAAAGATAAATCAAAATTAAGATCTCATGTCAAAATGTAAGGCCCTAAATTAGGATCCTATGTCAAAATGTAAGGCGGTTTGGACATGATATAAAATTAGTAATTTGAAATCAGTTTGATTTGAAGATGAAGTTTTGTTTGGACATATAATTTGAATTTTTAAATTGTATTTTTTTCTCTTAAACATGAAAACTCACAAGTTGTGAAAACCATCAAATATAATCTTACCTATTGAGCAAAACATAGTTCATAACAAAGTTAATCCGCTGTTAGAAACCCTTTCTAAAAAAATACAATATCTATTGATAGTTCAATAAAAATAATTGAACATGAGTTGTAGTGTAACTATTCTTTAATATAATCCTATCAAATGGTACGGACTTTCTCTTTACGCAATCTCTTCACGTCAAGAGTATATTTGCTATAAATATACTACCAATTTATAGATATTTTTTTATATTTGATATAAATAGTTGGTAAACATGGTTGATGTGTATATCTACAAATTTATGAATTTTCAAGTTTATTTTAAAAAAAATCCTATTTTTTTGGAAAATTTGGAATTTACAACCATGTTATGAAATTAAAGTTAAAATTAAATTTTGTACAGATTTTATAACCAAAATGCTGATTTAAAATCAAAATATAACGGGTAGTGAAACAAAAGAGATACCTAAGTTGAAAAAAAAAAAAAAGGGAAAGGAAAAGGAAAACTGCACAACCACAAGGGTAGTTGAAAAGATTGAAAGGGTAAGACTTGTTACAGATTAAGGCATATGCAAAATCTGAATCTTTACAAGGTCTCCTTAATTTCTGGTAAGTTATTATAAGCCATCAATATGAAATCCAATTCTCTTTCTCTCTCTTGTCTCCAATTTTTTCGCTTGTGTGTCCGAATTCTTATATTCTTCCTTTTTCGTCAGCGCTAGGGTTTCTCTATTTCTCCATACACCTAACCATCTCTCTCTCAAAAGGTTTGCCTTTTCTCCTTATTGGTCTCTCTCTATTTGTTCTTTCTATGTGCTAATGCTTGATTTGATCTCATTCCTCTATTTTTCACAGTTATGTTCATTCTGCAATAGGTTTTGTTTCTGTAACCTTTTTGGTGGATAGTTTGATTGCTTTGGTTAAAGCATTGCTTTTTCAACTTTTGCTGATGGGTTCATGATTTCTGATTTTCATGTGTTTGTTTATTCTGATTGTGCTGTATATGGTCGTGTGGAATTTTTGAGTTTTTTTTTTATAGATGATTATGCCATGGAAATCAGCTGATTTAAGGATATAGCTTTTGCTACTGTTTAGAACTATTCTTTTTCGCTTTGTGTTTGTTTATGTAGTGTTAATCATAGTTTCAAGTGTTTTTTTTTTGGGCAGGTTTTGAACTGCGGTCTGTTCTAAACAGAGTGTTTTTAAGAAGAGAATTTCAATTGTTGAGGTCAGGCTTTAGGATTTTGAACTGTGTGCATTAAAATTTTGATAATGAGGAACTCTTGGGCAGATTCTGTTGAGAATGTAGCTACTGAAAATGTTGGGCCTAGTGGGGCTTCTGCTTCTACAAGGAGATCATCTTATGTCCCACCACATCTTCGCAACAAACCAATGGCAGCAGAACCTCTAGCTCCATCGCAGGGTGGCCCACTGTCTGGGTTCAATGGACCAACTAGTGGGTCTCAATGGGGTGCTTCTAGGCCAGATTACAGACGCCAAGGGGGTGGCGGCCACACCGGAGGTGGTTGGGGTGGCAGAGGGAGTGGTTGGGGTAGAGAGCGGGAAGTTAACCCTTTTGGTAATGATGCAGATGTGGACTTGGAGCAATCCTTTGATCAGGAGAATACTGGTATAAATTTTGATGCTTATGAGGATATTCCAGTGGAAACAAGTGGAGAAAATGTGCCACCTCCTGTTAATACATTCGCAGAGATAGATTTAGGGGAGGCCGTTAACTTGAATATTAGGAGGTGCAAATATGTTAAGCCGACTCCTGTCCAGCGATATGCAATTCCCATCTCCTTAGCAGGACGAGATCTCATGGCCTGTGCCCAGACTGGATCCGGCAAGACAGCTGCCTTTTGTTTCCCAATTATTAGTGGAATCATGAGGGGGAATTTTCCGCAACGGCCTCGTGGGGTGCGGACAGTGTTTCCCCTTGCTCTTATTCTCTCACCAACAAGAGAGCTCTCAATGCAGGTAGGTGTGGTACTATAGCAGTTTGAAATGCCACTTGATCCCTTTACCTCTTTTTTCCTTATAAACCTTCAAGTTTGTTAATTCTAATTTTATGCATGTAGATACACGAGGAAGCTAAAAAATTTTCTTATCAAACTGGTGTTAGAGTGGTAGTGGCCTACGGTGGAGCCCCGATTAATCAACAGGTACATCTTTACTCTCTCTCCTTCTTCCCTATTTTGTGGAGGAAAAAAAAATATATGTGGTGGTGATATACATGGGGTACTTTGCATGTGATGTTGGATAGATACATAGTCTTTTTGTTGAGTGGAGGTTGGTTTCTGATTTTTTTCGTAGTAGCTTGATAAAGCTTCTTCAAAAAGGTCTAAAGGGTAAGCTACATATCTTATGAGACCTAAACACCACACATCCTTGAATGTCCCCAGAAAATGCACATAATGAATCCAGAAGCATTTGCTCCCATTATCATAACTCGAAGCAAAAGAATGGGGGACTTTGACAAGCTGTCGTACCATGTACTTTGAGCAACATAGTTAAAGATAATGCCTTACTCTTGCCATGCACATAAATAGCATATAATTGACTCCTTGGTGGACCATTCAGTTAAAGCAAATCTAATTCCCGTCTCTTACTAAATGCACAGATAGAGACCACATGAGACACATCTATGGTTAAACAGAAAAAGATGTTATAACTTTACAATATGCAACTTATTTAATGCTTGCTTCCTTTTTGGTGAATGAAAGCTTTCCTCTGTGTTTTAAGAAGGGGAAGTTGAACATATGCGTCATTATGTGTTGTCAATTATTTAGATGAGAACTTATTCCTAGTTGTATGATTTCTTCATATCTGCGCTGTTATCGTGCATGTTAAACTGTTTTAAAAGAAAGCTTAATGATCTACTATGTCTTGCAGGTCAATCTGCTTGTCTGGTTACTTAGCTTGTTTATTTTTTATTAACCATCAAAATAAGTGATACTTAAGCAGAGGGGCAATAAAATAAGTGTCATTCTTTTAAGTAGTTGCATATGCTTGTATAATTAGATCACTGGTAGTTTTCACCAGTCAATGGTCATTCCAATGGAGACTTCTGTTTTAATGCCGATGAGCCATAGGTCAAACAAGAAAAACTTTCTTATATTCTAGTTTGGATTGTGGAACTCTGTTGCTGGACAACCAAAAACAGTAATATACGAAACCAAATTTTGGGTGGAGCAAGGTTTCTTGTTTTTCTATAAGTTTTTAAGCAGACATACAAAGGTGCACCTGGGTTTGTAGATACTTCAGGGAGACTGATGCTTTTACTCCATTTATGAATTTGATTTGTGACTTTTTTCAGCAGGAAAGTACAACTGTATTAGATGCTAGAGTTTGAATATTGTCTTGTGGGTTTACCAGATTGATTTTGCTGTTACTAGCATACTCATATTTTGGTATTACTAAAATATTGATTATATATATATCAAGTTACCGTTGAAACAACCTCTTGCAGAAATGTGAGGTAAGGCTGCGTAGAATAGACCTTTGTGGTCCGGCAGGAGCTTAGTGCACCGGGCTGCCCTTTTATCAAGTTACCGTTGCTTTTTCCTTTTACTCTTCCATCTCTTTCTTATAACCGTGAAATTCCTGAGGGTGGGGGCGCCAAGGTGCGAAACACAATGGATTATGGGTTCGTTACCTTACTCCACTTAAATATCAAGCTTTTGTTGGCGATAAGGTTCGAACTTGTGATGTACATCTAACCCGCACATCTTGTGTTGTGCTCTTACCACTATATCAAAGCCCTAGGTGCCTTTTACTTTCCATCTCCATGCATTCTCTTTGAAAAAGACCTTCCTTTGACAAACAAGTGGTTAGATTTATCCCCTGTTGCTTGATTTCTGCTGCTATGAGTTCTTTAGTGTACTTTGTTTGTCTTATTTACCTGCGTTAGTTACTGCTTCTTTTTTCAGAACGCGCTATCATTGCTTATTCGCTTTTCTTACCATCATTTTCATACTGCTTTAAATTTCATTTTGTGTCCGGGTCTGACCCTTTCTCTTGCTTTGCTTCTCTTACTTTGTTTGTGCTTATGCTTTGTCTTGAGCCGAGGGTCTTTCGGAAGCAGCCGCTCTACCTATCAAGGTAGAGGTAAGGTTTGCGTACACTATGGGGACCCCACGTTGTGGGATTTCATTGGGTATGTTGTTGTTAATTGTGGGCGGCTTTTTTCTCTCTTATAAGGTCAATTAGGTGCCATTTTATTCTTTCATGCTTTTACCTGTATATGTAAGTATTTCCTCTTCTCTTCCCTCCTCTATTCAACTTGTAAGTAGTCGGAAATAGGGAAAGAGATGACGTGGTATTGAAAATGTTTAAATACAAGTTGTTACTGAGTCCTAACATGTGGGGAGCATTACTCATGCAGAACGTGGTATTGTAAAGTACATGCAACTCATCGATTGTGCATTGGGGACATTTTTGTTAGTTTGAATATGTAAATGTGAAAAACCTGCTTAAATATTGGTAACTTCGGGATGCTTTCCCTATACAAAAGGTCCGCTAAAAAACAAAATGAGTTTGATAAAGAGTTCAACTAAGAAGCCCTATAGACACATCAGTCTATAAACAAATTAAATCTGTGAAGTTGGTTTTAATTTGTTTGTCTCTTCATTCTAGATCTAATATGCATTTGACGGTGAAAGAGGGAAACTTATTCCACAAAAGTAGATAGTAATCTAACGTTAAGAATTTGTCTTCGTTCAAGGAGGGACCCTCTAATCTGTCAATGGGAAGGATCTCTGGGTACTTGATAGTCCCATGAAGATCTATATGTACTTAACCAAGACAAGTGAGATCCTTGGAGATGCAGTGATTTTGGTAAATAGTAGCTTTGAATATGAACTTCGCTATTCACATTCTTTTTGGTTAGATCCTGAAATCTAGTGCAAATGCAATTGAAAGCTCAGATCTTCATCTTCTGGAGTTTTTTTTATTTAATGTTTTGAAAAAAAGAAAGAAGAAAAAACATCTTCATTTTCTGGTACATATGTACATGATATTAACCATTTATTGTTTTCAGTTAGCAAGTTATTTATTTGTTGGGATTTTGGTACCCTGTTATCTGCAGGAAGGTTCCCCTTGTTACCCAGTTTCCCATTTCTGAACATCCCATTTTCTTATTACATATTTTGAAGGGAAGTCTAGAATGTTCTTCCACAGTTCCACCTCCACCATGGCGCTCTACCTTGTCCACTTTCAACTGAAACTCGCTTTCAAATATACAACATGCAATTTTTTGTTGTTGACATTAGTGGAGAATAGCAGAGGGTTGGGCCCATTATTTGCGAAGTTTCGAACTGTGTGCCATTGGCCCTAGGGAATTTCTTGGTTATTAAAAAAAGTCGGTACACTGAAATTAGTTTCGGAGGCTTGAACAAATCAAATATAGTAACAGTACTTTCATTTGATATGCCGGTGAAGTCAGAACCTCAGTAGAAGTATTAAGAAATATTCAGTTGTTTAACTATGGTGATTTCATTGTCGGGTTATATATCAAGTGTAGTATCTGATCTTATCAGTTCATTGTCAGAATAGCTCACGAAGCCTGAACATTCGAGTATAAAGTGGTGTTTTCTGTAGATTCTTTACTTCTTAGTACATGTCTCATATATTTTGTTTCCCCTACTATATCAATAAAACAATACTTTCATCAAGGAAATAGATGATGTGTATTTTGCGTTATTGTTTATTACATATCTGCAGATCCGCGAGCTTGAGAGAGGAGTTGATATTCTTGTGGCAACTCCTGGAAGACTGGTCGATTTACTTGAGAGAGCAAAAGTTTCATTACAGCTGATTAGCTATTTAGCTCTTGATGAGGCAGATCGTATGCTGGACATGGGATTCGAACCCCAAATCAGAAGGATAGTGGAGCAAATGGATATGCCTCCACCTGGTGAAAGACAGACAATGCTGTTCAGTGCCACATTCCCAAAAGAGATTCAGGTTTTCTTTTATTCTGTAGGGCTGTTTTCACATCCTAATTTCTCTTCTTATTCTTGTTGTTACATGATGACACCTGTCTTTTCGCAACGCTGGACATTTTGCCTTGCAAAATGTTTGAGTTGGCAGTGAGTAGAATCTTCCGAGTAGTTGTGGTCTTGTTTTGTATATGATCTCTAACCATTTCTTTCTTCGTTTGTTCTTTCGAATGCAGAGACTGGCATCTGATTTTCTTGCAAACTACATATTTTTGACAGTTGGACGGGTTGGTTCTAGTACTGATTTGATTGCTCAGCGAGTTGAATTTGTTCATGATGGTGACAAGAGAAGCCATCTTATGGACCTACTTCATGCACAGATGGCTAATGGGGTTCATGGCAAGGTAGCATGTGACTAGCTCTCTTGCTGTAATAATTTTTCTCAACTACTTTAATCCTGTTTGTGGCACTTGGAGCAGCTTGACTGAGTGGAGAAGAAATCAGGACTTCTGGTCCTTGGAACATAGCAAACAATTGAGGATGTTCGTGTTATTCAATAAAGAAAAAAAAAAGAATTGAGGATGTTTGCTAGCTACTTTTTCTTTGTCTGTAATGTCACTAACGTAAACCTTCTCATGCCTGGTCAGTGGTCACTATTAGCTGTCCATGATTGGTTTCGTTGGTTTACTTGCCTACCATATATAGATAGGAATGGTGAATTTCCTAGAATGGAGTCTGCCTAAACTTTCATTTAAGTTGACCGTCTTTCCTCTTAGTGCTTCAGTGTCTTCCAATGGCATGACTGCATCCTCTTCCCCATTTGCTGCTTTGTGTAACATAGATTTTGTTGCTATAGGCCTATAAAGTTTATACATGACAAAATACAATGTGGAATCAACTGGCAATCTTATTAACTGCTTTATTGTTATCTGCAGCAATCTCTAACTTTGGTATTTGTCGAAACAAAGAAGGGTGCTGATGCATTGGAGCATTGGCTGTGTATTAATGGGTTTCCTGCAACTGCCATTCATGGTGATAGGACTCAGCAGGTAGGCGAGATCTAGGTATTGGCAGATGGATCAAAGCAATTTGATCTTTGATCTTCAAACATGACCTTTTACACTGTTCTACACTTCCGTTACAATGATTGATTAAATGGTGCCACTTCTTTTGAGAAATGGTAAGTGTATTATAATATGGCACCAAGGAGGTGCTGTCAAAAATATTTACAAGATACCAACAGAATATCCCTTCCTATTCTTAAAGGGATTCTGTGAGTTCTGTCATTGCTTCAGCATCATTTACAAAATTCTGTTTACACCAAATATGAAATAAAAAGTAGACAGTTCATCTCGTTCTTCAGAATTGAGTTTCCTTTATCTTCAAACACCAAGCGTTTCACTCCCTCCAAACTGTCCATGATATGCAATTCGGAATGGTTTGCCACCACATCTTGCTATCAATATTTGAGTTCCAATACTGGTTTAACCTAGAACAAAGATGAGGTGATCCAATAGTTTCTTCTGCATCTACAGCTGCCTGTGTGCCAGTGTTGTCATAGGCACGATTAAAGCGCGTTTAAGCCCTGAAGCGAGGCACAAAACAAGTTGAGCGCTTTGCCTCGCTTTATGGGTGCTTCAGTGTCGTCATCAAGGCTCTAAGGCATACTTTATCTTGCTAATGAGTGCAATCCTGAAGATGTGACACTAAGCAATTGACATTTCACTTTATCATAATTTTGTTCAATTTCTTTGTCCATATATTTGTTATTCATGCTTATGATTATTAATCTTGGACTTCACATACATATTTGTAGTTTTTCTCCATTTGTACCTTTTTTCATTGAAGTCCACGTTTTATTTGCGCTTAAAGCCCCAAAGGACCTTTATAGCTTTTTTGGGCTTTTCGCTTTCGATAACACCAAGTGTTAAAAAAAACATTGAAATGTATGCATATGAAGCATGAGTAGCTATTGCATGTCAAAGGATACTTCTATATTCTCTCCAGTTTCTGTGTTGCACCAACTATTACTTGCACTATTCTGCAGCTCATCACAGTCAACATTACCTGTGGATTTATTTTGTAGGAAAGGGAGCAAGCGTTGAGAACATTCAAGAGGGGAGATACCCCAATTTTAGTTGCGACTGATGTGGCTGCTCGAGGCCTTGATATCCCTCATGTTTCTCATGTTGTCAACTTTGACCTTCCTAATGATATCGATGATTATGTGCACCGGATAGGCAGGACAGGTCGTGCAGGCAAGACAGGATTAGCAACTGCTTTTTTTAATGATGGTAACCTTTCGATGGCCAAACCGCTAGCTGACTTGATGCAAGAAGCTAATCAGGAAGTACCTGAATGGTTGACTCGTTATGCGAGTCGTTCATATGGAGGTAGAAACAGGCGGGCTGGCGCAGGCCGTTTTGGTGTGCGTGACTTCAGGAGGGATTCCTCATACAATAGAAGTGGAGGTGGTGTGAATTACTATGACGGAGGTAATAGTAGTGGTGGTTATGGCAATTACAGTGGTGGGGCATATGGTCCTGGAGTAACTAGTGCGTGGGACTAGCTGCTCAAACTTGTGATACCTATACTTTCCTGCAGTTGTATATTACTCATCAACAAATTTGGATTATGATATTTTTCAGTGGGAAACAGGGTTGAGTTCTTGTTGTTTTGTGGTCCTATAGGGGGACAACTGCAAGATTATTATGTTAGTTAGATTGGCAATTTGAGACCCACTAGCAGGCAGCTTTTGTCCAACAGTTCAATGATGCCTTTGTTTAATATATATTACTTCGAGAGTTAATTTTTTTGGAATGCATATGAATCGTTAATTTGCACGTGCAATGTGCATCTCAATTGTAGTATTATCGTATTTCCAAATAAGTGAGATATGATATGCCTCATCTTTTTCAGGTTTCATTGTTTTTAGTTGTATTATTTCTTAGGGAAGTGGAAATTGGAAAGAAGGCTCATGCGGATATTGACCACTGATTGTTGACAGTTGAAATGGATTGGAGGATCATAATTGTTGGCATTGAACGAGCTGTCTTCATTTTGTTTGACAAACCTTCTATGAGAAATGTGAATGAAAACAAATGGTGCTCTGGAGGAACCTTCACAAGTTGAGAGTGGCTGTTGTATGGATGGGCGCTACGTTTAATGACAAATCTTGGGGTATGTTTAGTATGGCACAAGTCGATTTTGGAGGAAATAATTATTAAGTGGTTAGATACCAAAAATTGTTTTCATCAAACTGAGCAAATGAATTCTCATTTTTACTAGCCAATGAAAGGGTGGATGTAACTCCTAAGGTGAATGCTACTTGGGGAAAAAAAGGGCGTGGCACGCGTTCAAGATGTGATATGAGCTATAGGTATGTGGCATATGATATTGGAGTCCGACTCTTTTGGTACAACAATGACCCAAACCTTTGTGAGGGTGTTGTTGATTCTCTAAGGAAGAGGCTGTACGTGACACCTACCATTGAAGGCAGCCTAATGAGGTTGGGTCAAGGATTGATAGGTTTCTAAGTTGACGGGCATCTAAAAAAGGGTGTATGTGACACCTTAGATGAATTCCATATTGGAAATGGAGGGAAAGTCATGCGCTATATATGAAAAATGAACTAATTGACAGGAGACACACTTTATATGTTTGATGTAGCATAGTTTATGAGACAAATCCATGAGGAGCTTTTAGACCAAAGTAGACAATAAATGTTATGAGCTCTGGTTGTATGTAATTAAAAAATTGTTCTAGACAAGCTTTATCTATCTTGTTAACGATGCAAAAACTATTCACAAATGAGAAAGTTACAAACTCAGTGTATTGAATCCAAACAACACATATATTATGTACATAATTGTCTTACTTTGGAAGTCTAGGTCTAATCTATATATATAAATAAAGCTAGGCATAAACAAAGTGATGTGACACCTCTTGGTCAACATTCTTATATCTTTTACCTCCTTTTTTCGGCTTTTTATCCCTTTCATTTGAATTAATGTGATAATTTAAAAAGTCCAAAAATCACCTCATTAATTATTTTCATAATTGCACATTATATTCTCTTTTAGAATGAATAATAATGACTGATACCTATTGAGGCTATTAATGACACCGTATTGAAGAAAGACAAAAGTTAGGAGAGAAAAATAAGGAACACAATCGTTTCTTGAGGAAACGAAGGAACTCAAAGGTTTTTAATGTGGAAAACCTTTCGTTTATTTCAATGTTCTATAATTCCGTTAATAAATTCTTTGCTTCCGGTTGAGTCTATATATTTATATATAACTATAAAGCTGAGAATAAGCAATGTAATGTGGCATGTCTCCGTGGCCAGCATCACTACTTTTTTTTTCTTCAGAATATTGATTTTTTTTTAATATATCTTTCTTTATTATTGGCATTTATTTCATTTAATTAAATCCCTCTCTCTCTTCATTCTCTCTCTTTACTCTTTCACACCACAAACAAAAAACGATAGTTATCACGACATTTATTTGTCGTTTACTCATTTATCTTATTTAATATATGTTTAATTTCCTTCTTCCAAAAGGAAGAGTGTAACAGCTCAATAATGAGCATAATGGTGCGATTACCACCTAATAATTATTCAAATTCTATCTTATTTAGGTGATGTCTTTACCAAAGTTTGGAACAAATGCTGAACTTTATTTTCTCACTATTTGTTAGAATACTGTTTTGTCCTTACGATTTTGCTGATTTTCTGCTTTTTTTTTTCCTTCTAAATGAAATTCTTGTTGAAAATTTACTAATGTGGAATTAAGTGTATCCCATTGTTTATGACTCAAACAATTGGGGCTCCGCACGTCGGAAACGTCGTTTCCACACACGTGCACACATAGTGCCAAGTATCGCAAATTTCATTAGTGAAAGAGTTATTGGTACGTAAGTGAGACATTTGAGACATATAATGATGGACGGTTATTGGTCAAATGACAAGTATTCCACGTTGATAAACGAAGGAAGAAGTGTTAGATGAAACGAGTCGGAAATCGCCGCGGACCCGCGAAAGGCCGCGGCGCAGCCCCGTCGGAGCCGAGGCGCCGGAGCGCTAATTGGGTGTTCAGGCCACTAGAGCCGCGACGCTTCGGAGGCAGAACGCTGCACGGGAAGATGAAAAGTTTTGACTTTGGGGCTGGTTTTGGAGCATTGAATCTCCATTATTTGGCACACGAATTCAGCCATTATTTGGCTGAATGTAACCCCTCAATAAGTGTCATTACATGGCTATTGAAGGCCATTAGTTGGCTAGTTGAGGGGTCATCTCTTTACACTATAAATTGAGTCATTTGACTCAATTGTTCAACACTATGAAAACACTTACATAATTTTCTGAAATCTTCTTCCTCTCTATCAAGTTTACTATACTCAAAATTCTTCAAGAGTAACACTTGAGTTTCCTTTGCTCATTTGTTAAGTTGTTGTTGTATCTTGTGAGACTATTGCCCTACAACGTAAAATGATATATACGGGGCAATCTTGTCTTAAAGACATAGTGTCATCACTTGACTCAGCAAATCACTGTATATTGAAATCCCTTCCTACAAATAACTTCTTAGTGGGCGGTATACCTCCCACTACATCATCCAAATCCTCCCAAAAATGCCTTTTCTCCTCCTCATCCAATCTGGCCTACGGCACGTAAGCATTAATAATGTTCATACTGAACCCTCCAACTATCAATTTAATTGCCATCATCATTTTATATACCCTCCTAACCTTTACCACATGGTCCCTTAGGTCACTGTCTACCAAAATGCCTACCCCATTCCTATACCTCGACCTACCCGAGAACCATAACTTATACCCGTCCAATCCTTAGCCTTAGGTCCTACCCATTTGGTCTCTTGGACACATGCTATATTAATCTTCCTCTTATTAAGAATCTTAACTAGCTCTATGGACTTTCCCGTTAAAGTCCGAATGTTCCAAGACCCTATTCTCAGCCTAGCATCTCCTTTACCCCACTTTTCCCCCTAACCCTCACCCCCGTCCCCGATCGAGAACATGACCCTAGTCTACCATTAGTCACCAAAGACACTATAGCGATATAAATTAATAGACTAATCAAAGGTTTACACCTAAAACAGGAATGCCAAGAATGATATAACTAAAGGCAAGAAGAGTAAATGCAAGAACGTAAAGGCAAGAAGCAACACAGTGAAGCGTTAAAATTTAAATACAAGGATAAGGAAAAAGAATAGATACGAGCAATCGGAGGTACCAACTCCAGTTGGACCAAACCTGTCTGCCGTCGAAAGTCATTGTTCAACGTCGGGAGTTACTGTTCACTGTCGAAATTTACTGCTCGCCATCGAAAGTTGCTTGAAAACTCAAGTATCTGCAGAGACTAACTTCAGGCTGTATGTAACTTATTTTAAATCCATTGCTGCACCAGATCGAAAGAAGCGTTGCCGCCATAGAATACTTGTCGCTGGTGCCGCAAATAAATCGTTTTTTGCGTCTTGTGTCTCGGTGAGAGTCCGCTGCCCTAAAACCACTATACTGCGAGACCACAAGAGAACTAAAAAGGCAGAAAAGAAAGACTGGCGAAGGAAGAGAGACACATCAATGGAAAATACAAACCCTATAGTAGTGGGTAGGGTTTGCGGTGGTGGGGAGAAGAAGACTGGGTGATAAGAGGGGAAGAAAGTGAAGAGAGGGGGGGGGGGGGAGGGGGGAGAGAGATAGAGATAGAGAGATAAAGAGGAGAGAGAGAGAGTCACCGCTGACTTACTTGGTGCGACCGCCGGTGGTCGCTGGCCGGAGTTAGTTCGGGGGGGTGGTAGGGGAATGCAGAAGACCGTTGTGGAGCAGAAAGCAAGGAGACAGAAGAGAGAGAATCTCACAGTTCACCTATATTTCCCAAGCGGATAAAAATCTCTGACTGATATTTATTAGAATGGTATATTAAAATATTGCAAAAGTTTAAAATGAATAATAAAAAAAGCTTATTATGGGTATTGGATGAAAGAAAAAAAAATCTATATTGTTACCTAGTATTTTCATAGGGTATATTGCGTAAATTTCTCAATTTCAAGGTGATATTTTTAATTTAAGTTATAGTTGGTCATAAGAGATCAAAGGGGAGCCTTGGAGTAATGATAAAGTTTTCTTCATATGATATATAGGTCATGAGTTTTGAGTTGTGGAAGCAGCCATTAATGTTTGTAGTAGGATAGATATGACCCTTCTCCAGACCCTGTTGTATAGGAAAAAATTGGTGTCGCACAGTTGGACGAATTATGTCGTGACACATGACGATGAGTTAGATCCGACTTAGCTTTTGGTTCTACCGGTCGAGCAAGAACAATACCGGAGTTTTCAGAAGGACATGAGGTGCCGGAGATTAGAAGATCAGGTGAATAGTTTGAATTCCAACATGCAGCAGTTACTTGTCCGATTCTACACCTTCCAAGAGTGTATTAATTGCATTTATGAAGATGCTAATTGCCTAATTATTACAACATTCATTTATTTGTATTAATAGGAATATAAATTATAGAACATGTACCCGTGAGCCCAAGTATAAATAGGACCAATTGTCCCATTGTAAATCATCATATTCAAGTTAGCACAATACTACTTTTCGATATTATTCTTTGTCTCAATAATTGTGCTTTCATACTAGCAGAATACTCTATCTGGAAGCCTTAACAAGAAGCTTCTAGTAGGCTCATGCTAATTATCTCTTAAACTCATCTTGTTATTCTTATTTTACGTTATTTATTAGCTAATATATTTGTCAAATCAGTCATTTGAGACCTACGTGTCCTTGACCATGTGTATAAATTCAATTTTACCAATTTACGAGTAAACCGTTTGGCACCCACTGTAGAGCCTGGGCAGCAGTGATGTCACAAGTGACCCCTTCTTCACTAATCTAATCTTTTATTTAAGTTTTGTTTTTATTTGAGTAAACAGATAACAAGAATGGAAGAACTCGAAGGCAGCCGCAGCCCCGGGAATAATGTTGAGAATGTACAAATTGGACCCGATGGCCTTTCGGTAATAGACCAGGTACCAGAAGATCTGATGGTCACGGACAAAGCCACCTTAGGAGGCGGACATACCTGGGATGAGGATACTCCTAACGATGAAACCCCCGAGGAAGCCATGCAGATCCTAAGGGCACATAATGTCGTGATTAGTGGACAATTGGACAACCTAAAGTGTTTATTCTATGAATTATTGTCCAACAATGCTGACAACACTCCGGAGACTGCGGGAAAACCATCAACAAATGCCCAAAGTGCTACAAGAAACTGTCAGAACGGGCCAAGACATGATGACACTTTGGGAAGTGAGACTGTTCCTGAAAATCCATTCCAAGAGTAAGTTCTGAAATACATGAAGGATATGACAAACAAAGTAGATACCAATGCAAAAGAGGTAGAGAAAAATACCAAGGAGTTCCGGCACCGGCTAAATCAAATATCGGGGCCCCCTCTTATGATTGAAGGACCAGACGCAAATAGGTACATTTAGTTAGCGTACAAGTCAAATGTTGTGCCCGAACTGATTTCCAAGAGGTTCAAAATTGTTCATACCCAAATATGACAGAACTACAGGCCCACAAGAAAACATAACGACATATACTACGGCTGTGAAAGGATACGATCTGAAAAAGTATAAGATAGAATCAATCCTAATAATTTTTTTTGTTAAAACTCTCACTAAGGGAGCCTTATCGTGGTATTAAATTTTCCCTGAGCATTCTATTGGATCATTTTCCATGTTAACCGACATGTTCATAAAAGCTCATGCAGCGGGGCACGGAAGGTGAAGACAAGAAAAATGGATATATTTCGCATTGCGTAGGGAGAGACTAAACTCCTCAGGGACTTTTTTATGCGGTTCCAAAATGAGTGTATGATGCTACCCGCGGTCCCAGAAGAATGGACTGCAGAGGCTTTCACAATGTGTTTGAATCCTTTGAGTTCGGATGCTTCAGGGAAACCCAAAGAAAATCTCCTGATATTCTAAGCTACTACCTGGAAAGACGTACACAACCAGTATGAGTCAAAGAATCGAGTGGAAGATGACTTGTTGGGGACTCAGGACAGAAGCATTTCATGAAGATCAGATAGAGGAGCCGGATCAGACCCTAACTCCGCAAAGAATCATTTTCAACCTTATCCCGCTCCCGAGAAACAAGGGGGCGGACAAAGTTTTTGTTCCCTTGAGAAGACAATAACAAGGGAGGCCCTGGTAGAAATAATCAAGGACTGGTGAATTACGACAAAGGAAATTCATCTAGCTCTTCTCCAAAGGAACCCAAATATCCAAAATTATCCGATTACAACTTCAACATCAATGAATATCAGATGGTGGTGGTACTGAGAACTCATCCCGCATCTCAACTGCAAAAGTTGTTACGGTGCGATCTAAATTCCAAAGATCAAACCATTTGGTGTGATTTTCATGGCACTCACAGACACAAAAATTTAGATTGCAGACACCTGCAGGAAGCAGTGGTAGAAATGTTAAGTAGGAGCCACCTACGGGAGTATTTGAGTGAAAGAGCTTCGCAACAACTATGAGTGAGGACCTCCAGCTGAAGGAAAACCTAATCTGGATGTTCCACAACATGTGATAAATATGATCTTTGGTAGGTCTACGATCGCCGCTACATCCTTAACTGTGGCTAAGAAAAACAAAAAATTAGATTACCCGGGAAAAGATTCCGGGAAGTACCAGATGAAAACACTATAACTTTTATCAATAAAGATGCCGCCAGTGTCATTTTCCCCCATAACAACGCTCTGGTTATTACGGTGCCCATCGATTGTTTCAACGTAAAAAAGATCTTGATCGATCCCGGAAGTTCTTCTAACAACATCCGACTAAAGGTGGTAGAGGAAATGAAGATGACAGACAAAATTGTTCTAGTTGCCAGAACGCTCTCGTATTTCAATATGTCTAGCGAAACCACGAAAGGTAAGATCGAATTACCGGTGGACGCTAAGAGAGTCATAAAGGTAACTATATTTTATGTCATCGATGATGTCATGAGGTATAATGCTATATTTGGGAGGCCTTGGATTCACGACATGAAGGCAGTTCTCTCTATGTTGCACCTGCTGATGAAATTCTCCATAGCAAGGAGTCCAATAATAAGAGGGAACAATCCGCTGCCAGAGAGATGTACGCCATAGAGGAACTAGAACTAGTGGCAAACTAAAATAGCAATTATAGAAAGCGAAGCCCGTATCAGAAGATGTCTATTAGGTTTCGCCGACAGAAGCAAAATTGGAATATTCAGAGGAAGACTTTTCAGACTGGTATCAGGTGCCTAGATATTTTCAGGTATCGGACGAATCAGGCTCTACCATACCAACAACTGAATAGCTTGAGTAAATAGCTCTGCTGGAGGAAACTCCCAACAGGAAGGTATATCTGGGCACGAGACTAACTGGAGTTCAGGAATCTAATTCTTAATTATCTTACGGCTAACAATGACTATTTTGATTGGTCACATAAAAATATGACAAGCATCCCTCCAGAAGTCGCAACTCATAAGTTAGGCCACGATCTCAGTTTTCCTCCCTTGTGGTAGAAGAAGCAGTCAATCGTTGAAGTCGCAACGGGTTTGTGAAAGAAAAGGTAACTAGGCTACTTATTATAGGATCAATCCGGAAGTAAAATATCCAGATTAGTTAGCAAACGTATTCGTAGTACCTAAAAGGGGGGATAAATTTAGGATGTGTATTGACTATAAGAATTTAATTAAAGCATGCCCAAAAGACTCGTTCCTGCTTTCAAACATGGATCAAATGATTGATGCTATGGCCGGACATGAAATCATGAGTTTTCTCAATGAGTATTCCGGGTATAACCAAATAAGAATGCAGACTAAGAGAATACATACTTTTTGACTAATTTTGGCATGTACTGTTATAATGTTATGCCTTTCGGATTAAAAAACGCTAGGGCCACCTATGAAAGAGTAGTAAATAAAATATTTGAAAAATAAATAGGAAAGACTATGAAAGTATATATATATATATATATATATATATAATATGCTTGTTAAGAGTCTTCGTGTAGAGGATCATTTAAGCCATTTGCAGGAAATGTTCAAGGTCTTAAGAAGATACAACATGAAACTTAACCCCGAAAAATGTGCCTTCGGGGTAGGTTCCGGAAAAATCTTAGGTTTATTGGTTTCTCAAAGAGGAATCGAGATAAACCCAAAAAAGATAAAAACCATCAAAGATATTCCGGATCTCTAGAAGAAGGAAGTACAATAGTTGACCGAGCAAATAACAACTCTCAGCAGGTTTATTTCCCAATCTTCGGAGAAATGCCACATATTCTTCTCGCTTCTTAAAAAGAAGAACGACTTTGAATAGACGTACGAATGCCAATAATATCTCCGAGACCTAAAAATTACTTATTTAGTCCTCCGCTCAAGTCAAAGCCCAAGGACGGGGAATAACCCCTTATATATCTTGTGGTCTCGAAAGTTGCAATAAGTGCAGTGCTAGTGCGGGAAGAAAAAGGTACGCAGTTCCCTATTTATTATATAAGTAGAGTTATATCAGGGGCTGAAACTATGTACCCGCTACTTGAAAGATTGGCTTTTGCTCTAGTCATGTCAATGCCTAAGCTTCGACCGTATTTCCAATGCCACCTGATAGCTGTGGTAACTACGTTCCCACTTAGGAACGTATTACACAAGCCCGAACTTTCATGGCGCTTGGCTAAGTGGGCAGTGGAGTTAAGTGAATTTGATATTGAATAGAAATTTTGGACTGCGATAAAGTCGCAACTCCTCACAAATTTTGTGGTTGACTTCAATCCGGGAGTAACCCTCTAAGCGGAAAAAGAAGTCGCTTTGGTCTCGGGGACTACCCTAGGGTTTGGATGCTTCACATTGATGAAGCATCCAATATAAAGAAAACTGATTTGGGAATAGTGTTACATACACCCACTGGGGAAGTCTTAAGGCGACAATTCATAGTTCTCTTTTGACTAACAATGAAGCCGAGTATGAGGCTCTGACAATACTTACCATACTTACCATACTTTTTCACGGCATAGTTCACAAACGAGGATTTATCTAAGTATACTATAACAGTTATATGAGTCAGTACGAAAAATGGCCTAAAGAATGCCAAAGAAGAATTACATGGCGAGAAAGGGCCCATACGACTTTGTATAACTCTTAGAATATTTTAGGACCAGGGTGATATGTACTGTGAATTCTCTAAAATTGTTTTTTTCATTGCCATATCATCACAGAGTATTCCAGACGGTAAAGGCTATTAGCATGTGATAATGAAAGATTAAAGATCAGAGAAGAGAGAGGAGAGAGTTACCAAAATCGTGCGTAGAAGAAGTATAGAAAAGCTGGAATATGGTATTAAAATTTCTTAAACAATTTTGACAAGTTTTACCATGCTCTCCGAGCTCTGCCTCCCCACAAAGAAGAAGCCCCTATAAATAGGCAAATGGCGGACTTGAAAAAGATTATAATATTACAAAGAAATAGTGAAAGGACCTAATAATTACAAATGACAAATAACTTTAAAAAGAAGATACCATCTTTACAAAAAGAAAGATAAGATTGCTTTCTTATCTTTGAAAAAAGAAAAACTTCATAAAAGCTGGAAAAGGACATTTGTCCTGGTGTCGGTAATTAGGAACACGTGTGGCCTACATAGATGTCACATTATTATAACATCTTAGACTTCCCTTTGTCGTCTTTTCCCCTCTGTTTGACCTTGTACTTCTACTGCAGGGCTTCTATTAGGCTATCAAACAGATCTTCTGTCGATGGGACATAATCTTCTGGAGCTTGTGATTCTCCGGCGAGACAAGCAAATTGGTTGTCATCTGGGACATCCTTCATGGAGGTTGTAGATACTTTCGAATATGGACTATAATCTATTTTTTGCTTGAAATTCTGAACAAACTCTGTTTTTACCTTATCAAGGTAGGAGGAGATTAAATCTACCTCCGACGCATGAGGATTCTTAATCTTTATGGATTTTTCCAGTTTAGCAAAGAAAGATGATTCTTCTTCCTTATCTTGTTTATAGATATGATGGACCTGTTTGAGACTATTAACCATAAAAGCTATGTCTTCTTCTAATTGACAACCATGTCGGCGTTTTGAATTATAAGATGTGGTTCTAGTAATTTAGACTAGAACTTACAGAGGAATTTCCTCTTAAGGCATCATATACCTTGTGGATTTCTTCCCACTTTAGGGATCCACTTCCAAATCCATGAGATTCATGTCTGCATAAAAAAAATGATGCAGAGCCTTCAATATAATTCGAAGGATTGTCGGGTGTAATACTGGGAGTTACTTGCACCCAATCCTTATAGCAACCCATATAAGGCTCCTATAAAACCTGAATTTTAGGCTCAAATATATTCCACCATGGGAAAATCCAATAAGGAAGTAATTGACCATTTTGGCTATTTTTAAAAATATCAGGATTAATTTTATCCACCAAGAATGGGAGTGCTTATAATTTTCATAATAAAACACATTTGTGAATGCATTGATATAATCATAGTAATTAAAAGCCATTTGTATTGATGTGCGAGGAATTATGAATTCCTTTGTCCTAAATGGGCTAATTCCCCATTCATATGGTAAAATAATCTTTATAATATAAATTTTAGAGAAATTTCTCTCTTGTCATGGCTTATTATCCGGGAATGGTGTGATCTCAGCAGAGCTGGTCGCTGTGATGATGTTTTCATAATAGCTAGAAAAGGATGGTAAAAATGTTCTACATAGCGATTCATTAGAATCTAGGGATCATTCAGATAGTTTTTATCTTCATGATGCAGATAGAGAATTATCTTTTCATGAGACCTAACAAAATTTTGGTTCCTGTCTGGACTGTCTGAGCATAGGAGCTCTTAGTTTGGCTGGATGAGCCTTCCGTTTCCATGGGTATAACCCTTGGAGTATTTTTGGGAATATTATTCCCTGAGGAACTTGTCCTGGCTGAGCCTCGACTCTTACCTCCTCTACCCCTATTAGAGGTAGCATGTGCCCATTTAGGCGGCATCCTACCCCTGTAAAAATTCAAGAGTAAGGAAATCAGGATGTGAATTATTTTCACCTTTAAGATAATGAATATCAAAAGGGGATAAATGAGCCTACCAGCGAACAAACATTTGTTTATAAACATCATGCTTAAAATCTTTTTGAAAGATAAATTTAGCTACATGACAATTAGTTCTTATTAATAACTTTGAGTTATAAAGATCATCCTGCAATTTCAGAACACATTTAACTATAGCAAGGATTTCTTTAGCTATAGTAGCATAAGTTTGCTAACTCTTCGTCCATTTACCTGAATGAAAGTGAACAAGATATTCTTGTTTGATTTGGGGATTGACTTGCTTAAGTATTCCTCCAAAATCAATGTCTGAGTCATCCGTCTCAATATTTGTTTCCGAATTCGGGTTAGCAAGAATAAGACATGGCAAGGATTTTACTTTTTCTTTAATCTTCCTTACTGCTTCTGTATGGATTTTTGTCCAAGGATTAGGGGTCTTCTTTAATCTGTCATATAGGATGGCATTAACTGAAGATGAATTTTTATAATAAGGAAAGATATAATTTAAACTCCCTAAACACCTTTGCAATTGAGTTTTGTCAAGAATTTCATTTGAAAATTTTGAAGCAAAGTCAATACTTCGATTAATAGGAATAATTTTTCATTCTTCAATATTATGACCAAGAAATCTAACTTTGGTCTGGAAAATATTCATTTTAGGTTTGGATATTACCAACCCATTATTTATAACAATATTCTTGAAAATTCCAAGAAGTCGAATATGATCCTGTATAGTTGTTAAAAAAACTAGTATGTCATCAATATAGACAATTATAAAATCACTATATGGAGTGAAAACATCATTCATGATATGTTGAAATCCAGAAGGGGCATTTTTTAACCCAAAAGACATAACATTCCATTCATAGTGTCCAAAAGGAACGGTAAAGGCAGTTTTATATCAATCAGATTCATTAATCTGGATCTGCCAATAGCCTGATTTAAGATCAATTTTGGAAAATATGTTTCCTTGATATAATATGTCAAGAAAATCTTTTTTATTGGGGATTTGATATCTAATCCATTTTAAAACCTTGTTTAAGGGTTTATAGTTAATTACTAACTTGGGAACTCCCGTTCCTGCTCTGTATGTTTATTAACATAAAAAGTTGTGCAACTCCATGGAGAGGTTGAGGGTCTAATTAACCCTTTATCTTTAAGAGTGGCAATTTCCTTTTTACATATCTCTAAATATTCTGAATTCATTTGACAGGGTCTAGCCTTTGTCGGAATATTATATTCAAGGAAATCATCTTCATAAGGAAGACTAACAATGTGCTTTTTCCTATTCCAAAAAGTAGTAGGTAAGTCATTACAAATAGAAAGAGAAAAATCATGTTCTATTCACTTAATCTTATCTTGTAATTTAGGATTTTTTAATTGGTCTATAACATTATAAACCATTAACTCTTGTTGTAAAAAGTTTAAATGATTTTGTTTATTCTAAACAAGACTATTCAGGGTCTTCATCTTTGGTTCACAAATAAAAGGGAAAGATATTGAACTTCCATCGAAGGTATCTATAATACCCTCAGCATCAATTTGCTTAATATTCATAATCTTCTGTTAGAAAGGAGTGCCTAAAATTATTTCATTAGTTAAATTTTTAACTAAAATAAAAGAGGTTTCTATACATCTTTTATTCTGGAAGACATAAGCACATGAAAGTTTATATGAAACTTCTAACTCTTTCCCATCAGCACCGGTCAAATTATGCATGGTTTTGCTGAAGTATCTTGTGGGAATTAATCCTTCACGGATACAGTTTATGTCTGCCCCTGAGTCGACTAAGGCGGCCATATCTCTGACCATGATTGCTTCATCAATTAATAAATTGATCTTAGTTATCCATTTTGCGAGGAATATAATTTTACTATATTAAGTAATTCCTTGGCTTCCTTGCTATTAGAGGAATATGGTTGGTCAGGACTAGGTTTATTATCTAATCTTTCTGACTCCAAAGAAGTAATCCTGTCATCTAATGTCATATAATTTTGATGAAGCAGAGTTATTTCTAGCTTAAGATTATGAATCTCTTTTTTCAATTCTTGTAGAGTTACAAGAGTATTGGGATTCCTTCTCTTTTGCAATTCTTCAACAATTTCTGAAAATTATAAGGCTGATTAATTTTTTTTTGACTCTAGGAGGTATAGGAGGGGATCTTTCCGTATCCTTAGCTTTAAGCAATACCTCAAGGATTTGGGCTCTTTGAGTCCTGTATAAAATATTTTCTAGAATAGCAGTAATATCCTCACTATTAATAACACTTAAGCTAAAATTAGAAAGTTGTGTTTGGAGCTTATAAAACTCTTCATCAATTTCTGACTTATTACTGATTTTCTGACATTTCTCCTGATTGCAGGCGTAAGGAGTTTCTTCCTCAGAAAAAGAAGAAGAATCTATACCATCATTATTCTCAGAACTTATTAAATTCATATCTAACGAATCATCATCAGATTCTTCAAATGAGATAAGGACTTTAATTAAAGCATCCCTTACTGTATCATCTATATTAAGATTTTTAATCTTGTCTATTCATTTTTTATTTCTACACTTATTAGCATAATGACTCTTTTTCCACAGCTATAACATGTAGGAACTTGCTTTTTCTTTTGAGGAGTATAACCCTTCTTTTCATTCCTATCTCTTCTACGGGTTGCTGTTTTTTATAAGACGCGGACTTATATCTATCATAATACTATTTCTTTTGAGGTTTTTCATAATATTTTCTCTTTTTACTTATATAATAGGATCTAGGTTCATCAAAACCAAACTGTTCACATAATTCTCCTTATTGAGCTTTTTTTGTAAGTTTCTACTTTTTAAGCTGTCTTTGTATTTTCATGTCATTACACAAAGCTAAACCTTCTTCCATACATCTACGGATTAACTAACTATAAGAATACAAATTCCATTGGATTTGGGAATCTCCTGAATCCTTTTTGAAAGTTCTTCTTATTCTTTCAGCAAAAAAAGAAGGGAGGTCATCTATAAATTTGGCTTCCCAAAAATTGCTATTAGCTTCTGGGAGATTTAAAACTCTGCTAAGAAATATATCCTTATACCACCTAAATGAGGTAAGGGTAGGACATCTATAGTTCTGTAAAAGAGTCCTATTATTATCATAATTAGTAGAATACTTGCCTGTAAAATGCTCTAAAATAGTAAGAGATAAGGTCATCACCGAATTAGGCTGAGTTTCATTATCCTCTTTTTTACTACATTAAAAATTATAGTTTTTTGGTCCAAGGTAAGATAATTATCCCACCACGCTTTTAGCTGACATTTAAAACCCGCAGTAATCATTTTAACTATATGAGCTTCAGGATGATTATCACCCCGAGCTACGGCTGCATACATAAGAATTGTATGGATGATCTTAAAAATTTGGTTATCAGCTCTACCATCAATATTCCATTCAATAATTTATGTTCTTATATATGCAGAAATATCATCCTTATAGTTTTGTTATTCTATTAGAACATCTAAAGGAGTAGGGCGCGGATAATAATAATTTTCCGAGCTTAATATAGGAGTCCATTGACGCCTACCTGAGTTTCCATGGACATCTAAAATTTGCATTTCATTATCAGACTCAGATAATTTATTGGTTTTGATCATATGAGCACTTGCAGTCGTACTACTAGGCTCATTTATTTTAAATTTAGACTCAATTTTTGAGAGTAAATCCCCTAAGTCACCTACTATTTTTTCTGTTGACTTTTTTCTTAGGTGAATTCCTTCCATCGAAGGAGGAGGTTGAAGACTAGTAGGGATTTCCAAGACCTTAGTTGACCTGACTTCATTAGTGTCAACCTTGATTCGTTGATTCTCTATAAGAGATCTAAGTTGGTCAATCTTGTTATGTAACAAGTTTATTTGTTCATTGATTATCTTTAAATTAATATTAGTGTAATTATTTTGATGAAATAATTTATTGATATGATCAACTGTTGGACCACTAGGAAGGGTCTGAGAAATAAGCTTCATATATGGTTGATCTTGTAATTCATAATTACTTTCTTCCTTTTCAATGAAAAAGGTTCATCCGGCGGATAAATACTCTTAAGAACTTTTTTAGAGTCTAAATGCCATTGTCTTTCAATAACATTCAAACTAGGAAAGGCATAATCCTCAATAAACCATCTAACAAAAGGCTTATAATCATGTATTCTTATGGTCAGTTAATCAGTAGATGTATGGAAGAAGGTTTAGCTTTTTGTAATGACATGAAGTTATAAAGACATCTTAAAAAGCAGAAACTTACAGAAAATGCTCAATTAGGAGAATTCTATGAACAATTTGGTTTTGATGAACCTAGATCCTATTATATAGGTAAAAAGAGAAAATATTATGAAAAACCTCAAAAGAAACAGTATTATGATAGATATAAGTCTACGTCTTATAAAAAAATAGCAGCCCGTAGAAGAGCTAGGAATGGAAAGAAGGGTTATACTCCTCAAAAGAAAAGCAAGTTCCTACATGTTATAGCTGTGGAAAAAAGGGTCATTATGCTAATAAGTGTAGAAATAAAAAATGAATAGACAAGATTAAAAATCTAAATATAGATGATACAGTTAGGGATGCTTTAATTAAAGTCCTTGTCTCATTTGAAGAATCTGATGATTCGTTAGATATGAACTTAATAAGTTATGAGAATAATGATGGTATAGATTCTTCTTCTTTTACTGAGGAAGAAACTCCTTGCGCCTGCAAACAGGAGAAATGTCAAAAAATCAGTAATAAGTTAGAAACTGATGAAGAGTTTTATAAGCTCCAAGCACAACTTTCTAATTTTAGATTAAGTGTTATTAATGGTGAGAAAATTATTGATATTCTAGAAAATATTCTAGACAGGACTCAAAGAGCCCAAATCCTTGAGGTATTGCTTAAAGCTAAGGATAAGGAAAGACCCCCTCCTATACATCCTAGAGTCAAGAAAAGAATTAATCAACCGTATAATTTTTCAGAAATTCTTGAAGAATTGCAAAAGAAAAGGAATCCCAATACTCCTTTAACTCTATAAGAATTGAAAATAGAGATTCATAATCTTAAGTTAGAAATAACTCTGCTTCATCAAAATTATATGACATTAGATTATAGGATTACTTCTTTGGAGTCAGAAAGATTAGATAATAAACCTAGTCCTGACCAACCATATTCCTCTAATAGCAAGGAAGCCAAGGAATTACTTAATATAGTAAAATTATATTCCTCGCAAAAATGGATAACTAAGATCAATTTATTAATTGATGAAGCAGTCATGGTCAGAGATATGGCCGCCTTAGTCGACTCAGGGGCAGACATAAACTGTATCCGTGAAGGATTAATTCCCACAAGATACTCCAACAAAACCATGCATAATTTGACCGGTGCTGATGGGAAAGAGTTAGAAGTTTCATATAAACTTTCATGTGCTTATGTCTTCCAGAATAAAAGATGTATAGAAACCTCTTTTATTTTAGTTAAAAATTTAACTAATGAAATAATTTTAGGCACTCCTTTCTATCAGAAGATTATGCATATTAAGCAAATTGATGTTGAGGGTATTATAGATACCTTCGATGGAAGTTCAATATCTTTCCCTTTTATTTATGAACCAAAGATGAAGACCCTGAATAGTCTTGTTCAGAATAAACAAAATCATTTAAATTTTTTTACAACAAGAGTTAATTATTTATAATGTTATAGATCAATTAAAAAATCCTAAATTACAGGATAAGATTAAGAGAATAGAACATGATTTTTCTCTTTCTATTTATAATGATTTACATATTTCTTTTTCGAATAGGAAAAAGCACATTGTTAGTCTTCTTTATGAAGATGATTTCCTTGAAAAGAATATTCTGACAAAGGTCAGACCCTGTTAAATGAATTCAAAATATTTAGACATATGTAAAAAGGAAATTGCCACTCTTAATGATAAAAGGGTTAATTAGACCCTCAACCTCCCCATGGAGTTGCACATATTTTTATGTTAATAAACCTACAGAGAAGGAACGGGGAGTTCCCAAGTTAGTAATTAACTATAAACCCTTAAATAAGGTTTTAAACTGGATTAGATATCCAATCCCTAATAAAAAGGATCTTCTTGACAATTCATATCAAGGAAACATATTTTCCAAATTTGATCATAAATCAGGCTATTGGCAGATCCAGATTAATGAATCTGATAGATATAAAACTGCCTTTACCGTTCCTTTTGGACACTGTGAATGGAATGTTATGCCTTTTAGGTTAAAAAATGCCCCTTCTGAATTTCAACATATCATGAATGATGTTTTCACTCCATATAGTGATTTTATAATTGTCTATATTGATTAATTACTAGTTTTTTCAACAATTACACAACATCATATTCGACATCTTGAATTTTTCAAGAATATTGTTTGTTCTCGGCCCCAATTCCGCTATCTGCCGTTGTATCGACTGATGAAATCGGGAGATAAATTGATTCCTTGACTTAAGCGATTTGGGCCGGAAACGAAACTCTAATCTCCAGCAATGGGTTCTCCAACTACTCCAGAAAGCATTAGGATGGTGGTTATGAGTAAACCAAGAGGTAAGAAATATGAATACAGTCGAGTAAAGTAAATGATAGAAAGATAGATAAGATTTGATTGCTTGTGTGTATCGTATATACAAGAATGAGTATTTATAGTACAAAAGGAAGAAAAACTGTACAAGCGTGCCCCCTCCCCCATGTAGGCCATCAAGTAACCCACTAAGCTCAACGACTGACTATGGGGGAAGTGGTGCCAATTTTCTCGCCCTCTACTCCTCTCGCTCGGATAATGGCCCTTTCTTTTAGCTTTTGTTAGCCGTTACCGCTTTTAGGGGTCTGGCAACCCTTTTGACTTGATCGTTGAGGCGTCTGCATCTGAGTGGGTCCCAGTCGTACCTCTAACTGACAACTTGGATTAAGATGCCTTAGTAGCCGATGGAGTTCTTGTAATCGAAGGCTAGGAGTAAATTCAGCTCAGGAATAGTTTGGCTGTCAGTGAATTCCGCTAAACACTTAAATTATTTTTGAGTGTTAACAATTGCCCCCTACATTAACTCGAGCGTGACTGCTGAGTTGATGTACCCAAAAGTAGTCTTCGTTTCAGTCTGACAGTCGCGCATGTCACTTCAATAGTCTCATCTCCATTTCATGCAATGATGATCCTTAAAGAAGATCTTTTTTCCTTCCACGGAAATGCCTCGACTTCTACAAACATTTTCTGACGGATTCTTAGCCACACGCTTTGGGCGAAAAGACCTTTAGCAGAGTGTCAATCATATCTTCGAGAAAAAGGAAGTACTTTAGGAGAGGCATTCCACACATGTTTTTTCATTCAATTTTCTCGGCCATTCCTGAATTCCTTTCCTTTTTCCCAGAAGAAGAATAAACCTTCTTTCTTCCTCAGAAAAACCATGTCTTTATCTTCTTCTCTATCTCTGGGGTCGGATAGTTCCGATTTGACAGATGATGACCTAACCCCCACTTTTGCTTTCATAGATGAGCAACTGATGCTTGCCCCTTTTGGTACATCTAAACACGGTGACCTCCTTCTTTCTCAGTATCTAAGCCCGGCGAACTACGACCTTCCGATTACCTGTGACTGGTTTACCAGCAACCGTTGTCCGGCTAGTCTATGCACCTGGCCGACCAAGATTGCCAACTATTCTATTTGGTTATATCCAGTGAAGTCGGCCAAAGAAGTCGAATGGAGGCGCACGAGTCTCTATGACACTATTACGCTGTCAGGATTTGACTCCTCCTACAACATAGGTCTTATATATGCCTTTCTTGGTTACTGGTCAACCTCTACCAATGCATTTGTTTTCCCTTGGGGAATAATAACCCCCATACTTCTTGATGTGACGGTGATACTTGGCCTTCCGATTCCGGGAGCCGATGAGCCTGTGCTAAGCGATATAGATATTGCCGATTTGGGAATCAAAGTCTCTAAGACTTCTTTAGGATACGACCAGTTTATAACCAATAACCGCCGGATATCGCCTCTTCCTGTCGACGATGCCGAGCATCATGCTTTTCTATTTTTTGGTTTAGCCGATACTTTGTCTGTACGGTATCTTGCGCAGTTGTGAAAAAACTGGAAATTTATGCAGCATTAGACGTTTAGGGAAATGATTTTAGATGGGCATCTCTCTTCTTGACCTATGTTTACATGGCTCTGGGTGATGCCCAAGCGAGGTTAATGGATTCCAGAAACCTGGATACCTTCGCTGGTCCCCTGTGGTTTCTTCAGTTGTGGATTACCCTCTATTTTTTGAGTTTATCCCCGATAATTTTGATGACCGCCGCTTTTCGGTAAACCCATCAGTATTAGCCGACACTCTTCGAGAACATCCATTGTGCCCCAGGATGCTTTTGCCGCAGTCTCTACCCTGCATGGTCTATCTAGAGACCATTCCACAGATTAGCAACCGGTCCTAGAGAGAAGGGCCACCCCTGATTGGGTTCCTCAAGTAGCCGATGAAGATCTTCCTTTCTCCCAACGGAAGACTATGGCTCTCATATGGGGGCGGATTCTCACGACTAGGGACCTGTTTGGCGGTTTGAAGCCCAATTCCAAGAATAATAAATTGACCGCTGAGCCATATCAGTCGAATTTTGTAGCAAGGCAATTTGGCCTTACTCAGCACGTGTCGTGTCCTTACCGTAGTATTATCAGTTCAACTCAATGATGTTTCCTTGATGCAGAACAAGTAAAGAAATTAGCCGATCATAATCTTGACATACTTGGCATATTTGAGTGGCAGTCGTTTTCCCTGAGAGCAAATACTACCGTCGCTTTTGATGCTTGGTGAGATACGGCTAAGGAGACGTTTTTTCAATCTTCTGTAGATGTCTATTGTGTTCGGCTAATTATGTCGAGAAAGAAGAACCCGGAAACCCCCAAACCATGGCCAAAAGAAACCACTCGAAAAGTTTTTTCCTCTCATTCGGCTAGGCCTGTTGCCACAAGGTCTTCCATTCGTTTGTGGAAGATGATGAAGAGAAAAGGTAAATTTCATTCTACATATGTGTTAGCCAGATTATTCTTGTGAATATTCGGCTAACATATCTTACGTATCTGTCAGCACCCACATCTCCTCTAGTGTTTGTTGATCTGGAGACCACTTTTGACACCTAGTCCTTATCACCCATGAATCCAATGCCTAAGCAATCCGATAGAGTGAAGGGGTTGTCATTCAAGATCATAGTGAGAAAGGCCCTCACAGATCCAAAGTTCCTGTTCCTGCTGAGGGAGAGGAGGAACTCGAGGTATACCACTCAGCTGGCTAAAACACCTTCGCATCGACTACTAATATTTATGTTTTCTGTCTTGCCTTCCAGGGATCAGAACCGACAAAACGCAGACAACTTCATAATGCATCTGATGCTCCTCTTAATTTTGGCAGATCATTTTCTCAAACTCGTGCTCCCGTGCATTCACATGACCCATCATCGGCTGCCCTTAAGGTCATAATTTCTCCTCTCATGGCAGTCGATGCTTCCTATGCTGGGGCAACTGTAGAGGTATACCTTTTATCTTGTGCTAGGTCATTCACTGCCTCCAGGCTCTTGCCTTTATACTGAACATGCCCTTTCTGTACAGGAGACTATTAGCGCTAATCCCTCGGTAGAACCTACCCAACTATCGGCTCAGATGTTCCAACTGAAGTCATCCCGGAAGATGTGGTTTTGTGCTACTTTGGATTAGTCGACACTGCACCTCCGCCAGCTTTTCCTATTGACATTCATCAAGTGTGTGTCGAGGAATCTCTCGCCAGGGGAATTCCATCCACCAAAGAGGAGTTACATGCTTTGAGGGACTCTTTGCTCCGACTGTCAAAAGAAACAACGTATTCCCTGGCTCTGGCAGCCACTTACAATGACATGGCTTTGGCTCTAAATGATTTATTTGTCCTATATAGAATGGCCAAAGATAGCCATGATGAGGCTGTCGCTACTCTGCAACACTTGGGGTCTCTTCGGCAGGAGAAGAACCGCATTCAGACTTCTTTCAATGAGGTGAATGCAGCAAGACAACATAATGTCAGCCGAAGAAAGGATTTGCAGGAGCAGCTGTCCAAACTGTGAGTTGAGTTAGAGCATATCCAGGCAGAGATAGGAGCAATTACTCTGACCATATGTGCCTTAGACTCGGCTATTAGTACCCACAACTCCTCCCGTTCTTCTTTGTTTCGGTAAAGCCTTTAATTGGATAACAAAATCCAGGAACTCGATAACTAACAGGTGGTTTGGGAGCTAAATCAGAGAGCAGGTAGCAAGCGGTTAGCCAAACTGGAGGATGAATGGACTGCATGGAAAAACCGACTAGTTCAAGCAATGCCGATAACTTCTGCTCCCTTGCCAGCTGATCCTATTGCCGAGCTTTCAGTCGATACCCTTATGGACTTGCCATCTGAAGCAGTCGTTGCTTCTGTTGATCAAGAGGTATCAACTGACACTCAAGCTTTAACCGAGGCCCTACCGACTATAGTGGTTGAACCTTCGCTGGGTGCCGAAAGAGAGGTCCATGTAGGAGCGGGTGCGACTGAGGTAGTGGTCGTTGTTGTGGCAGGTGATAGAGAATAAAATGCAGCAATAAGAGAAGACCAAGCAGTCGTTGATTCGGCTGATCCTGAGACTTCAGTAGCTGATGAAGTAATGCAACCTTTGATTGGTTCGAAGCCGACCAATTCGGCTTCTTAGTTGTATTGACCCCAAATCGAAGGGTAGCCGGTATGTGACTGTCATTTTCCCGTACAATCCCCAAATCGAAGGGAAATTAACCTCTTTCGTGACCAGGCAGTTGGTCTGTGGCTGTCGATTGCTTATGCTTGCCTCAAAAACTATGGGTAATATTTCCTTAAGATGTCTATTTCTTTTCCATGCATGTTCATCGCTTGATCTGTATTGCCGACAACCCGCGAGTTCGCTACGAAGGGTCCTTTCCTAGTTTGGCAATCATTTGCCGATTTTATGATCTTTCATTTCAATCGGCGGGATGATTCTCCAAACTAACTCTCCTTCGGCAAACCTCTTTAGGCCCTATATGTTTGTCATATGCTTTGGCCATTTTACGTTTACCGTCTTTGAGTTTCTCTATTATTGTCAGTCGATTTTCATCCAACTAACCTAACTCCATTAACATGACCTGCTAATATTCTTTCAAATTTAGAAAAATTTGGTTTGGCCAGCCGTAATGATATTAACTTCTGAGGACAACACTACATTTTGGAAATAGATTTAGCCGATATGATGTCGTCCCTGTAGCTGTAGATTTGGAGTTTTCTGATTGCCTATTTCATTTAAGACTTGTCTTTGTAAAATGAGTTTATTCAAACTTTGCGCAAAACATACATAACACTGGTATTGAATAATACTCGAGTTTTGTACAAGCGTAAAACAAAGACAAACAAAGCTAGGCATAAAATTCCTATCGGCAGCTCAAATGTTGTTGGCCGCCAGATCTGGTTTTCTATCATGGTTCCTCATTTGCGATGCCTCAGCTATCCTTGCCTTAGAACATAGGGCGGTCAGCTGATACCACAGGTCACGCCTGAGTTGGGTTTCCTCAACCACTTAGATCTTCCACGATAAGCCGTGGTTCGGCTAATTGTTTTATTTCAAACTCTCGCGAGGTAAGGTTATAAGATTCCCAAGATTATTCTTCATATTGTTCTGTGATGGCTATGAAGTCACAAAAGGTAAATAGAGGACATCATCTATGCTATAAACCCCCTGTTGGGATAGGTTATCATCTGTTGGGACGATTTCAACCTTCTCTCCTTCCCAAAAATGAGCTTCTGATACATGGTAGAAGGGAGGCATCGGCTGGTGTGAATCCAGTCCCTACCCAACAGAATGGTGTAGGATGGCTTGCCATCTATAATAAAGAATGCAGATCTGACCGTCTTAGGACCCACAATGATTTCTGCTACTAAAATCCCCAAAGCTTCAGAAGCCTCTCCCATAAAGCTAGTTATTTTCATGTTAGTTGGGATGAGATCTTCTCTGGTTTTGTTGAGGTTTTTCAAAGTAAGCAGTGGCATCACATTCAACACAACACCATTGTCGACGAACACTTGGCTAATGATTGTGCCGTTGATGTAAGCCTTCACATAGAGGGGCTTGAGGTGTTTAACCATCTCTTCCGTAGGTGCACCAAACGTGGTGCTCAAAGCGCCCCTAGTTGTGGTATCGACTATTATTGCCCATTCTGCATCTTCTATGTAAACATCACATTCAGGTCTATCCAGCGTAGAGCGGCTGGCCTAGAACTCACATGGGATTAGGCTGACCATTTCAATGTCTGCCCACATCTCATTAACCAGGTCCTGACTAAATAAATCAAGGATAGAGTCTCCCACCCCGTTGAATTTGGTTGAAGAGAAATCAATACCTTCCATATCTTGGAGACAGATGGAGATCGATTGGGGATCCTCTGACTGAGTCCTCTGCACGATCTGTGGGATTGCTTTGGTTAAAGGCCCATCCGGGGCTACGTTCTCTTGCCGAGGTTCCTGCGTCGGGTTGTCGGTATGTTGTTCATCTAGCTCTGGTTGACCCGACTCCTCTCCTTAAGGTGACATTGCCCCTGAAGCAACTGAGCCGAATGCCCGCTCGATAGACTCGACTACGATAGACTCAGAAATCTCCTGATTTTTGGCTACCTTGGTGTTGGAAATTAGATGTAATGTCTGTTGTATCTTACGCAAGGCCTTGGCACATTGCATCCTTCTCTTCTGGGTTCTGGATGCGACTCTCGGTGGTGCCTCTTTCTTTCCGAGAGCATGATTGATTGACCACTTCCCCTCCTCTGTGTTGGCGGCTGGTTTAATCATTATATGGGGTCACAGCTGGTCCTCATTTCTCGCTATCATAAATAAGGACGAAACACCCATATTCACATTAAACTCAACCACTCTCTGTTTGGTTTTAGGGAGCGGTTCTTCATCTATTTGAGGCATGCTCGGCTGCCGATTGGTTGGTATCCGTACTTGTCCCCCAGGTCTATGCCTGGCATCGATAGGGACCCTTCTAAACCTCATGGTTCATTCCTGAAGGTCTCGTTCAAAGTCCCTCGAGTAGTTAGGGCGGTCAAGAAAACTGCTCCTAGTCGGCTGCCTGTCATCACGAATGTCATGTAGGCTGCCTAACCAGTTGAACACAGAAGTCCTTATGACCTTCTCCCCTTCGGTAGGTTTCTTTAGGACCCACACCCTTTTTATCGATTGTTTCCCATTAGTGTCCATTGACTTATCGGGCTTAGCAAAAGATACCATAGATATTGGTATCGCGGGAAAGGGGTCGGTATCAATAGACATTTGAACCTCCCCTCTCTGATGCCATTTTGGATCGCCTTTCTGAAGACCACACAATTAGAAGTAGAGTGACTGTATGAATTATGTCACTTGTAGTACTTCTTATCCTTAAGTTCTTCGGCAGGCGGAATCCTATGACCATCAAGAAGCTGAATCTGCTTATCTTTGAGCAGATGATCAAATATGTAATATGCCTTCGTGATATCAAACAAGTAACCAACCCTGTCATCGGATGAACTTGTTTCCTTGCCTTTGATGTCTTTCAAGGCTGGGTAAGAGTAAAACTTACCCCTAACAATCTCGATCACCATTGCATCTATCGTACAGTCGGCTGACTCAGAGTCGAACTCATCTGCTTCAATGATGGATACCAAGTGGGAGCCTCGATTTCGGTTGGCTCTTCTCCGCTCCTTCTCCTGGACATACTGCTCTATTTGGCTAGCCTTTTCAGCTAACTAGCTCAGGTTAGAGCAAGATTGTCCTACCAGCTTCTCCTTTAATTGAGAGTGCATATTGTTGATTATCATGTGGGCACACTCAGACTTGGGGAAGTGTACGATGTATTTCCCAACCTTCTTTCTGAACCTCTTGATAAAATCGACAATCAATTTATCGACTTGTTTCTTGAGATTCGTTAGATTGGTCATGGTAACCTGAGGTTGAGACCAATAGAACCTATCATGGAAGCAACCCTCTATGTCAGCCAAGCTTTATACGGAATCAGAAGCCAAAGAGGAGTACTATGCAAAGGTTATTCCCGTTAGAGAGAGAGGGAATAGCTGCAACTTGTGATACTCATTCTAGCCAGCTTCGCCTCATTGGGCAGTAAATCTACCGATGTTCTCGATAGTGTATTTGCCGTCATCGCTAGAGAAAATGGCAAACTCCGGTGTTTTAAATCCCCTTGGCAAAGGTGCTATCCGATCTACCCAATCAGGGTAGGACTTCTTATAAACAGGCCTGTCCAAAGGTTTCAGTTGGATGCCGAAGTACCTCCGTATGGTATTAGCAATGACCTCCAGGTTTATCATTTGTGACGTCTCTTGCCGATTCTCGACTGGATTCGGTTGGTAGACGTTCCGCACTGGCGGCCTCCATTCTGCACTTTGTTGGATAGGGTTTTGAAGGTTGTAGGTGGTCTGCTGGCCATTACCAATAGGTGGGGTAATGCCCTATGGCTGCTGTTGGGTATGGCCACCAAAGCCTGCAACCTGAGCTCCTGGAATGGCTAACGGAGTCTGAGGAAAGGTGGAACAGTGTTCCATGACTACTCTCCTTGGACGTTGTCCGTTCTTAGAAAGTTTACGCTTCCTGAAAGGTATGGATTGGTTACTGGTAATGACTGCTGGAATGGTAATCCACTATAAATAACATCACTAGATAGCCGAGCTAAATCATAGCCAGGGGCCATCGGCTGCCAATTCGGTTGGCCAACATCGTTCGCCTGCATCGTAAGGCCGTTCGTATAAATGTACGGCAATACAAAGTGTCCTGGAGCCTGAACTGGTCTCCGATCCATGTTGATCTGCCCATACTGTAGACTCACTTGGTCAAGTGGCATATTTCCCCGCTAAGGTTCGGTGGCGACCATGCAGTGTGCTGGTTGCTAGGCCATTGGGCCTATTTTCCTAGGTGTTCTATCGTGGCTGTGCCTAAGTGGGCACTGGCTGATGCACATGCGGCTGAGGAACAACACCGGGAGTCACGATCTCATGCTGAACAACACCACTCGTCAGAGGGATGGTAGAACTAGCCGAACATTCTCCTGGGTGCATTCGGTTGGTTTCCATCTCCCTCATTTGCTGAACTTCATTATGTACCATTGGCTTCACAATGTCAGCCAACTGCTTAGAAACTTGGTACATAATGTCGTGGATGCCCAAGTCGATCTGTTGTCTAATAAAAGACGCGGTCATTATGGTTGGACCTTTAGATTTGCTAGATTTTTCCATGTCTTGGGTTGATGGAGGAAGTGGAGAGGTATCCTTCTGGGAGGATTTTGTTTAGGATGTGGACTGGACTCGAGGTTCATTATCTTACTGGACCTTAGGCACATACGCCAAGAATGATCCTGACCAGGAGAATCAAACTTTGCAATTAATTCACCTATGGTCCCACTGGGCGAGTCAAATTTGTTCTCGGCCCCAATTCCGCTATCTGTCGTTGTATAGGCTAATGAAATAGAGAGACAAATTGATTCCTTGACTTAAGCAATTTGGGCTGGAAACGGAACTCTAATCTCCAGCAATGGGTTCTCCAACTACTCTAGAAAGTATTAGGACGGTGGTTATGAGTAAACTAATAGGTAAGAAACATGAATACCGTCGAGTAAAGTAAAGGATAAAAGTAAAGGATAGAAAGATAGATAAAATTTGATTTGTTTGATTTCTTGTGTGTATCGTATATACAAAGAATGAGTATTTATAGTACAAAAGAAAGAAAAATTGTACAAGCGTGCCCCTCCCTCCCCCAGTCGGCCATCAAGTAATCCACTAAGCTCAATGGCTGACTATGGGGGAAGTGGTGCCAATTTTCTCGCCCTCTACTCCTCTCGCTTGGATAATGGTTCTTTCTTTTAGCAGTTGTTGGCCGTTACCGCTTTTAGGGGTCTGGAAACCTTTTTGACTTGGTAGTTGAGGCATCTGCATCTGAGTGGGTTCCAGTCGTACCTCTAACTGACAACTTGGGCTAAGATGCCTTAGTAGCCAATGAAGTTCTTGTAGTCGAAGGCTAGGAGTAAATTCGGCTTCGGAATAGTTCGACTGTCAGTGAATTCGGCTAAACACTTCAATTATTTTTTAGTGTTAACAATGTTATAATTATTGGGTTGGTAATATCCAAACCTAAAATGAATATTTTTCAAACCAAAGTCAGATTTCTTGGACATAATATTGAAGAATGAAAAATTATTCCTATTAATCGAAGTCTTGACTTTGCTTCAAAATTTCCAGATGAAATTTTTGACAAAACCCAATTGCAAAGGTGTTTAGGGAGTTTAAATTATATCTCTTTATTATAAAAAATTATCTTCAGATACTGCCGTCCTATATGATAGATTAAAAAAGACCCCTAATCCTTGGACAAACATCCATACATAAGCATTAAGGAAGATTAAAGTAAAAGTAAAATCCTTGCCATGCCTTATGCTTGCTAACCCGAATTGGGAAAAAATTATTGAGATGGATGCTTCAGACATTGAGTTTGGAGGAATACTTAAGCAAGTCAATTCCCAAACCAAACAAGAATATCTTATTCGCTTTCATTCAGGTAAATGGACGAAGAGTTAGCAAAATTATGTTACTAATAGCTAAAGAAATTCTTTCTATAATTAAATGTGTTCTGAAATTCCAGGATGATCTTTATAACTCAAAGTTCTTAATAAGAACTGATTGTCATGCAGCTAAATTTATGTTTCAAAATATTTTAAGCATTATGTTTCTAAACAAATGTTTGCTCGCTGGCAGCTCATTTAGCCCCCTTTGATTTTGATATTCATTATCTTAAAGGTGAAAATAATTCACTTCATGATTTCCTTACTCGTGAATTTTTACAGGGCTAGGATGTTGTCCAAATGGGCACATGCTACCTCTAATAGGAGTAGAGGAGGTAAGAGTCGAAGCTCAGCCACGACCAGTTCCTCAGGGAATAATATTCCCAAAAGTACTCCAAGGGTTATACCCATGGAAATGGAAGGCTCATCCAGCCAAACTAAGAGATCCTATGCTCATACAGTCCAGAAACATGAGACAGACGACAAGAACCAATATTTTGTTAGATCTCATGAAGAGATAATTCTCTATCTGCATCATGAACATAAAAAATGTCTGAATGATCCCTAGATTCTAATGAATCTCTATGTAGAACATTTTTACCATCCTTATCCAAATGGAAAAGACATGATGTATTATGAAAACATCCTCACAGCTACCATCTCTGTTGAGATCACATCATTCCCAGATAATAAGCTAGGACAAGAGAGAAATTTCTCTAAAATTTATATTAAAAAGATTATTTTATCATAAGAATGGGGAATTAGCCCATTTAGGCTAAAGGAATTCATAATTCCTCGCACATCTTTACAAATGGCTTTTAATTACTATGATTATATCAATGCTTTCACAAATGTGTTTTATTATGAAAATTATAAGCACTCCCATTCTTGTTGGATAAAGATTAATCCTGATATTTTTAAAAATAACCAGAATGGTCAATTACGTCCTTATTGGATTTTCCATTGGTGGAATATATTTGGACCTGAAATTCAAGTTTTATAGGAGCCTTATATGGGTTTCTATTAGGATTGGGTGTAAGTAATTCCCAATGTTACACCCAACAATCCTTCAGATTATATTGAAGGTTCTACATCATTATTTTTTTATGCAGGCAGGAATCCCATGGATTTGGAAGTGGTCCCTAAAGTGGGAAGAAATTCACAAGGTATATGATGCCTTAAGAGGAAATTCCTCTGTAAGTTCTAGTCTAAATACTAGAACCACATCTTATAGATTCAAAACGCCGGCATGGTTGACAATTAGAAGAAGACATAACTTCTATGGTTAATAGTATCAAACAGATCTATCATATGGAGAAACAAGCTAAGGAAGAAGAATAATCTTTCTTTGCTAAACTAGAAAAATCCATGAAGATTAAGAATTCTCATGTGTCAGAGGCATATCTAATCTCCTCCTACCTTGATAAGGTAAAAACAGAGTTTGTTTAGAATTTCAAGTCAAAAATAGATGATAGTCCATATTCAGAAGCATCTATAACCTCCATGAAGGATGTCCCAAATGACAAAAAAATTGCTTGTCTCGCCGGAGAATCACAAGATCCAGAAGATTATGTCCCATCGACAGAAGATCTATTCGATAACCTTTGAGGCCATGCAGCAGAAGTACAAGGCCAAATAGATGGAAAAAGACGTCAAAGGGAAGTTTAAGATGTTAGAATAATGTGACATCTATGCAGGCCACGCATGTTCATAAATACCGACAGCAGGACAAATGTCCTTTTCCAGCTTTTATAAAGTTTTTCTTTTTTCAAAGATAAGAAAGCAATCTTATCTTTCTTTTTGTAAAGATGGTATCTTGTTTTTAAAGTTGTTTGTCGTTTGTAATTATTAGGTCCTTCCACTATTCCTTTGTAATATTGTAATCTTTTTCAAGTCCGACATTTGCCTATTTATAGGGGCTTGTTCTTTGTGGAGAGGCAGAGCTTGGAGATCATTGTAAAAACTTGTAAAACTATTTAAGAAACTTTAATACCATTTCCATCTTTTCTGTACTTCTTCTACTCACGATTTCGGTAATTCTCTCCTCTCTCTTCTCTGATCTTTAATCTTTCATTATGACAGGCTAATAGCCTCTACTATCTGGAATACTCTGTGATGATATGGCAATAAAAAAAAAGTTTTAGATAATTCACATTACACATCACCTTGGTCCTAAAACATTCTAAGAGTTATACAAAGTCGTATGGGTGCCCTTTCTCGCCATGTAATTCTTCTTTGGCATTCTTTGGGCCATTTTTCGTACTGACTCATATAATTGTTATAGTATACTTAGATAAATCCTCGTTTGTGATCTATGCCGTGAAAAAGTATTTAAAAGTAAGTATTTAAAAGTATGGTAAGTATTTAAAAGTATGTATTTTAAAATATGAAATGATAAGTATTTAAAAAATATGGTAGTATGGTATCATAGTAAGTATTTAAAAAATATTTAAAAGTAAGCATTAAAAAAATATGGTATCAGAGCCATGAATTCAACAGCTTATCTCCAGACAATACTTTTTCTTTATGATGAATATTTTTAAGTCTTTTAAACATAATATAAAAAATGTTAGATCGGAAGAGTATGATCTTCCACAACAATTAGATGCTTTAAATAAATTGATAATTTCATCTGTTGCCACTAAAGAAATTTATAATTTTGGCGTATTTGAAAATATGCGAAATCGCCATGTTGTTAAAAAAAATTGAAAAGTCTGTCCAGATGGATAACCAAGAAAGGACCATACAGTTGTTTACCGATTTTGATATAGAAAGGTATCAAAAGCAGAATTATAAATTATTGCATATTGGATTAGTAAAAATTGCATTCAAACCTTTAATATTAGAAGGTTTTTATGGAAATCTTAAGGGATGCTACAAACTTAAATTGGAGACAATCTCTCATGGGTGCTATGCAGTCAAACCTAGCTTATGGCCCAATTTATTTTGATGTCAGACCACTGAAGGTAATATAAACCTTCAATTTGCACAATGACTACCTAGAATAAGTATATTTGTGTCATCTCATTATTATATATCTCCTATAGATGAAATCCCTAGACCCACTACATCCAGAGCGTCAACCTCCCAAATTCGGAAAGACTTATATAAAGTCACTTCTCCTTCAGAAATCTCTCAGGAAGAAGAGATTAATAAAATCAGATTAGGAGAAAACCAAATTCCTATAGGAATTAGGACGGATCCAATGGTTGATCCTACTCCCTCGGAAATGAATTTTAAATTTTTTAATGAATAACAACCCAAGTCATACTCCTTCTCTGGATTATAGTCCAAGGTCAGATTTAGGAAAATTCTTACTAAAGAATTTCTTAGGAAAGAGTATGCTCTCTTTAGGAAATAGTTTTTTGCCTTCTTTAATAAAGAAGAACAAATTGTTATTCGGGACCAGTTTTATAATCAATTACAGAAACAATAGGATTATACGCCTTTTGTTAGATGGTTTATTGATGATTATGCCTTGCCTAATTTGAATGTTATTGAAAGACAATGGCATTTAGACTCTAAAAAAGTTCTTAAGTGTATTTATCCTCTAGATGAACTTTTTCATTAAAAAGGAAGAAAGTAATTCTAAATTACAAGCTCAACCATATATGAAACTTATTTCTCAGACCCTTCCTAGTGGTCCAACCATTGATCATATCAATAAATTATTTCGTCAAAATAAATACTCTAATATTAATTTAAAGATAACCAGTGAACAAATGAACTTGTTACATAAAGAGATTGACCAACTTAGATCTCTTATAGAGAATCAACGAATCAATGTTGACACTAATGAAGTCAGGTCAACTAAAGTCTTGGAAATCCCAGCTAGTCTTCAACCTCCTCCTTCGATGGAAGGAATTCATCTAAGAAAAAAGTCAACAGAAAAATTAGTAGGTGATTTTGGGGATTTACTTTTAAAATTTAAGTCTAAATTAAAAATAAATGAACCTAGTAGTTCTACTGCAGGTGTTCATATGATCAAAACTAATAAATTATCTGAGTATGATAATGAAATGAAATGTTTTGTTGTCCATGGAAACTCAAGTAGGCATCAATGGACTCCTAGATTAATCTAGGAAAATTATTATTATTCGCGCCCTACTCCTTTAGATGTTCTAATAGAAGAACAAAACTATAAGGATGATATTTCTGCATATACAGGAACATAAATTATTGAATGTAATATTGATGGTAGAGCTGATAGATAAATTTTTAAGACCATCCATAAAATTCTTATGTATGCAGCCGCAGCTCGGGGTAGTAATCATCCTAAAGCTCATATAGTTAAAATAATTACTGCGGATTTTACAAGTCAGCTAAAAGTGTGGTGGGATAATTATCTTACCTTGGACAAAAAACTATAATTTTTAATGCAGTAAAACAAGATGGTAATGAAACTCAGCCTAATTAGGTTATGACCTTAGCTCTTACTATTTTAGAGCATTTTACAGGAAATTATTCTACTAATGATGATAATATTAGGACTCTTTTACAGAACCATAGATGTCCTACCCTTACCTCATTTAGGTGGTATAAGGATATATTCCTTAGCTGAGTTTTAAATCTCCCAGAAGCTAATAGAAATTTTTGGAAAACCAAATTTATAGATGGCCTCCCTTCTTTGTTTGCTAAAAGAATAAAAAGAACTCTCAAAAAGGATTCAGGAGATTTCCAAATCCAATGGAATTTGTATTCTTATGTCAGTTAATCGGTAGATGTATGGAAGAAGGTTTAGCTTTGTGTAATGACATGAAGTTACAAAGATAGCTTAAAAAGTAGAAACTTACATAAAATGCGCAATTAGGAGAATTCTGTGAACAGTTTGGCTTTGATGAACCTAGATCCTATTATATAGGTAAAAAGATAAAATATTATGAAAAACCTCAAAAGAAATAGTATTATGGAAGATATAAGTCTGCATCTTATAAAAAAACAGCAGCCCGTAGAAGAGTCAGGAATGAAAAGAAGGGTTATACTCCTCAAAGGAAAAAACAAGTTACTACATGTTATAGTTGTGGAAAAAAGGGTCATTATGCTAATAAGTGTAGAAATAAAAAATGTATAGAAAAGATTAAAAATCTTGATATAGATGATACAGTTAAGGATGCTTTAATGAAAGTCATTGTCTCATCTGAAGAATCTGATGATTTTGATGATTCGTTAGATATGAACTTAATAAGTTCTGAGAATAATGATGGTATAAATTCTTCTTCTTTTACTGAGGAAGAAACTCCTTGCGCCTACAAATAGGTTTTATAAGCTCCAAGCACATCTTTCTAATTTTAGATTAAGTGGTATTAATGGTGAGAAAATTACTTACATTCTAGAAAGTATTCTAGACATGACTCAAAGATCCCAAATCCTTGAGGTATTGCTTAAAGATAAGGATAAGGAAAGACCCCTCCTATACCTCCTAGAGTCAAGACAAGAATTAATCAGCCTTATAATTTTTCAGAAATTTTTGAAGAATTGCAAAAGAGAAGGAATCTCAATACTCCTTTAACTCTACAAGGATTTAAAAATTAGATTCATATTCTTAAGTTAGAAATAACTCTGCTTTTCAAAATTATATGACATTAGATGACAATATTACTTATTTGGAGTTAGAAAGATTAGATAATAAACCTAGTCCTGACCAACCATCTTCCTCTAATAGCAAGGAAGCCAAGGAATTACCTAATACGGTAAAATTATATTCCTCACATAAATGGATAGCTAAGATCAATTTATTAATTGATGAAGTAGTCATGGTCAGAGATATGGCCGCCTTAGTCGACTCAGAGGCAGACCTAAACTATATCTGTGAAGGATTAATTCCCACAAGATACTTCAGCAAAACCATGCATAATTTGACTGGTGCTGAGGGGAAAGAGTTAGGAGTTTCATATAAACTTTCCTGTGCTTATATCTGCCAGAATAAAAAGATGTATAGAAACCTCTTTTATTTTAGTTAAAAATTTAACTAATGAAATAATTTTAGGCACTCCTTTCTTGCAGAATATTATGCCTATTAAGTGAATTGATGTTGAGGGTATTATAGGTAGCTTCGATGGAAGTTCAATAACTTTCCCTTTTATTTCTGAACCAAAGATGAAGACCCTGAATAGTTTTGTTCGGAATAAACCAAATCATTTAAATTTTTTACAACAAGAGTTAATTATTTATAATGTTATAGACCAATTAAAATATCCTAAATTACATGAAAAGATTAAGAGAAGAGAACATTATTTTTCTCTTTCTATTTATAATGACTTACATACTGGTTTTTGGAATAGGAAAAAACACATTGTTAGTCTTCCTTATGAAGATGAATTCCTTGAAAAGAATATTCTAACTAAGGTCATACCCTGTTAAATGAATTCGGAATATTTATAGAAATGTAAAAAGGAAATTGCCACTCTTCAAGATAAAGGGTTAATTAGACCCTCAACCTCTCCATGGAGTTGCACAACATTTTATGTTAATAACCATACAGAGCAGGAACGGGGAGTTTCCAAGTTAGTGATTAACTATAAACCCTTAAATGAGGTTTTCAAATGGATTAGATATCCGATCCCTGATAAAAAGGATATTCTTGACATATTATATCAAGGAAATATATTTTCCAAATTTGATCTTAAATCAGGTTATTGGCAGATCCAAATTAATGAATCTGATAGATATAAAACTGCATTTACCATTCCTTTTGGACACTATGAATGGAATGTTATACCTTTTGGGTTAAAAATGCCCCTTCTGAATTTCAACATATCATGAATGATGTTTCACTCCATATAGTGATTTTATAATTGTTATATTGATGACATACTAGTTATTTCAACAACTATACAGGATCATATTCGACATCTTAAAATTTTCAAGAATATTGTTATAAATAATGGGTTCGAAATATCCAAACCTAAAATAAATATTTTCCAGACCAAAGTTAGATTTCTTGGTCATAATTTTGAAGAATGAAAAATTATTCCTATTAATCGAAGTATTGAGTTTGCTTCAAAATTTCCAAATGAATTCTTGACAAAACCCAATTGCAAAGGTGTTTAGGGAGTTTAAATTATACCTCTCCTTATTGTAAAATATATCTTCAGAAACTGCCATCCTATATGATATATTAAAGAAGACCCCTAATCCTTGGACAAACATCCATACATAAGCATTAAGGAAGATTAAAAAAAGTAAAATCCTTGCCATGCCTTATGCTTGCTAACCCGAATTGAGAAAAAATTATTGAGATGGATGCCTCAAACATTGAGTTTGGAGGAATACTTAAGCAAGTCAATTCCCAAACCAAACAAGAATATCTTATTCGCTTTCATTCAGGTAAATGGACGAAGAGTTAGCAAAATTATGTTACTATAGCTAAAGAAATTCTTTCTATAATTAAATGTGTTCTGAAATTCCAGGATGATCTTTATAACTCAAAGTTCTTAATAAGAACTGATTGTCATACATCTAAATTTATGTTTCAAAATATTTTAAGCATTATGTTTCTAAACAAATGTTTGCTCGCGGGCAAGCTCATTTAGCCCCCTTTGATTTTGATATTCATTATCTTAAAGGTGAAAATAATTCACTTCCTGATTTCCTTACTCGTGAATTTTTACAAGGCTAGGATGTTGTCCAAATGGGCACATGCTACCTCTAATAGGGGTAGAGGAGGTAAGAGCCGAGGCTAAGCCAAGACCAGTTCCTCAGGGAATAATATTGCCAAAAGTACTCCAAGGGTTATACCCATGGAAACGGAAGGCTCATCCAGCCAAACTAAGAGATCCTATGCTCATACAGTCCAGAAATATGAGACAGACGACAGGAACCAATATTTTGTTAGATCTCATGAAGAGATAATTCTCTATCTGCATCATGAACATAAAAAATGTCTGAATGATCCCTAGATTCTAATGAATCTCTATGTAGAACATTTTTACCATCCTTATCCAAATGGAAAAGACATGATGTATTATGAAAACATCCTCACAGCTACCAGTTCTGCTGAGATCACATCATTCCCTGATAATAAGCTAGGACAAGAGAGAAATTTCTCTAAAATTTATATTAAAAGATTATTTTATCATAAGAATGGGGAATTAGCCCATTTAGGCTAAAGGAATTCATAATTCCTCGCACATCTTTACAAATGGCTTTTAATTACTATGATTATATCAATGCTTTCACAAATGTGTTTTATTATGAAAATTATAAGCACTCCCATTCTTGTTGGATAAAGATTAATCCTGATATTTTTAAAAATAGTCAGAATGATCAATTACTTCCTTATTGGATTTTCCCACGGTGAATTATATTTGGGCCTGAAATTCATGTTTTATAGGAGCCTTATATGGATTTCTATAAGGATCGGATGCAAGTAACTCCTAGTGTTACACTCGACAATCCTTCAGATTATATTGAAGGCTCTGCATCATTTTTTTTTATGCAGACATGAATCTCATGGATTTGGAAGTGGATCCCTAAAGTGGAAAGAAATCCACAAGGTATATGATGCCTTAAGAGGAAATTCCTCTGTAAGTTCTAGTCTAAATTACTAGAACCACATCTTATAATTCAAAACGCCGGCATGGTTGACAATTAGAAGAAGACATAACTTCTATGGTTAATAGTATCAAACAAATCTATCATATGGAGAAACAAGCTAAGGAAGAAGAATAATCTTTCTTTGCTAAACTAGAAAAATCCATGAAGATTAAGAATTCTCATGTGTCAGAGGCATATCTAATCTCCTCCTACCTTGATAAGGTAAAAACAGAGTTTGTTCAGAATTTCAAGCCAAAAATAGATGATAGTCCATATTCAGAAGCATCTACAGCCTCCATGAAGGATGTCCCAAATGACAAAAAAATTGCTTGTCTCGACGGAGAATCACAAGCTCCAGAAGATTATGTCCCATCGACAGAAGATCTGTTCGATAGCCTACTAGAGGCCCTGCAGCAGAAGTACAAGGCCAAATAGATGGAAAAAGACGTCAAAGGGAAGTTTAAGATGTTAGAATAATGTGACATCTATGCAGGCCACGCATGTTCATAAATACCGACAGCAGGACAAATGTCCTTTTCCAGTTTTTATAAAGTTTTTCTTTTTTCAAAGATAAGAAAGCAATCTTATCTTTCTTTTTGTAAAGATGGTATCTTGTTTTTAAAGTTGTTTGTCGTTTGTAATTATTAGGTCCTTTCACTATTCCTTTGTAATATTGTTATCTTTTTCAAGTCCTCCCTTTGCCTATTTATAGGGGCTTCTTCTTTATGAGGAGGCAGAGTTCGGAGAGCATTGTAAAAACTTGTAAAAACTGTTTAAGAAACTTTAATACCATTTTCCAGCTTTTCCGTACTTCTTCTACGCACGATTTCGGTAACTCTCTCATCTCTCTTCTCTAATTTTTAATCCTTCATTATGAAAGGTTAATAGCCTTTACTATCTGGAATACTCTGTGATGATATGGTAATGAAAAAAAAATGTTTTAGAGAATTCACAGTACACATCACCCTGGTCCAAAAATATTCTAAGAGTTATAGAAAGTCGTATGGGTGCCCTTTCTCGCCGTGTAATTCTTCTTTGGCATTCTTTGGGCCATTTTTCGTACTGACTCATATAATTGTTAGAGTATACTTAGATAAATCCTTGTTTGTGAATTGTACTATGAAAAAAGTATTTAAAAGTATGGTAAGTACTGTCAGAGCCTCATACTCGGCTTTATTGTTAGTCAAAAGAGAACTATGAATTACCGCCTTAATACTTTCCCAGTGGGAGTATGTAACACTATTCCCAAACCGGTCCTCTTTATATTGGATGCTTCGTCAGTGTAAAGCATCCAAACCCTGGGGGTAGTCCCCGAGACCAAAGTTAAATGGAGAATGGATATTCTCCATTTGTGTCTTCATGGCCATTCATGAAATGGAGAATGGATGTAGTCGGACCTTTACCTGCAGCTCCGGGATAGATATCGCAAATTATATTTACGACTGATTATTTCTCTAAGTGGGTTGAAGCTGCAGAATATACGAAGCTCCGAGAGAAGGAGGTGATTGATTTTATTTGGCAACATATCATTTGTCGTTTTGGAATCCCAAAAGAGATAGCTTGTGACAACGGCCGAAATTTTATTGGGGCCAAAGTTACAAAGTTCCTAGATGACTTTAACATCAAACGCATCGCCTCCACTCCCTATCATCCCAGTGCAAATGGTCAAGCAGAGTCAACGAACAAGACTATAATCCAGAACTTGAAGAAAAAGCTAGAAGCAGCAAAAGGAAAATGGCCTTCCATGTTACCGGAGATATTATAGGCATAAAGAATCATGACAAAGACGAGTACCGGAGAAACTCCTTTTTCCCTAAAAACTTCATATTTTACGTTATTTATTAGCTAATATATTTACCAAATCAATTACTTGAGACCTACATGTCCTTGACCACATATATAAATTTAAATGTATTAATTTACAAGTAAACACCTATTAACACGGATGCCTTGTGCACCCGTACTGCCCTTTTCATAAGAGAACATTTTTTGGTATAAGAAAGATATTGCTTACGGATTTCTAATTTTTCCACCTCATATTGGTGTAAGGTGAAGCTATATGCTTACCTAGTGACTCCCATTTTCTTCTTCATAATTGATGTCATTACTAGTTCACTTTCTTTCTAATTAAATAATGTCGGCCGCAGTTCAAATTTGGCAAAGATTAAAGGTATAACATGGCAAGTTCCTCACGATTTCAACGCCGTAACTATTTTTTCCTTGGTTAAATAAACTTCATTCTCGTTTGGTATTTATGATGTTTTGCAGAAATGCAAGGTAAGACTACATACAATAGATCCTTGTGGTCCGGCCTTCCCCGGACCCCGCGCATAGCGGGAGCTTAGTGCACTGGGCTGCCTTTCTTTTTATTAGGTAAAATTGTAAAAGTCATTGAATTTATTATATTCTAGAAAACCAACAAACATTCCCCTTCTTTATTTTCATTTTCTTAAACGAATTAATAAATAAAACATGTCTGGCCAATTCTTTGTACTTGCAAATAACGAGCGTAAATGGAGAATAATAGTACCTATACCCAAGTCATGTAATACATAATCCTTTCCCGTGATATTAATTAATTTTATAATTTTAGATAGACAAAAATGTCACAAGATCCTAAATACCTTTTTGTCTACGCCAATGGGTGATCAAAGATGGATCTAATATTAGAAAATAATATTTCCTCCTTCCCAAATTTTGTCATTCAATTGAACACATCCTTTAAGAAATGAACGCCATGATAATGTATGTTCCATATTGTTTTGATGATTTGATAAACATATATAAAGGAATCAGTTCAATAGTTGGATTGACCAATTTCGCCGATGCAAGTCAACTCTACATTGTAAAGTCGCTGACGCAGTGACAGTGTTGCAACACTGCTGCAAAGTTGCTGCGGATTTCCTATTGGTCCAAGGTTTAAGATTTTGTCACTTCCTTCACCTATCCTTTATATACATCATGTGAAGGAGTGAAAAGTAGAGCTTGCAAGATCTAAAATCCCTCATATTCCAACAGCAAGTTGCCTTCTCTCAAAGGGTTCTCCTCAAGAACGAAGCTACAACAAATCGAAGAACCAGTTCTCTATCACTGAAGATGTTTTAAGTTCTTAGATTTGTTGAGTCTTTGTCTTTTGTTCTTTACTTGTAAACCTACTCTTCTAGTAAGAAGTTGTTTGTAGGTCATTTGGTTTCTAAAACCTTTGAGTTGTAAAATCAACTAGAGTTAGTCAAGGTGTGTCTTTGCAATAGAGTTATTGTAAAGGTCTTGCAATAGAGTTATTGTAAGTGAGAGAGTTTGACAGTTTTACTTGGCTAGAGTTGGTCAAGGAGTGTGTTTGCAATAGAGGTGTTGTAAAGGGGGAGAAATTAATAGTTTAATTCCTATGTTGCAATAGATTGTAATCTAAATATTATTCAGCTATAGTGGAGTTTGGAAAGTCCTACAGGAGTAGGTCATGGTTTTTAATTCCTGGAGAAAGGAGTTTTTCACGTAAACATCATATGTTATTTTTTACTTTTTGCCTTTAGTCAGAGGAAAAGATCGAGAACCTGGTTCTCTATTGTGTTTGGTGGACTCATATATTATATCAATTGGTATCATAGCGAGTTCTTTCTAAAAGGTTAATACCTAGAAATGATTCTTCTCATGGCTACTCCACCAAACCTAGAGGAATGACAATCTACCTCAAGACTACCTAGATTCAATGGGAAGTATTTTGGGTGGTAAGACAAGAATACATCATTTCATTATGGCTGAGGATTCTGAGCTATAGGATGTCATTTGTGATGGTCCTTATGTCCCTATGAACTTAGATCAAGATGGACTTACAACTACTCCAAAATCAAGGAAGGAATACAATGATGCAGACAGAAAGGCCATTGAAAATAACTTCATGACTAAGAAAATCCTTGTTTGTTGTATCAGTTCCGATGAGTACAATCGAATCTCGGCTTGTCAAAGTGCAAAAGAGATCTAGGAAGCTTTACAAACTGCTTATGAAGGGACTATTCAAGTAAAACAGTCCAAAATAGACATGCTCACCACATAATAAGAATTCTTCAAGATGGAGAGTACATTCAGGACATGGACACTAGGTTTACCTCCATAATTAATTAACATCACTCTCTTGGTGAAATAATTAAAACCCACAGGATCATACACAAGCTTTTGAATGTTCTTCCCCCTTCCTGGGAAAGCAAATTCAATGTTATCTCAAAAGCTAAGGACCTGCAAACGATGATCATTGATGAGCTCATCAAAAATCTCAAAACCTACGAGTTGAAAAGGCAAAGAGACAATGAAAGGAGAGAGCTAAATAAAAGAAAGAATCTGGTTCTCAAGGCTGATAAGATCAATTCAAGTGGTAATGAGTCAGACATGGCTTACCTCACTCGAAGATTTCAGAAAATGGTTCGAAAAAAGAGTGATTTCCTTAGAAAATGAAGCACAAGTTCTCAGAGGAAATGATTGTTGTTACAAGTGCGGGAAGCTAGGACAATTCATTAAAGAATGTCCTCTTCACAAGCAGTATTATTATAGGAACAACTTTGAAAAGGTAGCAGAAGGAATCAGGTTCCTGAAAAGTTAAAAAGAAAAGTTATAGTTGACAACACTATGAAGCAGGCTCTGGCTGTCTGGGGAGATTTCTCTAGTGAATCCGAAGATGAAGATGATGAAGAGGATACATCCATGATGTATATTGATGATGGACCCTCTACATATGAGTCAGTATTTGCACTTATGGCAAGATCTGATGTTGATGACATCAATGAACAAGATGAGGTAAATTTTCTTGATGTTTAGAAAAAACTTAAAGAATTACTCTAAAAAGTTATTTCATTAGCAAATGTGTTAATCGATGCTTATCATAGCCTCATAATAGAAAGAGATGTGTTAACTGAATATCTTGATGAGATGGATCAAGAAAAGGAAGTTTTTAGAGACACTATCACAAATTTAAAAGATCATGTTAATTAAGTGTCTAGGGAAAATGCCTTGTTAGAAGGTTAGATTACGAAATGGACGGGTATTTCCTCACGAGGAAAGGAGTAGCTAGTAAAGTTCAGCTTGAGATTGAAGATGAGCTCAGAAAGGTCAAGACAAATCTTGCTACTGAGATTGAAAAGAATAGATAGCTCAAAGAGAATCTAAGAAAGGTAAAATATGATCTTGATAAATCACACAGCTGGACCTGGTCCTCTGAAGTGATTGCTTCTATGTATAAGAGTAAAATAAGAAATAGAGAGGTGTTGGATTTCAAAAACAAAATCTCTTTATAATTCACACAACAAGTACGTCTCTAACTCCAAAAATTTGTTATGCACCCACTGCGGTCAAGCAAGTCACTACAAAAATACTTGCAAAGTCAGAATTCAAGCTATTTAGAAAAATATGAAGCTTGTTGAAAAGAAGTTTAAAACAAGGGAACCCGGTCCTCGACATAAAAAAACTAGGTTACCTGTATGGACCAGAAGAAGTCTAATTCACCTTTTCCATCATTCAAAGGGACCCAAGCTGATTTGGGTTCCTAAATCTAATCAGTGATCTTGTTTCTAGGCTGGAGTGAGAGGAAACAGTCAAATGATAAATGGTTAGTGGTTGTTCGAAGCACGACTGAAGGAATGTAGAATTCTCTATCACTCTAAGACTTTCTAGGAGGGAGTGTGTCTTTTGGAAATATCAAGAAAAGCTACACACCTGGGATGGGAAATATTGGCAAGTCCTCCCTATGCAATTGAGAGTGTGTATCATGTGGTCATTTATGAAGTATAGTCACTAATTGCTTATCATATATGTGATAGAGAAAAATAAGTAAAGTTCCTATCACCTTCATGCACTATCACCAACAACAAATCTGGAGAAATGGTCTTGACAGCAAGAAGACGCAAGAATATCCATGTGACTGATCTTGATTCTATAAAATGGAAATGAGCTGATATGTATCATCTCTATGGATGATGATGATGAAATGTGGCACATACGTTTGAGGTATGCAAGTGTTCCACTAGTGAACAAGCTGGATGTGAAGGACCTAGTTCGTGAGTTGCCAAAAACCAAATTCAAGGATCACAATGTGTGTGATGCTTGTGTCAAAGAAGAACAAGTCTAATCCTTCTTCAAGCCAGAAAATATAGTACATGATCAGGAACTTGCTTGAGAAAACTCCCTATGAACTATTCAATGGGAGAAAATCCAAGCTGACTTACCTAAAAGCTTTTTGGTGCAAATGCCTTGTTCTCAACAATCATAAGAAGGCCTTGGGAATTCTGATGCTAAAAGTGATGAGGGTACTTTTCTTGACTTAGTAAGGCCTATAAAGTATTTTATAAAAGAATTCAAAGTGTATATGATCCTTGATGAAGTTGAAGATTTGGCATATGGTGAACGTAATGATGTAGTACGCTCTATGGAACCTGGTCCATTAGACCCTCAATACACTAGTCAATCTGAGCGATGCAAGAAGAGATTCATCAGTTCAAGAGGAACAAAGTATGGTATGTGGTACCCTATTTTTGCGTCAGAACTATCATAGGATCCAGGTCAAGAAAAATCCAAAACCCATTATGATCAGTCAACAAAAGTATATCAGGAGCTACTGAAAAGGTGCAAAGTTTCAATCAAGTCCAAAGGAAGCACATCTGAGTTCTGAGGTATCTCAAAAGGACTCAGGACCTGGTCCCTCTCTATTACGTAGGAGATATTTTTTTTAATTGGTTGGGTATACTGATATGGATTATGACGGATATAAAGAGCATATTTTGATTGGCTTATTTTCTGTGATTATGTAAATCTCATGGGGTACAAAGAAACAAAACTTTGTGGCTCCCTCTACTGTAGAAGCTGAATATGAAGTCGTGGCCTCTTGCTGTGCTCAACTGCCTCGGATCAAGCAACGACTTAAGGTTATTGATGTGTTTACTGATTGTTTCCCTTGTTGTGAGACATACAAGTGCATTCAATACGGCAAGGAACTCAGTGCAACATAAGAGGACCAAACTTATTGATGTTAGGTACCATTTCCTAAGGGACAATGTTGAGAAGGAATTTATTTGTATGAAGTTATGCAAAATAGAGAACTATATATTCTCATGAGAGCACTAAATGTAGAGCACCCTGAAAGAAATCATCTTGGAGCTGAAATGGATCAAGATCTACTAGTTGTTAATGATAAGTTAAATGGTAAGGAAATTGGCACATGCTAATAGTTTTCATGGTGACATCTAACTCAGTTCTATACTGTTACAGATATACACGAATGTCAATCTCAATATGATACAAGGATAAATGATATTGCATCTTTCAGAGATTTGGCCTTACATTCAGAAAATGTTAAGGGACCTGGTCTCTATGACTCATGTTAGTAGTCTCATCAGTACTTATATGTTGTTTGAACTGCCTAGTGTGCCACATCATTAATTTTTTTCTCCTACCCAAACTCTGCCCGATTATGAACTGATCTAACATTCAGGGAATAAGAGAAACGATACTTCCCATCACTTTCATCCAATCACAAACAGTTCCTTCTTTCCATCACTTATATCCTTCTCACTTACAGTAACTCACACTTCACTGTTGTTTCTCTCTCTCTCTCTCTCTCTTCAAAAATCAAACACACTCGTTTATGTTCCTTTGTTCAAACATCAATATTGAGATATCTCTTCTCTTATCACACTCAGACCAAATATTCATTATGTCGAACTCCGACTCCCCATCTCCAAACTCATTTACACTCAACCCTACCTCTTCATCCTTAAATCTCCCAAATCCATATGAAACAAACACTTCAAACTCACTCCTAAATTCTCCCATTTCAAACCCAACCTCACCTATGACGTATGCTCCCTCTGATCATCCTCAGAGTCGAAAAGACCAAAACCCAAAAAACATCCCTTCTGAGTCATTATCTCCTACTCCTGAGGAGCAATTTCTAAATAATGATAGTCCTCAAACAATCTCAATGTCTTAATTAATTGGTGGTACAATTAAACTTGAAGAAAATGATGGGAACTTTGAGGTGTCCAGCCAGCAACAACCTCCAATTGAAACAGAGGGTGACAAGTTAAAGATGTATGAACGGTGTGCACAACCTAGTTCTGTAAATAGTGTTGAAGAGTAACGAGAAAAGGTTACTGAATTTTCACATGAACCAGATACCACTACTCCCTTAGTTAGTAAGTCACGTGAGGTGTCTGACAAAGGGAAATCTGAGTCCTCTATTGGCCAGATGTTTGATGGAAATCTTCATGAAGGTTCAAAGAAATGGTCTAGCATACTATAAAGTGAAGCAGTTGAGGTTGTGTCTGGGTTCTTGGAGACTATGAATAAACTGAAGAGTGGAAAAACTGCTGAGGAAACAGGTCCCTTCACTCAAGGGGAGTTTGAGTCCCCTATTCATACGACATTTCCTATATGGAATGGAACACTTGTCTCACAAAGAGATGTGAATACCCTACTTGGGCTTACCTTATCTATACCACTAGGAAATTGTTCTATTGAAAATGAAACTGGTACTGATATTTCCTCATAAGGGGGTAAGGATGATGATGAAGCTCCCTTGGATCGTGTGTTCAAAAGAAAGTTTGGGGTATCTTAAAAATGTGATCCAACTGTGCATAAACAAATTGCCCAGAAGGAACCTACAACTTGACAAAAATGTCACACTTAACTAGAATCTGCTCTCGTAGCAAATAAGGTGAAAGGAAAATGCCAGAACCGAAAGTGTACTGTTAAAAGGTCATTGATGGATGAAGAAATCTTGGAACCCTCTCATCTAGCAGAGGTGGAAATTGATGAAAAATAGGAGGTAGATAAGACTCCTCTTGAGAGAAAGAGGAAACGCAAGTCAGTAGGGGTTTTATAGGAAACTGGTGTTGATGGTGACAAGGCTGAGACAGAAATAACAAGAAAAGGAAAGATTGCAGAAGATAGTGCACATAGTTCTAATGCTGCTGATAAGAAATCGAAGAGAAGATTTATAATTCTCATAAAAGAAGGGCATCTGTGGATAAGGAACTAGGTTCTCCTCCAAAGAAATAAGTCAATAATGGTGTCCGAAGGAAAAAGAATAGAAAAATTGAAATCTCAAAAGGTATTGAAAGGGAGAGTGTTTGACCTCGAAATAGCTGAAATGTTCGGGATGAAGGAAAATTGAGTCATCTTTCAAACCCTTAGTTCTAAGCATGTTTGAAGAGGAAGTTGTCCAATTTTACACGAGTTTGATTATCACTAATGACTCATTATTGGTAAATGTAAATGGAAATGAATTTAGTTTGGATGAGGAAACAATTGGCAACATTTTGGAAGTTCCCACTGATGGGATGAAATCTGTTATAAGGGAATCATTTTCAACAAGATTTTTACATCTCATAGCCAAATGAGAATGAAATGGAATGGGGGAGAGAGTCTACAAAAAGAAACTCAATCCTGAGTTTTAACTACTCTTTGAGCTGGTCAAAAGGTGCTTCTGCCTCGATCTGAACAAAGAGCAATGGCTGCAATTCCTGACATGTTCCTCATTGAAGCCTTGGAAAACTTCAACCCTATTAGCTTACCCGCCATCATGATAGAGCATATGAAGAAAATTGTCAATGTCAAAGATGGCAAACATCGGCTAGCATATGGGTTCTTTCTCACTAAGATATTTGAGCATTTTGGAGTCATGGTTGGGAAAGAAACTATGCGGACGAAAAAGCAAATGTTCTCCATTATTACCCTTGATGAGTGTGAATGTGTGCCCAAAAGGGAGGACTTGGGAACAATTCAATAATTTCAAGCTTGATTAATGCACAAAAGCAATAAAATGTTGACATTACTAGGTTGATGGCTGAGAACTCAATTCTAAAGGTTGAGAATCAAAAGCTTGCAGAAGGTGGTAAGGAAATTGGTGCCATTGCAGCTCTGAAAAGGAAAATTCACAACTGAAGGGACAAGTAGAGGTACTGCACATGTAATTGATTGATGATCAGCAGGCTGCAAATGATAGGATCGACAAGATCCTAAAATTGATAAAGTAATTTGGCTCATCCTCTTAAGCATTTTCTTTCCTTCCTTCTCATACTTAGCTATCTTTTCTACATCATCTCTACCTTTTAAACCTTTTCTTGTTCCTTTTTTGTTAATGACTTTGGCACTACTGGATGTTTGAGTATCATATTTTGTACTTTTGTAATTACTGTGTTATTTTGTGAATTTGAACTTAAGCATTATTCTCTGGCTTATGCAATTCTTTTTACCTTGTTTGTTATTGTCGTTGATTATGCTGTGTTGCCCCAGTAACTATGAGATTAATATTATTAACTTTGCTCTGCCTTTTTTAATGATGTCAAAAGGGGGAAAAAGTAAATGATGAAGTGTAATGGGTTTGATTCTTAGGGGGAACAAAGCAGGGATCTGGTTTGCAATGGGAAATTTTCCTTCTGAGTTTGTCATCATAAAAAAAGGGAATTTGATAATGTATGTTTCGTATTGTTTTGATGATTTTACGAACATATATAAAGGAACCAGTTCCATAGTTGGATGGACCAGTTCCATAGTTGGATGGACCAGTTCCATCGATGCAAGTCAACTTTATAGCTGTAATGTCATTGACATAGTGATAGTATCACAACACTGATGCAGAGTTGTTGCGAGTTTCCTATTGGTCCAAGGTTTAAGGTTTTTTCAGTTTCTTCACCTCTACTTTATATACATCATGTTTAGAAGTGAAAAGTTAAGCTTGCAAGATCTAAAATCCCTCATATTCCAAGAGCAAGTTTCCTTCTCTCAAGAACGGAGCTACAATAAATCGAAGAACCAATTCTCTATCACTGAAGATGTTTTAAGTTCTTAAGTTTGTTGAGTCTTTGTCTTTTGTTCTTTACTTGTAAACCTACTCTTCTCGTAATAAGCTGTTTGTAGGTTGTTTGGTTTCTAAAACCTTTGAGAGTTGTAAACTCGACTAGAGTTAGTCAATGTGTGTCTTTGCAATAGAGTTATTGTAAATGTCTTGCAATAGAGTTATTGTAAGTGATAGAGTTTGATAGTTTTACTTGGCTAGAGTTAGTCAATGAGTGTCTTTGCAATAGAGGTGTTGTAGAGAGGGAGGGATTAATAGTTTAATTCCTATGTTGCAATAGGTTGTAATCTAAACATTGTTTAGTTATAGTGGAGTTTGGGAAGTCGTGATTTTTAATCCCTTGAGCAAGGAGTTTTTCACGTAAACATCCCGTGTTATTTACCTTATGCCTTTACTCAAGGGAACAAATCGAGAACCTGGTTCTCTACTCTATTTGGTGGACTCGTATATTATATCACGTCACTTAGTAACTTTTTAATTCTAGTATATTACATGACATATTTAAGATTTCGAGATTGACAATTTTTTTATTTTCTTAAATTTCGTTCAATCAAACTAACAAATATAAAATGAAATCAAAATTATAGGAGTAAGATTTTTGAAACTTGTGGTTAAAATAAGTCATATACATTTGTGTTGTGTGGCGGTAAATCAAATCATTAAATTATAATATATTTAAAATTAAATTATATCTAAATATCATAATATCATTCTTTCTTTTAGACGAACAACAATAAAATACTACTCCCTCCGTCTCAAAAATTGTGTCTTGATTTGGCTTACAAGGGTCAAACTAATTAATATTCGGTGTGAATACTGGCAAAGAAATCTTTAATTTTTGAAAAATAAAATTTACATATTTTAAAACTACATAAAAACAATAGCTAATAATTAAAAAAATTAAGATAGTATTTGAAAAAGTTATTATCAAAGAAAATATTATTCGACTGTCCAAATAGTAGCTAAGTGAGTTTTTATGGGAAAGGGAGTATCACATATCGGAATGGATAGGATCCTTTCATCCTCAACTGATTTTCGAATCGAGCTCTGGATATGAAAAAAATTCTATTAGACAGCATTTTCGCCTTAAATAGATATTAAGCAGCACAAATTCAAATTAATCGTGACATATATGAGTACGAAAAAACCAAAAAAGTATATCCGAACGGATGAAGTATCATTTAAAACAACAAAGGTCAACCAATATCCTATATCTCCCTTGAAATTTCGTTTCTTCTTAGCACGTCTCATGTTAATTTTAACTTCCTCAACTTCCCTCACCTGGCCCCACAACAAGATTCCACATCATGGGCCCCACCTATCTTTTGTTCCTAGTTTTCCTTATTTATACTCGGTCCCTACAAATGAGATGAATGTACCCTCAAACCACTTCATGAAAAATTAGTTTCTCTTTCACAAGGAAATTTAATGGAAGGTCCAAGGCATTCATCTGTGAATAATTTTGATCAAATGGATTGTAAGGAAGAAACAAATCATGATGCACCAGAAGAGAGTGGATGGACAACTTATTTGGAGGATTTTTCAATGAACCAAAGAGATAACTATAGCTCTCATTATAGTTTTGGCAGCCCTTCTTTGTTATCTGATGCTGCTTCTCATGCTGCATGGAAAAATTGTAGCCAAGTACCAATGGGTGGCTCACCATTTCTTAAGAGACTGAACTTGAAGAAACAAAGAAACAAGAAAATTTCTGATCCTGATTTGGAAGACACTGCTAGTTCACCTGTCAACAGTCCAAAGGTCACCTAAAACTCTCCTTATTTTTCTCTACTTATCATACATTCTTGTTTCTTCGTCTACTAAGCCATTCAGGTTTGTATGGATTAGGTATTAATGAAAACATAAAGATAAAGAATTAGCTAAGTATGTTTCAAATTAAACAAATGATATATAGGTCAAGATTATGTTGACCATTGGGAATTGAAGAGGGGGATAACGAACAGGACATCGAACGATTAATTTTGATTTCTTGTTATCATGGAATTCATTATCAAGATAGATAGCCCCTACGTATAGCCCCTACGTAGGGTTTCTGTAACCAATGGTACACAACTTGATTTTGGAAAATATGACACTTTAGGTCAAACAATTTTAGGATGAAACTTTTGGGTTTTTCCAAACTTGCTTGGTAAAAAAGTTACACTATATATAAACAATAGGTCAAAATTACTCTTGAAAATTCTGGCTCCGCCATAACTTTGTTTCTAATCCACAATTATACTTTATAGACCCTTGTGGTCCGACCCTTCCTCGGATTCTGCGCATAGCGGGAGTGAAAGAAGGTAATACATATTTTAACAGGGAGCTTAATGCATCAGGCTGCCCTAATTATACTTTGTATTGAGATATCACTTGCTTTGTTATTAACAGGTAAGTAGTTTTAAGCAGATGGACATCAATTATAGAACAGAAAATAACAGTGGATATTTCCTGGTAATATATCTTTTCCTTTCCAAATTCCCAACATTTTCCACTTATATTATTCTTTTTGGAAAAAATAAAAATGTCTAATATGCTAGTTTTGTGGTGTTTAATCATTGTATAGGGAAATGAAGGTGGCTCTGGACAATTCCAAGAAATGACAGTTGAGAGAAACAGCAAATCTTTTGATGGAAAAAACAATAACGGGTATATAGAATTAAAGAAGAAGGGCGTTTGCCTGGTACCTTGGTCCATGATAGTCAACAACCATGGCTAATAATCTTGCTTGTTCTTTTCTTTTTTGCGTTTTTTGTTGTGTGTGTGGGGGGGGGGGGGGGGGGGGTGGAGTACTGTAAAAAATACATGGTATATGAATTGGTAAATGTAACGCTCGATTTTAAAAGGAAAAAAGAGAAAAGAGAAAGCAAAAATTGTAAATAGAGCTTCTCTTACACTTACACAAGTAATCTTGGAATAGTGAAGCATTAAAGTTTGTAGTAGCTATTTGTAATGTTTTATTGTATTTTGGGAAATCTGCTAATGACAGAAGATCTAAAATCACGTTTGATTGACGAAAACAGATTGTTAGAGAAAGATTTGGAGAAAAATAAACTTTTCAAGTTTTTGGTAGAAAATAAGTGATTTTAGGGATTAGCACCTTTTTAAAAGCTAAAAAAATTCTTTTGTCCGAAATCACTTTTTTAAAAACACCTTTGACAAAAATATACTTAGAAGTACTTTTTTAATGTTGGACAAACTAATTGTTGCTCAATATTGTTTTAAAAATTAACCGGTGACACACCAAAAGCACTTTTTCTGAAAATTACTTTTCAAAATAAGTTGATTTTAAAAGTTTGACCGAACATGCTATATATCTAAGTTTTGTGAGACAACTTCTTTCCATATGATTAATTTTAGTTCTTCCTCGTCGTCCTTTTTAATTCATTTACTCACCATATGGTTTCACACATATAGATCGGTGCATCTCACTACTAAAAATACGTGTTTTTCCAAGGAAACAAATAAACAAGAAGCAGTCAGTCTTTTAGGAAAAAAAAATCATTGTTTTCCGATAGGCTCTGTCGGTCATCTTAATGAAATACGTACTCGACCAACAACGTTTGTCAGTATTATTTCCTCGGAAAAACTCTTTTTTTATAGTTTCTGGAGATCGACGGAAGACATGACTAATTCATCTCTAGCGATTTTCTCTCATTTTATCTTCAATAGATACTACTTGCACCTTCGGACAAATATGATCATTTCTAACTTCTATAATCTTATTTGACTGCATATAAGTTCAATTTGCTTGTTAACTTGTGATCAAAGCAAGCTAGCTGCAAAAATATTTTATTTAACATAAATTCTACCCATTCAGAATCTTAATTCATGCCTTTGGTGAGCTTTATGGATGCAGCCACTTGTTAAATTGGCCATTATGATCTCATTAATGTCATTATTTTCGAAGGAGAATATGAGGCGCTGACTATGAAAACTACTCCCTCCGTTCCGTATATATTATTTGTCCACATCATTAAAATTTAAAGTATTTTTCTCAAATTACTTGTAAATTTACAACATTCAGATATAATTAATTAAATATTTTTCATCTTATCTTTATTATTAAGTCTTTTTTAAAATAATCAATATTAATTAGAGTGTCAATAAATTGGAGAAAGATAAAGATATGATAGAAAAAATATATTTTTTATTTATGATTTTTTAATAGCATGTAAAGAAAATGTGGACAAGTAATATGGAACAAAGAGAGTATAGCCAAGGAACACAACCAACCAAAGACAAACTGCTTTCAAATTCAATATGGTTAACAGACAATTAATTGTCGTTCAACCTTATAATTAATATGCCCTGTCTCAGTTTATACTTTATATTACATTTTTCGTTTTTTAAGGTTCAAACCATGTAAGTTTAACGACCATTTTAAAATATGTTTTTTTATATTGACGTGAGAAGAATTATAACTTATAATATTTTTTATATAATTTTTAATAATTAAATTTTATTTTAAAAATATTGAGTTGATATAATTTAATTTAGCTTTAAAATTAGTTAATGAAAACCAAAAGTGTTATATTAATTGTGACGGAGTGAGTACCGGAAATTGCAGCACACTCTGTGTGTGTACATATTAGGGGTGGCCAGTGGGCCGGGTCCGGAGCGGGACGAGACTCGACGGGACTGGGGAGGGCGGGACTGTCCTCCGGCGGGACTGGCAGGATCCACCGATGTCCCGTTCCCGATCCCGTCGGAAAAGGACACCGGTTTTATCGGGCCGGGGCGGGACGGGATCGGGTTTTTTTGCACATAATTTTAAAAAATAACATATATAAACACCTCAATATTGAATAAGATAGTGTAATAAAAATCATCTCATGGCTGTTTTTGTACCTCTTATATTATTTAATAGAAATATGATATTTTGTAATACAATTTCAAAATTGCAACTTTGTGGTGTTGAAAGTTGCAAATAACATAGTAAAATTGCAATTAAAAAAATCACATATTTATATAAACACCTTTTCTAGTTTCTTAGCAATGTCTTGTGGTTCTTCGGTTGGAATTGGAATTTGTTGGTCAAATTGCTCAACATCGCTTCCACCTCCGTCGGATAAGATTTCTTTGTAGTTTTCGTCATCTTCCTCGTTGATCTCCGGTTGACCTCACCTTCTACGCTCCGCTCGTATCCAATCTCTGAATAAAACTTCAATCTCCAAGTTGTTTCCCGCTAATGAGTGTATGTGCTCTCCTATTTGAAATCTTCCGGCAGAAAAAGCGCTTTCAGACGTTGTTGATGACGCTTGAATGTTCAACACATCTCAGGCCATCTTTGATAGTGTCGGAAATGTCTTCTCATTCTCCCTCCAGTATTTCAACAAGTCTTCACGTCCTTCTTCATTGAGAACTGCTTGGTACAACACCCTGCAAAACAAATATATCAAACTCACTAACTTGATTAGTAGTGGTACCACTAAACATTCTATTTCTAAGGCTTTCAATACTAACCGCAGAAATAACATGTCTTTTTTGAGGTTGTATTGAAGAAGAAGAAGATGGCATGGAAGCCGGTTAGTTGCTAGCACTTTCTTATTGGTAATGCGTATATACTTTTTTGCATTCATCGTGTATGCTAAACAAAATTTCTTCTTTAGTTGGTTCCTTAGGTGGTTGTTCATTTGAATTTTTTGGAGTTTGAGGTGGAAGTACTGCTATACAATTATAAATAGTTTCAATAAGTGTTTTATAACTATCTATTTTAATAGTCGGATTCAATACAACACCAATAATATAAATAGTGGTAATAGGAAAAAAATATTTTTTTAATTTTATAAACATTTTTAATAGGTGCCTTATAAGATGGTTTTTTCATATATTCACTAAGTAACAAAAATATTAGAGTTATATAAAATAACATAGTTGAAATAGTAGGGTAATATATACCTGAAAATTCTTTAATTGCTTGAAAAAATTTCTCTAGAAATACAATAAATTCTGAAATTTTTTCCCAATCGTTATTTACAGCCATATCAGTTGGATTTCGATTATGTGCATTAAAAAATAAAGTTATAGGTCTTCTATAATCATAAGCAACAAGTAGTTGTTCATATGAAGTATTCCACCTAGTCGCTACTTCTTCGGGAATTTTTCTATAAAGTAGTCCACAATCGTGACAAGTTTTTTTATATTCTTTTTTTCTTTGTATTCTACTACTTCTAAACATAAAGTTTATAGCAAATTGTACTTTATTAAGAATGTCTTCAAAAAGTGATGGACCATCCTTTACAACTAAGTTATAAATATGACACGCATATTTTATATGAAAATGATTAGGAAAAGATGGAGTTAAAGATCTTTTAATAGTCTAATAGCATAATTATTAGAAGAAGCATTATCTAACGTAACATTCATTATTTTGTCAGTTATACCATAATAATCGCAAACATGATGAATATTTTCTGCAATAAAATTTCTGGTGTGTCTATCATCAATATATCTATATGCTAAAATACATTTTTGCATACACCATTATAATCTATCCAATGACATGTTACAATTAAATAATCATGGCCATTAGTACTACGACCTATATCAGACATGATAGATACTTTTTCAGGAAAATGATATAATGAATAACATAAATATTGTTGATATTTATGTGCAAATTGAAAAACGTCTCTCCTAATAGTTGATCTAGGAAAACCATTAAAAGCAGGATTATACATATCTCTAATGTAATGAATAGAACTAGGAGAGGAAGGAAATGAAAAAGGCAAACCCTCCACCGTAACTAATTTTGTTATTGCTTCCCTATCTCTATGTTTATCGTATTTAGGGCCTACAATCCCCCCCGTCATCGAGTTAATTTGACCCTGTACTTGGTCCGGGACCTTGTCCCAACTAAGAGCGCATTGGCACACCCGATTTTGTAGTCACGTATTCATCCCACCTAGCTTTGTGAAAGGAGTTTTGTACATGTCTCAATAAACCTCCCATCCCACCCTGACCTTTTTCATTTAAAATTTATAAACATTTGTACAAATTCTACATCTAACTACTTGATTCTCTTGATCCCTATAAAAAAATTCTTATGCAGCAAATTTTAATTTTTGTTGTGTGGGGCCTGATTGAGTTGTAGAATATATATCATCATCTAATGGTATATCATTAAAATTTCAGTTTCATCTATATGAGTATAATCAATCAAATCATCCTGTCTAGGAATAGGATGACTAGAAGAAGTACCCGGCCCTTGTTACCCCTACTAGAAGAAACACCCTTACCCTTAACCTTAAAACATACCTCATAATCCTTTCATTTTAATTATACAAATATATAATTAAATATAATGAAGTTAAGTGTGATAATTAAAATAAAGTAACAATAATAATTTAAAGAAGGAACGAATGTATCAAACGCCGACGTAACGTCGACGTGTAATCTAAGTTGAAAATTGAAACTTTGCTCGATGGATGATCCTCAAACTAGTTGCCAACTTCACTCCCAATTTTTGAAATTTGATATAGTTATACAAATGAACAAATAAAATAAAATATTTAGTAGGCAATGTAGACTTGTAGAGAGATAGATTGAGAGATTAGAAAAATTGTACGAAGATTTGTGACAAAAATGAAGAGAAAATAAGGTATTTATAGTTGAGAAATTGGGTTAAAGAATAAATATATTAACTTATGGGTTAAAAATAAATATTAAGGGGGTAGGGGGTTGGGGGAGGCCAAAAATTGTCGTTGCACACGACCAAAATATAAAATGGTCGTTGTGCAACGACCATTTTTTGCAAAAGGGACGGGGGCGCGCGGGATTGACATGGGATCGGGACGGGTCGGGTGAGACGAACCCAGGTCCCATCCCGTGTTCGAGTCCCGTGCCCATTTTTTTTAGGGGTGATCGGGTCGGGACCGAGCCGACCTGGCCCACTGGCCAACCCTAGTACATATATAGCTTCCAAAAGTTGCCACTATATGTGTTTACATATATAGCTTCTAAAAGTTCCAACTAATTGTTACTAAGGCTGGCCAGTGGGCCGGTTTGGCCCGATCCCCGCTAGGTCTCGCCCCGACATCGCTCCGAACCCGAGTAGTTAAATTATTTTTTTGTGGTATCGGGACTCGAACCGGGACGGGACAATGTCTCATCCCGACCCATCCCGATCCAGCCCACCCCAGTCCAGCCAGTCCCGACCTGATCCCGATCCCACCCCGGTCCCGACCCGATCCCACCCGAAACTCCCCCTTTTGCAAAAATAACAGTTGCACCAACGACTATTTTACATTTTGGCCGTTGTGCAACGGCCATTTTTGTCCTCGTCCCCTACCCCAACCCCACCTACCCCCTTAATATTTATTTTTAACCCATAAGTTATTATATTTACACTTTAACCCAATTTCCAACTATAAATACCTCATTTTCTCTTCATCTTTCTCACAAATCTTCTTACAATCTCTCTAATCTCTCAATCTATCTCTCTACAAGTCTACATTGTCTACTAAATATTTAATTTTATTTATTCATTTGGGAATTGGGAGTGAAGTTGGCAACTAGCTTGAGGATCTTCCATCGAGCAAAGTTTCAATTTTCAACCTCTTGATTACACGTCGACGTTTGGTACATTCGTTCATTCATTAAATTATTATTGTCTGTTTATTTTATTTAGCGCACTTAATTTCATTTACTTTAATTATTTATTAGTATAATTATAAATTTATAATGGAAGGATTTAAACGTATGCTTATGGGTAAGGGTCAGGCTTCTTCTAGTAGGGGCAACAAGGGCAAGAGTTACTTCTTCTAGTCATCCTATTCCTACGCAGGATGATTTTGTTGATACTGAACATTTTCCTACAATACCATTAGATTTAGATGAGGAGCTATTTTCTGGAACTCAAGAAGACTTTAATTTAGACGATAATCTAAATGATACACCCACTAATGTTGATGACAACACACCCACTAGTGCACCTTCAACTGAAATGCCTCCTATTCCCCCTAGTATGAGACGAGGTCCAGGAAAACGACCATTAAAATCAGATGAATGAATATTTTTTGACAGGGACGTAGAGAATCAAGTAGCTAGATGTAAATTTTGTAAAGATGTTTTAAAATTTAAAATTAGAAAAGGTCACGGTGGGATGGGGGTTTAATGAGACATGTAGTAATGGCTCATCCAGCTAGGTATGCCTAATACGAGGCTTCAAAACCGGATGCGCAAACGCCCGCTCCATCGGGACAAGGTTCACATACTAATACTGTCCCGGACCAAGTACAGGGTCAAATTAACCCTATGAGGGGGGGGGGGGAATTGTAGGTCCTAAATACAATAAACATAGAGATAGGAAAGCAATAGCAAAATTAGTTGATGTGGAGGGTTTGCCTTTTTCATTTCATTCATCTCCCGATTTTATTCATTACATTAGAGATTTGTATAATCCTGCTTTTAACGGTTTCCTAGATCAACTGTTAAGAGAGATGTATTTAAATTTGCACATGAATATCAACAATATTTACGTTATTCATTATATCATTTTAATGGCAAAGTGGCTATCACTTCTGATATAGGCCGTAGTACTAACGGTCATGATTATTTAACGGTAGCTTGTCATTGGATAAATTATAAATGGTCTATGCAAAAATGTATCTTAGCGTATAGATATATAGATGATAGTCACACTGGTACTTTTATTGCAGAAAAATATTTATCAAGTGTGCGATTATTACGGAATAACCGATAAAATTATGACTATTACATTAGATAACGCTTCTTCTAACAATTATGCTATTACAATTTTAAAAAATAGTTTAACTCCATCTTTTCTAGATCATTTTCATATAAAATGCGTGTGCCATATATATAACTTAATTGTAAAGGATGGTCTATCACTTTTTGAAGACATTCTTAGTAAAATACAATTTGCTATAAACTTTATTTTTAAAATAATAGAATACAACGAAGAAAAGAATATAAAAAAACTTGTCACGATTGCCAACTACCTTATAGAAAAATTCTAGAAGAAGTACCCACTAGGTGAAATTTTTTATACGAGCAACTACTTGTTGCTTATGACTATAGAAAACCTATAACTTTATTTTTTAACTCTCATAATCAAAATCCAGCTGATATGGTTGTAGATAGCGATTGGGTAAAAAATTTCGAACTTATTGTATTTTTAGAGAAATATTTTCAAGCAACAAAAGAATTTTCCGGTATATATTATCCTACTATTTCAACTATGTTGTTTTATATAGCTCTAATATTTTTATTACTTAGTGAATATATGAAAAAACCAGCTTATATGACAGCTATTAAAAAAAAATCAAAATAAAAAAATATTTTATTCCTATTCCCACTATTTATAATATTGGTGTTGTATTAAATCCGACTATTAAAATAGATGATACTAAATCACTTATTGAAACTATTTACGATTGTATAGAAGTACTACCACCTCCAAGTCCCAAAAATCCAAATCTCCCACCACCTATTGAACAAACTAAAGAAGAAGTGTTGTCTAGCGTAGAAGACCAATGCAAAAAGTATCTAGGTTTTACCAACAAGAAAGTGCTAGTAACCTACCGGCTTCCATACCATCTTCTTCTTCTTCAACACAACCTCACAAAAGACATGTTGTTTCTGCGGCTAGTATTGAAAGCCTCAAAAATAGAATGTGCGGCCGTGTCGCTACTAACCAAATTAGCGAGTTTGATATTTTTGTTTTGCAGGGTTCTGTACCGTACCAAGCAGTTCTCAATGAAGAAGGACGTGAAGACTTGCTGAAATACTGGAGGGGGAATGAGAAGACCTTTCCGACACTTTCAATGATGGCCCGAGATGTTTTGAACATTCAAGCGTCATCAACTGCGTCTGAAAGCGCTTTTTCTACCGGCAAATATCAAATAGGAGACCACAGACACTCATTAGCCGGAGACAGCTTGGAGATTGTAGTGTTATTCAGAGATTGGATACGAGCGGAGCGGAGAAGGTGCGGTCAATCGGAGATCAACGAAGAAGAGGGCGAAAACTACAACGAAATCTTATCCGAAGGTGGTGGAAGCGACGTAGATCGATTTGACCAACAAATACCAATTCCAACCGAAGAACCACATGAAATTATCAAGAAACTAGAACAAGTTTTTTTCAGAATGTAATTTTTTTAATTGCAATTTTATTATGTAATTTGCAACTTTTGGACAACACCACAAAGTTGCAATTTTGACAATTGTATTTGTATTACAAAAAATCATATGTCTATTAAATAATATAAAAGACACAAAAACAGCCTTAGAATGTTTTTATTACACTATCTTGTCTTGTTTAATTATTGAGTTTTTTATACATATGTTATTAAAAAAACAAAAAAAGGAAAAACCGCCCGAATCCCGATCCTGATCCCGCCCCGACCCGATTCCGACGGGATCAGGATCGGGACGGGACTCCGGCAAATCCCGTCAAACCCGATCCCGCCTGACCCGCCCCACCCGATCCGCACCCTTCACCCGTCCCGCCCCGACCCGACCCCGCCAAACCCGACCCGCCATTTCCCGAGCCCGGCCTACTGGCCAGCCCTAATTGTTACTCCATTTAATTTATATAAACTAACAGTTTAATAAGTTTTTATATATACTAGTATCAAATATATTTTGAAACATTGTAGCAGATTATTTATCTTATTCTCTAAACCACTAATCTTATTTAATATGGGTAATATTTTTTAAAAATTCTTTTGCACTGTCACATTAATAGATATGTAGAATTTAAACCCTTTTAAATACAATATATAAAATTCAACGTATGTGCTTTAAAGACTTAAAGAAAAATAGTAAATTGAAAAAGGAGACAACAGATTAATAATAGCTGACTAACTATAGTAAATAAACTACTTTAGCTCTACTATTATATTTATACTAAGTCGATAGTGGGAATGCTGGGTCAAACATAGGTTTAAGAATTTTAAGACAGACCAACGACTATACAAGGATTTCGTTAATGGCATTGATAATAACAAAAATGGCTCCTTTTACTCATATGAGTCCTAATAGTATTTATATGGCCACCTTTAAGTATCATAATAAATAAATAAAGGTAAAAAAATAATACTCTTCTCTATCCTGTGGGAGCGCTGCCTCCAAAATGAGTGTTTCTATTTTATCGAACTTGAATGCGGGTACCGAATATCACATTGAAAAAAAAAATAGTTCTCTATTCTTGTTTAATTTCCTGTTAACGTGACTTATTTGTTTATATTTTCTTTAACTAATCTCTACATCTCAATTTAATCCAAAAATAACAACAATTCTCTTTTTCTCAATTTATGTGACATTACTATCACAATTTTAAAATTTTTGATTCTAAAATTATCTCATAAAGGAGTAAAATAAAAAATTTCAAATTAAAATATTTTTAAATTTAAAAATATGACATTCTCTTTTAGATATACTAAAAAAAGTGTGTTACACAATTGAGATAGAAAGAATTCAAAAGAAGAATTGACATTTGACAGTAGACATCTTCTTTTAAAGCTACGTACCTTCCAAATTTAAGCAGACCACAGACTCAAGACTTTCAATTTATTAAAAAACTAGCGTATTTCTTTCGAGCAACTAATTAAGAAGTTTTGAAACACTTCCATCTCATTCAAGTGCTGCATTATTATGAAAATGATTGGCACATAAATTTGTAAAACTTTACTTAAAAAATAACTCTAGCAATTAGGAGGAAAAGTTTAGTGCAACTTAACAAGTTAACTAATTAGGAATTGTTTTTGACCCCTCCATGTGCACACACGTAATTTCCTCATTTCGAGTCCACTCTTTGTCACAATCGTTTTGATTATTTCCTCAGTTCCTAATTACTTCTTCTTAATTCTTCTGTCTAGTTATATTGATTAATGATTTTGATAGTCAGGGTGGTGACCATGACGCCGACATTTTAACAACAAAATGAATAAACAAATATACAAAAGTGCAAGAACCTAACATATCTTTAATATAATCCTAGAAAATACGGAAGAAATCACTTGGAAATCTCCAATCAAAGCAACTTGGCAATTAAAACACTTATTTCAAAAGAACAAATTGTAAATGAAAATCAATGGCTGCTTATTGAGAATTACGAAGTGGAAATTAATTAAAATATGTAATTTCTTCCCTTCTTTATCAAGTGGTTTTTAACCCTTATGAAATAATAATTGAGTAACAGACTAAACAAATTAAGTAATCAATATCAAATGGTACCTGAATTTCTGAAGTTATCGTCTTAACATTCTCAAGATTTCATAAAATTGTGTCTGACATGATCAATAAATTCCACAAGGAAATTCAGAAATTCTCCAGAAGTTTGATGAAGTTAATTACTGTTAAATATACACAATATACACACAATATGTGTATATTGTGTATAGTGCTCTCGGTTTAGACCTCTCGGTTTTCTCAACATTACCGTATATAGAGTATATAATTTAGGTAATATTTAGTATCCTAGTTTAGGTAATGTTGTAATGTAATTAGTATTGTACACTTACCATAATAATTGTATTACCATTAATGTATAAGTTAGTATCCAAGTAGAATAAGGTTTTAGGAATAGAATAGGAATAGGATTCTCCTATTATGGAAATATGTAACTTGTATATATAGTCCTTCAATTAATGAAAATAATCAAGGGATTATTTCTTTCATGGTATCAGAAGACTAGGTCTTAAAATCCTCTCCAAAATTCCTTCCTCATTCTCGTCCTAAGCCTCGAAAACCGAGCCCTCCTTCTCGGGTTTCGAGCCGACGATTCCTCCTTCTCCCAATTTTTTTTCTTCCAAATTCCTCAATCACATATTGTTCTATCAGTATGTCTACATCAAAGAACACGTTTCATTCTGCCCTTGCAGTTTCTAACATCAAGAATAACATCCCTCTTGTTCTTGAAATAGAAAACATCCAATATGAGACGTGGGCCGAACTGTTCAAAATTCACTCACGCTCGCATCAAGTCATCCATGACATAATCCCCGCCGCTCCTGAGAATACGAAGGTACCAAAATGCGAGGATGATCCTAAGTTGTGGACGGCTCTTGATGTCACTGTCCTCCAGTGGATATATTCCACAATTTCTACCGACCTTTTGCAAAACATTATTGAGCCTGACGCTACGGCACAGGCGACTTGGGATACACTGCATGATATATTCCAAGATTATCAAAATTCTAGAGCCGTTACCCTTGAGCAGGATTTCTCCCACGTCAATATGGAAGATTTCCCTAATGTTTCGGCTTATTGCAAAAGATTAAAGGAATTGGAGGACCAACTTCGCAACTTTGGCGCGCCAGTTTCGAACGATCGTTTGGTCCTCCAAATGGTTTCCGGCCTCTCCGAGGTCTATAATGGTGTTGGAACGCTTCTTCGGCAAAGCAATCCGCTTCCGCAATTTTATCAAGCCATTCTATGCTTACACTCGAAGAAGCAGGCATGACAAAAATGGCGGCTACCGGTGCTAGTCCCATAGTCATGATGATCGAATCCACGATTTATCCTACCGGTTCCACCAACTCGGGCCAAAGCCGCAACAACGGTGGAGACAAAAATGGTGGAAATAAGAAAAATAATGGCAAGAACCGTGGCGGCAACAACGGCGGAAGCCGGCAAAATGGTGGTGGCGATGGTGGTCCCCGCAGTGGTCAGCAGCAGCAGCAGTTTTGGGCCCCACAGTGGGCCCCTATGCCATGGTAGTGGCCCCACAACCATAATTTGGGTCCAGCTAATTTTTGCCCAACTGGCAGTGGGCTGCCCAGAACAGTCCAGGCCCAGCTCCCCCTGGCCCAACTATAGTCAGCAATCTGGTCGAGACCGCAAATAAGGGTGCTTGGGCCTCATCCCCCGCAGGCCCATCATGCAGCGGCACCTACATCTACCGACATCGAAGCTGCAATGCACATGCTTGGTTTAAATCCTCCAAACCCAAATTGGTATATGGACACCGGTGCTACTACCCACATGACATCCGATTCAGGTACGCTCTCGTCTTATTCTAATTTGAGCAACCCTCGCGGTATAATTGTTGGTAATGGTAATTCTATTCCAATTCGTGGTTATGGTCATAAAATGTTATCTCCCCCTTATCTACCTCTTATCTTGAAAAACACCCTACACGACCCCCAAATTGATTAAAAACTTAGTCTCTTTCCGTAAATTTACTACTGACAATTCTGTTTTTATTGAATTCGATCCATTTGGTTTCTCTGTGAATTATTTCAAGACGGGGAGTCCTCTCATGAGGTGTGATAGTAGGGGAGATATTTATCCTATCACATCCAATTTTGGTCCATCGAGTCAAGCTCTACCATCCGCGTTTGCAGCCATCTCTCCTTCCTTGTGGCATGCTCGTCTTGGTCATCCGGGATCATCTATTTTGTCGTCTTTAGATAAAAATAGTTTTATTTCATGTAAGGGTACGAGTAGTACTCCAAATTGGCAGTCTTGTTCTTTAGGAAAATTTGTTAAGTTGCCATTTGTAGACTCAAATTCTCATACTTTAATGCCATTTGATATTATTCATAGTGACTTATGGACGTCTCATGTTCTTACTTATGGGAGTCATTGGTATTATGTTCTTTTTTTGGATGATTATTCTAAGTTTTTATGGACGTTTCCGATAACGAAAAAATCTCTAGTTTTTTCCGTCTTCTTAAAATTAAGAGCATTCATTAGAACCCAATTCGACCGAGTAATAAAAAATATTCAATGTGATAATGGAAAAAATATGACATTGGGGTGTTTCGGGAATTCTGTGCTAATAATGAGATCAATTTTCATTTTGCTTATCCTCGTACGTCTTCACAAAATGGGAAAGCCAAACGCAAAATTCGTTCCATAAATAACATTGTCCGAACTTTATTAATTCATGCTTCCGTACCCCCGTCTTTTTGGTATCATGCTCTCCAAATGGCTACCTATCTCCTTAACATAATTCCTTCCAAAGGTTTGACTTATTCTTCCCCCCTTCAAATTTTATACAATAAAATTCTGTCATAATCACATCTTCGGGTTTTTGGGTGTTTATGTTATCCGTTATTTCCGTCCACCACAATTAACAAACTTCAGACCCGGTCTACTCCGTGTGTATTTTTGGGTTTTTTCATCTAATCATCGTGGCTACAAATGCTTTGATTTATCCTCTAATAAAATCATCATTAATCGCCATGTCATTTTTGATGAATCTCAATTTCCATTTTCTAAAGGTAATACTCCCATGCCTAGTTCGTATAATTTTTTGGATGATAGTATATCCCCGTATGTTATTCAGCATTTTTCGGACGTATACCGCACCTAAAATTCTCCAGCGATCCCACTGCCTGCTGGCCCCACTGGCACGTCACCCCTTGTCTATCCCAGTACCTCCACTGGACCAGTTCCAGCGATTGGGCCAGTCCATCCCAATTCTGGAACGGGTCCGGGTCCAAGATACCGAGTTGGGCCAGCAGGCCCACTGCCTGCTAGCCAGTCCGTCCCGAACCCAGCAAATTCCAAAAACCGTCCAATTCTCCCTCGCGTCATAGACTGGTCACTCGTAGTCAATGTGGTATTTTTAAATCAAAAAGACATTTTAATTTATATTCTAATGTCCCTAAATCCCCCTACCCCGTAATCATGTGTCTTCCTTAAATGACCCGAATTGAAAAATTACTATAATCGATGAATATAATCCTCTTATTGATAATAAGACGTGGGAGTTGGTGCCCCGTCCATCTGGTATTAATATTATCAGGTCTATGTGGATTTTTGCTCATAAGGAGAATTCAGATGGTTCATTTGTTCGACATAAGAAGCGACTTGTGGGTGATAGTAAGACTCAACAGGTTGGTGTAGATTGTGATGAGACATTTAGTTCGGTGGTCAAGCCGGCTACCATTCACACGGTGCTAAGCTTAGCTCTTTCGAAGGCATGGCCTATTCATCAGTTAGATGTAAATAATGCTTTCCTACGTGGGCATCTCAAGGAAACAGGTTATATGCATCAGCCTTTGGGATTCAGGGATCCCAAACATCCTCATCATGTCTGTTTATTGAAAAAGTCCTTATATGGGCTTAAGCAGTCTCCCCGGGCCTGGTATACAAGGTTTGCTGACTATATTTCGACTATTGGATTCACTCACAGCAGGTCGGATAATTCATTATTCATCTACCGTCGTGGTTCGTCCTTGGCCTACATTCTGTTATATGTGGATGATATTATATTGACTGTCTCTTTCGATGCCTTACGTCAGTCTATCATGATCATGCTCAGCTCTGAGTTTGCTATGAAAGACTTGGGGCCCTTGAGTTACTTTTTGGGGATTGCTGTCACTCGTCATTCCGATGGGTTATTCTTGTCTCAACGGAAGTATGCAGCTGAGATCATCGAGAGGGATGGGATGTCATCCTGTAAGTCCATTTCCACTCCAGTTGATACTAAGCCCAAGCTTAGTGCCATGGCCGGCGTACCCTACGAGGATCCGACCCGCTATCGTAGTCTGACAGGGGCCCTTCAGTATCTTACCTTTACGAGATCGGATATTACATATGCTATCCAGCAGGTGTATTTGTTCATGCATGATCCCATAATTGAGCACATGAATGCACTCAAATGCATCATTCGGTATATTCAAGGTACACTTGACTATGGTTTGCATTTATATCCATCCTCGACGTCCACACTTGTCTCGTATACATATGCGGATTGGGTGGTTGTCCCGACACCAGACGATCTACGTCGGGCTATTGTATTTTTCTTGGAAACAACTTGGTCTCCTGGTCGGCAAAGCGTCAGTCGACTCTATCCCGCTCAAGTGCCAAGGCTGAATATCGAGGGGTAGCTAATGTGGTCTCAGAATCATGTTGGTTACGTAATTTTCTTTTGGAGCTTCATTGTCCCATTCAGAAGGCAACCTTGGTTTATTGCGATAATATTAGTGCCATATACCTTTTTGGTAATCCGGTTCAACACCAATGCACTAAGAATATTGAGATGGACATTCACTTTGTCCGCGAAAAGGTTGCTCGTGGTCAAGTTCGCGTCTGCCATATCCCGTCAAGATATTAAATTGCCAACATCTTTACAAAGGGTCTTTTCTCGGTCCTTTTTTGAAGATTTTAGGGATAGTCTCAGCGTTTGAAGGCCGCCCGCTATGACTGCGGGGGTGTGTTAAATATACACAATATACACACAATATACATGTGTATATTGTGTATAGTGCTCTCGGTTTAGACCTCTCGGTTTTCTCAACATTATCGTAAATAGAGTATATAATTTAGGTAATATTTAGTATCCTAGTTTAGGTAATGTTGTAATGTAATTAGTATTGTACACTTACTATAATAATTGTATTACCATAAATGTATAAGTTAGTATCCAAGTAGAATAAGGTTTTAGGAATAGAATAGGAATAAGATTCTCCTATAATGAAAATATGTAACTTGTATATATAGTCCTTCAATTAATGAAAATAATCAAGGGATTATTTCTTTCAATTACCACTTTATAATGATGAGTAAATGTCTTAAAATGGTAATTCAACTATAGCAAATTTAATATTAAAGTCACTTATGTTTGTTTGTATAGAAAATTTGGGTCTATCCATAAGAGGTGCTTAAGGCCCGTTAGGGTAATTAGTTTAACCCAGATATTTTCTAATTAGTTTAACCCTAATATTTTCTAATATAAGTACACTTAGGGTGTACAATAAAGACTGAATACTTCTGCAGTATTTTTCTGTTCTCTTCTCTACAATAAAGAATTAGGGTTTAGACTGTCATTTAGGAGGTTGCACAGATATACCGTGCCAATCACCATCGGCCAGTAATTCCAACCGCAGTTCAACTTCCGCTTTTGCTACATGAAGAACACGTAATTTTAACCCATAAGAGGTGCTTAAGGCCCGTTAGGGTAATTAGTTTAACCCAGATATTTTCTAATTAGTTTAACCCTAATATTTTCTAATATAAGTACACTTAGGGTGTACAATAAAGACTGAATACTTCTGCAGTATTTTTCTGCTCTCTTCTCTACAATAAAGAATTAGGGTTTAGACTGTCATTTAGGAGGTTGCTCAGATATACCGTGCCAATCACCATCGGCCAGTAATTCCAACCGCGGTTCAACTTTCGCTTTTGCTACATGAAGAACACGTAAGTTCTCGTTTTATGGTGTACGTCTATCTAATTAGTTTAGGTTAATATGTTATATGTAATCCTTCACTGGTATCAGAGCCATTAGTTTGGTTTTCTGGTCGAAAAAATATTATGTTATTGTTCTGATTTTCTCTGTGAATCTAGAACTGTGAAAATAATTTTTTGTGAATATTTTCTGTACAAAAGGACGGTGGTTTTTGCCATCACAACCGGAGAAGCAGCGGCAGCCATGGCTGTCGTTGTTGTGTCGCCTGTTTTTTTTAAGAATAAAGATTAAAGAGATTTTTGTAAAAAAAAAATGGTAGACGGAGCTTATTGCTTTAACTATTGCTGCTGAAAAAATGTAAAGAGGAAGAAGTTCTTCCAAAACCCTAGACTTGTGCTGTAATATTTTTTTAAAAAAATTGGCTTTAGGCTATAAAAGCAACATGGACTGCCTCAGTTTTTTTATAATAATAATAATAATAATGATAAGAAAAGGGGCTGGCAGAATTTTTAAGATGGGCTAAAGGCGCATTTCAGATTATTGTGTGTTTATTTTGTGCTACTGGCCTGATTGTAAAAGTTTTAATTTTTTTAATTGATATCCAGATTAAGAAATTTGGTCATATGCACCTAATTTTAAGAATATAAATTTAGTATTTATATTTTCAGTGAAATTAATTTATCATCCCAATTGCTTAAAAAATAATAATTAGTTTAACATTAGATGTATTTGTTAATTTATTTAACATGTTCAAAATGTTAATTAATTTAACATGAGATTTATTTACTAAAGTTTAAAATGTTAATTAGTTTAACATTAGATTTATTTGATTATTTTTGTTTAGCATGATTAAAATGTTAATTTGTTTAACATTAATTTTTTTTACTGTTGTTGATGTGTTCAACATGCATGAAATAAAAATTAGCTTAACAATAGATTTATTTGTTATTTTTCTCTAATGCTTAAAAATGTTAATTAGTTTAACATTAATTTTTCATGTTAATTTTTTTAATGTGGGCTAAATGTTAATTAGTTTAACCTCATTATGGTAAAGCCTATGTTAATATTTTTAGCATGTATAATATGTTAATTAGTTTAACACGTTTTATGTTAATTTAGCATGAAATATATGTTAATTGGTTTAACATTAATCTTGCTTGTTAATTTGTTTAATGTGTATACTATGTTAATTAGTTTGACATTAATATTTTCATGTAAATTTATTTAGCATGTAATAATGTTTATATGCTTGACATTAATTTTTTTAGCATGCATACAAAAGTTAATTTGTTTAACTGGTATTTCATATGGTATTATAAAATCATGATAGATAATTATGTTTCCTTAAATATGATTAAGACGCTTAGCTAATTAATTGACCAGGTTAAGTTTCATAATATTTTAATTTTTAGACGATGATTGGGAACATAGTGAACTCTCGACTCTATGATTAATATATGTGTTTATTACCTTAGTCAATTAATGCTTAGTGTCATGATATGTATGTGTATTGAACATAGTACCTTTCATTTTATTATTTAAATGATTCTCATTATATTCTTTTTATTTTGTTAAAGAATGACTATTGCTTTGAAAAATATTATTGCTGAGCTCAACAAAGGGTTGAAACTCAATGGTGATAATTATGAACCTGGAGCTTGAAAGTTCAATATGTGCTGGAAGAGCAAGAGGCTCTGGAGGCTATCAATAATGTCATGAATGAGCTTGAGAATGGCAACACGGTTCAGCATAAGCGTGACTGTGAAGCGTATTATGCTTGGAGGAAAAAAGACTCCACTGCTTGCATTACATTTCTGAGCACCTTGGATGATGACATCCTAAGGGTGTTCAATGATCACCAAAGAGCTATGGAGCTTTGTATTGCTTTGAAGAACAAGTTTGGTACATGTTCTACTATAGGCTAAGATCCTTGACCATCAATTTTGACTCATACAATAAACGCCTAGATCATTCAATGAAAATGCATCTAAGGCAAATGACAAACATGATCGGGGAGTTAAAAGATGATGGTCATGTGTTGATCGACAAACAACAAATTCAAGCAGTAATACGCTTTTTACTTAGTTCGTGGGATCATATGAAGATGCACTTGACTCATAATGAGAGAATCACAAATCTGGAAGATGTTCGGAGGCATATTGAGTTTGAGGAGAAATGATTTGAGGCTGCAAAGACAATAGCTGAGTTACACATGGCAACAACCTCCAAAACACAAGTGATCCAAAGCGAAAGAATTGGGGAAAAAAAGAGGGTCACCTCAGACCCAGCAAACTCAGCCTGCTAAACGAGCAAAGACTAGAAAAGGAAAGAACAAACATACCAAATGTGTTAATGTTGCTAAAGTGAAGTGTTATAACTGTGATAAGAAGGTCATTATGCTAAGGATTTCTTTGAGCCTCCTAAAAAGGTATTCCACAAAATTCAAATTAGTGAACTTCATGTTTATAGTTCTTTTTTACTAACTGAATCTAATCCTTTATGGATTGTAGACTCGGGAGAAACGAACCACATAACTTGAGAGCGCAATGCCTTTGTTGAATTTCAGCGAGTTTCACGTAGAGCAAAGTGGATATATGTGGGAAACAACAATAAAGTTATTGTTAAAGAGATCGGTACATGCAAGTTAGTCCTGCGTGGTGATCAAGATCTAATTCTTCATGATGTCCCTTATGGACCAACAATTCTTAGGAATGTTATTTCAGTCTCTGTTCTGCTTAGGCTAGGATTTCACTTATTTTTTCATGACACTTGATTCAACATTATTTCGTTTTGTCATGTGACCGGAGGTTTATTTATTATGGATTTGAATTATGGTTCATTCAATAATAAGGCTAGTTTTTCTATGTTTGCTTCTTCAAATAAGTATGATAGTGATGTAAATATATGGCATGTGGCTTGGTCATATTGGTCAACAAAGATGCAAAGGCTAGAGAAACAAGGTTTGCTTTCCAGCATTAAACATGTGGAATTGTCTACTTGTGACGATTGTTTAGCAAGAAAATCTGCAAAAAAACCTTTTGGTAAAGAGACTAGAGCTGAATATCATTTGCAATTTGTCCATTCGGACATCTGTGAGCCCATGAATGTTAGGGATAGGCATGGAGTAAGTTATTTCATTATATTTATTGATGATTTTACCCATTTAAGTTATATCTATTTAATTTCCCAAAAATCTGAAGAAATAAGTTGCTTCAAATGTTATATGAGCTTGGTGGAATATCAATTAGACAAGAGGATAAAAGCTCTTCGAACTGATCGTGGCCGGGAATACTTATCGACCCAATTCAATGAGTTATGTGATGAAAAATGAATATTTCAACAGTTGACTATCCCAAATACTCTACAACAAAATGGTGTTGCAGATATAAGGAACAGAACACTCCTAGAAATGATTAGGTCAATGATGGCACAAGCCAACCTCCCAATTAATTTTTGGGGTGATGCTTTGCTTACTGTCACATATGTACTTAACTGAGTACCTACAAAATCAGTTGCAACCACTCTATATAAGTTATGGACTGGAAGACATCCTGACCTAAGTGTATTAAGACCTTGGGATTGTGCTGCATATATACATGATTCATCTCACAAATATGACAAATTGGGCTTGAGAGGAAAGAAAAATATCTTTATAAGGTATTGCAAAACCTTAAAGGGTTATGTGTTTATAGGTCAGCAAAACAGTGGGGGTGTAACTAAATTTGAATCACGAGATGTCAGATTCTTAGAGAATGAGTTTCCTAACAAGGGAGAGGTAGGTCAAGACCTATCATTGTTTTAGATAAGGGATTAACACGTTCAAAGATCTCTTCATTCAAGTGGGAGTATTTTAGCAGATGATGAATTGGTTTCTTATCAGCAACTTCTTTCATCATCAGATGCGAATGAAAGTAATTCTTCTACACTTAATGAGAGTGACCAAATGGATCTTGTTCCAAGTGGGAGCGAGATGGTCACTGATCTTTTTCCAAGTGGTAGCAGGTTGAGTGTTCTTGATCCAAGTGAGAGCAACATTGATCCAAATGGGAACAATGATGAATCACAAACTAGATGTGATTCTCGTAAAAAAACTCATCGCCGATGATTTGATATTGAAGGCGGTGAACTATTTATGATGCTCCTACAAATGAAAACAAGCCTAAAATATAAAAGAGGCTCTCTCATACTATTCTAAGGACAAATGGACAAAAGTAATGGAAGATGAGTTGGAGTCTATGAGAGTCAACAAAGTTTGGGAACTAGTTGACCTCCATGAGGGACACAAAACTAATGGGAGAAAATGGGTTCTCAAAATTAAGCTCAAGGCTGATGGCACAATTGAAAGATATAAGGCTCGACTGGTAGCAAAAGGGTATACACAGTAGAAAGGAATAGACTACGAAGAGAATTTCTTATCTGTTGTATGGTTTACCTCTATTCGTCTTGTTCTAGCTATAGTTGCAAGCTTGGATCTTGATTTGCATCAAATGGATGTAAATAATGTCTTTCTCAATGGAGAATTATATAAAGAAATGTATATGGAATAACTTAAATGTTTCATTGAAAAGGGTCACGAACAAAAGGTTTGTAGACTTTTGAAGTCTATTTATGGCCTCAAACAATCTTCAAGGAAATCGTATATACGCTTTCAGAATGTTATCGTATCTAATGGTTTTATCATAATGGATGAAGATCATTGCATTTATACCAAAAGATCAAGAAATAAGTTTATGATTTTATGTATGTAGATGACATACTTATAGCTGGAAATGATAAGGAGTTCATAATTGAGATAAAGTCATGGTTATCATCCCAATTTGAGATGAAAGATATGGGTGAAGTTGCATATACTCTCCCAAGATAATTACATTAGAAAAGTTCTTGAACGATTCAATATGCAAAATACTAGCCTTGTTGACACTCCTAACAATAAAGGCCATGCCTTGGGAAGTCAAATTTGTCCTGAGACCCCTGAAGAGATAGAAAAAATGTATTGAGCTCTTTATAGGAGCGCAGTCAGAATTCTAATGTATGCTATGGTGTGTACTAGACCTGATATCTATCAAGCAGTTGGCTTGGTATATAGATATCAAACCGACCAAGGTTTAGTACATTGGCAAGAAGTAAAGAGAATCATGAGATATATGAAGGGAAGTGCTGATTATGCGCTTTGTTATCAAGGCAACAATGATTTGCGATTAGTTGGATACAGTGATGCCGATCATGGAATATATCTAGACGAGAGGAATTCTACCTCAGGATACGTTTTCTTACTCAGTGATGGCGCCATATCATGGAGTAGTAAGAAACAATTGTGTATATCAATGTCTACAATGAAAGCCAAATATGAGGCTCTTGCATCAGCAACACAAGAAGTTGTTTGGTTGAAAAGGTTCTTGAAATACTTGTTGGATATTGCAAAAGATGTTGAACTAGTGTTAGTCTACTATGACAGTGAGGTTGCAATTTCCTCTACCAAAGATCCTAAGTTTCATTACAAAATCAAACACTTAGATATCAAGTATAACTATGCGAGAGACATGATTAGACACAATGTAGTAAACATGAAGTATGTGTCTACAAAAGATATATTAGTAGATTCATTAACCAAGCCTTTGTCTAGAGATGCATTTGTGAGACACACTAGGTCCCAAGGCTTGCGTAGATTCTAAGATACTTTATTTTGTTCTTTATTTTCCCATGTTCCAAAGATTGATGTTCTTTGATAATCAATAAAGTTGATTTACATACATACATATTTTAATAGTTGAATGTTATGTGCATTCAGTTTACATTTATTTTTTTAGTATGTCGGGTAGATAAGAAGTAGACCTTCTCACACAGGGAATCACCTTCTTATCTTAGTGATGAGTGGAGATGAGACTAGATTTTAAGAAAATTATCAAATGGATAATATGAGAGCTATCATCTTAAAGTTATGAACGCCGCATAAATAATGACATAAGGTGGTTAAGGTGAAAAGGTTCACCTAGTGTACTTAGTGAGCCAGATGTAACATCCGTATTTTTGGGTCACGGTTTGAATCGCTAAGCGTGTGCAAGAAGACCTGAACTTTGGAATTTATGTTATATTTATTTATGCTAATAAAGAGATTAGTATATAAAAGGGTTAGACCCCGAAATAATTTTGGACGTAACAAGTGTGACGACGGAAGCCGAAAATAATTTGGTATGTGCATGAAGAGGTTATGGACTAGTGTCATATTAGGAAATTATGACATGAGTATATGAAGGTCTTAAGAGTTTTTTGGATTTAAATGAAGTGAGATCCGAAATTAATTATGTGTGTGATTGATAAATCATACGGAGACATGGTCACTTAGGTGTCGACTACCAATGCTCCCCATCGCCAATAAATAAGCCTGTGGAAGACACCATTATGGGAATCATTTGGTTGTCATGATTAGGGGGGGATCATATTTATAATTTGGTATTGAGGAATTCGTTGAAGACAAAGAGTGTTTCAGTAATGTGTAACTTTATTTTGGAGAAAATTTTCATTTAAGGAGCAGTTGGTTATGATAAAGAAATGAGACCAAAATGAGACTTCAGCAATTATTTCATTTAGAAGCAATTCACGTTAGTATTAGGATTTTGAGTGAGAAAAATCGTGCAAGTGCAGCAACAATATATTTCTTCCAGTTTAGCGAAACGAGGTATGTTAAAACAAATTATTTCCTTCTTTTGGCATGTTCCATGTAACGAAATATAACTGTGATATTGCTCCATAATTTATTCTACTCCTAGTAGTTAAGAATATTCGTGTTATTGATTCCTATGCTAAAAACATGTTTAAATATGTGTCTAAGTCCTTATTAAGGCATGCATAAAAGGTATTAATATTTATGGCGTTAACCGAAGGTACAAGGATAATATGTCAACCGGTAAATTCAGGAAAATATTTTATTGTCATTTATGCATTTTCATTTGCATTATGTTCATATATTACCCTGGATCACTTGTGCTATGCACACTACTATATGGTAAATATTATATATATATGTACGGGGAATGTGAAAAGGGAAAGTCGTTATATACGCACACCACCTGTAGCTGGTATAGACTATCATGAAAGAGCCCGAAGAGGCCAATATGATGTGGTGCCCTTATGTGGCGATATAACCTGATGCCCACAGAGGCGGTTATGGGAGGATTCTTGTGTGGACATTAGTATACCGCATTTGCATTATGCATACATTCATTAATCATTACATGGTGTGATGCCCACAGAGGTTGTTATGGTAAGAAAGATGCCCGATGAGGCCGATGTTTAAGTATACTGCATTGTGCATAACATTTAGGCATGTGTGTTAGGGCCTTCAGAGGCAATTACTGTTGGCCAATTGTTTCTGTTTCAGTTGTTGTTATATCCCTGGTATTCTATTGTTCATGCCTGACATACTTAGTACATCAGTCGTACTGACATCCCTTTTGTCGGGGGACGCTGCGTTTCATGCCCGCAGGTTTAGTTAAGGAAGGTGACGGTTCACGTTAGTTGATTTTGGGTTCAGCGGATTTTTAAAGCACTTCCCTTGTTCGGAGTGTTGGTCTAATTTTGGTATGGTACTTTTTCTTGTATATATGGGTATGGCGGGGCCTTGTCCCGATCTTTTTTATGTTACTACTCCTAAAGGCTTGTAGACAAGTGTCCTGTGGTTAGTTATCATGTGTGGCCTTGTCGGCCTTGGTATGAGTATGTATATACGAAAATTGAATTTCTGATTAAGATTTTCTATATTATTTTTTTGCTTAGTCCGTATTTAATTATGATTAGGTGTTGGATATACGATTAGCGGTACCCGGTGGGTGGGGTCCGGGTGCCCGTCGCGGCCCTCCGGTTTGGGTCGTGACAACATTGGTATCAGAGCATGTCTGTCCTAAGGAGTCTACAAGACGTGTCTAGTAGAGTCTTGTTTATGGGTATGTTATGCATCATACTTATAAACAGGAGGCTGCCTGACATTTAGGGATGATTTCCATTCTTTCATCTCATAAATCGTGCAGTAGAGCTGAGTCATAAGTATTTCCTTCCTAATCCATTTCATATTTATAATTCCATTGATGCCTACAACAAGGAAAAAGTTCAGGAGTATGAGGACACTGGATACGGCGGCGGGCGAAAGTACCAGCCGATTGCCACCCGTTAGCGAGGGACAGAGTGTGACCCTCGGTACAACTCCTTCGTATGATTCTCCCGGTACATCACCATCAGAGGAGATTAGCGAAACTACCGCACCTCTAGTTCTTCCCCATGACACTCCATACGTGGACCTTGATATGCGGAGTGCAGTTCAATTATTGACACGATTGGTGGCTGCTCAAGCCCAGCGTCAGGCTCCCAATCCTTCTGATAGAGCTGCTAGCGTAAGAGCTCGGGATTTTATCAATCTAGACCCTCTGGTTTTCACAGGAACAGACTTGAACATAGACCCGCAGAATTTTCTGGATCAGGTACAACGCACTTTACGGGTAATGGATGCTATCGATACCGAGTCGGTAAAGTTTGTTTCGTATAGACTGCGGGATGTCGCAGTAACCTGGTATGATACATGGGAACAATCCATGGGACCTCGTGCTTCACCGACTGGATGGAGATAATTTTCAGAGGCCTTTTTACAACATTTTCTGCCAGTTGAACTTCGACGGGCCAGACAGGACAGTTCCTACGTCTTGAACAGGGCAACATGAGCGTTCGAGAATATAGTTTGCAATTTAATTCATTGGGCCGATATGCTTCCACGATTGTAGCAGAGATAAGTGACCGGGTACATAGGTTTTTTACCGGCTTGGGGCCGTACTTGATTAATAAGTGTACTATGGCTTCTTTGAATCCGAGTATGGATATCGCTCGCATTCAGGCTTATGCACAGACCTTGGAAGGTCGTAAGAAGCAACAACGGGAAGATCGAGAACGTGATAAAGGCCAACATAAGAGGGCTCGATCCATTGGTGACGTAAGAGATTTCAGAGATGAGCCCATATCACAGCCTTATGAATGCCCATTCTACCCGTTGGTCAACACATCATTACCATCTATAGGGTCAAGGGCTGATCGGTTTATTCAGTCGAGGACCGGGTCAGAATTCACACGAGCGTCAGGGCCTTATTATAAAAGGGATGCTATCCAGATGAGACCGCCATTGGCTCGATGTGGGCAATGTGGTAGGGCCCATACAAGGTCGTGCCAACAGGAAGTGAGGGTGTGTTACTCTTGTGGTGAACCTGTTCATTTAATGCGGGATTGTCTGACAGGAGGTGAAGGTGTTGGAGTTCCGCCAGTCAGATCTGTGGCAGCTTCATCACAGTCAGGACGCCCGTCAGGGTAGAGTCATCACACGTTATCCGGTCAAGGTGGAAGTAGGGGTAGAGAAACTAATTTCGGTAGGGGACATATTACTTTGACAAATGAATATTTCCTTCTCAGATTGGTGAATTTATAGCCCCAAGAAAAATGTCAATTCTTCTATCATGCTCATCTCAAATTCACTTTGTATAAGATTTGAGAATTCCTTACATAGGGAGGGGTTAGAACTTTCAAAAATAATATCATCAACATAGATTTGAATAATAAGATTTTCAGAGGAGGCCCTTTTAATAAATAAAGTAGAATCACTTTTTCCTCTAGAAAAGCCATGTTCAACTAAGAAAGCACTTAGCCTATCATACCAAGCTTTCGGGGCTTATTTAAGACCATATAGAGCTTTAGATAATTTGAACACATGGTATAAAAATTTAGAGTTTTTAAAATCAGGTGGTTGTTAAATATAAACTTCTTCATCAATGAAATCATTTAAAAAATTACTTTTAACATCCATTTGAAAAAGTTGAAAGCCTTTAAATGCAACATAAGCAAGTAACATTCAAATTGATTCTAATTGGGAAACTAGAGCAAAGGTTTTATCATATTCGACTCCTTCTTGTTGTGAATAGCCTTGGGAAATAAGTCGATCTTTATTTCTTACTACTTTTCTAGCTTCATTGAGCATATTTCGAAATACCCATTTAGTTCCAACAATTGAAGCATTTTCCGATTTAGGAACCAGACTCAGCTCTTTAGTTTTATTAAATTGATCTAGTTCTTCCTTCATTGCCTTAACCCATGATCATCTTTCAAGGCTTCATCAACTATCTTTGGTTCTAGCTGAGCTATGAGAGCCAAATTTGTATTGTTCCTTGTGGAAGATCTAGTCTTCATTTTTTCATTTACTTCTCCTATAGCGAACTTCTTTGGATATTCAAGCTCACTTCAGGCTCGTTTCTCCATTCATTTGGAATTATCCCAACTATCAAGTTAGTCAACTTGTCATATGTTGTAGTAGACTCTTTATCGTTGTTGTGTTCAACAATGGAAGTAATTGTTGTAGTTGGTAGTTTACTATCTTTATTATCTGCAGGTTTACCTTTCTTGGCCAAGCCATTAGTATCATAAAAAAATCATATGAATAGACTATTCAACAGTTAAAGTATGTTTATTAAATACTCTATAGGATCTACTATTGATTAACCAAGAAAAATACCTTCATTACTGCGTGGATCAAACTTACCAAGATTGTCCTTTCTATTGTTATGGACAAAACACTTACACCCAAATGGATAAAAGTAACTTATGTTAGGCTTCTTTCCCATACATAGTTCATATGGAGTTTTATTCATAATTGGTTTAAGCAAACATATATTTAAGACATGACAAGTTGTTCTAACAGCCTCGGCCCAAAAGTGATGTGGTAATTTGTTTTCCACCATCATTGTTCTCGCCATATCTTGTAAGGTTAAATATTTTTGTTCAACTACACCATTCTGTTGAGTAGAGCGAGGTGAAGAGAAGTTATGAGTATATCCATGTTCATTACAAAACTCTTCAAAGGCCTTTCAAATTCTCCTCCATGATCACTTCTGATAGAAGAGATGCAATATCTCTTTTCATGCGGTACTTTCTCACAGAAAAAAATAAAATTCCTTAAAGTATCTTTATGAGCAAGAAATATAATCCAAGTGAAATGATAATAATCATTTATTATAACAAATGCTTACCTCTTTCCTCCAATACTAGCAGTTCTAGTAGGACCAACTAAGTCCATGTGGAGTAGCTGTAAGGGCTTAGAGGTAGACACAATATCTTTAGATTTAAAGAGTTCCTTATTTGCTTACATTTTTGGCATGCATCACACACATGATCCTTGGAATAGTTCAGCTTGGGAAGTCCTACAACTAGTTCATGCCTTGCGAGTTTTTTTATCAAGTGCATACTTGCATGTCCAAGCTTCTTGTTCCATATCCATGGGTCTTCTCCCATTGATGCTAAGGAAATGTGTCCTATTGGACTTTTCACCGAATCTAGTATGTATACATTCTTGTTCCTGCTTCGGGTAGCAATGATTTCCTAGAAAGGTCTTCAATGATACATCCTATTTTTCTAAATCGTACTTCTACATCGAAGTCACATAGTTGACTAATGCTCAGCAAGTTGTATATAAGTTCCTTCACCAAATAAACATTAGTAATATCACAGGAATTATTAAAGGCAATAGCTTGTATACCAGTTACAGTTACAATGGAGTTGTCTCCAAATGTTACCAGTCCTCCATCAAAATCCACAATTGTTTTGAATAAGCTTTTTTCACCGGTCATGTGACTTGAACACATACTGTCTAGATACCATTTACCTCTAGATTTCTCCTTCTAGTGTTCCTGCAAAACAAAGTGATTATTTTCTTTTAGGTACTCAAGTTCTCTTGGGTCCTTGAGGGTTAGTTTTGATATAGTTATCACTATCTTTTGGTTTCCAACGTATAGCCAGTAGTAGTTTCATAATGAAATCTGCAGTTATAAACTTTGTGACCAATTTTACCATAATAAAAATAGGTTTGGGAAAAGTGTTCTTTAGTGATATGTTGATTGGTCGACTTTCCAGAATAATTTTGTTTAACAAACTTCCTATCAGTTGACTTAGTCCACCTAGTCAACTGATCTGTCTAAAAATAGGCAGTTGACCTATCAATTGAGTAGCTAGAAGCAAACTTATCACTTATAGGCTTTTTTCCAGTTGACTTATTGTGATAAGTCGACTGGTTTGACATAATAGAATTGTGACTGGTGAATTTGCGTAAACTGTTTAATTGTAGTCGCAAATCATGAACTTCTTCTTGAAGAAGATCTCTTTCAATTTCACAAACTTCCAGGTTAATTTCATAGTCTTTCTTTTCCTTTAGTAATTTTTTGTATTCATCAAAAACTTTATTTAAGTCCTCAAGAGTTTGAACAAGCAAATCTTGAGTTTCATGACATTTAAGATAAGATAAGGATAGGGTCTTACCATGCTAGTTTCATCGATTGCCATGAAACATATGTTGTCAGCTTCTTCATTCTCATCTTAGATATTTCGTCTTCACTCCAGCTACTGAATTCTCTTTGCTTTTACTGTCCTCTAAATGACTTTCTTTTTTACTCCAGACACTCTGAGGCTATGTGACCATATTTTCCATATTCATAGCATTTCCCATCATTTCTTGGTTGATCACCTTGAGATTTACCTTTTTTAAAGTTTGAAGAATTTTTCCTATTGTTTCTAGATCTCCTCATGTCTTCCATCACAAATCTAGATATCATAGCAACTTCCTCTTTCCTAATATCATCATTAATTTCCTCTACTTGATATTTGAATGCCACAACCTTCTTCTTGTTTTCATCTTGTCCAGTCTTGTTGAGATAGGTATTTTCAAATGCAATTAAATCTCCTCTTACTCCATCATACATAAGTGTCTTGAGATATATACTCTCAAGAGCGATAACTTTAGCATGCCACTATCGAGGAAGGCATCTAAGAATCTTTCTTATGTTGTCCACAGAAGAGAAGACTTTTCCTGAGGCTTTGAGTTCTCCTAGAATTTTATTAAACCTTGAAAACATATCCTCTATTGTTTCCCCATCTTTCATCTTGAAAGTCTCATATTCATAGACAAGGAGACTAATAATAGTTTCCTTAACTTTGTTGGTACCTTCATTGGTGACTTCAAGTTTATCCCACATTTCTTTAGCGGTTTCACATGTGGAGATATTTTCATATTCTTCTCCGCTAATAGCATTGTATAGAAGATTCCTAGCCTTTGAGTTTATTTGTATCACCTCCATTTATTCACCAGTGTAGTCGCTAGGGAGACCAACTCATCAGTTGGTGTGGCTTCTTCCTTCTTCTTATCATCATTCTTTGCTTTGGGTATAGGAATGTCTCCCAATTTGATGACCCTCCAAATCTTAACATCATATGACTTACACTCTGTAGTTTCACATTTTGTCATGTCATTAATGGATACCTAAGTTTTGGGAAGAGGTAAGACCTTATGGAAGGGTAATGAAGGTTTATATCTTGTTTATGGAAGTTTCGGAGTGTAGGAAAGTTAAACGGATTGAAAAAAATACATTTCGATGAAAGCAGAAAACTGTCCAATTTGATGAGAAGATTGACAGACCGTCAAAAGTTTGATGGACCATCCGAATGGCCAATCTGAATAGTCAAATTTCCTACAGATTTGAGATTTCAAAATCTAGATTGACTGTCCAGATTGACGGACCATTAATCTGACCATCCTTTTAAGGTGGTGTAAAATTTTTGTCGGGTTTAAATCGGGTTATCACGATTGGGGCTCATTGTTTTCTCCAAGAATAGACCTTAGACTCTCCCTATACCCTCTCCATGATATCATAACACCCCAAATCAAAGGCTAATCATGCAATATTAACGTGATAAACCCCGTAATTATCATAGAAATTGTCTTCTTCACATAAAATCAGATTTGGAAAACCCTTGGAGATGGAGTAGCTTGCTGTTTTAGAGGGATTTTGATGCGTAAAGGTAACATTTATCCTCCTCTACTTACTATTATGATTAATGAATGATTTCGAGCAACTTGTGAAAGGATTTTCATAATCGAAAATCGTAAACTTATGAAATTATCGTGGTATGACTTGTGGGCTGTTTTACTTGAGATATAAGTTGGAATTGATTAGCAAATTGATTTTCTATGTTGTGAAACTAAATAAATTGAATTTTGGAGAATTGTGGGATCGAATTGAATAAGTAGCCTTTGTAAAGAAGTCTAAGGATCCTATGTGCTTAAAGTTGTCGATAAGATGCCTAAGTGAAGCTTCTTTATAGAATATTCGATATTAATATCAACCCTTTGTTTGATATAGATAACCATCCTTAAGGAGTACGAGGACTTGTAGAATGACTTGTAGCTTTGTGGATAAGGTATGTAAGACTATCCCTTTCTTTCAAAAGCATGAAATCCAAAGAGTTATAAATTTTCAAAAAGAAACGTCGAAAGCTTCATTCTGTTGTATATTGAAATCTATTATCGAGGATTGATCATTGTTATTTCTATCCTTATGATCAATATTGTTTGGTTACTGGCTTAATTTATCATAAGCCTTCAAAAAGAAGTGTCTCACAGAGTTAATCGTCAAAGTCGACTAAACGTTATTCAAAAAGTAAAGTCAAAGAGTTCTAAGTTCCAAGAGGCCTTGAGTACTACTATTGCTATATATATACATATTATTCACACTACCATTGCAAAAAGCCAGTGGGCAGCTGTACATATATATTATACACACCGCGACGCACTATAGTCGACCGGGTAGGTACATAGATGTGCATCCATACATACACCTCAGAGTATACATGAGGACAGTGACATATTATACACCTTGTATTATAAGTCGAGGGTAGTTTATATAGTAAGTCTTATCCACACAAATTTCATTTTAGTTTCAGAGTTTCAGTATTTTTCTTATATGGCATCTAAGTTGCTTTATGCTTCATTTACAGCTTATCTCTTCATATTGCTTATATGCCTTTCTTTACATCTTACTATTTCATATTGTTATTCATGCTTTACATACCGGTACATTTCTTTCGTACAGATGGTTCATGCCGCATGTTCTTATAGAGGCTCTGCTAGAACACCACAGTAGGAGTTGTCGAGTTCAGCCGTTAGTAATTAAGCTTTGTCCTTACTGGATCTTTCTAGTCAGATATTGAGTATGTTTTATAGAGTTATGTACAGTATGGGTAGGTCGGGGCCCTGTCCCGACCATATGACAGTTCAATTATTCGTAGAGGCTCATAGACTTGTCTGGTATATACAGTTGTTGATGTATAGCCTTGTCGGCTAAATTGTCTTTTATTGAACCATATTATTATCTTGTCGGTCATGTTATGTATATATACTAGGCTAGTCCCTCTAGTTCAGTGTTGCTATTATGTTATATCCCAGTATGGCCTTGTCAGCCAGAAGTTCTACTCATACAGAAGTCTGGTCATCAGAGTGGTACGCTCGGGCTAGCGGGACACCGGGTGCCGGCCACACCTCTTAGTTTGGGATGTGACATATGATTCCATTCTAACTTTCCAACGAGAGAAATGCTTTCCATTGAAGTAAGGTGGTCTAGTTTAGGAAATGCCTTCTTGAAATAAAGCTCCAGCAGTAACGTGGTTTGACATGCTCTTTTTCTCACTTGTTGTTAAGCTAATACAATGTGAGACCTTGCTCTGATATCAATTGAAAGTGCAAGAGGAGGAGTGAATTATAATTTTTCGTTACTTAGTCGACTACCTCAGGGTGCTAGTCGACTGTTAACAGATATAATGCCGAAAATAAAAGTTGAAAGTAAATGATACCAGATATTTTTATACTGGTTCAAATTCAATATAAATCCTAATCCAGTCCCCTTGGGTTGAAAGGGTGTTCTAGGCAACTCTTTTAAATGTGAGTTTGGTACAATGATTGTTTGAATGGAATTCTTACGTCTACATTCAAACACTCGTAATATTTTGATACAATGTCTCACCAACTATACTATAACTCTTCTCACTTTTTTCTTTACACTATAAAACATTCGGAATTACAATGCTTGTTAAAAGTAAAGTAGGGATCTTGAGAAGTTGAGACGAAAGTATGTCTTTCTTCGTCTATGGAGTCTCCTTTAAATAGTGCGAAGATGTGATCGTTTTACTCCTTTGGTAGAGATGGCAACCCAAGAGAATTGATCCTTGAAAAGAGGAATTAGTAATCCTATTTTCAAGAATAAGGTTAGAGTTTCCAATGTAATTTAATATTCCACGATGTCTTTTCTTGCTTGAGTGGATCGTGTTCGCTGATTGGAATATCTTCTAGACATGTTGGTTCAACCTTCCTTAGTTGATGCTCGATGTTAATCAATCATTTATTACGTCTTCCTTTTATTGAATTCTTGGTACTAACTTCCATAAATATGCAGATTTGCATATCTATTCCAGCATCTCATATTCTCTTTCCTTGTTGACTCGATTCTTGCGTCTAGGCTTGACATCAATTAGTTGGACTAGTTGTATGGTTGAACGCTTGGTCTTGAGTCTCAAGTTGTTGTAATGAATGCATAGTCGGCTACATGGGCTTGATTGAATCTTTTTGAGTCTTGTTCATCTTTGAGTATTTCCTGCATACAGATATAAGTCATCATTAAAATCCTCACACTTACATTTTCCTCTTTTCAATTTCTGTCAAAGCTTCCTCGAGAGCAATTCAGGGAGGGTGTTCACCCAAACACCCTCGGCAAAAAATTACAATGTATATATAGAGTAGATTTTCTGTGTTTATGTACATATATTAAAAAAAATATTAAGTGTATTAAGCAGGATATATATTGTTCTCCCATTGGAATTATGAAATATTAGAGAAGATTTATTTTCTCTTGTAATATGAGCTTTTTATTGACACCCAATTTTGTCTCATCTTTTTCGATTATTTGTTTGCGATTTAAAATATTTTGACACCTCAAAACTTTAATATATATATAAGGCCTTTAATATAGTCATCCGTTCTCAATATCATTATTTATTATCATTATTATTATTATTATTCGTATTTTCTACTATCATTTGCCTTTTAATTTCATAATCATAGTTTTACCCTAGTATTCTATGTTATTTTATTTTCGCAAAACGGCATAGCATTTTTGTTTTAAGCAATAAGCATTTCGTAAATATTATGTTTTTATTATTATCACATCGTCATTTTTATTTAAATAAATTACATTTTTTCTTCAAAGCATTTTTTTAATAATAAACCCCTTTTTATATTTTTCCCCGCACCCAAAACATTCTACCAACCCACCAAAAAAAACAGCCCAATCCGCAACCCCCCATTTCGGTCCCCATTTCGCCCAACACCTCATTTTTATTAACCAAACCCGGTCCAACTCCCCATTTCGCCCAACACCCCATTTTTATTCCCCAAACCTAACTTAAATCTAACCAAAAACCAAACCCTACACCCATTTTACCCTTGCCCTAAAATTCGCCGCGACCCACACCCCTCACCCACCATCACTGACACCACCACACCTTTTTTCGCCCCTGACACCACCACACCCCTCCCTGTCACTTCACACATACCCTATCACCCAAACCCCGCGACCTGCACCCCTCAAATTCTTCTCCAAAATCGGTACCTTTACCCCTTTTATTTGAAATTCAAACTCGAAGTTTAAAGGGGGTAGGGGGGTGAACGGTTTGGGAGAAATCCATCTATAAATACCATCCTTGTTCTTTCTTTTAGGAGGTCCGAAAAAAGAAATCGAAAACGAAGGAGGTCTGAAAAACAAAAACAAAAAGCATCGAAAAACAAGAAGAAAAATCAGAAAAGGAAAACTGGCCGGAAAAGATCAAAAAAAAAAGAAAAAACCAAAATTCGGGTCGGGTCTTCGGAAACTAAGTCTGAATAAATAAATAATTTTAGAGAAGGATCGGGTCAAAATCCGGGTCCGAAATCGGAAATTAGAATTCCAAAATAACTTCTCCGAGCGGATTCGATGATTCGAGACGACGCCTCAGTTCGCTGCCCGGAGAAGGTCAGTAAGATCGAATTCTCGTCATTTTCTCTTTTAGCATTTTCGTGTGTTTGTGTGTTTTCACGTGCGTTGGTTTATGTAATCTCTGTTAGATAATAGGTATTCTGTAAAGTAGATTAATTTCTGATTATTTAATATAATTAGGGAAGTCATAGTTTGTTCTAAGATAACTAATTTATTTATTAAGTCAAAGACTGTTTAAGAATTATTTTGCCTGAAGGTAATTCAAAGTGCCTGTTTGTGTACTTAAAGTGTTTGTTTGTGTTCTTTAAAATGGAATAATCTAAATCCGAGATAGCTAGTTTATGTTTTCAAGTTGTTAAGAATAAGTTAGTTCTTTTGCTTTTTATTTGTTGGTGCATCATGATTGTCGGATTCAGCCCCCCTTTATATACATTCGTATCCAGTTAAAGTATTATTTTTAGCTTGTTTTGGAATAGCTGCATTTGGTGTAAGTTTGAACCTCTACTTAGGTGTCCCTGGTAACTAAGATCTATTTCTGAAGTTTTCTTCTTTAACTAATTTAAGTGAGCCCCCGATTAGTAGAAAATGATTATAAGAGGTAGAATAATGTCGAGAAAATGAGCAACTCATATTTAAGTCTGGACAGTGAGGGATGTGTGTCTAGTGATGGTCAATCCCTCTCTCCCGGAAACATCTGATTTTCCTTGCATGAATAAAAGTAGCAATAAGCTTATGTTCAGTTGTATGCCTTGTTATTTACGCCCTTTACTTGCAAGACAAAATTTATAATAGATCGTTTCAAACTTGTGCATGTTGGAAAAGTAAATTTTAGTCTCCTACATGTACCTTTCATTGTGCATTTGTTGGTTTTGTTTGAGGCATAACAGGTGAGTGCAAATGTCTGCACACTTTTTTATCTCCTTAGCATAATGAAGTTGTCTCAACAGATATAGCATGCCTCAAGTTAATAATTTACCTTTATCTTCAGTTTCCAATTTGGTTTTCCTTTCAAGATACGTTACGAGTTAAATGTTCCATATGACTTTAAATACCACTGAAAGTTGTAGCCTAGCTTTATTCTAGAATTTGTGATGTTTCAAGGCTACATAACTCTTAGTGTTTGCCTTAATTTACTTTAATATGATTTTGGTTACGTTTATTTTCGTGTAGCACTTAGTTAGTTAATTACTCCTTGAATATTTGCTAACTCCTTTTCTTTTCTTTTGTTTACATGAAATGCATCGAGAGCAACGAAGAGTCTCGTTATGAGATTCAGCATGACTATTGTCAAACAAAGACCCGCATCCACGTTCATTGCATTCTCCTGCCTAGGGATTTCTAAACAGATAGGGCGAGATGACATCATCGTCCGCCCTAGTCGCCGCTTTTAATTCCTTAATCCCACCATTTTTTTGTTTTATTTTTCTGTTGTAATTTAATTACTCAACTTTGTGCGATCATGGGAATATTTAGAATAATTAGGCCTTGAATTAATAAATTAATAGGGTAGTTTAAAATTGGAAATCCGCCGCTAGTTTATTTTAGGCTTGTTATGCATGTTTAAAACTTTCAAAACAATTTGGTCATCCTTTATTCGCATTATTAATCGTACAAATAAGGTTTTTTTTTTATTCGATTTGCAATTTAAAATGACTTCCATGAAAATCACTTCTTTGCATTACAAATAATTTGCTTTTCTCCTTTCTATAAATTGCCAAAAATAGGTATTTTATGGACAATGCCATACAAATGCATGCTTTTATCCAAAAATCAACTTTACATGTATTTTATAAACAATACCATACAAATGCATGCTTTTATCCAAAAAATCAATTTTACATGTAAACAATGCCCTACAAATGCATGCTTTTATCCCAAAAATCAATTTTACATGTGTTATATAAACAATGCCATGCATACTCTTTTTCGGATTTTATGCCGGGAATTTATTTCTCCGAATCGCAATCACCTTTGTGAGACTCGTCAAAAAGAATATAAGTGGTAAAAAATATTTACGTTGTCAAAATGCATCTTTTAATTAACCACTTGCAACATCCTTTCAATTAACCTTACACTTCTAAACATGCATTTTTCTTTAGCATAATAATCAACCTAAGTTTGACCGGATAACCATAGTTAGCAGATCTTGAAGGATGCGTAACCCCTTCCCTTTAGGATAATAGAGAATTTTTACCCAGAATCTCATAGATTATCAGACCAATTAATCGGAGTTCATTTTGCAGCATTTATGTTAACATTTAGATGTTCTAATTCACCGTAGAATAATTAGGTGGCGACTCCTTAAGCTTTAATTAATTTAAGAATTACCAATACGTCGCGACCATATTGGATCCCTCTTCTTCACGGTGGGGGATTAAACGGGTGCCACACTTTTGATTCCTTTTTTTCTCTCTGGACCAATCTAACGTTGCATGCCTATCTGATCAATTCTTGGTGAGAGATGGTCATATTGCTAATCACCATATTCTTGAAGAATATAATGTTACTTTGTATCCTGAACTGACGGTTTTTTGTTTTGTTCCCGTGATTAGTGCATCTCTCGTGTGTTGTCACACAAACGAGGAATCTTTAATGAGATAATTACTTTCATGTTTCCCACTAATCACATCCATATGAAACAATAATTATTCAGTGACGATAATGCTCTACTTGTCGGTTTTTGAGTTTTCCATTCACTGGATTTGGATAATATACGGCTTAATTAAGCAGATTTGACTTCATTAAAACATGCTTTTTACTAGGAAACTTTTTCCAATTTGTTGTCTATGTCCGTGACAAGATATTTAGAATCGAAAATTTGGAACATTTGTAGCAAAAAAAAAAAAAAAAGCTAAACAAACAACACTGATGCAATTTGAATTTCTTGATTGACTATTTCTACAAGAAAACAAGATTCTAACAAACTTCTGAATAAATTAGAATTTTGGAGAAGCACAAAATCTTGATCATATCTCGTATCTTTGAAATTGAAATATTTTTAGTTTTTCGCATAATTTGGAGGAAGAAAGAATAGATTTAATCATCTGCAGCCTACCAGCTCTAATTATTGGAAATATTAATAAATAAATAAATAAAATTTCAGAGGCTGCTCTGGTCCTTCACATTCCTTCTATTGATTACAAGTCAATTAAGAATCTCCTAAGTACAGATATCATTCTTAATCTATTGAATCTTAATAAATTAGGTCTATTAATTACTTTTAAAATGTGAAAACTATTTTGTGCATTTTTATTTCTATGTATTTTTATGATAATTTTTGTTTCACACTCAGTGTCCGGTATATGTATTGGAGCCCGACTATAATTGAATTCACGTCGAGTAGGACCTATTTCTGGGAAGATATTGAATTTTTGTATTTGAAAAATATTTCCGTAGGGATCTCTGAAGTAGATGGTGGTTGATAAGGAAGCACGCCCTGTCAAAAAAAATTCTATACCCAGGATCTTAAATCCAAAACTTCTAGTTAAGTCTACTGCACTACATCCTTGGATGATACGCATTTTTATGATATTAACCTTCTTTAAGATAATCTCGAAGAAGAAATGCATAAAAAAAAGTTGAGACTAACAGAATCCGATCATGGACAGAAGTGACTTTAAATGCACGCAACCGGACAGTGAAATAGTAAATGGATCAGTACCAAAAAAACATAAATAGTAAATGGACAACAAGGGAATGAAGAAAAAATAAATACCAAACTAAAAGGGTTTCATGATATATTCATAAAATATAGAGTACCATAAGCATATTTACGATTTGAGTCAATTCCTCAAATGGTTTGATGATATTATTATATATCTGAAAAAATTATTTATAACCAGTTAAAAATCTATAATTAAGTATCGTGCTCAGTTCTACTATTATTCAACTGTCTTCTTTTATTGTTTACTTAAACACACTTTCATAATATTCTGAAATTTTAGTTTGAATTAATATTTTTAATTTATTGAAAAATAAAATAGAAATATTTAAATGAGTTTTATAATTTAAAAATGGGTTAAGGGTTTTTATCTCCAAAAATGGATAATGTTACTTTTTTAAAAACATGAACATAGCTTGATGGCTTTATTGTCCAAAAAAATCAAAATGACTTTAGTGAGACTTTTCTATAAGTTTAATGACCATTTGAGGAATTCAATTTTATAGATTTTATATTTTAGGATGGGATAATAACTTAGTTCAGGAATAGATAATTTATACATATCAAGTAAATTTTTAATATAAATACAAAAATTAGGCCGGAGCTATTAAATTTTGTTAAACCCATAACTTGGGGCACAAATCCACCCTTTAGTACCTCAAACATAGTTTAATTTCACCCATTAATTATTAGCTAGCTCTTCTGTTGATTGGAACATTAACATGTTAAATTGATATTTCACGGTAACTAACATAAGCTGCTAATATTGATCTGAGTCCTTGTTATTGAAGCTCTCATAGTTTGAATTATACCTGAACATTTCTTGGGGAACATCAACATCAACATACCCAGTGAAATCCCACAACGTGGGGTCTGGGAGGGTAGAGTGTATGCAGACCTTACCTTGGTAGGTAGAGCGACTGTTTCCGAGAGACCCTCGGCTCAAGACAAAGTACAAGCACAAGCAATGTAAGAGAAATGGTCAGACCCGGACAAGAAATTTAAAGCAGTATGAAAATGCTGGTATCAAAAATGAATAAGTCATGATAGAACATTCTGGAAAAAGAAGCAGTAACTAACACATGTAAATAAGATAAATAAAGTACACTAAAGAACACATAGCAGCAGAAATCAAACGATAGGGGACTATAGAGCAATACCGCGTCTACTAGTATGATAGGCTAAGCAGGCCTACAATAATAACACTACACCTACCAGTTTGTAAGCGTAAGTAGGACTACGCTGGACTACCTACTACCCTTCTACCCTAATCTGTGTCCTCCATAACCCCCTATCTAAGGTCATGTCCTCAGTAAGTTGCACTTGCGCAATATCCCATCTAATCACCTCTCCCCTGTACTTCATCGGCCTACCTCTACCCTCGTGAACTCGTTCATAGCCAACCTCTCACACCTCCGCACTGGGGCATTTGTGTATCTCCTCTGCACGTGCCTGAACCATCTCAACCTCGCTTCCCGCATTTATCCTCCACCGAGGCCACTCCCACTCTATCCCGGATATCATCATTTATAATTCTATCATTCCTTTTATGCCCATACATTCATCTCAACATCCTCATCTCCGCAACTTTCATCTTTTGGGTGTGCGAAGTATTGACCGACCAACACTCCACCCCATACAACATAGTCGGTCTAACCACCATCCTATATAACTTGCCTTTAAGTTTTGGTGGCACATTTTTATCGCACAAAACTCCAGATGCAAGCCTCCATTTTATCCACCCTACCCCTAATACAATGTGTGACATCGTCATCAATCTCTCTATTTCTTATGGATAATAGACCCGATGTACTTGAAGATTCCTTTCTTTGGAATGACCTGTGTACCAAGCCTCACCTACACGCCTGTTTCAAGGTCGATCCCGTTACTGAACTTGCACTCCAAGTATTTTGTCTTGGTCTTACTTAGCCTGAACCCTTTAGACTCCAGAGCCTGTCTTTAAACCTTTATCTTAGCATTCGCTCTATTGTGAGTCTCATCAATCAGGACTATGTCATCTGCGAATAATATACACCAAGGCACCTTCCCTTGGATTTGTCGCGTCAGTCCATTCATCACCAAGGCAAATAAGAATGGGCCGATTATCGACGCTCTACTAATAGACCCCCTCCTTTGAACATAGATCCGAACTCCCACTCAGAATGGTTACTAGAGTCCAGTCCCCCGGAGGACAGAATAGCACTTCTTAGTGACTAGGAGCGGAGAGCCCGTTGCACCTTATTTTCTGACCTTATTTCACGGTTCAGAGAGCACTTGTGTATGTGGTGCAAGTAAACGTCTACGAAAATGATCCCTGGTGCAGCCCCATCATCACTGAAAAGTGCTCCGAGTCTCTTTCTATTGTCTGTATCCTGGTCTTGGATCCATCATATATATCCTTGATCGCCCTAGTATACACCACAAGTATACCTCTAACCTCCAAACATATCTATAGAACATCCCTACGGACTTTGTCGTATGCCTTCTTGAGGTCGATGAAAACCATATATAAGTCTCTATTCCTCTCTCTATACTGCTCCACCAACCTCCTAATAAGATGAATGGATTTTGTAGTCGAACGCCCTGGCATAAATCCAAACATGTCTTGTCTGCGCTCTTCCATAATTTAACTGGGAGCTCATTAGGCCCGGTCGCTCGTTCCCTGTGCATCCTGCAAACAACACCGTTAACCTCATCAACCTTAATGCTTCTAAAATACCCAAAATCTTGAAACCTACCCGATTGCTCTAGATCTTCTAGCACAATATATCTATCTCTTTTTTTGTTCAAGAGTTTATGAAAGTAAGACTGCCATCTTCGCCTAATATGTGCGTCCTCCACCAGTACTTTGTTGTCCTTGATGCACCTCACGTGATCCAAGTCACGGGCCCTCCTCTCCCTCTCCTTGTCTAGTATGTACAACATCTTATCCCCGTCTTTTTCCTCTAATTCCACATACAGATGTTCAAAAGCCGCCATTTCGCCGTTGTAACCGCTAGATTTGCCTCCTTCCTCGCCATCTTATATAATTTCCTATTCGTCCCCTTCTCCACCTCATCATTGCTTTCTACCAATTTCGCATTCGCCGCTTTATTCGTTTCCACCTTCTCTTGAACTTTACCATTTCACCACTAGTCCCATTGATGCCCACCACGGCTACCTTGCGAGGCTGATATTAGTTCTCTAGCTACCTCCCAAATGCAATTGGTCGTTCTATCCTACATACCGGTCGCATCCATACTACTCCCCTAAGCCCCCTTAGCAATCAACCTCTCCCCATCTCTTTTGCACTAGACACGGTCAAACTCCCCCATTTAATTCTTAACCTGTCATCCACAACCCTCTTCTTCTTCTCCATCTTGATCTCCAAATCCATCACCAAAAGCTTATGTCGGGTTGTAAGATACTCTTTCAGAATAACCTTGTAGTATTTACAAAGACCGTTGTCAGCCTTCCTAAGGAGCAAAAAGTCTATCTACGTCTTATCCACCAAACTACGTAAAGTCACCAAGTGCTCCTCCTTCTTCAGGAACCTCGAGTTGGCTATCACCATCCCAAAAGCTCTAGCGAACTCCAAAAGTGAGACGCCTCCCTCATTCCTATGCCCGAGGCCAAAGCCGCCACGCACGTCGTCATAATCCCCCAAAAGTGACCCGATATGTCCATTGAAATCCCCTCATACAAATAACTTCTCAGTGGGTGGTATACTTCCCACCACTTCATCCAAATCCTCCCAAAAGTGCCTCTTCTCCTCTTCGTCCAAGCCCGCCTGCGGTAGGTACGCACTAATAATGTTCATAGTGAACCCTCCAACCACCAACTTAATCGCCATCATCCTGTCATTGACCCTCCTAACCTCTACCACCTGATCCCTTAACTCGCTGTCTACCAAAATGCCTACCCCATTCCTATACTTCGACCTGTCCAAGAACCATAACTTATATCCGTCTATATCCTTAGCCTTAGGTCCTACCCATTTGATCTCCTGGACACAGGCTATATTAATCCTCCTCTTCTTGAGAATCTTAACTAGCTCTATGAACTTCCCCGTTAAATTCTCAATGTTCCAAAACCCTATTCTCAGCCTAGCATCTCCTTTACTCCACTTACTCCCCCTAACCCTCGCCCCCGTCCCCGACCGAGAACATGACCCTAGTCTACTATGATTCACCAAAGACACTAGAGCAGAAAAATACTAGTCAAAGGTTAACGCTAACACACATGGGAGCTAATACTAAAGCACAAGTTAGCAAGAATCTAGAGGTAAGTCAGGCTATTACAGACCAGAATGATAAAATAAAGGATAAGAAGAATAAAGGCAAGAATGTAAAGTAAAGATTCAATAAAATGCAACACTCAAAAATTTAACTGCAAGGATAAGAATAAATATTGAGTGTTTCGAACATTTCTTGGAGAAGTGTTTAGAAAATATATTTGAGATGATTTTTGAACTGCGGGGATTGTAGGGGATGGCAGCCCTCTTCAAAAAGTAGCTTGTTTCCTATTTGAAAAATAGTTTGAATGGCACTCAATTTTTACTGAGTTTAGGGTTTTTTGTAGCCTATATATGTATGGCTTTTCGCATAAGTATCTACTCTATAAACATCTTTCATTGAGAATGATAAGAGTTGGTGACTGCCATGATTTTCTTTTCCTTGAGAGTTTCCACGTAAGATTGTGTGTTCTTTCTTTTGTTACATTGCTTTAATTCTTATTGTCTAATAACACCAAGAACAATTTAAGTACTAGTTTTCATTTCATTCTTTTTTTTGGAAATAGGAGCAAATAATCTAGAGAGAACTTTGTACATTTCTTAAGAAAAATAATTGAAATTTCTTAGTGAATAAAGGTGTCAAGGATCTGGTGTTGAATTTTTTGCGCAAAATTCAATTAACTTTTTAGACAAGAATTTCACGAGGTAACTTGTTTTGACACCATTATTTAATCTATTTCCACAGTTTTAATTTTTTTTGCATATACACCACTTCAGACATACAATGTCTAAGCTAGGCTTGACAACATCAAACTTCAAACAAAAAGTCTGAAGTTACATATGAGTGAAATTCATGCATTTCTACCTGAAGTTCATACAGAATTGTTTGACTTCAGTCATTTTTGCCTAAACTTAAATAATTGATCTTCAGTCATATGTGCCTAAACTTCATCTATTCGAAATTTTAGACATTGTCTCTGAAGTTGTACTTTGTCAAAACTAACTTTAGATATCATATATCTAAAGTTGTCTCGAAATAATACACATGCAAATTATTTTTCGAAAAATGAGCACAAATTAAATGGCGACATCAACATTGAGTATCCATGGACTTCAACCTTTTCTGGGGTTGTTTTTCACCTCTGAAAGTTTGTCAAATATGTGTTTAAACTTACAATGACTTACAGTTTAATTAGTTGGTGTTTCATTCTAACTGAATAACTGTTAGTATGCGTGTTCAAAAAAAATCATTAAACCAGAAAATTGAATTAAACTAGAAAAACGATAAAATGCAGAAACTGAATATATCAGAGATCACAGAATTCACTGTGACCTTAAGGAATTTAATCCCCTCACTGTACTCGAGGTTATGGATTACTTGCTCCCAAGATAAAATGGATATACATGTTGATGGCGTAGCGGTACCTCAAACTCCACCAACTTCATCGAACGCAAATTCGGCAATAAATCACACAAAGACTCGGGTTTTTTTTGTAAGAAAGTATGCAGAAGTCCTAAAATTCAATTAGAAAATGAGACTATTCCTCTGAATTTATAGAAAATGAAAGGGTGAGATTGAGAGTTGTAATCCAAAAGGTGCATTTTGGGTGCACTTCAAAAGGTACCTCTTCTCATTTCCCATTCACACTTAAAATCTCAACTATCCCCCACATGAATGGGGAATGACTATATGATGGAAATATGCATGAAAAACTGTGTGATTCGTAAGCAAGGATTAATTGCATCTGGATAAGTAGATTTCCCTATGAAATTTTCGGAGTGAAAATATGTCGGATATACTCAGTCAATCGGTAGATTTATATCGGAAACTTATTTATTGGAAACTCATTTGGTTGGTTTCCCTATGAACTTTCCTCACCAGGAATATCTTCCTTGGTTTCTTCCTGAGTTCATTTAGATCATTCACTATACGACTTACATTCCCTTTTATACGAATATATGTTTCAAAGAAGCCAACATTAACTGATTCAATTATCGTATCCACATGAATGTCGGAATATTCTGATTAGTAAAGCAGAAATCGATATCTTTTATTATTGGTGGCATATCCCATGAAAACACAATAAAAAAAATTCGGTCCTACTTTACTGTTTAGGGTATAGGAAATTTCACTTTCGTCAAACACCCTCACATTTTGAAGTAATTCAATGTTGGCGTTCTTCCTTTTCATAGAATAGATTGTATTTTACTATGCGACACTCAATTGAGTATGCGGCTAGCTGTAAGGATAACTTCCCCTACAAGTTCCGGAGTTAACAAAAATATATGTATATTTGTATTGATCCAAAATATATACATATTATTTTCATGATCTCAAGAATAATTTTCAAGTACTAATGTAAGCCTAATTCATGTCTTACCACCTTGAGAACAATTCTCCACATATTTTAATTTGGTTGCTCTACATTTTCAGCATTCTCCAGTAATGACGAAGTTTTTATATCTTCAAACCGAATAAACATTAATGAGAACTAGTGAATATTTTATATCATCAAAAACCAACAAAAGTTACTAACTCGGTAACGTTTTTATATTTTTTAAAACGAGTAGTAACTTGGAGTAGAAAATCATGTAGATTTTAATCTCCAAACAACGATGTAGAAAACCACAAAAATTTTAGCCTCCAAAAAGAGTATTTTTTCAGGTGAATTAACTCTCAATGGATTCGCTTTCAATTGCCGTTGCAATTGATACAGACGAAGAAAGAAAAATAGGCCACTGCTTTCGATACACTGTTAAGTCGGCCAAATTTTATTTTTATATATTCAAACCGAATTCAAAAACACATATATTTACTCAGTGAAGTTTTTATATATTCAAACTGAGTAGAAAATCACGAAAACTTTAATCTCAAATTAACCGACTTCATAATTTGAACACCTTGGCTACCTTCGATTAATGGCATATCCAAAAGTAACAGGTTGGTTCTCTAATTGACACCCAACCTCGGCCATAAAAAGATTTTCCATTTAGGAAAAAAAACGTTTAATATGAAACCATAACCAATTTCAGAAAAGATCGTTCGTGACTTTGCTGGAAAGTATGTAAGGAAAATCATTCGCTGTTAGTTCTCCACAAATTAAAAACCTTAATCTTTTCCTTGCAAAAATATTATGCACTGTGCATATTGAACAGAAATTTGACAATGGTCATAATGACTACTATGACAAATCCTTTCCAGTGATGATGCCCATAATCACAACGTTCTAGAGTTCTCTTTGTACCAGATTTCTGCATCATATTTTCACATTTTCCAGCGTTAATATCAAGATAAATTATTTATAAACTTAATTAGAACGCAATTCATCATCATCACAAGTGGATCATCTACCTTAACATTTATGATAACAAATTTCACATCCTGATTTTTCAGTACTTTTCCTTCATCCACCGTTTTGAGATTTGATTATGTAAATGCCACCAACTCTGAAAATTTGTAGAAGAACCGAGAATTTATGTGTGATTGACCATCAAAATTGCAAGATGTATTCTTTTTCCAGATCATCAAACCAATGCATTCTCTTGAATTTTGAATTTGTATCCAAAAGTGAAAAGACCTTTTACTGTTACGGTGAAGGAATGTGATTGTTCGACTTATTATGTCTTTTTTCCCAACCGACATCACAAAATAATTATCTTTTGACATTCAGTCAGTATTCTTTCAGAAAGCACATGTAGAGATTCCAGTAAGCATTGAGATGTCTTCAATACTAGGTTATATCTTACATGGAGAGGGAAAAAAATTCTTTTCAAAGGAAGAAAAAAGGTTCTTTTGATTTACTCCATACACGGACAAAGAAAAGAAACAAGTTCTATAATCTGCAACTTCTGTATTTCCCTCAATCATCACAATATTAATAACACCTTAATTTTTCTTACAAACACACGGTTTATATTTCATTAAATTCCTTAAGATTGTTAGTATGCATGTTCAAAAAACCAGTAATCCAAAAAATCGAATTAAACTGGAAAAACGATAAAATGCAGAAACTGAATATATCAGAGACCAAAGAATTTACTGTGTGTCCTTAAGGAATTTAATCCCCGCACTGTACCCGAGGTTATTCATTACTCCGGGATAAAACGGATATACATGTTGATGGCGTAGCAGTACCTCAAACTCCACCAACTTTGTCGAACGCAAATTCGGCAACAAATCACACAAAAACTCGATTTTTTTTGTTTGTAAGAAAGTATGCACAAATTCTAAATTCAATTAAAATTTGTTTGTAAGAAAGTATGCACAAATTCTAAATCCAATTAAAATTTGTTTGTAAGAAAGTATGCAGAAATTCTAAATTCAATTAAAAAATGAGGTTATTCCTCTAAATTTATAAACAGTGAAAGAATGAGATTGAGAATTGTAATCCAATAGGTGCCTTTTGGATTTACTCCAAAAAGATTCCTCTTCTTATTTCCCATTCACACTTAAAATCCCAACAAGAAACATTAACTTATTGTTGCATTTCTTTCTTTATTTCGCAGTCTATGTCCAATTGCCGTACCTTGAATTTGCAAAAATGAACGCACTAGCGTTATTTATGAAATTTTCCCATAGAACATTGCACTTTAACTTTTTTATTCTTGTCAGTTTTGAAGTGGGTGTCTAATAGTTTTGGACTGAAATTAAAGTTGTCCACCTAGTACGTAGCCCATGTTTGGATATCAACCCATATTGGGCAAACCAAGTCGGGACCGGAGTTATAGCCCAACTTCAGTTCCAGCCCAAGCTCTGAGTGATCTGAACCTAGATTAGGGGTTAAATGGGCTGCTTAATCCAGCTTCAGATCACTCGAATTTGGGCTGGGATCGGTCTTGGGTTAATCCATCAACCTCAACATCAAAATCTGAAGAAACTGCATGTTTCCGCCCTCAAATGGTCTTTAATTTTTGGAACAAATTGCACGGTTTGGCCTTCCAATGGGCTGGTTTGCCCTTCAAATGGACTGATTTTTAATTTTTGTCTTTTAAAATCGAACTTATAGCGGGGCATAAGTTCTTAAAAAAAATAATTGTGGGGATTCCCCTCAAATGCATTGGTCTTTAATTTTTGTCCTTCATATATGCGGTCTTTAATTTTTCCCCTTGCTATTTATTTTATAAAAATATTTAGGTCTACTTCGCAAAACAGTCTCTATAATATTTTTTCTTCAAAAACTGAATTTTTCCCTCGTGCGGCATAAATTATGTGAAAATTAACTTATGTGGCATAGTTGTATAGTAATTTTTTAAATTATGTTGAGTGTTGGAAATTATGCCTTATCCGGCATAGTTTGTGTGGATGTTATGATACATAAGTTGAAATTGAACGCTAGTTATGCCCGCCGAAATATGAAATTATACCCTTTTTCATATTATGTTGAGTATTGATGGTTATGCCTTATCTGGAATATCTGTGAGTTCTGTATGATACATATGCCGAAGATAAACACTAATTATGCCGAGCGAAATTCTAATTATGTCGTGCCAAAAATAGTAAAGGATAAAAATTAAAGAACTCAAATTTGAAGGGAAAAAATTAAAGACCACCACAAAAATGGGGCATTTGTACGAATGATCCTCTTTAAAAACTGAAGTCGTGTCATGACATAACTTATGGGATATTATGATACGAAAAATGTGAACTTATGCCCTGCGATTTTTTTTTTGTTATAAGGGGCATAATTCAAGACAAGGGAAAAAGTGTAAATGGCCCTAATTTTTATCCTTCAAAATAAGAGTGTGCAGAAACTAGTTTAACCGATAAATCAAATCAATAAAAACGGTAATGGTTTATCGATATCGGGTTATTGGGTCATCGAGTTATAAACGATTGTATAAACTTTTTTATTGGGTTACTAGTTCGGTTTTCAGTTTTAAGAATTTATTTAATGGTTAAATCGATATCCCAATAATCCTATATTAAAATTATTTTTATCCCTAATTATATAATCGTGACTTTATATTTTAATTCTTGAATACAAATCCTATTTCTAAATTCTTACTGCATGCAAGCTTATTCTCTCAAATCTCAATGCGCTTATCATTTGTTCTTTCACTGTTTAGAATGCATTAAATAATTTGAAAGCTCATTATCATTTGATGATTTGCTGCTCGATTGATATAGTACATTTTATAATTTTTTTCTTTTTATTTGTGTAGACTTTTATGCATGAAGGCAGTGTATATTTAAACAAATGAAAACAAGAGAAAGCAAAAAAAATTAGCGGAGCATTTTCTTAATGGTTAAACCGAAAACCGAACCGTTAAGGACCAAAATCGATAAACCAAAAATCGATAACGTATATCTTATCGGTTTGGTTATTGGTTTAGCTTATTTACAAATCGAACCAAACCGATAATACACAAAACTGAACCGAACCGACCGATAAGCACCCCTACTTCAAATGGGCAGGTCATTAATTTTTTCCCTATAAGAATCGAAATTATGTTTAGCAGGGCATAAGTTCTTTAAGCGCAAAAATCACGTGTCGCATAACTTGTAAGATATTATGATGCGAAAATATAAATTTATGTCCCATAAAAAAGTTGTTTATTATGAGGGGCAAAAATTAAAGACCAGCACAAATAGGGGCATAGGTAACAATGACCCTGAAAATCTCCCTTCTTCATCCATATTAATTCGGGGAACATGGATGGTAGGAGTGCCAAAATTAGCCCATGAAAATATGACATGTCCAACCCGTTCAAATCAGCCCATTTTGACGCACTTAATCCAGCACAACTAAAAGCTGGGTTGTTATGTAGCTCAAATTAACTCATAAAAAAACTTGTAAAAGTATTATTAAAAAGATATAATTTTTGTTAGATATATGTTATATATATCCATTATAAATATTTTCTTATTAGGTACTTAAAAGAATTATAAAGAACACATGAAGAAGTTAAAACTTGGTGCCTCTTTGGCCATGGATAGTTTTTACTTTTTTTCAAAATTTTATTCCGAAAAACTATTTGAACATAGAATTGTTACAATTTTCCGGAATTAAACTTAAAGTAGAATTCCAAAATTTTCTAGAATTTGAAAAACTCTAAAAAGTTGTTTTCAATTTTTTCACTCCAAATCTGAAAGAAACAATCCCCTTATTATTTTCATTAATGAATTAGTATATATACAATTTACAATTTCCATAATATGAAAAATCTTATTCCTATTCTACTCTCAAAACCCTATTCTATTTGTACAAGAATTCTACAATTATGGTAAGTGTACAATGCTAATTATATACAAATAATATGTTACCAAAATAGAGATATACATGGCTGTATTGGATACAGTGTATATTTTCACACCCCCGCAGTCATAGCGGACGATCTTCATACGCTAAGACTGTCCCTAAAATCATCAAATAGAACCGAGGGAAGACCCTTCGTAAAGATGTCTGCAATTTGATACCTGGAAGGGACATGTCAGACGCGTACTTGTCCACGAGCTACCTTTTCGCGAACAAAATGGATATCCATATCGATGTTTTATAGTGCGCTGATGTTGAACTGGATTACCAGAAAGATAGACGACATTAATATTATCACAATAACCAAGGTAGCTTTCTGAATGGAACAAAGAAATTCTAAGAGAACATTACGTAACCAACATGATTCAGATACCACATTGGCGACCCCTCGATACTCGGCCTCTGCATTAGAGTGTGAAAATGTAGACTGTCGCTTTGCATACAAAATTTCATAGAAATTCAGAAACAACTCCAATTTGTAGACATGTCCAAACACAACTCCCATTTTTAAATACCATTTTCAATTTGAAAACAAATGCGTGCTACTTTTTTTTTCCAGATCTCACAATTATTATGTCCAATCCCCACCCCCCCACCCAAGTAAGAATTGAATAATCCGCCCTGATCATTGAAGCACATCCTGCGATTTACTGGTAGTAGTGCTGAGTGACCGAGACTACTATCTTCAGGAATAATTTGGCGTAAGTCGGGAAGCTAAATATAAAAAAAAAATTGAATAACCCGCTTGTTAGCCCATTTTAATTTAAATAATTTTAACCCATCCAAATTCACTTCAATCCGTAAATTTGAGACGAACAGTTGGATAGAAAAGTTCTTCAGATTATTGGCAAAAGGTAGTTGCTTTTACTCAGTCAGAGAACTAAGATTCCTCCGAGTAGAGAACAACCTATCAGAATGCATTATTAGTACAAGCTGCATGCTGGATCTTTTATATATTAGTAATTAAATTTATTAAAGGGTAAGTAGAGAAATTATGAAGATTCCTTTTAGCTAAGATCGATCATGTACATTCATGTAGTAACATGCAATTGAAGGTCAACTATTAATTCTTTACACCTCTCTTTGCCTACATTACGAAATCCTTCTTGTTGAGAAGGAAATGTATATATATTTAGATATGAATATGATAATGGCATGCAATAAGTTTAATTAAAGTCAACTCTGTTACTCCACTATATTCATATCATGAAGTATTTCATCATTGGCCAACTAGTTCAAAGCCAGCTCTTGCATGAAAAGTTTCAAATCATGCATGGTACTTCATATCTACTAATTATTACTATAAATAACCAATCTTTGTCACGTACCAAGACCATCAAATCCAGAAAAAACAAACTACTTTAATTTGTGTCTCACCATTTCCAACAATGGCTTTCCCAAAGCTAATTTTCCAGTTGATGCTTGTAATTCTTCTTGCATTTGACCTTTGTAATGCACAAGGATTGAAACTTGGTTACTATGGGAAAACATGCCCAGGAGCTGAAGCTATTGTGAAAAAGACTACTGCACATTACATCTCTAGAGCACCAACTCTAGCTGCTCCTTTGCTTAGGATGCATTTCCATGATTGCTTTGTTAGGGTAATATATGCTTTATTTATTTCTCATTTCTATCTTCATATCCTATTAAGAATTATGAATGATACTATGCTTTAACATTTCCAAGTTCTTTATTACTTCCAGTCCCGATTTATGTGATACTATTTGATTGAACACATACTTTAAGAAAAAAAAGAAGGTTTATGACATTTATGGTCTAAAACAAGCCTCAAATATTTGTGTGACTATAAATCATCTCCTTAAAGATAAAATAAAAACTGTAAATTTAAATTCTTTCTGAATATCATATGATATCTGTTTTTGGATAGATTAAAAAGTAAAGTGTGTCACATAAATTAAGGGAATACTTACTACCTAGGATATAAGTTATACACTGACAGTTGTAATGATATTTTACACGATCAGTAAATTTTAACTTGTGATGATAACAGGTCAATTATGATTTTATCAGATTACGGGTTAAAGTTTATCATATAGATTTTCTTGTAATTACCCACCTGATCATTTAAATATAAAGTGCATATATAACTTAAACTCTTATTAATATTAATCATTATTCCTTTTCTAAAAAAGGTTCTTATAAAAATGTTTGTGCAGGGATGTGATGGATCAGTATTGCTAAACTCAACCAAGAACAATCAAGCAGAGAGAGATGCCATTCCAAATCAATCTCTCAGAGGATTCCAAGTGATTGATGCTGCAAAATCTGAATTAGAACACAAGTGTCCTGGTGTGGTTTCTTGTGCAGATATTCTAGCCTTAGTTGCTCGGGATGCAGTATCTTTGGTAAGAGAATAATTACTATGTAAATAATTAAGAGGAAAATCATTACTTATTAAGTTTAAATAATTTATTTATATGATTTGTTTTACAGATCAAAGGACCATATTGGAAAGTTCCTTTGGGAAGAAGGGACGGAAGAGTGTCTAACATGTTGGAAGGCCTCATCAATTTACCAGCTCCTTTTGCAAATATTACTTCCCTTAAAGTTCAGTTTGCCTCTCTAGGTCTGAATGCAAAAGACCTTGTGGTTCTATCAGGTAATATTATATATATATACAAACTTACTCTATACACTCATTTTTGGTAGGTTTTGCTAGACTTAATTTAAAGCAACTTCAGAACTCATAAATAGTTTACATGGACAAATATTTAATCAATCTTAGTTGCTTGGTATTCTTTTTTTTCTTCTATTCTTTACTACAAGAAAGTGGCACATTTTTATACCAATAAAGCACTTCACTGTATACATTATATTTTACCCATTTGACATACGTATATAGGAATTTTAGGGGTGTCAAACTAAATGCACATGCTACACTTAATTTGATCAGATCAAAATAAGATAAATTAATAAATGAATATGTTATTAACCAGCTCAAATTATTATAACCCTGGGTGAAATAGTTATATACTCAGCCTGACTCGGTGATAGCTGTCATATTTTCATGAGCTAATTTTACAACTATCTAAATATATTTACATCAGTTTGTTGTGGAATGTATAATTAGATATGAAATTCTCTTTCTTTATTAAACTCCGTATTCAATCTAACCGAGGATAACCAATTTATCTGTTGTTCAGGAGGGCATACCATTGGGAATGCTCATTGCTTAACCTTTACAAACCGGTTATACAACTTCACAGGCAACGGTGACACTGACCCAACAATGGATCCTAACTACATTGCCCGTTTAAAGAGCAAATGCACCTCAGTTAACGACGTGACAACCATTGTTGAGATGGATCCAGGAAGTTTCACGACATTTGATGGAAGTTATTACTCTTACGTAGCCAAAAGGAGGGGGCTTTTTCAATCTGATGCTGCCCTTCTTGATGACAAAGAGACTAAAGCTTATGTCAAATTTCAAGCTATGTCACATGGATCGACATTTTTCAAAGATTTTGCTGAATCGATGGAGAAAATGGGCAAGATTGGAGTCTTGACCGGTAAAGCTGGTGAAATTAGGAAACGTTGTGCTTTTGTAAATTAAATTAATTTAACTATGGGCAATTAGCTCTTCATGTTTTTGTTTTATCTTTTTGCTTTGCCTTCTTGTTTTTATTTTAGTTATTTGGTCTACCTTCATAGCTGTTCTTTTCTTTTGATTATTTATATGCTCTCTTATTAGAAATAATGGTTGTGGTTGACTTATTAATTGTAATGCAATATTATAGTTTTTATTATTCCAAATATAAAATTCATTGATATTGTTCATAATATTCCTTTTGTTTCAAATTTATGTAATGGTAATTGACTGGACTGTATATATTATTATTAATCAATAAAAAATCAATACACCTGCAAAACACCTGACTTCACAACAACCTTAAAGGAAAGGTGTTGTGAGTATTAGGCCGGCCTCCAACAAGCAACTAACTACACAAAGAATCCGTACCAATCTACTAAACATTTGGGACTTCTTAGACAACGTAGTTGTTGTGAAGTCAGGTCGGCCTCCAACAAGCAACTAACTACACAAAGAATCCGTACCAATCTACTAAACATTTGGGACTTCTTAGACAACGTAGTTAAGTCTAATCTCTCTCTACAGACTCTTCTTTAGTCTGTATCACTACCATGTCAGTATTTACAGTAACTCCCCTAAACAATTTTCATTTTCTAGCTCTCCAAATATGATATATCATTGCACTCCATAATACTTCCTATTAGCATTAACTCTTTCCACATTGCTTTTGTCCCATCTCATGTAATAGACCCTATATAAAGGGCTTTACTTGCTTTTCTTTTACTTGCACTTTTAGCTCTCAAGAATAGTATTATTTTATTATCTTGTTATTGCATTGTAAGAATTCATGTTATGAATAAAAGACTTTCATGAATTCTATCATGGTATCAGAGCCAAGAGCGCAAGTTAATATTTTTAGCTCGATCGTGGATCCAACTCCGCGGTGAGTTAGTTGGGGGTTCGCATGCAGCACGCCCCTGGTATCAGTTAAAAAAAATTGGCTTGTTCTTGGCTTGTTTTGTAAGCTCGTGCTCGTTTTGGCTTGTTTTGGCTGCTCGTGCTCGTTCTGATCTTGGCTTCCACATCTGGGTTTCATCTTCTTGGCTTCCGCATCTGATTGGTGAGATTTGCCCTTTATTATTTTGTTGCTTGTTATTTGGGATTGCTGCTTGTTAATTGGGATTTTTCTGTTTAAAATTCATAATGGCTGGAGGTGATGATTCTTTGCAAACTATTGGTGTTCAGTTAGATGGAAAAAATTATTCCTATTGGAGCTATGTCAGGGTAAATTTTCTGAAGGGAAAGGGGCTTTAGGATTATATGTCTGGAAAAACCAAATGCCCTAAAATTGGAGATGAAAATTTTGATGAATTATTTAGGACTTGGGAGACCAATAATTCAAAGATTATTACTTGGATTAATAACTCTGTTGAATAAAGAATTGGTGTTCAATTGGCTAAGTTCAAAACTGCTAAAGAGATTTGGGATTATCTGTCAAGATCGTTTGTGCAGAATAATTTTGTTGTTAAATATCAGTTACAATATGAAATTCGTGCACTAGTACAAAATGACTTGGGCATTCAAGATTATTTCTGTGAAATGACCACTTTGTGGGATCAATTAGCTATGACAGAATCTACTGAATTGCAAGCATGTGGTGCTTATATTAAATGCAGAGATGAAGATCGTTTTGTTCAGCTATTGATGGGTCTTCGGTCAGAATTTGAGAATTGTCGTTCAGGCTTGTTGCACCGCAAACCTTACCATCTGTTGAAGATGTGGTAAATGAACTTATGGCTGAATAAACATGTTTGAAGACTCTAAAAGGGGTACATAAGGCTTCTACTTTCGTACTGGCAGCTCCTTCATCTGCACCGGTCCTTGCATCCCCTACACACCAGTATAGAACATCTATTATGGGTAATTGTAATTATTGCAAGAAATCAGGACACTGGAAGAATCAATGTCCTAAGCTACGAAAGACGTCAGGTTCTAAGCCTTTACATTCGGGACAAGGACAGAAGCCTTCTCAACAGAAGCCATATTGTGGGGGTCAATTCCAGAATTCGTATCCACCGACTAAGGCTGCCTTTGTGCCCTCTATTGATCACCCAGCTTCAGGAGCCTCTGTGAGTCATAGTACTGATTCTGTAGCTGACCAATTTCAAAAATTCCTCGCCTTCCAACAGTTTCAAGAGAATTCTCAATCTTATGCTCTAACTGTTCCTTGTGACTCATCACCATATATTAGTTCAGGTATCGTTTCGTCTTCTTGGATCTTGGACTCTGGAGCTGGAAATCGTATGTCTCCTAATTCTTCCGTCTTTGTATCTATGTCTTCTGACCCCCCCTTCCACTTCTGTTATGACTGCTGATGGCACACCTATGCCATTGACAGGCATTGGCACCATTCATACATCCACTATATCATTACCTGATGTTTATTGCATTCCAAAATTACATATGAATCTTGCTTCTGCTGGTCAAATATGTGACTCTTGATGTTTTATTGGACTCTTCCCTAATTCTTGTTATGTGCAGGATCTAAAATCCAAGAGAGTGATTGGGACAGGGCGTAGAAAGGGGAGAGGTCTCTATGTTTTGGATGAGCTGCATCTTCCTACTCATGCAGCAATTATGCTTGTTAATCTATCTTCTTTTCATTTAACACCTTCCTCTTTGAAGTTTTATTTGTAGCACTCTAGACTTGGTCATGTATCAGGTTCTCGCCTGCGTTTTATGTGTAATACTGGTGTTCTTGGTGATTTTTAATCCGATGATATTTCTGATTGTAGTGGATGTAAACTTGGAAAATTTTCTGCTTTGCCTTTTAATCTTAGTACTTCTACTTCTTCTGCACCATTTGATCTAGTTCATTCAGATGTTTGGGGCCCAGCACCTATCCCTACTAAGGGAGGCTCCAGATATTATATTTCCTTTATTGATGATTATACTCGTCATTGTTGGGTTTATTTGTTGAAAAGACGCTCTGATTTTGTTCATACTTATGCTGAGTTTCAAGCCTATGTGAAAACTCAACATTCTGCCATTATTAAATGCCTTCGGGATGATTTAGGAGGTGAATATACTAGTAAGGATCTTTCTGGTATTTTCAAAGCTGATGGTACAATAGATCAGTCTTCTTGTACTGATACACCACAACAAAATAGGGTAGCCGAGAGAAAACATAGGCATATTGTTGAGACAGCTAGATCCATGCTTTTGTCCGCTAGTGTACCTAGTGAATGTTGGGGAGAAGTTGTCCTTACATCTGTTTATCTTATTAATAGGATCCCTACCTCTCATAATTTTGGGATTTCTCCGTATGCAAGACTATTTGGTCACACCCCACTATATTCCCATTTGAGAGTTTTTGGTTCTACATGTTTTATTTTACGTCCACATGCAGAGCGTACTAAGTTATCTTCTCGTGTCACCATTTGTGTTTTTCTTGGATATGGGGTTGGACAGAAAGGTTATCGTTGTCATGATCCAGTTTTTGGAAAATTGTTTGTGTCTCGTAATGTTTTCTTTATTGAGCATGTTCATTTCTTTTCCATCCCACCTACCTCACATAGCATGACAAAATCTGACCTTATTGATATTGATCCCTTTGATGTTGATTTCCCAATCTAATTCTACATCTATATCATCTGTTCCTTCTCAGTCTTCTGGCAGGTCCCATGATATTGATACTCAACCCCCTCCTACACCTATTTTAGAACTTCTTGTGGTTGCAGATCCAGATCCACCCCGCTATCCTAAACGCACTCTGTTATCTATTAGGTATCCGATTTTGATTATTCTTGCTATGCTCTATCATTCGCTTCCTTTCTAGTTTCTATTAATTCTCCCTGTGAGCCTACTTCCTACTCTGAGGTAGCTCGTGATCCTCTTTGGCAAGATGCTATGAATGAGGAACTGGCTGCTTTGAACAAAACTGGTACTTGGGATTTGGTTTCTCTACCGACTGGTAAGAAAACTATTGGTTCTCGATGGGTGTACAAGATTAAGACAAAGTCTGATGGTTCTATTGAGCGATATAAAGCTCATTTGGTTGCAAAGGGTTTTTCTCAAGAATATGGTATGGATTATGAAGAGACTTTTGCACCTGTTGCAAATATGACATCTGTCCGGGTTCTTATTGTAGTGGCCTCTGTTCGTCATTGGCATATTTCACAAATGGATGTTAAAAATGCTTTTTTGAATGGGGATCTTCAAGAAGAAGTCTACATGGTCCCTCCAACTGGTGTTTCACATAGTCCAGGACAAGTGTGCAGGCTTAAGAAAGCTCTGTATGGTCTCAAACAAGCTCCAAGAGCTTGGTTCGACAAGTTCTCCATTGTAGTATCATCTCTTGGGTTTATTTTCAGCTTTCATTATTCGGCGTTATTTGTTAAATCATCCCCTGTAGGTTGTGTTTTTCTTTTATTGTATGTTGATGACATAATCATTACAAGTGATGATATTGATGGTATTGCAAACCTAAAATATACTTTATCTCACCGTTTTGAGATGAAAGATTTAGGTCATCTACGTTACTTTTTAGGCATTAAGGTAGCTTATTCTGAGAAGGGATATCTTATCTCTCAGTCTAAGTACACTACAGATATTCTTGAGCGGGCCTGTCTCACAGATACTCGTATAGTTGACTCTCCTCTTGAGGTTAATGTTCAATATACACCTACTGACGGGGATCCTCTTCCTGATCCCACTTTATATCGTTCAGTTGTAAGGAGTCTGGTGTACCTCACCATTACTCGCCCTGACATTGAATATGTTGTTCACATTGTCAGTCAGTTTGTTTGCTCTCCTACATCTGTACATTGGGCTGCAGTTATGCGTATTATTCGCTATCTTCGAGGAATGATTTATCAGAGTCTCTTATTTCCATTGACCTCATCCTTGGAGCTTCGTGCATTTTCTGATGCAGATTGGGCTGGTGACCTAACTGATCGGAAATCAACTACTGGTTATTGTGTATTTTTAGGAGATTCACTCATCTCATGTAAAAGTAAGAAACAAGATGTGGTTTCTCGCTCTTCAACTGAGGCAGAGTATCGTGCTATGACTTCTACTACGTGTGAGATTGTATGGTTACGTCGGTTATTGGTTGATATGGGTGTCTCTCTTTCTTCACCAACACCGATGTACTGTGATAATAAGAGTTCTATTCAGATTGCGCACAACACAGTCTTTCATGAACGTACCAAGCATATTGAGATTGATTGTCATATTATTCGATATCATCTTCAGCAGCGCACTCTATCTTTGCTATTTGTCTCATCTTCGATGCAACTTACAGATTTCTTCATAAAGGCGCATACCTTAAAGCGTCACCGGTTCTTTCTTGGCAAACTCTCGATGCTTCTGTCTACACCATCGCGAGTTTGAGAGGAGATATTAGCATTAACTCTTTCCCACATTAGAAAAACATATTTGTATCTCATGTGATAGACCCTATATAAAGGGCTTTACTTTCTTTTCTTTTACTTGCACTTTTAGCTCTCAAGAATAATATTATTTTATTATCTTGTTATTTCTTTGTAAGAATTCATGTTATGAATAAAAGACTTTCATGAATTCTATCACTTCCATCACTTCTATCTGAAATAGCTTCCAATGCTTCCTTCAAAGACTTGATTATATTCCACCAATTGGAATTTGAATGCTAGCCCAGTGTACTAAGGCAGTTCTGATCAATCTTTTCCAAGCACATTCAGCAAATAGATGCAGAAAAGTTTTTCTTTGTGGGCATCCTACCTTGCATGGCTAGCCAAGCAATAAATTTATGCTAAGGTTGTGAGATAATACTCCAAATCAACTCATCAAAGTCATAAATATTATGTAGCTATAAATTATCTCATTAAGGTAAAATAAAAAATTTAAAGTTAAATATTGAGAAGTCCTTAGTCATATAAATTTATGCTAAGGATGTGAGATAATACTCCAAATCAACTCATCAAAGTCATAAATATTATGTAGCTATAAATTATCTCATTAAGGTAAAATAAAAAATTTAAAGTTAAATATTGAGAAGTCCTTAGTCATAAATATTTATGCAGCTATAGATTATCTCATTAAGGGTAAAATGAGAAAGTTTAAACTTTATAAGTATTAGATAAGAAAATTTTAAGTGGCTTCCTCTCAAGGTGGTTGCTACAAAAAAGCTGCATGCAGTGATTGCACAAGTCAAGGGAGCATCTCCTACATGGATAACGTTGGTCGCTGTGAAATATCTGGTAGAACATCAAATATGGTGGCAGGTGAAGAGAGGAGACTCTAGCTTTTGGGACAATTAGACTACATTAGGGGAACTACATCACATTGTACCAAATTTAGACAATGAGGAGAAAATATAGGTGAGTAATTTTGCAAATACATATGGACGGAACAGTTAAGTACTCAAGACAGTATGTGTTAGAAGACATTGTGAAACATATTTTACAGAACATACCACTTCCTGAGCCCAATGCAGAACTTGATAGAAGATGGTGGCTATTAGAGACGATTGAATTTTTTTCTATCAAAAGTGTTTGGGAGTATGTGAGGCATAAGGAGGAGAAAAAAGAGATATATAGCGTAATGTGGAGGAAGCATTTACCATTTAAGTTCACCTTTCTGTTATGGATAGCTTGGAAGTTCAGACTTTCAGCGGATCATGAGGTGCTAAGGAGAAGAGGAGTGTGCTTACCATCTAAATGTTGGTGTTGCATTTCCCCTCAGTGGGAGACCTTATCACACATTTTTTAAACCTCTCCTACAACCTCAAAACTATTAGCGAATATTCTCCGAATATTCACAATATATTTTGTAATTATGATAGATGTATATTTAATGTAACTTAGGATTCTTATTGTATTAGGAATCAACCATTTAAGGTAAGTTAGGATTCTTACTGTATTAGGAATCAACCTCTGTACAACTATATATATTGTGAATAATGAAAGGAATCCCTAAGGGAATTATTCTATCTTTCATGGTATCAAGAGACTAAACCTAATCCCTACTCTCCTCTCTCTCAAAACAGCCCGCTGACACCACCCCCCCCCCCGAGTTTCCCTTCGATCGACGGCAAGACCAACAACCACCATGTCTTCCCCCACAAATTTCGGTTCCTCCACTGACACTTTTGACAACTCATCTCAACGATCATCGTCTTCTTTTCACCCGGCTTTTGTCGTTACAAACATCAAGAACTCTATCCCTATAATTCTTGATTAAGAAGACTGTCAATAATCCATGTGGACAGAACTGTTCTATATTCATACATGTGCGTACAACGTGCTCGCCCATATTGATGACTCTGTTCCTTGTCCCACCGAGATTGCTGAATCAACATGGCGTCGCCTTGATGCCATTGTCAAACAGTGGATATACGACACCATCTCAAAAGACTTGTTGTGTACTATCATGAAAATAGGTGCCACAACACGTGACCTTTGGGTACAGTTGGAAGAAATCTTTCAGGAAAACAAAATACCCGAGCTGTGTATTTGGAAGAACAATTCAATAATACGCGCCTCGAGAATTTTAACAACATGTCTGAATATTGCAAACAACTGAAACTCATAGCCGTCCAACTTTCCAACGTCGGGACATCTGTTTCTGAAACCAAGATGGTACTTCAATTAGTTGCTGGTCTACCGAAAGGTGAATACGATACACTTGCAACGATGATTCAACAGGCCGACCCACTATCTAGTTTCACCAAGGCACGTTCACAACTATTGTTGGAAGAAACCCGACGTGCTAAACAAGAGGAGCATAATAAAAAAGTGTTAGCCGTTGAAGAAATGGCATCACCGTTAACCAACACCATCACGCCACCACCGCAAGACCACCACCAACCGCAGTCCCGCGGCGGAGGTCGTGGCGGCAGAGGCCGCGGCAACAACAACAAAGGCAAAGGCCGCGGCAAGGGCCAACACAACCAGCAGCCAGGCCCAAATGCTGCATATTTCGAGTGGGCTGGACAGCAGCCAGTTTGGCCCAACCAGCAGAACTGGGCCTTGCCTGCATGCCCATACCCAACTGCAGGGGCCCGGCCGGCGAGCCTTGGTCGCTCGGCTCGTTGGGTTCGCCCTGACCAACATGTAGGCCCACCACCAGCAGCAGCAGGCCCACCTGTTCACTGTCCAGCAGCAACCGCAACCAGGCAGTCTGGCCCCCACTGATGTGGGCCAAGCTTACACCGTGAACCTTCAACAGCTCGACTAAATTTGGTACATGGACACTAGAGCCACATCTCACCGCACCCAGTCGTCCGGTAACTTATCTCAACTACTTCGGTTAACGTATCCTCAATTTATTACTGTCGGCAATAGTCATTGCATTCTAATTGAAGGTTACGGTAACACACACACCAAACATCCCCATCCACCTTTCTCCCTAAACCACGTCCTATACACCCTAACATCATTAAAAACTTAATCTCTGTTAGAAAATTCACTCGCAATAATTCTGTGTCTGTCGAATTTGACCCTTTTGGTTATCCTGTGAAGGAACTCAATACGGGAAAAATTCTTACGCGCTGCAATAGTATGGGAGACCTCTACCCATTCACTCAATCTTCCGCTGTCATACCGCAAGCACCTCTATCCCAACTTGCACCTAGGGGATTCAATCTTCCTAGGGTGCAGCATTCGGGCTGCTTCGCCTAGCTGCACGACGCTTGTATTGCTCTCCCACAACCCCGTTTTTAGGGCCTGTAGATACTAGTACAATGTCTCCTATTCATAGATCTGCGCCCGTCTTTATACTTTCGTGGGAATACAATTAGAGATGAAAAATTTCAAGAAACTTATTTTCTTCCAAGAAATAGATTAAGAATTTAGGTAAGGAATGAGAAATATGAAAATAAGAGCTTCCGTTAATCTAATCCAATTAGAATGCTTGGTACTTTGTAGTTGTACATAAGCAAAGTATTGAAAATCGTATTTACTCTTTGCAGCTATCCTCTCCCTCAACTTGACACAACAGACTCGGACACCCCGGAGACCTTGTTTTTACTTTTCTTAGGTCTACTAAGCGTATTCAATATAATAATGGGAAACTTGCCCAACACTGTTTTTCGTGCCCGCTCGACAAACATACTCGTCTTCCATTTATGTCATCCAACAATGTTACTTTTTCTCCTTTTGATATTGTTCATGCTGATTTGTGGACATCTCCGGTTATTAGCTCTTTGGGTCACAAATTTTATCTTGTATTTCTAGATGATTTTTCACAATTTGTTTGGATTTACCCCCTGAAATTCAAATCTGAAGTGTTTGCCAAATTCCTTGAATTTCAAAAATACATTAAAACACAGTTTGAAAAATCTATCAAATCTTTCCAATGTGATAATGGAGGTGAATTTAATAACTCGGCATTTCACAATTTCTGCTCTAAGCAAGGCATGGTTTTCCATTTTTCCTGTCCCTATACCTCCTCCCAAAATGGAAAGGCTGAACGAATTATACGTACCATCAATAACATGGTTCGCACCCTTCTGTTTCATGCCTGTCTTCCACCACCTTTTTGGGTCTATGCTGTTAAAATGGTAGAATCTCTCCTTAATATTTTACCCACTAGCACTCTCCAAAACAAGACCCCTACCGAAATACTATACCGTAGGTTCCCATCCTATGACCATCTCCGTATTTTCGGCTGCTTATGCTACCCCAACATAGCCTCCACTACACCTCACAAACTTGTCCTTCGCACCCTACCATGTGTCTTCCTTTGTCTCTCTCCCAATCATCGGGGCTACCTATGCTATGACATTGACACTTGTAAAATCATCGTCTCCCATCACATCACCTTTGACGAGACGACCTTTCCATTTTCCAATCTCAAAATATTTTAGACCACCGATTACACCTTTCTTGATGAACCGAGTCTATCTTTGGCTATCCAATCTCTGTACCACCGGCAGTCCGCTGTTCTGTTAGAACTTACAGCTCTGTCACCACCACTGCCCGGCAGCATCTCCGACCAACCTGATCCCTACTTTCGGTCAAACACCACACAAACACCCTTGCTGCCTTTAGACAAAAATTGTCTAGAACTGCAGAACCCTCAAACCTCTCCTAGTCCAGAACCCGTAAACCTGCAGCCTCCAAGTCCGGCAACACTGCTGCCTCCCAGTCCGTAAATAGCAGCCCTGCAACCTCTCAGTCCAGACCTCCCACTGCTGCCTACCCATCGCATGAAGACTCGTGCACAACACGGGATCTTCAAACCCAAGGTTCACTTCAACTTCTCCACAAAACCTTATCACCCATTACAAAAAATCCAAAAATAGCAAAACTGGACCCTAATTGGAATGCGGCCATGTGCGATGAGTTCAATGCTTTAACCAAGCAGAACACTTGGGATTTGGTACCTAGACTAGACGGTGTGAATGTTATCCGGTGTATGTTGCTATTTCATCACAAGTTCAGAGACAGTGGTGACTTGTAGCAGTATAAGGCAAGACTAGTTGCAAATGGCACTAATCAGTAGGAGGGTATTGATTGTGGTGAGACATTCAGTCCGGTTGTTAAACCGACCACTATTCAGACTGTTCTTAGTATTGCTATGGGCATGCATTGGCCGATTCATCAGCTTGATGTCAAGAATGCATTTCTTCATGGGGATTTGAAAGAAACTGTGTACATGAATCAGCCTCCTGACTTTGTTCATCCGGCTGTTCCGCAGTTTGTATGTCGTCTCAGGAAGTCATTGTATGGCTTGAAACAGGCACCCCACGCTTGGTATGATCGCTTTGCCAGGTATCTTCTTATGATCGGTTTTATATGTAGCATGTGTGATAACTCTCTCTTCACTTTTCATCGAGGTAGCAGCACTACTTATTTGCTATTATATGTTGATGACATTGTTCTTACCGCCTCCTCTAACGGTTTGAAGAATGAAATCATTGCTCTAATCAAAACTGAATTTGCTATGAACGACTTGGGCAAGCTGAGTTACTTTTTAGGGATATCAGTGACCAGATCTGCAGCTACCATGTTCCTGTGTCAGCGTAAGTATGCATAAAAGATAGTGTACAGGGTTAAGATGGCAAATTGTAAAATTATGCCAATTCCAGTTGACTCAAAATCCAAGCTTAGTGCCAATGACGGTGCGCCAGTTTCTGATCCCACTCTAAATCGGAGTCTTGTAGGTGCCCTTCAGTACCTTACATTCACTAGGCCTGATATTACATATGCCGTTCAGCATGTGGGTCAGTTTATGCACGACCCCCGAGAGTCTCATTTTGCCACCCTCAAACGTATTATCAGATACATTAAGGGCACACTAGACTTTGGTTTACATCTCTACCCTTCTGCCCCAACCAAGTTACTCGCCTACATGGATGCAGATTGGGCAGGATGCCCCGACACACGTCGCTCCACCTCAGGCTACTGTGTATTTTTTGGGGATAATCTTATCTCATGGTTTGCCAAGCGGCAGGCCACGCTATCCCGTTCGAGTGCTGAAGCAGAATATCATGGAGTTGCTAATGTCATTGCTGAGATCTATTGGCTCTGAAATCTTCTTTTGGAGCTCCAGTGTCCACTACGAAAGGCGTCTATAGTCTATTGTGACAATATATCTGCCATCTATATGTCTCATAATCCGGTCCAACATCAGCGGACTAAGCATATTGAGATGGATATCCACTTTGTGCGAGAGAAGGTTGCCCGTCGTCAGGTCAAAATATTACACGTGCCTTCCTCTTATCAGTATGCAGACATTTTCATAAAGGGACTACCGAGACAACTCTTCACCGACTTCCGATCCAACCTTAGCGTTTGGCCTCCTCCCGCTCCGTCTGAGGGGGAGTATTAGTGAATATTCTTCGAATATTCACTGTATATTTTGTAATTATGATAGATGTATATTTAAGGTAACTTAGGATTCTTATTGTATTAGGAATCAACCATTTAAGGTAAGTTAGGATTCTTACTATATTAGGAATCAACCTCTGTACAACTATATATATTGTGAATAATGAAAGGAATCCCTAAGGAAAATTATTCTATCTTTCAAAAACTATGGAGAATGTTTGCTAATTTTGCAAGTATACATCTAGTAGACAACAATTATCACAAACAATTATCAGCTGGTGGAAAACTGCTTGCATGCCAATAATAAAACCAATAATTTATGCAATCCTTGCAATAATGTTGTGGACCTTGTGAAAGAGAAGAAACACCATCAAACATGAAGGAAAGATGGGATATAACAGTCTAGTGCACCAATTTAACAAGAGTATGTGGCAGCTGGTGCAAACCTGTTATCCAAAACTGACTCAAATTCCATCAAATTTGCCAACAATAATCACTTATGCGGAAGGATACAAGCTAAAACTGAACTACAAACTCATCAACTGGAAACCACCTCCTCATGAGTTGATTAATGCAATACAGATGATGCAAGCAAATAAATTAAGGTAAAAGTTCATTTAGTTATTGCTTGAGGAATCATCCGGGCAATCTGATATATGCTCAAGGAAGGAAAGTACGTAAAACTACCAATATTGAAGCTGAAGTTGTAGCAATCAAGGATGGAATCTATCATTTTGTTACAGAAGGACACCTGCAAGTTCGTAGAGACAGATTCTTTAGTAACAAAATTGTGAGATTGGAATAATTTCTCTTGGAGATTCCTTTCATTAATCACAATATATATAGTTGTACAGAGGTTGATTCCTAATACAATAAGAATCCTAACTTACCATAAATGGTTGATTCCTAATACAATAAGAATCCTAAGTTACCTTAAATTTTAGAGAATATTCGCTAATACTCCCCCTCAGTCGGAGCGGGAGGAGGCCGAACGCTAAGGCTGAATTTGAAGTCGGTGAAGAGATATCTCGGTAGTCCCTTTGTGAAAATATCTGCATACTGATAGGAGGAAGGCACGTGTAATATTTTGACCTGACCAAGGGCAACCTTCTCTCGTACAAAGTGAATATACATCTCAATATGCTTAGTCCGCTGATGTTGGACCAGATTGTGAGACATATAGATGGCAGATATAATGTCACAATAGACTATAGACGCCTTTCGCAGTGGAAACTAGAGCTCCAAAAGAAGATTTCGATACCAACAGATCTCAGCAATGACATTAGCAACTCTGCGATACTCTACTTCAGCACTCGAACGGGATAGCGTGGCTTGCCGCTTGGCCGACCATGAAATAAGATTATCCCCAAGAAATACACAATAGCCTGAGGTGGAGCGACGTGTATCTGGGCATCCTGCCCAATCTGCATCCGTGTAGGAGAGTAACTTGTTTGGGGCAGAGGGGTAGAGATGTAGTCCAAAGTCCAGTGTGCCCTTAACGTATCTGATAATACGTTTGAGAGCTGCAAAATGGGGCTCTCGAGGGTCGTGCATAAACAGACACACCTGCTGAACGGCATATGCAATATCAGGCCTAGTGAATGTAAGATACTGAAAGGCACCTGCAAGACTCCGATATAGAGTGGGATCAGAAACTGGCATACCCTCATTGGTCCTGAGCTTAGATTTCGAGTCAACCGGAGTTGGCATAATTTTATAATTTTCCATCTTATCCCTATACAATATCTCTTCTGCATATTTGCGTTGACACAAGAAAATAGTAGTTGCAGATCTGGTCACTGATATACCCAAGAAATAACTCAGCTTGCCCATGTTAGTCATAGTAAATTCAGTTTTAAGTAGAGCAATGATTTCATTCTTCAAACCGTCAGAGGAAGCAGTAAGAACAATGTCATCCACATATAATAGCAAGTAAGCAGTGTTACTACCTCGATGAAAAGTGAAGAGAGAGTTATCACACCTGCTACATACAAATCTGATCTGCATAAGATACCTGCAAAGTGATAATACCAAGAGCGGGGTGCCTGTTTCAAGCCATACAATGACTTCCTGAGATGACATACAAAGTACGAAACTGCCGGATGAACAAAGTCAGGGGCTGATGCATGTACATAGTTTCTTTCAAATCCCCATGAAGAAATGCATTCTTGACATCAAGCTGATGAATCGGCCAATCCATGCCCATAGCAATATTGTGAACAGTCAAACTAGTAGCCAGTTTAACAACCGGACTGAATGTCTCACCACAATCAATACCCTCATGCTGATTAGTGTCATTAGTAACCAGTCTTAATAATACTAAGGCAGACTGAGACGATACCTATAAAAACTACATCGGATGCCTCAACTTTTGGCCTACCAGGGAAGGCATAAAAGTGATCACATTCTCCGTCAAATTGAGAACCTTGATAACCACTGCAACCTCGTATGCTCTTCATCTCTACTAGTATGAGATTCACCTCTACTGGCTTGATAACCACCATGACCCGAATGAGAACCCTCTCTGTCGACTATCTTCCACCTCTAGAACGCTATGTTGGGGTCCTAGGTGTTTGAGCTCTACCTGATCTAAGCCTGGGACAATATCTCCTGAAGTGCTTGAGGTCTCCATAATTAGAACAAGCCTTGCTTGATATGGGCTGCTAAACAGAAATGGAAGAACCCGAGTGACTCCCGTGATATGAGAAATAAGAGTAAGAACATCTGAAATTTTGCCCTGCTCTATACCCAATCTGCCCCGCAAAACTACTATTTGAAACCTGAAGAGCTGACTGTATCGGGTGACTAGACTGAGAGTACTGGAGTTTACCATAATGTACATAACCTCAGAAAAAAGACCCATTGTAGTATTCATACCCGCGAACTCTCTTTTTGGATTCATTCTTGTGGAGTCCACCCTCATCTACTCTACCATCTTGGCGTGGTCCGCAACAGAATGAAATGAAGCCCCGAAGGCTACCAACTGCAACATCGACAATTGGAGTAGAACAGGCAATCCCCTTATGAAACACCTAACATTCTCGACCTTGGTAGGAAGTAGTGGCGTAGCATAGCATGGCAAACCGTGGAAACGGGCCTTAACTAAGAAACTAACATCCCTCTTTCTCTAGTCCAGAGAACTTATCCCTCTTTCTCACTCGCAAGATGAGGGGAACATACTTCTCAAGGAAGACATGATATAACCTAGTCCATGATATAAAAGGTGACCCTGCTGGACGACAATCAATATACGACCTCTACCATTGTTTCGCATCACCTAATAGATGAAGAGCAACAAATTATCCTCATGTGATTCAACAATGCCCAAAGTCTGGAGTCTCTCGTGGTAGCTTACTATGAACTCATAAGCGTCCTCCTCAGGCTGACCAAAGAAACTAGGAGGCTTTGTGTTGGAGAAATGCTCCCAAATCTTCCGCTCTTTATGGGTCATAATAGCTCATGTCACTTGCCGAGGACCAAACTTCGACGATAGGATCACATCGATATAAGGTGCCAAAAAAGTAGCTGGTTGCGCCCTCGGTATATTAAACTTGAGAGTCTGACCTTCCGTTAGGGTCTGCAACCCATCCAGAGTAGCTGAGAGAACACTCGCCTGGGAAAATCCATCAAGGAAGCTGAAAATATGAGCCATAGTATCATGTATGACTAGTGTGGCTACAAACTCTAGATGAGCATGGGTTGGCCCCAACTCCTCCTTATACCGGTCATCATGATGCTCCATCTTCGGCTCAGGGGATACAGATCTAGAACTTTCCTGACTGGCTCTTTGTGCTCCACCCTTCACCGGTGCCGCTGCTCGGTCTCTATCTCTACCCCATCCTTGACCTCTAGCACGACCGCGCACCACAGGGGATGGTGCTGGTGCCTCCTCCTCTCTGGGTTTTTCTTCCAAACTTAGGTTTTTCTGGTGATGGTGCCTCATCCTTGTCAAAATTATCAAACTTAGATTTTATTTCCAAAACTCTTTCTAACGTACCTCGCAGAATCATACTACTAATTCTTGCAAGTCATAAACCTCGCATAGAGTCTATGGGAAGGGTAATTTGGTCAAGTATAGGTCTTTATCAAAAAATGACTGAACATGTCATTACACTATTCTTCGTAGTTGATCACATACTGGCTCATGTCCCTTACTTCGGGTATAACTTATTCCCTACAAAATTGCCTCAAGAATCTCGCCAAAGCGTAAGGACGAATTCCTTAAATGCCCATAAGTGGTAAGAAATGACACTACATACCTCAAACAACGATGCTTTGGGAGATGAAGTCGTCGAACATCCATTGAACATTTTCTTCTCTTAAACTAGAAAAGATCTTAGCCCAAACTTCTTTGGGTTGCATCTCTTAGAGATGATTTTGCGAAAGTATAGTAATTTGATATGTGAGGTCATCTCTCCCAACTATGCCATTAAATACTTGAATTTCCTCGATTTTGAACAAGTTATTGATGATCCACCATTGGAGTAGCAAATTGCAAACTTAGAAGTAATCTATGTCAGTTCAGAAAGCTCAGTATATGTCGGTGAGGATGAGGGGCAAAGTGAAGTATTTGGTTATATTATCTTTCGTGATACCATAGAATATGGCATGGGCAACCATGATGATATGAGTGTCAATGGCTAGCCGTCATCCTTGAGGAAATACAATGGCCAAATAACGAAGGCCAAAGGTCAGGTCTCTTCCCAAATATCTTATAAGTATGGAACTCTCTTCCACTTTGTATAAATCCTTCGTGAGTATATAAGTTATGAAAGGTTACAATTTATCCGTGTAACCAATTGGAACTGGCGAGAGAGAGTTTGTCTATGATGTTCCAAGCACTCGACCTATGTAGAATCAAGATGTTGTTGGTTCTTTCCTTCTTTCCAGGTGCCAACACTATCTATCCCATCCTTTATTTCTTCCATCGTAGGTGTCATATCTACATCCCCAAAATGGAAAATTATCCTTTCACAATTCCAATAGTCGGAGATGACCTCGATTAACCAGCACCATCTTTTCATTGTCATTAAAGAGTGAAAATGTCATATCCTATCTGTGACCTTCCTTTATTTCCCTTGGTATAGGTCGATCCACCACAATATTAGTAGCTCGGAAGCATCAATAACCATGTCAAATTGCAAGTTGGGAGATATCTACCAAAATAATACACGGTTAGTTTTTCCCTCACAAAGGCAACATTCCGGTATATTGGCACATACACCTTGAATTTAGCACATAGTGGGATGCGGTATGCATAAGTCATGAAGTTATTTGGATATAAAGGTGGTCTTCTAATGGACTTAAATACGTGTTGGATATTTAAGGGTTCGACTTCATTGTACATCAGACAGATTAGATTTGGCTTTGCAAAAGAGCTGGAACCCAAGCGGACAACTCGAGGTGCACCATTGTTGACTATTGGATGACCACAAAGCTGGAACCCATGTGTAAGTGTGCATGTGTTATATATATATATATATATCCACAAATAATGAACCCTATCGTTGGAACCTAGTTAAAATCTCTAACAGAGTCGTCATCTATTATGATACACTTTTACATTTTCACATAAAAACTACTATCATAACTTGACTCTTTGTTGATTCGTTAACAGAGTCACCACCTAATTAACTATGAAAATTTTAAAAACACTTGTTGAAGGTTATTTTCGAATACATTTTAAAGAGTATCAAAGAACGGATAAATGTTCTAGTGATCCCCTGAGGAAGATGTTAGGCACCTTGGAAGGGATTTGCACAATGCAATTGACCTATGGGTTTTAGAACTTGTGGATAAGAGTATATATTTTCTTTAAAATAGTTTAAAAGGTATATGTATAAAATATAAAAAAGTAATTTTAGTAAAGTCTTTCCTCTACTTGTTTATCCATGGCTCGTTTTGAAAGAAATGTTTAGTAAATAAGTTATAAAATCACTTTGATTTTTTATGAAACTTGGTTGAGTTTGACTCAAATAAATCAAAGGGGTTTAAAACTTTTACTTTCCCAGGACAAACACACTCAAGGTTTCCTGGTATTGTAAATTACCATTTTTGAAATTGGTTTTGCACTTTAAAGTCTTTTTGAAAATCGGAAGTTGTTTTGTCAAATCAGAAACCCAAATTTTATCTTTCAAATCCAACTGTTTCATCTCTTTAAACACATAGAAAATCAGTTTTGAATTTATTGTTTGCCAAAAATCTGATTCAACCTATTGAAAATCGAGACTTCCTTTTTATAAAAAGAAAGGACTGTTTTGGATTAATTTTGGACTTCTAGGTTACTTCTCATGTAGTCCAATCTTTACTCTCTGTTTGTATGTATGAGAGACGAGTCCATTATGCGGGCCGACTCTATCATAATAGGATGTTGGACCTCAAGCCCAACGAGATTCTGCCATGAATGGGGGCAGAGTCCAAATGGATTCTCGGATGGTATTATCATGCAAAGAAAAGGGGAAAAAAGATTAGTATACATCCTACTTAGCAAACAACACATCATAAAAAATAAATAGAAACACATATACCCTTTAACATCATTAAACAGCTTTGTATAACCCCGAATATACAAAATATACAAGGGATATACACACTTGTATACTCATCTACAAAGCGTATATACTCTTGTATACTTAGCAGTATTCAAAGTATATTAGGTTGTATATATCCTCAACACAAAAGGAAAAGGAAGAAAGAAAGAAAAGAAGGCCTCATCACATCAACTAACACAGAAATTTAGAGAGTCAGAAGGAGCATTTCTAGTCAGGTTTAAAAAGAGGCCAAGAGGTTACATATATTCAATACACACCCAAAGCATTTTGCATAAGAATGGATAGAACAACTTATACAATCTTAAAGCTCATCAGCAATCCAAATATACACAACATAGTCCAAATATACACAATATATACAGAGAGAAATCCATAGGTTGTATACACCCTTAATTTAAAGGAGAAGCAGAAGATAACTAGAGATAATACATCCAGACTTCCCAAATAAACTACTTCAAATGGTTTGAGAAACAAACATAAAGGGTAATAATTCAACACAAGAGCAAAATTTAAGAAAAGCAATGCAGTATACACAATATATACACAGTATACTTCACATAATGAACACATCCAAACTGTTTCAAAGCTAATAACTTATCATAGCCTATTGTCTAATCCCATATGCCATGTATGATGGCCATTGAAATAAATTTAATACAAACATACCTCTCATGCTAAATTTTAACAGGGAAGACATCCAATTTGAACAAGACAAGGACAACATAGTGCTCCAAAAACAAGGTTGAGAATCTTAACCAGTTTCAACAAGCAAGACAGTGTATGACAAATATAAGTTCTGCACAAATATTAGTTCTGCTCTTATACACATATAGGAAACAAAAGAAAAGAAAGACAAGCACTGACCCTCTTATATTCTTGTAACAGAGGTGACACAAGATATCATACTGACTTACAACCCAAATTGTTTTCATTTAGACCGTTCTAGTTAAATATGAATGAGAAGTAAGATCATTTATGACACAAGTGTTATATATCCCACATTGGATATGAGTATTTCCATCATAATTGAGTCACTTGTCCCACATTGTCATTTGTCCCACATAGTTAATTGTCCCACATTGGTATTTTAAAGCTAAGTAAAGAGTCATTTGTCCCACATTGGTGTTTGAGAAGAAGCTTGAACTTCTTTGTAGCTATAAAAGGAGTTAATAGGTTTGACATGTTGGTCAAGCTCTTAGGCTTCCATTCATTATGGAGGAAAATCAATAGTAGCTTCAATAGTTCAAAACTTTCTTTTATATATATATATATATATATATATATATATAAAAGAAAGAAATAAATATTTAAAGCGGGAAAGGGGACGAATCGGATTTTTTGTTTCGTCAATGGAAATATCCCTTTGTGAAAATGTTGCAATGTTTAGGGGCAACCATTTACTATCCATAAATACTCAGTGATTTGCAGAAATGTATATACACATAATACAATACAGAAAATAATTTATGCTTCTGGAATTCCCCCTTCTCTGAGATTTATTCTTTCTTTAAAATCTATATTTTTTACGTGCGATTTCTGCTTCTGAAATTCGTTAGAGTGTAACTTTTGAATTTCTGAGAATATATGTTTTGTATCCTGGAAGGTTAATTCCTCAGTGAACCTTTTACACATGAGGGGGAGAAATTAATACCTTTAAAAATAACATCATTTTTCGGTGTGCCTAACCTATTCTTAATTCCATTACCCTATTATACAACAATTTTAAAGGTATTAAGTTTCTGCAATAGAGTCAGTATTGGTTAAGGCACAGTTGAACGATGGAGACAAATTGGAAAGGTTGAACGAACTCAACTACAAGCGTTGGAGTCTAAAGATGGAGTACCTTTTTACAATTGTAAAGGTATTCTATGTTTTGTTTCAAGGCTGTCCGGAGGAAGTCACTAATCCGGATGCAACCGAGGCACAAAAGATTGAGGCAACAGAGAAGACGAATAAATGAAAAAATGATGGTTTCGTTTGCCGCTACACCATTCTGCAGTCGCTGAACAACACAATGTTCAACGTATTTCACATCCACAAAACTACTGCAGAACTCTGGAATGCTATAAAACAAAGGTATGTAAATGAAGATGTTGGTAATAAGTGTTTTTTGGTTAACAAGTATGTTGAATACAAGATGATGGATTCTCGATCGGTCATTAATCAGGTTAATTAGTTAAAAGATATAGCAACAGAATGTGTTGATGCTGGTGAACCCATTTCTGAAACTTTTCAAGTTTCAACCATCATTGGTAAACTTCCGCCTTCATGGAAAGATTACCAAAAGAAACTAAAACACAGGAAGATGCTTATCTATTTGGATGAACTTCTTCAGGGCATTGAAATTGAGACCGAAAGCCTTAGAAGAGATGGTTCAGTTTCTTCGAAGAATGATGGTGTGAATCATGTTTATGAGAAAAACCTTCATGGAACTTCTAAGGGAAACCAAAGAACGTCCAAGAAGAGGAAATTCTTTAAGAAAATGGGAATGAGGATAATAGAAACAACAAAAAGAAAGGTAGTTGTTATGTTTGTGGCAAACCCGGTCACTATGCTAGGGAATGCAATCACCGTAAGGGGAAAGACAAGAAAAAGGAACGCACCAATGTAATTGATGACAAAGACTTTGTCATTGTCATGTTTGAAGTATGCCTTGTCAACAATGTCACTACTGATTGGTGGGTGAACTCAGGTGCTACCTGTTATGTTACCCCAAATAAGAGTTTGTTCAAGACATATGAAATGGTGAAAGAGGCCAAGACCGTCTACATGGGAAATGCGTCATCAAGCGAAGTTCTTGGTGTAGGCACTATTGTTTTTTCCCTCACTTCAGAAAATACTTTAACTCTGAGAAATGTGTATCATATCCCCTCTATGAGGAAGAATCTTGTATCGGTCCACAAATTGAACGAAAATGGTTTCAAAGTAGCCTTTGGTTTCCAAAAAGTGACTATCACTAAGAATGAGAAGTTTGTAGGAAAAGGCTACATGAAAGACAAAATGTACTTGTTGAATGTTGACTATAATAAGACTGCATCTTCTGCTTACTTTTCTGAAGTTTTACTTAATGTTGATGATCATGGTAATTGGCACTATAGACTAGGACATATTGGTATAAATTCTATGAAATGCATGATTTCAAATGATTTTATTCCCAAGTCTTCTAAAACTTTTACCACAAAAACTTGTGAATGTTGCTCTCAATTCAAATTGACTAAATCTTCTTTCAAAAGTGTTGTCAGAACAAATGGTTTACTTGAACTTATTCATACGGATATTTGTGATAATAAAGAGCATATTACTAAAGGTGGTAAAAGATATTTCATAACTTTTATTGATGATTATTCAAAATTCACCTATGTGTATTTGCTTAAAACCAAAGATGAGGCTTTTAATAAGTTTAAAATCTTCAAGGAGGAAGTTGAAAATAAAACGAATTTAAGGATCAAATGTTTGAGATCGGACATGGGTGGTGAATATCTATCTAACGAGTTTATATCATTTTGTTTACAAAATGGAATTGTTAGAGAATTTTCAGCACCTAATACTCCACCACAAAATGGAGTGGCCGAAAGAAAAAATAGATCCTTAATGAAAATGGTTAGTCCCATGCTAATACATTCAAAATTACCAATGAGTTATTGGGGAGAGTACTATTGGGTTCTTGTTACATTACTAACAGGATTGCAAACAAGAAACTTATGAAAAATTCATTTGAGTTGTGTATTTAGCGTAAACCTAGTATTAAACATCTAAGGGTATGGGGTTGTATTGCATATGTTTTGGATGCAACTTTGAAAATGCCAAAACTTGGTAGTAGAGCAGTTAAATATGTTTTTATTGGTTATTCTGCTATGAGTAAAACATATAAATTTATTAGGCTTCATGATAATAGTGTATTTGAGGCTGCGCATGATATATTTTATGAACACTTAAATATTTTTGATGTTGATAAAATAGAAATAAATAATGATTTATTTGGTGAACTTGATATTAATGAGCATGCAACCGGAAATGAAATTGTGAATGATGAGAATTTAGAAGAAAAGGAGAATGATGAAATAATCGAATTAAGGAGAAGTAAGAGACATATAATTGAAAAGATTTTTGGTCCTAATATGTTGACTTACATGTTAGAAGAGGATCCAAAAACTTTTCAAGAAGCTATGTCACAATCAGATTCTGATATGTGGAAAAGAGTCATGGATGATGAAATCAAGTCTATACTTGAAAATCAAACCTGAACTCTTGTTGATTTACCTCCTATGACTAAACCTATTGGTTGCAAGTGGGTTCTGAAAAAGAAACTCAAAATTGATAGTACTATTGATAAGTACAAGGCTAGATTGGTAGCCAAAGATTATAGTAAAAAAGAAGAGATTAATTATTTTGAGACATTCTCTCCCGTTTCTAAATTCACATCAATCAGAACCATGTTTGTTATTGCATCTAGGGATTAGAGGTTCATCAAATGGATGTTAAAACCGTGTTCTTAAATGGAGGCTTGGATGAGGAAATCTATTTGCATCAACCTGAAGGTTATGTTGTTAAGGGTGAAGAACATAAAGTATGCAAATTAAAAAAGTCTCTGTATGGGCTTAAACAAGCACCATGACAATGGTACAAAAAGTTTAAGCAAGAAATTAAAAGGTTCGGATTTAAGAGTAGCAAAGTAGAAAGTTGTGTTATTACTAAGGTTACTCTTGAGTATAAAGTAGTGGTGACTTTATACGTTGATGACTTGTTTATCTTTGATTCTGACATAAAATGTGTGAATGAGACCAAAGAGTTTTTAAAGCAAGCTTTTGACATAAAGGATTTAGGTCCTGTTGATGTCATATTGGGAGTCAAAGTGCTCAACAGAGGAGGAATTTACATTCTAACACAATCTCATTACATTGAGAAAGTGTTAAAGAAGTTTAATTACTTTGACTGCAAGGATAGTACAAGTCTTATCAATCCAATTGTAAAATTAGTTCTAAATAAAGGATAAACTATAAATCAAGAAGAATATGTCAAAATAATCAGTAGTATTATGTATGTCGTGAATCACATATTACATGATCTTGCGTGTTCTATTGGCATATTGAGTAGATTTACTAGAAATTCAGGAGAAGATCATTGGAAGGAACTAAAACGAGTACAAGGTACTTGAAGTCAACAAGGAATTATGGTCTGAATTACAAATGCAATACATCTACACTTGAGTGCTTTAGTGATCCAAATTGGGCATCAGATGCAAGTGATTCTAAGTCAACTAGTGGATGGTTATTCACTGTTAGAGGTGCCATAGTTTCTTGGGCTTCGAAAAAGCAAAGTTATTTTGCTTTATCTTCAATGGAATCTGAATACATAGACATGTCAATGTCTTGCAAAGAGCTTCTGTTTCCTAAAAACTATTCCTTTTATAGAACCAAAGAAGGGTCCTATAACTTTGTATTGTGACAATCAAGCTGTGATTTACAATGCAAAGAATGAGAGAATATCTTATCATAGTAAACATATTTCTATGAGATATAATCATGTTCGAAGTATGGTTAAGAAGGGGAAGACCACACTTGAATATCTTTGAACAAAGTAAATGCTAGCATATCCGTTAACAAAACCGTTATCGGGAGATAAGATCAAAAAGGTCATGCGAGATATGGGGCTACTACCGATATAAATAATGTCTTGATTGAAACCAACTCTATTCTAAGGTACAAGTTATATATTTGACATCTTATTATGAGAGTTAAAATGGCAATTCAATATTAGACATTGGCGAGATGGAAACTTGGATATATCTCAAGGTGCATAATTTGGAAATAGTAGGGTTGATACTATTTCGAAAGCTCTATATCTAACATATGCACTTTTGTTTACTACAACAAGTAAAGGTTGGACTCTAAGTCCTTAATAGACTTATAGATATGTGGAATACGCTGTGGACATTCTTAATGAGTCTACCTATACAAGTATAGAAGTGAGAAGCCGCTTCTTAGGGATCATTCGGTAAGATCCTAGAGTACTTGTGAGTCCATGATTCAGCATAAGGCCCATATTAAACGATGCTGCCAAGATTAAAAAGAAGCAAGAAATCATACGCAACGAGAATATGATTCCTTAGTGTTTCATATTCAACCATAAGTTAAAGGCCTAGTCCACTTCATGGCTATTTGTTGTGTAACGCACATTATATATATTTTTTATTATTTTCATTATGCATGTAAATAAGTGGGGGATTGTTATATATCCCACATTGGATATGAGTATTTCCATTATAATTGAGTCACTTGTCCCACATTGTCATTTGAACCACATAGTCAATTGTCCCACATTGGTATTTTTAAGTTAAGTAAAGAGTCATTTGTCCCACAATGGTGTTTAAGAAGAAGTTTGAACTTCCTTGTGGCTATAAAATGAGTTAATGGGTTTGACATGTTGGTCAAGCTCTTGGGCTTCCATTCATTATGGAGGAAAACCAATAGTAACTTCAATAGTTCAAAACTTTCTCTATATTATATATATATATATATATATATATATATATATATATTATATTAAATATTTAAAGAGGGAAAGGGGACGAATTGGATTTTCTGTTTCGTCAATGGAAATATCCCTTCGTGAAAATGTTGCAACGTTTCGGGACATTGAGTATCCATAAATACTCGGTGATTTGCAGAAACGTATATACACAGAATACAATACAGAAAACATAAAATAATTTCTCCCTTCTCTGAGATTTATTCTTTCTTTAAAGTCTATATTTTTATGTGCGATTTCTGCTTCTGAAATTCGTTAAGTGTAACTTTCGAATTTCTTAGAATATAGATTTTGTATCCTGAAAGGTTAATTCCTCAGTGAACCTTTTATACTTGAGAAGGAGGAATTAATACCTTTAAAGATAATATCGTTTTTCGGTGTGCCTAACCTATTCTTAATTCCATTACCCTATTATACAATAACAAGTAGAAGTTCAAGCTACCCAGAACAATAGACAAGGAAAATGCACAAAATTAAACTCATATTTTTGTTAAAACATATCTCAGAACTCGCCCACTATTTTTAAAATAGTTTTAAGTGTCGAGAAGAGAAAGGGAACATGTGCTGATATTGGTTAAGGCATAAAAGAGGTTTCCAGTCACAAACAATATCACATAATCACACAAGAAAGGATTTCATAAGTCAGAAACAATATCACATGAAAGAGGTTTTCAGTCACAAATTAATTCACTTTTTAAATATTCATGGTAACAGGTCGCCCGATTAGTTGGAATATGAATTCGACTTTCCAAGATAAGTTCATGTAAATTATGCCTTTTCCCTAAATTTAATTGCAAAACTTTAAAGTTAAGATAAAGAGAAATGGAAAAACCTGACTATCCTCACAAATTTAATATTAGGTACTCCCGGTAATCAGTGATTGTCGACACTTGCGTGCTGTGACAAAGACGATAATCGGACCAGAGAGGTGGACGACGGAACAATGAATCTTTTCCCAAAATATGCAGCAATAATAGAGAGAAAAGAAAATGTCACTCGCCTACACACTAATCTAAATCATTTTCATTCAAAATTAAAATGAAAAAGAGAGAAAATAATATAGCCTTTAAAAGGAAAAATGGTCGTTCAACTATATAAGGGCAGTTTGGTGTTTTAATATTTCATTGTGGGTATTCTCACTTTTAACATTATATGATTATGATAATCTAATATATTATATACATGCTAAAATAATAAATAATTAACCAAAATTTTATTTTACAAAGATGTCCAAATATGGAGAATGAAATTATTTAATGACATTATTATCTTTCTAAAAGTGTTAAATCAACATATCTGATCCTATTAATTGCATCCTCGTGTATCTTCTAAAATCCTTTCTCTTCTCACTTTAGTTATCTATATATACACCTTTATATGTCATTCCTCAAACCACATTACTTCTCAACTATCCTTCCAAGGTAGAGATAAAGTCTGCGTACATTTTACCATCCCCATACCCACATTGTGAAATTTTAATGAATATGTTGTTGTTGTTGTTTCATAAGAATTACACACTTATTGTGATTTATACGAGTATGATATGAGATCAATGGGTATAAGATGAAGAGAGAAAAACACATGTTTGCTTTTATATGTCCATTGATCTCAGTATCATACTCATATAAATCATGATACTATCGCAGGGAATATTCTACTACAAAAAGAACTTGTTCATTGTGATCCAGACTGAAAAATTATTGGTATCATCATCAGACTCAAAATGAAATTGTTCAAAATGTGGGACACTCTCCAATTACAGCTTGCATAATCATAAGGAGCAATGACTATGAAATACTTGAAAATTCAAATAAGGTTAAGTAAACCTTGCGCCATCCATAATCATTTATCGCAACAGGTCAAAATTTCACCGATAGATAAAATCACACTGATCGATGAATTCTGACGGTCAAGAATTATAGCCTCTTCTCTCTTTGTATCAAAATTTCTCCATAAATAAATTCACGACAAGTGTTTTATTCGTATGAAGTAGCCATGTATACATAAAAATAAAAGAGAAACACAATTTATTTGCACTTGGTGTCGGCGGCATTTGGATTTTGCCCATATATAATTGTTTTTAAAATAATATAGAGGAAAGACTAAGTTGTATATCTATGTTAGAAATATGACTCCTCAAAAGAATCATGTTTATGAAAAAATTGTTGCTCAACTTTTTTTACCCGATTTTGTTTTTATTTTTATCAGTTTATACAATTTCATTATATCAAATAAAAACTGTAATTTTCATTTCTATTAAACTAAAAATAATGACAAATTGTAGTTAGCGATTTTTTATCGTTCCAGTTTTACTGAATATCCCTGAAGGAACAAGTTATGAATTCTTACGTGGCTTCGAATATGTGTATCGTTTAATCAATTTTAATAATAATGCAAAATTACAAGAATCTATTTAATAGAAATTTAATTAAATATCTTAATATTTGCAATATTTTCTCTATATGACCTAATTATATATGGTAAAAAAATTATTGTTTCAAGTCTAAAGAAAGTAACACTAACCAACTTTTAAATGTTAATTTTCTCTTTCATTAATTCTTGAGACACACATTAATTATTCTTATTTTAGTATGTTTGGTGTCACAACCCGATTTACTGAGCCATGATGGCACTAACCACGAGGGTCATTAAGCCGACCACAACCACTTAATCTGAAATATTTAAAGAATAAATGCGGGAATAGTTAAAGCAATTCAATTTCAGTCTTAAATAAGTCTTATAATATAAATAATATAAAAAAACTACAATTCCTCAAGACTGGTGTCACCAGTACAAGATATAACTAGAAAGGAATAGAAATCTGGGAATACATCCCAAAAATACATAAGCTATCCAAATATGAAAAGACAGAAAGTAAAGGATAGACGGGAGGATTCAGTGCCATGGATCACATAGATGACTTACCTCGAATCATCCAGAATGGTCTCCTCAACGACCGGAAACATCTCGAGCTCCACTCGTGCTAGGAATAGAGTCTGCACACAAAATGATGCAACAAGTGTAGCGTGAGTATAAAAATAACTAGTTATAATATTCCATAAATCCGGATTAGGTGTGAATATATTAAATGAGTATTAATGTGACATTTAAACATGTGAAGTGCTATCAGGATGAGTTTGGGTGAATATAGTTATTTTGGAATCAAGACGAATAGTGAGGTGCATAAGATTCGATAAAATCGACTAAGTTTACGATAGGTCTGCCTTCCAGCAAGTTTAAGTGAAAGTCCATTGAGAATTTGAGAAAACTTAAAACATAAAAGTTCTATCCCTTTGAAATACATTTCCAACCGTATATATTGGAGGACACATAGAGCTCTGTACAAAAAAGTGCACGACCGTGCACCAGGGGCAGTGTTACTACCCTCTTTGCGCGATAAGCTGCGCGGTTAGGCTTTCAACTGTGCGACCGCGCACTGGGAAAGGCTTTTTAAAATCCCTACATTGTTCCTTACAACCCAAATACGAAAACTTGCTCTAGAAAGGAAGCTCTCAAGAACCCAACTTCCTCCAAGGTCCCTCCATCATCCAAGGTAAGTTTTAATGATGCTTTCAAGTTTATTCCAATTCCCCAACACCTTATTAGCATGGGTAAACCCTTCAAATCTATAGATAATCGATTGAGACTTCATGTTGGACGAAAAAACCCTAGAATCCGAATTGAAGAGAATTGAACGATAAAAAGGTAAAACCTTTGTCCTTTCATTGATTATAACTTTGTATTGATGATTATATACTCTAAGTTCATGAGATATGAGTTGATGAATTTGATAGGAAAACATGAATAGTTATAGCTTTGAGATATTGATTCATGATTATTGATTAAGGGTGTTGTTTATCTTCTGGGTGATGAAGAATGATATTGATTTCATCTAAATGTGATTGTAGAATCACCTAGAAGTGATATGATGAGAATTGAGTGAAGAGAATACCATTAATGAAGGTTGTGGAGTTTTATGCCCATCAAGTGTTTGATAAAATGCTTAGATGATCAAAGCATAAGTTTTATTGCTATTATAGAATCCCTTTTACTTGTATTGCTTTAGATTAAAGTTGAAAGGGGTTGAAGGACATTGTATTATGCTTAAGAGCAGGGAATTAATGTATGTGAGGCTAACTCTCTACGTTTGGGAATATTAATAATTCTCCCTGCACCACGTTATTTTACAATGCTATAAATTGCCTCAGAAATATAGTCAAGCTTAGTTCTTTGAATAGTTAGAGAACTTATATTCTCTAGTATCGTAATTCATTCATGACTTTCATTCCGAGCATTGTGAGCTCAGTACATAATCAATATAGACTTGTGTTTGATACCCATAAGTCTAAGTCTAGAATACTCAACATGTTTGTATACAAGTTAAAGCTTCAGTTCTCGTAATTAGTCCATGAATACATGTCCTAGCGAATCATTTTTCAGTATGTTAGTGTTGTACCTTCCAGCATGATTCTTAGTTATTTTATTTTTATTATTTAATATTGAACACCTATTTTTTTGGCCCGATGCAACAGATATACATTGGACATGATGCCATAGTTATGTATATGTATACTTGGGCCCCAGGCCACATATTTGTACACATATATTGGGCCTGAGGCCATAATTTTTTATTTCAGTTAAACAAGTGATTGTCCATATTCAGAAAAGGAAGTATTCAAATTCTTTACTTCTTTGTTCACTTCAGTTATCAATTATTAGTTCAGTTTCAGCATTTACGGTTCTTTCTTTCTTTCAGTTGCTTTACATACTAGTGTAATTCAAATGTACTAACGTCCCTTTTGTCTGGGCCTGCATCTCACGATGCAGATAATGATTTACAAGTTGACGACTGAGCTCGCTAGGTTCCAGGATCAGCTGATTTGGTGAGTCTCAGTTTTTTGGGGTATTATCATATTTTAGTCTTTATAGTATTTTAGCCAGTGAGGTATGCCGGGGGCCTTATCTTGGTGAACAGTCAGTATTTTCAGTACTCTTTAGAGGCTTCATAGACTATAGTCGCAGTCAGTCAGATGTTTAGCATGCTTTTGTGTTAGCCTTGTTGGCTACATATCTATACATTCAAACTTATTCAATATTTCCGCATTTATGATATCTAAGAACTTTTTAGTAGATTAGCGTGTTGTGTATTTATATTCTGCTTTCAGTTATACCATATGTTGATCCTGCCAGCCAGTTGGTTCGCTCGGTCACATGCAGTCAGGCACCGAGTGTCGTGTTATGCCCAAGCCATGGTTCGGGGTGTGACAAAGCTTGGTATTAGAGCACTAGGTTCAAATGTCCAAGTGAGTGTATGAAGTCGTGTCTAGTCCGGTTCCAGGACCCAAGAAGGTCTGTGTATAGAGCTCCCAGTGTTCACAGGGTCTAGCCAGGCGGAGGACCCGTAGAATTTCATTAATGGGATTTAGAATATTTTTCATGTCATGCATGCTACTGAGATAGAGGCAACAGAGTTGGGAGATTATCAGTTGTAGGAAGTTGCTAATATTTGGTATGAGTCATATGAACTGTTTCGAGGAGAAGGTGCACCTCATACGACTTGGGATGAATTTGCATATACTTTCATTGAATGCTTCCAACCACTAGAGGTCAAGGAGGCAAAGGCCTTCGAATTCAAGAAACTCAAGCAGAATGGTAGGAGTGTGAATGAGTACTACCTCAACTTTGTTTTTTTTGGCTAAGTTTGCTCCATACACGGTTCTGAATATGAGGACTATAGTTAGGTGCTTTGTGTGGGGTCTTGACCCCCATTTGTTCGGTGATGCTAACATTGCTACTCAGAACAGAGAAATGACTATTACTTCCGGCACCCTACTTGCAACACATATGGTAAGAAGCACTCAGGTGTGTGTCGATCAGGCATGGATGGTTGTTTTGGGTACGGTCAACTGGGTCACTTTCTAAGGGATTATCCATCAGCAAGGTAGAATGTTAAAGGTAACGTGGCTCTGTCCACAAATTCAGCAGTTCCTCATAATAAGCCCAAACAGGTCATGGTGCAGCGAAGTTTGGTAATACGGGCAGAGGTCAGAATCGCTTGTATGTACTAGCAGTTCATCAGGACACATAGGCTCATACATATGTTGTCACAAGTATGCAATAGTCTTCACCTTTGATGTTTATTCCCTCATGGATCCAGGATCCACCCTATCTTATACAACCCTGTTTATTGGTAAGAATTTGGGATAGAACCAGAAAAATTACATGAGCCCTTTGAAGTGTCCACTCCAGTTGGAGAGTCAGTTATAGTCAGGCATGTGTATAAGGGTTTCCCAGTTAGAATGTATCACCACATTATTATAGCAGATTTAGTAGAGCTCGAGATGGTGGAGTTTGATGTGATCGTGTGCATGAATTAGTTGTCATCATGTTATGCCACAGTAGGGTGTAGAACCAAAATAATATTTTTTGAATTTTCTAGCGAACCAGTTCTAGAATGGAAGGGTGATGCAGTGGAGCCTAGGGGTAGGTTTATTTCCTATCCTAAGGACATAAAGATAATATCTAAGGGGTACATTTATCACCTAGTTTGAGTCAGGGATACAGACTATTGAATCCCAACTCTGCAGTCAGTACCAATTATTAGTGAGTTTCTAGAGGTGTTTCCTGAAGATCTTCCTAGCACTAAGCTGATATCTATTCTGCCTTATAGAATGACTTCGGAAGAGTTGAAAGATCTTCAAGACAAGGGATTTATAAGGCCAAGTGTCTCACCTTGGGACACACCGATCAGGTTTGTCAAGAAGAAGGATGGGTCCTTGGGGATGTGCATTGATTATCGTCAACTGAACAAGGCTACCATCAAGAACAAGTATCCTCTTCCCAGAATCAATGACTTATTCGATCAACTACAGGATACCCAGTGTTATTCCAATGTTGATCTCAGATAGGGTACCATCAGTTAAAGGTTAAGAAAGTTGATATTCCTAAAATAACTTTTAGAACTCGCTATGGGCATTTCGAATTTTTGGTGATGTAGTTTGGGTTAAAGAATGCACTAGCAGTTCTCATGGATCTTATGAACAGGGTTTTCAAGCCTTATCTGGATTATTTTTCATTGTGTTTATTGATGATATCCTGATATATTATAGTGAGGCGGATCATGCAGAATAGCTGAGGATAGTGTTACAAACACTTTAGGACCACAAGCTTTATGCTAAATTTTTGAAGTGTGAATTTTGGCTGAAATCAGTAGCGGTTCTAGGCCTTGTCATTTCAGGTGAGGGTGTGAAGGTAAATTTTCAGAAAATAAAAGCAGTAAAGAATTAGCCGAGACCTACCTCAGTGTCCGACATAAAAAGTTTCTTGGGTCTAGCAGGCTATTACAGGCATTTCGTGTAAGGTTTTTCCTCTATCTCGGCTCCGTTGACTAGATTTACTCAAAAGAAAGTCAAGTTCCAATGGTCAGATGCTTGGGAGAAACGTTTCGAAGAGTTGAAGAAGAGGTTGACTTCTGCTCTAGTTTTCATGATACAAGAGGGAACCGAAGGGTTCGTAGAATATTGTGATGCTTCAGGAGTTGGTCTCATATGCGTCTTAATACAGCATGGCAAAGTGATAACTTATGCATCTAGACAACTTAAACCTCACTAGAAGAATTTTTCGTCTCATGATTTACAGTTAGCAGTAGTGGTGTTCGCACTAAATATTTGGTGTCACTACTTATATGCACGTTGATATTTTCACCGCTTATAAGATCCTTCAGTAAGTTTTCAATAAAAGAGAGTTGAATCTTAAACAGAGAAGATGGCTCGAATTGCTTAAGGATTACAACATGGATATTCTCTATTATCTAGGAAAGGCAAATGTCATAGCCGATGCTATTAGTCGATATTCCATGGGGAGGTTAGCTCACATTGAGGTAGATAAAAGGGCCATGGTAAAGGAAGTCCACCGTTTAGCTTATCTAGGAGTTTGACTTTTGAACTCCAAAAATAGTGGTGTTATCATTCAGAACAGGGTTGAATCCTCATTAGTAGACGAAGTGAAGGAGAATCAGTTTAATGATCCCTACTTGTTACATATAAAGGAGGGGATTCACAAGTATAAGACGATGACTTTGGAATAAGGGGGAGATGATGGTACCTTGAGGTACCGAGGCAGATTATGCATCCCAAATGTAGACTGGCTCAGAGAGAGAATCATGTTAGAAGCCCACAATTCCATGTATTCTATTCATCCAGGATTTACAAAGATGTACCATGACCTCAAAGAGATTTATTAGTGGAACGACATTAAAAAGAATATTGCAAATTTTGTGGCTAAGTGTTCAAACTGTCAGCAGGTGAAAGCCGAGAACCAGAGGCCCGATGGTTTGGCTCATAACATAGACATTTTTATGCCAAGGTAGGCCTAGTGAATGAAGGGTGAATATGGAAAATATAAACCATTCATTTGTCCCTAAAAAAGATTAACAAATGAATCAGGTTCCCTTATGGCATTACAAGACATAGTCAAAAGATGGTTACATAATAACGGGAAGGGAAATATATAAGAAATCAAGCCCACGCAAGGGCGAAATGAATGAGGATCAGAGGACGGTCCTTCATCAATCCTAGCTCTCTTGGCCTTACTGAGGGCCATCTAAATATGATAATGGTTCGAAGGCATGAAGGCATCAACCAACTATCCCTTTCTTTCTACCCATAATGGATTGAGAGTGTGCATTTTATCCTTTATACCATTGTCAAGATCTTCCATACATTGGGTTAGAATCCCTAACTCGTGATCTAGTTGGCTATGGTCCACTCATCATCCGCTATCTTTTGGTGATATTTCTCATCTCTATCATCGGCTTGTCTCTTAATTAAGCGCATCTTATGTTGTGCTTTGGAATCCCTTTTTTATTGGATGCAATGAAATATGTTCGGTGCTAGAGTGGCGGTCCTTTGCAAGTATACCCTCAACTAAAGTGGCGGGCATCGTGCTGGCACCTACACCTTTCCCCTGGTAGGTGAACCACTTTCCAACCCAACAACATAAATAATAAAACATGCAAAAATAGAAGAAATAGTCAATTAAACCGTCTCGATGATATAAATAGAAGAGTAACAAAATACCAAAATCTACTTATTACATTCCCATTGATATAGTCTGTTCAGTACAAAAACCACTAAAATAGAATAAAAGAAATGTCTGAATAAGTATGAAACTGTCTCGTAAATGCAAAACACAGAAGATAATGAAGAAGCATCTAGGGCAGGCTGAGGATGTGCAGTCTCACCACGAATACTCAAGTCTACCAAGCTCGGTCTCAGCCACGTGTTCTGGTTCTAGTCGACGATGATGTATCTACATCAAAAAAGAATGCAACAAGTGTAGTATGAGTACACAATGTAATCATGTAAGCATCATAGGCCAACAATGAGGGAATACACATAACATACATAAATATCAATTTAACTTGCAGATAATCCCTAGCCTACACAGTCTGATATAAGCACATAAGTCACCTTCCAACACAAGTATGGTTCAACACTTAGATCAACTCAGAAATCATGGAACTACAACCAACACTAATCACTTTATCACAATAGTAACTCCAAATCAAGTACAATTATCAAGAATACAATGTATATGAATGAATGAAATGCAAGGTACATTTCCATCAATCGATATAAACATTCTAACATATCTTTTTCATATTGTAATGACCCATGGGAGACCCGTGAAGTCCATATACCGCTCTCAACTAGCTGGAAATACCTCAGATCTGGATAGAAAATAGATTCATTTGTCGAGCCATGTCAATCATCATCATGTCAGTATTTCCAAACCATCTCATAATAGTATAATTACCTTTCTTTCTAATCTCATTGGACCCATAACATTCCATATCACTCCATTTTAATATCAGAATAATCATGAGTGTATGAATGAAACAGTAATAAGGTAAGTAGTCATGAAGTATGAGATGTAACCAAGTTCAAGAGATGAATATCACATGCATCAGAATTATCAATAGCGCATAATTCCACATAATTAGTTTTTCATATCAGACGGCATATGTGATGAGTAATTTCACAAGTAGTATCAACAATGGGGATAATTCCACATAACAGCAGTCAGAATTAACCATAAGGACGATTTCCCAAACAGTTCAACATTGGTACCCACCCAAGCACTCACCACAGCCACTAAGGTAGGATCCCTAACACGCATAATACCCATCAACATTTATATAAATGACATGCTTCTATGAAAGTCTAAAGAGTAAACTGTAGCCTACCTCGATGCAGAACATGAGCCACGAACTATCCCTCAAATTTTGGGGCAAGCGAATCATTTATGATGAAGAAGATGAGCTTCAAGAGAATGATTCGGGGTTCTTGCAGAGTGGAACCATGCAGTACCAGACACGAGATAGATCTTCCAAAAAAGGGCCTTGCCCTTACAAGTATTCTAAATACATACATAAAGGAATAACCTTTCAAGGAAACCGACCACAAGGGTAAAATCAGAACTTTAACATTCTAAAAGAATGAAAGCGGTCTAATTAGTCATATCCTTAAGTTAATTAAGATTCTAATCACTTTTAAGATTTTAATTGCCTTTTAATCTCAAAACCATCAAATTAGTCTAACCCTAGAAATTCTCCTAACAATTTATGAAATTAAATCAACAATTGAACATTGTAATAGGTCATACTACCATTACCCAACTTATATATACAATATCATAGCATAAAGATTCAATCTTAGCCTCTAATTTCCTGATTTTAGGCCTCTTATTCTCAACATAAACCCTAGGTTATTCTACCCAAACATAGAATAACTCCTATATTTACTGACATAAATATGATTAAGTAATCGAAATGGGTTAGAATCTTACGCCAAAGATGAATACTGATGAAACCCTCCAAAATCTTCTCCCAACCGAGCTTGGGTCTCAAAAGATGGAAGGTGAAAAGTGATTTCGAAATGGGTATTATAATTCTAGGTCTGATACAACGATGAAGCGGAATAGACCTCACAAAAGCAGTTTGCTTATATGGAAAAATGTCAGCAGAAGCGGCCAACTTCATGAACCCAAGACACACAAAGGCGGAGAAACCTCTACTGAGGTGGGTCGACTCTACGCACTAAATGCCGCTGAAGCGGACTTCCCATATCTTCCCATGACTCACATCTGTGGACCGACTCCCGCAGAAGCAGCCTATGGATCGCTGGTGCGCACACCAGAAACCAATAACTATAGCAAATTTACAAACTACCATCAAACACCCGAAACTCACCTGAGACCTCCCAGACACAAACCAAATATGCTACCTAAGTGTAAACGATACTACAAACTCGCAAGCTAGGGCCTACTTTTCTACAAATCCTCTATAAATATTCAAATAACATAATTTAGAAAATAAGGACTCAAAACACATTTGACTGCCTTGGGAAGCTAACCAAAGACTCGACTAAGTCACATTTGACGTTCCGGACCTACCGAAAGCTACAAAAATTGGAAATAGACCCATATACTCAAAAGTCAACTTTGGGTCAACTAGTTCATTTCAAAATTATCAAACTTAGTTTTTTCTTCCAAAATCCTTTATAATGTACCTTGGGAATCATGCTACATATCCTTGCAAGTCACAAACCCCACATAGAGTCTATGGGAAGGTAATTTTGTCAAGTAAAGGTCTTTAGCCAAAAATGACTTGAAGGGTCATTGTATCATACACCAATTAAATAAATGTTCATCCTCGAATGAAGAGAAACAAAAGGGAAAATGTACCGAAATCTATAAAAAGATGAGGGTATCTACTCCGCACATCAGCCTTGGTCTCCCAAGTAGCCTTCTTAACAGGGCGGTGCTTTCATTGCACCTTCAGAGAAGCAATCTCTTTCGATCTCAACTTTCTAACCTGCTTGTCCAAAATGGCCACATGCTCTTATTCGAACTCCAAATTCCTATCAAATAACGAGTGGCATAAATCCAGCCGAATGGGTTACAATGTCCGCTCAACAGAGTCAAGTGGCGTAAATCCAGCCGAAGAGGCTACAGTGTTCGCTAAAGAGTCTAAGTGGCGTAAATTAGGTCGAAGGGGTCGTAGTGTCCGCTCAATAGGCCGAATAGGCTGTATTGTTCACTAAAGAGTCCGAGTGGCATAAATCCGGTCGAAGGGGTCATAGTGTCCGTTCAACAGAGTCAAGTGGCGTAAATCCGATCGAATAGGATGCAGTGTCCGCTAAAGATTCCGACTGGCGTACATCAAGCTGAAGGGGTCATAGTGTCTACTCAACAGAGTCAAGGGACATAAATTCGGCTGAAGAGGTGGAATGTCTACTCTAGAGTCCAAGTGCCATAAATCTGGCCGAGTGGGTTGAAGTGTCCGCTCAACAGATTCAAGCGGCGTAAATCCGGCTGAAGGTGGTGAAGTGTCCGCTCAACATATTCAACATTGCAATGTTTGCTAAAGAGTCCAAGTGGCGTAAATTCAACTGAAGGGCTCGCAGTGTCCACTCAATAGAGTCAAGCAGTGTAAACCGGACCGAAGAGGCTGCAGTGTCCGCTAAAGAGTCTGAGTGGCGTAAGTCCGACTGAAGGGGTTGAAGTGTCCGCTAAATAGAGTCAAGCAATGTAAATCCGGTCGAAGAGGCTACAATGTTCGCTAAAGAGTCTGAGTGGCATAAATCCATCCGAAGGGGTCGTAGTATCTACTCAACAGAGTCAAGCGGCGTAAATCTGGCTGAAGAGGCTACAGTGTCCGCTAAAGAGTCTGAGTGGCGTTAATCCGGCTGAAGGGATGCATTCTCTAGGTTGGAGCAGTTGGTATGTTTGTCACCTATTATGAGACCCGATTTCATGCCTCGGCTAATTATGTCACACCTTTACTCCCTATTGGGGCAAAAAAGGTTTGATTTTTTGTAAGAGGATTGACTATCCCACTTCAGTTGGCGAATTTGCAGTTGGTAGCTTTTGAGGCATCTTTCCAGACTGTGGCGTATCACACCAAGATGGTTGGGTCAGTAAGGGGTGGGTCTCAGAGGAGTCGTTTTGAGAAGAAGGCTCACAAGTTTGGTATCTTTAGTGGTTCTTGTTCCAGATGATGAGTATAGTATTCCAAGCCCTACCACCCTCAGTTTAGTCACCTTATTCAGTCAGCGCTCCAGACTTCAACAGGTGGCCTTTCTGGGCATAGTGGTTACAATATAAAGCAGACCTGTAGGATTTCTTACTCCCGATTTTCAGATAATACAGGGCATTCTTCTATGTCAGTTCAGCAGCCCATGTCGGCCAAGACCTATTTTGAGTGCGGTGGCCTTAGGCACATTCAGAGACTATCTTAGATTTAGAAAGGGTGGAGCTCAACAGGGTTCTCGAGCTCAAACACCTAGGACTCCAACACTGTTAGCCAGGGGAGGTGGACAGTCTATTAAGGGAGGCTCGCAGTCAAGTAGATTGGTTGGTAGGCTAGTAGAGGTGGTGTTCAGTTCACTAAAGAACCTCGCTCAAAACATATATGTCTTAACATTGAGTTAATAACTCTTAATAAGATAAGAACGTTTTATTCAAACTTTGTTTCAACTTTATGATCAACATTTTCAAAATACTTTTCGAAATCATAGCTTAAACTCATCTATCGCAATACCGAGCCAGGAGGGTTATCATTGAAAAGATGAGAAACGATGTTGTGGGAGCCGACAACATAGGTTGACCCCATATAAACTAACATTTTTTTCGTGTTTACAGGTTTCCAAAATGTCATCAGGTGGGTGGCAGTTTATTCCACTAACTTGTTTGTTCATAGTGAAAACAGGAACAACAAAGAAGAAGCTCTGACACCGAAAGATGACAATCAAACCATGAGAGCTACAAAAAGAACTAAGAGCCACAAAAACAGCAAAGCGCTACAAGGGCGGAAAAATTCAGCCAAGAGAGCCACAAAAGGATAAAATGGCCATCTAACCGAAAGAAAGACAACCCAGTCGAGGGGGCCTTACTTATCATTTGTATGCCGAGAGGGCCATTCACATATGATCCAATGGTGTCGCTGGTGGAATCTGCTCGACAAAATATGCATGAGTCAATGATGTCAGAGGTGGCATCCACTCAACAAATATATGTACAAGCCAACGGTGTCGCAGGTGGCATCCGCTCAACAAAATTATGCACGAACCAACGGCGTCGTAGGTGACATCCTCTCAATAAAAATATGCACGAGCCAATGATGTCGAATGTAGCATCCCTTCAACAAATATATACACGAGCCAACGATATCGCAGGTGGCATCCGCTCAAGAAAAATATGCATTAACCAATGGTGTTAGAGGTGACATCCACTTAACAAATATATCCACGAGCCAACGGTCACAGGTGGCTTCTGCTCTACAAAAATATGCATGAGCCAACGGTGTCGGAGGTGGCATCCCGTCACGACCCCCTTTCAGGAATGGTCATGGCACCTACATAATCCCACCATGTAGCCGAACCACTCCCAATTATCATAAATATGATAAGATATAAATAAAAGTGGAAGAAACATAATACTATATAAGATGTCTTATAATATATAATGCGGAAAAAAAGATAAGTCTGTCACAACCAAACAACCCCAAGTAATCTAGCATGTGGGTACGATAGCACTAACAATTTGATACAAGTCTAAGAAATAGGCACACAAGCCAAAACCAATTATATAGTCTGAAACAAGTCAATCAAGTGCACGAAAAAAATTATGATAAAGAAGGAGCATCCAAGGGTATGATGGAGATAGCATCCTCACCCTGAATACTATGGATCAGCTACTCGAACTCAGCCACTTGGTCTCAAGATAGTGGTCGAATCTGTATCTGCATCAAGGAAAGATGCATGAAGTGTAGTATGAGTACACATCGTAGCCCTGTAGACATCATAGACCGATAACGACTGAAGTACATAATCAGAGATACCAAGTAATCTTATTCTACGTAGTCCAATAATCCAGGTAAGTCATATAATCCACCTAACGAGTCACAAAGTTCACATGATTCCTTATTTTAATAAGAGTTCATACATATTAACATTATTTAGTTTCCAAGAGTTCTGCAATAACCTAAGTATCAACAAGTAAAATCCTTTCATGTTCAGAACTTAGTCAAATCATCAACAATCACTTCAATACAGGTTCAATGACAAATAATCAATTATATGGCATTTATATATGTATGATATGGATGCAATGCTTATGTAAAGAACCTTTCCATCAACTGGTATACACATTTCACAAGGGCATGCCATATGAAAGTGACCTATGGGGGACCTGTGAAGTCCACATACCTCTCTGCTCCGGAATAACTCGTCGGATCACAGAGACCATCACTTGGCTATAATAATATCATGTTGCAGGCGTGCAACTCTGATCCCCACGTATCAATATCATCTCGGTATTTTCATAATCTCAACAGTGTTCTTACCTCTTTCGGCCCCTTGGACGCACAAGATAATCATACCACTCCAATATCATATCATCAGAACCATGAGTGTATGAATGCAAATGACATATATAAGGCAAGAATTAGGATAATATGAGATGCAACCAAATAAGATATGAAATATCACATGCTTTCAAGAATTCAATACGCATACATAGTCCAAGTACAATCCAAGATGTCATATTGTAAGCACATGTGATGAGTAAACATATCAAGCAACTATGGTGACAAGCTCACATATGGCAACAAGACCAAATAATCAACAGTCGGAACTAGCACGAGGCTAATTCCCCAAACCTCATCATCACACTTCAACATCGGTACCCACTTAAAATTTTATCACAACCGCCTGAGTGGGACCCTAAAAAATGCTCAATACCCATCAATAGTGATAATTAATTACATACATCTATCAAAATCTCAAAAATTAAATCGTAGCCTACCTTAAAGCCGAGCATATGTACTACACAATCAAGCCCCGGTGACAGCCTTGCCCTTCCCTTGTGCCTCATGACGGTCAAAGTCTATTCACGCATGTACTACTCATTAATATACAAGACTTACATGAAATAAGGACATAACCTTAAACAAGACAAAACCATAAAATTTACCCCAGGCCCACTTCACCAAGACATGAAATTTAATACTCAAAAACCATTATTACATACTAAGTAATTATATTCTTAAATTAATTAAAAATCTATGCGCATTTGAACCTTCAACCGAACAATAATAAAAAAAAACTAATTTGAAACCCTAGAAATTTCCCACTTTTGAAAACAAGCTTCAATAAATAAATTAAGCCTAAAAATATGATTATCTACCATCCTCCAATCTTAATTCACACTAATAACACATTTTAATCAATAAACTTCCATTAAAATCAATCACCTAACTCCCTTATTCTCATAAACACATGAAATTCATTTTTCTCAACTTAATAACATGCTAAACCACCATTACAGAGCTTATAAACATCACTTAAGCCATAAAAAGGGGAGAATATATTACCTCAAGGTACAAAATACTCTTAAGGCTCTGAAAGTTCTCTAAGGCAATGCTGATTTCGAGATTTCTATTTTGGGTAAGGAATTTTTTGACCTAGAGAATTATTTAGGGGTCTGGTACTTTTCTTCCACCCTAGCGGAATCGACTTCACTTGGAGTGGACCCACTGCAGTGGAAAAACACTTTGCTGGGGCGAGAGTCACTTGACACATCACCTCTCGCCATAATAGACCCAACTCTGTAGCAACGAAAACCCCCATCCCCCAACTCCCGCTTTGGCGAGTCAAACTTTCAGCAAGACGGACCCGCCGAAGCGGATACTAGTGTTGTTGTGGCAGACACCAGACACCAGACACCAGCAAAGAGAAAATTAGCCAAGACCTCAATCAAATACCTGAAACACTCCCGAGACCTCTGAGACACAAACCAGATATGCTCGTCTAAGGTAAACAGTGCTACAAACTCTCTCTTACCTCAATTTTCCCAAATAACCAAGCTAAGGAATACTTTTTTAAAGAATCACTCAGAAAAACCAAATATCCAAATTTCACAAATAAGGCCACAAAATACATCCGATTACCTAGGAAAGTAAACTAATGACTCGACTAAGTCATAAATAACCCTCCAGAGCTACCGGAAGCAACCGAACCCGAAAATGAACCCATCTAGCCTGAAGTCAACTTTCAGTAAACCTAATCAAATATAAGTTTCTAGACTTTGGGTTTTTCATCTGAAACTCATATAAATAGACCTCGAGATCTATGCGATCCATACACGCGCATCAGAAACTCCACATAGAGACTACGGTAAGGGTCAAATAAGCAAATAAGGGTCTTTAGCTAAAAACGACCGGGAAGGTCGTTACACATCCACTCAAAAAATATATGCACGAGCCAATGGTGTTGGAGGTGGCATCCTCTCAAAAAATATATGCATGAGCCAATTCTATCACCGGTGGCATTCACTCAACAAAAATATGCCCAAGGCAACGGTGTCGAAGGTGGCATTTGCTCCAACAAAAATATGCACGAGCCAACGGTGTCGTAGGTGGCATCCACTCAAAAAAATATGCACAAGTCAAATGGTGTCGAATGAGGCATCCGCTCAAGCAACATTCAGCCTGAAAGGTCATGCGAGCCAGACGGTGTCAGAGGTGTCACTGGCTTAAAAATAGCTACCTAAAAGGGCACAAAAATCAAAGCCACGCAGGTATGATATAAATAATCAACACCTTGTGTCCCAACAAATGGAAACATGTTGGAAGATGCCTAAAATCAAACAGAACATATCTAGACGAAAATGGAGCAAACACATAACTTTTTCTTGGGCAGCCGATCGAAATAATGTACCAACGAGAGTTAAGCTCTATGTAATGAGCTTGAATACCACTCCGTACCAAACTCACTCGCAAACTATGAAGTTTTTTTTTTTAAAATAACCCCGTAATCGGTCAAGAATACACCAAAAAAAAATAAAAATAAGAAAACTGTCAAAGGCATTCCCACAGAAGGGATACCCTCTTTGGGCCATCAAATCGAACTACAGGTGACCCGATTCTTGAAAATCGGGGATATGTAGGTAAACTCAATACCCGAGGATCAGTCACACTCCAATAAATTTGTTCTGAAACCTTTTAATTTATGGACTTTGCTTTATTTATTCACTTTCTAGAAGTCTAATTGAGTCGAAATACAAGTGGCCTGAATTCTCATGTAGCCTGAGATATGTAAGAAACCCAGAGTCCAAGGTCAGGCCATATTTTTCAAAATATTGCATAAAAATGAGAAGTATTCATCAATTGGTCGGCTAAAAATTAAGTTCGTCAAATTTCGCTATTAAGGGATGGTCCCGCCATCCCTGAACATCGAAGGAGTAGTTGTTGATACCTATTTTTTACCCTCCAATAATTCTATTTAATTACTCAAAATTATTGAGTCATAGATGGAGTAAATATACTTTGTACAAGACGAAAATGATTTTACAAAATTATTCCAAAAATATTTTGTCATTTCATTTGATAAAACATCATCTAGGATATTTATTTTTGCTTTCTTACTGATACGATTATAATTGGCTTTGTCCATTTGTGATTTCAAACAATCGATTCTCATTGGTTGAGAATCTTTTTGAAGGAAGTTTTCTCCCCAAAACTTGTTCTCCCATACCGATGGTAACTAGGCATGCTAGGGTTTGTGAAATCCTATAAATTGACCCTCTTGTCTCATTGATAGCGGCCGCAACTTGAATCTTTGGCATTTATATTTTTGAGAGACATTTTCAAGTTAAATCGACTAGTTTTGCTTATTTTAGGATCCAACCCCTTCGGTGGAACCCATACTTAGCCTAATTAGTCTGTCACAACTAAAACCCTTTTTATCTCGTGTGTTTGTGAGTGATCGAGGTACGAAGTTGAACAACATGACTTGTGTCATAACATATATTTGATTGGCAATATGTTCTTGTGGTAATAAAATTCTTTAAACCTTGATGTGTTGTCACCTGTTTAGGAAGAAAACCTAGAATTCTAAGTATTTAAGCTCTGTGTCTTATTAAGAAAAGAAAAGGAACTAGTCTCTAAAGCATGTCAGTCCATTCATGAATCAAAGGAAAAGGTTTAAAACGTTGTATGTTTTCTTTTCCTGACTTAAGTGTTAACATGTTTTCTTGCAAAATCCTGAGTGTTCTTTATAGTATGCAACTATATGCATCATGCCTAGATAATAGTTATGAGTATTGTCTCTGTCTGAACCTAATAGCATGATATCATGAGTGACTAGCTTAGTTTTAGCTATATTGGTTTTGGGCTGTATGTTTGGATGCTACTGTATGTATACATATTTTAAATGCTATGTATGTAGTTCCAAACCATGATCTAAATGGGAAACATTATCATATTAGTATGAGTAGTCCCTTTAGGATAGCTAAATGCTTGTCATAATACCTAATCAAGAACAGCATGACTGTTAGCCCTAAGACTAGTCTGCTAAGTGTTTTAAATGAGTAAGCATATGAGTGAAATGATTTATCTCCTCCCTACATCTCTATCCTGCATACTATTAACCTTTTTGGATGTCACATCTTCTTTTGAGCATGCTTAGTGTAGTTCTTACCATCTGGTTTAACTATGTATGACACAGTCCCTTGTGATCTTGCTACTATAACATGTTAATTTAAGTCTCTGTGCTTGAAGTTTGGTACTTGGGATTACCCTGGCTTATTATATGTTGTATGTGTGAACCTGTGGCTGTTTCCTTTGATACACATGCATAGACTCAATGAAAAATTGAAACTGATAAATAAAGATGGACACTTAGGATTAAAATCTTAGAGTTTCTGTTTTGTAGGAAAGGTTTAGAAGTCTGCTTGAGTTGTGTGAGTGTCATAATCTCAGTGATTGTCCTTCCTCTTTGCTATGTGTTGGATATCCACCAGATATACAAAGAGTATATTGCACATATATTAGTATACTGAGTATACCAGGTATACTGTCCAAATATACTCCTGTGTATATCATCCAAGCTTGCTTAATCATGAATCTTTTGGGCCTAGCCCAAATCTTCCAAATGACCATGCTTTTCTCCATTAAGTTTAAAAAAGAATTCCGGGCTAGGATAGTGTTACTCTTTCTCTATCATTTCATGAATATTGCATATTAGTTTGACTCAGGCCCACCTATATTTCTCATTATGAATAATTACACGTTGTTTTACTATGGAGACATGGGCTCAGCCCTTTTCTATTATGCATAGGTTATCTCTATTTCATCTGGGCCGTGTTTTCCTTTCCTTTTCTGGGCTCAACCCATTTTTTGTTTTAGTTCTGCCTAGTATTAAACGGATTGGTCTTGTGATTAACTGCTAACAGCCCATAAGAGGCAGTCTTGTAAGGTTAACATTTCTTAATCTTGTGATAGTTTACGTGCATTATTTAGATGAGTTTTGGGTGCTTTCTAACTTGGGCTTTCCTTTTTCCCTCCTCTTCTTCTCAGTCCATGTATGTGGGATGGCCCCTTATGGGCCACGACATCCTTCAGCCGGTTTGGCCAAAGCCCAGCAACTACATCTTTGCTAAGTCTATTTCCTGTAGTTGTGCATGAAGGCGCTACTATGGGTGAAAATAGTAACTAGTGCGCTTAGGTAGGCCCACTAGCCTACCTTATCTCTTTTGAATTTAATATATATGTATTAAATACATACTATTTGTGTAAAAATACTTTGAATTCACATTGGAATCTCTTATGGTTACGACTTAGGATAGGCAAACGATACGTACATCATTTAGTTAGAATCGCCATGAAAACAAATTTCAAAATGCTTAACTTCACATTTTCAAATTGATAAGAAATCAGAATTGTTTTGCGCTTTTGAGATTAATCAGACCATTTTGGATCTTAAAAATTACTTGTATTGTTTTCGGGCGGAGTTTGAATGGAAACTGAAGTATTACTCTAAAAATGGGCTAAATAGGATTTGGACAAATTTTTTGATGGAACTGATTTGGACTGAAGCATGAATTATGGACTGATTTTTAGCCCAAGCCCAAATAAGGTGTTTTTCTTAAAAATCAAACCCCTGTTTGTATTTTGGACAAGTTAGTGTGGATTGACCTTTGGGAAATAGCATCTAAAGGAAGAAATTGGTTTTCTGTTTTCTTAAACCTTCAACTTGTCATTTCAAAAGAATTACACTTTTTTTAACTTAAAAGATTTTCAAAAGACAAATGTATTAGGAATATTGGACAACCTATTAGATTAAACAGTAGAGTTCTACTCAAATTAATTTTTGAGTGTACTTAGTCATAAAATAGGTTGACCAAATTACAACAACAAAAACAATAATAACATACCCAGTGAAATCCCACAACGTGGGGTCTGGGGAGGGGAGAGTGTACGCAGACCTTACCTCTACCTTGGTATGTAGAGCGATTGTTTCCGAGAGACCCTCGACTCAAGACAAAGTACAAATTACCCCTATACAAATCATCTTTAGGAGGAATATAACTCATTGGTTTTTTTTTCAAAACCCTTTGAGTTTGAGATAAATAAATGACAGGAAATTTTACGGAAAGTTAATCATTTTTAAGCAATTTATAAACATTAAACATGTTATAGAACCCAAAGGTCAATCGTATTCTATGGATTCTTAATACTGAGTATCTAACACCTTTCTCGAGGGATCACCTGAACCCTTATCTTGATTCTAATTTAAAAAGGATTTTCATTTTTTTTTAGAATAAACCCTATTTACTCAGTTTTACAAATTTACCTATAAATTAGTTGGCAACTCTAAAAACTATTATCTGACATAGAGCACCAACAACCTGTTGGTTGCGTTTATGTCTCCGCATAAAATTGAACTGTAACAACGTTATGAGATTGCCCCACAGAGTGTTGATACTATAATATATGGCCCCATAAAGTGGTTTGATTTTACTTACATGCACATATTCATGGTTATGTCAGTTGTATGCCCTCAACGGGTTTTTTTTTTCTGAATTTCAGGTTGATTTTGGTATCCTCCTTTTGTGTTACATTCCTTATTTACATGTTTTACCAGTATTAAATATTCAGTACACTCTTTCGTACTGACTTTCCTTTCTGAGGCGCTGTGTTTCATGCTCGCAGGTACAGGTAGGCAGACCGATTTACCTCTACAGTAGGCTACTTGCTTTCGGTTGTTGATAGTCGCACTCCACTTCTTCGAAGTTGTTGTACATAGTCTGTAGGCACTATTGTATATATTTATAGTTATGTTGGGTATGGCAGGGCCCTATCTCGACTTGTTGGTGTGTTGTAGTACTCTTAGAGGCTTGCAGACTGATAGTCAGTGTATATTCATTTTGCTTGGCCTTGTCGTCCTCTTTGACAGTTGTTGATACACGTGTTACGGCCTGGTCGGCCTTAGTTTATGTATATATATACATATATTGTACTCGGGCTTCTTCTACTTGCAGGATATTGTTGCATTCTATAATATCGATGTTGTTTGAAGGCCTTGTTAGCCCAAGTCTCGTATCTTATTCAAGTACTACGGTTGGTATGCTCGGGCCTTAGGGTGCCGGCCACACCCCTCAAGGTTGGGGTGTGACAATGTCTTATTTGAGCTACCTATGACTTCGAATGGAATAGAGAATCTAATGGCTCCAAACCCCAAAGTTTATACGTCACTAAGCTTTTTGTTTTGTGAAAATTATTTTCTATCATAGGTAATGTACGGGAAGAGATTTAAAGATAGCCATTTCGAGTAGAAATTTTGGATGATTTTGTGAAGATCACACTCGTATATGTATCTAGGTTTTGTAAAGTTTTTGGACATGTACATGATCCATATGTCACACTCATAAGAGGAAATGCTACCGATCTAGTCATCTAGGTGATACCATCTCTACCTCTTTTTGGGCACTCCCTAGCATAATTCCCCAGATAACTACAAGAATAACACATATATGAATCTCGATGACATTGCCCAAAATGATTCTTACCACATCGACCACAATGTGGCAGCGGTGGCCTAGTCTGACTAGATTCCCCACTGTGTTGTGGGCCTGACGCTCATGAACTCTGACCCTAACTAGAATAAGCAGCCTAGTCATGATGCTGGCCCTGAAACTGCAATGGCGAACTGGTTGTTAGATAAAATGGTCGCCTCAGGAACTGAGGCCTAAATCCGCCTCGAAATCCCCTTCATAACCTACGGACTGAGCTATCTTGTGCTGGCTTCTATCATACTATTGATCTACTCACTATTGCCTCTTGCGATCCTTTAGATTCTATGCGTAGGCCTGAGTGCATGTGATATCCATATTGGGGTTCAGGGAAGCTGTCGTGCACTCATTTACCAAGTGTGGCCCCAAACCATTAACAAACTGATGTACTCGGTCGCTCATATTAGCACCAATCGTGGAAGCATACCTAGCCAAGGAGTTGAACTGTAAGCTATATTCTCTGACACTCATGTTGCCTTGCTTTAGATTCAAAAACCTATCTTGCATGGCTCGTCGAAGCTCGACGGATAAGTACTACTATATAAATGCCTCGGAGAATTCCCTCTAGCCTAAAGGTAGGGCCTGAGGTCCCCGAGTCTAATCCTAAGTCTCAAACCAGGTTGCGCCCACATCTTGTAACCTATAAGAAGCCAGCTCTACCATTTCAGCATCTGTTGTGTGCATAACTTGTAAAGTTCGTTGCATTCTATCTAGAAAATTCTGTGGGTATTCATTAGGGCTTGTTTCCGTAAATACCGGAGGATCCAAGTTAACAAAATCCTAAACTCTTGCACTTACAGCTCTATCAGCAACACTAGGAGTCTAACGTTGATCCTGAGAGGCCACAAGTCAAGACAACAATTGCACCTCACTCTGCATATCCATATCCTGATCGGGGGCAATTGGAGGAGGAACCGTAGGTACATCAACTCTCTCATGTCCTTTTAGAGGTGGTGGTGGAGGTGGAGTCATGGAGGCCCGAGATATAGCCTAGTCTTGGTGCTCCTGTCTCCCCAAATCAGCGGGTGGTTCTTGAATGGCACCCTCTCCCGTCTCCTTATCTACCATTTGTAGGGCTTCTTGTCGTCGAGTAGTAGCAGGCATAACTGAGAATATAAACAAGATTAATATTAGGAGTGAACACTTATAATTCGGCACTATCACACGATCTAGATTAGAAAGAAAAGTAACCACCCTAAATATCTTGTAGCCTCTTGCTTATAAGTGTGGTGCACAATACATCCATAAATATAACTCTACTAGATACGGCTTGCAGACTCCCTAGGACAGACCTACTTTGATACCAATTTTGTCACACCCCGGCCTTGGAGGGGGTGTGGCTAGCACCCATCGCCCGAAGGCCTGAGCGTACCACTATAGTATCTGAACCCTTATGAAACTCAGGCCGACAATGCCTCCAATTACCCATATATGACAAGACTGAAAGATAACCTGCACACAGAAGAGTACCAGCAGGATATATACATATGAACAGCTAGCCAAGGCCGACAAAGCCACAATATGAGTGTACTGATAACAAAAAGGGTCGAAAGTGCCATGACATACCAACATCCACTATCCATAAGTCTGTAAGCATCTATGAGTAACATGGACATATCAATAGGTCGGGATAGGGCCCTTCCATACCCTAAAATGCTAGTAGCATATATAAAACAGTACCTAAAGAATCATGTACCGCAACTCCGAGAGAAGGGAGTGCGACAATATCACAGCTAAGAAAATCACCTACTGAGGAGGAGCGCCACACTGTCTATCTGTACCTGCGGGCATGAACACAGTGCCCCAGAAGAGACATCAGTACGAAAGATGTACTGAATATGTAGGGCATAATCAACAGTAAATCAAGCAACAATGAGCCAAGGAAATCAGACATACCATCTGAAACTCATAATGTCACAAATGCATCAAACTGTATAATAATCACGTATATAACGTCGTAGGCCTCTGTAGGCTATATTATCAATGTCATGTATGTATAAGTTGCGTATATAATGCCATTGAGGGCAATATCATCAATGTCATGTATGTATAAGATGCATATATAACGCCATAGGCCTCTGACGACAATATAAATACATTATATATATATATATATGTGTGTGTGTGTGTGTGTGTGTGTGTGTGTGTGTGTGTGATGATCAACCGAAGGACATATCATTCTTACCAACCCCGATCGTAGTGACGTAAGGTCATTATACCTCCGATCAACATTATGAGACTAACATCCTTATCATTACATGACTCTATAGAACTCACAAATCATGAATAAACTTTCTGGAAGCAATATTGTATAATCATGAATCAACACGGAGGCCTTTAGTTATTTAGAGTGGAATAGTTATGGAGTAGCGTTGCGTTTACATCTCGTTTATATATATATCATGCCTAAAGAAGAAAGAAAACCCTACATACCTTGTCCTTGAAGTTGCAATCTCGTTACAAGCCCTCGTACGCTTTACAGATAGTTATCTACAACAAACAAAAGGGTCGATTATCAATATCGAATCCACATTTCATAAAGAAACTTCGTTTAGGTATCTTATCGACAATATTAACACGAAGGGTTCTTAGATTCCTTAATGAAGGGTACATAGGTAATTTGATCTTACAATCTTCCAAAACTTTCTTCCTTAGTTCCATATCATCAACAATAAAATTACTTATCAATATCACTTCATAATCCAAGCAAAACAACCCACAAATCATATTCCCATAAATTCACTTGTCCATGAGTTTCGATTACGAAAATCTATTTATAACTTACTCTGAATCATCAATTAACCATAATTATAGATAACGGAAGGTGAAGTTTACCTCGATACATCCAAATCTTCTCAAAACAACACTTTGTCCCAAATTCCAAGGGTTTCCAAAATCGCTTCAACACGGAGACAATAATTCTTGTGATTACTACGAGAATTATTGAGTTAATCTCGCATATTCCGGCTTGGATTTGACCAAGGAATGTTAAGCTATGATGGAGAGAGTTTAGAGAGAGTATATGAACTGAAATTGGGCGTAAAATGAGGTTAAAGACGTCCAACCCGTATTTAACCCAAAAACAAAATCTCCACTGTCGTACTTGAGGGTGGGATCGACGGTCCGTCAATCCAGACCATCATTCTGCAACTTGAGATCAGAAATTCTCAGGCATTTGACGACTCCCCATGGCAGTTTGACGGTCCGTCAACTGTCCCGTCAAATTGCCCCCATTCTCGATTTTGTCGAGATATATTTTCTTCGATTTGTTTAACTTCCAAACACTCTGGCACTTCCATAAACAAGTTGTAAACCTTCATTACCCCTATGTAAAGCCGTACCTCTTTTCGGGACATCAATATTATCAATGACACGATGAGATGAAAAACTATGGAGTGTAACATTGCCGGATTTCACTGAATATGTTGTTGTTGTATGTATTTAGACATATTTTTCAACTTTTTCAGTTAAAATTTAAAAAAGACTATGTACATAGATAATGCAAATAATCACAATAATATATTAATAATACAAGATATTTAAATGGTGAGAGTTCCGCATCTTTTCAATCTAAATGAGCAACGATTGATGGTCCCAACAAGTCACATCCGTTGACGAACTATAACATTCGAATAAGAAATAAGCAGAGTTCAAACAGGTTTTGGGAGTGCAAAGGAAGCTAGGCACAACCCCCTACCAATCAAGTTTTTAAACTTTAAATATTTATTATAATTAATTCTTTGTTGTTAGACCTATCAGATCAAAATAAAAATAAAATTAGGATACATTAAAGAAAAAAGAGAATATTTTAATTTTCTTCCAATTTCATGAGACAATAATAGAGAGTAACCAAAAGATGAAATTATCAAAAATATTACTCCACTTCATTAGATGCAAATATAGATCAATACATTTGTAGTAATCAATAAGATCGATAGCATAAATATTTGTTTAAGTTTCTTTGCATTACTTATGCTTTTACAAAAACATCAAGCATAAGATTTACATGTCTTTCTTGATGCAATATTTTGTTGAACATTATGCTTTTACAAAAACATCAAGCATAAGATTTACATGTCTTTCTTGATGCAATATTTTGTTGAACATTCTCCCAAGCAACTTTCCATTAGCTTCGAATCTACATAGGATTCATCAAAATATATGTCACAATTTTTTTTGATATTAACATAGAAAATTATTAAAATAAAGAAAATTATACCTTCTTTAAATTTGGAGCAACGTTCAATTGAACAAGCAAGATTGCAATTCAGTTCTTCAGGAGAAATCTGAATATGACATTGTTTCATGCAATCGGACATGCAACCAGGCACTTTACTAAATATACATGAAAGTACACATTTAGCTTTGCATGATAATCCATTCTCACCAACAGCTTCAACATTTGCTAAAAGAGTCACAATGAGAAAAAATGTGACTAGAACTTTAGTGAAGTTCATAATTCGTAATATTTTGTAGTTCCTTTTCTCAATTGAATATTTTTTTTCTTTTGTATTTTGGATGTTTGATGAAAGCAAAGTAATGCTATTTATAATAACAAAAATTAGTTGAATTGAAGATAGTTTAAATTATAATCTGGTCAAGAAGATTAGATTATGGTCAAATTATAGATAAACATAATATACAATCTATAACTTGTATTATCTATTTTAACTGTCATATATTGGAAATCCAATTGCCAACTCATAAAAAATATTTTTTTACTTATCACCGCCAACTGAAAACAAATGCAATAATTACAATTAATGTCCCTTCACAAAATTATGATTTAAAATTATCCTTCATAATACTTTTGGTTAGAGCTCTTATGAAATCAAGGATAAATGTGAGACATATTTCTAAGGGTGAAGACATGAACGACCCAAGAGTATAAAGGATATTAACATTATGATATTTTATATATTAAGAAAATATTTCCCTTAAAAGGTTATTTAATATTGAAGTGAAAAAATAGTATCAAAAAATTGAACATACTTGATATAAATGTGTTCGGAATAAAAAAACAAATCTTAAAGTTGAAGATTTGTGATGAAAACTAATATTTCACTCAAAATACACTTTCAAATTAATATTTTAATATACCCCTCGAAATTCATTATTTTAATATACCCCTTGAAATTCATTTACAAGTACACAAAGCCAAATCAGTATTATTTGCCAAAAAGAGTTTTCTATGTTTTAAGTACTTGAAACTTTATAAAATTATTTTAGCAATTACTATATATATACTAGTAATAACAAATTTATAGTTGAAAATATCGTAAATGTCTTTTAGAAATTTGTAATAATTGACTTAACAAATAGTAATACATTTCAATTAAATTTTTCTGAAAATAGTGTTGTTCGTCCGAATATTTTTTGATAGCTATAACAAAATGTTATAAAGAACATTAATATAATATAACATAAAAATCAGTTTAAAATTATTGTTAATAAGAATACTTGTTATAGAGAGGTCTGACTAATTCTTAATTATTAATGTCTGTAAGAAAATGAACGTGACTGTACTACTAACGCATCCCTCTACTCGCTATTACAAGTCCTTTCTCCCAGTAACTTTCTTATTCGCACTTGATATTTAGATCAATTTAATGAATACATGACACATGTATTTATATACACCCTTATAACTAAACTCATATTTAATTATTAATACATATTTTTGCCTTAATTTCCTACTTAAGCATAGTAAATTGTAGTATAATTTGGTGTGGAATGTTTTAGCCATTTATCAATCACATATTCTCGCATTTTTTAGAACGTCTAAATAGAATTGTTGACATATTTTCATTTAAAAATCGTGTAATATTACCATCTCCACTTTTCTTTAATTACGACTTGATATGCTGGAAGAAGTTATTCAATTTTTAATTTTACCTCCTTGCAATTTCATGGTTTTTTACCTGTTTTACATAACGAAGGCCGAAAGTATGGAGGGAGTTCATGAAAATAATTTTTTCCCCTTATAGCATAATTCGTTGTAAGGAGAAAGATAATTTGTTTTACTCAAGGTGTTAAAATTAAACGCTTGAATTCCATTTAAAATAGTGAAACTGTAACGACCCACTTGGTCGTTTCGAGCTTTTGGACTTGTTTTACCCAAAATACCCTTCTTGTAATTTTATCCTGGTATTTATGTGTCACGATTCCAAATTCCAATGTGCCGTGAGGGCACCTACCCTAATCTGTAGGTGAACCCCAATTATTCAACATAATGAATAAGGAAGTAAATGCGAAAAATAAAGGAATAACAAGAGAAGTATTAACAAGTCTTGTAGCTTAATGCATAACTTAAAGAAATCCCCCAAAATTCGGTGGTCATGAGTACATATCTCTAAATGAAAATATAAGTCTGAAAGTGAAATAATAAGTATTGTTTGAAAGTAACAAGGACAAAATCATAAATATGAGAAAAGAGTTCTTGTGCCGGAAATGCATCAACGGCTCACCCTGGACTCCTCAAGTAATCTTCCAAGTATGCTATGCTCAAGCTGCTCCTCTATCATCCGGCTCGGTACCTGCATATAGAGTGCCGCAAGCATAGAATGAGTATGGAAAATACGTGTACTCAGCAGCATCGTCGTCCGACCCTAGCTATAACGGTTGCGAGTGTTGGTATTTTCCGATACTTCTCCACTAATTAGTTAGTTAAGTATATAAAGAGTTCAATATCAATAGTTCTATAGTTCAACAAAGTAAGTGTTATCCAGGTTCACAAGTCTTATCACAGTTTCCCAAAAGTATTACTAATTCAGCCTATACCCCTTAACCAGACGTCTAGTCCCATCAAGTCTCACAACTCTACCTTACAACAGTTATAAATCTCAAGTATTAGTATTTCCTCTATCAAGCTATAAGATCATATAGTTTATCAGAAAATAAACATTGAGTACACACAACATCAAGTATATATCAAAATGAGAACGAATGCAATGTAGATGATATGTATGTATGCAATGGCTATATGTACCCGGTATATACCTGCTGCAGTAGATGTCACGTGACCCATGGGAGACTCATGGGGTCCATATACCCATCGGATACCAGCTCTATCGATGAAATGTCATCATCATTCATCACTCTCGTATCAAGTACCATATCTAATAACCGACTTCCCAAGCCTCTTTTAGCAGTAGCTCAATAGTTTCAATGCCAAGTATAATATGTATGATTGAGATAGATATGTGTAAACCATGCAATCATCATAATCAATACGATCAGTAGTATAAGTTCCTTTTAAAGCATTAGACGAGATGTAGAGTGATGGATGCATGAGAAGTCAAATCAATAATATATTATCAGACATGGCTACGAGCCCAAATAAACAACAATTATACGATATCTAAGAGGATTTATGCACTGCGCTCACGGCCCGAAGGCTAAACACACATTCTCCTTCAAATATAACAAACTTATTCATTATTTACCCAAGTTCAGCTCACTGGTGCCCGTATTACTGCTCGTCACCTCACTAATACAGAATCCACAATTCTCCATTACTCCCATTAGTTCATTAACGTCATACCAACACATAACGCTACACTAGAGTCTAGTAAGTCTCAACTTGTCTGATTTGAAGCCGAAGAATCACGCAACAGTCTTACCTTTCCTTAGAGCCTCCTCATGGGCCCACTCTGATCAATCATATCAAATATATGAGATTACAAGTCTAACGATACCTATAATGATAAACAAATCTAGAATCCCCAAGTCAAATTACAAAGGAACCCTGAGCCCACATTATCAAGACATGAACTTTATTACTCATCATAACATACTAGATAATCACAATCTCATTTAATTTGACAACTAAGCCCTAATGGATCCTAAATCTTAAGAATTAGCAAAAAGCCCAATTCTAACCCTAGAAATTTCCCCAATTCCCAAAAGGGTTTCTAACATGAAATTGATCAATTAAACATCACCTACTAGTCTAATAGAACTCTAGTTTACAATATCAACAACAATAATTCAATAATCAATCCCCAAATCTGAAATATTACTCTCTTTTTCTCAACAAGGCAATTCTCTTATTTTCCCCAATTAAGAAGCATCCTTAGGATAAAACATAACTAATATGCATTAATTAAAGGGTGGAAATACCTTAAATAATGAATTCTCTTGAAATCTTCAAGAACCCTATTGCCCAAGCTCCAATCCTAAGGAAAATATTTTTGGGGAATGAGAATAACTTCTAGGTCATTAATCTCTTATAATGTGAATAGTGATTCTACTCCAGCAGAATGGACTTCGCTGGAGCAGACCTACTTCGGCGGAAAATCCATCCGCTGAGGTGAGGTCACTTAAAATCCTGAACCTACGCTGGGGCAGAATGAAACTCCGTAGAGGCACACCTACCCCTACGAGGAACATGTTCGCAAGAGCGGACCCTCAACACATAGTCAAGTCTCCCTTCTGCGAGCCAGACCTCCGCAGAGGTGAAACCGCGAAAGCGGACACCAGCTCATTGGTGCGAACACCAGACACCAGCAGCAATCCAAAACCCATCAACTCCCCGTCAAACATCTGAAATACTCCCGGGACCTTCTGAATACAAACAAAATATGCATTCCTATCAGAAAACACATTCCAGACCTATTCGCATACTCAAAATTCCCGATAAAGGTCTCTAAGGCTTGAGTTTGACTAAAGTCAACTCTTAAGTTATAATTTCACAATTTCACAACCAAGCCCCCAAAATACACCTGACTACTTCGGGAACCGAACCAAAGGCTCGCCAAAGTGATAAACATCATTCCAGAGATAATAGAACCAACAAAATTATGAAAAGAGCACGTCTACCCAAAAGTCAATTGTGAGTCAAACTCCTATGTTCTCTTAACGTAGCATTTTCCAAACTTACCAAAAAGGATCAGAAACATACCCGATCACTTTGATAATTGTGCCTCCCATCCTCTCAAGTCAAAAGCAAGCAAATAAAGGCTAGAGAAGGGTAATTTAGGGGTTTCAAAGCAAATTAAGCAATACAACTTTTTGAATTATTACATTATAATTTACGGGGATGTGTGGCGTGGTTTTCGAGGCAATCGAGTGAGTTTTGGATCGAATTTAGTGAAATTAAAGCTCTTAAGTTAAAGAAAGGAAGAAGTTTGACTAAAGTCAACATCGGGGGTAAATGCATTTTTTTGAAGTTTTGTCGATTCCATTAGGTCCAGAATGTCGATTCCATCGGTTGAGAAACTAGTTAAGGATTTGGAGTTGACTTGAGAAATATCAGGTCAAGACGACCTCTTTTGGGTGTTTCGAGTCAGCGAGCAAGGTCGGTAGCGTATTTTATGATCAAAATGCTTATATGGTTTGTGTTCGGCAGGTTCAAGATTAGTTTCCGGTGCTAAAACTGAGATTTTATAATTGTTGAATTTTCTGGTGCAACAATTTCAAAAATACCAATTTCCTTATGTTCATCCTGAAATTTCAGCCTTTTTTTAAGACTTCAAAATATCATATCTATCTCATTTTAAGGTCAAATTGAGTGATTAAAAAGGCTATTTTAGGTAGAATTTTGCAAGCATTTTATTGGGCTTGTCAAAAGTGAGATTCATGATCATCTAGCATCTGATTTGGGGACAGACAACTGCTGCATTTTTTTGTTATTTCTTTCGGGACTTTTTCTCACAAGTTTAGGTGCTCGGATTGAGGCCATTTAAAGGTATTCTTCTCATATTTGCTTGGGGTCAGAATATAACCATTATTTAATGATACTGCATAGATATTTTATAATATTTAGAGTTGATTTCATGGTTGGGTGTTGGAAAATTGGGGTTTTTTTTTTTTACCCTAGGTTGGATTTTTGGGAAAATAAGAAGTTGAAGGTCAAGTTGGAGTATTTTTTTACTTGGTTTTCTGAATTTAAATTCTTTGAGTTGAGGGAAAACTATTTTGAAAGGAAAATTCTAATTTGGTTGACGGAGCTCGGGTTCCTTTTTTGAATTTTTAAACCCTATGTTAAATTATGAATTTCTTCAAATTAGAAATCCAATTGAAGTTGATTTTGAGTCATGTTCTACATTTATACTCTATAGTTACGGGTAAACTAATTTTGCAATAAAACTACGGTTTTGCCCTTGTGGGCTTGTGGTTACCTTTTTGAGTTCGTTTTTGGATTCCGAATAAAAAGTATAGCAATATGGGTATCATTGTACTCATTTAAATGTGTAGAGTATTATTTCGATTAGATTGAACTCCTTTGGTGAATTTGGATGCGGTAGAGCTTTCAGAAGATGTAATCTTTCTGAGATAGATTTGGAGCTTTCGGAGATACTTCATAAAGTAAAGGCGCTTTCATTGGTTAGTTGCTCGGTCTTGAGGTATGTTAAGACTTTCTAGAATTCTTTGAGGAACATTTTTTTTAAGTAAAGATTAAAAATAAAATAATAATGGGTAAGGGCATAATGGGGAGTCTCGTATCTGTGATGTGACAAACATTGGTACGAGTACCAGTGCCATGAGTTTGAAGTTTGTATCATATCTGAGTCATTATATCTGCGGTCTGAATGCCAAAGAATGTGGGCATTAGCTGTTATGTGCTATATGTAGACTTGATTGTTGTAATAGTTGGCATCTCAAGAAACCTCGTACACTTGAAATAACATGTTAATTAATCGTCGACTATTAAGTCTAGTTTGTTGTTGTTAGTGTTGAACCTTTGCCATATTAAGTCCAAATTTGAGATGATGAATGTTTTATGTGTTATATCATACACTTACATATGGTTGGCTCGGGTTGCACGCCTGCAATGGATTATACATGGTTGGTCGAGTTGCACGCATGCAACGAGTATATGGACATCGTAAGTCTCCCATGGGTCATGAACTCCCAAATATTACCGAGGAGTATCGTGTATATACAGATTAAGAGCATTTGGTTGAGATATGTCATTATATTTCCTTTGCATAATATCATTAGTCTTTCCTTGATTTAATACATATGTTGTTTCTCCTAATTATCTAATTGAGTTATTTGCCTTATCTGAACAGTGATTCTGCTCCAGCAGAATCGACTTTGCAAGGGTCGACCCACTTCGATGGAAAACCCATCCATTGAGGTGAGGTCACTTAAAATCCCGAACCTATGCTGGAAAAAGGAAACTCTGCAGAGGCGCACCTGCCCCTACGAGGAACATTTACACAGAAGCGGACCCTCAACACATGGTCAAGTCTCGCTTCTGCAAGCCAGACCTCCACAGAGGCAGACCAACGAAAGCGGACACCAGCTCATTGGTGCGAACACCAGACACCAGCAACAACCTAAAACCCATCAATTCCCCGTCAAACATCTGAAACACTCTTGGGACCTTCCGATTAAAAACCAAACTTGCATTCTTATCATAAAACACATTCCAGACCTATTCGTGCACTCAAAATTCCCAAAAAAGGTCTCTAAGGCTCGAGTTAGGCTAAAGTAAACTCTTAAGTTATAATTTCACAACCAAACCCCCAAAATACGCCTGACTGCCTCGGGAACCAAACCAAAGGTTTGCTTAAGTCATAAACATTATTCTAGAGATAATAGAACTACCAAAATTATGAAAAGAGCATGACTACCCAAAAGTCAATTGTGAGTCAAACTCCTCTATTCTCTTATAGCATTTTCCAAACTTACCAAAAAGGATCCGAAACATACCCAATCACTTCGAGAACCATGTCACCCATCCCCGCAAGTCACAAGCAAGCAAATCTTTCAAGAAGGGTAATTTAGGGGTTTAAAGCAAAATAAGAAAAACAACTTTTCTAATTATTACATTATGACTTGTGGGGATGAGTGGCGTGGTTTCTGAGGCAATCGAGTGAGTTTTGGATTGAATTTAGTGAAAGTAGAAGGTGTTAAGTTAAAAAAGGAAGAAGTTTGACTAAAGACAACATCGGGGGCAAATGCATCTTTTTTGAAGTTTTGTCTATTTTATTAGGTCCAGAATGTCGATTCCATTGGTTGAGAAACTAGTTAAGAATTTGTAGTTGACTTGGGAAATATCGGTACAAGACGACCTCACAAGTGTTTCGAGTCCGCGAGTAGGTCTTTAGCGTGTTTTATGATCAAAATGCTTATATGATTTGTGTTCGGCAGGTTCAAGATGAGTTTCGGGTGCTAAAACTAAGATTTTACAAATGTTGAATTTTCTGGGGCAACAATTTCAAAAATTCCAATTTCCCTAAGTTCATCCTTAAATTTCAGACATTATTTAAGACTTCAAAACATCATATCTATCTCATTTAATACAAATTGGGTGATTCAAAAGGCTATTTTGGATGGAATTTTGCAAGAATTTTATTGGGCTTGTCAAAAGTGAGATTCATGATCATCTAGCATCTAATTTGGGGCTGAACAACTGCTGCCTTTTTTTGTTATTTCTTTTAGGACTTTTTCTCATAAGTTTGGGAGCTGGGATAGAGGCGATTTGAAGGTATTATTCTCGAATTTGCGTGGGGGTAAGAATATAACCCTTATTTAATGATACTGCATAGATATTTTATAATATTTAGAGTTGATTTCATGGTTGGGTGTTGGAAAATTGGGGTTTTTTTTTTTTTACCCTAGGTTGGATTTTTGGGAAAATAAGAAGTTGAAGGTCAAGTTGGAGTATTTTTTTACTTGGTTTTCTGAATTTAAATTCTTTGAGTTGAGGGAAAACTATTTTGAAAGGAAAATTCTAATTTGGTTGACGGAGCTCAGGTTCCTTTTTTTGGATTTTTAAACCCTAAGTTAAATTATGAATTTCTTCAAATTAGAAATCCAATTGAAGTTGATTTTGAGTCATGTTCTACATTTATACTCTATAGTTACGGGTAAACTAATTTTGCAATAAAACTACAGTTTTGCCCTTGTGGGCTTGTGGTTACCTTTTTGAGTTCGTTTTTGGATTCTGAATAAAAAGTATAGCAATATGGGTATCATTGGACTTGTTTAAATACGTAGAGTTTTATTTCGATTAGATTGAACTTCTTTAGTGAATTTGGAAGTGGAAGATCTTTTAGAAGATTTAATCTTTGCTCGGATAGAGATTTGGAGCTTTCGGAGATACTTCAGAAAGTAAAGGCGCTTTCATTGGTTTTTGCTCGGCCTTGAGGTATGTTAAGACTTTCTAGAATTCATTTGAGGATCGTTTTTTTTTAAGTAAAGATTAAAAATGAAATAATAATAGAGTAAGGGCATAACGGAGAGTCCCTTATCTGTGACGTGACAGACATTGGTATGAGCACCTGTGCCATGAGTTGGAAGTTTGTATCGTATCTGAGTCATTATGTATGTTGTCAGAATGCCAAAACATGAACGCATTAGTTGTCATGTGTTGTATGTAGGCTTGATTGTTGTTATATTTGGCATCTCAAGAAACCTCGTACTCTTGAAATAACATGTTAATTAATCATCGGCTATTAAGTCTGGTTTGTTGTTGTTAGTGTTGAACCTTTGCCATATTAAGTCCAAATTTGAGATGATTAATGTTCTATGTGTTATATCATACACTTACATATGGTTGGCTCGGGTTGCATGCCGACAACATATTATATATGGTTGGTCGGGTTGCACGCATGCAATGAGTATATAGACCTCGCGAGTTTAACATGGGTCATGAACTCCCAAATATTACCGAGAAGTATCGTGTATATACAGGTTAGTAGCATTGGTTAAGACATGTTATTGTATTGCCTTTGCATAATATCATCATTCTTCCCTTTATTGATTACCTGTGTTGTTGCTCCTAGTTAACTAATTGAGTTATTTGCCTTACCTGATAGTTTATTATTCATATTAACCATTGAATTAGCTTAAATAAGAAATAAATAGTCCTGATACGAATGGATAAAAGTTTCTCCGATAAGGTGAGATGGTAATGATATAATCGGTCTTTCCTTAATTACTTCATCACCACTTCTTACATTGTCAGTCTATGAGAAATAATGGGTACATATGGTTTCGTACTCATACTACACTTGCTACACTCTTTATGGTGTACATTATGTTCTTAAAACAAGTGGGTCTCGCAAAGTGATTTGCGTCTGAGGATGTTGATTCGGGAGATTTCTAGGTGAGTTGCTTGGATGATCTGCAGCGCCAATCTCTTTCTACCTTTGTTTATTTATGTCTCTTTTACATTCCAGACAGTGTATTTGATCGATTCAGACTTGTGTTAGTATTCTTAGTAGCTCTTGTACACATTACACGAATATTGGGTGGAATTTTGGGTTGTTTTTCACATTTTGACTAAATATATAGACTTGATTATAGATATTTCGTGTTTTCAATTTACGTTTTTATTTAACTTAAAAAGAATCGACTTAAAGCATTTGGCTTACCCATCGGGTTGGGGAATGTGTCATCGTGACTTTAGATTTTGGGTCATGATAGAAACAACCAATAAAACATAGTTCATTCTCGCGTAACCTACTGGTAAAATGATTGAAAAATAATGATATTGAATTAGGTGCACGACATGAATTTAAAGTCTGCTACAGATAAAAATATGACATTTAAATGAACAAGAGTAAAGAAACAAACGAATTATTTACTGTGTTTTGTATCATGCTCAAATGCATATTGAATATTTCTTGATTATAGCATAAAAGGAGAAAGACCAAATAAACATAAAGCTACAATCTCTAAACTCCTTTCATGCCATCAACTTCTTTCCTACTTCTACCTGGAACAAAAACAAAGTGTAAAATGGCAAGGGATGAAATAAAATATTTGTTCTTATATTGTCTATACGTGTTTTGTTCATATTAGGCCTATGATGTCTATGAGTACTAGTGTTATACTTATACTACTCTTGATGCACTCTTGTGCAAATATTGATTCATGATCCAGCTCCACATCTCGTGGCTGATAGCGAGGAGATTACTTCGAGGCTTTTAGGGTGAGCTATTTGACCGTCTGTAGCCCTTGAAAGCCTCATTCTATCTTTACATTCTATATTTGAGTCACAAACTATTGTTTCACTCTACGGAGCATGTATTACAAATTTGGTAATATTAGAGCTCTTGTATCTTCAAATTATATTTTTGGGACATGTTTGGATTATTTATCCGTAGTTGTGATAATTGAGACTTAAGATAAATTGTTCACTTATTATTTCTATTTTTTTAATAATTTAGTTCTCTCTCTCCCCCGTTAATGATACCACCCACCCCACCCTCACCGGAGGTAACCCTACCTTAGTGCGCCACTCCAGCCGGTGATCAGTAACCAGGGTCCCATTCACTGATAGACACCACTGCGCTCTGACCAGTATTTTTCGGCCAGATCTACACAAGTCTCAATTGCTCCGATAGGCTCCGGCGGGGAACAATGATTTTCTGGCAGCGAACAATAATCTGACAGTGATTTTCGGTGTCTTCTCCAACAATGAATAATGTCGTATAGTAGTAAAAGTCACCAGGAAACTGTACAACGCGACTCCGACTAGGTATGCTTTTCCCGACTACTAACAAAGCATTCCATCCAAAGTCTTTTGGTTGGAACGATTTCCCCCCCCCCCCCCCCCCAATCCTTTTTTTTTTCTCCCCCATTAGCTATTTTTCTCATCTGCCGGAAACCCCTTCCCATTAGGTTTTCTTGTTAGATCTGCACGGGTCTCACTATTCCGGTGGGCTCCAGCGGTGAACAGTGATTTTTAGTAAACAGTATTCCCCGATAGTGAACAATCTTACGGTAGGGAACACAACCGTACAACTGTATGGTGTTGCTCCGACCAAGAACTCAAATTTTCAGTGAAAACACACAGTGAACAGTATTTCCAGCGCCGGTGAACAGTACCGATGAACAGTGATTGTCGCCGGAGAACATGTTTGATTCAACTAGAGTTGGTACCTCCGGTTACCTTTATCCATTCTTTGTCCTTATTTTTGTTGTTCCATTTTCCGCTTCTCTGTATTGATTTGTGACCTTACGTATCTACTCTTCTTGTCTTAGTTATAACATCATTTGGCGTAGTGGTTTTACTTGCCTCTAAATTCTTGATAACTTGTGCTTTCACTTTGATCCCTTCCTTTTTAGGGTAAACGTTTGATCAGTTTATTATTTTATACTTACTTTAGTGGCTTTGGTAACTGATGGTAAACTAGGGTCATGTTCTTGATCGAGGATGAGGGAGAGGGTTAGGGTGGAGGTAAGTGGGGTAAGAGAGGTGCTAGGTTGAGAATAGGTCTTGGAACATTGGGACTTTATCGGGGAAGTCCATAAAGCTAGTTAAGATTCTTAAGAAGAGGAGGATTAATATAGCCTGTGTTCAGGAGACCAAATGGGTAGAATCTAAGGCTAAGGATGCGGACAGGTATAAGTTATGATTCTCAGGTAGGTCGAGGTATAGGAATGTGGTAGGCATTTTGGTAGACTGCGAGCTAAGGGATCAGGTGGTAGAGGTTAGGATGGTCAATGAAAGAATGATGGAGATTAAGTTGGTAGTTGGAAGGTCTATTATGAACATTATTAGTACTTACGCGCCGCAGTCGGGCTTGGACAAGAAGGAGAAGAGGCGCTTTTGGGAGGATTTGGACGAGGTGGTGGGAGGTATACCACACACTAAGAAGTTATTTGTATGAGGGGATTCAATGGACATATCGAGGCACTTCCGGGGGGTTATGACGATGTGCATGGAGGTTATGGCCTCGGAGATAGGAACGGGAGAGGCATCTCACTCTTGATGTTCGCTAGAGCTTTTTGGATGGTAATAGCCAACTCGAGGTTCCTGAAGAAGGAGGATCACTTGGCAACTTTCTGTAACTCGGTGGCTAAGACTCAGATAGATTTTCTTCCCCTTAGGAAGGTTGACAATGGTCTTTGTAAAAACTAAAAGGTTATTTTGAGTGAGTACCTTACAACCCAACATAAGCTTCTGGTGATGGATTTAGAGATCAAGATAGAGAAAAAGATGAGGGTTGTGGATGATAGGTTAAGAATCAAATGAGGGAGTTTGACCATGGCTAGTGAAGAGGAGATGTGGGAGAGGTTGATGGCCAAGGGGGCTTGGGTGATTAGGGGGGATACGACCGGTATATAGGAAAAGATGGCTAGCTGCATTCGGGAGGTAGTTAGAAAAGTGTTAGGGGTCTCGTGGGGTAGCCATGGTGAGCATCGAAGGGACTAGTGGTGGAATGGTAAAGTTCAAGAGAATGTGGAAGCTAAGAAAATGGCGTATGCGAAATTGGTAGACAACAAGGATGAGTAAGAGAAGTGGATGAATAGGGAACTATATAAGATGGCAAGAAAGGAGGCAAAGCTAGCGGTCAAGGGCAAAAATGGCGGCATTTGAACGCCTATACATGGAAATAGAGGGAAAAATGGGGATAGAAAGTTGTACAGACTAGCCAAGGTGAGAGAGATGAGGGCCCGTGACATGGATAATGTGAGGTATATCAAAGACGAGGATGGAAAAGTACTGGTGGGGGATGCACATATTAGGCGAATGTGGTAGTGTTTCTTCCATAAACTCTTGAATGAAAAAGGAGATAGAGACATTGTGCTGGGGGATCTGGAGCAATCTGGTAGGTACCGGGATTTTGGGTATTTTAGATGCATTAAGGTTGAGGAGGTGAAGGGTGATGTTCGCAAGATGCGCACGGGACGAGCGACCGGGCCTGATGAGAATCTAGTTGAATTTTGGAAGAGCGCAGGCAAGGCAGGTTTGGAGTGGCTGACGGAATTTTTTAATGCCATTTTTAGGATGGCAAAATTTCCCGAAGAATGGAGGTGGAGTACAATGATTCCTTTGTACAAGAACAAAGGTGATATCTAGAGTTACAACAACTATAGGGGTATCAAGCTGCTGAGCCACACTATTAAAGTTTGGAAAATAGTTTGGATTCATGCTAGGGCGTTTGACCACAAAAGATATTCATCTTATTAAGAGGTTGGTGGAGCAGTATTAGGAGAGGAAGAGAGACTTATATATGGTTTTCATCAACCTCGAGAAAGCATACAACAAAGTACCTAGGGAGGTTTTATGGAGATGTTTGGAGGCTAGAGGAGTACTTGTGGCATACAATAGGGCGATCAATGATATGTATGATGGAGCCAAGACTAGGGTACGGACAGTAGAAGGAGACTCGGAGCACTTCCTAGTAATGGTGGGGCAGAACCAATGATCAGCTCTTAGTCCATTCTTATTTTACTTAGTGATAGATGGACCGACGCGACAAATCCAAGGGGAAGAGCCATGGTGTATTTTATTCGCAGACGACATAGTCTTGATTGATGAGACTCGCATCGGAGTGAATGCTAAGCTGGAGGTTTGAAGACAGACTCAGGAGTGTAATGGGTTTAGGCTGAGTAGGACCAAGACAGAATATTTAAAGTGCAATTTCAGCAACGGGAGCAAGCTTGAGAAAGGCGAAGAGGTGAGGCTTGGTACTCATGTCATTCCAAAGAAAGGAAGCATAGAAAAATAAGGTGAAAATATATAGTCAAGTTATTAAAGTTTTACTTCTAAATTGGTTTATATTTATGAAATATACTTGAATAAATATGCACTCAAAGTATACATGTATATAAAAACTAGTTAATAATTTCTAGGAAAACTAACTTGATATGCACATGCGATGCATGAGGCCAATATGACAGATTTTTACCTATTTTATATGTAACCATTCTGTATATGAAATTTCTCGGGCTCCATTAATTTAGATTTGTAATAAGTAGATTCACTAAAAATAGGAAAACATATGTTATTGAAAGATTGTTCAATCGTGAGTACTGAGCAGGGTCGTGGGGACTTTGTATTAGCAAAAGCAGATGCTTTCTAGGTAATAATAACATCAATGGAGGGATTAGCATTCTCTAAGAGACATTCAATAATGAGACCAAACATGTTATGACCTAATTGTTCTGTTACCAAGTCAATCTTACTAGCACATGCATCAGAAACTCGAACTCGTCGATAATTTTCATTAACATTTACGTGGCGATCAGAAGTTCTCCTGCAACGGAGATTGTTAGGACGAGGAGAGTGGGTGGTGTCCATGGAGGAGAAACTTTTTTTTATCACTTTTCGAGGATATATATGAGGTAATGGTTTTCTTTTATACAAAAATAGGGTGAAAATGTATATTAAAGTTATTGAAGTGTTACATCTAAATTGTTTTATATTTATGAAATCTACTTGAATATTATGCACACAATATATACATGTATATAAAAATAAGTTAATAATTTCTAGGAAAACTAACTGGATATGCACATGCGATGCACGATGCCAATATGACTAATGTTTACCTATTTTTATGTAACCATTCAGGATCTGAATTTTCCCCGACTCCATTAATTTAGATTTATGATAAGTAGATTCACTAATAATAGGAAAACATATGTTATAGAAAAATTGTTCAATCGTGAGCAGGGTTGTGGCGAGCGTAATAATAGCCATGGCGACTTTGTATTAGCAAAAATTTTATTAATTTTTACGGGTAATAATAGCATCAATGGAGGGTTTAGCCTTCTTTAAGCGCCATTCAATAGTGTGATCCGCCAATTTATGACATAAGGTTTCTATTAGCAAGTAAATCTTACGAGCACATGCATAAGAAACTCGAACTCGTCGATATTTTCCATTAACCTTTAAGTGGAGATCAGAAGTTCTCTTGTGACGGAGATTGTTAGGATGAGGAGAATGGGTGGTGGCCATGTAGGAGAAACTTATTTTTATCACTTTTTGAGGATATATATGAAGAAATGGTTTTCTTATATACAAAAATTAGGTTAAAATCTATATTCAAGTTATTAAAGTATTACTTCTAAATTGTTTTATATTTATGAAATCTACTTGAATAAATATGGACTCAAAGTATACATGTATATAAAAATAAGTTAATAATTTCTAGGAAAACTAACTGGATATGCACATGCGATGCACGATGCCAATATGACTAATGTTTACCTATTTTTATATTTAACCATTCGTATCCGAAATGTCCATGACTCCATTAATTTAGATTTATGATAAGTAGATTCACTAATAATAGGAAAACATATGTTATAGAAAAATTGTTCAATCGTTGTACTAAGCAGGGCCATGGAGACTTTGTATTAGCAAAAACAGATTCTTTCTGGGTAATAATAGCATCAATGGAGGGTTTAGCCTTCTCTAAGAGCCATTCAATAGTGAGACCAGCCATTTTATGACCTAATATTTTTTTAACAAGTCAATCTTACGAGCACATGCATTAGAAACTCAAACTCGTTGATATTTTCCATTAACCTTTAAGTGGAGATTAGAAGTTCTCTTGCGACCGAGATTGTTAGGATGAGGAGAATGGGTGGTGGCCATGTAGGAGAAACTTATTTTTATCACTTTTTGAGGATATATATGAAGAAATGGTTTTCTTATATACAAAAATTAGGTTAAAATCTATAGTCAAGTTATTAAAGTGTTACTTCTAAATTGTTTTATATTTATGAAATCTATTTGAATAAATATGGACTCAAAGTACACATGTATATAAAAACTAGTTAATAATTTCTAGGAAAACTAACTGGATATGCAAGTGTGATGCACGAGCCCATATTGACTAATTTTTACCTATTTTATATGTAACCATTCCGTATCTGAATTTTCCCTGACTCCACTAATTTAGATTTATGATAAGTAGATTCACTAAAAATAGGAAAACATATGTTATTGAAAGATTGTTCAATCGTGAGTACTGAGTAGGGCCGTGGCGACTTAGTATTAGCAAAAAGCATATGCTTTCTAGGTAATAATAACATTAATGGAGGGCTTAGCCTTCTCTAAGAGTCATTCAATAGTGAGACCAACCATTTTATAACCAAATTTATTTGTTGGCAAGTCAATCTTACGAGCACATGCATAAGAAACTCGAACTCGTCGATCTTTACCATTAACCTTTAAGTGGCAATCAGAAGCTCTGTTGCGATGGAGATTGTCAGGACGAGGAGAATTGGTAGTGGTTATGGAAGAGAAATGTATTTCCCACTTTTCGAGGAGAATGGGTTGTGTCCATGGAGGAGAAACTTATTTTTATCACTTTTCGAGGATATATATGAAGAAATTGTTGACTTATATACAAAAATAGGGTGAAAATATATAGTCAAGTTATTAAAGTTTTACTTCTAAATTGGTTTATATTTATGAAATATACGTGAATAAATATGGACTCAAAGTATACATGTATATAAAAACTAGTTAACATTTTCTAGTAAAACTAACTAGATATGCACATGCGAAGCTTGAGGCCAATATGATTGATTTAGACCTATTTTATATGTAACCATTCTGTATCTGAAATTACCCTGACTCCACTAATTTAGATTTATAATAAGTAGATTCACTAAAAATAGGAAAACATATGATATTGAAAGATTGTTCAATCGTGAGTACTAAGCAGGGCCTTGGCGACTTTGTATTAGCAAAAGCACTGCGCAAGAATAGCATCAATGGAGGGTTTAGCCTTCTCTAAGCGCCATTCAATAGTGTGATCCGCCAATTTATGACATAAGGTTTCTATTAGCAAGTAAATCTTACGAGCACATGCATAAGAAACTCGAACTCATCGATATTTTCCGTGAACCTTAAAGTGGTGATCAAAAGTTCTCTTGCTACAGATATTGTTAGGATGAGGAGAATGGGTGGTGGCCATGTAGGAGAAACTTATTTTTATCACTTTTTGAGGATATATATGAAGAAATGGTTTTCTTATATACAAAAATAGGTTAAAATCTATATTCAAGTTATTAAAGTATTACTTCTAAATTGTTTTATATTTATGAAATCTATTTGAATAAATATGGACTCAAAGTATAAATGTATATAAAAACTAGTTAATAATTTCTAGGAAAACTAACTGGATATGCACATGCGATGCACGAGGACAATTTGACTAATGTTTTACCTATTTTATATGTAACCATTCTGTATTGAATTTTCCCTGACTCCATTAATTTAGATTTAAGATAAGTAGATTCACTAAAAATAGGAAAACATATGTTATTGAAAGATTTTTCAATCGTGAGTACTAAGTAGGGCCGTGGCGACTTAGTATTAGCAAAAGCATATGCTTTCTAGGTAATAATAACATCAATGGAGGGCTTAGCCTTCTCTAAGAGTCATTCAATAGTGAGACCAACCGTTTTATGACCTATTTTTTCTATTAGCAAGTCAATCTTACAAGCACATGCATCAAAAACTCAAACTCGTCGATATTTTCCATTAACCTTTAAGTGGCGATTAGAAGTTCTCTTGCGATGGAGATTGTCAGGACGAGGAGAATGGGTGGTGTCCATGGAGAGGAGAAACATATTTTTATCACTTTTTGAGGATATATATGAAGAAATGGTTGTGTTATATACAAAAATAGGGTGAAAATCTATAGTCAAGTTATTAAAGTGTTACTTCTAAATTGGTTTATATTTATGAAATCTACTTGAATAAATATGGACTCAAAGTATACATGTATATAAAAACTAGATAATAATTTCTAGGTAAACTAACTGGATATGCACGTGTGATGCACGAGCCCAATATGACTAATTTTTACGTATTTTTTTTATGTAACCATTCTGTATCTAAAATGTCCTTGAATCCACTAATTTAGATTTACGATAAGTAGATTCACTAAAAATAGGAAAACATATGTTATTGAAAGATTCTTCAATCGTGAGTACTGAGTAGGGCCGTGGCGACTTAGTATTAGCAAAACAGATGCTTTCTGGGTAATAATAGCATCAATGGAGGGCATAGCCTTCTTTAAGAGCCATTCAATAGTGAGACCAACCATTTTATGACCTAATTTTTCTGTTAGCTAGTCAATATTTCGAGCACATGCATCAGAAACTCGAACTCGTTGATAATTTGCATGAACCTTTAAGTGGTGATCAAAAGTTCTCTTGTAAAGGAAATTGTCAGGATGAGGAGAATGGGTGGTGGCCATGGAGGAAAAACTTATTTTTATCACTTTTCAAGGATATATATGAAGATAATTTTGTCCTATATACAAAATTAGGGTGAAAAGCTATAGTCAAGTTATTAAAGTTTTACTTCTATATTGATTTATATTTATGAAATCTACATGAATAAATATGGACTCAAAGTATACATTTATATAAAAACTAGATAATAATTTCTAGGTAAACTAACTTGATATACACGTGTGATGAATGAGATGAATATAACTAATTTTTACCTATTGTTTATGTTTGTTATTGAAAGATTCTTTTATTCTGAGTACTGAGTAGGACCGTGGCGACTTTCTATTAGCAAAAGCAGATACTACCTTTGTAATAATAGCATCAATGGAGGGCTTAGCCTTCTCTAAGATCCATTCAATAGTGAGACCAACCATTTTATGACCTAATTTTTCAATTAGCAAGTCAATCTTACAAGTACATGCATTAGAAACTCGAATTCGTTGATCTTTACCATTAACCTTTAAGTAGCAATCAGAAGCTCTCTTGCGACGGAGATTGTTAGGACGAGGAGATTAGGTGGTGGTTATGGAAGAGAAACTTATTTTTATCACATTTCGGGGATATATATGAAGAAATGGTTGACTTATATACAAAAATAGGGTGAAAATATAAAGTCAAGTTATTAAAGTTTTATTTCAAAATTGGTTTATATTTATGAAATCTACTTGAACAAATATGGACTCAAGGTATACATGTATATAGAAACTAGTTAATAATTTCTAGGTAAACTAACTGGATATGCACTTGCGATGCACGAGGCCAATATGACTAATTTTTACCTATTTTTTATGTAATCATTCCGTATCTGAAATGTCTCTTACTCCACTAATTTAGATTTACGATGTGTACATTCACAAGAAACTGTAAAACATATGTTATTATGATATTCTTCAATCGTAAGTACTGAGTAGGGCCGTGGAAACTTTGTATTAGAAAAAGCATATCCTTTCTGGGTAACTATAACATCAACGGAGGGCTTAGCCTTCTCTAAAAGCCATTCAATAGTGAGACCAGCCATTTTATGACCAAATTTTTCTGTTATCAATTCAGTCTTACGAGCACATGTATCAGAAATTCGAACTCGTCATATTAACCTTTAAGAGGCGATCAGAATTTCTCTTGCAACGGAGATTGTCAGGACGAGGAGAAACATATTTTTATCACTTTTTGAGGATATATATGAAGAAATGGTTGTGTTATATACAAAAATAGGGTGAAAATCTATAGTCAAGTAATTAAAGTGTTACTTCGAACTGGTTTATATTTACGAAATCTACTTGAATAAATATGGAGTCAAAGTTTACATGTATATAAAAACAAGATAATTATTTCTACGTAAATTAACCTGATATGCACGTGCAATGCACGAGCCCAATATGACTAATTTTTAGCAATTTTTTATGTAACCTTTCCGTATCTAAAATGTCCCCGACTCTTCTAATTTGGATTTACGATGAGTACATTCACTAGAAACAGTAAAATATAAGTTATTAAAAGATTCTTCTATCGTGAGTACTGAGTAGGGCCGTGGCAACTTAGTACTAGCAAAAATATATCCTTTTTGGGTAATAATAACATTAAATGAGGGCTTAGCCTTCTCTAAGAGACATTCAATAGTGAGACCAACCATTTTATGACCTAATATTTTTGTTATCAATTCAATCTTACGAGCACATGCATCAGAAACTCAAAATCGTCGATATTTTCCATTAACCTTTAAGTGGCGATTAGAAGTTCTCTTGCGACGGAGATTGTCAGGAGAAGGAAAATGGGTGGTGGTTATGGAAGAGAAACTTATTTTTATCACATTTCGGGGATATATATGAAGAAATTGTTGACTTATATACAAAAATAGAGTGAAAATATATAGTCAAGTTATTAAAGTTTTATTTCTAAATTGGTTTATAATTATGAAATCTACTTGAACAAATATGGACTCAAGGTATACATGTATATAGAACTAGTTATTAATTTCTAGGTAAACTAACTGGATATGCACGTGTGATGCACGAGCCCAATATGCCTAATTTTTACCTAGTTTTGACGTAGCCATTCCTTATCTAAAATGTCCCTAAATCCACTAATTTAGATTTACGATAAGTAGATTCACTAAAAATGGGAAAACATATGTTATTGAAAGATTCTTCAATCGTGAGTACTGAGTAGGGAAGTGTCGACTTAGTATTAGCAAAAGTAGATGCTTTCTAGGTAATAGTAGCATCAATGGAGGGCATAGCCTTCTCTAAGAGCCATTCAATAGTGAGACCTGCCATTTTATAACCTAATTTTTCTGTTAACAAGTCAATCTTACGAACACATGCATCAGAAACTTGAACTCGTTGATATTTTCCATGAACCTTTATGTGGTGATCAAAAGTTCTCTGACAACGTATATTGTCAGGATGAGGAGAATGGGTGGTGGCCATGGAGGAAAAACTTATTTTTATCACTTTTCAAGAATATATATGAAGATATTGTTGTCCTATGTACAAAATTAGGGTGAAAAGCTATAGTCAAGTTATTAAAGATTTACTTCTATATTGGTTTATTTTTATGAAATATACATGAATAAATATGGACTCAAAGTATACATGTATTTAAAATTAGATAATAATTTCAAGGTAAACTAACTTGATATGCACGTGTGATGCACGAGACCAATATGACTAATTTTACCTATGTTTTTTATGTAACCATTCTGTATCTGAAATGTCCTTGAAGTTATCTTCAATCGTAAGTACTGAGTAGGGCCGTGGAAACTTAGTACTAGCAAAAGCATATCCTTTCTAGGTAATTATAACATCAACGGAGGGCTTAGCCTTCTCTAAGAGTCATTCAATAGTGAGACCAACCATTTTATGACCTAATTTTTCTGTTATCAATTCAATCTTACGAGCACATGCATCAAAAACTCCAACTCGTCGATCTTTTTCATTAACCTTTTAAGTGGCGATTAGAATTTCTCTTGCGACAGAGATTGTCAGGATGAGGAGAATGGGTGGTGTCCATGAAGGAGAAACATATTTTTTTTACTTTCCAAGGATATATATGAAGAAATAGTTGACTTATATACAAAAATAGGGTGAAAATCTATAGTCAAGTTTTTAAAGTCTTACTTCTAAATTTGTTTATATTTATAAAATTTACTTGAATAAATATGGACTCAAAGTATATATGTATATAGAAACTAGTTTATAATTTCTAGGTAAACTAACTGGATATGCATGTGTGATGCACGAGGCCAATATGACTAATTTTTACCTATTTTTTATGTAACCATTCCGTATCTGAAATGTCCCTGACTCCACTAATTTGGATTTACGATGAGTACATTAACTTGAAACAGTAAAACATATGTCATCAAAGTATTCTTCAATCGTGAGTACTGAGTAGGTCCGTGGAAACTTAGTACTAGAAAAAGAATATCCTTTCTAGGAAATTATAACATCAATGGAGGGCTTAGCCGTCTCTAAGAGTCATTCAATAGTGAGACCAGTAGTTTTATGACCTATTTTTTTTGTTATCAATTCAATATTATGAGCACATACATCAGAAACTCCAACTCGTCGATCTTTTTCATTAACCTTTAAGTGGCGATCAAAAGTTCTCTTGCGGACAAACTTATTTTTATCACTTTTTGAGGATATATATGAAGAAATTGTTGACTTATATACTAAAATAGGGTTAAAATATATAGTCAAGTTATTAAAGTCTTACTTCTAAATTTTTTTATATTTATAAAATCTACTTGAATAAATATGCACTCAAAGTATACTTGTATATAGAAACTAGTTTATAATTTCTAGATAAACTAACTGGATATGCACGTGTGATGCACGAGGCCAATATGACTTATTTTGACCTATTTTTTTTGTAACCATTCCGTATCTATAATGTCCATGACTTCACTAATTCAGATTTAAAATAAGTAGATTCACTAAAAACAAGAAAACATATTATTCAAAGATTCTTCAATCATGAGTACTGAGTAGGGTTGTGGACACTTAGGATTAACAAGAGCGTTTGCTTTCGGGTAATAATAGCATCAATGGAGGGCTTAGCCTTCTCTAAGAGCCATTCAACAGTGAGACCAGTTGTTCTATGACCTAATTTTTTTGTTAGCAAGTCAATCTTATGAGCACATGCATCAGAAACTTGAAATCATCGATATTTTCCATGAACCTTTAAGTGGCGATTAAAAGTTCTCTTGCGACGGAGATTGTCAAGACGAGGAGAATGGGTAGTGTCCATGGAGGAGAAATATATTTTTTTCACTTTCCAAGGAAATATGTGAAGAAATAGTTTGCTTATATACAAAAATAGGGTGAAAATCTATAGTCAAGCTATTAAAGTCTTACTTCTAAATTTGTTTATATTTATAAAATCTACTTGAATAAATATGGACTCAAAGTATACATGTATATAGAAACTAGTTTATAATTTCTAGGTAAACTAACTGGATTTGTACGTGTGATGCACGAGCCCAATATGACTAATTTTTACCAAATATTTTTTATGTAACCATTCTGTATTTGAAATGTCCTCGAATCCACTAATTTACATTTATGATAAGTGGATTCACTAAAAATAGGAAAACATATGTTATTGAAAGATTCTTCAATCGTGAGTACTGAGTAGGGCCGTGTCGTCTTAATATTAACAAAAGTAGATGCTTTCTGGCTAATAGTAGCATCAATGGAGGGCATAGCCTTCTTTAAGAGCCATTCAATTGTGAGACCATCCATTTTATGACCTAATTTTTCAATTAGCAAGTCAATTTGACGTGCACATGCATCAGAAACTCGAACTCGATGATATTTTCCATTAACCTTTAAGTGGTGATCAAAAGTTCTCTTGCGATACAGATTGTCAAGACGAGGAGAATGGGTGGTGCCATAAAAGATAAATTAATTTTATCACTTTTTGACGATATATATGAAGATATTGTATACTTATATACAAATATATGGTGAAAATCTATAGTCAAGTTATTAAAGTTTTACTTCTAAATTTGTTTATATTTATGAAATCCACTTGAATAAATATTGACTCAAAGTATACATGTATATTGAAACTAGTTAATAATTTCTAGGTAAACTGACTGGATGTGCACATGCGATGCAGGAGGCCAATATGACAATTTTTTACCTATTTTTTATGTAACCATTCCGTATCTGAAATGTCCCTTACTCCGCTAATTTAGATTTACGACGAGTACATTCACTAGAAACAGTAAAACATATGTCATCAAAATATTCTTCAATCGTAAGTACTGAGTAGGGCCGTGGAAACTTAGTACTAGCAAAAGCATATCCTTTCTAGGTAATTATAACATCAACGGAGGGCTTAGCCTTCTCTAAGAGTCATTCAATAGTGAGACCAACCATTTTATGACCTAATTTTTCTGTTATCAATTCAATCTTACGAGCATATGCATCAAAAACTCCAACTCGTTGATCTTTTTCATTAACCTTTTAAGTGGCGATTAGAATTTCTCTTGCGACAGAGATTGTCAGGATGAGGAGAATGGGTGGTGTCCATGAAGGAGAAACATATTTTTTTTTACTTTCCAAGGATATATATGAAGAAATAGTTGACTTATATACAAAAATAGGGTGAAAATCTATAGTCAAGTTATTAAAGTCTTACTTCTAAATTTGTTTATATTTATAAAATCTACTTGAATAAATATGGACTCAAAGTATATATGTATATAGAAACTAGTTTATAATTTCTAGGTAAACTAACTGGATATGCATGTGTGATGCACGAGGCCAATATGACTAATTTTTACCTATTTTTTATGTAACCATTCCGTATCTGAAATGTCTCTGACTCCACTAATTTGGATTTACGATGAGTACATTCACTTGAAACAGTAAAACATATGTCATCAAAATATTCTTCAATCGTGAGTACTAAGTAGGTCCGTGGAAACTTAGTACTAGCAAAAGCATATCCTTTCTAGGAAATTATAACATCAATGGAGGGCTTAGCCTTCTCTAAGAGTCATTCAATAGTGAGACCAACCATTTTATGACCTAATTTTTCTATTATCAATTCAATCTTACAAGCATATGCATCAAAAACTCCAACTCGTCGATCTTTTTCATTAACCTTTTAAGTGGCGATTAGAATTTCTCTTGCGACAGAGATTGTCAGGATGAGGAGAATGGGTGGTGTACATGAAGGAGAAACATATTTTTTTTTACTTTCCAAGGATATATATGAAGAAATAGTTGACTTATATACAAAAATAGGGTGAAAATCTATAGTCAAGTTATTAAAGTCTTACTTCTAAATTTGTTTATATTTATAAAATCTACTTGAATAAATATGGATGGAGGGCTTAGCCTTTTCTAAGAGTCATTCAATAGTGAGACCAGCCATTTTATGACCTAATTTTTCTGTTAGCAAGTCATTCTTACAACCACATGCATTAGAAACTCAAACTCGTCCATATTTTCCTTAAAGTGGCAATCGGAAGCTCTCTTGCGACGAAGGTTGTCAGGACGAGGAGAATGGGTGGTGGTTATGGAAGAGAAACTTATTTTTATCAATTTTCGAGGTTATATATGAAGAAATTGTTGACTTATATTCAAAAGTAGGGTGAAAATCTATTGTTACGTTATTAAAGTTTTCCTTCTAAATTAGTTTATATTTATGAAATCTACTTGAATAAATATGGTCACAATGTATACATGTATATAGAAACTAGTTAACGATTTATAGGTAACTAATCGGATATGCGCATGCGATATAATTTTTAACTATTTTTTATGTAACCATTGTGTTTTTAAAATGTCCCCGACTGCACTAATTTAGATTTAGGATAATTTTATTCACTAAAAACAGGAAAACATATGTTATTGAAAGATTATGCAATCGGGAGTGCGAGTAGGGTCGTGGCGACTTAATATTAGGAAAAGCATATGCTTTATGGGTAATAATAACATAAATGGAGGGCTTAGCCTTCTCTAAGAGCCATGCAATAGTAATACTGCCGTTTTATGCCTTAATGTTTCTATTAGTATGTCAATCTTACGAGCACATGCATCAGGAACTCGAACTCATCGATATTTTCCATTAAACTTTAAGTGGCGATCAGAAGTTCTCTTGTGACCGAGATTGTCAGGACGTGGAGAATGGGTGGTGGCCATGGAGGATAAACTTAGTTTTATCACTTTTCGAGGATAATATGAAGAAATGGGTGTGTTATTTACAAAAATAGGGTGAAAATATATAGTCAAGTTATTATTGTGTTACATCAAAATTTGTATAAATTTATGAAATCTACTTGAATAAATATGGACACAAAGTATACACGTATATATAAACTAGTTAATAATTTCTAGGTAAACTGATTGGATATGCACGTGCGAAGCACGAGCCAAATATGACAAATATTTACATATTTTTTATGTTTTTTATTTAACCATTCCGTATCTGAAATTTCCGTGACTCCACCAATATAGATTTACGATGAGTAGATTCACTTAAAATAGTATAACATATGTTATCGAAAGACTCTTCTATCATGAGTACTTAGTAGGACCGTGGCGACTTAGTATTAGCATAAGCAGATACTTTCTCGGTAATAATAGAATCAATGGAGGGCTTAACCATTTCTAAGAGTCATTCAATAGTGAGACCAGCCATTTTATGACCTAATTTTTCTGTTAGCAAGTCATTCTTACAAGCGCATGCATTAGAAACTCGAACTCGTCCATATTTTCCATTAACCTTTAAGTGGCAATCAGAAGCTCCCTTGCGATGGAGATTGCCAGGACGAGGAGAATGGGTGGTGGTTATGGAAGAGAAACCTATTTTTATCACTTTTCGAGGATCTATATGAAGAAATTTTTATTGATCCATTCCGTATCTCAAATCCCCTTGACTCCACTAATATAGATTTACGATGAGTAGATTCACTTAAAATAGTAAAACATATGTTATCGAAAGACTCTTCTATCGAGAGTACTAGGTAGGACCGTGGCGACTTAGTATTAGCATACGCAGATACTTTCTGGGTAATAATAGAATCAATGGAGGGCTTAGCCTTTTCTAAGAGTCATTCAATAGTGAGACCAGCCATTTTATGACCTAATTTTTCTGTTAGCAAGTCATTCTTACAACCACATGCATTAGAAACTCAAACTCGTCCATATTTTCCATAAAGTGGCAATCGGAAGCTCTCTTGCGACGAAGGTTGTCAGGACGAGGAGAATGGGTGGTGGTTATGGAAGAGAAACTTATTTTTATCAATTTTCGAGGTTATATATGAAGAAATTGTTGACTTATATTCAAAAGTAGGGTGAAAATCTATTGTTACGTTATTAAAGTTTTCCTTCTAAATTAGTTTATATTTATGAAATCTACTTGAATAAATATGGTCACAATGTATACATGTATATAGAAACTAGTTAACGATTTATAGGTAACTAATCGGATATGCGCATGCGATATAATTTTTAACTATTTTTTATGTAACCATTGTGTTTTTAAAATGTCCCCGATCGCACTAATTTAGATTTAGGATAATTTTATTCACTAAAAACAGGAAAACATATGTTATTGAAAGATTATTCAATCGAGAGTCGAGTAGGGTCGTGGCGACTTAATATTAGGAAAAGCATATGCTTTATGGGTAATAATAACATAAATGGAGGGCTTAGCCTTCTCTAAGAGCCATGCAATAGTGATACCTGCCGTTTTATGCCTTAATGTTTCTATTAGTATGTCAATCTTACGAGCACATGCATCAGAACTCGAACTCATCGATATTTTCCATTAAACTTTAAGTGGCGATCAGAAGTTCTCTTGTGACCGAGATTGTCAGGACGTGGAGAATGGGTGGTGGCCATGGAGGATAAACTTAGTTTTATCACTTTTCGAGGATAATATGAAGAAATGGGTGTGTTATTTACAAAAATAGGGTGAAAATATATAGTCAAGTTATTATTGTGTTACATCAAAATTTGTATAAATTTATGAAATCTACTTGAATAAATATGGACACAAAGTATACACGTATATATAAACTAGTTAATAATTTCTAGGTAAACTGATTGGAAATGCACGTGCGAAGCACGAGCCAAATGTGACAAATATTTACATATTTTTTATGTTTTTTATTTAACCATTCCGTATCTGAAATCTCCGTGACTCCACCAATATAGATTTACGATGAGTAGATTCACTTAAAATAGTATAACATATGTTATCGAAAGACTCTTCTATCGTGAGTACTTAGTAGGACCGTGGCGACTTAGTATTAGCATAAGCGAGATACTTTCGGGTAATAATAGAATCAATGGAGGGCTTAACCATTTCTAAGAGTCATTCAATAGTGAGACCGGCCATTTTATGACCTAATTTTTACGTTAGCAAGTCATTCTTACAAGCGCATGCATTAGAAACTCGAACTCGTCCATATTTTCCATTAACCTTTAAGTGGCAATCAGAAGCTCCCTTGCGACGGAGATTGCCAGGACGAGGAGAATGGGTGGTGGTTATGGAAGAAAAACCTATTTTTATCACTTTTCGAGGATCTATATGAAGAAATTTTTTATTTATCCATTCCGTATCTCAAATCTCCTTGACTCCACTAATATAGATTTACGATGAGTAGATTCACTTAAAATAGTAAAACATATGTTATCGAAAGACTCTTCTATCTTGAGTACTGAGTAGGACCGTGGCGATTTAGTATTAGCATAAGCAGATACTTTCTGGGTAATAATAGAATCAATGGAGGGCTTAACCTTTTCTAAGAGTCATTCAATAGTGAGACCAGCCATTTTATGACCTAATTTTTCTATTAGCAAGTCATTCTTACAAGCGCATGCATTAGAAACTCGAACTCGTCCATATTTTCCATAAAGTGGCAATCGGAAGCTCTCTTGCGACGAAGGTTGTCAGGACGAGGAGAATGGGTGGTGGTTATGGAAGAGAAACTTATTTTTATCAATTTTCGAGGTTATATATGAAGAAATTGTTGACTTATATTCAAAAGTAGAGTGAAAATCTATTGTTAAGTTATTAAAGTTTTACTTCTAAATTAGTTTATATTTATGAAATCTACTTGAATAAATATGGTCGCAATGTATACATGTATATAGAAACTAGTTAATGATTTATAGGTAACTAATCTGGATATGCGCATGCGATATAATTTTTAACTATTTTTTATGTAACCATTGTGTTTTTAAAATGTCCCTGACTGCACTAATTTAGATTTAGGATAATTTTATTCACTAAAAACAGGAAAACATATGTTATTGAAAGATTATTCAATCGGGAGTACTGAGTAGGGTCGTGGCGACTTAATATTAGGAAAAGCATATGCTTTATGGGTAATAATAACATAAATGGAGGGCTTAGCCTTCTCTAAGAGCCATGCAATAGTGATACCTGCCGTTTTATGCCTTAATGTTTCTATTAGTATGTCAATCTTACGAGCACATACATCAGGAACTCGAACTCATCGATATTTTCCATTAAACTTTAAGTGGCGATCAGAAGTTCTCTTGTGACCGAGATTGTCAGGACGTGGAGAATGGGTGGTGGCCATGGAGGATAAACTTAGTTTTATCACTTTTCGAGGATAATATGAAGAAATGGGTGTGTTATTTACAAAAATAGGGTGAAAATATATAGTCAAGTTATTATTGTGTTACATCAAAATTTGTATAAATTTATGAAATCTACTTGAATAAATATGGACACAAAGTATACACGTATATATAAACTAGTTAATAATTTCTAGGTAAACTGATTGGAAATGCACGTGCGAAGCACGAGCCAAATATGACAAATATTTACATATTTTTTATGTTTTTTATTTAACCATTCCGTATCTGAAATCTCCGTGACTCCACCAATATAGATTTACGATGAGTAGATTCACTTAAAATAGTATAACATATGTTATCGAAAGACTCTTCTATCGAGAGTACTAGGTAGGACCGTGGCGACTTAGTATTAGCATACGCAGATACTTTCTGGGTAATAATAGAATCAATGGAGGGCTTAGCCTTTTCTAAGAGTCATTCAATAGTGAGACCAGCCATTTTATGACCTAATTTTTCTGTTAGCAAGTCATTCTTACAACCACATGCATTAGAAACTCAAACTCGTCCATATTTTCTGTTAAACAGAAGCCCAGCACGTACCATTTGCCAAAATCTTTAGTATTAAGGAAAGTATATTGTGTGTATATTGTAGTATATTTGTTACCTAGATTAGGTTATACACTTACCATAATTAGGATATACACTTACCATATTGTATAGTTAGAATTATGGTAGGAGAAGGTTTGTAACTTGTATATATATCTATTCAATCAATGAAAATAATCAAGGGGATTATTTCTTTCATGGTATCAAGAGACTAGGTCTAAACAAAAGTTTTCTTCTCTCAAACTTTTGTATACTTGGCCGAGAACCCCCCCCCCTTCCCTCGGGTTTTTCTCTCCAAATATCTCGTCTTCCGCTCTCAAAAAACCTCTCTTAAATTTAACCTCCTTCTTTGTTCTTTCAAATATGTCTAAGAACAATTTTCACCCTGCCCTCACGGTTTCCAATATCAAGCTCAGTGTCCCTATTGTCCTTGAGATGGAAAACGTTCAATATGCAACATGGGCGGAGTTGTTTAAAATTCACGCTATCTCTTATCAAGTTCTTCATCACATAATTCCTCCCGCTAGACCCCTTCCTGCGGAGGATCCTGAGGTGTGGATTACACTTGATGCTACCGTTCTTCGGTGGATATACGCCACTATTTCAGTGGACCTTCTACAAACGATTATGGAGCCCGATACGACGGCTATGGCTGCATGGAATAGATTGCGTGACATATTCCAAGACAACCAACATTCCCGTATCGTCACACTCGAGCAGGAATTCTCTCTCGTTCGAATGGACGTATTTCCGAACGTTTCTGCATATTGCAAGAAACTAAAGGAATTGGCGGATCAACTCCGTACCTGTTGGCGCACCAGTGACAAATAATCGTCTAGTTCTACAGTTGGTTGCCGGGCTTTCGGAGGCCTATAATGGTGTTGGAACTCTCCTTCGCCAAAGCAACCCTCTTCCCGACTTTCATCAAGCCCGCTCCATGCTGACGTTGGAAGAAGCCGGTTTGGCTAAAAAGGCGGCTACCGGAGCAAGCCCAGTTGTCATGGTGGCATCCTCTCCATGTCCTTCGGTTTTTGTTAATAATTCGGGCCAAAACCATAATAATGGTGGCGGCAAGAATAATCGCAAAAATAACAAAAACCGCGGGGGCAAACGAGGTGGTTCTGGTGGCGGTTCCGGTGAGCAACAAGCAGGCGGTGGGTCCCATTCGGGGTACAGTGGGCCACCACCACCGTGGGCCCAGCAGTGGGGCCAGTGGCAGTGGCACCCTTCAGCAGTTTCTGCCAGCGGCCAGTGGGCTGGCCAGTCCAGCAGGCCCAATACCCAGCAGTGGCGGCCCACTGGCCAGTGGCCCAGCAACGGCCCCCACAGCGGTAACAGCCCAGTTCCAGCACGGCCAGGAGTCCTTGGGCCCCGTCCTCCGCAAGCCCATCATGCAGCAGGCCCCACTCAGACCGATATCGAGGCCGCGATGCACACATTGGGATTAACTCAACCGGACCCAAATTGGTACATGGACACCGGGGCCACTACTCACATGACTTCCGAATCAGGTACTCTCTCATCTTATTACAATTTGAGCACCCCTCGGGGAATAATTGTTGGTAATGGCAGTTCAATTCCAATTCTAGGGTATGGTCAGAAAACGTTGTCTCCTCCCAATCCACCACTTCTCTTGAAAAATACTTTACATGCTCCTAAATTGATTAAAAATTTAGTGTCTGTCCGAAAGTTCACAAATGACAATTCTATTTCTGTTGAATTTGATCCTTTCGGTTTCTCGTGAAGGATTTCAAGACGGGGAGTCATCTCATGAGGTGTGATAGTAGGGGGGATCTATATCCTATCATGCCGGTGTCGGTCCTTCAAGTCCGGCCTTGCCATCGGCTTTTGCGGACCATCTCTCCTTCCATGTGGCATGCTCGTTTGGGTCATCGGGATCTTCTATTTTATCGGTTTTAGATAAAAATAGCTTTATTTCTTGTAAGGGTACGAGTCGTACTCCAATTTGTCGATCTTGTTCATTAGGAAAAATTGTTAAGTTGCCATTTGTAGACTCCAATTCTCATACTTCTATGCCATTTGACATTATTCATAGTGACTTATGGACATCCCCTGTTCTTAGTTCAATGGGTCATAGATATTATGTTCTCTTCTTAGATGATTATTCTAGATTTTTGTGGACGTTTCCAATTGCGAATAAATCACAAGTGTTTTCCGTCTTCATAAAATTTAGAGCATTCGTTCGTACTCAATTCGAAAGAGAAATAAAAAATATTCAATGTGATAATGGGAAGGAGTATGACAATAGGGAGTTTCGAGAATTTTGTGCTACTCATGGGATAAATTTTCGGTTTTCATGTCCTCATACATCTTCACAAAATGGGAAAGCCGAACGCAAAATTCGTTCCATAAATAACATTGTCCGAACTCTCCTAATTCATGCCTCCATACCTCCGTATTTTTGGCATCATGCCCTACAAATGGCCACTTACCTTCTTAACATAATTCCGTCTAAAGGTCTGACATATTCTTCCCCTCTCAAAATCTTATATAATAAGAACCCATCTTATTCTCATCTTCGGATTTTTGGGTGCTTGTGTTATCCGTTATTCCCATCCACCACAATTAACAAACTTCAGGCTCGGTCTACTCCGTGTGTATTTTTGGGTTATCCGTCAAATCATCGGGGTTATAAGTGTTTTGATTTATCCTCCAAGAAAATCATTATAAATCGTCATGTCATTTTTTATGAAACTCAATTCCCTTTTACAAAAGTTCATACTCCCGAACCTAAGTCGTATAATTTTTTGGATGACCAAATATCCCCGTATATTATTCGGAATTTTTCGAACAACTCCCGTGCCCAAAATCCTCCGGCGGGCCTTGCCCCGGCCCCCACAAGATCGTCGCACCCTGTTGTTCCAAAGAATGGGCTTCCCGGCCCATTGGAAGGCTGCTCCCGAATGCGAGTCCACTTGTTTACCGTTTTGGGCCGGCGGGCCCAGCACTTGGCCGATCCGTCCGAGCCCGAGAAAATTCCCAAAATTCCATCACTTCTTCCTCGAGTCATAGACCGGTCACTCGTAGTCAGCGGGGTATTTTTACACCTAAACAACATTTTAATTTACATTCTGATGTCTCTAAATCCCCCTTGCCCCGCAATCCTGTGTCCGCATTAAATGACCCTAATTGGAAAATTGCTATGATTGATGAATATAATGCTCTTATTGATAATAAGACGTGGGAGTTGGTGCCCCGTCCATATGGTATTAATATTATCAGGTCTATGTGGATTTTTGCTCATAAGGAGAATTCAGATGGGTCATTTGCTCGACATAAGGCGCGACTTGTTGGTGATGGTAAGACTCAGCAGGTTGGAATTGATTGTGGTGAGACGTTTAGTCCGGTGGTCAAACCGGCTACCATTCGCACTGTGCTTAGCTTGGCTCTTTCAAAGGCTTGGCCAATCCATCAGTTGGATGTCAAGAATGCCTTTCTACATGGTGACCTCAAGGAAACAGTCTATATGCATCAGCCGTTGGGTTTCAGGGATCCCAACCGCCCTCATCATGTCTGTTTGTTGAAGAAATCACTATATGGGCTTAAGCAGTCTCCACGTGCCTGGTATACACGATTTGCTGATTTTGTATCGACTATTGGGTTCACACACAGCCGGTCAGATAATTCTTTGTTCATCTACCACCGTGGTTCGTCATTGGCCTATATTCGTTATATGTGGATGATATCATCTTGACTGCCTCCTCCGATACTTTGCGCCAGTCTATCATGGCCATGCTCAGTTCTGAATTTGCTATGAAGGACTTGGGGCCGTTGAGTTATTTTTTGGGGATTGCCGTCCAGCGTCATTCAGGGGGCTTGTTTCTGTCTCAACGGAAGTATGCTGCTGAGATCATCGAGAGGGCTGGGATGTCATCCTGTAAATCCACTTCCACTCCGGTTGATGCAAACCCAAAGGCGAGTGCCGCGGCGGGTGCACCATACGAAGACCCGACCCGCTATCGCGATCTTGTAGGGGCCCTCCAAAGATATCTTACCTTTACCGGACCGGATATTACATATGCGGTTCGGCGGGTGTGTTTATTCATGCATGATCCCGGGGTTGAGCACATGAATGCAATCAAACGCATCATTCGGTATATTCGGGGGACTTTGGACTATGGGTTGCACTTGTATCCTTCCTCTACATCCACACTTGTCTCTTACACGGATGCTTGATTGGGGTGGTTGTCCCGACACCGGACGGTCGACTTCGGCTATTGTATGTTCCTCGGCAACAACTTGGTCTCATGGTCGGCAAAACGTCAAGCAACTCTGTCACGCTCCGGTGCGGAGGCGAGAATATCGAGGGGTAGCGAATGTGGTCTCCGAGTCATGTTGGCTACGTAATTTGCTTTTGGAGCTTCATTGTCCCATTCGAGAAGGCAACCTTGGTATATTGCGATAACATTAGTGCCATCTACCTTTCGGGTAACCCGAGTTCAACACCGGCGCACCAAGCATATCGAAATGGACATTCACTTTGTCCGTGAAAAGGTTGCAAAGGGTCAAGTTCGCGTATGCCATGTCCCGTCTCGTTATCAAATTGAGACATTTTTACAAAGGGTCTACCGGCGGTTCTCTTTGAAGATTTTAGGGACGATCTCGGCGTTCGAAGACCGCCCGCTATGCTATTGCGGGGTTGTTAAAAAGAAGCCCAGCACGTACCATTTGCCAAAATCTTTAGTATTAAGGAAAGTATATTGTGTGTATATTGTAGTATATTTGTTACCTAGATTAGGTTATACACTTACCATAATTAGGATATACACTTACCATATTGTATAGTTAGAATTATGGTAGGAGAAGGTTTGTAACTTGTATATATATCTATTCAATCAATGAAAATAATCAAGGGGATTATTGGATTATTTCTTTCATTTTCCATAAAGTGGCAATCGGAAGCTCTCTTGCGACGAAGGTTGTCAGGACGAGGAGAATGGGTGGTGGTTATGGAAGAGAAACTTATTTTTATCAATTTTCGAGGTTATATATGAAGAAATTGTTGACTTATATTCAAAAGTAGGGTGAAAATCTATTGTTACGTTATTAAAGTTTTCCTTCTAAATTAGTTTATATTTATGAAATCTACTTGAATAAATATGGTCACAATGTATACATGTATATAGAAACTAGTTAACGATTTATAGGTAACTAACTGGATATGCGCATGCGATATAATTTTTAACTATTTTTTATGTAACCATTGTGTTTTTAAAATGTCCCCGACTGCACTAATTTAGATTTAGGATAATTTTATTCACTAAAAATAGGAAAACATATGTTATTGAAAGATTATTCAATCGGGAGTGCGAGTAGGGTCGTGGCGACTTAATATTAGGAAAAGCATATGCTTTATGGGTAATAATAACATAAATGGAGGGCTTAGCCTTCTCTAAGAGCCATGCAATAGTGATACCTGCCGTTTTATGCCTTAATGTTTCTATTAGTATGTCAATCTTACGAGCACATGCATCAGGAACTCGAACTCATCGATATTTTCCATTAAACTTTAAGTGGCGATCAGAAGTTCTCTTGTGACCGAGATTGTCAGGACGTGGAGAATGGGTGGTGGCCATGGAGGATAAACTTAGTTTTATCACTTTTCGAGGATAATATGAAGAAATGGGTGTGTTATTTACAAAAATAGGGTGAAAATATATAGTCAAGTTATTATTGTGTTACATCAAAATTTGTATAAATTTATGAAATCTACTTGAATAAATATGGACACAAAGTATACACGTATATATAAACTAGTTAATAATTTCTAGGTAAACGATTGGAAATGCACGTGCGAAGCACGAGCCAAATATGACAAATATTTACATATTTTTTATGTTTTTTATTTAACCATTCCGTATACGAAATCTCCGTGACTCCACCAATATAGATTTACGATGAGTAGATTCACTTAAAATAGTATAACATATGTTATCGAAAGACTCTTCTATCGTGAGTACTTAGTAGGACCGTGGCGACTTAGTATTAGCATAAGCGAGATACTTTCTCGGTAATAATAGAATCAATGGAGGGCTTAACCATTTCTAAGAGTCATTCAATAGTGAGACCAGCCATTTTATGACCTAATTTTTCGTTAGCAATCATTCTTACAAGCGCATGCATTAGAAACTCGAACTCGTCCATATTTTCCATTAACCTTTAAGTGGCAATCGAAGCTCCCTTGCGACGGAGATTGCCGGGACGAGAGAATGGGTGGTGGTTATGGAAGAAAAACCTATTTTTATCACTTTTCGAGGATCTATATGAAGAAATTTTTTATTTATCCATTCCGTATCTCAAATCTCCTTGACTCCACTAATATAGATTTACGATGAGTAGATTCACTTAAAATAGTAAAACATATGTTATCGAAAGACTCTTCTATCTTGAGTACTGAGTAGGACCGTGGCGATTTAGTATTAGCATAAGCAGATACTTTCTGGGTAATAATAGAATCAATGGAGGGCTTAACCTTTTCTAAGAGTCATTCAATAGTGAGACCAGCCATTTTATGACCTAATTTTTCTATTAGCAAGTCATTCTTACAAGCGCATGCATTAGAAACTCGAACTCGTCCATATTTTCCATAAAGTGGCAATCGGAAGCTCTCTTGCAACGAAGGTTGTCAGGACGAGGAGAATGGGTGGTGGTTATGGAAGAGAAACTTATTTTTATCAATTTTCGAGGTTATATATGAAGAAATTGTTGACTTATATTCAAAAGTAGAGTGAAAATCTATTGTTAAGTTATTAAAGTTTTACTTCTAAATTAGTTTATATTTATGAAATCTACTTGAATAAATATGGTCGCAATGTATACATGTATATAGAAAATAGTTAACGATTTATAGGTAACTAACTGGATATGCGCATGCGATATAATTTTTAACTATTTTTTATGTAACCATTGTGTTTTTAAAATGTCCCTGACTGCACTAATTTAGATTTAGGATAATTTTATTCACTAAAAACAGGAAAACATATGTTATTGAAAGATTATTCAATCGGGAGTACTGAGTAGGGTCGTGGCGACTTAATATTAGGAAAAGCATATGCTTTATGGGTAATAATAACATAAATGGAGGGCTTAGCCTTCTCTAAGAGCCATGCAATAGTGATACTGCCGTTTTATGCCTTAATGTTTCTATTAGTATGTCAATCTTACGAGCACATGCATCAGGAACTCGAACTCATCGATATTTTCCATTAAACTTTAAGTGGCGATCAGAAGTTCTCTTGTGACCGAGATTGTCAGGACGTGGAGAATGGGTGGTGGCCATGGAGGATAAACTTAGTTTTATCACTTTTCGAGGATAATATGAAGAAATGGGTGTGTTATTTACAAAAATAGGGTGAAAATATATAGTCAAGTTATTATTGTGTTACATCAAAATTTGTATAAATTTATGAAATCTACTTGAATAAATATGGACACAAAGTATACACGTATATATAAACTAGTTAATAATTTCTAGGTAAACTGATTGGAAATGCACGTGCGAAGCACGAGCCAAATATGACAAATATTTACATATTTTTTATGTTTTTTATTTAACCATTCCGTATCGAAATCTCCGTGACTCCACCAATATAGATTTACGATGAGTAGATTCACTTAAAATAGTATAACATATGTTATCGAAAGACTCTTCTATCGTGAGTACTTAGTAGGACCGTGGCGACTTAGTATTAGCATAAGCGAGATACTTTCTCGGTAATAATAGAATCAATGGAGGGCTTAACCATTTCTAAGAGTCATTCAATAGTGAGACCAGCCATTTTATGACCTAATTTTTCCGTTAGCAAGTCATTCTTACAAGCGCATGCATTAGAAACTCGAACTCGTCCATATTTTCCATTAACCTTTAAGTGGCAATCGAAGCTCCCTTGCGACGGAGATTGCCGGGACGAGGAGAATGGGTGGTGGTTATGGAAGAAAAACCTATTTTTATCACTTTTCGAGGATCTATATGAAGAAATTTTTTATTTATCCATTCCGTATCTCAAATCTCCTTGACTCCACTAATATAGATTTACGATGAGTAGATTCACTTAAAATAGTAAAACATATGTTATCGAAAGACTCTTCTATCTTGAGTACAGTAGGACCGTGGCGATTTAGTATTAGCATAGCGAGATACTTTTACGGGTAATAATAGAATCAATGGAGGGCTTAACCTTTTCTAAGAGTCATTCAATAGTGAGACCAGCCATTTTATGACCTAATTTTTCTATTAGCAAGTCATTCTTACAAGCGCATGCATTAGAAACTCGAACTCGTCCATATTTTCCATAAAGTGGCAATCGGAAGCTCTCTTGCGACGAAGGTTGTCAGGACGAGGAGAATGGGTGGTGGTTATGGAAGAGAAACTTATTTTTATCAATTTTCGAGGTTATATATGAAGAAATTGTTGACTTATATTCAAAAGTAGAGTGAAAATCTATTGTTAAGTTATTAAAGTTTTACTTCTAAATTAGTTTATATTTATGAAATCTACTTGAATAAATATGGTCGCAATGTATACATGTATATAGAAACTAGTTAACGATTTATAGGTAACTAACTGGATATGCGCATGCGATATAATTTTTAACTATTTTTTATGTAACCATTGTGTTTTTAAAATGTCCCTGACTGCACTAATTTAGATTTAGGATAATTTTATTCACTAAAAACAGGAAAACATATGTTATTGAAAGATTATTCAATCGGGAGTACTGAGTAGGGTCGTGGCGACTTAATATTAGGAAAAGCATATGCTTTATGGGTAATAATAACATAAATGGAGGGCTTAGCCTTCTCTAAGAGCCATGCAATAGTGATACCTGCCGTTTTATGCCTTAATGTTTCTATTAGTATGTCAATCTTACGAGCACATGCATCAGGAACTCGAACTCATCGATATTTTCCATTAAACTTTAAGTGGCGATCAGAAGTTCTCTTGTGACCGAGATTGTCAGGACGTGGAGAATGGGTGGTGGCCATGGAGGATAAACTTAGTTTTATCACTTTTCGAGGATAATATGAAGAAATGGGTGTGTTATTTACAAAAATAGGGTGAAAATATATAGTCAAGTTATTATTGTGTTACATCAAAATTTGTATAAATTTATGAAATCTACTTGAATAAATATGGACACAAAGTATACACGTATATATAAACTAGTTAATAATTTCTAGGTAAACGTGCGATTGGAAATGCACGTGCGAAGCACGAGCCAAATATGACAAATATTTACATATTTTTTATGTTTTTTATTTAACCATTCCGTATCTGAAATCTCCGTGACTCCACCAATATAGATTTACGATGAGTAGATTCACTTAAAATAGTATAACATATGTTATCGAAAGACTCTTCTATCGAGAGTACTAGGTAGGACCGTGGCGACTTAGTATTAGCATACGCAGATACTTTCTGGGTAATAATAGAATCAATGGAGGGCTTAGCCTTTTCTAAGAGTCATTCAATAGTGAGACCAGCCATTTTATGACCTAATTTTTCTGTTAGCAAGTCATTCTTACAACCACATGCATTAGAAACTCAAACTCGTCCATATTTTCCATAAAGTGGCAATCGGAAGCTCTCTTGCGACGAAGACGAAGGTTGTCAGGACGAGGAGAATGGGTGGTGGTTATGGAAGAGAAACTTATTTTTATCAATTTTCGAGGTTATATATGAAGAAATTGTTGACTTATATTCAAAAGTAGGGTGAAAATCTATTGTTACGTTATTAAAGTTTTCCTTCTAAATTAGTTTATATTTATGAAATCTACTTGAATAAATATGGTCACAATGTATACATGTATATAGAAACTAGTTAACGATTTATAGGTAACTAACTGGATATGCGCATGCGATATAATTTTTAACTATTTTTTATGTAACCATTGTGTTTTTAAAATGTCCCTGACTGCACTAATTTAGATTTAGGATAATTTTATTCACTAAAAACAGGAAAACATATGTTATTGAAAGATTATTCAATCGGGAGTACTGAGTAGGGTCGTGGCGACTTAATATTAGGAAAAGCATATGCTTTATGGGTAATAATAACATAAATGGAGGGCTTAGCCTTCTCTAAGAGCCATGCAATAGTGATACCTGCCGTTTTATGCCTTAATGTTTCTATTAGTATGTCAATCTTACGAGCACATGCATCAGGAACTCGAACTCATCGATATTTTCCATTAAACTTTAAGTGGCGATCAGAAGTTCTCTTGTGACCGAGATTGTCAGGACGTGGAGAATGGGTGGTGGCCATGGAGGATAAACTTAGTTTTATCACTTTTCGAGGATAATATGAAGAAATGGGTGTGTTATTTACAAAAATAGGGTGAAAATATATAGTCAAGTTATTATTGTGTTACATCAAAATTTGTATAAATTTATGAAATCTACTTGAATAAATATGGACACAAAGTATACACGTATATATAAACTAGTTAATAATTTCTAGGTAAACGATTGGAAATGCACGTGCGAAGCACGAGCCAAATATGACAAATATTTACATATTTTTTATGTTTTTTATTTAACCATTCCGTATCTGAAATCTCCGTGACTCCACCAATATAGATTTACGATGAGTAGATTCACTTAAAATAGTATAACATATGTTATCGAAAGACTCTTCTATCGTGAGTACTTAGTAGGACCGTGGCGACTTAGTATTAGCATAGCGAGATACTTTCTCGGTAATAATAGAATCAATGGAGGGCTTAACCATTTCTAAGAGTCATTCAATAGTGAGACCGGCCATTTTATGACCTAATTTTTTCGTTAGCAAGTCATTCTTACAAGCGCATGCATTAGAAACTCGAACTCGTCCATATTTTCCATTAACCTTTAAGTGGCAATCGAAGCTCCCTTGCGACGGAGATTGCCGGGACGAGGAGAATGGGTGGTGGTTATGGAAGAAAAACCTATTTTTATCACTTTTCGAGGATCTATATGAAGAAATTTTTTATTTATCCATTCCGTATCTCAAATCTCCTTGACTCCACTAATATAGATTTACGATGAGTAGATTCACTTAAAATAGTAAAACATATGTTATCGAAAGACTCTTCTATCTTGAGTACGAGTAGGACCGTGGCTTAGTATTAGCATAGCGAGATACTTTACGGGTAATAATAGAATCAATGGAGGGCTTAACCTTTTCTAAGAGTCATTCAATAGTGAGACCAGCCATTTTATGACCTAATTTTTCTATTAGCAAGTCATTCTTACAAGCGCATGCATTAGAAACTCGAACTCGTCCATATTTTCCATAAAGTGGCAATCGGAAGCTCTCTTGCGACGAAGGTTGTCAGGACGAGGAGAATGGGTGGTGGTTATGGAAGAGAAACTTATTTTTATCAATTTTCGAGGTTATATATGAAGAAATTGTTGACTTATATTCAAAAGTAGAGTGAAAATCTATTGTTAAGTTATTAAAGTTTTACTTCTAAATTAGTTTATATTTATGAAATCTACTTGAATAAATATGGTCGCAATGTATACATGTATATAGAAACTAGTTAACGATTTATAGGTAACTAACTGGATATGCGCATGCGATATAATTTTTAACTATTTTTTATGTAACCATTGTGTTTTTAAAATGTCCCGACTGCACTAATTTAGATTTAGGATAATTTTATTCACTAAAAACAGGAAAACATATGTTATTGAAAGATTATTCAATCGGGAGTCGAGTAGGGTCGTGGCGACTTAATATTAGGAAAAGCATATGCTTTATGGGTAATAATAACATAAATGGAGGGCTTAGCCTTCTCTAAGAGCCATGCAATAGTGATACCTGCCGTTTTATGCCTTAATGTTTCTATTAGTATGTCAATCTTACGAGCACATGCATCAGGAACTCGAACTCATCGATATTTTCCATTAAACTTTAAGTGGCGATCAGAAGTTCTCTTGTGACCGAGATTGTCAGGACGTGGAGAATGGGTGGTGGCCATGGAGGATAAACTTAGTTTTATCACTTTTCGAGGATAATATGAAGAAATGGGTGTGTTATTTACAAAAATAGGGTGAAAATATATAGTCAAGTTATTATTGTGTTACATCAAAATTTGTATAAATTTATGAAATCTACTTGAATAAATATGGACACAAAGTATACACGTATATATAAACTAGTTAATAATTTCTAGGTAAACTGATTGGAAATGCACGTGCGAAGCACGAGCCAAATATGACAAATATTTACATATTTTTTATGTTTTTTATTTAACCATTCCGTATACGAAATCTCCGTGACTCCACCAATATAGATTTACGATGAGTAGATTCACTTAAAATAGTATAACATATGTTATCGAAAGACTCTTCTATCGTGAGTACTTAGTAGGACCGTGGCGACTTAGTATTAGCATAAGCAGATACTTTCTCGGTAATAATAGAATCAATGGAGGGCTTAACCATTTCTAAGAGTCATTCAATAGTGAGACCAGCCATTTTATGACCTAATTTTTCTGTTAGCAAGTCATTCTTACAAGCGCATGCATTAGAAACTCGAACTCGTCCATATTTTCCATTAACCTTTAAGTGGCAATCAGAAGCTCCCTTGCGACGGAGATTGCCAGGACGAGGAGAATGGGTGGTGGTTATGGAAGAAAAACCTATTTTTATCACTTTTCGAGGATCTATATGAAGAAATTTTTTATTTATCCATTCCGTATCTCAAATCTCCTTGACTCCACTAATATAGATTTACGATGAGTAGATTCACTTAAAATAGTAAAACATATGTTATCGAAAGACTCTTCTATCTTGAGTACGAGTAGGACCGTGGCGATTTAGTATTAGCATAGCGAGATACTTTACGGGTAATAATAGAATCAATGGAGGGCTTAACCTTTTCTAAGAGTCATTCAATAGTGAGACCAGCCATTTTATGACCTAATTTTTCTATTAGCAAGTCATTCTTACAAGCGCATGCATTAGAAACTCGAACTCGTCCATATTTTCCATAAAGTGGCAATCGGAAGCTCTCTTGCGACGAAGGTTGTCAGGACGAGGAGAATGGGTGGTGGTTATGGAAGAGAAACTTATTTTTATCAATTTTCGAGGTTATATATGAAGAAATTGTTGACTTATATTCAAAAGTAGGGTGAAAATCTATTGTTAAGTTATTAAAGTTTTACTTCTAAATTAGTTTATATTTATGAAATCTACTTGAATAAATATGGTCGCAATGTATACATGTATATAGAAACTAGTTAACGATTTATAGGTAACTAACTGGATATGCGCATGCGATATAATTTTTAACTATTTTTTATGTAACCATTGTGTTTTTAAAATGTCCCTGACTGCACTAATTTAGATTTAGGATAATTTTATTCACTAAAAACAGGAAAACATATGTTATTGAAAGATTATTCAATCGGGAGTGCGAGTAGGGTCGTGGCGACTTAATATTAGGAAAAGCATATGCTTTATGGGTAATAATAACATAAATGGAGGGCTTAGCCTTCTCTAAGAGCCATGCAATAGTGATACCTGCCGTTTTATGCCTTAATGTTTCTATTAGTATGTCAATCTTACGAGCACATGCATCAGGAACTCGAACTCATCGATATTTTCCATTAAACTTTAAGTGGCGATCAGAAGTTCTCTTGTGACCGAGATTGTCAGGACGTGGAGAATGGGTGGTGGCCATGGAGGATAAACTTAGTTTTATCACTTTTCGAGGATAATATGAAGAAATGGGTGTGTTATTTACAAAAATAGGGTGAAAATATATAGTCAAGTTATTATTGTGTTACATCAAAATTTGTATAAATTTATGAAATCTACTTGAATAAATATGGACACAAAGTATACACGTATATATAAACTAGTTAATAATTTCTAGGTAAACTGATTGGAAATGCACGTGCGAAGCACGAGCCAAATATGACAAATATTTACATATTTTTTATGTTTTTTATTTAACCATTCCGTATCTGAAATCTCCGTGACTCCACCAATATAGATTTACGATGAGTAGATTCACTTAAAATAGTATAACATATGTTATCGAAAGACTCTTCTATCGTGAGTACTAGGTAGGACCGTGGCGACTTAGTATTAGCATAAGCGAGATACTTTCGGGTAATAATAGAATCAATGGAGGGCTTAGCCTTTTCTAAGAGTCATTCAATAGTGAGACCAGCCATTTTATGACCTAATTTTTCTGTTAGCAAGTCATTCTTACAACCACATGCATTAGAAACTCAAACTCGTCCATATTTTCCATAAAGTGGCAATCGGAAGCTCTCTTGCGACGAAGGTTGTCAGGACGAGGAGAATGGGTGGTGGTTATGGAAGAGAAACTTATTTTTATCAATTTTCGAGGTTATATATGAAGAAATTGTTGACTTATATTCAAAAGTAGGGTGAAAATCTATTGTTACGTTATTAAAGTTTTCCTTCTAAATTAGTTTATATTTATGAAATCTACTTGAATAAATATGGTCACAATGTATACATGTATATAGAAACTAGTTAACGATTTATAGGTAACTAACTGGATATGCGCATGCGATATAATTTTTAACTATTTTTTATGTAACCATTGTGTTTTTAAAATGTCCTGACTGCACTAATTTAGATTTAGGATAATTTTATTCACTAAAAACAGGAAAACATATGTTATTGAAAGATTATTCAATCGGGAGTGCGAGTAGGGTCGTGGCGACTTAATATTAGGAAAAGCATATGCTTTATGGGTAATAATAACATAAATGGAGGGCTTAGCCTTCTCTAAGAGCCATGCAATAGTGATACCTGCCGTTTTATGCCTTAATGTTTCTATTAGTATGTCAATCTTACGAGCACATGCATCAGGAACTCGAACTCATCGATATTTTCCATTAAACTTTAAGTGGCGATCAGAAGTTCTCTTGTGACCGAGATTGTCAGGACGTGGAGAATGGGTGGTGGCCATGGAGGATAAACTTAGTTTTATCACTTTTCGAGGATAATATGAAGAAATGGGTGTGTTATTTACAAAAATAGGGTGAAAATATATAGTCAAGTTATTATTGTGTTACATCAAAATTTGTATAAATTTATGAAATCTACTTGAATAAATATGGACACAAAGTATACACGTATATATAAACTAGTTAATAATTTCTAGGTAAACTGATTGGAAATGCACGTGCGAAGCACGAGCCAAATATGACAAATATTTACATATTTTTTATGTTTTTTATTTAACCATTCCGTATCTGAAATCTCCGTGACTCCACCAATATAGATTTACGATGAGTAGATTCACTTAAAATAGTATAACATATGTTATCGAAAGACTCTTCTATCGTAAGAGTACTAGGTAGGACCGTGGCGACTTAGTATTAGCATGACCTACGCGTTAGATACTTTAGAAACTCTCGGGTAATAATAGAATCAATGGAGGGCTTAACCTTTTCTAAGAGTCATTCAATAGTGAGACCAGCCATTTTATGACCTAATTTTCTCGGGTAATTAGCAAGTCATTCTTACAAAGTCATTCGCATGCATTAGAAACTCGAACTCGTCCATATTTTCCATAAAGTGGCAATCGGAAGCTCTCTTGCGACGAAGGTTGTCAGGACGAGGAGAATGGGTGGTGGTTATGGAAGAGAAACTTATTTTTATCAATTTTCGAGGTTATATATGAAGAAATTGTTGACTTATATTCAAAAGTAGAGTGAAAATCTATTGTTAGTTATTAAAGTTTTACTTCTAAATTAGTTTATATTTATGAAATCTACTTGAATAAATATGGTCTCAATGTATACATGTATATAGAAACTAGTTAACGATTTATAGGTAACTAACTGGATATGCGCATGCGATATAATTTTTAACTATTTTTTATGTAACCATTGTGTTTTTAAAATGTCCCCGACTGCACTAATTTAGATTTAGGATAATTTTATTCACTAAAAACAGGAAAACATATGTTATTGAAAGATTATTCAATCGGGAGTACTGAGTAGGGTCGTGGCGACTTAATATTAGGAAAAGCATATGCTTTATGGGTAATAATAACATAAATGGAGGGCTTAGCCTTCTCTAAGAGCCATGCAATAGTGATACCTGCCGTTTTATGCCTTAATGTTTCTATTAGTATGTCAATCTTACGAGCACATGCATCAGGAACTCGAACTCATCGATATTTTCCATTAAACTTTAAGTGGCGATCAGAAGTTCTCTTGTGACCGAGATTGTCAGGACGTGGAGAATGGGTGGTGGCCATGGAGGATAAACTTAGTTTTATCACTTTTCGAGGATAATATGAAGAAATGGGTGTGTTATTTACAAAAATAGGGTGAAAATATATAGTCAAGTTATTATTGTGTTACATCAAAATTTGTATAAATTTATGAAATCTACTTGAATAAATATGGACACAAAGTATACACGTATATATAAACTAGTTAATAATTTCTAGGTAAGGCGATTGGAAATGCACGTGCGAAGCACGAGCCAAATATGACAAATATTTACATATTTTTTATGTTTTTTATTTAACCATTCCGTATCTGAAATCTCCGTGACTCCACCAATATAGATTTACGATGAGTAGATTCACTTAAAATAGTATAACATATGTTATCGAAAGACTCTTCTATCGAGAGTACTAGGTAGGACCGTGGCGACTTAGTATTAGCATACGCAGATACTTTCTGGGTAATAATAGAATCAATGGAGGGCTTAGCCTTTTCTAAGAGTCATTCAATAGTGAGACCAGCCATTTTATGACCTAATTTTTCTGTTAGCAAGTCATTCTTACAACCACATGCATTAGAAACTCAAACTCGTCCATATTTTCCATAAAGTGGCAATCGGAAGCTCTCTTGCGACGAAGGTTGTCAGGACGAGGAGAATGGGTGGTGGTTATGGAAGAGAAACTTATTTTTATCAATTTTCGAGGTTATATATGAAGAAATTGTTGACTTATATTCAAAAGTAGGGTGAAAATCTATTGTTACGTTATTAAAGTTTTCCTTCTAAATTAGTTTATATTTATGAAATCTACTTGAATAAATATGGTCACAATGTATACATGTATATAGAAACTAGTTAACGATTTATAGGTAACTAACTGGATATGCGCATGCGATATAATTTTTAACTATTTTTTATGTAACCATTGTGTTTTTAAAATGTCCCCGACTGCACTAATTTAGATTTAGGATAATTTTATTCACTAAAAACAGGAAAACATATGTTATTGAAAGATTATTCAATCGGGAGTGCGAGTAGGGTCGTGGCGACTTAATATTAGGAAAAGCATATGCTTTATGGGTAATAATAACATAAATGGAGGGCTTAGCCTTCTCTAAGAGCCATGCAATAGTGATACTGCCGTTTTATGCCTTAATGTTTCTATTAGTATGTCAATCTTACGAGCACATGCATCAGGAACTCGAACTCATCGATATTTTCCATTAAACTTTAAGTGGCGATCAGAAGTTCTCTTGTGACCGAGATTGTCAGGACGTGGAGAATGGGTGGTGGCCATGGAGGATAAACTTAGTTTTATCACTTTTCGAGGATAATATGAAGAAATGGGTGTGTTATTTACAAAAATAGGGTGAAAATATATAGTCAAGTTATTATTGTGTTACATCAAAATTTGTATAAATTTATGAAATCTACTTGAATAAATATGGACACAAAGTATACACGTATATATAAACTAGTTAATAATTTCTAGGTAAACTGATTGGAAATGCACGTGCGAAGCACGAGCCAAATATGACAAATATTTACATATTTTTTATGTTTTTTATTTAACCATTCCGTATCGAAATCTCCGTGACTCCACCAATATAGATTTACGATGAGTAGATTCACTTAAAATAGTATAACATATGTTATCGAAAGACTCTTCTATCGTGAGTACTTAGTAGGACCGTGGCGACTTAGTATTAGCATAAGCAGATACTTTCTCGGTAATAATAGAATCAATGGAGGGCTTAACCATTTCTAAGAGTCATTCAATAGTGAGACCAGCCATTTTATGACCTAATTTTTCTGTTAGCAAGTCATTCTTACAAGCGCATGCATTAGAAACTCGAACTCGTCCATATTTTCCATTAACCTTTAAGTGGCAATCAGAAGCTCCCTTGCGACGGAGATTGCCAGGACGAGGAGAATGGGTGGTGGTTATGGAAGAAAAACCTATTTTTATCACTTTTCGAGGATCTATATGAAGAAATTTTTTATTTATCCATTCCGTATCTCAAATCTCCTTGACTCCACTAATATAGATTTACGATGAGTAGATTCACTTAAAATAGTAAAACATATGTTATCGAAAGACTCTTCTATCTTGAGTACTGAGTAGGACCGTGGCGATTTAGTATTAGCATAAGCAGATACTTTCTGGGTAATAATAGAATCAATGGAGGGCTTAACCTTTTCTAAGAGTCATTCAATAGTGAGACCAGCCATTTTATGACCTAATTTTTCTATTAGCAAGTCATTCTTACAAGCGCATGCATTAGAAACTCGAACTCGTCCATATTTTCCATAAAGTGGCAATCGGAAGCTCTCTTGCGACGAAGGTTGTCAGGACGAGGAGAATGGGTGGTGGTTATGGAAGAGAAACTTATTTTTATCAATTTTCGAGGTTATATATGAAGAAATTGTTGACTTATATTCAAAAGTAGAGTGAAAATCTATTGTTAAGTTATTAAAGTTTTACTTCTAAATTAGTTTATATTTATGAAATCTACTTGAATAAATATGGTCGCAATGTATACATGTATATAGAAACTAGTTAACGATTTATAGGTAACTAACTGGATATGCGCATGCGATATAATTTTTAACTATTTTTTATGTAACCATTGTGTTTTTAAAATGTCCCCGACTGCACTAATTTAGATTTAGGATAATTTTATTCACTAAAAACAGGAAAACATATGTTATTGAAAGATTATTCAATCGGGAGTGCGAGTAGGGTCGTGGCGACTTAATATTAGGAAAAGCATATGCTTTATGGGTAATAATAACATAAATGGAGGGCTTAGCCTTCTCTAAGAGCCATGCAATAGTGATACCTGCCGTTTTATGCCTTAATGTTTCTATTAGTATGTCAATCTTACGAGCACATGCATCAGGAACTCGAACTCATCGATATTTTCCATTAAACTTTAAGTGGCGATCAGAAGTTCTCTTGTGACCGAGATTGTCAGGACGTGGAGAATGGGTGGTGGCCATGGAGGATAAACTTAGTTTTATCACTTTTCGAGGATAATATGAAGAAATGGGTGTGTTATTTACAAAAATAGGGTGAAAATATATAGTCAAGTTATTATTGTGTTACATCAAAATTTGTATAAATTTATGAAATCTACTTGAATAAATATGGACACAAAGTATACACGTATATATAAACTAGTTAATAATTTCTAGGTAAACTGATTGGAAATGCACGTGCGAAGCACGAGCCAAATATGACAAATATTTACATATTTTTTATGTTTTTTATTTAACCATTCCGTATCTGAAATCTCCGTGACTCCACCAATATAGATTTACGATGAGTAGATTCACTTAAAATAGTATAACATATGTTATCGAAAGACTCTTCTATCGTGAGTACTTAGTAGGACCGTGGCGACTTAGTATTAGCATAAGCAGATACTTTCTCGGTAATAATAGAATCAATGGAGGGCTTAACCATTTCTAAGAGTCATTCAATAGTGAGACCAGCCATTTTATGACCTAATTTTTCTGTTAGCAAGTCATTCTTACAAGCGCATGCATTAGAAACTCGAACTCGTCCATATTTTCCATTAACCTTTAAGTGGCAATCAGAAGCTCCCTTGCGACGGAGATTGCCAGGACGAGGAGAATGGGTGGTGGTTATGGAAGAAAAACCTATTTTTATCACTTTTCGAGGATCTATATGAAGAAATTTTTTATTTATCCATTCCGTATCTCAAATCTCCTTGACTCCACTAATATAGATTTACGATGAGTAGATTCACTTAAAATAGTAAAACATATGTTATCGAAAGACTCTTCTATCTTGAGTACTGAGTAGGACCGTGGCGATTTAGTATTAGCATAAGCAGATACTTTCTGGGTAATAATAGAATCAATGGAGGGCTTAACCTTTTCTAAGAGTCATTCAATAGTGAGACCAGCCATTTTATGACCTAATTTTTCTATTAGCAAGTCATTCTTACAAGCGCATGCATTAGAAACTCGAACTCGTCCATATTTTCCATAAAGTGGCAATCGGAAGCTCTCTTGCGACGAAGGTTGTCAGGACGAGGAGAATGGGTGGTGGTTATGGAAGAGAAACTTATTTTTATCAATTTTCGAGGTTATATATGAAGAAATTGTTGACTTATATTCAAAAGTAGAGTGAAAATCTATTGTTAAGTTATTAAAGTTTTACTTCTAAATTAGTTTATATTTATGAAATCTACTTGAATAAATATGGTCGCAATGTATACATGTATATAGAAACTAGTTAACGATTTATAGGTAACTAACTGGATATGCGCATGCGATATAATTTTTAACTATTTTTTATGTAACCATTGTGTTTTTTAAAATGTCCCCGACTGCACTAATTTAGATTTAGGATAATTTTATTCACTAAAAACAGGAAAACATATGTTATTGAAAGATTATTCAATCGGGAGTACTGAGTAGGGTCGTGGCGACTTAATATTAGGAAAAGCATATGCTTTATGGGTAATAATAACATAAATGGAGGGCTTAGCCTTCTCTAAGAGCCATGCAATAGTGATACCTGCCGTTTTATGCCTTAATGTTTCTATTAGTATGTCAATCTTACGAGCACATGCATCAGGAACTCGAACTCATCGATATTTTCCATTAAACTTTAAGTGGCGATCAGAAGTTCTCTTGTGACCGAGATTGTCAGGACGTGGAGAATGGGTGGTGGCCATGGAGGATAAACTTAGTTTTATCACTTTTCGAGGATAATATGAAGAAATGGGTGTGTTATTTACAAAAATAGGGTGAAAATATATAGTCAAGTTATTATTGTGTTACATCAAAATTTGTATAAATTTATGAAATCTACTTGAATAAATATGGACACAAAGTATACACGTATATATAAACTAGTTAATAATTTCTAGGTAAACTGATTGGAAATGCACGTGCGAAGCACGAGCCAAATATGACAAATATTTACATATTTTTTATGTTTTTTATTTAACCATTCCGTATCTGAAATCTCCGTGACTCCACCAATATAGATTTACGATGAGTAGATTCACTTAAAATAGTATAACATATGTTATCGAAAGACTCTTCTATCGTGAGTACTTAGTAGGACCGTGGCGACTTAGTATTAGCATAAGCAGATACTTTCTCGGTAATAATAGAATCAATGGAGGGCTTAACCATTTCTAAGAGTCATTCAATAGTGAGACCAGCCATTTTATGACCTAATTTTTCTGTTAGCAAGTCATTCTTACAAGCGCATGCATTAGAAACTCGAACTCGTCCATATTTTCCATTAACCTTTAAGTGGCAATCAGAAGCTCCCTTGCGACGGAGATTGCCAGGACGAGGAGAATGGGTGGTGGTTATGGAAGAAAACCTATTTTTATCACTTTTCGAGGATCTATATGAAGAAATTTTTTATTTATCCATTCCGTATCTCAAATCTCCTTGACTCCACTAATATAGATTTACGATGAGTAGATTCACTTAAAATAGTAAAACATATGTTATCGAAAGACTCTTCTATCGAGAGTACTAGGTAGGACCGTGGCGACTTAGTATTAGCATACGCAGATACTTTCTGGGTAATAATAGAATCAATGGAGGGCTTAGCCTTTTCTAAGAGTCATTCAATAGTGAGACCAGCCATTTTATGACCTAATTTTTCTGTTAGCAAGTCATTCTTACAACCACATGCATTAGAAACTCAAACTCGTCCATATTTTCCATAAAGTGGCAATCGGAAGCTCTCTTGCGACGAAGGTTGTCAGGACGAGGAGAATGGGTGGTGGTTATGGAAGAGAAACTTATTTTTATCAATTTTCGAGGTTATATATGAAGAAATTGTTGACTTATATTCAAAAGTAGAGTGAAAATCTATTGTTAAGTTATTAAAGTTTTACTTCTAAATTAGTTTATATTTATGAAATCTACTTGAATAAATATGGTCGCAATGTATACATGTATATAGAAACTAGTTAACGATTTATAGGTAACTAACTGGATATGCGCATGCGATATAATTTTTAACTATTTTTTATGTAACCATTGTGTTTTTAAAATGTCCCCGACTGCACTAATTTAGATTTAGGATAATTTTATTCACTAAAAACAGGAAAACATATGTTATTGAAAGATTATTCAATCGGGAGTGCGAGTAGGGTCGTGGCGACTTAATATTAGGAAAAGCATATGCTTTATGGGTAATAATAACATAAATGGAGGGCTTAGCCTTCTCTAAGAGCCATGCAATAGTGATACCTGCCGTTTTATGCCTTAATGTTTCTATTAGTATGTCAATCTTACGAGCACATGCATCGGGAACTCGAACTCATCGATATTTTCCATTAACTTTAAGTGGCGATCGAAGTTCTCTTGTGACCGAGATTGTCGGGACGTGGAGAATGGGTGGTGGCCATGGAGGATAAACTTAGTTTTATCACTTTTCGAGGATAATATGAAGAAATGGGTGTGTTATTTACAAAAATAGGGTGAAAATATATAGTCAAGTTATTATTGTGTTACATCAAAATTTGTATAAATTTATGAAATCTACTTGAATAAATATGGACACAAAGTATACACGTATATATAAACTAGTTAATAATTTCTAGGTAAACGATATTGGAAATGCACGTGCGAAGCACGAGCCAAATATGACAAATATTTACATATTTTTTATGTTTTTTATTTAACCATTCCGTATCTCGAAATCTCCGTGACTCCACCAATATAGATTTACGATGAGTAGATTCACTTAAAATAGTATAACATATGTTATCGAAAGACTCTTCTATCGTGAGTACTTAGTAGGACCGTGGCGACTTAGTATTAGCATAAGCAGATACTTTCTGGGTAATAATAGAATCAATGGAGGGCTTAACCTTTTCTAAGAGTCATTCAATAGTGAGACCAGCCATTTTATGACCTAATTTTTCTGTTAGCAAGTCATTCTTACAAGGCATGCATTAGAAACTCAAACTCGTCCATATTTTCCATTAACCTTTAAAAGTGGCAATCGAAGCTCTCTTGCGACGAGATTGTCGGGACGAGGAGAATGGGTGGTGGTTATGGAAGAGAAAAACTCCATATTTTTATCAACTTTTCGAGGATATATATGAAGAAATTGTTGAGGTTATATATATGACAAAAGTAGGGTGAAAATCTATTGTTACGTTATTAAAGTTTTACTTCTAAATTAGTTTATATTTATGAAATCTACTTGAATAAATATGGTCACAATGTATACATGTATATAGAAACTAGTTAACGATTTATAGGTAACTAACTGGATATGCGCATGCGATATAATTTTTAACTATTTTTTATGTAACCATTGTGTTTTTAAAATGTCCCTGACTGCACTAATTTAGATTTAGGATAATTTTATTCACTAAAAACAGGAAAACATATGTTATTGAAAGATTATTCAATCGGGAGTACTGAGTAGGGTCGTGGCGACTTAATATTAGGAAAAGCATATGCTTTATGGGTAATAATAACATAAATGGAGGGCTTAGCCTTCTCTAAGAGCCATGCAATAGTGATACCTGCCGTTTTATGCCTTAATGTTTCTATTAGAATGTCAATATTACGAGCACATGCATCAGGAACTCGAACTCATCGATATTTTCCATTAACCTTTAAGTGGCGATCAGAAGTTCTCTTGTGACCGAGATTGTCAGGACGTGGAGAATGGGTGGTGGCCATGGAGGATAAACTTAGTTTTATCACTTTTCGAGGATAATATGAAGAAATGGGTGTGTTATTTACAAAAATAGGGTGAAAATATATAGTCAAGTTATTATTGTGTTACATCAAAATTTGTATAAATTTATGAAATCTACTTGAATAAATATGGACACAAAGTATACACGTATATATAAACTAGTTAATAATTTCTAGGTAAACTAAATTGGAAATGCACGTGATTCACGAAGCACGAGCTTCAAATATGACAAATATTTACATATTTTTTATGGAGGGCTTTTTTTATTTAACCATTCCGTATCTGAAATCTCCATTTGACTCCACCTAATATAGATTTACGATGAGTAGATTCACTTAAAATAGTAAAACATATGTTATCGAAAGACTCTTCTATCGATGAGTAGTACTAAAACATAGTAGGACCGTGGCGACTTAGTATTAGCATAAGCGAGATACTTTCTGGGTAATAATAGAATCAATGGAGGGCTTAGCCTTTTCTAAGAGTCATTCAATAGTGAGACCAGCCATTTTATGACCTAATTTTTCTGTTAGCAAGTCATTCTTACAACCACATGCATTAGAAACTCAAACTCGTCCATATTTTCCATAAAGTGGCAATCGGAAGCTCTCTTGCGACGAAGGTTGTCAGGACGAGGAGAATGGGTGGTGGTTATGGAAGAGAAACTTATTTTTATCAATTTTCGAGGTTATATATGAAGAAATTGTTGACTTATATTCAAAAGTAGGTGAAAATCTATTGTTACGTTATTAAAGTTTTACTTCTAAATTAGTTTATATTTATGAAATCTACTTGAATAAATATGGTCACAATGTATACATGTATATAGAAACTAGTTAACGATTTATAGGTAACTAACTGGATATGCGCATGCGATATAATTTTTAACTATTTTTTATGTAACCATTGTGTTTTTAAAATGTCCCCTGACTGCACTAATTTAGATTTAGGATAATTTTATTCACTAAAAACAGGAAAACATATGTTATTGAAAGATTATTCAATCGGGAGTACGAGTAGGGTCGTGGCGACTTAATATTAGGAAAAGCATATGCTTTATGGGTAATAATAACATAAATGGAGGGCTTAGCCTTCTTCTAAGAGCCATGCAATAGTGATACCTGCCGTTTTATGCCTTAATGTTTCTATTAGTATGTCAATCTTACGAGCACATGCATCAGGAACTCGAACTCATCGATATTTTCCATTAAACTTTAAGTGGCGATCAGAAGTTCTCTTGTGACCGAGATTGTCAGGACGTGGAGAATGGGTGGTGGCCATGGAGGATAAACTTAGTTTTATCACTTTTCGAGGATAATATGAAGAAATGGGTGTGTTATTTACAAAAATAGGGTGAAAATATATAGTCAAGTTATTATTGTGTTACATCAAAATTTGTATAAATTTATGAAATCTACTTGAATAAATATGGACACAAAGTATACACGTATATATAAACTAGTTAATAATTTCTAGGTAAACGATTGGAAATGCACGTGCGAAGCACGAGCCAAATATGACAAATATTTACATATTTTTTATGTTTTTTATTTAACCATTCCGTATCTGAAATCTCCGTGACTCCACTAATATAGATTACGATGAGTAGATTCACTTATAAAAATAGTAGTAACATATGCATTATCGAAAGACTTCTTCTAAGAGTCATTCAATAGTGAGACCAGCCATTTTATGACCTAATTTTTAGTAGGACCGTGGCGACTTATTTTCCATTAACCTTTATTAGCTCCCTTGCGACGGAGATTGCCGGACGAGAGAATGGGTGGTGGTTATGGAAGAGAAACCTATTTTTATCACTTTTCGAGGATCTATATGAAGAAATTTTTTATTTATCCATTCCGTATCTCAAATCTCCTTGACTCCACTAATATAGATTTACGATGAGTAGGTAATAATAGAATCAATGGAGGGCTTAACCAATTTTCTAAGAGTCATTCAATAGTGAGACCAGCCATTTTATGACCTAATTTTTCTGTTAGCAAGTCATTCTTACAACCACATGCATTAGAAACTCGAACTCGTCCATATTTTCCATAAAGTGGCAATCGGAAGCTCTCTTGCGACGAAGGTTGTCGGGACGAGGAGAATGGGTGGTGGTTATGGAAGAGAAACTTATTTTTATCAATTTTCGAGGTTATATATGAAGAAATTGTTGACTTATATTCAAAAGTAGGGTGAAAATCTATTGTTAAGTTATTAAAGTTTTACTTCTAAATTAGTTTATATTTATGAAATCTACTTGAATAAATATGGTCACAATGTATACATGTATATAGAAACTAGTTAACGATTTATAGGTAACTAAGCTGGATATGCGCATGCGATATAATTTTTAACTATTTTTTATGTAACCATTGTGTTTTTAAAATGTCCCCTGACTGCACTAATTTAGATTTAGGATAATTTTATTCACTAAAAACAGGAAAACATATGTTATTGAAAGATTATTCAATCGGGAGTGCGAGTAGGGTCGTGGCGACTTAATATTAGGAAAAGCATATGCTTTATGGGTAATAATAACATAAATGGAGGGCTTAGCCTTCTCTAAGAGCCATGCAATAGTGATACCTGCCGTTTTATGCCTTAATGTTTCTATTAGTATGTCAATCTTACGAGCACATGCATCAGGAACTCGAACTCATCGATATTTTCCATTAACCTTTAAGTGGCGATCAGAAGTTCTCTTGTGACCGAGATTGTCAGGACGTGGAGAATGGGTGGTGGCCATGGAGGATAAACTTAGTTTTATCACTTTTCGAGGATAATATGAAGAAATGGGTGTGTTATTTACAAAAATAGGGTGAAAATATATAGTCAAGTTATTATTGTGTTACATCAAAATTTGTATAAATTTATGAAATCTACTTGAATAAATATGGACACAAAGTATACACGTATATATAAACTAGTTAATAATTTCTAGGTAAACGATTGGAAATGCACGTGCGAAGCACGAGCAAATATGACAAATATTTACATATTTTTTATGTTTTTTATTTAACCATTCCGTATCGAAATCTCCGTGACTCCACCAATATAGATTTACGATGAGTAGATTCACTTAAAATAGTATAACATATGTTATCGAAAGACTCTTCTATCGTGAGTACTTAGTAGGACCGTGGCGACTTAGTATTAGCATAAGCAGATACTTTCTCGGTAATAATAGAATCAATGGAGGGCTTAACCATTTCTAAGAGTCATTCAATAGTGAGACCAGCCATTTTATGACCTAATTTTTCTGTTAGCAAGTCATTCTTACAAGCGCATGCATTAGAAACTCGAACTCGTCCATATTTTCCATTAACCTTTAAGTGGCAATCAGAAGCTCCCTTGCGACGGAGATTGCCAGGACGAGGAGAATGGGTGGTGGTTATGGAAGAAAAACCTATTTTTATCACTTTTCGAGGATCTATATGAAGAAATTTTTTATTTATCCATTCCGTATCTCAAATCTCCTTGACTCCACTAATATAGATTTACGATGAGTAGATTCACTTAAAATAGTAAAACATATGTTATCGAAAGACTCTTCTATCTTGAGTACTGAGTAGGACCGTGGCGATTTAGTATTAGCATAAGCAGATACTTTCTGGGTAATAATAGAATCAATGGAGGGCTTAACCTTTTCTAAGAGTCATTCAATAGTGAGACCAGCCATTTTATGACCTAATTTTTCTATTAGCAAGTCATTCTTACAAGCACATGCATTAGAAACTCGAACTCGTCCATATTTTCCATAAAGTGGCAATCGGAAGCTCTCTTGCGACGAAGGTTGTCAGGACGAGGAGAATGGGTGGTGGTTATGGAAGAGAAACTTATTTTTATCAATTTTCGAGGTTATATATGAAGAAATTGTTGACTTATATTCAAAAGTAGGGTGAAAATCTATTGTTACGTTATTAAAGTTTTCCTTCTAAATTAGTTTATATTTATGAAATCTACTTGAATAAATATGGTCACAATGTATACATGTATATAGAAACTAGTTAACGATTTATAGGTAACTAACTGGATATGCGCATGCGATATAATTTTTAACTATTTTTTATGTAACCATTGTGTTTTTAAAATGTCCCCTGACTGCACTAATTTAGATTTAGGATAATTTTATTCACTAAAAACAGGAAAACATATGTTATTGAAAGATTATTCAATCGGGAGTACTGAGTAGGGTCGTGGCGACTTAATATTAGGAAAAGCATATGCTTTATGGGTAATAATAACATAAATGGAGGGCTTAGCCTTCTCTAAGAGCCATGCAATAGTAATACCTGCCGTTTTATGCCTTAATGTTTCTATTAGTATGTCAATCTTACGAGCACATGCATCAGGAACTCGAACTCATCGATATTTTCCATTAACCTTTAAGTGGCGATCAGAAGTTCTCTTGTGACCGAGATTGTCAGGACGTGGAGAATGGGTGGTGGCCATGGAGGATAAACTTAGTTTTATCACTTTTCGAGGATAATATGAAGAAATGGGTGTGTTATTTACAAAAATAGGGTGAAAATATATAGTCAAGTTATTATTGTGTTACATCAAAATTTGTATAAATTTATGAAATCTACTTGAATAAATATGGACACAAAGTATACACGTATATATAAACTAGTTAATAATTTCTAGGTAAACTGATTGGAAATGCACGTGCGAAGCACGAGCCAAATATGACAAATATTTACATATTTTTTATGTTTTTTATTTAACCATTCCGTATATGAAATCTCCGTGACTCCACTAATATAGATTTACGATGAGTAGATTCACTTAAAATAGTAAAACATATGTTATCGAAAGACTCTTCTATCGTGAGTACTTAGTAGGACCGTGGCGACTTAGTATTAGCATAAGCAGATACTTTCTCGGTAATAATAGAATCAATGGAGGGCTTAACCTTTTCTAAGAGTCATTCAATAGTGAGACCAGCCATTTTATGACCTAATTTTTCTGTTAGCAAGTCATTCTTACAAGCGCATGCATTAGAAACTCGAACTCGTCCATATTTTCCATTAACCTTTAAGTGGCAATCAGAAGCTCCCTTGCGACGGAGATTGCCAGGACGAGGAGAATGGGTGGTGGTTATGGAAGAGAAACCTATTTTTATCACTTTTCGAGGATCTATATGAAGAAATTTTTTATTTATCCATTCCGTATCTCAAATCTCCTTGACTCCACTAATATAGATTTACGATGAGTAGATTCACTTAAAATAGTAAAACATATGTTATCGAAAGACTCTTCTATCGAGAGTACTAGGTAGGACCGTGGCGACTTAGTATTAGCATACGCGAGATACTTTACGGGTAATAATAGAATCAATGGAGGGCTTAACCTTTTCTAAGAGTCATTCAATAGTGAGACCAGCCATTTTATGACCTAATTTTTCTATTAGCAAGTCATTCTTACAAGCGCATGCATTAGAAACTCGAACTCGTCCATATTTTCCATAAAGTGGCAATCGGAAGCTCTCTTGCGACGAAGGTTGTCAGGACGAGGAGAATGGGTGGTGGTTATGGAAGAGAAACTTATTTTTATCAATTTTCGAGGTTATATATGAAGAAATTGTTGACTTATATTCAAAAGTAGGGTGAAAATCTATTGTTAAGTTATTAAAGTTTTACTTCTAAATTAGTTTATATTTATGAAATCTACTTGAATAAATATGGTCACAATGTATACATGTATATAGAAACTAGTTAACGATTTATAGGTAACTAACTGGATATGCGCATGATATAATTTTTAACTATTTTTTATGTAACCATTGTGTTTTTAAAATGTCCCTGACTGCACTAATTTAGATTTAGGATAATTTTATTCACTAAAAACAGGAAAACATATGTTATTGAAAGATTATTCAATCGGGAGTGCGAGTAGGGTCGTGGCGACTTAATATTAGGAAAAGCATATGCTTTATGGGTAATAATAACATAAATGGAGGGCTTAGCCTTCTCTAAGAGCCATGCAATAGTGATACCTGCCGTTTTATGCCTTAATGTTTCTATTAGTATGTCAATCTTACGAGCACATGCATCAGGAACTCGAACTCATCGATATTTTCCATTAACCTTTAAGTGGCGATCAGAAGTTCTCTTGTGACCGAGATTGTCAGGACGTGGAGAATGGGTGGTGGCCATGGAGGATAAACTTAGTTTTATCACTTTTCGAGGATAATATGAAGAAATGGGTGTGTTATTTACAAAAATAGGGTGAAAATATATAGTCAAGTTATTATTGTGTTACATCAAAATTTGTATAAATTTATGAAATCTACTTGAATAAATATGGACACAAAGTATACACGTATATATAAACTAGTTAATAATTTCTAGGTAAACTTATTGGAAATGCACGTGCGAAGCACGAGCCAAATATGACAAATATTTACATATTTTTTATGTTTTTTATTTAACCATTCCGTATCTGAAATCTCCGTGACTCCACTAATATAGATTTACGATGAGTAGATTCACTTAAAATAGTATAACATATGTTATCGAAAGACTCTTCTATCGTGAGTAGGACCGTGGCGACTTAGTATTAGCATAAGCAGATACTTTCTCGGTAATAATAGAATCAATGGAGGGCTTAACCTTTTCTAAGAGTCATTCAATAGTGAGACCAGCCATTTTATGACCTAATTTTTCTGTTAGCAAGTCATTCTTACAAGCGCATGCATTAGAAACTCGAACTCGTCCATATTTTCCATTAACCTTTAAGTGGCAATCAGAAGCTCCCTTGCGACGGAGATTGCCAGGACGAGGAGAATGGGTGGTGGTTATGGAAGAGAAACCTATTTTTATCACTTTTCGAGGATCTGAAAATATGAAGAAATTTTTTATTTATCCATTCCGTATCTCAAATCTAGTTAACGATTTCTGACTCCACTAATATAGATTTACGATGAGTAGATTCACTTAAAATAGTAAAACATATGTTATCGAAAGACTCTTCTATCTTGAGTACGAGGTAGGACCGTGGCGACTTAGTATTAGCATAAGCAGATACTTTCTGGGTAATAATAGAATCAATGGAGGGCTTAGCCTTTTCTAAGAGTCATTCAATAGTGAGACCAGCCATTTTATGATCTAATTTTTCTGTTAGCAAGTCATTCTTACAAGCGCATGCATTAGAAACTCAAACTCGTCCATATTTTCCATAAAGTGGCAATCGGAAGCTCTCTTGCGACGAAGGTTGTCAGGACGAGGAGAATGGGTGGTGGTTATGGAAGAGAAACTTATTTTTATCAATTTTCGAGGTTATATATGAAGAAATTGTTGACTTATATTCAAAAGTAGGGTGAAAATCTATTGTTACGTTATTAAAGTTTTCCTTCTAAATTAGTTTATATTTATGAAATCTACTTGAATAAATATGGTCACAATGTATACATGTATATAGAAACTAGTTAACGATTTATAGGTAACTAACTGGATATGCGCATGCGATATAATTTTTAACTATTTTTTATGTAACCATTGTGTTTTTAAAATGTCCCTGACTGCACTAATTTAGATTTAGGATAATTTTATTCACTAAAAAAGGAAAACATATGTTATTGAAAGATTATTCAATCGGGAGTCGAGTAGGGTCGTGGCGACTTAATATTAGGAAAAGCATATGCTTTATGGGTAATAATAACATAAATGGAGGGCTTAGCCTTCTCTAAGAGCCATGCAATAGTAATACCTGCCGTTTTATGCCTTAATGTTTCTATTAGTATGTCAATCTTACGAGCACATGCATCAGGAACTCGAACTCATCGATATTTTCCATTAACCTTTAAGTGGCGATCAGAAGTTCTCTTGTGACCGAGATTGTCAGGACGTGGAGAATGGGTGGTGGCCATGGAGGATAAACTTAGTTTTATCACTTTTCGAGGATAATATGAAGAAATGGGTGTGTTATTTACAAAAATAGGGTGAAAATATATAGTCAAGTTATTATTGTGTTACATCAAAATTTGTATAAATTTATGAAATCTACTTGAATAAATATGGACACAAAGTATACACGTATATATAAACTAGTTAATAATTTCTAGGTAAACTTATTGGAAATGCACGTGCGAAGCACGAGCCAAATATGACAAATATTTACATATTTTTTATGTTTTTTATTTAACCATTCCGTATCTGAAATCTCCGTGACTCCACTAATATAGATTTACGATGAGTAGATTCACTTAAAATAGTATAACATATGTTATCGAAAGACTCTTCTATCGTGAGTAGGACCGTGGCGACTTAGTATTAGCATAAGCAGATACTTTCTCGGTAATAATAGAATCAATGGAGGGCTTAACCTTTTCTAAGAGTCATTCAATAGTGAGACCAGCCATTTTATGACCTAATTTTTCTGTTAGCAAGTCATTCTTACAAGCGCATGCATTAGAAACTCGAACTCGTCCATATTTTCCATTAACCTTTAAGTGGCAATCAGAAGCTCCCTTGCGACGGAGATTGCCAGGACGAGGAGAATGGGTGGTGGTTATGGAAGAGAAACCTATTTTTATCACTTTTCGAGGATCTATATGAAGATCTATATGAAGAATTTTTTTTTATTTATCCATTCCGTATCTCAAATCTCCTTGACTCCACTAATATAGATTTACGATGAGTAGATTCACTTAAAATAGTAAAACATATGTTATCGAAAGACTCTTCTATCGAGTACTAGGTAGGACCGTGGCGACTTAGTATTAGCATACGCGAGATACTTTACGGGTAATAATAGAATCAATGGAGGGCTTAACCTTTTCTAAGAGTCATTCAATAGTGAGACCAGCCATTTTATGACCTAATTTTTCTATTAGCAAGTCATTCTTACAAGCGCATGCATTAGAAACTCGAACTCGTCCATATTTTCCATAAAGTGGCAATCGGAAGCTCTCTTGCGACGAAGGTTGTCAGGACGAGGAGAATGGGTGGTGGTTATGGAAGAGAAACTTATTTTTATCAATTTTCGAGGTTATATATGAAGAAATTGTTGACTTATATTCAAAAGTAGGGTGAAAATCTATTGTTACGTTATTAAAGTTTTCCTTCTAAATTAGTTTATATTTATGAAATCTACTTGAATAAATATGGTCACAATGTATACATGTATATAGAAACTAGTTAACGATTTATAGGTAACTAACTGGATATGCGCATGCGATATAATTTTTAACTATTTTTTATGTAACCATTGTGTTTTTAAAATGTCCCTGACTGCACTAATTTAGATTTAGGATAATTTTATTCACTAAAAACAGGAAAACATATGTTATTGAAAGATTATTCAATCGGGAGTACTGAGTAGGGTCGTGGCGACTTAATATTAGGAAAAGCATATGCTTTATGGGTAATAATAACATAAATGGAGGGCTTAGCCTTCTCTAAGAGCCATGCAATAGTAATACCTGCCGTTTTATGCCTTAATGTTTCTATTAGTATGTCAATCTTACGAGCACATGCATCAGGAACTCGAACTCATCGATATTTTCCATTAACCTTTAAGTGGCGATCAGAAGTTCTCTTGTGACCGAGATTGTCAGGACGTGGAGAATGGGTGGTGGCCATGGAGGATAAACTTAGTTTTATCACTTTTCGAGGATAATATGAAGAAATGGGTGTGTTATTTACAAAAATAGGGTGAAAATATATAGTCAAGTTATTATTGTGTTACATCAAAATTTGTATAAATTTATGAAATCTACTTGAATAAATATGGACACAAAGTATACACGTATATATAAACTAGTTAATAATTTCTAGGTAAACGATTGGAAATGCACGTGCGAAGCACGAGCAAATATGACAAATATTTACATATTTTTTATGTTTTTTATTTAACCATTCCGTATCTAATATAGATTTACGAAATCTCCGTGACTCCACTAATATAGATTTACGATGAGTAGATTCACTTAAAATAGTAAAACATATGTTATCGAAAGACTCTATTCGTGAGTATTCGAGAAACCTATTTTTATCACTTTTCGAGTAGGACCGTGGCGACTTAGTATTAGCATATCGAAAGCTTCTATCGAGAGTACTAGATACTTTCTCGGTAATAATAGAATCAATGGAGGGCTTAACCTTTTCTAAGAGTCATTCAATAGTGAGATGCATTAGAAACTCGCCATTTTATGACCTAATTTTTCTGGAAGAGAAACCTATTTTTATCACTTTTAGCAAGTCATTCTTACAAGCGCATGCATTAGAAACTCAAACTCGTCCATATTTTCCAGCCATTTTAAGTGGCAATCGGAAGCTCTCTTGCGACGGAAGAAGGTTGTCGGGACGAGGAGAATGGGTGGTGGTTATGGAAGAGAAACTTATTTTTATCAATTTTCGAGGTTATATATGAAGAAATTGTTGACTTATATTCAAAAGTAGGGTGAAAATCTATTGTTACGTTATTAAAGTTTTCCTTCTAAATTAGTTTATATTTATGAAATCTACTTGAATAAATATGGTCACAATGTATACATGTATATAGAAACTAGTTAACGATTTATAGGTAACTAACTGGATATGCGCATGCGATATAATTTTTAACTATTTTTTATGTAACCATTGTGTTTTTAAAATGTCCCTGACTGCACTAATTTAGATTTAGGATAATTTTATTCACTAAAAACAGGAAAACATATGTTATTGAAAGATTATTCAATCGGGAGTACTGAGTAGGGTCGTGGCGACTTAATATTAGGAAAAGCATATGCTTTATGGGTAATAATAACATAAATGGAGGGCTTAGCCTTCTCTAAGAGCCATGCAATAGTAATACCTGCCGTTTTATGCCTTAATGTTTCTATTAGTATGTCAATCTTACGAGCACATGCATCAGGAACTCGAACTCATCGATATTTTCCATTAACCTTTAAGTGGCGATCAGAAGTTCTCTTGTGACCGAGATTGTCAGGACGTGGAGAATGGGTGGTGGCCATGGAGGATAAACTTAGTTTTATCACTTTTCGAGGATAATATGAAGAAATGGGTGTGTTATTTACAAAAATAGGGTGAAAATATATAGTCAAGTTATTATTGTGTTACATCAAAATTTGTATAAATTTATGAAATCTACTTGAATAAATATGGACACAAAGTATACACGTATATATAAACTAGTTAATAATTTCTAGGTAAAGCGATTGGAAATGCACGTGCGAAGCACGAGCCAAATATGACAAATATTTACATATTTTTTATGTTTTTTATTTAACCATTCCGTATCTGAAATCTCCGTGACTCCACTAATATAGATTTACGATGAGTAGATTCACTTAAAATAGTAAAACATATGTTATCGAAAGACTCTTCTATCGTGAGTACTGAGTAGGACCGTGGCGACTTAGTATTAGCATAAGCGAGATACTTTCTCGGTAATAATAGAATCAATGGAGGGCTTAACCTTTTCTAAGAGTCATTCAATAGTGAGACCAGCCATTTTATGACCTAATTTTTCTGTTAGCAAGTCATTCTTACAAGCGCATGCATTAGAAACTCGAACTCGTCCATATTTTCCATTAACCTTTAAGTGGCAATCAGAAGCTCCCTTGCGACGGAGATTGCCAGGACGAGGAGAATGGGTGGTGGTTATGGAAGAGAAACCTATTTTTATCACTTTTCGAGGATCTATATGAAGAAATTTTTTATTTATCCATTCCGTATCTCAAATCTCCTTGACTCCACTAATATAGATTTACGATGAGTAGATTCACTTAAAATAGTAAAACATATGTTATCGAAAGACTCTTCTATCGAGAGTACTAGGTAGGACCGTGGCGACTTAGTATTAGCATACGCAGATACTTTCTGGGTAATAATAGAATCAATGGAGGGCTTAGCCTTTTCTAAGAGTCATTCAATAGTGAGACCAGCCATTTTATGACCTAATTTTTCTGTTAGCAAGTCATTCTTACAACCACATGCATTAGAAACTCAAACTCGTCCATATTTTCCATAAAGTGGCAATCGGAAGCTCTCTTGCGACGAAGGTTGTCAGGACGAGGAGAATGGGTGGTGGTTATGGAAGAGAAACTTATTTTTATCAATTTTCGAGGTTATATATGAAGAAATTGTTGACTTATATTCAAAAGTAGGGTGAAAATCTATTGTTACGTTATTAAAGTTTTCCTTCTAAATTAGTTTATATTTATGAAATCTACTTGAATAAATATGGTCACAATGTATACATGTATATAGAAACTAGTTAACGATTTATAGGTAACTAACTGGATATGCGCATGCGATATAATTTTTAACTATTTTTTATGTAACCATTGTGTTTTTAAAATGTCCCTGACTGCACTAATTTAGATTTAGGATAATTTTATTCACTAAAAACAGGAAAACATATGTTATTGAAAGATTATTCAATCGGGAGTACTGAGTAGGGTCGTGGCGACTTAATATTAGGAAAAGCATATGCTTTATGGGTAATAATAACATAAATGGAGGGCTTAGCCTTCTCTAAGAGCCATGCAATAGTAATACCTGCCGTTTTATGCCTTAATGTTTCTATTAGTATGTCAATCTTACGAGCACATGCATCAGGAACTCGAACTCATCGATATTTTCCATTAACCTTTAAGTGGCGATCAGAAGTTCTCTTGTGACCGAGATTGTCAGGACGTGGAGAATGGGTGGTGGCCATGGAGGATAAACTTAGTTTTATCACTTTTCGAGGATAATATGAAGAAATGGGTGTGTTATTTACAAAAATAGGGTGAAAATATATAGTCAAGTTATTATTGTGTTACATCAAAATTTGTATAAATTTATGAAATCTACTTGAATAAATATGGACACAAAGTATACACGTATATATAAACTAGTTAATAATTTCTAGGTAAACTGATAGGAAATGCACGTGCGAAGCACGAGCCAAATATGACAAATATTTACATATTTTTTATGTTTTTTATTTAACCATTCCGTATATGAAATCTCCGTGACTCCACTAATATAGATTTACGATGAGTAGATTCACTTAAAATAGTAAAACATATGTTATCGAAAGACTCTTCTATCGTGAGTATTGAGTAGGACCGTGGCGACTTAGTATTAGCATAAGCAGATACTTTCTGGGTAATAATAGAATCAATGGAGGGCTTAACCTTTTCTAAGAGTCATTCAATAGTGAGACCAGCCATTTTATGACCTAATTTTTCTGTTAGCAAGTCATTCTTACAAGCGCATGCATTAGAAACTCGAACTCGTCCATATTTTCCATTAACCATTAAGTGGCAATCAGAAGCTCTATTGTGACGGAGGTTATCATGACGAGGAGAATGGGTGGTGGTTATGGAGGAGAAACTTATTTTTATCAATTTTCAAGGATATATATGAAGAAATTGTTGACTTATATTCAAAAATAGGGTGAAAATCTATAGTTAAGTTATTAAAGTTTTACTTCTAAATTAGTTTATATTTATGAAATCTACTTGAATAAATATGGTCACAATGTATACATGTATATAGAAACTAGTTAACGATTTATAGGTAACTAACTGGATATGCGCATGCGATATAATTTTTAACTATTTTTTATGTAACCATTGTGTTTTTAAAATGTCCCTGACTGCACTAATTTAGATTTAGGATAAGTTTATTCACTAAAAACAGGAAAACATATGTTATTGAAAGATTATTCAATCGGGAGTACTGAGTAGGGCCGTGGCGACTTAATATTAGCAAAAACATATGCTTTCTGGGTAATAATAACATAAATGGAGGGCTTAGCCTTCTCTAAGAGTCATGCAATAGTAATACCTGCCGTTTTATGACTTAATGTTTCTATTAGTAAGTCAATCTTACGAGCACATGCATCAGGAACTCGAACTCATCGATATTTTCCATTAACCTTTAAGTGGCGATCAGAAGTTCTCTTGTGACGGAGATTGTCAGGACGTGGAGAATGGGTGGTGGCCATGGAGGATAAACTTAGTTTTATCACTTTTCGAGGATAATATGAAGAAATGGGTGTGTTATTTACAAAAATAGGGTGAAAATATATAGTCAAGTTATTATTGTGTTACATCAAAATTTGTATATATTTATGAAATCTACTTGAATAAATATGGACACAAAGTATACATGTATATATAAACTAGTTAATAATTTCTAGGTAAACTAATTGGATATGCACGTGCGAAGCACGAGCCAAATATGACAAATATTTACATATTTTTTATGTTTTTTATTTAACCATTCCGTATCTGAAATCTCCGTGACTCCACTAATATAGATTTACGATGAGTAGATTCACTTAAAATAGTAAAACATATGTTATCGAAAGACTCTTCTATCGTGAGTACTTAGTAGGACCGTGGCGACTTAGTATTAGCATAAGCAGATACTTTCTCGGTAATAATAGAATCAATGGAGGGCTTAACCTTTTCTAAGAGTCATTCAATAGTGAGACCAGCCATTTTATGACCTAATTTTTCTGTTAGCAAGTCATTCTTACAAGCGCATGCATAGAAACTCGAACTCGTCCCATATTTTCCATTAACCTTTAAGTGGCAATCAGAAGCTCCCTTGCGACGGAGATTGCCAGGACGAGGAGAATGGGTGGTGGTTATGGAAGAGAAACCTATTTTTATCACTTTTCGAGGATCTATATGAAGAAATTTTTTATTTATCCATTCCGTATCTCAAATCTCCTTGACTCCACTAATATAGATTTACGATGAGTAGATTCACTTAAAATAGTAAAACATATGTTATCGAAAGACTCTTCTATCGAGAGTACTAGGTAGGACCGTGGCGACTTAGTATTAGCATACGCGAGATACTTTTTACGGGTAATAATAGAATCAATGGAGGGCTTAGCCTTTTCTAAGAGTCATTCAATAGTGAGACCAGCCATTTTATGACCTAATTTTTCTGTTAGCAAGTCATTCTTACAAGCGCATGCATTAGAAACTCGAACTCGTCCATATTTTCCGTTAACCTTTAAGTGGCAATCAGAAGCTCTCTTGCGACGGAGATTGTCAGGACGAGGAGAATGGGTGGTGGTTATGGAAGAGAAACTTTTTTTATCACTTTTCGAGGATATATATGAAGAAATTGTTGACTTATATACAATAATAGGATGAAAATCTATAGTCAAGTTATTAAAGTTTTACTTCTAAATTAGTTTATATTTATGAAATCTACTTGAATAAATATGGTCACAATGTATACATGTATATAGAAACTAGTTAACGATTTATAGGTAACTAACTGGATATGCGCATGCGATATAATTTTTAACTATTTTTTATGTAACCATTATGTATTTAAAATGTCCCTGACTGCACTAATTTAGATTTAGGATAAGTTTATTCACTAAAAATAGGAAATCATATGTTATTGAAAGATTATTCAATCGGGAGTACTGAGTAGGGCCGTGGCGACTTAATATTAGCAAAAACATATGCTTTCTGGGTAATAATAGCCTCAACGGAGGGCTTAGCCTTCTCTAAGAGCCATGCAATAGTAATACCTGCCGTTTTATGACTTAATGTTTCTATTAGTAAGTCAATCTTACGAGCACATGCCTCAGGAACTCGAACTCATCGATATTTTCCATTAACCTTTAAGTGGCGATCAGAAGTTCTCTTGTGACGGACGGAGATTGTCAGGACGTGGAGAATGGGTGGTGGCCATGGAGGATAAACTTAGTTTTATCACTTTTCGAGGATAATATGAAGAAATGGGTGTGTTATTTACAAAAATAGGGTGAAAATATATAGTCAAGTTATTATTGTGTTACATCAAAATTTGTATATATTTATGAAATCTACTTGAATAAATATGGACACAAAGTATACACGTATATATAAACTAGTTAATAATTTCTAGGTAAACTGATTGGATATGCACGTGCGATGCACGAGCCCAATATGACTATTTTTACATATTTTTTATGTTTTTTATTTATCCATTCCGTATCTGAAATCTCCTTGACTCCACTAATATAGATTTACGATGAGTAGATTCACTTAAAATAGTAAAACATATGTTATCGAAAGACTCTTCTATCGTGAGTATTGAGTAGGACCGTGGCGACTTAGTATTAGCATAAGCAGATACTTTTTGGGTAATAATAGAATCAATGGAGGTCTTAACCTTTTCTAAGAGTCATTCAATAGTGAGACCAGCCATTTTATGACCTAATTTTTCTGTTAGCAAGTCATTCTTACAAGCGCATGCATTAGAAACTCGAACTCGTCCATATTTTCCGTTAACCTTTAAGTGGCAATCAGAAGCTCCCTTGAGACGGAGATTGCCAGGACGAGGAGAATGGGTGGTGGTTATGGAAGAGAAACTTTTTTTATCACTTTTCGAGGATATATATGTAGAAATTGTTGACTTATATACAAAAATAGGATGAAAATCTATAGTCATGTTATTAAAGTTTTACTTCTAAATTACTTTATATTTATGAAATCTACTTGAATAAATATGGTCTCAATGTATACATGTATATAGAAACTAGTTAACGATTTATAGGTAACTAACTGGATATGAGCATGCGATATAATTATTAACTATTTTTTATGTAACCATTAAATTTAAAATGTCCCTGACTGCACTAATTTAGATTTAGGATAAGTTTATTCACTCAAAATAGGAAATCATATGTTATTGAAAGATTATTCAATCGGGAGTACTGAGTAGTGCCGTGGCGACTTAATATTAGCAAAAACATATGCTTTATGGGTAATAATAGCCTCAACGGAGGGCTTAGCCTTCTCTAAGAGACATGCAATAGTAATACCTGCCGTTTTATGACTTAATGTTTCTATTAGTAAGTCAATCTTACGAGCACATGCCTCAGGAACTCGAACTCATCGATATTTTCCATTAACCTTTAAGTGGCGATCAGAAGTTCTCTTGTGACGGAGATTGTCAGGACGTGGAGAATGGGTGGTGGCCATGGAGGATAAACTTAGTTTTATCACTTTTCGAGGATAATATGAAGAAATGGGTGTGTTATTTACAAAAATAGGGTGAAAATATATAGTAAAGTTATTATTGTGTTACATCAAAATTTGTATATATTTATGAAATCTACTTGAATAAATATGGACACAAAGTATACATGTATATATAAACTAGTTAATAATTTCTAGGTAAACTAATTGGATATGCGCGTGCGATGCACGAGCTCAATATGACTATTTTTTACATATTTTTTATGTTTTTTATTTATCCATTCCGTATCTGAAATCTCCTTGACTCCACTAATATAGATTTACGATGAGTAGATTCACTTAAAATAGTAAAACATATGTTATCGAAAGACTCTTCTATCGTGAGTACTGAGTAGGACCGTGGCGACTTAGTATTAGCATAAGCAGATACTTTTTGGGTAATAATAGAATCAATGGAGGTCTTAACCTTTCCTAAGAGTCATTCAATAGTGAGACCACCCATTTTATGACCTAATTTTTCTGTTAGCAAGTCATTCTTACAAGCGCATGCATTAGAAACTCGAACTCGTCCATATTTTCCGTTAGCCTTTAAGTGGCAATCAGAAGCTCCCTTGAGACGGAGATTGCCAGGACGAGGAGAATGGGTGGTGGTTATGGAAGAGAAACTTTTTTATCACTTTTCGAGGATATATATGAAGAAATTGTTGACTTATATACAAAAATAGGATGAAAATCTATAGTCATGTTATTAAAGTTTTACTTCTAAATTACTTTATATTTATGAAATCTACTTGAATAAATATGGTCTCAATGTATACATGTATATAGAAACTAGTTAACGATTTATAGGTAACTAACTGGATATGAGCATGCGATATAATTATTAACTATTTTTTATGTAACCATTATGAATTTAAAATGTCCCTGACTGCACTAATTTAGATTTAGGATAAGTTTATTCACTACAAATAGGAAATCATATGTTTTGAAAGATTATTCAATCGGGAGTACTTGAGTAGGGCCGTGGCGACTTAATATTAGCAAAAACATATGCTTTTCGGGTAATAATAGCCTCAACGGAGGGCTTAGCCTTCTCTAAGAGACATGCAATAGTAATACCTGCCGTTTTATGACTAATGTTTCTATTAGTAAGTCAATCTTACGAGCACATGCCTCAGGAACTCGAACTCATCGATATTTTCCATTAACCTTTAAGTGGCGATCAGAAGTTCTCTTGTGATGGACGGAGATTGTCAGGACGTGGAGAATGGGTGGTGGCCATGGAGGATAAACTTAGTTTTATCACTTTTCGAGGATAATATGAAGAAATGGGTGTGTTATTTACAAAAATAGGGTGAAAATATATAGTCAAGTTATTATTGTGTTACATCAAAATTTGTATATATTTATGAAATCTACTTGAATAAATATGGACACAAAGTATACATGTATATATAAACTAGTTAATAATTTCTAGGTAAACTAATTGGATATGCACGTGCGATGCACGAGCCCAATATGACTATTTTTTACATATTTTTTATGTTTTTTATTTATCCATTCCGTATCTCGAAATCTCCTTGACTCCACTAATATAGATTTACGATGAGTAGATTCACTTAAAATAGTAAAACATATGTTATCGAAAGACTCTTCTATCGTGAGTACCGAGTAGGACCGTGGCGACTTAGTATTAGCATAAGCGAGATACTTTTACGGGTAATAATAGAATCAATGGAGGTCTTAACCTTTTCTAAGAGTCATTCAATAGTGAGACCAGCCATTTTATGACCTAATTTTTCTGTTAGCAAGTCATTCTTACAAGCGCATGCATTAGAAACTCGAACTCGTCCATATTTTCCGTTAGCCTTTAAGTGGCAATCAGAAGCTCCCTTGAGACGGAGATTGCCAGGACGAGGAGAATGGGTGGTGGTTATGGAAGAGAAACTTTTTTTATCACTTTTCGAGGATATATATTTAGAAATTGTTGACTTATATACAAAAATAGGATGAAAATCTATAGTCATGTTATTAAAGTTTTACTTCTAAATTACTTTATATTTATGAAATCTACTTGAATAAATATGGTCTCAATGTATACATGTATATAGAAACTAGTTAACGATTTATAGGTAACTAACTGGATATGCGCATGCGATATAATTTTTAACTATTTTTTATGTAACCATTATGTATTTAAAATGTCCCTGACTGCACTAATTTAGATTTAGGATAAGTTTATTCACTAAAATAGGAAATCATATGTTATTGAAAGATTATTCAATCGGGAGTACTGAGTAGGGCCGTGGCGACTTAATATTAGCAAAAACATATGCTTTTTGGGTAATAATAGCCTCAACGGAGGGCTTAGCCTTCTCTAAGAGCCATGCAATAGTAATACCTGCCGTTTTATGACTTAATGTTTCTATTAGTAAGTCAATCTTACGAGCACATGCCTCAGGAACTCGAACTCATCGATATTTTCCATTAACCTTTAAGTGGCGATCAGAAGTTCTCTTGTGACGGACGGAGATTGTCAGGACGTGGAGAATGGGTGGTGGCCATGGAGGATAAACTTAGTTTTATCACTTTTCGAGGATAATATGAAGAAATGGGTGTGTTATTTACAAAAATAGGGTGAAAATATATAGTAAAGTTATTATTGTGTTACATCAAAATTTGTATATATTTATGAAATCTACTTGAATAAATATGGACACAAAGTATACATGTATATATAAACTAGTTAATAATTTCTAGGTAAACTAATTGGATATGCGCGTGCGATGCACGAGCTCAATATGACTATTTTTTACATATTTTTTATGTTTTTTATTTATCCATTCCGTATCTGAAATCTCCTTGACTCCACTAATATAGATTTACGATGAGTAGATTCACTTAAAATAGTAAAACATATGTTATCGGAAGACTCTTCTATCGTGAGTATTGAGTAGGACCGTGGCGACTTAGTATTAGCATAAGCGAGATACTTTTGGGTAATAATAGAATCAATGGAGGTCTTAACCTTTTCTAAGAGTCATTCAATAGTGAGACCAGCCATTTTATGACCTAATTTTTCTGTTAGCAAGTCATTCTTACAAGCGCATGCATTAGAAACTCGAACTCGTCCATATTTTCCGTTAGCCTTTAAGTGGCAATCAGAAGCTCCCTTGAGACGGAGATTGCCAGGACGAGGAGAATGGGTGGTGGTTATGGAAGAGAAACTTTTTTTATCACTTTTCGAGGATATATATGTAGAAATTGTTGACTTATATACAAAAATAGGACGAAAATCTATAGTCATGTTATTAAAGTTTTACTTCTAAATTACTTTATATTTATGAAATCTACTTGAATAAATATGGTCTCAATGTATACATGTATATAGAAACTAGTTAACGATTTATAGGTAACTAACTGGATATGAGCATGATATATAATTATTAACTATTTTTTATGTAACCATTATGAATTTAAAATGTCCCTGACTGCACTAATTTAGATTTAGGATAAGTTTATTCACTACAAATAGGAAATCATATGTTTTGAAAGATTATTCAATCGGGAGTACTGAGTAGTGCCGTGGCGACTTAATATTAGCAAAAACATATGCTTTATGGGTAATAATAGCCTCAACGGAGGGCTTAGCCTTCTCTAAGAGACATGCAATAGTAATACCTGCCGTTTTATGACTTAATGTTTCTATTAGTAAGTCAATCTTACGAGCACATGCCTCAGGAACTCTAACTCATCGATATTTTCCATTAACCTTTAAGTGGCGATCAGAAGTTCTCTTGTGACGGACGGAGATTGTCAGGACGTGGAGAATGGGTGGTGGCCATGGAGGATAAACTTAGTTTTATCACTTTTCGAGGATAATATAAAGAAATGGGTGTGTTATTTACAAAAATAGGGTGAAAATATATAGTAAAGTTATTATTGTGTTACATCAAAATTTGTATATATTTATGAAATCTACTTGAATAAATATGGACACAAAGTATACATGTATATATAAACTAGTTAATAATTTCTAGGTAAACTAATTGGATATGCACGTGCGATGCACGAGCCCAATATGACTATTTTTTACATATTTTTTATGTTTTTTATTTATCCATTCCGTATCTCAAATCTCCTTGACTCCACTAATATAGATTTACGATGAGTAGATTCACTTAAAATAGTAAAACATATGTTATCGAAAGACTCTTCTATCGTGAGTACTGAGTAGGACCGTGGGGACTTAGTATTAGCATAAGCAGATACTTTCTCGGTAATAATAGAATCAATGGAGGGCTTAACCTTTTCTAAGAGTCATTCAATAGTGAGACCAGCCATTTTATGACCTAATTTTTCTGTTAGCAAGTCATTCTTACAAGCGCATGCATTAGAAACTCGAACTCGTCCATATTTTCCATTAACCTTTAAGTGGCAATCAGAAGCTCCCTTGCGACGGAGATTGCCAGGACGAGGAGAATGGGTGGTGGTTATGGAAGAGAAACCTATTTTTATCACTTTTCGAGGATCTATATGAAGAAATTTTTTATTTATCCATTCCGTAGCTCAAATCTCCTTGACTCCACTAATATAGATTTACGATGAGTAGATTCACTTAAAATAGTAAAACATATGTTATCGAAAGACTCTTCTATCGAGAGTACTAGGTAGGACCGTGGCGACTTAGTATTAGCATACGCAGATACTTTCTGGGTAATAATAGAATCAATGGAGGGCTTAGCCTTTTCTAAGAGTCATTCAATAGTGAGACCAGCCATTTTATGACCTAATTTTTCTGTTAGCAAGTCATTCTTACAAGCGCATGCATTAGAAACTCGAACTCGTCCATATTTTCCGTTAGCCTTTAAGTGGCAATCAGAAGCTCCCTTGAGACGGAGATTGCCAGGACGAGGAGAATGGGTGGTGGTTATGGAAGAGAAACTTTTTTTATCACTTTTCGAGGATATATATGTAGAAATTGCTGACTTATATACAAAAATAGGACGAAAATCTATAGTCATGTTATTAAAGTTTTACTTCTAAATTACTTTATATTTATGAAATCTACTTGAATAAATATGGTCTCAATGTATACATGTATATAGAAACTAGTTAACGATTTATAGGTAACTAACTGGATATGAGCATGCGATATAATTATTAACTATTTTTTATGTAACCATTATGAATTTAAGATGTCCCTGACTGCACTAATTTAGATTTAGGATAAGTTTATTCACTCAAAATAGGAAATCATATGTTATTGAAAGATTATTCAATCGGGAGTACTGAGTAGTGCCGTGGCGACTTAATATTAGCAAAAACATATGCTTTCTGGGTAATAATAGCCTCAACGGAGGGCTTAGGCTTCTCTAAGAGCCATGCAATAGTAATACCTGCCGTTTTATGACTTAATGTTTCTATTAGTAAGTCAATCTTACGAGCACATGCTTCAGGAACTCGAACTCATCGATATTTTCCATTAACCTTTAAGTGGCGATCAGAAGTTCTCTTGTGACGGACGGAGATTGTCAGGACGTGGAGAATGGGTGGTGGCCATGGAGGATAAACTTAGTTTTATCACTTTTCGAGGATAATATGAAGAAATGGGTGTGTTATTTACAAAAATAGGGTGAAAATATATAGTAAAGTTATTATTGTGATACATCAAAATTTGTATATATTTATGAAATCTACTTGAATAAATATGGACACAAAGTATACATATATATATAAACTAGTTAATAATTTCTAGGTAAACTAATTGGATATGCGCGTGCGATGCACGAGCTCAATATGACTATTTTTTACATATTTTTTATGTTTTTTATTTATCCATTCCGTATCTGAAATTTCCTTGACTCCACTAATATAGATTTACGATGAGTAGATTCACTTAAAATAGTAAAACATATGTTATCGGAAGACTCTTCTATCGTGAGTATTGAGTAGGACCGTGGCGACTTACTATTAGCATAAGCAGATACTTTTTGGGTAATAATAGAATCAATGGAGGTCTTAACCTTTCCTAAGAGTCATTCAATAGTGAGACCAGCCATTTTATGACCTAATTTTTCTGTTAGCAAGTCATTCTTACAAGCGCATGCATTAGAAACTCGAACTCGTCCATATTTTCCCGTTAGCCTTTAAGTGGCAATCAGAAGCTCCCTTGAGACGGAGATTGCCAGGACGAGGAGAATGGGTGGTGGTTATGGAAGAGAAACTTTTTTTATCACTTTTCGAGGATATATATGTAGAAATTGTTGACTTATATACAAAAATAGGACGAAAATCTATAGTCATGTTATTAAAGTTTTACTTCTAAATTACTTTATATTTATGAAATCTACTTGAATAAATATGGTCTCAATGTATACATGTATATAGAAACTAGTTAACGATTTATAGGTAACTAACTGGATATGAGCATGATGCGATATAATTATTAACTATTTTTTATGTAACCATTATGAATTTAAAATGTCCCTGACTGCACTAATTTAGATTTAGGATAAGTTTATTCACTACAAATAGGAAATCATATGTTTTGAAAGATTATTCAATCGGGAGTGCTTGAGTAGGGCCGTGGCGACTTAATATTAGCAAAAACATATGCTTTATGGGTAATAATAGCCTCAACGGAGGGCTTAGCCTTCTCTAAGAGACATGCAATAGTAATACCTGCCGTTTTATGACTTAATGTTTCTATTAGTAAGTCAATCTTACGAGCACATGCCTCAGGAACTCTAACTCATCGATATTTTCCATTAACCTTTAAGTGGCGATCAGAAGTTCTCTTGTGACGGACGGAGATTGTCAGGACGTGGAGAATGGGTGGTGGCCATGGAGGATAAACTTAGTTTTATCACTTTTCGAGGATAATATAAAGAAATGGGTGTGTTATTTACAAAAATAGGGTGAAAATATATAGTAAAGTTATTATTGTGTTACATCAAAATTTGTATATATTTATGAAATCTACTTGAATAAATATGGACACAAAGTATACATGTATATATAAACTAGTTAATAATTTCTAGGTAAACTAATTGGATATGCACGTGCGATGCACGAGCCCAATATGACTATTTTTTACATATTTTTTATGTTTTTTATTTATCCATTCCGTATCAAATCTCCTTGAAATCTCCTTGACTCCACTAATATAGATTTACGATGAGTAGATTCACTTAAAATAGTAAAACATATGTTATCGAAAGACTCTTCTATCGTGAGTACGAGGAGAGTAGGACCGTGGCGACTTAGTATTAGCATATAGCGATGAGTAGATACATATTTTCGAAAGACTCTTCTATCGGGTAATAATAGAATCAATGGAGGTCTTAACCTTTTCTAAGAGTCATTCAATAGTGAGACCAGCCATTTTATGACCTAATTTTTCTGTTAGCAAGTCATTCTTACAAGCGCATGCATTAGAAACTCGAACTCGTCCATATTTTCCGTTAGCCTTTAAGTGGCAATCAGAAGCTCCCTTGAGACGGAGATTGCCAGGACGAGGAGAATGGGTGGTGGTTATGGAAGAGAAACTTTTTTTATCACTTTTCGAGGATATATATGTAGAAATTGTTGACTTATATACAAAAATAGGACGAAAATCTATAGTCATGTTATTAAAGTTTTACTTCTAAATTACTTTATATTTATGAAATCTACTTGAATAAATATGGTCTCAATGTATACATGTATATAGAAACTAGTTAACGATTTATAGGTAACTAACTGGATATGAGCATGCGATATAATTATTAACTATTTTTTATGTAACCATTATGAATTTAAAATGTCCCTGACTGCACTAATTTAGATTTAGGATAAGTTTATTCACTACAAATAGGAAATCATATGTTTTGAAAGATTATTCAATCGGGAGTGCGAGTAGTGCCGTGGCGACTTAATATTAGCAAAAACATATGCTTTACGGGTAATAATAGCCTCAACGGAGGGCTTAGCCTTCTCTAAGAGACATGCAATAGTAATACCTGCCGTTTTATGACTTAATGTTTCTATTAGTAAGTCAATCTTACGAGCACATGCCTCAGGAACTCGAACTCATCGATATTTTCCATTAACCTTTAAGTGGCGATCAGAAGTTCTCTTGTGACGGACGGAGATTGTCAGGACGTGGAGAATGGGTGGTGGCCATGGAGGATAAACTTAGTTTTATCACTTTTCGAGGATAATATGAAGAAATGGGTGTGTTATTTACAAAAATAGGGTGAAAATATATAGTAAAGTTATTATTGTGTTACATCAAAATTTGTATATATTTATGAAATCTACTTGAATAAATATGGACACAAAGTATACATGTATATATAAACTAGTTAATAATTTCTAGGTAAACTAATTGGATATGCGCGTGCGATGCACGAGCTCAATATGACTATTTTTTACATATTTTTTATGTTTTTTATTTATCCATTCCGTATCTACGAAATCTCCTTGACTCCACTAATATAGATTTACGATGAGTAGATTCACTTAAAATAGTAAAACATATGTTATCGAAAGACTCTTCTATCGTGAGTACTTGAGTAGGACCGTGGCGACTTAGTATTAGCATAAGCAGATACTTTTTGGGTAATAATAGAATCAATGGAGGTCTTAACCTTTTCTAAGAGTCATTCAATAGTGAGACCAGCCATTTTATGACCTAATTTTTCTGTTAGCAAGTCATTCTTACAAGCGCATGCATTAGAAACTCGAACTCGTCCATATTTTCCGTTAGCCTTTAAGTGGCAATCAGAAGCTCCCTTGAGACGGAGATTGCCAGGACGAGGAGAATGGGTGGTGGTTATGGAAGAGAAACTTTTTTTATCACTTTTCGAGGATATATATGTAGAAATTGTTGACTTATATACAAAAATAGGACGAAAATCTATAGTCATGTTATTAAAGTTTTACTTCTAAATTACTTTATATTTATGAAATCTACTTGAATAAATATGGTCTCAATGTATACATGTATATAGAAACTAGTTAACGATTTATAGGTAACTAACTGGATATGAGCATGCGATATAATTATTAACTATTTTTTATGTAACCATTATGAATTTAAAATGTCCCTGACTGCACTAATTTAGATTTAGGATAAGTTTATTCACTACAAATAGGAAATCATATGTTTTGAAAGATTATTCAATCGGGAGTGCTGAGTAGTGCCGTGGCGACTTAATATTAGCAAAAACATATGCTTTATGGGTAATAATAGCCTCAACGGAGGGCTTAGCCTTCTCTAAGAGACATGCAATAGTAATACCTGCCGTTTTATGACTTAATGTTTCTATTAGTAAGTCAATCTTACGAGCACATGCCTCAGGAACTCGAACTCATCGATATTTTCCATTAACCTTTAAGTGGCGATCAGAAGTTCTCTTGTGACGGACGGAGATTGTCAGGACGTGGAGAATGGGTAGTGGCCATGGAGGATAAACTTAGTTTTATCACTTTTCGAGGATAATATAAAGAAATGGGTGTGTTATTTACAAAAATAGGGTGAAAATATATAGTAAAGTTATTATTGTGTTACATCAAAATTTGTATATATTTATGAAATCTACTTGAATAAATATGGACACAAAGTATACATGTATATATAAACTAGTTAATAATTTCTAGGTAAACTAATTGGATATGCGCGTGCGATGCACGAGCTCAATATGACTATTTTTTACATATTTTTTATGTTTTTTATTTATCCATTCCGTATCGAAATCTCCTTGACTCCACTAATATAGATTTACGATGAGTAGATTCACTTAAAATAGTAAAACATATGTTATCGAAAGACTCTTCTATCGTGAGTACTTTTCGAGTAGGACCGTGGCGACTTAGTATTAGCATAAGCGAGATACTTTACGGGTAATAATAGAATCAATGGAGGTCTTAACCTTTTCTAAGAGTCATTCAATAGTGAGACCAGCCATTTTATGACCTAATTTTTCTGTTAGCAAGTCATTCTTACAAGCGCATGCATTAGAAACTCGAACTCGTCCATATTTTCCGTTAGCCTTTAAGTGGCAATCAGAAGCTCCCTTGAGACGGAGATTGCCGGGACGAGGAGAATGGGTGGTGGTTATGGAAGAGAAACTTTTTTTATCACTTTTCGAGGATATATATGAAGAAATTGTTGACTTATATACAAAAATAGGACGAAAATCTATAGTCATGTTATTAAAGTTTTACTTCTAAATTACTTTATATTTATGAAATCTACTTGAATAAATATGGTCTCAATGTATACATGTATATAGAAACTAGTTAACGATTTATAGGTAACTAACTGGATATGAGCATGCGATATAATTATTAACTATTTTTTATGTAACCATTATGAATTTAAAATGTCCCTGACTGCACTAATTTAGATTTAGGATAAGTTTATTCACTACAAATAGGAAATCATATGTTTTGAAAGATTATTCAATCGGGAGTCGAGTAGTGCCGTGGCGACTTAATATTAGCAAAAACATATGCTTTCGGGTAATAATAGCCTCAACGGAGGGCTTAGCCTTCTCTAAGAGACATGCAATAGTAATACCTGCCGTTTTATGACTTAATGTTTCTATTAGTAAGTCAATCTTACGAGCACATGCCTCAGGAACTCGAACTCATCGATATTTTCCATTAACCTTTAAGTGGCGATCGAAGTTCTCTTTGTGACGGACGGAGATTGTCGGGACGTGGAGAATGGGTGGTGGCCATGGAGGATAAACTTAGTTTTATCACTTTTCGAGGATAATATAAAGAAATGGGTGTGTTATTTACAAAAATAGGGTGAAAATATATAGTAAAGTTATTATTGTGTTACATCAAAATTTGTATATATTTATGAAATCTACTTGAATAAATATGGACACAAAGTATACATGTATATATAAACTAGTTAATAATTTCTAGGTAAACTAATTGGATATGCACGTGCGATGCACGAGCCTCAATATGACTATTTTTTACATATTTTTTATGTTTTTTATTTATCCATTCCGTATCGAAATCTCCTTGACTCCACTAATATAGATTTACGATGAGTAGATTCACTTAAAATAGTAAAACATATGTTATCGAAAGACTCTTCTATCGTGAGTACGAGTAGGACCGTGGCGACTTAGTATTAGCATAAGCGAGATACTTTTGGGTAATAATAGAATCAATGGAGGTCTTAACCTTTTCTAAGAGTCATTCAATAGTGAGACCAGCCATTTTATGACCTAATTTTTCTGTTAGCAAGTCATTCTTACAAGCGCATGCATTAGAAACTCGAACTCGTCCATATTTTCCGTTAGCCTTTAAGTGGCAATCAGAAGCTCCCTTGAGACGGAGATTGCCAGGACGAGGAGAATGGGTGGTGGTTATGGAAGAGAAACTTTTTTTATCACTTTTCGAGGATATATATGAAGAAATTGTTGACTTATATACAAAAATAGGACGAAAATCTATAGTCATGTTATTAAAGTTTTACTTCTAAATTACTTTATATTTATGAAATCTACTTGAATAAATATGGTCTCAATGTATACATGTATATAGAAACTAGTTAACGATTTATAGGTAACTAACTGGATATGAGCATGCGATATAATTATTAACTATTTTTTATGTAACCATTATGAATTTAAAATGTCCCTGACTGCACTAATTTAGATTTAGGATAAGTTTATTCACTACAAATAGGAAATCATATGTTTTGAAAGATTATTCAATCGGGAGTACTGAGTAGTGCCGTGGCGACTTAATATTAGCAAAAACATATGCTTTCTGGGTAATAATAGCCTCAACGGAGGGCTTAGCCTTCTCTAAGAGACATGCAATAGTAATACCTGCCGTTTTATGACTTAATGTTTCTATTAGTAAGTCAATCTTACGAGCACATGCCTCAGGAACTCGAACTCATCGATATTTTCCATTAACCTTTAAGTGGCGATCAGAAGTTCTCTTGTGACGGACGGAGATTGTCAGGACGTGGAGAATGGGTTGTGGCCATGGAGGATAAACTTAGTTTTATCACTTTTCGAGGATAATATAAAGAAATGGGTGTGTTATTTACAAAAATAGGGTGAAAATATATAGTAAAGTTATTATTGTGTTACATCAAAATTTGTATATATTTATGAAATCTACTTGAATAAATATGGACACAAAGTATACATGTATATATAAACTAGTTAATAATTTCTAGGTAAACTAATTGGATATGCGCGTGCGATGCACGAGCTCAATATGACTATTTTTTACATATTTTTTATGTTTTTTATTTATCCATTCCGTATCTGAAATCTCCTTGACTCCACTAATATAGATTTACGATGAGTAGATTCACTTAAAATAGTAAAACATATGTTATCGAAAGACTCTTCTATCGTGAGTACTGAGTAGGACCGTGGCGACTTAGTATTAGCATAAGCAGATACTTTCTGGGTAATAATAGAATCAATGGAGGTCTTAACCTTTTCTAAGAGTCATTCAATAGTGAGACCAGCCATTTTATGACCTAATTTTTCTGTTAGCAAGTCATTCTTACAAGCGCATGCATTAGAAACTCGAACTCGTCCATATTTTCCGTTAGCCTTTAAGTGGCAATCAGAAGCTCCCTTGAGACGGAGATTGCCAGGACGAGGAGAATGGGTGGTGGTTATGGAAGAGAAACTTTTTTTATCACTTTTCGAGGATATATATGTAGAAATTGTTGACTTATATACAAAAATAGGACGAAAATCTATAGTCATGTTATTAAAGTTTTACTTCTAAATTACTTTATATTTATGAAATCTACTTGAATAAATATGGTCTCAATGTATACATGTATATAGAAACTAGTTAACGATTTATAGGTAACTAACTGGATATGAGCATGCGATATAATTATTAACTATTTTTTATGTAACCATTATGAATTTAAAATGTCCCTGACTGCACTAATTTAGATTTAGGATAAGTTTATTCACTACAAATAGGAAATCATATGTTTTGAAAGATTATTCAATCGGGAGTCGAGTAGTGCCGTGGCGACTTAATATTAGCAAAAACATATGCTTTCGGGTAATAATAGCCTCAACGGAGGGCTTAGCCTTCTCTAAGAGACATGCAATAGTAATACCTGCCGTTTTATGACTTAATGTTTCTATTAGTAAGTCAATCTTACGAGCACATGCCTCAGGAACTCGAACTCATCGATATTTTCCATTAACCTTTAAGTGGCGATCAGAAGTTCTCTTGTGACGGACGGAGATTGTCAGGACGTGGAGAATGGGTGGTGGCCATGGAGGATAAACTTAGTTTTATCACTTTTCGAGGATAATATAAAGAAATGGGTGTGTTATTTACAAAAATAGGGTGAAAATATATAGTAAAGTTATTATTGTGTTACATCAAAATTTGTATATATTTATGAAATCTACTTGAATAAATATGGACACAAAGTATACATGTATATATAAACTAGTTAATAATTTCTAGGTAAACTAATTGGATATGCACGTGCGATGCACGAGCCCAATATGACTATTTTTTACATATTTTTTATGTTTTTTATTTATCCATTCCGTATCTCAAATCTCCTTGACTCCACTAATATAGATTTACGATGAGTAGATTCACTTAAAATAGTAAAACATATGTTATCGAAAGACTCTTCTATCGTGAGTGCGAGTAGGACCGTGGCGACTTAGTATTAGCATAAGCGAGATACTTTCGGGTAATAATAGAATCAATGGAGGTCTTAACCTTTTCTAAGAGTCATTCAATAGTGAGACCAGCCATTTTATGACCTAATTTTTCTGTTAGCAAGTCATTCTTACAAGCGCATGCATTAGAAACTCGAACTCGTCCATATTTTCCGTTAGCCTTTAAGTGGCAATCAGAAGCTCCCTTGAGACGGAGATTGCCAGGACGAGGAGAATGGGTGGTGGTTATGGAAGAGAAACTTTTTTATCACTTTTCGAGGATATATATGTAGAAATTGTTGACTTATATACAAAAATAGGACGAAAATCTATAGTCATGTTATTAAAGTTTTACTTCTAAATTACTTTATATTTATGAAATCTACTTGAATAAATATGGTCTCAATGTATACATGTATATAGAAACTAGTTAACGATTTATAGGTAACTAACTGGATATGAGCATGCGATATAATTATTAACTATTTTTTATGTAACCATTATGAATTTAAAATGTCCCTGACTGCACTAATTTAGATTTAGGATAAGTTTATTCACTACAAATAGGAAATCATATGTTTTGAAAGATTATTCAATCGGGAGTACTGAGTAGTGCCGTGGCGACTTAATATTAGCAAAAACATATGCTTTACGGGTAATAATAGCCTCAACGGAGGGCTTAGCCTTCTCTAAGAGACATGCAATAGTAATACCTGCCGTTTTATGACTTAATGTTTCTATTAGTAAGTCAATCTTACGAGCACATGCCTCAGGAACTCGAACTCATCGATATTTTCCATTAACCTTTAAGTGGCGATCAGAAGTTCTCTTGTGACGGACGGAGATTGTCAGGACGTGGAGAATGGGTTGTGGCCATGGAGGATAAACTTAGTTTTATCACTTTTCGAGGATAATATAAAGAAATGGGTGTGTTATTTACAAAAATAGGGTGAAAATATATAGTAAAGTTATTATTGTGTTACATCAAAATTTGTATATATTTATGAAATCTACTTGAATAAATATGGACACAAAGTATACATGTATATATAAACTAGTTAATAATTTCTAGGTAAACTAATTGGATATGCGCGTGCGATGCACGAGCTCAATATGACTATTTTTTACATATTTTTTATGTTTTTTATTTATCCATTCCGTATCTCGAAATCTCCTTGACTCCACTAATATAGATTTACGATGAGTAGATTCACTTAAAATAGTAAAACATATGTTATCGAAAGACTCTTCTATCGTGAGTACTGAGTAGGACCGTGGCGACTTAGTATTAGCATAAGCAGATACTTTTTACGGGTAATAATAGAATCAATGGAGGTCTTAACCTTTTCTAAGAGTCATTCAATAGTGAGACCAGCCATTTTATGACCTAATTTTTCTGTTAGCAAGTCATTCTTACAAGCGCATGCATTAGAAACTCGAACTCGTCCATATTTTCCGTTAGCCTTTAAGTGGCAATCGAAGCTCCCTTGAGACTGGAGATTGCCGGGACGAGGAGAATGGGTGGTGGTTATGGAAGAGAAACTTTTTTTATCACTTTTCGAGGATATATATGAAGAAATTGTTGACTTATATACAAAAATAGGACGAAAATCTATAGTCATGTTATTAAAGTTTTACTTCTAAATTACTTTATATTTATGAAATCTACTTGAATAAATATGGTCTCAATGTATACATGTATATAGAAACTAGTTAACGATTTATAGGTAACTAACTGGATATGAGCATGCGATATAATTATTAACTATTTTTTATGTAACCATTATGAATTTAAAATGTCCCTGACTGCACTAATTTAGATTTAGGATAAGTTTATTCACTACAAATAGGAAATCATATGTTTTGAAAGATTATTCAATCGGGAGTGCGAGTAGTGCCGTGGCGACTTAATATTAGCAAAAACATATGCTTTCGGGTAATAATAGCCTCAACGGAGGGCTTAGCCTTCTCTAAGAGACATGCAATAGTAATACCTGCCGTTTTATGACTTAATGTTTCTATTAGTAAGTCAATCTTACGAGCACATGCCTCAGGAACTCGAACTCATCGATATTTTCCATTAACCTTTAAGTGGCGATCAGAAGTTCTCTTGTGACGGACGGAGATTGTCAGGACGTGGAGAATGGGTGGTGGCCATGGAGGATAAACTTAGTTTTATCACTTTTCGAGGATAATATAAAGAAATGGGTGTGTTATTTACAAAAATAGGGTGAAAATATATAGTAAAGTTATTATTGTGTTACATCAAAATTTGTATATATTTATGAAATCTACTTGAATAAATATGGACACAAAGTATACATGTATATATAAACTAGTTAATAATTTCTAGGTAAACTAATTGGATATGCGTGCGATGCACGAGCTCAATATGACTATTTTTTACATATTTTTTATGTTTTTTATTTATCCATTCCGTATCTCGAAATCTCCTTGACTCCACTAATATAGATTTACGATGAGTAGATTCACTAAAATAGTAAAACATATGTTATCGAAAGACTCTTCTATCGTGAGTACCGAGTAGGACCGTGGCGACTTAGTATTAGCATAGCAGATACTTTCGGGTAATAATAGAATCAATGGAGGTCTTAACCTTTTCTAAGAGTCATTCAATAGTGAGACCAGCCATTTTATGACCTAATTTTTCTGTTAGCAAGTCATTCTTACAAGCGCATGCATTAGAAACTCGAACTCGTCCATATTTTCCGTTAGCCTTTAAGTGGCAATCGAAGCTCCCTTGAGACGGAGATTGCCGGGACGAGGAGAATGGGTGGTGGTTATGGAAGAGAAACTTTTTTTATCACTTTTCGAGGATATATATGAAGAAATTGTTGACTTATATACAAAAATAGGACGAAAATCTATAGTCATGTTATTAAAGTTTTACTTCTAAATTACTTTATATTTATGAAATCTACTTGAATAAATATGGTCTCAATGTATACATGTATATAGAAACTAGTTAACGATTTATAGGTAACTAACTGGATATGAGCATGCGATATAATTATTAACTATTTTTTATGTAACCATTATGAATTTAAAATGTCCCCTGACTGCACTAATTTAGATTTAGGATAAGTTTATTCACTACAAATAGGAAATCATATGTTTTGAAAGATTATTCAATCGGGAGTACTGAGTAGTGCCGTGGCGACTTAATATTAGCAAAAACTTATGCTTTCGGGGTAATAATAGCCTCAACGGAGGGCTTAGCCTTCTCTAAGAGACATGCAATAGTAATACCTGCCGTTTTATGACTTAATGTTTCTATTAGTAAGTCAATCTTACGAGCACATGCCTCAGGAACTCTAACTCATCGATATTTTCCATTAACCTTTAAGTGGCGATCAGAAGTTCTCTTGTGACGGACGGAGATTGTCAGGACGTGGAGAATGGGTGGTGGCCATGGAGGATAAACTTAGTTTTATCACTTTTCGAGGATAATATAAAGAAATGGGTGTGTTATTTACAAAAATAGGGTGAAAATATATAGTAAAGTTATTATTGTGTTACATCAAAATTTGTATATATTTATGAAATCTACTTGAATAAATATGGACACAAAGTATACATGTATATATAAACTAGTTAATAATTTCTAGGTAAACTAATTGGATATGCCCGTGCGATGCACGAGCTCAATATGACTATTTTTTACATATTTTTTATGTTTTTTATTTATCCATTCCGTATCTGAAATCTCCTTGACTCCACTAATATAGATTTACGATGAGTAGATTCACTTAAAATAGTAAAACATATGTTATCGAAAGACTCTTCTATCGTGAGTACGAGTAGGACCGTGGCGACTTAGTATTAGCATAAGCAGATACTTTCTGGGTAATAATAGAATCAATGGAGGTCTTAACCTTTTCTAAGAGTCATTCAATAGTGAGACCAGCCATTTTATGACCTAATTTTTCTGTTAGCAAGTCATTCTTACAAGCGCATGCATTAGAAACTCGAACTCGTCCATATTTTCCGTTAGCCTTTAAGTGGCAATCGAAGCTCCCTTGAGACGGAGATTGCCGGGACGAGGAGAATGGGTGGTGGTTATGGAAGAGAAACTTTTTTATCACTTTTCGAGGATATATATGAAGAAATTGTTGACTTATATACAAAAATAGGACGAAAATCTATAGTCATGTTATTAAAGTTTTACTTCTAAATTACTTTATATTTATGAAATCTACTTGAATAAATATGGTCTCAATGTATACATGTATATAGAAACTAGTTAACGATTTATAGGTAACTAACTGGATATGAGCATGCGATATAATTATTAACTATTTTTTATGTAACCATTATGAATTTAAAATGTCCCTGACTGCACTAATTTAGATTTAGGATAAGTTTATTCACTACAAATAGGAAATCATATGTTTTGAAAGATTATTCAATCGGAGTAGTGCGAGTAGTGCCGTGGCGACTTAATATTAGCAAAAACATATGCTTTCGGGTAATAATAGCCTCAACGGAGGGCTTAGCCTTCTCTAAGAGACATGCAATAGTAATACCTGCCGTTTTATGACTTAATGTTTCTATTAGTAAGTCAATCTTACGAGCACATGCCTCAGGAACTCGAACTCATCGATATTTTCCATTAACCTTTAAGTGGCGATCAGAAGTTCTCTTGTGACGGACGGAGATTGTCAGGACGTGGAGAATGGGTGGTGGCCATGGAGGATAAACTTAGTTTTATCACTTTTCGAGGATAATATGAAGAAATGGGTGTGTTATTTACAAAAATAGGGTGAAAATATATAGTAAAGTTATTATTGTGTTACATCAAAATTTGTATATATTTATGAAATCTACTTGAATAAATATGGACACAAAGTATACATGTATATATAAACTAGTTAATAATTTCTAGGTAAACTAATTGGATATGCACGTGCGATGCACGAGCCCAATATGACTATTTTTTACATATTTTTTATGTTTTTTATTTATCCATTCCGTATCTGAAATCTCCTTGACTCCACTAATATAGATTTACGATGAGTAGATTCACTTAAAATAGTAAAACATATGTTATCGAAAGACTCTTCTATCGTGAGTACTGAGTAGGACCGTGGCGACTTAGTATTAGCATAAGCAGATACTTTCTGGGTAATAATAGAATCAATGGAGGTCTTAACCTTTTCTAAGAGTCATTCAATAGTGAGACCAGCCATTTTATGACCTAATTTTTCTGTTAGCAAGTCATTCTTACAAGCGCATGCATTAGAAACTCGAACTCGTCCATATTTTCCGTTAGCCTTTAAGTGGCAATCAGAAGCTCCCTTGAGACGGAGATTGCCAGGACGAGGAGAATGGGTGGTGGTTATGGAAGAGAAACTTTTTTATCACTTTTCGAGGATATATATGTAGAAATTGTTGACTTATATACAAAAATAGGACGAAAATCTATAGTCATGTTATTAAAGTTTTACTTCTAAATTACTTTATATTTATGAAATCTACTTGAATAAATATGGTCTCAATGTATACATGTATATAGAAACTAGTTAACGATTTATAGGTAACTAACTGGATATGAGCATGCGATATAATTATTAACTATTTTTTATGTAACCATTATGAATTTAAAATGTCCCTGACTGCACTAATTTAGATTTAGGATAAGTTTATTCACTACAAATAGGAAATCATATGTTTTGAAAGATTATTCAATCGGGAGTACTGAGTAGTGCCGTGGCGACTTAATATTAGCAAAAACATATGCTTTCTGGGTAATAATAGCCTCAACGGAGGGCTTAGCCTTCTCTAAGAGACATGCAATAGTAATACCTGCCGTTTTATGACTTAATGTTTCTATTAGTAAGTCAATCTTACGAGCACATGCCTCAGGAACTCGAACTCATCGATATTTTCCATTAACCTTTAAGTGGCGATCAGAAGTTCTCTTGTGACGGACGGAGATTGTCAGGACGTGGAGAATGGGTTGTGGCCATGGAGGATAAACTTAGTTTTATCACTTTTCGAGGATAATATAAAGAAATGGGTGTGTTATTTACAAAAATAGGGTGAAAATATATAGTAAAGTTATTATTGTGTTACATCAAAATTTGTATATATTTATGAAATCTACTTGAATAAATATGGACACAAAGTATACATGTATATATAAACTAGTTAATAATTTCTAGGTAAACTAATTGGATATGCACGTGCGATGCACGAGCTCAATATGACTATTTTTTACATATTTTTTATGTTTTTTATTTATCCATTCCGTATCTGAAATCTCCTTGACTCCACTAATATAGATTTACGATGAGTAGATTCACTTAAAATAGTAAAACATATGTTATCGAAAGACTCTTCTATCGTGAGTACTGAGTAGGACCGTGGCGACTTAGTATTAGCATAAGCAGATACTTTCTGGGTAATAATAGAATCAATGGAGGTCTTAACCTTTTCTAAGAGTCATTCAATAGTGAGACCAGCCATTTTATGACCTAATTTTTCTGTTAGCAAGTCATTCTTACAAGCGCATGCATTAGAAACTCGAACTCGTCCATATTTTCCGTTAGCCTTTAAGTGGCAATCAGAAGCTCCCTTGAGACGGAGATTGCCAGGACGAGGAGAATGGGTGGTGGTTATGGAAGAGAAACTTTTTTTATCACTTTTCGAGGATATATATGAAGAAATTGTTGACTTATATACAAAAATAGGACGAAAATCTATAGTCATGTTATTAAAGTTTTACTTCTAAATTACTTTATATTTATGAAATCTACTTGAATAAATATGGTCTCAATGTATACATGTATATAGAAACTAGTTAACGATTTATAGGTAACTAACTGGATATGAGCATGCGATATAATTATTAACTATTTTTTATGTAACCATTATGAATTTAAAATGTCCCTGACTGCACTAATTTAGATTTAGGATAAGTTTATTCACTACAAATAGGAAATCATATGTTTTGAAAGATTATTCAATCGGGTACCGAGTAGTGCCGTGGCGACTTAATATTAGCAAAAACATATGCTTTTCGGGTAATAATAGCCTCAACGGAGGGCTTAGCCTTCTCTAAGAGACATGCAATAGTAATACCTGCCGTTTTATGACTTAATGTTTCTATTAGTAAGTCAATCTTACGAGCACATGCCTCAGAACTCGAACTCATCGATATTTTCCATTAACCTTTAAGTGGCGATCGAAGTTCTCTTGTGACGGACGGAGATTGTCAGGACGTGGAGAATGGGTGGTGGCCATGGAGGATAAACTTAGTTTTATCACTTTTCGAGGATAATATAAAGAAATGGGTGTGTTATTTACAAAAATAGGGTGAAAATATATAGTAAAGTTATTATGTGTTACATCAAAATTTGTATATATTTATGAAATCTACTTGAATAAATATGGACACAAAGTATACATGTATATATAAACTAGTTAATAATTTCTAGGTAAACTAATTGGATATGCACGTGCGATGCACGAGCCCAATATGACTATTTTTTACATATTTTTTATGTTTTTTATTTATCCATTCCGTATCTGAAATCTCCTTGACTCCACTAATATAGATTTACGATGAGTAGATTCACTTAAAATAGTAAAACATATGTTATCGAAAGACTCTTCTATCGTGAGTACTGAGTAGGACCGTGGCGACTTAGTATTAGCATAAGCAGATACTTTATGGGTAATAATAGAATCAATGGAGGTCTTAACCTTTTCTAAGAGTCATTCAATAGTGAGACCAGCCATTTTATGACCTAATTTTTCGTTAGCAAGTCATTCTTACAAGCGCATGCATTAGAAACTCGAACTCGTCCATATTTTCCGTTAGCCTTTAAGTGGCAATCAGAAGCTCCCTTGAGACGGAGATTGCCAGGACGAGGAGAATGGGTGGTGGTTATGGAAGAGAAACTTTTTTTATCACTTTTCGAGGATATATATGAAGAAATTGTTGACTTATATACAAAAATAGGACGAAAATCTATAGTCATGTTATTAAAGTTTTACTTCTAAATTACTTTATATTTATGAAATCTACTTGAATAAATATGGTCTCAATGTATACATGTATATAGAAACTAGTTAACGATTTATAGGTAACTAACTGGATATGAGCATGCGATATAATTATTAACTATTTTTTATGTAACCATTATGAATTTAAAATGTCCCCTGATTGCACTAATTTAGATTTAGGATAAGTTTATTCACTACAAATAGGAAATCATATGTTTTGAAAGATTATTCAATCGGGAGTACCGAGTAGTGCCGTGGCGACTTAATATTAGCAAAAACATATGCTTTTCGGGTAATAATAGCCTCAACGGAGGGCTTAGCCTTCTCTAAGAGACATGCAATAGTAATACTGCCGTTTTATGACTTAATGTTTCTATTAGTAAGTCAATCTTACGAGCACATGCCTCAGGAACTCTAACTCATCGATATTTTCCATTAACCTTTAAGTGGCGATCAGAAGTTCTCTTGTGACGGACGGAGATTGTCAGGACGTGGAGAATGGGTGGTGGCCATGGAGGATAAACTTAGTTTTATCACTTTTCGAGGATAATATAAAGAAATGGGTGTGTTATTTACAAAAATAGGGTGAAAATATATAGTAAAGTTATTATTGTGTTACATCAAAATTTGTATATATTTATGAAATCTACTTGAATAAATATGGACACAAAGTATACATGTATATATAAACTAGTTAATAATTTCTAGGTAAACTAATTGGATATGCGCGTGCGATGCACGAGCTCAATATGACTATTTTTTACATATTTTTTATGTTTTTTATTTATCCATTCCGTATCTCGAAATCTCCTTGACTCCACTAATATAGATTTACGATGAGTAGATTCACTTAAAATAGTAAAACATATGTTATCGAAAGACTCTTCTATCGTGAGTACCGAGTAGGACCGTGGCGACTTAGTATTAGCATAAGTAGATACTTTCTGGGTAATAATAGAATCAATGGAGGTCTTAACCTTTTCTAAGAGTCATTCAATAGTGAGACCAGCCATTTTATGACCTAATTTTTCTGTTAGCAAGTCATTCTTACAAGCGCATGCATTAGAAACTCGAACTCGTCCATATTTTCCGTTAGCCTTTAAGTGGCAATCAGAAGCTCCCTTGAGACGGAGATTGCCAGGACGAGGAGAATGGGTGGTGGTTATGGAAGAGAAACTTTTTTTATCACTTTTCGAGGATATATATGAAGAAATTGTTGACTTATATACAATAATAGGACGAAAATCTATAGTCATGTTATTAAAGTTTTACTTCTAAATTACTTTATATTTATGAAATCTACTTGAATAAATATGGTCTCAATGTATACATGTATATAGAAACTAGTTAACGATTTATAGGTAACTAACTGGATATGAGCATGCGATATAATTATTAACTATTTTTTATGTAACCATTATGAATTTAAAATGTCCCTGACTGCACTAATTTAGATTTAGGATAAGTTTATTCACTACAAATAGGAAATCATATGTTTTGAAAGATTATTCAATCGGGAGTACGAGTAGTGCCGTGGCGACTTAATATTAGCAAAAACATATGCTTTCGGGTAATAATAGCCTCAACGGAGGGCTTAGCCTTCTCTAAGAGACATGCAATAGTAATACCTGCCGTTTTATGACTTAATGTTTCTATTAGTAAGTCAATCTTACGAGCACATGCCTCAGGAACTCGAACTCATCGATATTTTCCATTAACCTTTAAGTGGCGATCAGAAGTTCTCTTGTGACGGACGGAGATTGTCAGGACGTGGAGAATGGGTGGTGGCCATGGAGGATAAACTTAGTTTTATCACTTTTCGAGGATAATATAAAGAAATGGGTGTGTTATTTACAAAAATAGGGTGAAAATATATAGTAAAGTTATTATTGTGTTACATCAAAATTTGTATATATTTATGAAATCTACTTGAATAAATATGGACACAAAGTATACATGTATATATAAACTAGTTAATAATTTCTAGGTAAACTAATTGGATATGCACGTGCGATGCACGAGCCCAATATGACTATTTTTTACATATTTTTTATGTTTTTTATTTATCCATTCCGTATCTGAAATCTCCTTGACTCCACTAATATAGATTTACGATGAGTAGATTCACTTAAAATAGTAAAACATATGTTATCGAAAGACTCTTCTATCGTGAGTACTGAGTAGGACCGTGGCGACTTAGTATTAGCATAAGCAGATACTTTCTGGGTAATAATAGAATCAATGGAGGTCTTAACCTTTTCTAAGAGTCATTCAATAGTGAGACCAGCCATTTTATGACCTAATTTTTCTGTTAGCAAGTCATTCTTACAAGCGCATGCATTAGAAACTCGAACTCGTCCATATTTTCCGTTAGCCTTTAAGTGGCAATCAGAAGCTCCCTTGAGACGGAGATTGCCAGGACGAGGAGAATGGGTGGTGGTTATGGAAGAGAAACTTTTTTTATCACTTTTCGAGGATATATATGAAGAAATTGTTGACTTATATACAAAAATAGGACGAAAATCTATAGTCATGTTATTAAAGTTTTACTTCTAAATTACTTTATATTTATGAAATCTACTTGAATAAATATGGTCTCAATGTATACATGTATATAGAAACTAGTTAACGATTTATAGGTAACTAACTGGATATGAGCATGCGATATAATTATTAACTATTTTTTATGTAACCATTATGAATTTAAAATGTCCCGACTGCACTAATTTAGATTTAGGATAAGTTTATTCACTACAAATAGGAAATCATATGTTTTGAAAGATTATTCAATCGGGAGTACCGAGTAGTGCCGTGGCGACTTAATATTAGCAAAAACATATGCTTTCTCGGGTAATAATAGCCTCAACGGAGGGCTTAGCCTTCTCTAAGAGACATGCAATAGTAATACTGCCGTTTTATGACTTAATGTTTCTATTAGTAAGTCAATCTTACGAGCACATGCCTCAGGAACTCGAACTCATCGATATTTTCCATTAACCTTTAAGTGGCGATCAGAAGTTCTCTTGTGACGGACGGAGATTGTCAGGACGTGGAGAATGGGTGGTGGCCATGGAGGATAAACTTAGTTTTATCACTTTTCGAGGATAATATAAAGAAATGGGTGTGTTATTTACAAAAATAGGGTGAAAATATATAGTAAAGTTATTATTGTGTTACATCAAAATTTGTATATATTTATGAAATCTACTTGAATAAATATGGACACAAAGTATACATGTATATATAAACTAGTTAATAATTTCTAGGTAAACTAATTGGATATGCACGTGCGATGCACGAGCCCAATATGACTATTTTTTACATATTTTTTATGTTTTTTATTTATCCATTCCGTATCTCAAATCTCCTTGACTCCACTAATATAGATTTACGATGAGTAGATTCACTTAAAATAGTAAAACATATGTTATCGAAAGACTCTTCTATCGTGAGTACTGAGTAGGACCGTGGCGACTTAGTATTAGCATAAGAGACTTTTTCGGGTAATAATAGAATCAATGGAGGTCTTAACCTTTTCTAAGAGTCATTCAATAGTGAGACCAGCCATTTTATGACCTAATTTTTCTGTTAGCAAGTCATTCTTACAAGCGCATGCATTAGAAACTCGAACTCGTCCATATTTTCCGTTAGCCTTTAAGTGGCAATCAGAAGCTCCCTTGAGACGGAGATTGCCAGGACGAGGAGAATGGGTGGTGGTTATGGAAGAGAAACTTTTTTTATCACTTTTCGAGGATATATATGAAGAAATTGTTGACTTATATACAAAAATAGGACGAAAATCTATAGTCATGTTATTAAAGTTTTACTTCTAAATTACTTTATATTTATGAAATCTACTTGAATAAATATGGTCTCAATGTATACATGTATATAGAAACTAGTTAACGATTTATAGGTAACTAACTGGATATGAGCATGCGATATAATTATTAACTATTTTTTATGTAACCATTATGAATTTAAAATGTCCCTGACTGCACTAATTTAGATTTAGGATAAGTTTATTCACTACAAATAGGAAATCATATGTTTTGAAAGATTATTCAATCGGGAGTACTGAGTAGTGCCGTGGCGACTTAATATTAGCAAAAACATATGCTTTCTGGGTAATAATAGCCTCAACGGAGGGCTTAGCCTTCTCTAAGAGACATGCAATAGTAATACCTGCCGTTTTATGACTTAATGTTTCTATTAGTAAGTCAATCTTACGAGCACATGCCTCAGGAACTCGAACTCATCGATATTTTCCATTAACCTTTAAGTGGCGATCAGAAGTTCTCTTGTGACGGACGGAGATTGTCAGGACGTGGGCAATGGGTGGTGGCCATGGATGATAAACTTAGTTTTATCACTTTTCGAGGATAATATGAAGAAATGGGTGTGTTATTTACAAAAATAGGGTGAAAATATATAGTCAAGTTATTATCTTGTTACATCAAAATTTGTATATATTTATGAAATCTGCTTGAATAAATATGGACACAAAGTATACATGTATATATAAACTAGTTAATAATTTCTAGGTAAACTAATTGGATATGCACGTGCGATGCACGAGCCCAATATGACTATTTTTTACATATTTTTTATGTTTTTTATTTATCCATTCCGTATCTGAAATCTCCTTGACTCCACTAATATAGATTTACGATGAGTAGATTCACTTAAAATAGTAAAACATATGTTATCGAAAGACTCTTCTATCGTGAGTACTGAGTAGGACCGTGGCGACTTAGTATTAGCATAAGCGAGATACTTTTCGGGTAATAATAGAATCAATGGAGGTCTTAACCTTTTCTAAGAGTCATTCAATAGTGAGACCAGCCATTTTATGACCTAATTTTTACGTTAGCAAGTCATTCTTACAAGCGCATGCATTAGAAACTCGAACTCGTCCATATTTTCCGTTAGCCTTTAAGTGGCAATCGAAGCTCCCTTGAGACGGAGATTGCCGGGACGAGGAGAATGGGTGGTGGTTATGGAAGAGAAACTTTTTTTATCACTTTTCGAGGATATATATGTAGAAATTGTTGACTTATATACAAAAATAGGACGAAAATCTATAGTCATGTTATTAAAGTTTTACTTCTAAATTACTTTATATTTATGAAATCTACTTGAATAAATATGGTCTCAATGTATACATGTATATAGAAACTAGTTAACGATTTATAGGTAACTAACTGGATATGAGCATGCGATATAATTATTAACTATTTTTTATGTAACCATTATGAATTTAAAATGTCCCTGACTGCACTAATTTAGATTTAGGATAAGTTTATTCACTACAAATAGGAAATCATATGTTTTGAAAGATTATTCAATCGGGAGTACTGAGTAGTGCCGTGGCGACTTAATATTAGCAAAAACATATGCTTTCGGGTAATAATAGCCTCAACGGAGGGCTTAGCCTTCTCTAAGAGACATGCAATAGTAATACTGCCGTTTTATGACTTAATGTTTCTATTAGTAAGTCAATCTTACGAGCACATGCCTCAGGAACTCGAACTCATCGATATTTTCCATTAACCTTTAAGTGGCGATCAGAAGTTCTCTTGTGACGGACGGAGATTGTCAGGACGTGGAGAATGGGTGGTGGCCATGGAGGATAAACTTAGTTTTATCACTTTTCGAGGATAATATGAAGAAATGGGTGTGTTATTTACAAAAATAGGGTGAAAATATATAGTAAAGTTATTATCGTGTTACATCAAAATTTGTATATATTTATGAAATCTACTTGAATAAATATGGACACAAAGTATACATGTATATATAAACTAGTTAATAATTTCTAGGTAAACTAATTGGATATGCACGTGCGATGCACGAGCCCAATATGACTATTTTTTACATATTTTTTATGTTTTTTATTTATCCATTCCGTATCGAAATCTCCTTGACTCCACTAATATAGATTTACGATGAGTAGATTCATTAAAATAGTAAAACATATGTTATCGAAAGACTCTTCTATCGTGAGTACCGAGTAGGACCGTGGCGACTTAGTATTAGCATAAGCGAGATACTTTCGGGTAATAATAGAATCAATGGAGGTCTTAACCTTTTCTAAGAGTCATTCAATAGTGAGACCAGCCATTTTATGACCTAATTTTTCTGTTAGCAAGTCATTCTTACAAGCGCATGCATTAGAAACTCGAACTCGTCCATATTTTCCGTTAGCCTTTAAGTGGCAATCGAAGCTCCCTTGAGACGGAGATTGCCGGGACGAGGAGAATGGGTGGTGGTTATGGAAGAGAAACTTTTTTTATCACTTTTCGAGGATATATATGAAGAAATTGTTGACTTATATACAAAAATAGGACGAAAATCTATAGTCATGTTATTAAAGTTTTACTTCTAAATTACTTTATATTTATGAAATCTACTTGAATAAATATGGTCTCAATGTATACATGTATATAGAAACTAGTTAACGATTTATAGGTAACTAACTGGATATGAGCATGCGATATAATTATTAACTATTTTTTATGTAACCATTATGAATTTAAAATGTCCCCTGACTGCACTAATTTAGATTTAGGATAAGTTTATTCACTACAAATAGGAAATCATATGTTTTGAAAGATTATTCAATCGGGAGTACTTGAGTAGTGCCGTGGCGACTTAATATTAGCAAAAACATATGCTTTCGGGTAATAATAGCCTCAACGGAGGGCTTAGCCTTCTCTAAGAGACATGCAATAGTAATACCTGCCGTTTTATGACTTAATGTTTCTATTAGTAAGTCAATCTTACGAGCACATGCCTCAGGAACTCTAACTCATCGATATTTTCCATTAACCTTTAAGTGGCGATCAGAAGTTCTCTTGTGACGGACGGAGATTGTCAGGACGTGGAGAATGGGTGGTGGCCATGGAGGATAAACTTAGTTTTATCACTTTTCGAGGATAATATAAAGAAATGGGTGTGTTATTTACAAAAATAGGGTGAAAATATATAGTAAAGTTATTATTGTGTTACATCAAAATTTGTATATATTTATGAAATCTACTTGAATAAATATGGACACAAAGTATACATGTATATATAAACTAGTTAATAATTTCTAGGTAAACTAATTGGATATGCACGTGCGATGCACGAGCCCAATATGACTATTTTTTACATATTTTTTATGTTTTTTATTTATCCATTCCGTATCGAAATCTCCTTGACTCCACTAATATAGATTTACGATGAGTAGATTCACTTAAAATAGTAAAACATATGTTATCGAAAGACTCTTCTATCGTGAGTACCGAGTAGGACCGTGGCGACTTAGTATTAGCATAAGCGAGATACTTTCGGGTAATAATAGAATCAATGGAGGTCTTAACCTTTTCTAAGAGTCATTCAATAGTGAGACCAGCCATTTTATGACCTAATTTTTCTGTTAGCAAGTCATTCTTACAAGCGCATGCATTAGAAACTCGAACTCGTCCATATTTTCCGTTAGCCTTTAAGTGGCAATCAGAAGCTCCCTTGAGACGGAGATTGCCAGGACGAGGAGAATGGGTGGTGGTTATGGAAGAGAAACTTTTTTATCACTTTTCGAGGATATATATGTAGAAATTGTTGACTTATATACAAAAATAGGACGAAAATCTATAGTCATGTTATTAAAGTTTTACTTCTAAATTACTTTATATTTATGAAATCTACTTGAATAAATATGGTCTCAATGTATACATGTATATAGAAACTAGTTAACGATTTATAGGTAACTAACTGGATATGAGCATGCGATATAATTATTAACTATTTTTTATGTAACCATTATGAATTTAAAATGTCCCTGACTGCACTAATTTAGATTTAGGATAAGTTTATTCACTACAAATAGGAAATCATATGTTTTGAAAGATTATTCAATCGGGAGTAGTCGAGTAGTGCCGTGGCGACTTAATATTAGCAAAAACATATGCTTTCGGGTAATAATAGCCTCAACGGAGGGCTTAGCCTTCTCTAAGAGACATGCAATAGTAATACCTGCCGTTTTATGACTTAATGTTTCTATTAGTAAGTCAATCTTACGAGCACATGCCTCAGAACTCGAACTCATCGATATTTTCCATTAACCTTTAAGTGGCGATCGAAGTTCTCTTGTGACGGACGGAGATTGTCGGACGTGGGAGAATGGGTGGTGGCCATGGAGGATAAACTTAGTTTTATCACTTTTCGAGGATAATATAAAGAAATGGGTGTGTTATTTACAAAAATAGGGTGAAAATATATAGTCAAGTTATTATGTGTTACATCAAAATTTGTATATATTTATGAAATCTACTTGAATAAATATGGACACAAAGTATACATATATATATAAACTAGTTAATAATTTCTAGGTAAACTATTTGGATATGCACGTGCGATGCACGAGCCCAATATGACTATTTTTTACATATTTTTTATGTTTTTTATTTATCCATTCCGTATCTCCGAAATCTCCTTGACTCCACTAATATAGATTTACGATGAGTAGATTCACTTAAAATAGTAAAACATATGTTATCGAAAGACTCTTCTATCGTGAGTACCGAGTAGGACCGTGGCGACTTACTATTAGCATAAGCAGATACTTTTTGGGTAATAATAGAATCAATGGAGGTCTTAACCTTTCCTAAGAGTCATTCAATAGTGAGACCAGCCATTTTATGACCTAATTTTTCTGTTAGCAAGTCATTCTTACAAGCGCATGCATTAGAAACTCGAACTCGTCCATATTTTCCGTTAGCCTTTAAGTGGCAATCGAAGCTCCCTTGAGACGGAGATTGCCGGGACGAGGAGAATGGGTGGTGGTTATGGAAGAGAAACTTTTTTATCACTTTTCGAGGATATATATGAAGAAATTGTTGACTTATATACAAAAATAGGACGAAAATCTATAGTCATGTTATTAAAGTTTTACTTCTAAATTACTTTATATTTATGAAATCTACTTGAATAAATATGGTCTCAATGTATACATGTATATAGAAACTAGTTAACGATTTATAGGTAACTAACTGGATATGAGCATGCGATATAATTATTAACTATTTTTTATGTAACCATTATGAATTTAAAATGTCCCTGACTGCACTAATTTAGATTTAGGATAAGTTTATTCACTACAAATAGGAAATCATATGTTTTGAAAGATTATTCAATCGGGAGTACTGAGTAGTGCCGTGGCGACTTAATATTAGCAAAAACATATGCTTTCTCGGGTAATAATAGCCTCAACGGAGGGCTTAGCCTTCTCTAAGAGACATGCAATAGTAATACCTGCCGTTTTATGACTTAATGTTTCTATTAGTAAGTCAATCTTACGAGCACATGCCTCAGAACTCGAACTCATCGATATTTTCCATTAACCTTTAAGTGGCGATCAGAAGTTCTCTTGTGACGGACGGAGATTGTCAGGACGTGGAGAATGGGTTGTGGCCATGGAGGATAAACTTAGTTTTATCACTTTTCGAGGATAATATAAAGAAATGGGTGTGTTATTTACAAAAATAGGGTGAAAATATATAGTAAAGTTATTATTGTGTTACATCAAAATTTGTATATATTTATGAAATCTACTTGAATAAATATGGACACAAAGTATACATGTATATATAAACTAGTTAATAATTTCTAGGTAAACTAATTGGATATGCGCGTGCGATGCACGAGCTCAATATGACTATTTTTTACATATTTTTTATGTTTTTTATTTATCCATTCCGTATATCGAAATCTCCTTGACTCCACTAATATAGATTTACGATGAGTAGATTCACTTAAAATAGTAAAACATATGTTATCGAAAGACTCTTCTATCGTGAGTACGAGTAGGACCGTGGCGACTTAGTATTAGCATAAGCGAGATACTTTACGGGTAATAATAGAATCAATGGAGGTCTTAACCTTTTCTAAGAGTCATTCAATAGTGAGACCAGCCATTTTATGACCTAATTTTTCTGTTAGCAAGTCATTCTTACAAGCGCATGCATTAGAAACTCGAACTCGTCCATATTTTCCGTTAGCCTTTAAGTGGCAATCAGAAGCTCCCTTGAGACGGAGATTGCCAGGACGAGGAGAATGGGTGGTGGTTATGGAAGAGAAACTTTTTTATCACTTTTCGAGGATATATATGAAGAAATTGTTGACTTATATACAATAATAGGACGAAAATCTATAGTCATGTTATTAAAGTTTTACTTCTAAATTACTTTATATTTATGAAATCTACTTGAATAAATATGGTCTCAATGTATACATGTATATAGAAACTAGTTAACGATTTATAGGTAACTAACTGGATATGAGCATGCGATATAATTATTAACTATTTTTTATGTAACCATTATGAATTTAAAATGTCCCTGACTGCACTAATTTAGATTTAGGATAAGTTTATTCACTACAAATAGGAAATCATATGTTTTGAAAGATTATTCAATCGGGAGTACGAGTAGGGCCGTGGCGACTTAATATTAGCAAAAACATATGCTTTCTCGGGTAATAATAGCCTCAACGGAGGGCTTAGCCTTCTCTAAGAGACATGCAATAGTAATAATACCTGCCGTTTTATGACTTAATGTTTCTATTAGTAAGTCAATCTTACGAGCACATGCCTCAGGAACTCGAACTCATCGATATTTTCCATTAACCTTTAAGTGGCGATCAGAAGTTCTCTTGTGACGGACGGAGATTGTCAGGACGTGGAGAATGGGTGGTGGCCATGGAGGATAAACTTAGTTTTATCACTTTTCGAGGATAATATAAAGAAATGGGTGTGTTATTTACAAAAATAGGGTGAAAATATATAGTCAAGTTATTATCTTGTTACATCAAAATTTGTATATATTTATGAAATCTACTTGAATAAATATGGACACAAAGTATACATGTATATATAAACTAGTTAATAATTTCTAGGTAAACTAATTGGATATGCACGTGCGATGCACGAGCCCAATATGACTATTTTTTACATATTTTTTATGTTTTTTATTTATCCATTCCGTATCTCAAATCTCCTTGACTCCACTAATATAGATTTACGATGAGTAGATTCACTTAAAATAGTAAAACATATGTTATCGAAAGACTCTTCTATCGTGAGTACTGAGTAGGACCGTGGCGACTTAGTATTAGCATAAGCAGATACTTTCTGGGTAATAATAGAATCAATGGAGGTCTTAACCTTTTCTAAGAGTCATTCAATAGTGAGACCAGCCATTTTATGACCTAATTTTTCTGTTAGCAAGTCATTCTTACAAGCGCATGCATTAGAAACTCGAACTCGTCCATATTTTCCGTTAGCCTTTAAGTGGCAATCAGAAGCTCCCTTGAGACGGAGATTGCCAGGACGAGGAGAATGGGTGGTGGTTATGGAAGAGAAACTTTTTTTATCACTTTTCGAGGATATATATGAAGAAATTGTTGACTTATATACAATAATAGGACGAAAATCTATAGTCATGTTATTAAAGTTTTACTTCTAAATTACTTTATATTTATGAAATCTACTTGAATAAATATGGTCTCAATGTATACATGTATATAGAAACTAGTTAACGATTTATAGGTAACTAACTGGATATGAGCATGCGATATAATTATTAACTATTTTTTATGTAACCATTATGAATTTAAAATGTCCCTGACTGCACTAATTTAGATTTAGGATAAGTTTATTCACTACAAATAGGAAATCATATGTTTTGAAAGATTATTCAATCGGGAGTACTGAGTAGTGCCGTGGCGACTTAATATTAGCAAAAACTTATGCTTTCGGGGTAATAATAGCCTCAACGGAAGGCTTAGCCTTCTCTAAGAGACATGCAATAGTAATACCTGCCGTTTTATGACTTAATGTTTCTATTAGTAAGTCAATCTTACGAGCACATGCCTCAGGAACTCGAACTCATCGATATTTTCCATTAACCTTTAAGTGGCGATCAGAAGTTCTCTTGTGACGGACGGAGATTGTCAGGACGTGGAGAATGGGTGGTGGCCATGGAGGATAAACTTAGTTTTATCACTTTTCGAGGATAATATGAAGAAATGGGTGTGTTATTTACAAAAATAGGGTGAAAATATATAGTAAAGTTATTATTGTGTTACATCAAAATTTGTATATATTTATGAAATCTACTTGAATAAATATGGACACAAAGTATACATGTATATATAAACTAGTTAATAATTTCTAGGTAAACTAATTGGATATGCACGTGCGATGCACGAGCCCAATATGACTATTTTTTACATATTTTTTATGTTTTTTATTTATCCATTCCGTATCGAAATCTCCTTGACTCCACTAATATAGATTTACGATGAGTAGATTCACTTAAAATAGTAAAACATATGTTATCGAAAGACTCTTCTATCGTGAGTACTGAGTAGGACCGTGGCGACTTAGTATTAGCATAAGCAGATACTTTCTGGGTAATAATAGAATCAATGGAGGTCTTAACCTTTTCTAAGAGTCATTCAATAGTGAGACCAGCCATTTTATGACCTAATTTTTCTGTTAGCAAGTCATTCTTACAAGCGCATGCATTAGAAACTCGAACTCGTCCATATTTTCCGTTAGCCTTTAAGTGGCAATCAGAAGCTCCCTTGAGACGGAGATTGCCCGGACGAGGAGAATGGGTGGTGGTTATGGAAGAGAAACTTTTTTTATCAGTTTTCGAGGATATATGTGAAGAAATTGTTGACTTATATACAATAATAGGACGAAAATCTATAGTCATGTTATTAAAGTTTTACTTCTAAATTACTTTATATTTATGAAATCTACTTGAATAAATATGGTCTCAATGTATACATGTATATAGAAACTAGTTAACGATTTATAGGTAACTAACTGGATATGAGCATGATATATAATTATTAACTATTTTTTATGTAACCATTATGAATTTAAAATGTCCCTGACTGCACTAATTTAGATTTAGGATAAGTTTATTCACTACAAATAGGAAATCATATGTTTTGAAAGATTATTCAATCGGGAGTACCGAGTAGGGCCGTGGAGACTTAATATTAGCAAAAACATATGCTTTCTGGGTAATAATAGCCTCAACGGAGGGCTTAGCCTTCTCTAAGAGACATGCAATAGTAATACCTGCCGTTTTATGACTTAATGTTTCTATTAGTAAGTCAATCTTACGAGCACATGCCTCAGGAACTCGAACTCATCGATATTTTCCATTAACCTTTAAGTGGCGATCAGAAGTTCTCTTGTGACGGACGGAGATTGTCAGGACGTGGGGAATGGGTGGTGGCCATGGAGGATAAACTTAGTTTTATCACTTTTCGAGGATAATATGAAGAAATGGGTGTGTTATTTACAAAAATAGGGTCAAAATATATAGTCAAGTTATTATCGTGTTACATCAAAATTTGTATATATTTATGAATCTACTTGAATAAATATGGACACAAAGTATACATGTATATATAAACTAGTTAATAATTTCTAGGTAAACCAATTGGATATGCACGTGCGATGCACGAACCCAATATGACTATTTTTTAATTATTTTTTATGTATTTTATTTTTCCATTCCGTATCTCAAATCTCCTTGACTCCACTAATATAGATTTACGATGAGTAGATTCACTTAAAATAGTAAAACATATGTTATCGAAAGACTCTTCTATCGAGAGTACTAGGTAGGACCGAGGCGACTTAGTATTAGCATAAGCAGATACTTTCTGGGTAATAATGGAATCAATGGAGGGCTTAACCTTTTCTAAGAGTCATTCAATAGTTTGACCAGCCATTTTATGACCTAATTTTTCTGTTAGCAAGTCATTCTTACAAGCGCATGCATTAGAAACTCGAACTCGTCCATATTTTCCGTTAACCTTTAAGTGGCAATCAGAATCTCCCTTGCGACGGAGATTGCCAGGACGAGGAGAATGGGTGGTGGTTATGGAAGAGAAACTTTTTTTAACAGTTTTCGAGGATATATATGAAGAAATTGTTGACTTATATACAATAATAGGACGAAAATCTATAGTCATGTTATTAAAGTTTTACTTCTAAATTACTTTATATTTATGAAATCTACTTGAATAAATATGGTCTCAATGTATACATGTATATAGAAACTAGTTAACGATTTATAGGTAACTAACTGGATATGAGCATGATATATAATTATTAACTATTTTTTATGTAACCATTATGAATTTAAAATGTCCCTGACTGCACTAATTTAGATTTAGGATAAGTTTATTCACTACAAATAGGAAATCATATGTTTTGAAAGATTATTCAATCGGGAGTACTGAGTAGGGCCGTGGCGACTTAATATTAGCAAAAACATATGCTTTCTGGGTAATAATAGCCTCAACGGAGGGCTTAGCCTTCTCTAAGAGACATGCAATAGTAATACCTGCCGTTTTATGACTTAATGTTTCTATTAGTAAGTCAATCTTACGAGCACATGCCTCAAGAACTCGAACTCATCGATATTTTCCATTAACCTTTAAGTGGCGATCAGAAGTTCTCTTGTGACGGACGGAGATTGTCAGGACGTGGAGAATGGGTGGTGGCCATGGAGGATAAACTTAGTTTTATCACTTTTCGAGGATAATATAAAGAAATGGGTGTGTTATTTACAAAAATAGGGTGAAAATATATAGTAAAGTTATTATTGTGTTACATCAAAATTTGTATATATTTATGAAATCTACTTGAATAAATATGGACACAAAGTATACATGTATATATAAACTAGTTAATAATTTCTAGGTAAACTAATTGGATATGCACGTGCGATGCACGAGCCCAATATGACTATTTTTTACATATTTTTTATGTTTTTTATTTATCCATTCCGTATCTCAAATCTCCTTGACTCCACTAATATAGATTTACGATGAGTAGATTCACTTAAAATAGTAAAACATATGTTATCGAAAGACTCTTCTATCGTGAGTACTGAGTAGGACCGTGGCGACTTAGTATTAGCATAAGTAGATACTTTCTGGGTAATAATAGAATCAATGGAGGTCTTAACCTTTTCTAAGAGTCATTCAATAGTGAGACCAGCCATTTTATGACCTAATTTTTCTGTTAGCAAGTCATTCTTACAAGCGCATGCATTAGAAACTCGAACTCGTCCATATTTTCCGTTAGCCTTTAAGTGGCAATCAGAAGCTCCCTTGAGACGGAGATTGCCAGGACGAGGTGAATGGGTGGTGGTTATGGAAGAGAAACTTTTTTTATCAGTTTTCGAGGATATATGTGAAGAAATTGTTGACTTATATACAATAATAGGACGAAAATCTATAGTCATGTTATTAAAGTTTTACTTCTAAATTACTTTATATTTATGAAATCTACTTGAATAAATATGGTCTCAATGTATACATGTATATAGAAACTAGTTAACGATTTATAGGTAACTAACTGGATATGAGCATGATATATAATTATTAACTATTTTTTATGTAACCATTATGAATTTAAAATGTCCCTGACTGCACTAATTTAGATTTAGGATAAGTTTATTCACTACAAATAGGAAATCATATGTTTTGAAAGATTATTCAATCGGGAGTACTGAGTAGGGCCGTGGAGACTTAATATTAGCAAAAACATATGCTTTCTGGGTAATAATAGCCTCAACGGAGGGCTTAGCCTTCTCTAAGAGACATGCAATAGTAATACCTGCCGTTTTATGACTTAATGTTTCTATTAGTAAGTCAATCTTACGAGCACATGCCTCAGGAACTCGAACTCATCGATATTTTCCATTAACCTTTAAGTGGCGATCAGAAGTTCTCTTGTGACGGACGGAGATTGTCAGGACATGGGAAATGGGTGGTGGCCATGGAGGATAAACTTAGTTTTATCACTTTTCGAGGATAATATGAAGAAATGGGTGTGTTATTTACAAAAATAGGGTCAAAATATATAGTCAAGTTATTATCGTGTTACATCAAAATTTGTATATATTTATGAATCTACTTGAATAAATATGGACACAAAGTATACATGTATATATAAACTAGTTAATAATTTCTAGGTAAACCAATTGGATATGCACGTGCGATGCACGAACCCAATATGACTATTTTTTACATATTTTTTATGTTTTTTATTTTTCCATTCCGTATCTCAAATCTCCTTGACTCCACTAATATAGATTTACGATGAGTAGATTCACTTAAAATAGTAAAACATATGTTATCGAAAGACTCTTCTATCAAGAGTACTAGGTAGGACCGTGGCGACTTAGTATTAGCATAAGCAGATACTTTCTGGGTAATAATAGAATCAATGGAGGGCTTAACCTTTTCTAAGAGTCATTCAATAGTTTGACCAGCCATTTTATGACCTAATTTTTCTGTTAGCAAGTCATTCTTACAAGCGCATGCATTAGAAACTCGAACTCGTCCATATTTTCCGTTAACCTTTAAGTGGCAATCAGAATCTCCCTTGTGACGGAGATTGCCAGGACGAGGAGAATGGGTGGTGGTTATGGAAGAGAAACTTTTTTTATCAGTTTTCGAGGATATATATGAAGAAATTGTTGACTTATATACAATAATAGGATGAAAATCTATAGTCAAGTTATTAAAGTTTTACTTCTAAATTAGTTTATATTTATGAAATCTACTTGAATAAATATGGTCACAATGTATACATGTATATAGAAACTAGTTAACGATTTATAGGTAACTAACTGGTTATGCGCATGCGATATAATTTTTAACTATTTTTTATGTAACCATTATGTATTTAAAATGTCCCTGACTGCACTAATTTAGATTTAGGATAAGTTTATTCACTAAAAACAGGAAAACATATGTTATTGAAAGATTATACAATCGGGAGTATTGAGTAGGGTCGTGGCGACTTAATATTAGCAAAAGCATATGCTTTATGGGGATTCAATCGGGAGTACTGAGTAGGGCCGTGGCGACTCAATATTAGAAAAAGCATATGCTTTCTGGGTAATAATAGCCTCAACGGAGGGCTTAGCCTTCTCTAAGAGCCATGCAATAGTAATACCTGCCGTTTTATGAATTAATGTTTCTATTAGTAAGTCAATCTTACGAGCACATGCATCAGGAACTCGAACTCATCGATATTTTCCATTAACCTTTAAGTGGCGATCAGAAGTTCTCTTGTGACGGAGATTGTCAGGACGTGGAGAATGGGTGGTGGCCATGGAGGATAAACTTAGTTTTATCCCTTTTCGAGGATAATATGAAGAAATGGGTTTGTTACATACAAAAATAGGGTGAAAATATATTGTCAAGTTATTATAGTGTTACATCAAAATTTGTATATATTTATGAAATCTACTTGAATAAATATGGACACAAAGGATACATGTATATATAAACTAGTTAATAATTTCTATGTAAACTAATTGGATATGCATGTGCAATGCACAAACCCAATATGACTAATTTTTACATATTTTTTATGTTTTTTATTTATCCATTCCGTATCTGAAATCTCCTTCACTCCACTAATATAGATTTACGATGACTAGATTCACTTAAAATAGTAAAACATATGTTATCGAAAGACTCTGCTATCGTGAGTACTGAGTAGGACCGTGGCGGCTTAGTATTAGCATAAGCAGATACTTTATGGGTAATAATAGAATCAATGGAGGGCTTAACCTTTTCTAAGAGTCATTCAATTGTGAGACCAGTCGTTTTATGACCTAATTTTTCTGTTAGCAAGTCATTCTTACAAGCACATGCATTAGAAACTCCAACTCATCCACATTATCCATTAACCATTTAGTGGCAATCAGAAGCTCCCTTGCGACGGAGATTGTCAGGACGAGGAGAATGGGTGGTGGTTATGAAGAGAAACTTACTTTTATCACTTTTCGTGGATATATATGAAGAAATTGTTGACTTATATACAAAAATAGGATGAAAATCTATAGTCAAGTTATTAAAGTTTTACTTTAAGATGATATTAATCTCCCTTTGAGGAGTCTTTCATTAATATCAAGGTATATATAGAGTACAATATTCATCCCTTATACAATAGGAATCCTAAGCCTATACAAAAGAGGAATCCTAGTCTTACCATAATTATATTAACACAATATATGAAAATATTCTAATTATGGGTAGGGAATATATTTACACGTTTACACACCCCCTCAGTCGGAGCGGGAGGAGGCCGGACGCTGAGACTGGCTCTGAAGTCAAGAAATAACTGTCTGGGAAGTCCTTTGGTAAATATGTCTGCATACTGATAGGATGATGGAACATGTAACACTCTGACATGGCCTAACGCAACTTTCTCACGAACGAAGTGTAGGTCTATCTCAATATGCTTGGTTCGCTGATGTTGAACCGGATTATGAGAAAGATAGATGGCAGAGATGTTATCACAATACACAATAGATGCCTGACGCAAAGGACACTGAAGTTCTAACAGTAAATTTCTGAGCCAACAAATCTCAGCTACTACATTTGCAACGCTCTGTACTCGGCCTCGACTGTAGCGAGATAGGGTAGCCTGTCGCTTGGCAGACCAAGAAATCAGATTATCCCCTAAGAAAACACAAAAGCCGGAGGTGGAGCGTCGCGTGTCCGAACACCCTGCCCAATCTGCATCCGTATATGAAAGCAACTTGTCTGGTGCAGAGGGATATAGGTGCAAACCATAATCAAGAGTGCCCTTAATGTATCGAATGATACGCTTAAGAGCAGTGAAATGAGACTCCCTGGGGGCATGCATGAATAAGCACACCTGCTGAACAACATAAGCTATGTCTGGCCTGGTGAATGTGAGATACTGAAGTGCACCTGCAAGGCTCCTATACAGAGTAGGATCAGAGACGGAGCACCATCCATAGCACTGAGCTTAGATTTGGAATCAACTGGAGTAGGCACCTCTTTGCAGTTCGCCATCTTAGCCCTGTACACAATCTCTTCTGCATACTTACGCTGACACAAGAACATATGATTGGCAGACCTGGTCACTGATATCCCCAAAAAGTAACTCAGCTTTCCCAAATCAGTCATTGCAAATTCGGACTTGAGCAAGGCAATAATCTCATTTTTCAATCCGTCGGAGGAGGCAGTAAGAACAATATCATCCACGTAAAGTAATAAGTAAGCCGTGCTACTACCTCGATGAAAAATGAAAAGTGATGTATCACTCTTGCTGCATACAAACCCAATCTGCAAGATATACCTGGCAAAGCGATCATACCACGCACGGGGGGCCTGCTTCAGGCCATATAGTGACTTACGGAGACGGCACACATAGTGAGGAACTGCTGGATGGGTGAACCCTGGTGGCTGATGCATGTAGACTGTCTCTCTCAGATCCCCATGTAAGAATGCATTCTTCACATCAAGCTGATGGATCGGCCAGTGTTTGCCCATGGCTATGCTCAAAACTGTGCGGATGGTAGCCGGTTTGACAACCGGGCTGAAGGTCTCACCACAATCAATGCCCTCCTGCTGATTTGTGCCATTAGCCACAAGACGGGCCTTATACCTCTCAAGATCCCCATTGTCTCTGAACTTGTGACGAAATAGCCACATACAACGAATGACATTCACCCCCTCAGGTCTAGGTACTAGATCCCACGTGTGCTGTTTAGTTAAAGCATTGAATTCCTCATACATAGCCGCATTCCAATTAGGGTCTTGTTTGGCCAATTTTGGGTTCTTTGGAAGTGGAGAGATGGTTTGGGCAGACAAGTTGAAATGGACTTTGGGTTTGAAGATTCCATGCTTTGAACGAGTTTCCATTGGATGGGTAGGGACAGTGGGTGGCGGAGTGGTGTCTGAGACGGGGGGTAAAGTCGGATAAGGAGAGGGTGGGGGCGAAGCCGTCGGAGGTGCCACGGCTCCTGGATCGAGAGTCGCGGTGCTAGAAGGTTGACTCTAAAGCTTAGGGCCATCTCGAAGTTTGGGTGCCGCGGCTCTGACGTGGAACCAAGAGGATGTGAGTTGTTCGATTATGAGGGGAGAGATGGCAGACTCGTCAAGAAATGAGTAGTCCTGTTTTTGGAATTTTGGAAGATTCGAAAACGGGAATGTGGTCTCGTCGAATGTGACGTGACGAGATATGTGGATCTGACGAGTCGACAAGTCATAGCATAGATAGCCCCTATGGTTCGGCGGGAATCCTAGAAAGACACATGGAGTGGACCTAGGAGCAAGCTTGTGAGGGGCGGTGGAGCTAAGGTTGGGATAGCACAGACAACCAAAAATCCGTAGATGATCATAAGAGGGGATTCTATGGTAGAGGATTTCGGTAGGGGTCATATTGTGAAGAGTGCTAGTAGGGAGAATATTTAGAGTGTATTCTGACATTTTAGCAAAGCATAGACCCAGAAGGGTGGAGGGGGGAGGCATGAATCAATAGGGTGCGAATCATATTGTTAATGGTGCGGATGATTCTTTCAGCTTTACCATTTTGTGGTGAGGTGTGAGGGTAGGAGAAGCGAAAGACCATGCCATTATTGGTACAAAAGCGGTGAAACATAGAGTTATTGAATTCACGACCATTATCGCACTGAAATGATTTTATGCCTTTTCCAAATTGTGTTTGAATGAAATTGCGAAACTCAAGAAATTTGACAAACACTTCCGATTTAAATTTAAGAGGGTATAACCAAACGTAGTGTGAAAAATCATCAAGCAACACAAGATAGTATTTATGACCGATAGAACTAGGGATAGGAGATGTCCATAAATCGGCATGTATGATATCAAAAGGAGCAAATGTAACACTAGTAGATGATTTAAATGGAAGACGAATATGTTTGCCTAAAGAGCAAGAAACACAATTTTGGGCAAGTTTCCCATTACAAGCAATGAAATTGTTGCCTCTAAGAAAATTAAAAATTGGGACTCCTGGATGACCAAGCCTATTATGCCAGGTTGAAGAAGAAACAGCCGCTAGAGTGACGGGAGAGCAAGATCTGGCAGCGGAGGTGGAAGTGAATGGATAGAGATCCCCCATGCTATTGCATCTCGTAAGAGGTGTCCCCGTATGAAGATCCTTTACAGTAAAACCAAAAGGGTCAAAATCCACAGAGACAGAATTATTACGAGTAAATTGGCGGATGAGATATGAGGTTCTTAATCATGTGTGGGGCATATAGGGTGTTTTTGAGGGAGAAGGGTGGATGAGGAGGTTGTGTGTATGAGGTACCATAACCCTTAACTGGAATGCGTTGTCCACTACCAACTGTAACATATTGAGGATGCTTTAAACAAAATAGTTTAGGAATAGTACCTGCAGACTGGGTGACGTGAGATGTGGCGCCTGAGTCCATGTACCAAGTATTGTCAGGTTGTTGCATAGATAGGGTGCTGAACGCCTGACCCAACTCAGTGGGTGTCATGCCGGAGGAGGGCTGCGGGACCTGACCTTGCATGAAGTGGGCCTGCTGTGGGGCTGGAGCGGGGCCTAACAAACCGGGGTAAGAATACGGATTGTATGGCTGCTGGTATTGGAATGGACTTGGCGCCGCGCCTCTGAACTGGGTGCCGCGGCTCTGTACTGGGGCATCGCGGCGCTGTAGACGAACTGCTGAGAAGTCGCGGCCCAGTTGTTCTGCGATCTCTGTTGCTGTTGCTGCTGTTGGTTCTGTTGACCGTGACCCTTGCCACGACCACGGCCTCCTCTACCGCCGCGGCCTTTTCCACCCTTGCCGCCGCGGCCCTGCCGCTGTTGGGAGTTGTCTGGTGGCGTCTGATCTTGGGGTTGCGTGTCGACAGCTAACACCTGCTGGGCGTGCTCATCCTGCTTAGCACGACGGGTTTCTTCGAGCAACAATTGTGAGCGAGCTTTGTTAAAACTCGGTAGCGGATCTGCCTGTTGAATAATGGTGGCCAAAGTATCATATTCGCCCTTAGTAAGGCCAGAAATCATTTGTAGCACCATTTTATCGTCAGTGACATGCGTGCCGATGTTGGAGAGTTGATCCGCTAGAAGTTTAAGCTGCTTGCAGTACTCAGAGACATTGGAGAAGTTTTCAAGACGTGTTTTGTTGAATTGTTCTTCCAAATACACGGCACGAGTGTGCTTGTTGTCCTGGAAAATTTCCTCCAAACGATTCCACAAGTCAAGGGCTGTGGAGTCAGATTTCATGATAGTAAGGAGCAAATCCTGAGAGATACTACCATATATCCATTGTTTGACGCCGGCGTCGAGACGATGCCAGATAGAATCATCAACCTCCGTTGGGCGCGGAATAGTGTCATCAATATGGTCAAGCACGTTATAGAGACATGCATGATTGCAAAAAAGTTCAACCCAGGGAGAATACTGGTTGTTTTCTTGATCAAGAATAATGGGAATATGGTTCTTGATGTTGGAAACAGTAAGGGCGGGATGAAACGGGGGTGATGACTTTGTGGTGGGATTTGTGGAGGTAGAGGCGTCAGAAAGTGTGGAAGAATCAGGGATAGCCATTTAGAGAAGAGAAGAAAGGAAGAACAAAACCCGAAAAACAACAAGAAAATCCGGGAGGGCCGCAGCGTAGGAGAGGCGGCCGGCGGCTGTGGAAGAGAAAGGTTTTTAGGGTTTTGTTTATTTGGCTCTTGATACCATGTAAGATGATATTAATCTCCCTTTGAGGAGTCTTTCATTAATATCAAGGTATATATAGAGTACAATATTCATCCCTTATACAATAGGAATCCTAAGCCTATACAAAAGAGGAATCCTAAGCCTATACAAAAGAGGAATCCTAGTCTTACCATAATTATATTTACACTATATGAAAATATTCTAATTATGGGTAGGGAATATATTTACACATTTACATTTACTTCTAAATTAGTTTCTAATTATGAAATCTACTTGAATAAATATGATCTCAATGTATACATGTATATAGAAACTAGTTAAGAACTTATAGGTAACTAACTAGTTATGCGCATGCGATCTAATTTTTAACTATTTTTCATGTAACCATTCTGTATTTAAAATGTCCCTGACTCCACTAATTTAGATTCAGGTTAAGTATATTCACAAAAAATAAGAAAACATATGTTATTGAAAGATTATTCAATCGGGAGTACTGAGTAGGGCCGTGGCGACTTAATATTAGCAAAAACATATGCTTTCTGGGTAATAATAGTCTCAACGGACGGCTTAGGCTTCTCTAAGAGACATGCAATAGTAATACCTGCCGTTTTATGACTTAATGTTTCTATTAGTAAGTCAATCTTACGAGCACATGCCTCAGGAACTCGAACTCATCGATATTTTCCATTAACCTTTAAGTGGCGATCAGAAGTTCTCTTGTGAAGGAGATTGTCAGGACATGGAGAATGGGTGGTGGCCATGGAGGATAAACTTGGTTTTATCACTTTTCGAGGATAATATGAAGAAATGGGTGTGTTATTTACAAAAATAGGGTGAAAATATATTGTCAAGTTATTATTGTGTTACATCAAAATTTGTATATATTTATGAAATCTACATGAATAAATATGGACACAAAGTATACATGTATATATAAACTAGTTAATAATTTCTAGGTAAACTAATTGGATATGCACGTGCGATGCACGAGCCCAATATGACTATTTTTACATATTTTTTATGTTTTTTATTTATCCATTACGTATCTGAAATCTCCTTGACTCCACTAATATAGATTTACGATGAGTAGATTCACTTAAAATAGTAAAACATATGTTATCGAAAGACTCTTCTATCGTGAGTACTGAGTAGGACCGTGGCGACTTAGTATTAGCATAAGCAGATACTTTCTGTGTAATAATAGAATCAATGGAGGTCTTAACCTTTTCTAAGAGTCATTCAATAGTGAGATCAGCCATTTTATGACCTAATTTTTCTGTTAGCAAGTTATTCTTAAAAGCGCATGCATTAGAAACTCGAACTCGTCCATATTTTCCATTAACCTTTAAGTGGCAATCAGAAGCTCTCTTGCGACGGAGATTGTTAGGACGAGCAGAATGGATGGTGGTTATGGAAGAGAAACTTATTGTTATCACTTTTCGAGGATATATATGAAGAAATTGTTGACTTATATAGAAAAATAGGGTGAAAATCTATAGTCAAGTTATTAAAGTTTTACTTCTAAATTGGTTTCTATTTATGAAATCTACTTGAAAAAATATGGTCTCAATGTATACATGTATATAGAAACTAGTTAACAATTTATAGGTTAACTAACTAGATATGTGCATGCAATCTAATTTTTAACTATTTTTTATGTAACCATTCCGTATCTAAAATGTCCCTGACTCCACTAATTTAGATTTAGGATAAGTATATTCACTAAAAACAGGAAAACATATGTTATTGAAAGATTATTCAATCGGTAGTACTGAATAGGGCTGTGGCGACTTAATATTATCACTAGCAGATGTTTTCTGGGTAATAATAGCATCAATGGAGGACTTAGCCTTCTCTATGAGCCTTGCAATATTAAAACCTACCATTTTATGACTTAAGTTTTCTATTTGTAAGTCAATCTTACGAGCACATGCATCAGGAACTCGAACTCATCGATATTTTCCATTCACCTTTAAGTGGCGATCAGAAGTTCTCTTGCGACGGAGATTGTCTGGACGTGGAGAATAAGTGGTTGTATGGAAGAGAAACTTATTTTTATCACTTTTAGAGGATATATATGAAAAAATTGTTGACTTATATACAAAAATAGGGTAAAAATAATAGTCAAGTTATTAAAGTCTTACTTCTATATTGGTTTGTATTTATGAAATCTACATGAATAAATATGGACTCAAAGTATACATGTATATAAAAACTAGATAATAATTTCTATGTAAACTAACTGGATATGCACGTGCGATGAACGAGCCCAATATGATTATTTTTTAGCTATTTTTTATGATTTTTATTTAACCATTCCGTATATGAAATGTAGTGACTCTACTAACTTATATTTACTATGAGTAGATTCACTAAAAATAGTATAACATATGTTATTGAAAGATTCTTCTATCGTGAGTACTGAGTAAGGCCGTGGAGACATAGTATTAGCAAAAGTAGATGCTTTCTGGGTAAGAATAGAATCAATGGAGGGCTTAGCCTTCTCTAAGATCCATTCCATAGTGAGACCAACTGTTTTTTGACCTAGTTTTTCCGTTAGAAAGTCATTCTTACAAGCTCATGCATTATAAACTCGAACTCGTCGATCTTTTCCATTAACCTTTAAGTGGCGATCAGTAGTTCTCTTGTGACGGAGATTGTCAGGATGAGGAGAATGGGTGGTGTCGATGGAGGAAAACCTTATTTTTATCACTTTTCGAGGGGATATATGAAGAAATTGTTGTCTTATATACAAAAATAGGGTGATAAGCTATAATCAAGTTATTAAACTGTTACTTCTATATTGGTTTATATTTATGAAATCTACTTGAATAAATATGGACTCAAAGTATACATGTATATAGAAACTAGTTAATAATTTCTAGGTAAATTAACTGGATATGCACGTGCGATGCACGAGCCCATGATGACTATTTTTTACATATTTTTATGCTTTTTATTTAACCATTCCATAACTGAAATCTCCTTGACTCCACTAATATAGATTTACGATGAGTAGATTCACTAAAAACTGTAAAACATATGTTATTGAAAGATTATTCTATCGTGAGTACTGAGTAGGACGGTGGCGACTTAGTATTAGCAAAAGAAAATGCTTTCTAGATCAGAATAGCATCCATGGAGAGCTTAGCCTTCTGTAAGAGTCATTCAATAGTGAGAACAATCATTTTATGACCTAATTGTTTTGTTAGAAAGTCAATCTTACGAGCACATGCATCAATAACCCGAACTCGTCGATCTTTACCAATAACCTTTAAGTGGTAATCAGAAGTTCTCTTGCGACGGAGATGTCAGGACAAGGAGAATAGGTGGTGGTTATGGAAGAGAAACTTATTTTTATCACTTTTAGAGGATATTTATGAAGATATTATTGACTTATATACAAAAATAGGGTGAAAATCTATAGCCAAGTTATTAAAGTCTTACTTCTAAATTGGTTTATATTTATGAAATCTACTTGAATAAATATGGACTCAAAGTATACATGTATATAGAAATTAGTTAATAGTTTCTAGGTAAACTAACTGGATATGCACATGCAATGCACTAACCCAGTATGACTAATTTTTACCTTTTTTATGTAACCATTCTGTATCTGAAATGTCCCTGACTCCACTAATTTAGATTTAGAATAAGTAGATTCACTAAAAACAAGAAAACATATGTTATTGAAAGATTCTTCTATCGTGAGTACTGAGTAGGTCTGTGGCGACTTAGTATTAGCAAAAGCATATGCTTTTTTTTGTCAGAAAAGCATCAATGGAGAGCTTAGTGTTCTGTAAGAGTCATTCAATAGTGAGACCAGTCATTTTATGACCTAATTGTTTTGTTAGCAAGTCAATCTTACGAGCACATGCATCAGAAACTCGAACTCGTCGATCTTTACCATTAACCTTTAAGTGGCGATCAGACGTTCTCTTGCGACGGAGATTGTCAGGACGAGGAGAATAGGTGGTTGTTATGGAAGAGAAACTTATTTTTTTCACTTTTCGAGGATATATATAAAGAAATTGTTGTCTTATATACAAAAATAGGGTGAAAAGCTATAGTCAAGTTTTTAAAGTGTTACTTCTATATTGGTTTATATTTATGAAATCTACATGAATAAATATGGACTCAAAGTATACATGATTCGATTAGGGTAATTGTGGATCGACTCACTAAATTAGCCAACTTCTTGCCAGTTAAGACCACAGATTCACCTGAGGATTATGCTAAGTTGTTTAGCTAAGAAATTTTCAGGCTTCATGGGACCCCCAGTGTCTATTATTTCAGATCGTGGTGCTCAGTTCACAACATATTTTTGGAAGTCATTTCAGAAAGGATTGGGTACCAAGGTAACTCTCAGCACAGCTTTCCATCCTCATACAGATGGCCAGGCAGAATGTATTATTCAAACTCTAGAGGATATGTTGAGGGCATGTGTTTTAAATTTTAAAGGTAATTGAGATGATCATTTGTCTCTCATTGAGTTTGCTTATAATAACAGTTAGCATGCTAGCATCTAGATGGCATCGTTTGAAGCTCTGTATGGGTGAAGGTGTAGATCCCCATTTGGTTGGTTTGAAGTTGGTGAAGCAGAGTTGTTAGGACCATACTTGGTCCATCAAGCTATGGAGAAAGTCAAGCTAATTCAGGAGCATTTGAAGACAACTCAGAGTCGCCAAAAGTCCTATTCGAACATGAGGCGTAGAGACTTGGAATTTCAAGTTGATGATTAGGTATTTTTGAAACTCTCACCTATGAAAGGTCTCATGATATTTGGAAATAAAGGGAAGCTCAGTCCCAGATATATCGAACCATATAATATTTTGAGAAGAGTTGGCCAAGTGTCTTACGAACTTGAATTACCACAAGATTTAGTTGATGTGCATCCAGTGTTTCATATATCCATGTTGAGAAAGTATGTGAAACACCCGTCATTGGTTGTCCCTACCAATTCCATTATAGTTAGGGATGGTCTAACCTATGAAGAGATCCTTGTAGCTATTTTGGATCATCAGATTCGAAAGTTGAGAACTAAGGAAGTTGTCTTAGTGAAAGTGTTGTGGAGAAATCAGAATGTTGAGGAGGCTACATGGAAAGCCGAATAAGACATGAAGTCCAGATATCCACACTTATTTGAGGATTAAGCAGAAACTGATCAAGGTAAATGCCTTCAGTATTCATGTCATGTCCCTTGAGTATCCATGTCTCGTATTTCACGTTCATGTATTCAGTACTCAGGTCCCATGTTCATGTTTTCATGTAATCATGATAGTTTAGTTCCCCATGTTTCATGTCATGTTCCTTCACGTTCATGTACTTGTGCTATGTCCAGTCTCATTCTTAACCATGACTCATCAATTCCTAAGTGAAATTCACTACTTTTAACCTAGGGTTTTCAAATTAAACCCAATTCAAGGTTTCAAGGTTCAATCTTTGGAGTTCTTCTTCAAAGTTCAGATTTTTAATCCAAGTCTAGGAGCGAATAAGGTATGTAGAGCTTCTATCCACGTGGGGATATCCTTGTTCTTCTCCACGCCATATGTAATCCATGAAACAAGAATACTTCAGACCTAGGGTTTTACTCAAGTTCATAATAACTTTATATTCATGTTCAACTATATATATATATATATATATATCATGTTGCCATTTATTATATTCATGATATGTCATTGTGATTGTCATGAACATGTCTGTAATCCATGCACCCATGTCTTGATTTCCATGAGTTCTTAAATATAAGTTATGATCGTTATCACTTAGTTCCATGAAGTCATATATGTTTCTCATGATTTATACAAGTTATATTATGTATTTCTTTACATGCTAAATTATAAATTGACAAGTTATGTTAACAAGTTATTTTATGAAATTCATGGGCTTTCAAACCAACTATCTTCAAGTACATGTTTTGGGAGTTGCACAGATTACCGAGAACGCTCAGACAGCCTAAAACTATGTATGCCAACGTAGGATACGGATCACTCCACCAGAGGATGATACATTCTTATTACCCCTTGTGGGATTATTGATCCATCATGTTCATGTCTCGTACTCCGACAAAGTACAAGATGGCTTAGCTGATCAGGTAGAGATCAGACTCCACGTTCATGTGTGGTGGTTCATATCGGTTTTACGAGTGCTCTGGCCACAGATATACAGATACAAAGATATACAGTTTTACATAATTACACATGTTATAATACTCATGTTCATGTTCATGTTTCAGTTTCATATCCTATTATATCATATGCTTGCTTATTCTTTCATTTTCTTTACATACAATACAATTCAAATGTACCAACGTCCATTTGCATGTTTTAAATCATTACATAAGCATATTTTGATGACCATGTTGACAAGCAAGCCATGTGGTTCTCTCGGTAACATGCAGTCAGGCACCGAGTGTTGTGTTTCGCCCAGGCCATGGTTGGTGGCGTGACATCTGCATGTTCTCATATTGATCCTCCTCATCGATGTAATCCTCAGGTAACTTGATTTCCTCATCATATTCCTCATATTCTCTTTCTTTTGTATCACTCGACTCACTCATCTCGCGATATGTCATGACATTATGAGTTGCTTTATTATTATTACTAAAAAATAAGGCAAAGCAAGGTTAGTGTATAAACTGAGGCTTTCATTACATTGATAAAGAAAGTACAGACTGTGGTATCGACTCGGATCAACATCGAGTCATTTCCATTTTTTTCAAATATCACGAGAGAAATAAAGATGCAAATGGTGAATGCGGGCCTCAACTGATTTTCACTGATTTTTAAAAACAAATTAAATTCATCTTTTCTACCGAGGAGCCAAGAGTGTGGTAGAGGTCTAGTTGGACAGTTGCTCGCTCGGATCAATATCATGGATAATGCCTCAAAGCATTCTTCTAATATTACAGCACAATCTTCCTCTTGAAATAGCATCCCTAACCTTTCCTCTACGTCTTCGCTATTGTGCATGGGCATTCTAACTGGGAATGACTAGTAAAAATTCGGGAATGGTTTGCATAATTGTGGAGGACCCCTCTTTTTATGATCAACTTTGGAGGCTTCTTTGGTGTCTGGAATGTATCAAAGGCCGAAATGGTAATCATTTCCTGGAATTAACACCGATTCCTTTATACCCTGTAACTCTCTACCTAGAACTTTGTCAGGTTTAAACCCTCTCTAAATCATAGTGGTGGCAATCATTTTGTAGATCGGCGGCATAGGACTTTACTTGTCATCTCCTTTGTGGACAGCCCCCACGAGTTCTACCACACAGAACTTTGTGTCCTTGGGGACTCCTCAATCACTGGCATAGAATTGTTTGGGTAGTTATAGATGCTACCTAGTCCGTGTATTACCACCTCATGGTTCCCCACACAAACTTCAATGATTGATTGAGGGATGACGGTACAGCTCCGGCTATGTGAATCCAAGGCCTACCCAGTAGAAAATTGTAATTGCTAGTGATTGCCATGACCTGAAACTCAGTAATGAATTCGATGGGCCCCATTTGGATGTTGAGGTCTATCTAGCTAATAGAATCAAGTTGAGCTCCATCGAAGGCTCTCATGTTAGTATGTCTTTAGTGTATTTTCCCAACATCATAACTTAGTTGCTTGAGTGTATATTCAGGGCATATATTGAGACCGGCCCCATTATCGACCATTACTTGAGCTATGACTTTGTCCCTACATTTGATAGTAATGTAGAGCACTTTGTTGTGGGTTGTCCCTTCTTTCGGTAACTCATCTGGAGTGAAGGAAATCAGATGGGCCTCAATGATATGGTATATCATGTCGGCTAAAGTTTCACAGCTAGTGCCTGTGGGGACGTGGGCTTCATCCAATACCCTCATCAGGGCCTATCAGTGTTGTGATGAACTCAGCAATAGTGTTATTACCGAAATTTGGGTTGGCGTCTTTTTCAAGTGCTCGATAATAGAATATTTTTTTTGGCTACATTCTCTGTCAAAAGTGATAGTCCTCCTTTGATTTCCTTCTTTTTGGGGTGATCCCTACGCCAATTCTTTGGGAGTATAGCACCTCTCTGATCTCGTCATTCTGTGAGCCACTGTCGTTTGGATAACAAACTCTTTTCTTGGGGATCGAACTACTTCTTGTGACACTTGATCCATGGTCGGTGCCAGGATCAGCACTTTGAAATTAGGTCATTCATGGAGGATGGGAGAGGCTACTGTTCTTTCCAAACACTTAATAGAACCCTGAATTAGTGGTTGGCAGATAGCCCAGTCTTCCTTTCACTCAATTATGTGGATGTGATTAGTGTCGTGATTGGGTAGAGGATTGGTATTCATGTTTGGTGTTGATGTTTGCTATATGATTTCTTTTTTATTGATCAAGTTTTGTATCTTATGTTTTAGATTGATACAGTCATATGTATTGTACCCGTTTCCTCTGAAGTGGTACTCACAAGTTTGATCGGCTCGAAATAAATGACTCTCAGGATTAGCGGGTTTGGAAGGAATGAATGAAATGATTTTGATAGCACTCATTCTTTCAAACAATTTAGTTCGAGTCTCGAAGAGTGAGGTAAATACCCATGGAGACTTCTTTTTGAAATTCAGATATGGCAAATCATATGTAGCCAAAGGTGGTGGTTTCAATGATTTTGGTAGTTCTGAGGTGCTTGATAAGCAGGTGTGGGCATTTGATAGTTTGGTTGTGGATATTGGTAAGTGGGTATTGGTATTTGGTAGTTTGGATATGGAGCTTGGTAGGCTGGAGCCGGTGTTTGATAGTTTGGTTGTGAGTAGAATACTGGCACAAGGTTGTATGGAGAGGTAATGTAATTATTTGGTGGTGGAGATTGATTTATGTCAAAGGAAGATTGTGATCCTTCCTTCTTTCGGCTTCTCAGGCTAGGTGTGTGGGAAACGTTTTCCACATCCTCTTTTTTCCTACTTAGGGCCCCGAAAGCACTTTGTTGGTCAGCCTTGTTGGCTACACTAACGATCCTACTTGATTTGAGGTCATCTTCTATTGCCTCTCCCATTTTTACTAATTGAGAGAATAGCCTCCCGGCCATAGATAGCATGCGATCGTAGGAATCCAATTTTCGCTCATCAGCAGTTGTACTCGGGCGGCTTCTGCCCTCTATCTACTCGCATACTCACAGTAGTTCTCAGTCGACTTCTGCTTGACCTTTTCTAGGTAGTAATGGTCAGGCACAGTCTCTACATTAAAATGGAATATTTCCATGAAATCCCCCGCCATGTCTTCCCAAGTGTCCCAATGACGTATATCATAGGTTTTGAACCATTCAGATGCTTCTCCCATGAGGCTTCGGCTGAACAACCTCATTATTAGAGCCTGGTTTCTTTGATCCCGACTAGTTAGTTGTAATATGCTCTTAAGTGAGACTTGGGATTCCGGTCCTATAAAATAATTCAAACTTTAGCAACTTGAAGCCTTCAGGCAAGTCTAGGTCTGGATGCATGCATAGATCGTCGTAGCTTAGGCCTGTCAATTTCCGAGAGCCTCTGTTGGACTTCTCGAGCAAGTCCACCATCTTTCTTTCAATTTATTTATCCCTTCTGTCTTGTTCAGCTCTCCACATAGTTTCTATTTCTTCATAATAGTTGAGCTCGGGTGAAGAGTCAATGAGAGTGATTTGGGTGTGGAAAGATACTGCGGGATATGTTGGGCGGTTTCTGTGAGTGCCAACAGTTTTAGTCATTTTATGAGTAATGGTATTTAGGTGTATGCTAGGATCAGCATTAGTATGTGGTGCCTTATATGAAGGCAATGAGTAGGGAGTCTCGGGTAAGTGGGTGGCATTTGCTAGTGGTGAGGTTTGGTATGAAGTACCAATATGGGTATTAGTGGATGGGAAATGCTCGGGTATCAGAGTGCTCATGGATCGAAAAGGCAGTAGAGGCCTTCTCATTTCAGTGGCCGCCTCTATGGCAGCATTGATTATTTCATTCTTTGGGACTTGTTCCTAGAGGTCCGTGATCTTTTGGAATAATAGATTAATCACGTCTTCATGATGTGATGGATTCTGAAGGTCTTGAGGTACGGGGTCCTCTATAACCAAAGAATCTTTGTTATGCCCATCATCTGGAGTACCAGTCATATTTGCTCAATTCTGCTCATTAAGGGATGTTGTTGTGGCTTTTGATCTTGTGAAGTATGCCAGTGTGATACAGTACGAATCAATCCCCTCTTTAAGAAAAGAAAAATTCAAAGGCAAATGATGTTAGTAACGTTACTGAAAAATAGTAACAACAAGATATCACAGATAAGTTGCATAAAAAGCACATAGACTTATGCATTTGATCTGAACTCTTGATCAATTTTTTATTCCGGGGGTATTTTGTTAATTTTAGCCTTTTTTGGTTTATGAGGGTTTTAGTTTGAAAGTCTCATCGTTAATTTGCTACCATGACGTCGTTGAGACCAAACCTCTTCTAATAAGGGGATTATAATTTATATAATATAGGAGCCGAGTTTTTTGTAGACTCCCTATGTATCCCTCCAGGAGAAATCAGGCCCTTCTGTAGTTTGAGTTACATAGAAATTATCCCTAATTTCATTCTACTTGAATTGTTTCCTAGACCATGCCCGATAAAGGCTTCCTAAGTATCCCCCTTTGGACATCAGGTCAGACGTAACAAAAGAGGAAAGGTATAATATTTAATTGAAGATAAAAGGGGGACGCCTAAATTACCCAAACGATGACTTCTCCCTGAAGCCATGGCGAGTTCTCATCCTTACGACCGTGCATTCTTCATATGGCTTTCTTAGTAGCGGCAGGGTAGAACAAACCAGATCTGACTAGTATTGACCAGATGCTTCAGCTCAAACTTAAAAGCCTCGCATTCTTCGATGTCGTGTCCCGGTGCCCCTGAGTGGTATAGATAGATCTTCCTCCTTAAAGTACTCGTAGAGGGTTTCCAAGTAGACTTGATCCGATGGATCTTGCCGGTGTTGGCTAGTGTAGAAAGAGGCTTGCATATGAGTCTTCAAAGACAGTGAATTCATAACGCCAAACTTGGGTGTCGATGGTGATTCCTTCACCAATAAATGATGGGATCATAGACCAGTAGGGAATGTGGGCCTTATAGGTTATGGATAACCTTCTCATCGATCAATCTTATGATCTTTCTTTTGAAGGCCAAGCACTCATCTATGATTTGGCCAGGTTGATTCTTATGGAAGGGGCACCTCTTGTGAGCATAGATGGGTGCACAAGTCGGGAGGACATCGGGGCTAAAATTCAATGCTTCGGAGGCTTTCAATGCTTCATGCTCTTTGATATTTTGCACTGGCGTGGGTGCGACTCTAAAAGGTGAAGTGCCGGCTCTGAGGTCAATTGCCCACCAGATAGGAGGTGATGTTCGGGATAGCCCTTGTGGTGTTTCGTAGTAGTTAATAGCTTCATCAATATTTGGGGTAACTCCTTCGGGTGGCCCACTTGATTCCTCGGCGTACGACACATGGTCTTTCTCAAGCAACTCAGATTCTTGCTTGGGTGTCTTAAACAATGGTATGTAGTCATCGACCATTTATTTAACCTCATTGGGGAGGTTTTGGCAATGGCGCTTTCGCTCGGTAGTCGCTTCTGGAAGGTTTCCCACGAAGTTCAGGATTTGGTCCACCTCTTTTATTTTGGCCTTAGTCAAGTCAATATTCTCCTCGATCTTATGAATCTTTATCCGCAGTGACCCTTCGATCTCCTCGTCGCTAATCAAATCAACTACTGGTAAAGTGGCACTTTAGTTGTCTGGAGTATCCATTGGTAGCAAATTAACCTTTCTGGAGGTGCAAATTATAGTTGGCTTTTGGTATTTTCTTGTGTTTTTCTTTTAGGTTGGTGTTCGGAAAGTGGAACCAATCAAGAGTTCATAAGGAACACATGAAAGCATATAAGCAGTTATATCACATAATCATATATAATTAGTAATTGTAATATTCGCATTCCAAAACCTTTTTGGACCAAGGTATTCTAATCGTTTGAAACATAATTATGTCAAATGTTGGTTTAAATCATTTCCCCCATAATCATTTTTAACTAATAATAAGGTTTTCCCAGTGGGGTTACAAAATGTTGATAAAGCAATAAATAAAGGATCAGTAAAAGTCACCTCTAGTGGCGGATGATATAGCTCTGTCTGTCCGAGCTTTCTTGGTCCTTCGAAGGGCGGTCTGAATCCAGAGGTGAGTAGAGATCATCAATGAGTCAACTTAGAACCCTTTCTCTATGAAGGTTATAGGTGCAGTCTCATCCATTGCTCTTATCATCCGAGCATCAAGATCATGTAAGCACTCATGAGTGAAGTATAACTCCTGGATCAAACTGGCTATGATAGTCTAATCATGCTCCATCTTCTCTAGGTACCTAGCATCTCGGTTGTCAGCCTATCTCTGAATTCGGCGTGCCTTGATCTCGACCTTTGAATCCTTATCATGACTACACTGATAGCGGTTGGGGCCCATAGTGAGGGTACCTTGCAAATGCGCTCTTAACCAGTCTATATAGTCTTCGTCACAACCCAGATGGAACTTATCTTCGGCTAAAGTCTCTGGACCCCCATCTCACTCGACCATTCCACTCTCGAATGATGTCAGCAACCCCTTTGATCTTATCTTCCTTATAGTCAACCACGTACTCCCCCATATTTCCTACTTGGGGTATCACTTGTTTCCTACCAAACTGTCTTAGGACCCAAATAGATGGGTATGGGTAGATTCCTTGGATTTGCATAAGTGTCAAGAAAGGACATTTTCTACCTCTCACTATGATGGTCTCGGTTATGAAGTCAGGGAATCTCCATTGTATGTTATCCTTTTGGAGTCTCGGAAAGATAAAAGCACACCCCTCTTTGGTTTGGTTCCCAAAATCTGGACAATTGTCTTTGAGGTTATATTTCCTACATTCCGGGTCTAGGTACGAGGAACCCTCAGTTTTGTTGAGGTTTTTGATAATCCATCATTGCACTAGGAGGTTACACCCTTGGAAATACCTATGTAGGTTTTTGCATTGACTTAAAGCTCAGTATATGTCGGCAAGGATGACAAAGACTAGGTCAAAGTATTTGGTTTCCCTGTTTGAGCTTATGTCATGAAAGATAGCATGGGTGGCATAAATGACAAGGGTATCTATGGCTTGGTGTCGATATTTGGGAAAGACCATGGTTCCTAGTAGGCATATGGAAAAAGATAGGGGTCTGGTGGCTTTCCAATTGGCGTAAGACCAAAACTCCACGGAGTGTTCTAAATACCCATTTTGGACCCAAATCGGTTGTAGAGATCCCTAAAGGCTATGGTTGGAGTGAATATCCAATTGGCACTAGCTTGGGATAAGAGCTTCATTATCTCATCGGGAGTGGGCTTATGGGGTGCTAGAAGGTTGTAGTCATGTTTCTTCCTCATTCTCATACACGTCCCATTTCTATATATGCAATCCCAGATCTCCGCTAAGGTCGGGCTCATCTCAAAATCTCTTAACCTAAATATCATCCAATAACAATCCCAATATCTGGTAAGGACTTCTAACAGTTCCCTATTTCCTTTCATGGTCATGAGTGAGGGTAGGTGTCCTAGACAGTTAGTTACTTCTCTTTTTTATGGGGCATCTAGCCACGACCACTAAAATTTCAGCAGCTCGGGTGTGTCTAAAACTGTATCAAACTTCACGTTGGTATGTATCTACAAAACATAGCATGGTTAATTTCTCCCTAACCCCAAAGAACAATGGTTTATCACATAAGGCACAATCATGCTTCACATAGCAAGTAGTTTGATGTAGTGTCGTCGGGTCATAGACCGTCAAGACACGAGGTAGACAGCCTAATGGGTTCAGATACGTCTAAAATATTTGACCCGTCTAGGTAAGCATACGCTAGTTCAGTAGGGATTTGGCTTCCCACTAACCTAAGCAAACTAGAGTGGTTTTGGAAATGACTAAGGGGCCCGAGCAGACTACTCAGGGTGAACCATTGTCAACTGTTGGATGACCGCGAATCAAATCTGTCTTCAACGTGTCTACAGAACATAATTTGGTTTTTTACTGGAGAACGAATGTGAAACTACATGATCGTCTTTGTGCACAGATGCAAATATATGTGCGTGCCATTTGGCAGAATAATGAGATGCATGAATGACAGTTATAATTTCCAGAAAATAAACATATAAGCACTTTACATCAATTAAACATGTTGTATTGGAACCCTTATGGTTAGAACCTAGGTTTCTCCCCAACAAAGTCGTCATCTGTTACGATTCACTTTTAAGCAGAGGCATAAAAGCTACTAGGAAGTTGTTGGTGCTCTAAGTCGGATAATTAGTTTTTAGAGTCACCACCTAGTTTTATAGGTAAATTAGAAAAATCGAATTAAAAGGTTTTATTCAAAACACTGTGAAAAGTCCTTTCAAAACCAGAGTCGAGGTAAGGGTTCTCGTGATCCCCCGAGGAAGGTGTTAGACACCCTGGTATTAAGGATCCATAGAATACGGTTGACCTTCGGATTCTATAGTATGTTTAAAGTTATAAATTACTTTAAAATGTTTACTTTCCGCAAAAATTTATTAACATGTCATTTATTTCATTACAGACTCATAAAAAAGGTTTTGAAAACCAAGGAGTTAAATTCTACCTAAAATGGTTCGTATATGGGTAATATCGTCAATCCATTTTCAGACCAAAAGTACACTCAAATTTAATTTTAGTAGAACCCTACTACTTTTAGTCTAATGAATTGTCTAATTGCCCTTACACATTTTTTCTTTAAAATCTTTTCAAAGCAAAAGAGTTTATAATTCTTTTGAATGACATGTCCAAATTTAAGAAAAGAATACAAGTTTTTCTCATCTTTTGCTATGTTGAAGGTCTACTCATATTCTTATTCCCAAGTCCTAATACCTCAAATCCAATTTCCAAAGTTTGGTTTATTTGAAAATCAACTTGGTTGGGCCTAGCCCAAAAACAGTCTCTAAAGGTTTGCAAAACTTTGTCCAATATCCACTTTCCAAAAACAGTTTTTAGAACCAAAGTTTGTCCGAAATTGCATTTTGTTCTCCTTTAAAAAAGTCCAGATTTTTTCCAAAGATGCACAGTCCGATTTTGTTATAATCAATCCAATTTTAGTCAAATTCAATCCCAATTTAACTCTTGAAATTATTTCAAAATCCAAAATGATTTCCAAATTCTTTTAAATCTTTTTGAAATCAATTTGTGACGATTCTAGCTAAACGATGTACGTATCATTTGCCTATACTATGTTATAATCATAAGGAGTTCCAAAATATACATCAAGTATTTATTATACGACTATACACAATACATATACATATATAAAAAAAATGGAAATGAGAGAGGTTAGGCTTGTGGGCCTATCTAAGTCCACCAGTTGGTTGTTTTCACCGATAGATGGGCCTTCAATGCGAAACTACAAGCATCGAACTCGACAAAATATGTGTTCAGTTGGGCCCTGGATATAGAAGATGAGGCCCAAAAGGGCCCATCCAATGTGCATGGACGGAAGGGAGAAGAGAGGGGAAAGGACACAAGTTAGAAAGTATCTAAGCTTATCTAAGTATAATGCCAATAAATTTAGATTAAATGCACAATTAATATGAGAAATAAACATGTAAAAAAAATGCCACTCATGAGCCACAAATAAGCCAAAAATAGGCCAGGCCCAATCTTTTAATTAAAATCATACGCTGACTGAGCCCAGTTGATATATAAACATAGAAAACAAACGTATTAGGCTAAGTCCATATTGCAAGTAAACAAATGCGTATGAGGGAGAGAAAAGAGGTCAGATGGGCTAAAGACCGAATAGGTTATCCCAAAATCATTTTTAGACAAGGCATGTTGAAGGCATAAATATTTGGGCTATACCCAAGGTATTTCAAGCGAAAGGGGTCTCTAAAGATATACATTGATCATATACACAGCCTATACACCCCATATACTAAGTATATTTGTATACTGGCTATATATCAAGCATACAAATGGAAAGCAAGGCAAACAGATAGGGGTATACATGGTATACAACACACAAACCTTTAAACTAATCATGCACTTCATAATGTCAATTTTAACCAAGTCAAGTATGCAATTAAACATCATGAAGAAATACACAGCCAATAAACTAGACCATCTACATCATATTAGGCTAATCTTGTAAAGCCACTGCCCACATATCACACTCACTAAACCTTAGAAATGGTGGGGGTAAAGTCAATTCAGCTTAAGCAAACAGCCAAACAGCCAAACAGTACCAATAAGATTAAACAAAGCCAGAAAATAAGCAAATAACAAAGACAAACCTAGAGCCTTACTCAGGCTATAATCACATACATATAGTTAACTGGAAGGTCTCAGTAGTTGCAGGTTCAAAAAGTAACACAGGACATGGCTTTATCATAACAGACAATGCATATTTGTTAAAAAAATCCAATCCTATTCCATTTAAACAAAGCCTATAGACAAATTGATCATTTATATATATCTTTAGGCCAGACAAGTGTATTTGCAATCTCATTCTCAATCAAATAGATGTATATCATATTTAGCACAGATCTCACAAGATAGGGATCTCAATCTTGGACTACCATGATTTTAGTCTTGGCATGTATTGGCTTAAGAAGATACCAAGCAATTATGAGACCCAGAACTCAGGTTCAGAGCCTTGTTTAAACAAAGTACTTGACTAAATGATTTATTCCTAGCATATTCAATCATGTCTATGCAACAGGGGAGATTTAGCATACAAGCACAAGCAATATCTTCATTGTTAATTTTATTAGACTTAGGCTAGGATATAAACATGCTACTCAACAGATCTCAATTCATCAGGTAGGGGTAAGGCGAGATTGCTACCTACTATGCTCTAGACAAGTGAACTAAAGTAGAAAAATAAGATGCACTGGTCAAGAAAAAACTCTAGTAGGCATACAAAGGTGTTCATATTGACAAACTTCAAACTAAGAACCTTAAATGAGCAGTCATGAACTATGTGGAATTCAAGGGTGCTTCATGTATACTAACTTGGACCAACATATAAACAGAGCACTTAATGGAGTTCAAATACATATGGATGAGGATATGGCATAGCAGTAAGCAGTATTAAGTTAGCATGCATGAGACAAGATGTACACCAATATGGACAAATAGGTAGAGCAGATTGAAACAAATACAGCTCCTAGCCTAACAGATGCATTCCTAATAGAACATGAATTGGACTTGCTTTGTATATATATAGACAGAACATTTCCCATCCACAAAACTCATTTAAAACTCATATAGCACAATTTTTTGAATAATGAACTAAAACATATGCCTAATTCCATTTTAGCTTAGACTAGGACATGGTGTATTTTTGTAACATGTTTGGTCGTTTAGGCATTTTACCATTTTACCCCTATTGACCCTTCTCCTAGCATCGTTAGAGTGTATTCAACTTGCGGGGATGGGTGGAGTGATTTCAGGACTTTCAGAGGAGTTTTGGTAAGGAAAAGGGAAATCCTTAAGTTAAAAAAATGAAGAAGTTTGACCAAAGTAAACATCGGGGGGAAATGCATCTTTTTGAAGTTTTGTCGATTTCATTAGCTCTGGAATGTGATTTATGACTTAGTCGAGTCGTTGGTTCGATTCCCGAGAGGTTTGGATGTGATTAACGTGGTTGGTTGAGAAACTAGCTTTTGATATGATTTGGAGTTGACCACGGTCAACATCGGATCAAGACTGATCTATGTGGATGTTTTGAGAGTTCGAGCAGCTTTGTATGATCATTTATGACTTTAGGAACTTTCAGAATTTGATTTCGAGTTGACCATGGTCAACATCGGGTAAAGACATATCTGTTTGGGTGTTTTGGGAGTTCGAGCAGCTTCGTATGATCATTTGTGACTTGTAGGAACCTTTGAAATTGGATTTAGACTTCGTTTGGTCAAGTTTAGGTGTTTCAGTCATTGGCATAAGTCGCTCGCCTTCTACGCTTTAATGTACCATTATATTCATTTGATGTTGGAATTGAGTTTTGATTGTTTGAATATATGCGTATCAAAATTTATGATCCGTAGCAACTTGAATCGTCGAATTCCGACATCTTATGAGGGAGTTATGCCCATTTTAGTTTCGGGAAAAATTGTTCGATTCTGGTGTGCGCCGAAGCGACTTTCGGGCGCCGAAGTGAATCTACAGAAGCGGAAATGAGTGTATATTAAAAATTAGATTGCGTCCTATTTTGCACATTACTAGAGTTCTAGAGCTCCAATTGAGGTGATTTCGCGGAGTTGTGCTCGTCTCAACAAGGGGGTAAGTATTCAAACTTTAATTTGATGTTTCTTTACGATTATTTCTACTGCTTATCGATTTTTTCCGTGTTTGGTTGGGAAAACTTGGGGGTTTTAAACCCTAACTTGAAATTTGAGTTTTTTCAATTAATTATGGTTGGATTTGAGTAAACTCTAGGTTTTTAGCTTGTTTAAACCTTGGGTAACTATTTCTAACATAAATTTTGATTTCAATCCGGATTTCGCAAACATTCGATTTATGGGTTTTGACACAAAGAGGGTTTTGACAAAGTCATAAAACTGGAGACTCAATTGGGGTTATAGTTCCATGAAACTTTGGATTATGACTATTTAGATTATGGGTAATGTGTTTCTAACTTAAATTTCTGATTTTGCCCTTGTGGGCCTGGGTCACTTTTTGGATTTTGGACTAAATATAGCAATATGGGTGTTGTTAGATTCATATAAACCCGTAGAACATTATTTTGATAATATTTGAACTCATTTTCTCAATTAAATTATCATTTTGACCCTTGGGGTCTGGAATGAGGTTTTAGATTTACTTTTGACCCCGAGTTCCTTACAAGACATATTTGGTATCATTAGAATCATGTGTAATGTAGAATATGCCCATATGTGTTGACTGAATGTGTGTGGTAACATAGGAACTTCATGCACTTTTTTGACCTGCGATCGTTCGATGTTCGCTCTGGAGGACTTGTGTATTAGGAGTTCGTGGCTCCTACACGGCTTGATGTAGGATACGTTTTAGTTTTTGAGACTCTGATAAAAGTACATAGTAGTTATAAATGTTTAGGGGTACTAGGAGTGTTTAGGGGTCTCACTCAGCCGGTTGTGATGAATGGTTGAGTGGGTACCGATGTTTAACTGTGATGATGGGTAATTTGGGGAATTAGCCTTAAGTTGATTCCGACTGCTGTTAATTGGGATTGTCACCATTATGTGGGCTTGTCGCCATATTTGATATTGTCATGTTTACTCATCACACATGCTTTGATATGATATCCTGATTGCACTTGGAATATTGTGGTTGGACTGTTTGATATGATATTCGGATTGTACTCGGGTTACTTCTTGTTGAATTCTTAAAGCATATGTTATTCATCTCCTATACTATGTTTCATCTCATACATTCTAATTTCTTACCTTGTATTGTAATTTGCATTCATACACTAATAGTTTTTATGATATTAATATGAGAATGGTATGAAAATGTTATGGGTCCAAGAGACCAAAAAGGTAAGAATATTATAAGATTATGGAAATATTGAGATGATAATGATACGGATGGCTCGGGTTGCACGCTGCAACGGATATGATACACGAGGATCGAGGTTACATGCCTGCAACAGATATTATTACAGTCAAGAGTTAAGCTCCGTAATCTGATAAGAAATTTCAGAGCAGAGGCAACATATGGACTTCACAGGTCCCCATGGGTGTACGATCATAATATAAAATTGACGTATTGTATATTGTAGGATACAAGTATGCTGGCATATGCATAGCATTCATATCATACATATCTCATTGCCTTGATTATCTGTTGTTTGGTAGTGTGGATCAGTTGATTGCCATGATTGGGGTTATGTGAATACCTGGATAATCGGATTGATTTCCATGATTGGACTTGTCTCCGTGGATACTTGGATAACCGGATATGTGAACATTTGGATAAATATTTGATTTATTGCCATGTGTGGCTTGATTTCTTATGCATAGGTTTTGTGGTTATAATTTATAAGTTTAAGTCTTTGATGTCTAATGCTACTGTGGACGGAAAGTGTCAATATGTGAGGACTAATGTCTAGATCCATGGAAAATATATGCATTGTGTGTTGTCTGATAATTGACCATGTGATTGGGTACCAAGTCTAACCTGTGATGATAAGGGTTGCTATTGGGAAAGTAGACGTTGAAGGATCTATGTGTACCAGACTGTAACAGTATAGACATAACTAAATCTAAGGCTACGAATAATGAGTTAATGTTTTCATCGTTAGCCTAAGTATGATACTTTTGGAAAGCATTATAAAAGGGTTATTGTGATTTAAGTGTTGACTTGTTTATTTGATGTGTTAAGGTTGGGTAAGTGGGGTTAAGCTTGAATATGACTCGGATAAGAGAGTACTAGTCGGTGGGTACTATGATAGTAAGGTCCTTGCATATGTGAATGGATTGATTGTACTTGACCGTGAATGAAACCTTATGTGAACAATGTGACTTGTTGAATCAGTGTATTTATATGTGTACAAAATGATTTATATGTGCTACTGAACTATCTAGTATAGGCTTATCTAGTGTCAACTTGATATTTATTTCTGTTACATATCTTCCGTCATTGTCAACCTATAATGTCTATGGGGATACGTTGTGTACTCATGCTACGCTTGCTGAATCTTTTTTGATGTAGATACAGGTCCCTTTACTAGTTCGCAAGCTCGAGTGTGAGTCCGGACATGTGGATTTCAGTGTTCTGGGGTGATGATGCTTCTTCCAGCATTCCTTGGATGCTTATTCTCTTACTATGTCTTTACATTTGGATTCAAAAGACGTAGTTAGAGATTTTGATTATGTTATTTAATTTTGGCCTATGTTGCCTTCATTCAGACTTGTATTCCGCATTAGTGCTCTTGTATCACAGACTATATATTGGGGGTGTATTGATGTTTTTTATTATATTTCTGCATTTTTTTCATGCTATTTTTTTATATGGGAAGTGGTTCACCTGTCGGTGGGAATGTGTAGGTGCCACCACGATTCCTCAAAAGGGGTCATGACAAAGTTGGTATCAGAGCTTTAGATTAAACGGTCTTAAATACAAGATCAATGTGTAGTAGAGTCTTGCGGATCGGTGCAGAGACGTCCACACTTATCTTCCAGAGGCTATGGGACATTTAGGAAACTTCAACTTCTTTATTATTTTCATGCTAAGTTGAATCAAATTGGTATCTGAAACTTCTTTTTCCTATTCTATCACTGATGGTGGTAACACGTTCTTAAATTCGTGCGTGAGTGGTTTGATATAAGATCGTGTGGAAGGGTATGAGACGTGTTATCATGATACAGACGCATGACCAAGTCTAGTCTTTATCTATGGTTTGTGGTTCAGTTGATTGGGGTTATGATTATGACTTCTCAGTTCGATGATATCCTTGGAAAGTAGGAATAATAATTCAGAGGTGCAAAAAAGAGAAATTAGATGGATCAATCTTCGATGTATAAAGGTAAAATTTGGTATGTGACATGTTGTTGGGAAAAATTACATGGTGTACGAGGGTGGATGTTGTATAGGTTATGAAAGGTTAGGTTGTCTTCAATTCGATAGGATTGTGATAACAAGGTAGAATTAGTGGTTGTGAGTTCTTTCAGGGAAAGGCTTTTTGTTCGAGATCAAGTGGTTATGTTACTTGTGATGAGTGAAGCTTAATGGATTAGACAGTTGCGTTTCTTTACCTAAGAGTGTGTTTGTGGGTTCACTTGGCATTTCGAGGTTAGTGACAGAGGAGTTGTTGAAACCAAGAGATTGTTGATTTGTGAGTTAATTCGCAATTGTTTAGTATTGAGTGAATGTAAGAAGTCATATATGCGTTGACATATTGGACTCCCCATAGGCTAATAATGGGAGCCAGTGATTGACTAATAGAGAGGACTTTAGCACTGGATGATGTGAGGTTCTATTGAGGGGTTATCGGGTGTGGCATTAGTTATTGGATAAGATGTGTGGGCATGATATGTAAAAGTTAATACTTGGGAATTCCTTTAGTTACTGGTATAATGACTTTGGAGGTGACCGAAGGACAGAGAAATTACACGGTTAGTTGGATATGTTATGGTTCGGCAAAATAAAGTAAGGGTTGGTTTTTCACAAGCAACCATCATATAAGACTCTAGAATAAGGTATTGGTTAATGGGGATAATTACAGTAACATATTGGTAACGTTTTGATCAAATTCTATTTGTGGAAAGCTTCAGGTATCGATGATCATGTTAGTAACACGTGAGCCAGTATAGAAGAAGGATTATTTTGGTTAAGGATTGTTGGCAAGGGTATTTCGACAAACTCTATGAGAATGTTAGCGGAATCGTATGTTCGGTAATTAAGGATCGACTTTTGAATTATGGACCAGTTCAGTGACGGTTTGGGTTATTGCATGGGTACTAGATGATTGTTTGTCAGAGTAACTAGAGTGGGTTACCTTTTCTAGAGCATAAATTTAATAAAGGATTATTTATGAGATGTGACGAATAGGGAGGAGCTTCCAGTTTAAAGGTTTGTGTGAGATGAGGGAAACTCTCTATTGTGGAGTATGCGGTGTCCTATTTCCAGGATCGGTTCAGTTATGTTGCGAGGCCGATGGTATTTCAGTACGCTCTGGAGCGAAATTGAGTAATGATCGGATGTTAGTGGTGAGTATGAATGAAATGAGAGGTGGTAATGTAAGGATTTCAAAAAAATGTGTGGTTTATCTAATTTGGAATAAATAAGGTTCCTCTTCGAGATAGTAATGGATTGGATTTGAAACAATGGAACTTCTTGGGTTAGAGATGGATTATGTTGACATTATTTGGCATCTCTAAAACTGAGTGAAATGGTTTGGTATGCTCAGAGGAATAGGTCTATGGTAGTCGACTAAGCGTTATTACAAATGTTCCATAGGGTTTGCGATTGGTGACCGGTGATAGACTGTGTTGGAGTATAGTTGATTAATAACAGGAACGAGTATTTCATGTATTAAAGAACTTGAAAGTAATTGAGCATGTAAGGTAAATAGAAGGTAAGGTTAATACGTTAGGAAATGGTAAGGCTGATAAATATCGAGATGTGCAAGATAGAGGTTCGACAAGTGTCCAAAGTTGTGGATGAGTTAATAGAGAGTACAAAGAAGATTTGATATGTTTAGAGTTCATGAGGTTCTGTCAGACTTGTGTATCGGGTAAAAGTTGAGAAACATGAAGGTTACAATCAAAGGTACATATCTTAGGTACTAAGTTAATGACTTGGATAGAATCCAACTTTTGAAGTTGTGGGTGACGAAATGCGAGTGATTGTTCATGAGAAAAAAATGAAAGAGGTCATAGCATGATTATGAAAAGCTTACTGGCTAATTTGGAATCAGTTCGGGCGGCTACTGATGAGTTAGATATTGAGCATTTTACTTTGGGTCAAAGTTGTTCATTTGAGGCTGGGTGCCTCGTGTGTATGTTGCGTGAAGGATTTATGGTATTCTAGTAAACCACTGATATGGGTTTGATGTATTTTAATTCAGAAATGAGGTATGATAGTGTTACCGATTCTCATCGATTTTGCAAGTAGGATTAATGATATTCTTTTGATGATAGTGATTCAGACCATCCTAATGGTTTACATGGGTACTTGGTATATATTGAGGAGGTACATATGGTTATGGAAAGTATTTAGTGTGATCAATTGATTTTCTACGAATCGGGCACGACAAGGTAATCTATAGATATGCTTATAGTTTGGTGATTGGGAGATTTGACGAAATTAGGCTTGTGACATGAGTTTGTGTTTCTAAGGAATCTTGGTGCGAAGGACAACTTTGATAGTTGAGAAGGAAGACTAGTAGAATAAGACTACGTTATCAGTATAGGTTGCATTATAGTTGTGGCTACAACTAAAGGATGATGGTGGTTGTCGTGATAATTGTGAATTCAATCGGATGCGTAAAGAGGTATAGTTGTGATCAAATCAGGGATTTCAAGTAGAGTCAGTTATTACATTCGAGGATCAATTGTGGAAGAAATTTCAGGTATAAAGGAATGGAGATTTGAGTCGTTGAGCTAAGTTAACGACAGTTTGACTAATACAGTGAACAAGTGGTATTGTCAGTATATTTCTTGCTATGATGGATATTCCTTAATAACTAATCGACTTTCGTACTTCCCTTTTTTTGTTCGAGGATGAACGTTTGTTTAATTGGTATCTGATGTAATGACCCATTTGGTCGTTTGGGCATTTTACCCTTTACCCCTTTACCCCTGTTGACCCTTCCCCTAGCATCATCAGAGTATATTCAACTTGCGAGGATGGGTAGAGCGATTCCCGAGACTTTCATAGGAGTTTTGGATAAGGAAAAGGATATTTTGGAAATCCTTAAGTTAAGAAATGAAGAAGTTTGACCAAAGTTAACAACGGGGCAAATGCATCTTTTTCGAAGTTTTGTCAATTTCATTAGCTCAGGAACGTGATTTATGACTTAATCGAGTCGTTGTCTCGGTTCCCGAGAGGTTTTGACGTGATTAAGGTGGTTGATTGAGAAACTAGTTTTTGATATGATTTGAAGTTGACCACGGTTAACATCGGATCAAGACTGGTCTGTGTGGGTGTTTTGAGAGTTCGAGCAGCTTCGTATGATCATTTGTGACTTGTAGGGACTTTCATAATTGGATTTGGACTTCATTTGGTCAAGTTTAGTTGTTTAAGTCGTTGCCATAAGTCGCTCGCCTTCGACGCTTCAATGTACCATTATATTCATTTGATGTTGGAATTGAGTTTTGATTGTTGGAATAGATCTGTATCAAAAAAAATTATACATAGTAACTTGAATCATCGAATTCCGACATCGTATGAGAAAGTTATACCCATTTTAGTTTCAAAAACAATTTATGCCTTTTGGTGTGTGCCAGAGCGGAGTTCCGGGTGCCAAAGCGAATCCGCCGAAGTGGAAACGACTGTATTAAAAATCAGACTGCATCCATTTAGTATTTTGCACATAACTTGAGTTCTAGAGCTCCGATTGAGGTGTTTTCTGTGGAGTTGTGCTCGTCTCAACAAAAGGGTAAGTATTAAAATTTTATTTTGACGTTTGTTTAAGATTATTTTCATTGGTTATCAATATTATCTATATTTGGTTGGGGAAATTGGGGGTTTTAAACCCTAAGTTGAAATTTGAGCTTTCTTCAATTAATTATGGTTGGATTTAAGTAAATTCTAGGTTTTTTGGCTTGTATAAACTTTGGGTAAACTATTTCTAACATAAATTTCAATTCGAATTTTGCAAACATTCGATTTATGAGTTTTGATAGAAAGAGGGTTTTGACAAAATCATAAAATTGAGGCTCAATTGGGGTTAGAATTCCATGAAACTGTGGATTATGACTATTTAGATTACGAGTAACATGTTTCTAACTTTAATTTCCAATTTTGCCCTTGTAGGCCCGAGGTCACTTTTTGGATTTCAGACTAAAACATAGCAATATGGGTGTTGTTAGATTTGTATGAACTCGTAGAACACTATTTTGATAATATTTAACTCATTTCTTAATAAAATTACAATTTTGACCCTTGGGGTCCGGGATGAGGTTTTAGATATACTTTTGACCCCGAGTTCCTTACAAACAATATTTGGTATCATTAGAATCATGTGTAATGTAGAATTAGACCTTATATGTTGACTGAATGTGTGTGGTAACATAGAAACTTCATACGCTTGTTTGAATTACGACTGACTGATGTTCGCTTGGGAGGACTTGTGAATTAGGAGTTTGTGGCTCATGCTCAGCTTGAGGTAGGCTACGGTTTAGATTTTGAGACTCCGATAGAAGTACGTAATAGTTATAAATATTGACGAATGCTGGTCATGTTTAAGGGTCCCACTCAGACGGTTGTGATAAAGGGTTGAGTGGGTACCGGTGTTGAACTGTGATGATGGGTGATTTAGAGAATTAGCCTTTAAGTTGATTATGACTGCCGTTAATTGGGCTTGTCGCAATATTTGATATTGTCGATTTTACTCATCACACATGCTTTGATATGATATCCTGATTACACCTGGAATATTATGGTTTGACTGTTTGATATGATATTCAGATTGTTCTCGGGTTACTTCTTGTTGAATTCTGAAAGTATGTGTTATTCATTTCCTATACTTGGTTGCATCTCATACATTCTGATTTCTTGCTTTGTATTGTCATTTGCATTTATACACTCATAGTTCTGATGATATTGATATGAGAGCGGTATGAAAATGTTGTAGGTCCAAGGGACCGAAAAAGGTAAGAACAATATGAGATTATGGAAACATTGAGATAATGATGATACACGGATGGCTCGGGTTACACGTTGTAATGGATATGATATGCGGGGATCGGGGTTGCACGCCTGCAACAGATATTATTATAGCTAAGAGCTGGTCTCCGTGATCCGATGAGAAATTCCATAGCAGATAGAGTATATGGGCTTCGCGAGTCCCCCATGGGTGTACGATCATAATATAAACTTGACATATTATATACTAGAGGATATAGGTATGTTGGCATATGTATTGCATTCATATCATACATATCTCATTGCTTTGATTATCTGTTATTTGGTAATGTGGATTGGTTGATTGCCATGATAGGTCTTATGTGAATACCTACATAATTGGATTGATTCTACTAAATCGGATTGATTTCCATGATTGGACTTGTCTTTGTGGATACCTGGATAATTAGATCTGTAAATATTTGGATAAATATTAGATTTGTTGCCATGTGTGGCTTGATTTCTTATGCATGGGTTTTGTGGTTATAATTTGTAAGTCTAAGTCTTTGATGTCTACTGCTACTATGGTCGAGAAGTGTCATTATGTTAGGATTATTGTCTAGATCCGGGGAAAATATGTGCATTGTGTGTTGTCCGATAATTGGTCGTGTGATTGTGTACCGAGTCTAACCTGTGATAAGTGTTGATATTGTGAAAGTAGATGTTGAATGATCTATGTATGTCAGACTGTATCAGTATAGAGACTTAACTAAATATAAGGCTAAGAATATATGGAGTTAATGTTTTCATGATTAGCCTAAGTATGATACTCTTGGAAAGTGTTCTGAAAGGGTTGTTGTGATCTAAGTGTTGACTTATTTATTTGATGTGTTAAGGTTGGGTAAGTGGGGTTAAGCTTGAATATGACTCGAACAAGAGAGTACTAGTCAGTGGGTACTATGATAGTAAGGTCCCTGCATATGTGAATGGATTGATTGTACTTGACTGTGAATGGAACCTTATGTGAATATTGTGACTTGTTGAATCAGTGTATTGATATGTGTACAACCTTATTTATATGGGCTACTGAACTATCTAGTAGAGGCTTATTTGGTGTCAACTTGATATTTAACTATGTTACGTATCTTCCATCGTTGTCTGCCTATGATGTCTACAGGGGTACATTTTGTACCCATGCTACGCTTGTTGCATCTTTTTCTGATGTAGATACAGGTCCCTCTACTAGTTCGCGAGCTCGAGTGCGAGTCTGGGCAAGTGGATTTTGGCATTCCAGGGTGAGAATGCTTCTTCCGACATGCCTTAGATGTGTATTCTCTTACTTTGTCTTTACATTTGGATTAGAAAGACGTAGTTAGACATTTTGATTATGTTATTCAGTTTTAGCCTATGTTGCCTTCATTCAGACTTGTATTCTGCATTAGTGCTCTTGTATCACAGACCAGATTTTGGGGTATATTGATGTTTTTTATTATATTTCCGTATTTCTTTCATATTATTTTATTTATATGGGAAGTGGTTCGTCTAGCGGTGGGAATATGTAGGTGCCACCACGATTCCGCAAAAGGGGTCGTGATAATTTCAGGCCTAATTAGATTTATTACTCCTCATACAATAGTCATTTTAGCTCAGTCTTGTTCTAGTCATTCATACAACACCTATATATGTCTAAGTGTGCAAAAGGTTAATCAGTGAGCAAGAATCATCTTAAGCTAAGGGAGATATGACATTCCTTATTCAAGTTGCATAGTTCCAAGTTAACAAGTATTCACACAGGAAGCACAAAAAACAAGAGTTATTTTAGTCAATATCATATCAGAATAGCTTCAAACTAAATGTAATCATGTGGAAGGTACTCTATGTATTAAAGCAATTTTATGCAGTTCATTACATGTCATAAGTTACTTGTGTCCATTTGAATACAAGATTAGCTTCAAGATAATCATCTTTTACAAAAACTGATCCTAGACAGATCATTTTTTTGCTTAAAGAATTCATATAGGATGGTCTTAAAGTTATTTTAGTCTCAAATAAACCATATATTGATCCATGGATTCATCTAAGCGCATACTATCATCTATTCAATCATGTTCATAATGCACATCAGTCCCAAACAACATTTAACTACTAACAGTTATCTAAGAGGCAGTCACAATCATATCATGAACTAAATCAGACCTAATTAAGTTAAAGTACATCATACATAGTGTACAATATCAACTAAGCATACTAATTAACCACATAATACATAGTAACGGATCATTGGACATAATTTAAACAAGAAACTAGAAGGGAAATATAATTATCTTGTGTGGAGGCAGCCTAAGATCGAAAGAGAGCTTGATCTTTACTCTTCGAACCTCGAACACTCGCAAACACACACGAAAAAAGGGTTTTAGATTGTGATTGACCAATTAAAGCTAATTATGGTCCCACCAAAGGACTTGGATCCTAATTAAGCTAAACTTGGCCAATTTTAACTTGAAAACAACTCTTAAAAGTATAAAAGCTAAAAATTCAAGTTGTGGACCATTAAAATGAAGAACAAATGGGTCAATTTATAGGATTTCTCAAACCCTAGCAGACCCGGTCAATTTCGATATGGGAGAACAAGTTTGGGAGGAAATTTCCCTCTCAAAGAGATCTGAATCAATAAGAATCGTGAGTTTGAAATCACAATGAGAAAAAATTAATTAAGGATCGCAGTCAAAAAGCAACGAAGGGAGAAGGGTTACTTCACCTTGGGAGTTGGGGTATGGTGGCATGGTGGTGTGCGGGCAATTAATGTTCTTTCTCGTTTAGGCCGGACCTATGCTGAGCAACACATTGTACACCCATAGGTTTCCATTTTTGGCAAGAGGACGAATGAGATGAAGGCGGGTAGGGTTCTTCTTAGAACAAAAACGCATGAAGAATGAAAGGCATATGAGGTCTTTCATCATTTCATACATGGGTCTTTTGGCTTGGGCTCGGCCGATTTAACCAAAAATATAAGAGGCCCAAATGACTTTTACAAAGCTTTAAGTAATAATGGCCACATTTTGCAAATGTGGCCATTTTTAAAATTAAAAGATGACCAAATAATTTCAAATATAACCTAATTATATCAAAAGCTTTATTTTAAGCCTAAATTGACACTAATTGAAAATTAAGAAATTTAAACCATGCAAAAATCCTTCTAATTTTAAAGCATGCTTTGAAATTGAGATGTAGTTCCATTATCCTATTCAACTAGTCAATTTCTTAAATTTGATGGAGTAAAATGTTGATTTCTTTAAATTGAGAGTTTTAAAACAATTAATTGCACAATTATCTTTTAATTTTAACAATTACAATTAATGATCAATATAATGTGAAAACAAGATATGGTATACAATAAGTATACATGATGATATATTGTCGAATAAAGTAACAAAATATTTTCGGAATAATTTTGTAAAGTCATTGTTTCTTGTAAAAAATATGTTCCACTCTATTTGTGACTCGAAAACCTTGAATAAGTAAATAAAATTATTGGAGGGTAAAAATTAGGTGTCAACACCCGCTATGATAACTATGAGTTTTTGGTCATGTCTTTCGGGCTTACCAATGCCCCCGTAGCCTTTATGGATTTGATGAACGTGATTTTCAAACCCTATTTGGATTCCTTCATCATTGTCTTCATTGATGATATCTTGGTTTATTCTCATTGTGAGGAGGATCGTGCTTGGGTTGCTGAAGGAGAAGCAGTTGTATGCCACTTTTTCCAAGTGTGAGTTTTGGCTCAGTTCGGTGGCATTTTTTGGGCATGTAGTGTCTAAGGATGTTATTATGATGGATCTTAAGAAGATTAAGGCAGTTTGAGATTGGACCAGGCCTACTACAGTGACAATGATTAAGAGTTTCGTAGGGCTTGTGAGTTATTATTGGTGATTCATGAAAAGGTTCTCTTCTATTGTTTCTCATTTGACCCGACTGACCCACAAAATTATGTCCTTTTAGTGGTCAGATGAGTGTGAAGAGATATTTCAAAAGCTCAAGTCGTTGTTGACCTCAACCCCATTTTTGGCTTTACCGGTAGAGGGGAAGGACTTTGCAATTTATTATGATGCTTCGCGACTTGGTCTAGGTTGTGTGTTGATGTAAGAGGGAAATGTGATAGCTTATGCTTCGAGGCAGTTGAATGTGCATGAAAAGAACTACCTCACTCATGATTTGGAGTTGGGGGCGGTAGTCTTTGCCTTGAATATTTGGCGGCACTATTTGTATGGGGGCATTGTGAGGTGTTCACGGACCATCATAGTATTCAACATGTGCCCAATTAGCAGGATCTGAATTCGAGGCAGCGTAGGTGTATAAAATTACTCAATGACTATGACATCACCATTCTTTATCATCCGCGTAAGGCTAATGTGATAGTAGATACCTTGAGTCGAAAGGCAGTGAGTATGGGTAGTTTGGCTCATTTGATTATGGGAGAGCATCTCTTAGATATGCAGGTTCAGTCTTTGGCAAACAACATGGTGAGACTTGATATTTCAGAACTGGACAAGGTTTTGCCTTGTGTTGATGTGAGGTCATTGCTTTTATAACAAATTAAGACCCAATAGTTCTAGGATTCAAAGTTGTGTAACATTCGGGACAAGGTGTTGAGGGAGACGTCTAGAGAGGTAATTATTGATGATGATGGTGTCTTAAGGATAAAAGGTGAGAATATGTGTTCCTCGTGTAAGTGGTTTGACTAAGTTGATTATAGAGGAGGTTCACAACTCCAGGTACTCTATTCATCCTGGTGCTATGAAGATGTACCGTGAGTTGAGACAACATTATTGGTGGGATCGAGTGAAGAGAGATATAGTGGAATTCGTGTATGGCTCAGAGGATACCTATACTTGAGTAGAACATGGGAACGGATTACTATGGACTTTGTAGTAGGATTGCCTAAGACTCTAGGCAAGTTTGATGCTATTTGGGTTATCGTGGACAAATTGACTAAGTTCGCGCACTTCATTCTGGTTCAGACTACCTACAATTCGGAGAAGCTGTCAAAAATCTACATTCGAGAGATTGTGCGGTTGCATGGAGTGCCATCTCTATTATTTTGGACTGAGGCACTCAGTTCACTTCTCAATTTTGGAGGATCTTGCAGAAGGAGATGGGGACTCAGTTGGATCTCAGTACGCATTTCACCCGCATATGGATGGTCAGTAAGTAGACTATTCAGGTTCTGGATGATATATTGCGGGCTTGTGTGATCGACTTTGGTGGTCACCGGGACCAATTCTTGCCTTTAGAAGAGTTTCCCTACAACAACAGTTATCATTCAAGTATTGAGATAGCCTCATTTGAGGGTTTATATGGTAGGAGATGTCGTTCTCCGATTGGTTGATTCGATGCTTGTGAGGTGAGGCCATGAGGTACAGACTTGTTGAGAGATCATTGGATAAGGTGAAATTGATTCAGGAAAAGCTCCTAGCGGCTCAAAGTAGACATAAGGAGTATGCAGACCAAAAGGTTCGTGATATGGAGTTATTGGTAGGTGATCGGGTATAGTTGAAGGTCTCACCCACGAAGGGTGTGATGAGATTTGAGAAGAAGGATAAGTTGAGTGCGAGGTATATTGGGCCATACGAGATTCCTTAGGGAGTTGGTGAGGTGGCTTATGAGTTGGCTTTGCCACAGGGTTTATCAGGGTTCATCCGGTATTTCACGTGTCCATGTTGAAAAAATATCATTCTGATGGGTCCTACATCATCCAATGGGACTCGATTTGTTTGGTCAGAATTTGGATTTGAGGAGCCTGTGGCCATTTTGGACAGGCGGGTTAGAAAGTTGAGGTCTAAAGATATTACTTCAGTGAAGGTGTAATAGAAGCACCGTCTGGTTAAGGAGGCCACTTGGGAGACTAAGGCAGATATGCGGAGTAGATACCCTCAGTTATTTGGCGGTTCGGGTACTATCTCCCACCTTTTTTTCTTTTCGCTCGAGGACGAGCGATTGTTTAATTGGTATCTAACGTAACGACATGTTTGGTCGGTTGTCCCTTTTCGAGTTATAGTACCTAAATTGTACTTTCTGTGACCTTTATTTTGATGTTTATAACTTGCAGAGATGGGTGGCATTGTAATTTAATTAATGGATAATTTTTAGAATATTATTATTTAATATTTGTGAATAGTTTATTCATAGAAATATTATTTTCACACATATAAGGTATAAGTTAGTAAACAGCGTATGCGACGGAGTGGTTAAATTTTAAAATACACAAGGTGATTAAGTCAATAAGTGAATTGGGAAACTATTATGATGAGTTAATGAGCCAAGTCGACAATTCATTGATGTGTGTATATTGTATATTTACTCTCGGATTATGCTCCACAAATGAAGATCTCGGTTGTGATATATTAGGGTAAATAAACATGTAAGAATATCTTATCAAGTTCTTCATCACATAATTCCTCCCGCTAGACCCCTTCCCGCGGAGGATCCTGAGGTGTGGATTACACTTGATGCTACCGTTCTTCGGTGGATATACGCCACTATTTCAGTGGACCTTCTACAGACGATTATGGAGCCCGATACCACGGCTATGGCTGCATGGAATAGATTGCGTGACATATTCCAAGACAACCAACATTCCCGTATCGTCACACTCGAGCAGGAATTCTCTCTCGTTCGAATGGACGTATTTCCAAACGTTTCTGCATATTGCAAGAAACTAAAGGAATTGGCGGATCAACTCCGTAATGTTGGCGCACCGGTGACAAATAATCGTCTAGTTCTACAGTTGGTTGCCGGTCTTTCGGAGGCCTATAATGGTGTTGGCACTCTCCTTCGCCAAAGCAACCCTCTTCCCGACTTCCATCAAGCCCGCTCCATGCTTACGTTGGAAGAAGCCGGTTTGGCTAAAAGGCGGCTACGGAGCAAGTCCGGTTGTCATGATGGCATCCTCTCCTAATCCTCGGGTTTTGTTAATAATTCGGGCCAAAACCATAATCATGGTGGCGGCAAGAATAATCGCAAAAATAATAACAAAAACCGCGGGGGCAAACGCGGTGGTAATGGTGGAGGTTCCTGTAGTCGGCAAAACGTCGGTGGGTCCCATCCAATGAACAAGTGGCCCACCACCCCCATGGGCCCAAAGCGGTGGGGCCCATGGCGATGGAGCGATGGCGGTGGACCGTGGGCCGGCGGCCGGCATACCAAAGCGGCGGGAAATTCCGGCCGGTGGGGGCCGGCCAATGAGTCCGAGCCAATGCCCAGCGGTGGCGGCCCACGCGGCGTGGCCCATCGGCGGGCCGTGGTAGTAGTTACGGGCCGGGACCGGCACGGCCGGGAGTTCTTGGGCCCCGACCTTCGCAATCCCATCATGCGGCGAGCCCTACTCGAGGCCGATATCGAGGCCGTGATGCACACGTTGGGATTGACTCAACCGGATCAAAATTGGTACATGGACACCGGGCCACTACTCACATGACTTCCGACTCGGGTACTCTCTCATCTTATTCCAATTTGAGCACCCCTCGGGGGATAATTATTGGTAATGGCGATTCTATTCCAATTCTAGGGTATGGTCGAAAACGTTGTCTCCCCCCAATCCACCACTCCTCTTGAAAAATACTTTACATGCTCCTAAATTGATTAAAAATTTAGTGTACGTCGAAAGTTCACAAATGACAATTCTCGTTTTCGTTGAATTTGATCCTTTCGGTTTCTCGTGAAGGATTTCAAGACGGGGAGTCGTCTCATGAGGTGTGATAGTAGGGGGATCTATATCCTATCATGCCCGAGTTTTCGTCCACCGAGTCCAGCCTTGCCATCGCTTTTGCGTACCCATCTCTCCTTCCATGTGGCATGCTCGTACGGGTCATCCAGGATCTTCTATTTTATCGGTTTTAGATAAAAATAGCTTTATTTCTTGTAAGGGTACGAGTCGTACTCCAATTTGTCAGTCTTGCTCATTAGGAAAAATTGTTAAGTTGCCATTTGTAGACTCCAATTCTCATACTTCTATGCCATTTGACATTATTCATAGCGACTTATGGACATCTCCTGTTCTTAGTTCAATGGGTCATCGACATTATGTTCTCTTTTTAGATGATTATTCTAGATTTTTGTGGACGTTTCCAATTGCGAATAAATCACAAGTGTTTTCCGTCTTCATAAAATTTAGAGCGTTCATTCGTACTCAATTCGAAAGAGAAATAAAAAATATTCAATGTGATAATGGGAAAGAGTATGACAATAGGGAGTTTCGAGAATTTTGTGCTACTCATGGGATAAATTTTCGGTTTTCATGTCCTCATACATCTTCACAAAATGTGAAAGCCGAACGCAAAATTCGTTCCATAAATAACATTGTCCGAACTCTCCTAATCCATGCCTCCATACCTCCGTCTTTTTGGCATCATGCTCTACAAATGGCCACTTACCTTCTTAACATGATTCCGTCTAAAGGTCTGACATATTCTTCCCCCCTCAAAATCCTATATAATAAGAACCCTTCTTATTCTCACCTTCGGATTTTTGGGTGCTTGTGCTATCCGTTATTTCCATCCACCACAATTAACAAACTTCAGGCTCGGTCTACCCCGTGTGTGTTTTTGGGTTATCCGTCGAATTATCGTGGTTATAAGTGTTTTGATTTATCCTCCAAGAAAATCATAATCAATCGCCATGTCATTTTTGATGAAACTCAATTCCCATTTACGAAAGTTCATACTCCCGAACCTAAGTCGTATACTTTTTTGGATGACCAAATATCCCCGTATATTATTCGGAATTTTTCGGACATCTCCCGTACCCAAAATCCTCCGGCGGGCCCATGCCCGCCTGGCCCAACAAGACCGCCACACCCAGCTCTTTCCACCACCGGAACAGTTCCAAAGAATCGGGCGGTCCCGGCCCGGAACTCGGTCCAAGCCGAGTCCGGCCATTTCCGATTTGGGCCAAGCGGGCCCACCGCTTCTTGGCCGGTCCGTCCGAGCCGGAAAATTCCCAAAATTCCATTAATTCTTCCTCGAGTCATAGACCGGTCACTCGTAGTCGGCGGGGTATTTTTACGCCTAAAAGACATTTTAATTTACATTACGATGTCTCTAAATCCCCCTTGCCCCGCAATCCGTGTCCGCATTAAATGACCCTAATTGGAAAATTGCTATGACTGATGAATATAATGCTCTTATTGATAATAAGACGTGGGAGTTGGTGCCCCGTCCATATGATATTAATATTATCAGGTCTATGTGGATTTTTGCTCACAAGGAGAATTCAGATGGGTCCTTTGCTCGGCATAAGGCGCGACTTGTTGGTGATGGTAAGACTTAGCAGGCTGGAATTGATTGTGGTGAGACGTTTAGTCCGGTGGTCAAACCGGCTACCATTCGCACTGTGCTTAGCTTGGCTCTTTCAAAGACTTGGCCAATCCATCAGTTGGATGTCAAGAATGTTTTTCTACATGGTGATCTCAAGGAAACAGTCTATATGCATCAGCCGTTGGGTTTCAGGGATCCCAACCGCCCTCATCATGTCTGTTTGTTGAAGAAGTCATTATATGGGCTTAAGCAGTCTCCACGTGCCTGGTATACACGATTTGCTGATTTTGTTTCGACTATTGGGTTCACACACAGCAGGTCAGACAATTCTTTGTTCATCTACCGCCGTGGTTCGTCATTGGCCTATATTCGTTATATGTGGATGATATCATCTTGACCGCCTCCTCCGATGCTTTGCGTCGTCTATCATGGCCATGCTCGGTTCGAATTTGCTATGAAGGACTTAGGGCCGTTGAGTTATTTTTTGGGGATTGCCGTCAAATGTCATTCGGGTGGTTTGTTTCTGTCTCAACGAAGTATGCGGGCCGAGATCATCGAGAGGGCGGGATGTCATCCTGTAAGTCCACTTCCACGCCGGTTGAGGCAAACCCAAAGCTAAGCGCGCCGGCGGGTGCACCATACGAGGACCCGACCCGCTATCGCGATCTTGCGGGGGCCCTCCGTATCTTACCTTTACCAGACCGGATATTACATATGCGGTTCGGCGAGTGTGTTTATTTATGCATGATCCCGAGTTGAGCACATGAATGCAATCAAACGCATCATTCGGTATATTCGGGGGACACTAGACTATGGGTTGCACTTGTATCCTTCCTCTACATCCACACTTGTCTCTTACACGGATGCGATTGGGGTGGTTGTCCAGGACACCGAGACGGTCGACTTCGGCTATTGTATGTTCCTCGGCAACAACTTGGTCTCATGGTCGGCAAAGCGTCGGGCAACTCTATCAAGCTCAAGTGCGGAGGCGAGAATATCGAGGGGTAGCGAATGTGGTCTCGAGAATCATGTTGGCTACGTAATTTACTTTTGGAGCTTCATTGTCCCATTCGAAGGCAACCTTGGTATATTGCGATAACATTAATGCGTATCCTATATTTCATGGCCCGTATATAAGGATGAACTTAAGTGACATTAAAAATTTCTAACAAGGGTAGCTTGGCGGGAGATTACAGACGTCGATAGAGAATCCATTCGAGTGCTTCAGGTAAGCGTAAGCTCCATATTTGGAGTATTGAATATTAAATGCTACAGTACTTGGATAATTGGGTATATCATTTGGCATGAATTATATTAGTGTTGCTTGGTGAGATTTAATTTATGTTCTACTTACTTTTGCCTTGTTGGTTTTTGGTTTTTATGGAGCTAGGAGACAAGAATTAGTGGGTCATTCATGGTGTAATGATGAGCCAATAATTGGGCAAAATGATAGAATTGGTATCTTGTTAATTGGTCTTACGTATGTGTTGGGTTGGGGCTTATTGTTGCTGCTGTTTGTTAAAGGCATTTAGTTGCTATGTTTTGCCAAGGTTCAAAGTGTTGTCATGTTACTAAAGAGCTGGTGCATTATGAGATCAGTGAGTCAATTGTCGTGTGTTTCTGTGCTAAAACTTTGCTGCACTTTGAGACAGTCAACTGCTTTTTTTTTTTGGCCAAACGTTGCTGCTATAAATGTTGCATTTCGGACAGAATTTGAGGCTAACAGACTGCTGCATTTTGGCAAAACAAATGTTGCATTTTCATGATATTATACTAATTCGAACACGTTATATTTCACGAAGGTCGATGAGAATAATTTTGAGGCCATGTCCCATTAATTGATAGCAAGATTGGAGCTTAATTGTAAATTTGGAGCGGAGTTTTAGGTTGACTTTCTTGAACCTGAATTCTTTTATGGTTATATGGGTATTAATAGGTTCGTATTTTAACATAGAGTCTGTATTTAATAGACTTTGATCATTCGGAGGCATTTCGGAGGCATTTCGGAGAGGAAAGGCACCGGCTTGAGGGTTTGTGGCTTCTACTTGGCCTTGAGGTAGGTTATGACTTACTATAGTTAGACTTTGACTAGAGAATCGTATGTAGTTGTAGAAATTGACGGGGATAGCATGATAGGCCTTCGGGCATGAAGGTGGTGATAAATTTCATTGGTTTAGTATGGATGTTGTTTATGTGGACTTGTCGCCATACGTGTTATCTTCTGTGGTTATTGCCTATCTGTTTTTCTATCACATAATAGCTCACTCATCTCATGAAAAGAAAGGGTAATATTGATAATTGAACTGTGAACGGTTATATGACTTGGACTTGTTGGTTAATATTGGTGATCCTGTCGAGATTGATATCCTGCATGACATGCTTTACATATTACTCTTATATTGTCATGATGGTTAGGTGAGTGATTGAGAGCCTCCGAGGTTTTACCTGAGATCGAGAGTGATAGAGAGATTTCGAGGTCTTTGCTAGAGGATGAGAGTGATTGATAGCCTCCGAAGTTTTTGTCTAATATACATAAGAAATGATATATTCCATCTGTCCCAATTTATGTGACATCATTTCCTTTTTGATTCGCCCAAAAAGAATGACATACTTAATATGAATTTAATAATATTAGATATATTAAACAAGCACAGTATAATATTTATATATGGGGTATATATTGTATACTATATTAAGTATATACAAATTTAAATACAATTGAGTTAATTTTCCTATTTAATTAAAGAGAGAAAAAAATTGAATAATAACTATGTGATGGCAGATAGGAAATAAATTTTTAATGAAATGGAGTGTCAATTATTAATTAAGATCCTATTTTAGTGGTAATTCATACGTAATTAGCATTTTAGTGAAGTCAAGTTTTCCATTTTAATGCATTTCATAGAGATATTTAAGGGATATGAAAAGTTGTACATAATGTAATTAAAAAGTTAAAAATTTACATAAATTTAATTTATGTAAAAAAAAATAAATAGTTATAACTCTTTTAAATATCTGTTTTAGTAGTTGTATGTATGTGTAATTTTCCCTTGAACATAACTCAGCCAAATAAATGGGCCTAGCTTATTCCTTAAATGGGCTGGGTCATTTGTACTTTTGTTGCCTTATTTTGTGTTGATCTTTCTTTTGCCTATCAAATGAAATTTATATGTGCGGGGCATAATATTTTTTAAGGAAACCGACATAAATTATGTCAAATTCCTCAAAAAATTTATGTCCCGCGAGATGTAAGTTTCATTTGAGTGATAAAAAATTAAGAATCAACCCATTTGAAGAGAAACTGTGCAATTTCTTCAAAAGGGCTTCGCGTTAAGGTTAAAGGGCCTAATCTCCTAGAAGTCAAAAGCATAACCAAGCCAATATGACTTCTTTTATCGGGCACGTCATTGTATAAGACATTGATAGTTCTTAAGCTAGCATCAACATTTATGTTGCGGGTTAAGCCGATCCGCAACTTTCAAAATCTTTATACTCTGTATACGATTATGATACCAAGTATAAAAAGAAACTAAATAAATATTTCAAAAGTTAATTTCAACTTTAAACTCACAACATTTAAAACCTAAGCCACGTAAGATTTTATCAATGAAATTTTCACTGAAGTAATCATTACAGATTGTTAATATAATTCTATAAGTAATAAGTTGAGAGATTTTAGATAAAAATAATAGAATTAGAATTATAGAATTTGATTTAAGAAGTTAATAACTTGATATAACTCACTTTAATATGCTTGCTGCAATGTTTAAAACCTAAGAAGAAACAAACAAAAAGAATTTTTAATTCACTTTGTTCAACATTTTTCAACTATTGACTCTTATTTTCTTGCAGTGTATTACTCTAACTTATCAGAAATTTAAAGAAAGAAAATAAAAAAGTTAAAGAGAATAAAATAAAAAAGTTAGAGAATAAAATAATATGAGTGTAAGAAGGCAAAACAACGATTTCTTAATTTCTTCTATTTGTAAAAGGTTTAAAAATAAATAATATAAAGTTACAAAAAAATGTTGCACTTGTTATCATATGAGTATGGCCCGTACTCTGAAAATTAACACTATTATTTTTGTTTTACTTGGTTTTAATATGAAATCAAAGAAAATAAAAAGTTGGTCATGTAACACGCATAATTCATAAGAAAAAGAGGTCTTGTATTGCACCAATCAATTGCATATCGACTGTATATCAAGTTTACAAAAGCTATCCAAAAATAAATAAATTTATCTTTGGATATACATGCATCCTGGTTACTTTATAGTTGCAAAGTTTACTTCCATAAGATTGTAGAGTCCAACTCCTAACTTCATGTTGTACTTTTTGCCCTTATCCATCTGCATAAATGGCAATTCAAATCTTAAAACAAAGAAGATATTTAGACAACAGAAGCAAGGATGAGCAAAGTAAAAGAGGCAAACTAAGTAGGTTATAATACATGTACTCAGCTCCTCTGCTAGTTCGTCCATATACTAAAAGGATTATAGCCAAAAAATAACTATTCCTCAAGCTCCAATCATGGTTAATCTGGCGTCCGCACGTTATATCATTACCAGAAAATAGGATGGAGATATAATCCACATAATTATGATGTTTCATACAGCACTACAGTTTCTGTTGCCCGACAAATAAGCACATTACATACCTCAAGGAAAAACTGATAGCATCGGAAACAACAAAAACAGACATGTACAAGGCCATAAGTGATTGATCTCAATAGACACATGAAATAAGCAAAAACGGTTTAGGGAACATATAAGTTGAAAAACTTTACAAAGCACTGAGACATCAACTCAAACTAAATCTCGAGATAAAATAAAAGATTAGTGAGGTAAGGTCTATAGGCTTGAAATGTCAAATAACAAAAGAACTCTCAACATCCCCAAGCACATAAGAGTGTATGTTTTCAAACCAAAATCATTGGGTGCGCCTTTCACAAAGGCTCCCTTGCAAACACAAGAAATGAAGTTAATTGTACTCAAGAGTACTCCATTTAGGACAACCCTTTTACTTAGAAAAGAAAGCTCTCCATTTTCAGATTTTGCAATTCTTCATGAGAAGGCGCAAAAGAAATTGAGAAACCGATTTCTCATATCATGTTAAATTATGACTCAACAACTCCACTCTAACTTCAGGGCCTGCCATGTCTCCAACAATACTTTTAGGTCTCAAACTGTTGGTTTTCACTTTTAAACATGTAGTCTTCCATTCAAATGATTACAATGTTTTTTAATATGTTTTGAGATCAATATTGACTGGTCAACCACTTTCATGACAACAAATCGAAAAAATAAAGAAGGCAAAAAGTCTAAAGGAGTTGGAACAAATCTTCTGATCTCATACCTTTTCTATCCTTTAACAGCGAGATTGGAAGTCACAAGTTGATGACTTTATCTTCCTTGTATCTTACATTAAGATATCCACTCCCTTCAAAATGGTACTAATGTATTTCCATATATGCATGTGTATGTACTCAGTCTAGAAATGTTTCAACTTCTAGTTATAGTTCTCCACCTTCTCAGGGCACAGAATGTTTCAGAGGTAAAAATAACAGTAGTATTAAGAAAATGATTGCAAATATTAGGTACAGGAACATAATTTAAAATGGATGTACTCTTTGAACATAAGAAGCATAGGATACATAGATCATGTCCGCACTATTGGGAGCTCTGGTAAAGCTATATTTAAAATTGATAAGACTCAAATTTGATTTTCCTATTTTGTGTGGTGATGAGTTATTTTGAGTTTCTAACACAATAAATGACTACTATTCTTGAACTTTGAAACTTCTGTAGAGTAGATGTAAAGTGTACACATGTTTAACATTCTATTATAGTGGCAATTTATATTCACCATCAGTACCTTCCATTTGGATATATGATTGCATTTGAGAAGAGATTTCGCTCGAAAAGCACATTAGAGCAAAAAGAATAGAACAAGAATTCAGAAGATCTGTTAAATAAGGCAATATACACACATTTTGTGTGTATATTGCCTTATTAAGCTCTCGCTTTATTGCCCATAATTGGCCGTATTAAGCCCTCGGTTACTGCCCATAATTGGCTCTCCTTATTTGGTAATTGTTAATATTAGACAAGGTAAGAATATTGTATATTAGGAAAATACATGTGTAGTATATTGTAATGTATTTGTTACCATAATTAGGAATATACACTACCATAATTGTAGAGTTAGAATTATGGTAGAATAAGATTTTAGGAATAGAAGAGGAATATTTTGTATCTTGTATATATACCTATTCAAGTAATGAAAATAATCAAGGGGATTATTTCTTTCATGGTATCAAGAGACTAGGTTTTACAAAAAAAATTCTCTCCCAAAAATTTTGACAACCTCGGCCGAGTACCCCCCCCCCCCCCGCCTCTCGGATTTCTCTTCCGAAAGTAGTCTTCCGCTCTCAAAATCTCTCTTACTTTTCCCAAATTTCCCCTCCTATTTTGTTCTTTCAATATGTCTAAGAACAATTATCATCCTGCCCTCATGGTTTCTAACGTCAAGAACAATATCCCTATTGTCCTTGAAATGGAAAACATCCAATATGCGACGTGGGCGGAGTTGTTTAAAATTCACGTTATCTCCCATCAAGTTATTCATCACATCATTCCTCCCGCTACACCTCTTCCCGCGGAGGATCCTCAGTTATGGATTACTCTTGATGCTACCGTTCTCCAGTGGATCTATTCCACTATTTCGGTTGACCTTCTACAGACGATTATTGAGCCGGATACCACGGCTATGGCTGCCTGGAATAGATTGCGTGACATATTCCAAGATAACCAACATTCACGTGTCGTCACACTCGAGCAGAAATTCTCTCTAGTTCGAATGGATGAATTTCCAAACGTTTCTGCATACTGCAAGAAACTCAAGGAGTTGGCGGATCAACTCCGTAATGTTGGCGCACCAATAACAAATAATCGTCTGGTTCTACAATTGGTTGCCGGCCTTTCGGAGGCCTATAATGGTGTTGGAACTCTCCTTCGTCAAAGCAACACTCTTCCTGACTTCTATCAAGCCCGCTCCATGCTTACTTTAGAAGAAGCCGGTTTGGCTAAAAAGGCGGCTACCGGAGCAAGCCTCGTTGTCATGGTGGCATCATCTCCAAGTTCTTCGGGTTTTGTTAATAATTCGGGCCAAAACCATAATTATGGTGGCGGCAAAAATAATCGTAAGAATAATAACAAAAACCGCGGGGGCAAACACGACGGTTCTGGTGGCGGTTCCGGTGGTCAGCAAGCAGGCGGTAGGCCCCATCCAGGGAACAATGGCCCACCACCCCCCTGGTCCCAGCAGTGGGGCCCATGGCAGTGGGGCTGGGGCAGTGGGTCGTGGGCCAGCAACCCTTATAATCCAGCAGGCAGTTCCAACGGCCAGTGGGTTGGCCAACAATTCAGGCCCAACAACCGGCGGTGGCGGCCCGGCTGGCGGTGGCCCAAGAATGCTAGCCCGGTTCCGGCGGCTACGACCCAGCTCAGTCACGATCTGGAATTCTTGGGCCCCGACCTTCGCAAGCCCATCATGCAGCAGGCCGCACTCAGACCGATATCGAGGCCGCGATGCACACGTTGGGGTTGACTCAACCGGACCCAAATTGGTACATGGACACCGGGGCCACTACTCACATGACTTCCGAATCAGGTACTCTCTCACCTTATTCTAATTTGAGCACCCATCGGGGTATAATTGTTGGTAATGGCAACTCTATTCCTATTCAAGGTTATGGTCAGAAAACGTTGTCTCCCCCCAATCCACCCCTTATCTTGAAAAATACTTTACATGCCCCCAAATTGATTAAAAATTTAGTGTCTGTCAGAAAGTTCACCACTGACAATTCGGTTTCTGTTGAATTTGATCCTTTTGGTTTCTCTGTGAAGGATTTCAAGACGGGGAGTCATCTCATGAGGTGTGATAGTAGGGGGGGTCTTTATCCTATCATGCCCGATTTCAGTCCATCGAGTCAAGCATGACCGTCAGCTTTTGCAGCCATTTCTCCTTCCGTCTGGCATGCCCGCTTGGGTCATCCGGGCTCTTCTATTTTATCAGTTTTAGATAAAAATAGCTTCATTTCTTGTAAGGGTACGAGTCGTACTCAAATTTCTCAATCTTGTTCGTTAGGAAAAAGTGTTAAATTGCCATTTGTGGACTCAAATTCTCATACTTCACAACCTTTTGATATTATCCATAGCGACTTATGGACATCTCTTATTCTAAGTTCGTTAGGTCATCGATATTATGTTATGTTTTTGGATGATTACTCTAAATTTTTGTGGACGTTTCCAATTGCCAATAAATCTCAAGTGTTTTCTGTCTTCATAAAATTTAGAGCATTCAATAGAACACAATTCGAAAGAGAAATAAAGAATATTCAATGTGATAATGGGAAAGAGTATGACAATATGGTGTTTCGGGAGTTCTGTGATAATAATGAGATAAATTTTCGTTTTTCGTGCCCTCATACATCTTCTCAAAATGGGAAAGCCGAACGCAAAATTCATTCCATAAATAACATTGTCCGCACTATCTTACTTCATGCTTCCGTACCCCCGTATTTTTGGCATCATGCTCTGCAAATGGCAACATATCTACTTAACACAATTCCGTTCAAAGGTCTGACATATTCTCCCCCCTCCAAATCCTATATAATAAGAACCCTTCTTATTCTCATCTTAGGATTTTTGGGTGATTGTGTTATCCGTTATTCCCATCCACCACAATTAACAAACTTCAGGCTCGGTCTACCCCGTGTGTATTTTTTGGGTTATCCGTTTAATCATCGTGGTTATAAATGCTTTGATTTATCCTCCAAGAAAATCATAATTAATCGCAATGTCATTTTTGATAAAACCCAATTTCCTTTTACGAAAGTTCATACTCCCGAGCCTAGGTCGTATAATTTTTTGGATGACCAAATATCCCCGTATATTATTCAGAATTTTAAAGACATATCCCGCACCCAAAATCCTCCAAGCGGGCCCACTGCCCGCTGGACCCACTGTACCGTGCACCTGTTCCGCCATTCGTATCGGTCCCCAAGAATGGGTCGGTCCACCCACCCCACTCGGAACCGGTCCATTGATGATTCGAGTTACCGATTTGGGCGCGAGCCCACCGCCCGCCGGACCCACCGTACCGTGCACCTGTTCCGCCATCTTTGGATCGTCCCAACAATTGGGTCAGTCCAGCCCAATTCTGGAACTAGTCCAGTTGATGATTCAGGTTACCGATTTGGGCCAGCAGGCCCACTACCTGCTGGCCAGTCCGTCCCGAGCACAGAAAATTTCCAAAATTCCCTCAATTCTTCCTCGAGTCATAGACCGGTCACTCGTAGTCAGCGGGGTATTTTTACACTAAAAGACATTTTAATTTACATTCTGATGTCTCTAAATCCCCCTTACCCCGCAATCCTGTGTCCGCATTAAATGACCCTAATTGGAAAATTGCTATGACTGATGAATATAATGCTCTTATTGATAATAAGACGTGGGAGTTGGTGCCCCGTCCATATGGTATTAATGTTATTAGGTCTATGTGAATTTTTGCTCCTAAGGAGAATTCAGATGGGTCATTTGCTCGACATAAGGCGCGACTTGTGGGTGATGGTAAGACTCAGCAGGTTGGGATAGATTGTAGTGAGACGTTTAGTCCGGTGGTCAAGCCGGCTACTATTCGCACTGTGCTTAGCTTGGCTCTTTCAAAGACTTGGCCTATTCATCAGTTGGATGTCAAGAATGCTTTCCTACATGGTGACCTCAAAGAAACAGTCTATATGCATCAGCCGTTGGGTTTAAGAGATCCTAACCGTCCGCATCATGTCTATTTATTGAGGACATAAGTTGCATACTCCTCACTGCTTGTTATCTCCATGGACAAAAAAGGTGGAGAAAGATGAAAAATTACACCAATTTAAGTGCTAGCAACAGTCATACATGTGAAGAAATTGAGAACAAAATGTTATTTAGATTCACAGTTTATATAGTATAAAAAGGATGAAACTTGATATATTTTACTGGTGCTTTTTTGGTTCTCCGACATTCTCGTGGATAGAAATTTTAAAGGAATAATGATATTAAATAGCAGGAAAGTCTTTAACTGATGAAATTAGAGTCCACAAGAAATATAGAAGGAAAGAAACCAAGTCTTGAAATAGTAATGTGTATCTCTCTCTTGTTGCAAGAGATGACACATAAAGAGCACCTATATACGAACACTTAGTATAGTAGCCTTGAGTTTCACAATTAATACATCCACATATGAAAATCACGAGACTAGAAAATCAGGAATATTACCCGGAATGGTATAAGGTGATTGTGACCATCGCCGCCACCACCACTACCACCGCAGCCTTGGTTTATACTCCTCCGTTCTTCCGTTTCTGCAATCTATCTTCATTAGCATCTAAAAGAAAGAGGAGGAAGCGGTCGTCGTCCAAACCACTTATACCAACTATATGAAAATAATAGTACATACACATATCATTATCGTACACCAACAACATATCCTGCAAAATAATGAAGCAGGACCATTGAAATTAAAAAAATTATGAATTTCTAAACATAACTCGGACAGCTAAGAGGCTAAATTTTATTATCAGGGACAAATCGTGCAAATAAAGCCTCCTTTAAATTATCTAGAAGAACATGCCTATTAATCGCACTAACCATGCAAAATATCAGAACCATTGACGAAAATTTACATTATTTTATATAAAATAAAAAGAGGAGGTTTTAGCATCTTGTCACTCAATAACTTGCTTATTCTCCATCTATCGCACAATGAAGCTTTAGTCTAAAGTGTTCAACTTTCAAGTTATGTAATCAGCCATCTCACTAGGGAAAAAGACACATGTAATGAATAGATTAAGAAGTCCAATATGCCCTCAATTGAATTTTTAATGACCTAGAAACAGACATGTTGGAAACCCTCTTTTCCATATAATAGAAAAAATAACCAAAAAGATTTTTTTAAAAAAATTAACATATAATTTATGCTTTGTAAAATTTAGACCCCCGACTAAGGCATATGCCTTACTGGCCTAGCTATAAGGCCGGTAGTAATAAACGATAATTTTTTGTGTCCCAATTTATATGACGTATTTTTTTTAATCGGTCTAAAAAAATGATACATTTTTTTATTTAATAATAATTTAATTTTAAATTTTACTTTTTACTTTTAACGAGATGAATTATAATCAAAAAAATATCTTTGATTTATTTTAGATCATAAAATTTAAAAACTTTTCTTTATTTCTTAAACTTCATGACTAATTAAATTTTATCACATAAATTGAACGGAGCGAATAGTAAATAGAGTAGAATACTATACAACTTTAGGACCCGTTTGTCCATGAGAATTTTCACTTTATTTGAAAATCAGCATTTGACCATGAAAAATATTAAATACGACTTGAAGCTGTATTTGAAATTTGAAAAATATCTAAAATATTATTGTTTACTTTTTTCAGTTTCAGTATATTAAAAAATCAAATATTATTTATAAAAATTATATCAAGCACAACTCTATCTTCAAAATTTCAAATAAAATTAAAAATATTTGATTTTCATGATCAAACGCCTACTTAGAATGTGCATAAATAAAGTTGTAGTTGATGGGCCTGATTGACTCCAAAAACTGCCCAACATGGCCGTTCTGTGGAAATTTCCATTTGATCCAAAAACAAGATGAAGCTCAAAATATGTGCAGGCCCATCAAGAGCCTTAGTGTAACGCCACACAATAACCCTAGCACCCATCAAATTCCAATCCTCCCTATATATATATATTCTAAATCTCTGCTTCTTCTTTCATCACCTTATTCTTGATATCCTTTTTGTCATGTCCTCTTATTCCTTTATTTAAATTATTTTCTCTCTTTCTTAATATTCATTTCCTCTTTTATGTTACATTTTATCTTTAATTTCTTTGTTGTGTGCGGTGATGATACAATTTGTGGACTAGAGTTTCTGATCTGGGGATTTAGACCTCCATTGGTTGAAGACAAACCCTTGGCTGTCTGAGCACAATCTTCTTTTAAATTTTCTTATTATTTTTTTTCATTTTGGATTTCGAAAATCATTTCTAAATTCATGTCTCGGCTACATTTCGTTTGAGCTGATAGTTTATCAGAAACAGTCTTTATCGATCTAAGGTCTATATTCTATCCTCCTAGAATTCACTGGTGGGATTTTAAAAAAAATCATTTTCTCACTCTTTTTGCTACCAAGATTTTTGTTAAAATTTGATTTCATTATTTTTTTTAAATATATACTTATAATTTTGTTTGAAAAATTAATTCTATATTTAATGAACATTAATTTGTTCTATTTCTTGTTAGTGAGGGGGCTTATGATGATAACATAAATTATCTTAGCGGATTTCAGTGAGATTTAATTATCAATGATCTGATTGTTACACACACTGAGGCCCTTCTTCGTTAATTCTTTTTTTCTTTGCAATTAGTAACAGTTTTTTAATAAATCTTTTTCTTATAAATAATAATAATGCTGTGATGAGGTGAAGCATCATATGGTGTTTTAAGGGCAGTGGAAGAGAGTTTAATAGCTTTCTCCGTGAGCCTATTTAATTAACGACTTCTCCTTCCTCTGAGCATTGATTTTTTTACAGTATGAAATATTTATTCTAATTAGGTGTTTTGTAGTTTCAAGAATAATTAGTCTTTCTGTCCCAATTTATATGACTTTTTTTAATCAATTCCAAAAATATTAATATTTTTCTATTTAAATTTCTCATTTTATCGTTAACAAAATGATTTGTAGTCACTCCTTTCTTAATATTTTATTTTAGATCATAAATTTCAAAAAAATTATTTTAAAAATAAATTATGTTTCAAGTCAATCACCTTAGTATATCATTAGTACTTTATATATAATTGGGACGGAAGGAGTATTATTTGGGATAAAATTGGAAAAAAATAAGTGATTATGATAAAATATAGAAAAGGCAATAAATTAGAGTCTCTGGTACACTTTGTTAATAGTGTATTCAGCGCTGTACGTTGCCAAGAATGAAATGGGGTGGAGATTCTGGCACGAACACTATTTGCTAGTGTCCTTGTGCATTCTGATGCCTCTACATTTTTTCACATTTTTATTGAATACGTCATAATACAAAGTACCAAATGAATATATTTTTATCCTTGTCTAAAAGGAATATGTTTTAAAAAAATTAATGGACTAATCGAAATTTAGTGGAGATAAAATGTTAATCATGCAGAGATAAGGGAAGAAGCTAGAAAGGACAAGTAAAACACCAATGATTATGATGTTTTCATGATTTTATTAAAAATCGATTTAAATTGCAAACTTAATAAAATTAATAATATTTGGTTTGATTTGATTTTATTAAGAATAAATTGATGGATAAATTGAACCAAATCAACTAAATAATATACACTTTTTATAATTATACATATATAATATATTAATATTTATAAAAATTTGAAATAATTTATTTGTTCTTTCATTGAAATTTTCTTAACATGGTGTATTTTAGTACATATACATTCTTATACTCGAAGTCAACATGATTTCCTAATCGCTACCGGTGATCACACATCGACTCGAGCAATTACTAGCTATAATCGATGGAATTTTGATTGAAACTATTCATAAAAAAAACCGCTTGAGCCCCACCGGCCTTTTCTATAATCCCCAATCGGGTTATCAATCCCCAACCTTTGTTTGAAGACGTTTTGATGTGCAACTAAGCGCATAATGGCCTTCGATGTGGAAACGAACACTGGTAGTGCAGAAAGAATTATAACAATTCAAAAAAATTTCTTTTTTCTTCCTTCTTGTGATAGAATTATTCTACAATCGAAGGAATGCCCAATGGGATGCTCTCGTAGAGGAAAATATATCGAAAAATCCCAAAGCATTTGCTTTAACAAAAAGTTCAAACACAAAGAGCAGATAATTGATTAAAAAAATATAGAATGGACCAGATGAAAGAAATCTTAATTTCTGCCTTTTTCAGATATTCACACCCCAAAATTGAGACAACCTAGGAGTAGTATTTTACTGTAACAGTCGATTAAGAAATTCAAAGAAGAAGAATATAGAAATTCATGTTTGACATTTTAGGGATGGAAGAGAAAAAGTAGAACACAAGAAAGAAAATTCAGAAGGAACTTAATATCCAAGACTAGAGGAGCAGAGAAAGAGGAATATGGGGAGCAGTGGTTGAGTGGGGAGAATAGGAAAGTGTAGAAAAAGATGGAGAAGTCATGAGAGCGATAGATTCAAAAATAAGAGTATGGGAGACTTGCAAACGAAATTGCCTAAGGGTTGATTGAGGTAAGAAGTGGATAGTTATGCCAAAATTAGCAAACTAGATCACTCAATTCAATTTTCCTTTATTAGAAAGGGATATTTTCCTCCTTCGTAACCCCCCTTTGATATGCAAATTGTTACTCATAAAAACCTACTTATCTTGTTTCTTTTACCTTTCTCTTTTTCTTTTTCCCCCTTGTTAATGTTGGGTTTGATGTTGTGACATTTGACTCAATATATCTTTTGAAATACTGATTTGAATGCATGAAAATGTTGGGATAAAAAATGTCACAACATTCGAATCAACATTTTTAGAACAGTTTTGCCGTACTTCACGTTAAACAGTAATATTTTATTGTGAGGTAAAAACGACTTAGGTGTGGTGAATTGGAGCTGTGTAAAATGAGGGAGAAAGAATCAAAGCTTGGGGAAGAAGTCGAGTAAAGAACAAGTCAAAGTTGTTGAGATTTTCACTCCTTAATCATCTACCACAAGCTGCCCACCTTTCCCTCAACTTCTACAATCGATCGATAAGACTTTCAAGGAACTCTCTACTATAAATAGAGAGGTCACAAAAGTGTATCGATATTCAGAATTATATTGCAAAAATACCAAGAGAGCTCTCGGGATTTCAACTCAGAAATCTAGATCACAAGTGTTGTCTGAGGGCGTCGACAACATTCTGTCCAACATTACAATTGCTGTTTAGATTCTAGATTAATTTTGTATGGAGCGATTGTAATGAGAGGTTGTCTATGTCTATTTAGTTAGATTTTTCAGGTAGAAGTCATTTGCGACTTCAACTTTTAATTTCTTTCCATTTTGTATTGTAAATCTGTAAAGAAAGAAATTTGTAATTTTGTATATAATATATACAATATATTTGGTAATTGACTATCATAAGTTATATATATTATATAACTTATGAAAATTTAAACCTTTGTATTCTTTATTTTTCCGCAGCATTTTACTCTTAAAAGGTTTTCTGTTTTATCAAGTGTTGTTACTAAGTGTCGAACGACATTATCGCTGACATTCAGAAACAGAATTGGCATTTGATTTATTTCATTTCTTGTTTTTACTTTCAGTAGCTTTTGACACCCTTCAAGTGGTATCAGAGCCTACACTTAACACAATAAGTGTTTGGTTCTGTTGTCATAAGCTATGGATCCGGCAAATTTGACTATTGGTGGACTTCCTATTTTAGATGGATCAAATTATGCATATTGAAAGATTCGCCTACGTTCGCATATCAAATCAATTGATATTCGTGCATGGAGATCTATTGCCAACAGGTTTGTTATTCCAATTTTACCACCGGATGAGGAATGTGACATTATTGCTAAACATGAATTCGAATGGACTACAGAAGAAATCAATAGTGTTAGCTTTAATGAAAAAGCCTTAAATGCAATTTTTGGATGAGTTTATCTCTACATGTTCAAACTCATTCAAAACTGCCCCACGGCTAAGGACGCATGAGATACTTTACAAATTCATTGTGAAGGTAGATCAAGTGTTCGTCGAACAAAGCTACGCATGCTCATGAGTAAATATGAACGTTTACGATTGCAAGAAGTGGATTATATTAAATCTTATTTTGAAAAGTTGATTGACATCTAAAATGAATGTCAAGTGCAAATTTTGCCTTACTCACTCGAAAATACAATTCGATGGTGAGAAAGTTCAACAATGAGATAAATCAATCTAAATCTAAAGAGCATCAAAACCAAGTCTTCAATCAAAAGCCCACTAGATTCCTTCCAAATGTACAAAAAGGAAATCAACTAAGAAGAACCAATTCAAATCGTACCAAATTTGATCCCAAACAACTTGAGTCCGTGTAATGTCATGCATACTCGGGTTGGGGGTCATTATGCCAACGAATGTGCAAACACTCTTAGAAAATTTGGTAAGAACCTATGGATTTCTCTTAGTGATGATGATGAAGAAGAGGAAAGAGATAGTGAAATTGAAACATAAGCAATGATGGCTACTGTTTACGAACAGTCTCTATCGGATAATGAAGACGTCGTCTATAATTTTGTCTCAGATGTCATGACATTTGCTCCAACATCATCAACACCATCAACATCCTCAGCGACATCCGAAAGGTATGAATTCTTTAACTATTCTGATGTTAATTGCTTTAGTGGTTCTATTTCTGTGAGTAAAGTTGTTTGTATGGATCAAGTTGAATGCAAAGATGATATGATTAATGAATTACAAAGTATTTGTAAAGCCTTAATCATAGAATCCAAGCAACTTGACACAAAGGTAAAATCTTTAACTCATGAGAATGTAGATTTAAATGGCACAATAACCCGACTAGAGGTTGCACTTACCAAAAATGATATAGAATTTGGTAAGATTCATGCAAAACTGGATTTAGCCGAAGCAACTTTCCGCAAGCTCAACACAGGGACTTCGAAACTGAATGAGATACTCAACTTTAGTAAACCTTCACATTCAGGTATGGGGTACGAAAACTCTCTTAAAACCATATGCTCTAATCTCTTTGATAAAAATGAGAAATATGCTTTGTAAAAGAAAAAGAAATAAATAATAAGTTCTCATATATGTCAAAGAATATGAAGTTTGTATGTCATCACTGTAAATCCCATGGACACTTAAGATCGTATTGTTTCAAACTTCAAAATTTTGTGAGCAAAATATTGCCTAAATTGTTGTCCAACATTTCGGATAACAATCGGAGCAACATTTCTGAGCAAAATTTCGGAAAGGAAGTCTCGCCAGGTCCTCTAAAAATTGGAGACAACGAATGACCCTCCGGGTCTTAAGGGTCAGTTGCCCCAAGCAAACTCGATAGCGATGACAAAAAGCCTCAACCATCTCATGAACATGAAGGCTGAACATGTCGAGAGATATTGACATTGGTAGTAGGGAAAGGATCTCGATCTTAGGTCCCCACTGCATTATGTGTGCACCTGGGGAATCAGGGATTCATCGATCATAGAGGAATCCCTACAACAGATTCATACTGATAACTTGTATGAAAGTCTCTGTCATAGTTAAATTCGGGTGGAATGATATCAACAGCCAAAGAACTCAGGTCTATTTCATGGGTAGTAGATGACGCCGTGGCATGGCGATGAGAATGGGTAGTAAAAGCCCTGTCCATTTGCTTTTCTGGTGGGACAATGGGTTGGTCCTCAAATGAAGAGGAGGATGGAGAGGATGAAGAAAACATTGATTTTTGATTTTTGAACAAAATGGAGTTTAGTATACAAAGAAAAGATATGATAGGATACTTATAACAAGTGAGGAGAGAAAAGAGATGGGTTGTTTGTTTAAATAGCCAAAGAAGCAATCATTATCCTCGGACAGTGGCGTGCCTATCCAACAAACGTCAATCGTTGCCTCTCAAGAGACACATTAAATGATTCCCTGGCAGGATGTCCAATTATGGGAAGAGTGGTGACATTTCGCTAATTTCCCGCATAGAGTTCCGAAGAAGGAAGACTCTTCCATTTTCCGGACTCATGCCATGGAGGTCACGGAAAGTGGGGGACTATATGTATTGGGTGTAAAGTGTGTCTGGAGGAGCTCATACAACAGGGTGCTTAGAGGATCCAGGGAATCACTACATCTGTCTCCCACTTCTACCAACCCGGATCACATCTGTTAGTTTCGCTCATAGCGCCGCAGCATACACGACCGTTGAAGTTACAAAGATGTCACATTGCCCGTATTTTGGGGGTTCAAAAGTCCAACTTTGATTTATATAAAGATAGCTTAGGAGTGAAGGAAGAACATCTTTCTCACACTTTGTAACCCTAGCTCTCTTTTATCTCTACGAAATATACAGAGGAATACCCATTGTTTTACATACATTTATTTGAATCATTTTCTTGTTTTTGAATTTACATTATTTGCTAGTCGTACTCATAATTTATCAACATAACCGGACTCGTAAAGGAGTTTTCTGGATCGAATACAACCACTTGTCTTCAAACCCTATTAAAACACATCTCTAATTGATTTGTTGGTAAGATCCATTTTCATCGGAAATCAGTAACAAATACTCAAAATGGCCAACCAAGCTAATTTTGAAGAAATTGCATTTTTCCCTTCAAATGGGCCGGTCTTTAATTTTTTTGCCCTTTAGCAATTAAATTTTGCCTAGCCGGGCATAGACATAAGTCCTTTAAGGGCACCACCAATGGAATATTATGATGCAAAAATATAAACGTATTCAACACAAAAAATTGCAAAAATTAAAGACCAATGACCCGCTAATTTTCACAATAATAATTGGATGGGGCCGTGTTGGCCGTGGTTATTTGGTAGGTGATCGTCGTCGGAAAAGACATAGAGAAATGGTGTAAAATTTTGAAGAGACGAGGAAGATGAGGAGGTTTTGGTGTGGGTCGGCCAGTGGGTTAAAATTTGGGGTGGATATTAATTAGAAGCGAATATTAAAATTGGATGGGTTATTTTATTGAAGGCTGACACGTGTGACTCCATCTAAAATAAGGGCAAATCAGCACCAAAGTATAACGGTAGGGACACAATTGGACGAAAAGTATTACAGAGGATATGAATAAATAATATTTGAAAGTTCAAGGATATTTTTGACCCTTTTCCGTTTATAAAATAAATTGCTATTGTTTATCTTTTGAACTAAGAATATTTTGAGTCCTTATCGGTCTTTTTGTATTACTTTCAGCTTATATTTCCGTGGTCATAAACCTTAACACAAATGCATTTAAAACTCTTTAATCAAGCAAGACGAACTAATTATATATCTATCCTAGATGCAAATCCGTTCCCGGGGATCATGCTCTACTTAATCTTATTGCACTCTTAAATTCCCACTTTCGAGTTAAGACAAAGGAATGGTCTTCACTTAGGGGGAATGCGCTTTCATTAAATAAAAAAGTTGAGCGATTGACATCGAATAAGAGTCTACATGAGGAGTGATCAAATTATATTATATTAGGGGTCACCGGGCCCGCCCTTTCTTTTTTGTCAATTCAAGGTTCATAGATTGTCTTTCACTGGTAGCAACTCAATTAACATATTAAGACCAAGATTAAATAAATAAACTCATGAGATAAACATAAAACTGTCACTTAAAGTTCATACAACATTCATGTAGCTATTATAACCCTAGAACTAGAAAGTTTAGCTATTTGTGATTCGAGTGTGGCAATACGAATTCATGAATAATACAAGCAGAAATGATGAAATAAAAGAGAAAAGAGATTAACCCTATGAAAAACTACTCTAAACCCTTGTCCCGTGTCCAAAAATATGTCTAAGACGTCTTTTTTCCATCAAATAACTCATTTATAGGGTGTGTTTGGTACGAAGGAAAATGTTTTTTTTTTGAAAAACAAGTAGGTTTCTTACTTATTTCTAGTGTTTGGTATGTAAACAAAAAATATTATCCTAAGAGCATTTATATTTAATCTACCAAAATACTATGGGTTGGGATGGGCGGGGAGTGGGTGTTCGGGGGTGGGATGGTCTAGGGGTTGGGGCCCGGACGGAAATGAGACAATAAACTTGGAATGTCATTTATGGACTTATTTTCCATACTTCCATCAGAGAAGTTATTTTCCTTATTTTAAAAAAACTTATTTTCCTAGAAAAAATATTTTCCAAGATATTTTGACCTATTAAACATGAGAAAATTGGAACCTTCGTACCAAACACACCCATAGAGTAGGGTAATGTTTAGGACATTTTGAAGAAATTGCATTTTTTAGCCTTCAAATGGGATGGTCTTTAATTGTTTGCCCTTTAGCAATTAAATTACTCCTAATCGGGAGTGAAATATTATGATGTAAATAGAGGTTTAAAGACCAATGACCCGCTAATTTTCTTTAATAATTGGATGGGGCCAAAGTTAGTATGGGCCGAGGTGTAACTGATCAATTTACTGGGTATTCCCAAATTAAAATCACAATCAGACCCCTTACTCAGAAATCACAAAATGGAGAGCAGAGAAGAATTAGCAGGTACGTTTCAATTTTTTTTAAATTCTATTATTGAATATTTGACTTGTATTGGTGTATAGTTTAATTTTGGCTACATATGAATGTACTTGAAACTGTAAAGTAAGCTTGCATAATTGGATTATTGGATTTGGATAAATAAGTGAAGAATTTCTGATTTGTAGTACCCTGAGTAAGTGATGAACTGTAGAATTCCAAGATCATATGACTAGTTGAGGCATTGTTGAATTGTTTCCTTGGAGCATCCAAGGATGTGACCTAGTGGTCAGTGAATTGGGTTGAAAATCATGAGGTCTCAGGTTTAAAAATTAGGTGATTTCTTCTCATCTGTTCAAGTATTTTTGGACAAAGTTACATGGTGTCGTTGCTGGTGGGAGGTAACAGATATCATGTGGAATTAGTGGAGGTGCGCACAAGCTGGCCTGAACACCACAATTATTAAAAAATAAAAAAATGATTTCCTCGGAGCACCCAAGGGTGTGACCGTGGGTTGAGAATCCTGAGGTCTCAGGTTTAAAACAAAACACTAGGTGATTTCTTCTCATATGTTTTAGCCTTAGTGGACATAGTTACCTGGTATTGTTGCTGGTGGAAGGTTGTAAAATTAATCGAGGTATGCACAAGCTGACCCGAACACCACGATTATGAAAAAAAAAGAATTATTGCTTTCCAAGGAAAGTTGATCTCTAGGAAAAAGAAGGGGTTTTGTAGACTCATTAGAACTAGTTGACGAATGATCAGCCTTAAGGTGTTCCATTCCCTCTGTGCATCATTCTCTTCTATTAAATCCCGAGACAAATAATCCATTTTCTCACTTGATATTCTTTTTGGGGAAATTTTAGTGTTCTTTAATTAAAATTTTCAATTTTTAAATCTAAGAGTCTTCTGATCAATCCTTTGGTTATCCGGGAGATAATTTGTTTTTGTTGAGATACTGGACATGAATTTGATGATCGAATATGTGGTAAAAATGCAATCAGGTCGTTGTAAATGGTAAAGGACAAACCTCTAAGTTATAGATTGTGTAGATGTTTGACTTTCAACTCCTATTTTACAAATCTAAGTGGTTGTTTGGCCATGGATGTTTTTTACTTTTCCTTCCGGAGTTGAATTCCGGAAACCATATTTGTCCATAGAATTCCGGAATTTGAAATACACCAAAAAAGCAATTTTCACTTTTTTCACTTCAAATCACTCACAAAAATTTAACGATTCTAATTTGTATTACAACTCCAATTTCCGAATACTATTTTTCACTTTGAAAACACAAACTACTATTTTCAAATTTCACAATTTTCATGGACAAACGGCCCCTAAGTAAGTAGCGATCAAGTAGCTAATGCCATATTGAAATTGGTTGAATCAAAATCATATCATGCTGTCACAAGTCATCAAAGAAATAGATGTGAAGCTTGTGCTAGGCTCACAATCATTTTTGTGCGCGGTGTGAGCTGTCTGAAATCATGTATAAAACAGTGTTTTGCTTCATCTAGTTCTGGAGTTTTTTTTTGTTGATAACTCAATTGGGTCATTACTGAAAAGTTGTTTATCATTATGTGATGATTTCGCCTATGAATCAACTGCCAACTTATTCATATTAGTTTGAAGCTAGAGAGACCGCTTTTTTGGCAGGCCTGCTTTTGTCTACAGTGTCAGTAAAACTGCTATTCATTCAACATAGCATCCAACTTCTTATTGTTATTCAAGTTTCACTTAATCTTATGGACAATTATGTTCTTCGATCAACAACAACATATCTAGTGAAATTCACAATGTGGAATCTGGAGAGGGTAGAATATACTCAGACCTTATCTCTACATTGGTAGGTAGAGCGGTTGTTTCCGTGAGACCCTCAGCTCAGGACAAGCAAAGCAAAAAACAGTCAGACCCGATCAAAAAATTAAAGTAGAAAATGTTGATAGCAAACGCGAATACACCATGATATCACATCCTGAAAGTGAAACAGTAACTAACGCAGATAAATGAGATAAATCAAGTACATTAAAGAACGCATAGCAGAAGAAATAAAACTAGAGAAAACTATAAAACAATACTACGCCTATTCGTATGATATGCTAAACATGCATACAGTAATAACACCACAACTGCCAGTTTGTAAGAGTAAGTAGGACTACGCTCGACTATCTACTACCATTCTACCCTAATCTGTGTCCTCCACAACCCCCTATCTAAGGTCATGTCCTCAGTAAGTTGCGCCTGCTCCATATCCTGTCTAATCACCTCTCCCAAAATTTTTTCGGCCTACCTTTACCCTTCATGAACCCATCCATAGCCAACCTCTCACACCTCCGCACTGGGGCATTTATGTCTCTCCTCCGCACATGTCCAAACCATCTCAACCTCGCTTCCTGCATCTTGTCTTCCACCGAGGCCACTCCACTCTGGCCCGGATATCATCATTTCTAATCATGTCCCTCCTCATATGTCCACACATCCATCTGAGCATCTTAATCTCTGCCACTCTCATCCTTTGGGTGTGCGGCGTTTTGATTGGCCAACACTTCACCCATACAACATAGTCGATCAACCACCACCCTATAAAACTTGCCTTTTAGTTTTGGTGGCACCTTTTTATCGCAGAAGACTCCAGATGCAAGCCTCTATTTCATCCACCCTGCCCCAATACGATGTGTGACATCGTCATCAATCTCTCCATTCCATTGGATGATAGACCCGAGGTACTTGAAGCTTCATTTCTTCCCAATGACCTGAGCCTCAAGCCTCACCTCCACTCATGTCTCACGGTTGCTCCCGTTGCTGAACTTGCACTCCAAGTATTCTGTCTTGGTCCTACTCAGCCTGAATCCTTTAGATTCCAGAGTATGTCTCCAAACCTCCAGCTTAGCGTTCACCCCGCTACGAGTATCATCAATCATGACTATTTTGTCTGCGAATAACATACATCATGGCACATCCCCTTGGATTTGTCGCGTCAGTCCATCCATCACCAAGGCAAATAAGAATGGGCTAAGAGTTGAACCCTGGTGCGCCCCATCATCACAGGAAAGTGCTCCGAGTCTCCTCCCACTATCTGTACCCTGGTCTTGGCTCCATCATACATATCTTTAATTGCCCTAGTGTACGTCACATGTACACCTTTAGCCTCCAAACATCTCCAAAGAACCTCTCTAGGGACTTTATCGTATGCCTTCTCGAGGTCTATAAAACCATATGTAAGTCTCTCTTTCTCTCTCTATACAGCTCCATCAACCTCCTAATAAGATGGATGACTTCTGTAGTCGAACGCCCCGACATGAATCCAACTGGTTCTCGAAAATAGACACGCCTCTTCTCACCCTCATCTCCACGACTCTTTCCCAAATATTCATAGTGTGGCTCAGCAGCTTGATACCTCTATAGTTGTTGTAACTCTGGATATTACCTTTGTTCTTGTACAAAGGAACCATTGTACTCCACCTTCATTCATTGGGCATTTTGCCGTCTTAAAAATGACGTTCAATAGCTCAGCCAGCCACTCTAAGCATGTCGTGCCTATGCTCTTCCAAAATTCAACTGGGATCTCATCCGGTCCGGTCGCTCGTCCCCTGGACATCCTATGAACAACACCCTTAACCTCCTCAATCTTGATGATTCTACAATAGCCAAAGTCCTGGTACCTACCAGATTGCTCCAGATATCCCAGAACGATCTCTCTATCTCTTTTTTCGTTCAAGAGTTTATGGAAGTAAGACTGCCACCTCTGCCTAATATGCGCGTCCTCCACCAGTACTTTGCCGTCCTCGTCCTTGATGCACCTCACGTGATCTAAGTCACGGGCCCTCCTCTCTCTCACATTGTCTAGTCTGTACAACTTCTTATCTTCTCATTTTCCCTCTAATTCCACGTATAGGCGTTCAAAAGTCGCCGTTTACCGCCAACTTTGCCTCTTTCCTCGCCATCTTATACAGTTCTCTATTCGTTCACTTCTCCACCTCATTCTTGCTTTCTACCAATTTCTCATATGCCACTTTCTTCACATCCACCTTCTCTTGAACTTTACCATTCCAACACCAGTTCCCTCGACGCCCATCACGGCTACCCCGTGAGACCCCTAACACTTCTCTAGCAACCTCCCGAATGCAACTGGCCATTTTGTCCCACATACTAGTCGCGTCCCCACTACTCCCCCATGCCCCCTTGGCCGTCAACCTCTTCCCCATCTCCTTTGCACTAGCCATGGTCAAAATCCCCCATTTGATTCGCAACCTGTCATCCATAACCCTTTTTTTCTTCTCCATCTTTATCTCCAAATCCATCACCAAAAACTTATGTAATGTTGTAAGACATTCCTTTGGAATAACCTTGCAGTCTTTACAAAGACCGTTGTCAACCTTCCTAAGGAGCAAAAAGTCTATCTGAGTCTTAGCCACCGAACTATGGAAAGTCACCAAGTGGTCCTCCTTCTTCAGGAACTTCGAATTGGCTATCACCAACCCAAAAGTGAGACGCCTCCCTCGTTCCTGTCCCCGATGCCAAAGCCTCTATGCACGTCGTTGTAGCCCCCTGGAAGTGACCCGATATGCCTATTGAAGTCCCCTCCCATAATAACTTCTCAGTGGGTGGTACACCTGCCACCACCTCATCCAAATCCTCCCAAAAGAACCTCTTCTCCTCCACGGCCAAGCCTGTCTGCGGTGCGTAAGCACTAATAATGCCCATAGTAGACCCCTCAACTATCAACTTAATCGTCATCATCCTATCGTTGACCCTCCTAACCTCTACCACTTGGTCCCTAAGCTCGCTATCTACCAAAATGTCTACCCCATTCCTATGCCCCGACCTACCAGAGAACCATAACTTATACCCGTCCACCTCTTTAGGCTTAGGTCCTACCCATTGGTCTCCTGGACACATGCTATATTAATCATCCTCTTCTTAAGAATCTTAACTATCTCTATGGACTTTCCTATCAAAGTCCCAATTTTCTAAGACCCTATTCTCAACCTAGCATCGCCCCTACCGTGCTTACCCTCTAACCCGTGCCATCGTCCCCAAATGAGAACATGACCCTAGTCTACCATCAGTTATTAGAGACACTACAACAACTATACACTAATCGATTATTACCCTAAGACAAGCAGAAATCAATGCGAAACACCCAAATCAATGCGAAAAACACAAATTAACAAGAATCTAGATGTGAGTCTAGCCACTACGATAGGACTGATATAGATAAGGAGAAGACTAGAAATGGCAAGAATGTAAAGTAAATATACAATACAGCAAAGCCGACAAATGTAACTACGAAGGTAAGGGCAAAGAATAAATACGGTCACCTGGAGGTACCAATTACAAGTGAATCTAACCTGCTCGCCGCCTAAAAGTCACTGTTCAGCTACGCAAATGTCTGTCTTCTGCGGAGAAATTCTTGTTCACCGCCGGAAGTTACTGTTCACCGCCGGAACTTGCCGGAAACTTGCATTGCTATGTAAACCTGCCCGAAACCCACTGTAGGGTTTTTGTTTTGAGCCTGAGAACCTGAAGAAACCTGGTCTTCTTCGTCGTCGGAGGCCGCCGAAACTTACGATTGATAGTCACTGGCGATGGTACAACTACGGCTGCCGGTGATGGCAAAAATATAGAAAAAGAGTAGAAATGAAAGAAAGAGAAAGAGAAAGAGAGAGGAACATGCACCGTACCTGGTCGCTTGTAGTCGGCGGGCGTTGCATCGGCGATGGTCAGTGGTGGTAGTCACCGGCGATGATACAACCATTGTGGAAGAAAAAGAAAGAATGAGAAGGAAGAGAAGGAAGAAAAAGAAGAGAAAATAGAGAACAACAGTGTTAAAGGTAGTGTAGCTGGTCGCCGATGGTTGGCGAACGGCGTAACATCGGCGGTCGGTGGTGGTAGTGGTGGTGTGTCGATGGGGGAAGAGAGGGGGAAGGGATGTTACCATTGTAAGTAGTTTTCAAGAGAGAGAGAGAGAGAGAGAGCAGTTTTACAAACAAAAAACTCAATCATAATATATTGTCCAGTTATGTTCTTCACACATGACAATATTTGAATTTAATGCATAACTTTTGTTTCTCCTTTAGGTTTGTAGCAAAACCGAGTTTGTTTCCGTTGAACATCAAATGGAGGAAATAGGATTAGCCCCCAGAGATGAAGATACAAGCAAGAAGACCAGTTAAAGCTTTTGAAATCATATTTATCACTACATGTGATGATTGAAAGCTCAACCTTGATCTATCTTGTCGGAACAACAACATAGGGGGCGACCTAGATCCTTTGCTCAATGTTTTCCATCCTCACGGTTCTGTAAAATGCTCCTGAACTGAACAACTCCTTCAGTGTTCCTTTCGTTCATTTTCCTTCGACTTCGCCTTTTTCTGCTTAATGAAGCAGAAACACGATCAGCAGGGAAGCTGCAACAAGAACTTCATTTTTCTCTTCTTTTAGTAGTCAACTCAAATGTTACAGAAAATCATTATGTATATATGTGGCGTTTCTGCCCTTGATCTATATTTTTTTCTCTTTTACTGATTTGTCCTGTGATTCTATTCCCTATTTCCTACAGATAAGAAGATGCCATTCTTAGGAGCCATAAGCTAACCAAGTTGATGTATGCCCGATGAGAGGTGGTTCCTTTTGCTTTCCTTTCTTTGAAGGTAAGATTTCTTAATGCTAACCAAAATTTGTTTTTAAACAATGCAAACACCACTTCCCTTGTTAGCTACTTTCCAATGCAAATGTATCCTTTGGTTTTTATGATGCCGAAAAATGTTTGGGCCTCTACAGTAGTACATGGTTACTTTCCTCATTAATTGGGCCACCAATTTTAGGGGTATATCAGTAAATCTTTTTTCACAAAATTGGGGAGAGAGTCACTTTTAGGGCGACTGCTTAAAACATAGTCAGCATATGCAATGTATTTAAATTTTAATCACTTCTTTGCCGCGCTGCTTCTTCTCATCCTCTCACTCAACCATCGATCACAATGGATAGTGTGTTTTTCTTCGAAGTTCCAAAATCAATTGAAAAAAGAATATATCTTCTTATGATTCTTTCAATGAGTGTATATTTCAAATTTAATCACGTTGCTCAAAGAAAAGAGATATTTTTCATACGCAGAAGCTTGTTTATGGAAAGACACATTGTTAACACTCAAAAGTAATTGAAGTGTTTAGCCGAATCCAGTGACTGCCGAACTGTTCCAGAGCTGAATTTACTCCTAGCCTTCGACTACAAGAACTTCATCGGCTACTAAGGCATTTTAGCCGATTTGTTAGTTAGAGGTACGACTGGGACCCACTCAGATGCAGACGCCTCAACGACCAAGTCAAAAGGGTTTCTGAACCCCTAGAAGAGCTAACAACCAACAATAGCTAAAAGAAAGGGCCATTGTCCGAGCAAAAGGAGTAGAGGGCGAGAAAATCGGCACCACCTCCCCCATAGTCGGCTATTGAACTTAGTGGGTTACTTGATGGATGACATGGTGGATCACGGTGTACATTTTTTTTTCTTTTTGTACTATAAATAGGATCATTCTTTGTATATACAGGACAACCAATCAATCAAACAACTCAATTTTTAACTATCTTTATCCTTTACTTTACTGTACTCAGCTGCATTCATGTTTCTTACCTCTTAGTTTACTCGTACCACCGTCCTAACAATTTCTGGAGTAGTTAGGGAACCCATTGCTGGAAATTAGAGTTTCGTTTCCAGCCCAAATCGCTTAAGTTAAGGAATTAATTTGTCTTCCAATTTCGTCACCCGATAAAACGACAGATAACAGAATTCGGGGCGAGAACAAATTTGGCACGCCCAGTGGGACCATAGGTGAATTAATAGCAAAATTTAATTCTCCAGGTCAGTATCATTCTTGGCGTATGCGCCTAAGTGTATATAAATAGGATCATTCTTTATACACTTGCAATAACTAAAATCTCGATGGCTCTCGCATTGGTCTAAATCACCTAACGCAATATTCATGTCTCCCAATTCATTTAAGAGTTTATGGAAGTACAACTGCTATCTCCGCTTAATTTGTGCCTCTTTTACTATACTTTGTTATCCTTGTCTTTGATATACCTCACTTGGTGTAGATCACAAGCGTTACTCTCTCTCACCATATAGAGCCTATACGAATTCTTTTCCCCACCTTTGTCCTCTAGCTCTTCATACAAGTGTTCAAATGCTACTGTTTTAGCCGTCGTGACCACCAACTCGCTTCTTTCTTCGCAGACTTGTAACTCTCCCTGTTTGTCCTCTTTTCCTTTTCATTTTTTCTCTCCACTAACTTCATTAAGCAACCTTCTTGGCTTCCATTTTCCCCTGGACCTATTTATTCCACCACTAGTCCCTTCTATGTCCCCTAAAAGTTACCCTTCGAGACCCTAAAACCTCTCTAGTTTCTTTCCTAATACAATTAGCTTTCCTAGTCCACATACTATTTGTGTCCCCACTAATATCCCACGCCCCCATAACCATCAACTTTTCTCCCAATTCCTGAAGTTTTTCCTTAGTCAAGCCCCCCCCCCCCCTTAATCCTTGGTTGGTCTATAGATCGATTACCAAGAGCTTATGCTAGGTTGTGAGGTTCTCACTCGGGATAACCTACAGTCCTTGTATAAACCTCTAAGTAGTAGGTAATTGATTTGAGTCGTACTACGAAAGGTGATCAAGTGCTCCTCCCTTTTATGAAAATTCGAGTTAGCAATCACCAGTTCTAAAGCTAGCAAAATTCAAAAGTGCAACTCCTCCTTTATTTCTATCCCGAAATAAAAAATGACATGCACATCATCATAACCCCTCGAAGCTGTCCTGATGTGATCATTGAAATCTCCTTCGAAGAATAACTTCTCGGTGTGAGGAATACCTCGTATTACCTCGTCCAAATTCTTCTAGAAGTACTTTTTGACCTAAGCACTAATGATGTTAAAAGTAAGTCCTCCAACAACCAGCTTAACAACCATCATCCAGTCATTCACTCTCCTAACCTCTACCACTTGCTCCCGAAGTTCTCTATCTATTAAAATGCTCACTCCATTCTCGAGACTCCTGAGTACCACAATTAAATATTTAATTATATATAGTCATATACAAGATAGAACACTCAAGCATGTTTGTCATTTTCAACTAACACTAGATAATTTTGATTCATTTCAACCACGAAAGAGTTCCCACGATTGTCAAAGTTATAATTTTTCATTGTATGTAATTGAAGTCAAACAAGCTCTGGTTATCGACTTATTGTACCTCACAAAATCAATCTTAAATATTGAACCATATCGAACTATTTTGGTATGTTAGTGGTAGATCATTTTTACAAACCAAAAATTGAAATTACCAAACCGAAATTTTCAAAACGTACCGTACCATAAAGACCTCTAGTTCGGCCTATCTTTTGTCACACCTAACTTTAAATTACTATTTAAATAAATCTGAAAAATTGAATATTGTTCATTAATCTTTTTAAAAAAGAATATGTTGCTCATTAATCTTTTGACTCTAGCTTACCATTATTAAAAGTCTTGGATATTGATGGTCCTTCAACATGTATTTAGATAATTTGGCGAAATACATAGATTGACCCTTGAACTTTCCAGGAATTCCACTTGAATACTCGAATTCTTTCTATGAACACATTATCTATTTTAAAAGTGTGCCATTTAGACACATAGTGTTGTGCGTGTTTTACACCTCTTTTAAGAGAGTGAAATGCATATATAAAGTTGTTGATGTGGGCCCCACAATTACATGTCAATTTTTTTTTTTTAAAATATCTTATATTTTCTCTCTCTAGCTCATTCATCTTCTCATTATCATTATCGTCTCCACCGCCGATCGACCCCAGGCTAGCTAGCTCCACCACCAGCTCTACCTCCATCGTCTCCATCTCCTTTCCCACCTCCACCATCGTTGTTACTGCTGCCACCACCACCACCATATCCACCATAGCCACTTCTCAATCAAATCCATACCCATTTCCGCCGATCTCAAAAGACCCACCATTTTCACTTCCATTTCCAAAAAATCCAACTTCACTAGCCCAACAACCATTCAAGATTCCAACTCTTCATCGGAAACTGAGCAAAACTGACCACCGGTAAACAATAAAATCGCCGCCGATCAAGTCCCCGATGGCGGAGATGAGATGTCGTCGGATGTAGGTTCGAAGATAAAGAAGTTGATGAAGGAAAGAGAACAGAAAGAGCCGGATTTTTGGAATGGAGTGGCGGAGGAGATAGGGAAATTGGATGGCCAACTTTTGGTAAGGTGTTGAGTATTACCGGGGTAGTGATTGGGGTCATTGCTGGATCCAGTGTTGTTTTGCCCACTGTTAATGTCGTTTTGGTTGAACTTTCCGATAGAGTTTTCGCCGGAGAAGGTTTACAAGATTTCTTTGGTTGATTGTGAAGATAAGGATTCTCTGAATTTTTTTTAAATTTGTTTAAGCTAAAACCACAGGTCTCTTGTCATTCTTGTGTGTGAATTACACGCACCCTTTTATGTCTTGGTGCATATTAATTTTGTGTTTAAATGGCACAATAAAAAGTATTTTGGAATGTTCATCTAAAACTAGCTTAAGTTGGGGGTTGTCCGAGTGAAATTCCTTGACAAGTTCATGAGTCTATCTATGTATTATGCCTAGGTTTTCATTAACTTACCACATATGTCTAAGTTCGGTGCCACATCCGTATTGATACGATGTGGGAGTGGGATTCGTGTCGGATTTGATTAACTAATTTTGGGTATTTTGATCAAAATCGACGACGAAATTCAAGACATATACAATATTTTATGTAATCAAAATAAAAGCTAAGGTGAACTTGAAAAAAGCGGAATACCTTGTGTATAAAAATTTCTATGTCAGTCTCTTTTCTTTCAAAAATAACCTCTATCTCTATGAGGTAGGGGTAAAGTCACGCTCTATCCTCTCCAGACTCCACTTATGGGATTACACTGGTATGTTATTATTGTTGTAGTCATATTTTCTCCTAAGAATACCTTGCAAGTTTTTCACATAATGTCTCATAATTTAGACATATACCTCTAATTTTAGATATTTAAATTACTTTTAGCCGAATTTTTGCACCCGTATTCGTACCTAGATCCGTACCTCTGAGTATTTAGATCATGAAGGATCCGACCCCTAGATCCACACCTGTATCCGACACCTGCACCCAAGTCCGAGCAACTCAGACAATTAGGAATCAATAAATCCCATAAAGTTTAGTAGGCAATCAAATAACTTAATTAAACAACGGTATCTAGTTAACAATAATTTAATTTCTTACTTAGGAGATATCATCTTATCAAGTTTTTGCTGTTGCATTTTCTTTTCGGTAATAAGAGTTACATTATCTGAATGCCCCAAGGTTTATTGAAATACTTCTCATTTTCTAGTAAATATCCTTTTCTCGAATTAAGTAGTGGGATTTAATAAAAGAAAAGCTGTTTGTCCTTAGAAAATGGTTGATAGCAACAACTAAGGGTCCGTTTGGAAGGACATATGAGAATTGAATTTGAGCGTAATTGGTGTAATTACATAGTTTGATCTGTTTGTTTCGTCTAATAATTATTTGATTAGTAGGGATTGAGTGTAATTACACTCTCCAATTCTCAAGGGGGGTTGAGAATTGGGTGTAATTACAAGGTTACTTTTTTAATTTCTTTCCCTTTTTGTTTTATTTTAATTTATTTTCTTTATAATTTTTTTACTTCGATTATTTTAATTTCATTTTTATTGTAGAGATAAAGTCTGCGTACACTCTACCCTCCCAGACCCACATTGTAGGATTGCACTAGATATGTTGTTGTTTTACTTTTTAAATTGTTTTTATGTTTAAAATATATTTTTATTGTTACATTTTTTATGTTTCATGTTCAAACCTTTACTTCTTGCGATTTAGTATAATTGCTCGTATTTTTTATTTTTTTATTTTTCTGTATTTTCTTCATTTTGTATAATTGCGTTATTATTCTAGTTTTTGAAACTACACCTCCTAATATTAGGAAAAATTAGTCATTAACAAACTTGACATATAGCGAATGATGTTTTTAAAGTAAAATTTCGTTGTTGAAATGAGTATATAGACTTATGTTTCCTTTTCTTTTGAATTATATTCACTTTTATATTGGATCTTATTTTATGGTGTGTAGAAATTTGATATAAGAGTATTATGTACAGAAAAGTTGGATTTTGAATTTATGTTATATTTTCAGTAGTAGCATTGACTTGTTATTTCACATTGCATGATGTTCATTTTTCGATTGGAATTGATAGTTTATTTTTTTGTCAAACACTTGAATAATGTTATGACATTATATTTATAATATTAATATTTTCTCAAACAATGAGTCCATGATATTCTTACAAAATGTATGTTTTTATTTTATAATTAACTAAATTAAAATATTATTAATTTAAAAAATATATATCAATTATTTTTACAATATTAGTTAAAAACATATGATTATCGATTAATATATTTTCAAGAAACAATATGTATCTTAAATACCTAATTTAATATCATTTATATTTGTCAAATATTAGCTTTTAATTTTTGATAATTAATTTTTATTTCTAAAATTTAATCAAACTATAATTACACTTGTGCAATCAAATAATACGCTTGTAATTACATTGTAATTACGTTATGACAAACAAACATGCCTTCGTAATTACTATACTGCGCAATTACTAGGCTGTGCAATTAGAACCCTAGTAATTACACCAATTACAATTATCATGCGGCTTTCCAAACAGACTGTAAATCAATACATGGTAAGCAGTTAGCAACAATCAAATGAAAACCTAAATTAGATCACATAATCTAACGTATTTCAAATTTATTCAATACATTTACACTTTTTTTAACTGATGGGTAACTCCCTTTTCTTTCTTTCTTTTTAAAATTTAATCGTTTTAATAATAAGTACGCTGGTAGACTAAAAACGATGGTAAATACTCCTTCCGTTTCAATTTTTTTGTCTGGTTTTAACTTGAAATGAAGTTTAAGAAAATAAAGAATATTTTTGAATCTTGTAGTCTTAATAAACTAAAGATTGTGGAATGTACCAAAATGCATTTTAATCTTGTGGTCTTAAACATGCAATGTGGAAAGTTGAAATTAAAGAGTTGTCAAAAAATAAAAAGGTGTTATTTTTTTAAACGAACTAAGAAGGAAAGTAAAGTAACAAATTGAAACGAAGGTAGTGCTCTTTACAAAGTTAACCACACAGATAATGTAAATATTTTTTATAATGTTTATTTCTGTATCCTAAATAAAACAAAAGGATGAGGGTTGTTTCTTGTTGAGAGTTTTATGAGTTTTAAGCATCTTACATGGAATTTAGTGCAAAAAATTCTTAGAAACCCAAATGGTATTTACAGAAAATTAATGAGTGATTGTCCTATTATGAAAAAGCCTATTAGATTAGCTCAAAATTTAAGAAGGTTCACCAACTTTTACCGTCACCTCTTTTGTTCGAAGCTTTGGAGGTCAAGTATTGCAGTAAAAGGAGTTGTCTGTTTGTCACCTAAAAAACTTGGACAACCAATTAATTTCATTTTCTTCTTCTGCTTGCTTCTTAGGATTTGCTTCTAGACTTTACCTCTAATATGAATTAACACTTCTTTATTTCATTTTTGTTTATTTAGTTATTTCTTACTATGGGTAAAATATCAAAGGATAAAAATCTCTAGGTCCTTTTCTTCTTATATTGTTCGGACTCTTCAGAAATGTCGACGGTGCGTGTGAGATTCTCCAAATGTAGTTCATTTTTGGAGAATCTGACACGAGTGCATCAACATTTTTGGAGAGTCCGAACAACATAGTTTTCTCCTAATTTCTTAACTGATAACAAGGTGAAAAAGAACAAGACTCAATGGGAATCTTTTTTCTTGTGAAAAAAAAAGAAATGCAAATGATTTTATTAATGAAAAAAATATTTGATAAAGAAAACATTTACAAAAGAATAATATGGTGTTTATTTACTCTTTAAATCCTAGTTATAAAAAGTAACACACATATTTTTATATATGCACATACACATACATCTATTAAAAGATACTATAATTTTGATAAAATAAAAATAAAATTTCAGTGATTACATAGTTTGAGGATGCTGAGATTGATGTGTGGGCATACAAGGAGGGATATGATTAGAAATGATGATATCTGAGACATAGTGGAGGATAAGATGCGGGAAGCGAGGTTGGGATGGTTCGGGCATGTGCAGAGGAGATACAAAAATGCCCCAGTGCGGATGTGTGAGAGGTTGGCTATGGACGGGTTCAGGAGGGGTAGAAGTAGGCCGAAGAAGTATTGAGGAGAGGTGATTAGATGAGATATGACGCAGATGCAACTTACTGAAGACATGACCTTAGATAGGGGGTTGTGGAGGACACAAATTAGGGTAGAAGGGTAGTAGGTAGTTGTGCGTAGCCCTACTTACTCTTACAAACTGGTAATTGTAGTGTTATTATTGTAGGCCTGCTTAGCCTATCATACTAGTAGGCACAATGTTGTTTTATAGTCTATGTCGTTTGATTTCTGCTGCTATGTGTTCTTTAGTGTACTTTGTTTATCTTATTTACCTGTGTGAGTTACTGTTTCTTTTTTTCATAATGTGCTATCATGGCTTATTAGGGCTGGCAATTTCATCCTGACCCGATGGATATTCGATCCACCCGACCCTATTATATGGATGAAAATCCGATAAAACACGGATTTTAATCGGGCGACGGATGGATCGGGTCAGATTCGGGTGGACATACATCCAACCCATCACCCGACCCACCACCCGATCCATCCATCCACCCGTTTATAAATTAATTATTTTTGCTTATCAGAGCAATCACTTTGCTTACTGCAAGGTCTCTTACAAGTTAACCAACCATCATTTAACATTAGATTTCTTTCAACCATATCCATATCCAAGGCTAAGTTTTGCAATGCTTGCACTTTCATCTTCCCCGAGGGATTAACTGCATATTAATTCAATCAAAAACATTAATATAAAACGATGTATACACACATGCACTGCCTCTGTTTCATTTTGTGTGGTTATTTGTTATAATTAGCTTAAGTTGGTAATATTTATATGTAGAGTTAAACATTAATATAAATATAACTAACTTAAGCTAATTATAACAAATTGCCAGCATAGTCCCTCGTCTCAAATTATTTATCGTGGTTATTAAAAATAATTGTTTCAAATTATCTATTGTTTTAGAAGTTCAAGATATAATTGGAACTTGGCTGCATGTTTGGAGCATAGACACGACTTGTAAAAATAGTATGATGATATTTATTGATGTACTTTTTTTTTTCATTTTACCAAGGATTTTAGGTGATTGACTGATTGTGCTATAATTTTCATCCGTGAAGCACCCCATTCACCCGTGGATGATGGGTGGATCGGATGTGGATGAAGAAAAAATAGGGTGATGGATGGGTCGGGTGGATGGATGGTTGGCGGGTGGAGGCAGATTGAGTTCCACCCGATCCACCTCCGATCCATTGCCAGCCCTATGGCTTATTCGCTTTTGTTACCATCATTTTCATATTGCTTTAAATTTCTTGTCCGGGTCTGACCGTTTCTCTTATTTTGCTTGTGCTTATGCTTTGTCTTGAGTCGAGGGTCTTTCTACAATGTTGTTCAAGATCACTATTCATTTGGATCAGCTTAGCTTTTGTTGGAATTTATTTTTCATCAAAATCTTTTTCATAAGGCAGATCTATGATATGTTGCTTTCTACTCCAAAAAGCATTTGGAATATCAGAACATATTTCGTTTTCAAAAGAATTTTGGAGTTTAGATATTTTTCTTTTAACTTCTGGTGTTTCCAATTGCGTATTTAATCTTTTGAAAGAAAAATCATTTCTCAGTTCTTGTAGATGATATGATTTTCCTTGTATTTTTGCATTTATACTATCTTCGTGGATTGAACATGTTCTTATTAGATTGAGGTCTCTTGTTTTTGGTTTTGTTATAAAATGGAATTTTAATTTCTTGTTATTAAATTTAAAAGATATGAAATCATTATCTACCTTATATAGGGTGATAAGATTCATAAAAGGTGTTCCTAAAATGACTGAATTATGTATATCTTTTACTAAAACAAATGATGTTGCTATAGAAACTCCATCATTTATAACTGACGCACTGCTCTAGGATTTAATTTCTAATTTAGAATTATTAGCTGCCGCTAATTTTTCATGGGTTTCTTCCTGGATTTTTTTGGGTACTATACCTGTTTTTATGCAATTTAAATCTGCTCCTGTATTAAAAACGGCAACTGTTTTATATTTAAAATTTTCTGAGAATTTAAGAGTTATTTTTATTAGGTATTTCTTAGATGTGATTTGTCTTAAGACACTAAGAAAGTCTTCTGGGATTTCTTCTAGACTTTGTATTTGGTTTTCAATATCTTCTTCAAGTTCTATGTGATTTTCTTAATCGGAATTTTCATAATTGGAATCTTCATAATCGGAGTTTTCATGTATAGTTTTTGAAAGGATTATTAAATCAGAATCTTGTTTTTGTTTTTCTTTTAATTCTTTTATTTTTGTTTTTACTTGTTTAATTTCTTTTTGTAGTTCTTGAGTTGTTATTTCTTTGCTTTCTTTTATCTTTCTTTCCTTTTCCTAAGATGTTTGTTAAGTTATAGGTATTTTTAGAGGTGTTTGGTAAAATGATTTTTTTGATTTCTTTCTTTTCTTCTGTGAAAGATTTTAAGAGTTTATTTAAATATTATTTTTGATGTTCCGTATCTATGTGTTTTACCATGTCTAACATGAATTTCTGGTCCTTGGTTAACACATATACATTTTCCTTTTTCTTTTCCAGAATTTTAAGATGAACTAGTTGTAAAAAATTCATCTACTTGAAGATGTTCATTTTATTCCGAAGATACAGAAGAAAACCTTTCAGATTCTGTTACGGTGTTTGAATCAGAAGAATCTATTAAAAGATTAGAGATTTTATGAACTATCTCTTCATCTAGTTTTAATTCTCGTAAATTTTTATTCATTTTACAGCATTTCGAAGTATGTTCATTTTTATTATTCATACATCATAGGATTTCTTTTATTTCTGGAATTTTTATAATATTCTTCACTAGCTCTGAAGTTTTTCTTCCTGTAATCTTTTGGTGTTTTTCTATATGTTTTTATAAGTTTTAATATAATTTCCTGCATAATGTAGAGAAGGTTGGTTTTTGGAGTTTATATCAAATTGTTGACAAAAATAACCTAGCTCTAACCTAGTTCTTTTTATTCCCATTTTAGGTGTTTTTGTAATTTTAGATCTTGACAAATTTTTAATCCTTCTTTTGGGTTATACTGGCTATTTTTCGTATGTGAATTCATTATAGGGTTTTATTTGTTTTCCACATATTTCTCTAATTTTATTCCTAACCTTTTCTCCTAAAAGGGTAGACAATCTTGCTAAGAATTTTCTTTCCAAAATGGTTGGTTGGAATCTCTCTAAGCATTACTCTGGTTAAGAACGTGTTCTTGTACCATTGAAAATCACTTAGTTTTTTACATTTTATATTTGAAAGTAATTCAACATTTTTATCTTTTAGATGGGAAGAATCACCTATGAAGTTTAACGAGATTGTCAGTATCAAGGTTGATACTGCATCTTGTAGGGGTTCTCCTTCTTCATCTGATATTGGCATTCCTTCTTCATCATTTTTATGGCATTTAAAATGTCTTCTTGTTGTTGGTTAGTGAGATAGTTAGCCCACCATCCTTTTAATTGACCAGAGAATCATGCGATAAGCAGTTCTGCTATGGTCCTATCTTGTGCACCATTTTGTGTTTTATAGGCATTTGCGGCCATGGTAATTTATTAGAGAAAGCTAAGGATATTGTATTCTATCCCATCTATGTTCTAGTCGTAGATGAAAGAGGCATTAAATCGGAATTGATCTAAGGGTTTTACTATTCCTAGATCTGGAGATGGAATTATTTGTAGTTGTTCTTGTGTTAGTTGTTTCCAATTAATTTTATTAACTAAGGGTGTTGTATTTTGGAATTGTTCAAAGGCTTCACTGTTATCAGAGTCACATGTCAACATTGTGACTGATTGGGGTGTATCTGGGACAATAGTTTCTGTATTAGAACTAATGGACATCCCAATTCTACTTAACTGACCTTGTATAGCTTTAATAAATTCAGATTTATTTTGTTGAATGTTTTTGACGCTATCTTTAGATACCTGAAAGGGTCTAAAGATTGGGCTTTTTAATATCAATTCTGTGGATCTTTCTGGGGAATCTATAGTGACTAAAGGTTGGTTTTTATGTGTTTTTCCACTCTATCTAATTGTTTTCCTATGGAATTTAAATTAATATTTGTAAAGTTATTTTGTGCGAGAATAGATTTTATATTAATTTTTTCATCCTCTGCTGGATTTTAAAAAGGAATCGCTTCTACATGGCGACCATGTATAGTAAGCTTAATGCCTTGTAGAGGAGGGTGGTCAGATTGGATTTTCCTAGTATCAGCTAGGGTCTCCCATTCTAGTGTTTTATTCCTAGTTGTAATAGGATTTGCTGTTTTTTGAAAAAGGATAATCTATGGAATTTTGACAGGAATATATTTCAAACCAGTCGAAAAATAGAATGTTTATTCTATTTTCATATATAAACTCATATAATTTTTCTTGTATTTGTTTCCTAGCATTTAAGAAGTTTTGAAAGAACCAAGTTCTTTTTTCTAGGTTATGATCTCCATAAAAATCTTTTTGTAGGAATTTCTCATCTACTTTGAATTATTTTCTAAAACTTCAATTTCATTTATTATATTTTCTGTTATTGAGGAAAATGTTGGACTAGTAGGTTCTTGGTCGTCCATTTTCTCTCTAGCGGTGGAATTTTCATATAGGGGTCTAGGTATTTCGTTGGTGTAGTCTACGTTTCATAAATTAGGTAGATCTGACGTAGAACGTTTGAGTTTTATTTTATAAGGTGTGTTTATTACTGAAGGAATTTTGACTCTTCTTAAATTTAGGGTCTCTATAGAACATGTATCATTGTATCTACTACTTGTGGATTTTCTATGGAATGATAGACTAACTCTACCATCCTGATATTGGGTTATTTCTTTAAGATGAGTATTTGGTTGGAGAGTTTCTATGAGTTCAGGTTTAACTACTTCTTCCGAGATCCATTCTTTTGGTAAGGTAATATCCTTCCACTTAATAGGTCTTGGTATTATAGTGTTAGATCTGGAAAGATCTGTCTGTAATAGCAGGGTTTCACCTTTTTTGCTATGATATCTAACTTTTATAGCAAAAGCAGAAAGCATAGCTTTATAATGGATTCTAAATATTATTGCTACTAGAATTGATCCTTCAAGCATTTGGTAATTATGAGTTTTTATTGGTAAGACAAGGGATTTTAGGATATTTTTATCATTAAGGGATACTGAAAAGTTCGGTAACAATCAAAAGAGATTGTCCCCGTGCAGAGGTTAGATTCGACAGAACTTAATAAGAAGTCCTCAAAGTTAGTGAATGTGGCATCTCTTAAGATCGCAAGAATTGAAGTATTTAATCCTTCCTTAGTTAAAGGTTTTATCCCTACTTGAACTAAGCCAATATGAATGTATTTATAAGTTGTTTCCCTATGTTTATTCAATGAATTTTGAGAAAGCAATTGGATTGTTTCTAAGGTTTTGATAATTGAATATCTCTTTCCTCTGTTTTAATTGTAAAATCAGTTTTGAAAAATTGATATTTTGAATTTTTATAAATTTGATCTCTGTTTACTCTTGTTATTTTCCAATTATCTATCGATTTTTCAAAATCTTGTATAACTATTTCTTACGAATTCATTATCTTCTTTGTCCATGGAAGATGTTGAACCAAAGTTCGAAGAAGTAGATCTATTGAAAAACGTATTCATTTTTATAAAATCTTATTTTGAAATTTAAGTTCTTCCTACGATCCCAAGCTATTCACGAGCTTAACTGTCTTCCCTTAAGGACTTACTACCCGGACTTTCCTGGGCAAGAAAACTCAGAAGAGCCTAAACCTTTAGATAAAGAATTTCATAAATCTGAACAAATTTCTCTATATCTCTACCCCGTGGCTTTGATACCAAACTACGCCTGATAACAAATTACGTTCGAGGATCTAAAGGGGATAATAGCCAAGGAAGGAATTGATACCAAACTATCTTCTATTTGATTTCTTTCACTTTTGCATGTACTGTCACTTACTATACTTTCAAACTCCCCTTATAAAGCTTCCATAATTCATTTCCACCACCTCATTCTCTCAATTCAACTCTCTCTCTATATATTCTTCTTTGTGTAATCTAAGTGGTATTTTGGTTCTTGAGTCTTTCTTCATTTTTCCCAATTGTTCTTGCTCAATTCTTCTTTCCTTTCTCTTTTCTGTGGTTAATTAAGGCTTTGTTTTTGGTGATCATGGCCAGTTTGGAGGCTCAACGCTTGTAAGTTTTTACGAGTTAGATCGCCAGTTATTTTATAGCAAAAGCTATTGCACCTCAATGTTATTTAGTACTTACCTTTTTAATGATTGATACACTTGGTAATCCGTGTTCGTCTACTTTTCTTTTGATTTCTATTGTATGAGATTTTTTCCCTTTGTTTGACTGTTTGTAATCATGCTTCTCCGTGAATTTGTTTGTGTTTTTCAGCCTTGAACAAATCATTCTCGATTACATGTCTAAAAGAGGTTTCCATCAGACTGGTGAGGTATTCTTCCGCGAAATTCTTGCTAATCAAAATCCTGATGGTAAGTAACTTCTTTTAATGAATCCTATTCTTTAATCAGATGCTAAAAACGGATCCTCTAATGAATTAAGATATGTATTTTAGTAATGATTGTTGTTTACCTGAAAGCTAAGTTGCTCGGACTCGGGTATGGGTGTTCGATACGGGTGCGGATCTAGAGGTTGGATTCTTCATGATCTAAATTTTAAGATTCGGGGGTATAGATCTAGGTACGGATAAAGGTGCGAGAATTCGGCTAAAAATAATTCAAATATCTAAAAATAGAGTTATAAAATATGTCTAAATTATGAGACATTATGTGGAAACTTACAAAATATTATGAGGAAAAAATATTGATAAAGAGGAGAATCCTAGAAAGAGATAAAAGTAAAAGGACTGACATAGAAATTTCTATATACAAGGTATTCCATTTTCTTAATTTCACCTTAGCTTTTTTTTTTTTCTTGTCCCCAGTTTTTTCATCGATTTTGGTCTAAGTACCCAAAATCGATTGATCAGATCGGGTACAGATCCCACACCCACACCCATGTCGACACGACATGGGTGCGTCACCGAAAGTGAAGAGTCTGAGCAACTTAGCTTGAAAGGGTCATAAAGTTCTTATGCTTAATTAGTTTGGTAATTCTTACATATGACCATATGGTGGATTGCTGATCATGTTTTTGTTGAAAATTTTGTTAATAAGTTGAGGTCATTCTCCTTGATTGATCTGGTACATTGTAGTTACCTAATATTGGATGTTTTAACTGTATTAATTGCCATTAACTATCTTAGAGAGATGTTTAATGGAGTTGAAGTAATGTTATAATGCGATATCGAGCTTTGGAGTGATGATTTTGATTTTGTGGTTCGTTTCAGCTATCAATTCTCCTCATGAAGGATTTCTGCAAGCGTGGTGGGGTAAATTTTATGAAGCATACAACTCTAGCTTCCCTGATGTTCCTGTATTCGCTGCCGAATCATTTGATAAGGTGTTACCCATGGACCTTTCCTATGCCTTTTTCATGTTTAACTGATGAAATAATTGCGAACTAAATGCTTGATTTCTAAATTCTCAGGTCGCACAGACTGTGGAAAATGTTGTGGCTAATAACGATCCTGCAAATCAATCCTATGCTTCTGATCACACGGGAGCAAACATCTCTAATGTGATGCCGTCACCTCATTTGATGGCATCCTCTGCTGTGATGGAATCTAGCGGTCCTCATCTTAAGGAAGCTAAGCTTGTAGATTTGTTGTCATCTTTTGATGCCAGTTATGCTTTACCGGATTTATCTCCTCAAAGAGACATGATATCAGGCCTACAGTTTCCTGGGTAATAGCATGTTATGTTTATTGCTAAACTGGTCATTTTGCCTAGTTACTTGAACGAGGATAAAGGTTGAGCGCTTGATGCGATGTGGATTTTGTTATCCTTAAATTGGTCTGATATCACTGTCTTAAGCTGCGAAGTCAACAAAAGAAGATTGACCAAAATCACGTTTTTATTTTGTCTGTTTATTGCTATTAATTGTGACCTTTTGACATGAAATGTCAAGAGTGTCTTGCAAAACTTGGCTAGTAAGGAATGCTCTTTAGTCTAGTAACTAGAACCAACTGCTTGGTCTGTAATATGAGATAGATTTTTTACATTATCTTGATAGCCCAAGCATGTTTTGTATATGAAACCATTACTTTGGTTGTTGGGTTTGCGTATCAGAATCTTCTAATTCTGTATGTTGTATGTTCATGTCCTTCAGCTATCAAATGCAGCAAATGCTAATTGTTCCTCCAGAGTGGAATGCAAGAGTATGTTTACATTTCCCCACACATCTACAATCTTTCTAATAAAAAAATAGTTGAAAATAATTGACATTTTTATTCTTTCCAGGATGACATACCTGGCATAAACTTGGGAGGACCTACACAAATGGAACCAAATATTCATGCCCCTGCAAGCGCTTTGCCTGCTTCACCAAAATTTTCTGATGCCGGTTTGTTTGTAATTTAGCTTTAAATATTTTGCATTTAGTTTATATAATTTTTTGTCTTTTGCCTTGATAATGTTGGATGTTTGAACATTAAGGTAATCTGCAAATACTTTTAGCATAAATAATTCATCAGAAGGATAAATGCGCATACATTGAAGAGGATTGGCTCACTTTTAATGTGTATTTATACCTCTATCACTTCCTCATTTCCGAATTGAAAAGAACTGCATTGTTGAAAGATGCACATGTAATTAGATTAAGAATGTTTAATTTTTGTTGATATATGAAAACGTTAACTAGGTTTTGCTGATCTACTTGTTAGCTATCAGTTCCTCAAGGACAAACTAAACATTCCTCTGTTTTATTAGGAAGCTGATAACAGATGCTCTTGCTATCGGGCTCTTCAACCAACTACTCCTCGATGCATCAAACTCTCCATCCAAATAAAGATTGTTTGATTATTATTTTCCTTTAAGCATGGGATAGATAAGTTGATATTCTGAGAAAACTGCTACTTAGATACTATATTTAGGAAAGAAAGTCGTACGAAAAGAGAGGGGTCACCTATTATCCTTGAAAATGCTGTAGAGTCACGAGTAACATGTTACTTTGATGCTCTTGTAGTACCAGCTTTATCCATGAGTACCACCTGACTGTATTGTGTTCAACACCTTCTGATATAAACATTTCAAAAGGTATTAAAGGAGTATTCAATGATAGTGATTTCTTTCTCCCAAGTTATTAAAAGCTTGTTGCTATTTTCTGAATCAAATTAGTCAACTAAGATTATATATGACACACTTCCCCGTTTGGGTAAAGATGCATGTTGCAAGTTGAAGTAAGAAAAGGATGAACTTCTCAAAGCTTAAGAATAATATCCACCAAAGCAAGTATGCGACAGAGGCATTCAGTAAAGTTCTTAAAATAGAACTTTGATATAATGCACTTTCCCTTAGCATTTTTTAATCTTTTGGCCTTTGAAGATGAGTCTGTATGTGCAATTAATTTCCATTGTTTAATTACTGTGGTTTCTTAGTTCTAGTTCCAGTTTCTTTTTGAAATTCGATTCATTATAGATTGGAAGTTGTCACAGCAAAAGACACTAGGCAAACTAACATGGAAGGAAATATGAAATAAACAGAGAATCTTTAAGATTTAGATTCAGCAAAATAATCAGTGTGATGAGTGCTCTTCATTTCATGTTCTCTTTATAATAATCACTGCAAGAATTTCTTGCAATTATCATATAGATGAAATATCAAATACTTTTTAACCATAGATTGTACAATGTGCCCAAGTAGCTCGAAATTGAGGCTTAGTTGTTGTTGATATATTATATAATGTTCCATCAGGTTAGTAGATCTGTTGGTATTTTATTCACTTTTAGATCGCCTTATCTTTCTTTTTAAAATTTTAAATTTTCTTTGATCTTCTTTTTGTATTGCACCTGTAGATCTCCTTATCTTTCTTTTTGAAATTTTAAATTTTCTTTTGATCTCCTTTTTGAATTGTACCTGCAGGGAACAACAGATCTTTCCAACAAGCATCTCATCAAGGATGTCCATCTGTTGTGAGTACCTTGAACTTTTGCATCATTAGAAATGTATAGTCCATTAGGGTGTTTAGGTTCGGATCAACTTTTAGTTTGTTCATTCCTTTCATATTCAACACAGGGAGTTGGCTCAATTCCCCTTGTCATTAGTGATCAAGTTGTACATCCCAGTGTAATAGTGCCAACTAAAAAAGTACAGTTTCTGAGAACTACATCCTTCCCTCAACAGGATGTTTTACCAAATGTAGCAGTTCAAACATTGGATCCTGCCCCTGCAAGTTCTGTTGATTTCTTTTGTAAGCTCACTCAAGCTGACTCGAGTGGAAAATATGCAGGAGTAAGTTGAATACTCAAGTAACCATTTCGCTCCTAGGGACTGTAGCATGCTTCAATTATTTTAGCCGTTCAATAGACTGTTAGACAACACAACACGTGAAAAACGTAATTATTTTATTATTGTAAAAGTAATTACACCAAGACTTGGACACTATAACTGACCACAATATACACCAAGTTCTTACTCTTTTGTTTTTACCAACACTTGACACTCACACTTTAGACTCACTTGGTCACTTTTGGATGAACACTTGGGACTTACTTCCTTAAGGACCCAAGGTCACTATATTTACATGATCAATGTCGGTTCATCAACTGACTTTATTGCTGGAAGATTCTAGCTATAACATCATAATGGGCTTGGCCCAACATGATACACAACTAGGACATTGACTCTAGAATTTTCTAGCAATTATTTTCCTATGTATTTCTTGAATCTTTACCACATTTCTAGATAATTATATAACTTAATCTAGAATGTTCTACTAATGAGAGAGGCGGTGGTGATTTTAACATAGACCATGAATTGGTTTTCAGAATTTTCTGGTGTTTGAAATCTCTTTGTAAAACCTTGTACATCAAGTTATTAATAGTCAAAATAAGAACTGTAACTTAAACTCAACTTTAAAAGGAGGAGCCTATGAAGCAGGAAAAAAAGAGCCAAAAAATTTCAAAGTATTTGCATAGTCCAGCAATCAACAGATTGAGGGATAAAATAGAGGCTATCCTACTATACTGATGTGATCGAGATTTTTTCCTGCCTTACTTTTCTTCTTGTTTTCTTGTTTCTTGCATTGGACAGATGCTTGGTGATACAAATAGAAGAATGCCGGAGAATTTACCAGCTGACCAGCAAATAATAGCTCCTATAGGAGGAATTATGAGAAGTTCTGGGAAGCAACCTGCAGTGCGGAGTGGCAGAAAGAGGAAAACTCCATCGAGTTCTCTGGCACCTGTAAGATCATTTTTCTGCATCTACTTCTTAAAGCCCTTCGTGTGCTGGTGTTTCCATTTCACTTTGTCTCTGACAGACATCGACATCGTTTTTTGGGATTGGACAAATGAGTTCTATATGGTCTTCATCAACTTTATTCTTGCTCATTTCATATATTCCTGAGCTGTAGGTTGGGAAAGAGAAAGCTACTGCCGTTGGTTTGGTTAGTGCATTGACGAAAAGTTTTGCTGCACCTGCACGCACTCAAGCTGAACGGGAAGGTACGTGACATCAAGCTTAATGGTTCCTAAGAAAATTAATATTAAAAAGGTGGCAATTTGGATAATTGACAGTTGACAAAAATAGTTAATCCTCCATAAGTGGTGTCACCTTTTGTTAGGTTCTATATTCAGCCAGCTAGGTTGTGCATCTAATGCTGTTATATTGAGGAAATAACTTTACCCCCAAGAGAACCCAATCATGCAGGTTTTATTAGCATTATACCCTGCTTCATTCTTGCAGATTCCACTAGTGTTTTAGGGACTATACTGAAAGTTTCATTGCACATATGTGGAGGTGTATGGTTGACCTTTGATACATGATACTGTAAATTGTCATGAACTTCCTTGCTTAAAAGCAAGTAGTGATGTGGCAGCTTCTCATGGTGGCAAATAGGTGTTATCATCTGTAAGTTTCTCTTTTAAAGATAATTGACTTCATATTGCTTTGCAGGTATCTCTTTTAAAGAGATTTGTAACCTTCACGCAACAAACAAGCTCCTATGTTGCCACTTTGATTCACGAGGAGAGTTGTTGGCTACTGCTGGACACGACAAAAAGGTTTGTCTTGTTAATCTTCAGCAGGATTTTAGTTGGTCAAATGGGAGAGCGCTTATCTCAACTTCTCTTGTTAATGAACTTGTACTGCGATCTATGTTTAGGTTCATATTTGGGAGTTGGGAAATAACAATGTTAATAGTGGAGAAGGTCATACTCATCACGTTACAGATGTCCGTTTTAGACCAAACTCAACGGTGTTTGCAACATCTTCCTTAGACAGAACTGTGAAGATATGGGATGCGGCCAAGGTACTACTACTATTTTCCATTGCAGATCCTTGGTCGAATGAGTCTTTCAGTTACTTTTCTTTTAAGTTGTAATGGCTCATAAATAGCAGCCAGCACAGATTCAAATCACCAGGATATATATTTACTAGTTCTATGATTTGGTTGTTCTTGTCCACATTATTTCTTCTGATTTCTGTGCAAATATTATCCTGATTCTTTTTGCTTGTACTTAGACTTTTCTTTAGCTGCTCAGATAATTGTCAATGTCACATTTATTGCCACATTCTTTATCTCTGTAGTGAGGATACACAAGATTTATCACAAATATCAAATATCAGCTTTATCATGTTATGCTGTCTATAATACATTTCATTTGAGTCAATATTTTTAGGAACTTGTTGTTACCAAAACATCTTATGCAATCTTTAAACATTCAGTATATTTTTTTCTTTTCTTCTGGTTATCACGATTTCTCATAATGATAACTGTCTAATCGCTTGAATTGCTTCCTTTTGATCTGTGTCTATTATAACCATGTCATTGTACATATCTCACCATTTTGTCATAATCCAGCCAAGCAACCCTTTCCAAAACCTTGTCGAGCATGCTGGGAAGGTGATGTCAATAGATTTTCATCCAACAATGGGGGGTCTCCTCAGTTCTTGTGATAGTAATGATGAGATTAGATTGTGGGATGTCAATAATGGTGATTGCAAACTCATTCTTAAGGTTGGTGGCTCTATTTCCTTCCTTCCTTAATTACCTGATTCTAAATCATTGTTGAATACGTTTTTTCATGAATTCTTGCATTTGATTGTAGGAAACGTTTTTCTTATTATTCTTTCTTCTTCATTCCAAGCAATTTCAAGGTTTTTAAGATCAGTAGTCAGTCATTATGTGAATACACATGCAAAAAGATAGTTTAGGAAATAAAAGGGTTTCGTAATGTTATTTGAACCAACATCCATATCATATTCAACAATGCATTGTATAGTGTTCTAAACAGAGTGGTTTATAGAGAATTAGCTATTATTCATTCACGAAAAATTGTATTGATTTGGTCTTGGTACAAATGCAGGGAGGTAGTAGACAAGTTAGATTTCAACCTCAACTTGGGAACTTTTTGGCAGGTTCTACAGGAAATATAATAAATATCTTTGATGTTGAAACTAACAGCATCCGAAAAACGTTACAAGTAAGATTCTTAGTCTTGATCATTGATCAAGCTTGTTTTAAATTTCTTTATCTGTTTCATTACTATATCGTATCAATGTGGTTTTGTTTACTTTGATTTATAGAGACACGTCAAAGACGTCCGTTCAATCTGCTGGGATATGAGTGGAAATTACATGGCATCCGTGTGCGAGGATAGTGCACGGATATGGTCTGTTAGTGAAGGGAAGTGTATACATGAACTGCACTCCAGTGGCAATAAGTTCCAGTCGTGCACTTTCCACCCTCGGTACGCTCAAGTGTTGGTGATTGGTTCGGATGAGGTATGCTTAACGTAACGTGGACATTATCTTCTCGAGCTTTGAGCTCGATAAGTTCTTTGTAGACTTGGTTTGATGAATGTCTATATATTTGCAAACCAACAAATTTAACTTACGATGCTCATAGATAAGTTCTTTGTAGACGTGGCTCAGTTAATATCTCTATATATTTGGAAAACAACAAATTTAACTTAGGATGCTTAGATATTGAACCATTCTGAAAAGGAAAGAAAACGAACAATGAACTTCTCTCTTTGTCAACCAAAGCTAAGAAATGGAAAAGGAAACAGGAGGGTAAGAATATGCGACATCTGCAACTTTGGGTTCTGGTGTCACAATGAGATGTCGTGCACATTTGATATGAGGTCTGCTTCCGATAGTACCACTGTTATTCTTGCTATTTTTTTTAATCTCGATAAAGAAAATGTTGATTGCATATTGATTTCATGTAAACATTTTTACTTTCCTACTCGTGTGTCTGATCATTAAGTTCTTGCTATTTTTTTAATCTCGATAAAGAAAATGTTGATTGCATATTGATTTCATGTTAACATTTTTACTTTCCTACTCATGTGTCTGATCATTCCGCGGTGCTTAATGACTTCTCTGTTGAGGGGAATTCAGGAATGTTAGATCTCCAAACTGAGTAGTTATCGTGTTAGATGAAATCGTTCATGTTTGAAGCTTATTCACATGTATAGTCCTTGATTTTTCTTTCTCCTTTTCCCTCTTTATCTAATAACTGTCGAATATTGTTGCAGTTCCTGGAGCTGTGGAAGCCAATCTCCAAGAGCAACATAACTTGGCCATATACTGCACATGCTGGTATAATTTCTTCATTAGCAGATTCACCTCCGAAAGGGACCATAGCTTCGGTGAGTCATGACCAGTGGATCAAGATATGGGAATGACGCTTCTTTGTTGATCAAGATACAACAATCATTCTTTCTTCTCTCTCTTATCCAAATTACATCAATATCTGAATGAACTACAACTGTATACAACCTTCTGCTAACAACTAACAAGGGTGCATTAGGGTCCAAGGAATGTGATCGAATTCCTGGCGAATCACCAATGTAATGAGTTATCCTAAAAGGTTGTATCAATCACCAACTTTGACCGTTGTTTTAAACTCCTTTGTTATATTTTATCATTTTGAGGTTGATATTTAAAATGTTAATTAGATTTGTGTGTTAAATAACATTTAATTTAATATACATAAAAGTTTAAACTTGAATAATTTATTGAATTTAAATTCTTAAATTGGGAAGTCTGTAAAAATAATTGTTATTAGTTAAATAATGCTTTCACAACAACATAATACCCAGTTTGATCCCACAAATGGGGTTTGAGGAGAATGGGGTGAGAGTAAAGACAAACCAAGTATGAGAAACCACATTAGTAATATAATTGAAGAACAAGATAATAATAGAATAAATGATAATGATATTGATAAATAGAAGAGGGAGCATACATATTGCTCTAAGCTAGAACCATACTTTCCCACATAGAAGACATGAATCGTTTGACTACGTATTAAACCTCTACCCTAATCTTTAATTTTCATGCTTTCCTATTTAAGGTCTTGTTCTCGATAAACTGAAGATGTGTTATATCATGTATAATTACCTCTCCCTAATCTTTCCTTGGTCAACCTCTACCTCTCCGTAGACCTATCATTGCCAATCTCTCGCACCTCTTCAATGGGGCATGTGCTCCTTTTCTTTACATGTCTGAATCATCTCAGCCTCGTTTTCCGCATCTTGTCCACCACTGAGTCCACTCCCATCTTGCCCCGTATATCTTTGTTCCTAATCTTATCTCTCCTAATGCGCCAACACATCCATCTAAGCATCCTCATTCCCGCTACATTCATCTTCTGAACGTTAAATTCTTGACTGTCAACACTCTGCCCATACAAAATAGTTGGTCTCAACCACACTTTATAATCAATTTGGCTTTGTAGAGCACAAATTAAAAATTATTTAAGATTGGAGTTCAGCAAAATACTCTGTGATTTAAGTCTAGATGATGGCCTAAAAAGCAACAGTTTTAAATGTTCTCGTATAGTATTAAAGGCAGATGAGGTCTTTGCACCATTTGTTGTGCTGGTTTTCGTAACTATTCACCTTCACAGTAGAGCTGATCGCTCCTCCCTATACAAAATTTTAAAAGCAAATAAACTTTGTAATCTAAAAAAGAAAAGTTGGAAAAAGGAGACAAAATAATATTATGATTCTAGGGAAGATTAAAAATTATTTGATATTGGTAACCTATCATGTATAATCACCTCTCCTCATCCCTATAATTTTTTTTATAAAACAAATAAACTCGGTAACCTAAAACAAGAAAAGTTGATAAAAGGAAAACAAAATAATATAAGTATTCCAGCGAAGATTAAAGATTATATGTTGAGGAGCTTCTTCAGGAGGAGATATTGGATGAAACCGATGAATGCATCAATATTCATAACCAAGATAAAGGTGAGCATGAATTCTTCACAAGATTTTCAGTTGAGCAGAATTCCACAACTAAGGTGATCCAACGAGGCTGAATCATCTCAGCCTCGTTTCCCGCATCTTGTCCATCACTGAGGCCACTCCCGTCTTGTCCATCACTAAGGCCACTCCCGTCTTGTCCCGTATATCTTTGTTCCTAATCTTATCTCTCCTAGTGCGCCAACACATCCATCTAAGCATCCTCATTTCATCTTCTGAACGTGTAAATTCTTGACTGCCAACACTCTGCCCATCCAACATAGTTGGTATAACAACCACACTTTATAATCAATTTGGCTTTATAGAGAAAAATTAAAAATTATTTAAGATTGGAGTTCGGCAAAATACTTTGTGATTTGAGTCTAGATGATGGCCTAAAAAGCAAGAGTTTTAAATGTTACTCATATAGTATTAAAGACAGATGAGGTCTTTGTACAACTTGTTGTGCTGGGTTTTCATAACTATTCACCTGCGCAGTAGAACTGTTCCTCCTCCGTATACAAATTTTTTAAAGCAAATAAACTTTGTAATCTAAAAGAAGAAAAGTTGGAAAAAGGAAACAAAATAATATTATGATTCTAGGGAAGATTAAAGAATTTTTGATATTGGAGTTCAAAATACTTTGTGATTTGAGTCGAGATAATGGCCTAAAAAGCAACTTTACTAAATGCTCTCGGAGAATATTAAAGGCAGATGAGGTACATGTATCACTTGTTACGCTGAATTTTCGTTACTATTCACCTGCACAACAGAGCTGATCCCTCATCCCTATAAATTTTTTATAAAACAAATAAACTTGGTAACCTAAAACAAGAAAAGTAGAAAAAAGGAAAACAAAATAATATAACAATTCCAGCGAAGATTTAAGATTATTTATTGAGGAGCTTCTTCAGGAGGAGATATTGGATGAAACCGATGAATACGTCAATATTCATAATAAGATAAAGGTGAACATGAATTATTTACAAGATTTTTCAGTTGAGCAGAATTTCACAACTAAGCTGATCCAACAGGCCCTCAGACTGTTCAATCACTGTCCTCTAATACTTCCTCAATTCTCAAGTATAGCAACATGTTAAATACATATTTTAAATACATATTCTAGCATATCCTTATTCCAGTATTTTTGTATGATTATTTTAACTTAGACTCGCTTGGTCCTGCAGAGCGCGAATTTGGATAAATTGTATAGTCCTATACACGGGCAAATTCAACAAAAAAGAAATTTGGTTTGGATTGTAACCTGAATGCCATATTGCTAGAGTTTGAGACATAAACAAAGTTCAATTATTGGAATCTGATCAGTTTCCATGTGTTAAAAAAACAAACAAAAAAAATACACGGATAGTTTACAAAAATTTACACTGTCATTGTATCCATCGTTAAGTAACAATGAAAAAGTCTATTTTTAATAACAAACAGTCCAGTCTATTCGAATGTCGTATTCGTTAATATTAGCGAATATTCTCAGAATATTCTCCGTATATTTTGTAATAATGGTAGATGTATAATTAAGGTAACTTAAGATTCTAACTGTATTAGGAATCAACCTTTGTAAGGTAAGTTAAGATTCGTACCATAATAGGAATCAACCTTGTACAACTATATATATTGTGAATAATGAAAGGAATCCCTAAGGGAAATTATTCCATCTTTCATGGTATCAAGAGCCTAAAACCTAAATCTCTCCTCTTCCTTATTCTTGGCCGAAATTAGCAATTTTTTTTCTGATTTCTCGATTTCGTAATTTTTTTTTCCCGCTTTCTTCCTCTCTTTCTCGGCCAAACCAGAAAATTCCCTTCCCTCGGCAGCGGCAACCATGTCTTCCCCCAAATTCCGGTTCATCCACTGGCACAATTGACAACCCCTCTCAACGTTCAGTATCTTCTTTTCATCCGGCATTCGCCGTTAACAACATCAAGAAGACTGTCAATATTCCATGTGGATGGAACTATTCTACATTCATGCATGTGCATACAACGTGCTCGATCATATTGACGAATCGCTCCTCGTCCCACCGATGTTACGGACTCAATCGGCGTCGTCTTGACGCCATCGTCAAACAATGGTTCTACGGCACCATCTCCAAAGACCTGTTGTGCACTATCATGAAAACAAAAGTGCTACGGCACGTGAACTTTGGGTCCGGCTAGAAGAAATCTTTCAGACAATAAAAATACTCGGGCCGTATATTTGGAAGAGCAATTCAATAATACCCGCCTCGAGAATTTTAACATGTCCGAATATTGTAAGCAAGCTCGAAACTCATAACCGATCAACTATCCAACGTCGGGACTTCGTTTCGTAAATCAAGATGGTGCTTCAACTTGTTGCGGGTTTACCAAAAGGTGAATATGACACACTCGCAACAATGATTCAACAAGCCGACCCTCTCCCAAGTTTCAACAAGGCACGTTCACAACTATTGTTGGAAGAAACTAGACGTGCTAAACAAGAGGATTATAATCAAAAGGCGTTAGCCGTTGACGGATGGCAACACTGCGACCAAAGAAGAACCTAAAGAAAGAAGCAGACGAGAGAGTGGCGGAGGTCGTGGCGGCGAGAGGTCGCAACAACAAAGGCAAGGGCCGCGGAAAGGGCCAACGCACCCCGGTCGGGATCGGACAGCCAACCACCGGACAACGAGAGAAGCACTCGCAAAGCGGTGGCCCAACCAGCAGAACCGGGCCTCGCCGCATGCCCGTACCCTACCGTAGGGGCCTGGGCCGCAGCCTTGGTCGATCGGCCTCTTGGGCCATGCCCCGCCCACCGTGCCGGCCCCACCGGCGAAGAAAGCGAGCCCGCGATGGCGGTCCAAAGAAGAAGCGGCTACACGGCGGCCCATCGCATCCAAAGAAGACGAGCGATGCTGCAGCCCAGCAGCACTCGGCCCCGACCGATTTGGGCCGAGCATATACCACCGTGAACCTTCAATGCACCGACGAAAATTGGTACATGGACACCGGAGCCACATCTCACCTCACCCGGTCGTCGTGTAACATATCTCAACTACGTCGGCTAAAGTGTCCTCAATTTATTACCGTCGGCAATGGTCATCGCATTCCAATTGAAGGTTACGGTAATACACACACCAAACATCCACACCCACCTTTCTCCCTAAACCACGTCCTATACACACCTAACATCATTAAAAACTTAATCTCTCGTTAGAAAATTCACTAGCAATAATTTCGTGTCCGTCGAATTTGACCCTTTTGGCTTTTACGTGAAGGAACTCAATACGGGGAAAATTCTTACACGCCGCAATAGTGTGGGAGATCTCTACCCATTCACTCAATCTTCCGCCGACGGACCGCAAGCACCTCTATCCCTTGCGGCGATCTCTCCCTCAACTTGGCACAACAGACTCGGACACCCGGAGACCCGCTTTTACTTTTCTTAGGACTTCTAAGCGTATTCAATGTAATAATGGGAAAATTGCCCAACACCGTTTTTCTTGTCCACTAGGCAAACATACTCGTCTTCCCTTTATGTCATCAAACAAAGTGTTACTTTTTCTCCATTTGATATTGTTCATGCTCGATTTGTGGACATCTCCGATTGCCGACTCTTTGGGTCATAAATTCTATCTAGTATTCTTGGATGATTTTTCACATTTTGTCCGGATTTACCCACCGAAATTCAAATCAAGTTTTTGCAAAATTCCTCGAGTTTCAAAAATTCATTAAGACACAATTTGAAAAACCTATTAAATCATTCCAATGTGATAATGGACGTGAATTTAATAACTCGGCATTTCACAATTTCTGTTCTAAAAAAGGCATGGTTTTCCGTTTTTCTTGTCCCTATACTTCTTCCCAAAACGGAAAGGCTGAAAAATTATACGTACCATCAATAACATGGTCCGCACACTTCTGTTTCACGCCTGCCTACCACCGCCTTTTTGGGTCTATGCTGTCAAAATCGTAGAATCCCTTCTAAATATTTTACCAACTAGCACACTCCAAAACAAAACTCCTACGAAATCTTATACCGTAGGCGGCCATCATATGATCACCTACGTATTTTTGGATGCTTATGCTACCCCAACATAGCCTCCACTGCACCCCACAAACTTGCCCCTCGCACTCTTTCATGTGTCTTCCTTGGTCTATCTCCTAATCATCGGGGCTACTTGTGCTATGACATTGCTACTCGCAAAATCATCGTCTCCCGTCACGTCACCTTTGACGAGACAACCTTTCCTTTTTCAAATCTCCGAAATTTCGACCACCGATTACATCTTTCTCGATGAACCAAGTCCGTCCCCGGTCATCCAAAATCTATACCAACAAGCGACCCACTATTCCGAGCGGTCCCATCGTCCGGCACCACCCCACCGACTCCCCTCGCTCACCCCTACAGCCCCTGGGCCGAGTCACACCTGCGCCACCGGCGACACGCCGTCGCCCACCGGTCCGAACCATTGGACCAAAGAACCTTACGCCCCCGACCCTCCACCACCGCCCTCACATCGCATGGAGACTCGTGCACAACACGGGATCTTCAAACCCAAGGTTCAATTCAATCTCTCCACACAAACCTTATCACCTATTCCAAAAAAATCCAAAACTAGCAAAACCGGACCCAAATTGAAATGCGGCCATGTGCGAGGAATTTAACGCTTTAACCAAGCGAACACTTGGGATTTGGTACCTAGACCATTGGTGTGAATGTTATCCGGTGTATGTGGATATTTCGTCACAAGTTCAAAGACAAAGTGGTGACTTAGAGAGGTATAAGGCAAGACTAGTTGCCAATGGCACTAATCGGCGAGGAGGGTATTGATTGTGGTGAGACATTCAATCCGGTTGTTAAACCGGCCACTATTCGAACTATTCTCGTATTGCTATGGGCATGCATTGGTCGATTCATCACCTTGATGTCAAGAATGCGTTTCTTCATGGGGATTTGAAAGAGATCGTGTACATGCATCACCGAGCCTCCGGCTTTGTTCATCCTGAGCCTCCGTTGATTTGTGTGTTATCTCGGGAAATCATTGTATGGATTGAAACAGCACCCCGCGCTTGGTATGATCGGTTCGCCAGTATCTTCTCAGATTGGTTTTGTATGTAGCAGGTGTGATACATCTCTCTTCACGCTTCACCGAGGTAGCAAAGACCTTTGCATATTTGCTATTATATGTCGATGACATTGTTCTTACCGCCTCATCGACGGGTTGAAGAATGAAATCATTGCTCTACTCAAAAGCGAATTTGCTATGACCGACTTGGGCAAGCTAAGTTATTTTTTGGGTATATCGGTGACAAGATCCGCAGCCACTATGTTCCCGTGTCGGCGTAAGTATGCGAAGAGATAGTGTACGGGGCCGGGATGGCAAATTGTAAAATTATGCCAACTCCGATGGACTCAAAATCCAAGCTTAGTGCTAATGACGGTGCGCCTGGTTTCGATCCCACTCAATATCGGAGTCTAGCGTGTGCTCTTCGATCTTACATTCACTAGGCCCGATATTGCATATGCCATTCAAAGGTGTGTCCGTTCATGCACGACCCCGAGAGTCCCATTTTGCCGCCCTCAAACGTATTATCGGATATGTTAAGGGCACACTAGACTTTGGTTTACATCTATACACCTCTCGCCCCAACCAAGTTGCTAGCCTACACGGATGCAGATTGGGCGGGATGCCCCGACACACGTCGCTCCACCTCGGGTACCGTGTATTTCTAGGGGATAATCTTATCTCATGGTCCGCCAAGCGGCGAAGCCACGCTATCCCGTTCGAGTGCCGAAGCTGAATATCGCGGAGTTGCTAATGTTGTCGCCGAGATCCGTTGGCTCTAAAATCTTCTTTTGGAGCTCCGGTGTCCATTGCGCAAGGCGTCTATAGTCTATTGTGACAACATATACGCTATCTATATGTCTCATAATCCGAGTCCAACATCGGCGGACTAAGCATATTGAGATGGATATCCACTTTGTGCGAGAGAAGGTTGCCCGTGGTCGAGTCAAAATTTTACACGTGCCTTCCTCTTATCGTATGCGAGACATTTTCACAAAGGGACTACCGCGACATCTCTTCACCGACTTCCGATCCAGCCTTAGCATTCGGCCCTCCTCCCGCTCCGTCTAAGGGGGAGTATTAGCGAATATTCTCGAATATTCTCCGTATATTTTGTAATAATGGTAGATGTATAATTAAGGTAACTTAGGATTCTAACTGTATTAGGAATCAACCTTTGTAAGGTAAGTTAGGATTCGTACCATATTAGGAATCAACCTTGTACAGCTATATATATATATTGTGAATAATGAAAGGAATCCCTAAGGAAAATTATTCCATCTTTCAGTTAATAAAGTACAATACAATATGAAACAAATAAGTACCAACCATCCAAACAGACTGTAAAGACTATTCAAGATTGAAGTTCCGTAAAATCACTTGCCCGAACTTGGTAAATAATAGGTAATAATTTGAGGTCAAACTAAAGCCTCAAATCCAAATTAGATTAAACTTTATATTGATGTGATCGGGCAAGTGATGGGATACTAGGTAAAATCACTTGCCCGATTAAACCCTAGCTAGAGCCTCAAATCCAAATTAGATTAAACTTTATATCCTAATTACTTCACCTTAAATTCCTGTGACATGAAAGGCTAAAAGCCACAACAAAAGTAGTATAGTACCTGCTGAATTGGAGCATTAATAGGCTGGATTTCCACTAAACTTGATCCAATATTAGGTTTTTGTAAGCCAAGTGTATTGAAGTCATGATCAAAGTTACGAAGACCGTGCATGTAAATGCGAGTGAAGCCAGTATAGCTTAAGAATTTTAGAACCGACTAGGAACGGGCTCTGTAAGTAAAAAATGTTGAAAATTTACTATATGGAATTAAGTTTATCCCATTATTTATGACTCGAACAATTGGGCCCCGCACGTCGGAAATATCATTTTCACACACGTGCAATCTTAGTGCCAAGTATCGTAAAATTCGTTAATGAAAGAGATATTGATACGTAAGTGAAATGTTTGAGACATAGAATGATGGATGGTTATTGGATAAATAACAAGTGTTCCACGTTGGTAAACGAATGAAGGATTGTGCGAAGTGTAAGATGGAATGGTTCGGAAAGGGCCGCGGTGCCTCCCCAACTGGGCCGCGACTCCCCCATTGCAGCGGCGGGCGCTAATTCACTGGTTGGCCACTAATGCCGCGGCGCCGCGACTTTAATGTTGCAGATCCGCGGCGCTTCCCAGGCAGTGAGTGCTCGACGGAAGTCCAAAAGTTTGGCTGATGGTCAGATGCCTATGGTAGGTATATCTTTGAAAGCTCAGACGGAGAGAATAAACGGACTCCTCGAGGGCTACTTAAGCCACTTTAGTGCAAACCGGAAGAAGGATCGGAGCTGTTGGATGTTGCTCGGTCCCGCTATAACTTAACAACCAAAAAGCTGCGTCGAACTTCAGCCCCTTCGAGTTGGCCACGGGGTAACAACCTCTGACGCCCCACACCATTGCGATAGGAGGGGGCTTGCCCATCAGCCTACGAGCATTAACTTGACAGTTTTTCTTCCATAACTCAGCCATTATTTAGCTGCATTAGTTGGTGGTTTAAAGGACCATTACAAGACATTTAAATGACCATTACATGGGCACTTTAAGAGGCCATCTTGCACACCTATAAATTGAGGCCTTTGGCTCAATTCTACAGAAGAACATATATGAACAGAAAAACAAGTTCACAACACCACAAAGAGATCAGATTTTCCTGATATCAATCATTCTCTTAGCAATCTTCATTATTTGTGTTCTTCGCTGAGATCATTTGTGTAGGCTTTGCACACTTGATAGTTTGCTGTTTCATCTTGGGAGACTATTGTCCACACTTCCGTAAAACCTATATATGGGGGCAATCTTGTCTTAAAGATAGAGAGCCATCTCCCGACTCAGCCGGTGGTATTGTGTTTATATATTTGGTTGCTAAGTGTTTCATGTGTTAAATTAACAAACGAAGGACTCTAACCATTCATATTCTCAGCGGATCTACAAGCCACAAGTGTAGCAGTTCATGTTCTTGTATTTCTAAATACAAGTTCCATATTTGAAGTTTCAATTAAAGATCAAGATATTGACAACTTGTTGTTGTCCTCTTTGTTGTTTATCCTTTCGATCACTGTAATAGTTATTTACTATTCCCGTTGTTGCTTTACATATTCCAACAATTTTAAGACAAGATTTGTTATAGTGATTTGAAAGATGTTGGTCGACAAGTGTGTGACCAAATCTGGCTATGGTTTTCTTCTTGAAAATAGTTCTGTTGACAGTTTTGCTAACAATTCAAACACTGTCTCTGTCAACAATCGTGCTTTCAAAATTGATCCTAGTTATGGTTATCTCTTTGACGACAGTTACAAGTCTATTTTCGTCAAAGGTGGGATCTCTGGATTGATGATGAGCTTCAAGATACTGCTGATAGTCATGCTAGTACGACTAAAGATCAAAGACGAGTTGGTATCACCGCTTTCGAGGGTGGTGGAAACAAGTGCCCACGAGAGGCTGAGGATGTCAACTGGGACATGAGGAGAAGGCTGAAGATAATGTTCTATCATGTAGCAAAAGGCCTATATCTGTCCCAGACAAATGATCCAAATTATGGTAAGGAGGATGTGGACACTCAGTCTGATTGAAGTAGGCAAGAATCCAAAAAGGTCTAAGTTATTATCCTTCCTTATCTATAATGTGTTTAGTTAATATCTGAATAAAAGTGTGTAAAGCAAGGTTGGGAATATGAAAGTATTTTCATTAAGAACTTATATTCCCTACACTCTAAAATCAGATATTAAATCTTCTTCATACCCTTATAAAGATTGGATTTTGTAAACGAGTTAAAAAGATCCGTTCTTTTAAGTGTAATTATTAAAAGTGTGTAAAGTATGTTCGCACATACGAGGGAAAAAGATCCACTGATTGTGCGAAAACTGTTACCACTCTTAAGTATGCGCCAAGAATTGTCTAGGCTCTAATCATAAGGGAAGAAGACTAAAAGCTAAAGACGTTGAGCTTGTCACACTATTTGACAGAAGATCCTTCATAGGATGATATTGGACACTTAGTCATACAAAGTCTACGGGCGACTAGAGTGGGCCAAAATTCATTTGATAGAATGATAATGGACACTTAGTCGTACAAAGCCTACGTGCGACTAGAGTGGGGCCATAATTCATTTGACAGAAAAGTAATGGACACCTAGTGAGGTGGGCTAGAGTTTCCAGGTCTTAAATGATCTGAAAGAAAGTCGAAAAGTAATGGACACCTAGTGAGGTGGGCCGAGTTTCCAGGTCTTAAATGACCTGAAGGCCTAAAGAAAGGCAGAAAAGAAATTGGACACTCAGTCTGCCAAAGCAACTGGAGTGGACTAGAGTATCGAGATCACATATGATCCGGTTATGCCCTAACTACGGGCAAGAGGTTGTTCATGTGAAGCAACGCGACCTCTAAAGTAAAAGGGGCTGGAGAGGTTGTCCTCAATAGGACTTCAGGGAATGAGATCACTCTAAAATGAGGTGATACATGTCCCAAACTTTATTTAAGTGATGCTGTTGGTCAAGCTGATTTGAGACTAGTCCAACAAGTCTGTAATAACGAAGAATGGTACAGTATGTCTGTAGCTAAATGAATGATATATTTGTAATCCGTGCATCTATGCCATCATAGATTAAGACACGTTAAATAGAAAGTCATTCAAAAGCTAGCGAAGTTGAGATGGTTGCCTTATGTCGACATAAACCCTCAAAATGAATGTGAGGTAGGCGAAGAGGCAAAATCACCTTTCCAAGTTCCGTAAAAGGAATAGTGAAAGAAGCACCGCTCCTCTAGAACTTAGTCACACCTACTTGGGTGATTTGAAGTTTATACAAAATAGAAGGGAGAGATAAGTACGTTGTGACCTTCATTGATGACGGTACAACATATTATATCCTTTGTTTGTTGAAAAGTAAAGATGAAGTTGTTGAAGTGGATAAGCGCTACAAAGCAGAAGTTGAAAATCAACTAAGCCTATGGATTGAGGAATTCATAGTGATAGAGGGGGAAAATGTGAATCATCGTTCATTAAACGACTGCTCATTACTCACCTCAGTCTAACGGTGTTAGCCAAGAGATAAGTCGTATGACCAAAATATGTGGGGCAAGGCGATCCTTACCGCTAATGCAATTCTCAACAGAAATACGCATAAGGATAAGGATAACTCTCCGTGTGAAACATGGAAAAGATCTCACATACAAATGTTGTGATGTGGGGTGTCTAGGTAAAAGTTGGAATATCGAAACAGGTCAAGTTAGACCTAAGACTGTAGATTGCATATCCAATGGATCTGCAAATAACAGTAGTGCTTATCACCTCTTGGTGTTAAAGAATGCTAAATTCTTTGAAGATAACTTTCTTGAGAAGGGAAAAAGAAGTAATTGCTAGAGGTTAGCAAGAACCCGCGAGGGCCTGACTGTCCGGAACTAGACGTTTCGTATCTACAGGACTTGAAAGTTGCTGTGGCTATGCAGAACTTAATAATCCAGATTGCAAAACTAGGGATTCTAGATGTTGAACCGAGACGGATCAAAGAGGGGACAAAGACTTGTTCCAAGCCTTCTAGCTTGTATGGTTGAGAATGAACCATGGACAATTAACAAATAATTGTCATCTCCAGAAGCGCTACTTTGGAAAGAAGCTATAAAGAGAGAAATAGATTCTATCATATAGAACCATACTTGTGTAATGGTTGATCTTCCTCCGGGAAAATAACCTTTGGGTTGTGAAAAAGGATACTCAAAAGTGAGTACAAAGTAGATGGATCTACTGACGAGTATAAAGCCTCAGCTACTTGTACATGTGCTCCCCTGTGAGTAGCTTAACATCCTGGGCCATTGCAGTCTTGCGTGGCATGTATGTTGAAACATCCTTCCCAACCGGAGAGTTGGAAGGAGAGGATCAGAGTTGGTTTGCTGGACTGTTGGGCTTCTTCCTGAACTTTCATTTTGGTCCCTGAAATGTTTACATTTTGGTCCTGGAAGTTTCAGATAAAACAGAAACAATGAATCTGACAATAGAAATATTGACTCTGAAGTTAGAAAGCCAACAGTTGGAAAATCAATAGTCTGAAAGTGGAAGTTATATTGAAACAAAAGATATAGGTATCACATATGACATCTTAGGAATTGGATTTCTAAGACATCTAACGGACTGGTCTAACTCCAAACTCAGTTGTGAGATAATTGACAGTCTCGTTGAAGCCGACAATGGATATGAATCATATAACTGATTGAAATCATGGTGCACCCTTGTACAAGGAGCGATATGCGCATGTCACATGTAGTTCAATGTATGTTACACACTACAACCGACCTGATATCGGCCTATAAAGAAGATCAGTTGAACTAAGGTTCACTCGTGATTATGGAAATAATCTATAGAAGGTGTTAAGTCGGATATGACGATATCTAAAATATTCGCTTATCTACGGATTATGGTATTATGGATGTCCAGCGGTTCTGGGAGAACACAGTGATGCAAACTGAACATTAGATGTGAAGAACACCAAAACCACAAGTAATTGTGTATGGTGGGTCTTGGAAAATCCTCTAAGCAAACTTGCATCGGCCGATTCATGATGGAATCAGAGTTTATCGCGTTATACAAAGCATGAAAGAAGTTGAGTAACTTCATGACTCCTTAGAGGACGTCCCTTATTGGGAGAAACCCGTGCCTTCAGCAGTTATACAATGTGGCTAGTCGGTCGGCTTCAGGAAGGACACGAATGACGGCGTCTGGACATATTTGTCAGGATTTGTCGGAGACATAAGACCATATGTCAGTTGATCATTATGGGTGTCACTTTCTTTATTACTAATCAAAGGATATAATGAACCCTTTTTAACTAAGGGACTACTCGGAGATCAAGTGTTCTGCATGTCTAGGGGAATGAGCTTAAAACTCAAACAATACGAACCTTGCGGTGGTAACACAACCATACTGACTGGAGATCCTAAGAATTTGGTTCAATGGGAAAACTAAGCTGTAAAAGGTTCAGTTGAGTGCTTCGGTGAAAGCAAGAGCACCTCGGATGATGATTTATGTAGGGAAACATGAATCCAAAGCTGTTCCCGCGATAGACATTAAAGTGCTACCTGCATGGTGGGTAAAGGTTAAGCTTCCAAACCTTTAACGATCCTCAAACGGTTGAGGTTAAGGTTGGGAAAACTTTTAATGATTCCTAACACTTGTGAATTGAGGTATAGCAGAATACCTTGTAGGAGATCACCTAATTAAGTGCGAGGATAGGCCGCCTCAAATGAACGCACTTAAGAATCCTAGTGTTCCGCATGTTGGAGGTTTTGTCTCTTTACACATGCATAATCTACTAAGTGAGTAAATGACCGTAGGGCCAAGAATCGTCAAATTTCGTTGAGAAATGAAAGAGATATTGGTCCACGAAATAAGGTGCTTGAGGCATGGAAATATGGTGTGGGACAAATCTACCACATCGGTGGGAAAATGAAGAATTGCACTCTTTATAAGTCTCATAATTGGCTAAGGATTTGGGACCCCAAGGGGTAACCCATGTGTTTAAAGGAGGGAGGACCTAGATGTGCTTGGGTTCAAGGCTAAGCCCACATGCGCGCCACCGCCGCCCGCCCGTCTGGGCTCGGGCTTAGGTCTCAGGTCACGGGTCACGGGTCGTGGGTCGCAGGACTTTCTGATATTATCTCTTTGGACCCCAAATTGTTTAATATTTACACACAAAAATAGAATACAACAAAAATGAGATAACATTTATATACACAGAGACAAACAGAAAACTGACACTGAAATTCAGTCCAACGTTGGGACTAAAACAGAAACTCTTCCTTCATTTTCTATTCTTTAGCTAGTCGTTTCGTTGTTTTCTTCGTCAGACTCAACCTATTTGTTTTGTAGTGTTGATTAAGTGTTGTTTTATCTTGGGAGACTATTGTCGTTAACGTAAAAGCATATATACGGGGCAATCTTGTCTTAAAGACAGAGTTCCATCACTCGACTCAGCACACAATTGTAACCATCCAGATTTAGTGTTTCTTGATTTCAGGTTATCAAGATTCAAGACTAAACAACTTTGCCGCAGTTCTGAACATTGGTCTATTTGTTTATCCTTTCGAACACTTGTAATATTTATTTACTTCCCGTACTGCTTTACAATATCCAACATGTACCTACTAAACACGATCACGTTATTCACAAAACTAAAAATATTTAAAGCAAAAAAAGAAATACAAATATTTCATATGTACAAACTTATCAATATTTGTGTAGCGTATCCAACCAAAATTAGGGAAATATCATCTTGACAAAGAGAAAAACAAAAAATCTTCTCTTCTAAAATTTTCCATGTAAAACTTACACAAAACCACATATAGTCGCGATTATGTTCACACGCCCCGAGACGAATCCATGATTTGAAGTTTACGGGTTCATACAATAATTTTAAATTAATATATAATAATAATAATAATAGAGTTTCAGTCACATATTTTTAAGATAAACAATAGAATTCATAATGAAAATACGCACAAAAATTACAAACCTAACCTTCATGCTAAAAGTAAAACTTACCAAAGGTTTTAACTTGACAGACGAGGGTCCTTCCCCTTAATAGCTATTTACCTCACCCTAAGAACCCTATATTGTAAGAATTGATTCCTTGATCATCATTCTTCCAAATATACAATATATATACATATACTAAAGTAAGATTATTCTAGAAGACTAATATTCTACTTTACCTAATATACAAGATCCTAATTACATTTACAATAATTACAATATTAATTATAATAATGAGAGAGGTGATTATGGGATCTTCCCATAATCACTCTAATAGTCCTCCCGTAGTCTTAGCTGGGGGTTCTCGATGCTGAGATTGTCCCTGAAATCATCAAAAAGTACGCGCGGAAGACCTTTTGTAAAGATGTCAGTTCTCTAATAACGGGACGGCACATGGAGAACACGGACTTGACCACGAGCAACTTTTTCTCGGACAAAAAAAATATTCATTGCAATGTGCTTTGTGCATTGATGCTGAACAAGATTTCCAGATAAATATATCGCACTCACATTATCACAATAGACCGCTGTTTCCTTTTCAATCGGACAATGGAACTCCGTAGCAGATTACGAAGCCAACAAGATTCAACAACAACATTCGCCACCCCTCTGTATTCTGCCTCTACACTCGACCGAGATAGTGTGGACTAACGTTTGGAGGACCATGAGATGATATTGTCACCTAAGAACACACAATAGCCGGAAGTGGAATGGCGTGTGTCTAGACAACCATCCCAATCCGCATCAGTGTAGGCAGACAAACTCGAGACGGAGGACTTATAGATGTAGTCCGAACGGAAGAGTACCCTTAACATACCAGTATAATCCTTTTGAGAGCCCCCATATGTTCTTTCTTTGGGTCATGCATGTGTAAACAAACTTGCTGGACAATATAAGAAATATCAAGCCTTGTAAAAGTGAGATACTATAATGCACCAGCCAGGCTGCGGTACTGTGTGGGGTCGCTGTATGGAGTACCTGAAGCATTGCTCAATTTTGCCTTTGTGTCAACTGGAGTATGTGAAGGTTTGCATGAAGACATCCCTGCTTTGTCAAGTATCTCCTCAGCATACTTCTTTTGACTGAGAAATAGACCACCTGCATATGAGTGACATCAATGCCAAGAAAATGATTCAATGGTCCTAAGTCCTTCATTGCAAATTCTGGTGCAAGAAAGGACATAATGGACTGGCGTAGTGAAGTCGAGGATGCAGTGAGAATAGTGTCATCAACATACAGAAGTATATAAGCCACATCAGTGCCCTTTTTATAAATAAAGAGAGACTGATCTGACTTGTTGTGAGAGAATTCCAACTTGGAAACAAATCCCGCAAACCTATTGTACCATGACCGATGAGCTTATTTCAGACCATATAAGGATTTTCTCAACAAGCACACATGATCTGGATGTGAAGGATCGCGGAATCCCAACGGCTGATGCATGTATATCATTTCCATGCAAGTGGTTATGTAAAAATGCATTCTTGATATCCAACTGATGAATGAACCATGACTTGGACAGTGCCAGACAAAGAACAATCCTGATAGTTGCAGGCTTGACCATCGGACTAAAATTCACCGCAATCTACTCCCACCTACCGAGATCTGCCATCACCAACAAGACGAGTTTTGTATCTCGTAAAAGAACCATCAGAATTCTTTTTATGGAAAAAAAACCCACATGGACCGAATTATATTCACATTAGATGGTCGTGGTACCAAATTCCACGTCTTATTTTGAATAAAAGCAGTAAATTCATCTAACCTGACAACTTTCCAATTCGGGTCCGATAAGGCATCTTTGGGATTTTTTGGTATTGGTGAGGGATGAACTGAGGTGGTTAGGTTGAAATGGTATTTAGGGCGGAAAATTCGTGCATTGCACGTGTTTCAATGATCCGTTTAGGTGTTGGGTCGTGGGATGGTTGGGTGTTGTTGGGATTTTGGGCCAAACGTGGGTAGGGTGGTTTCGCTATTTTAGGCCAAGGTAATGGGCTCGGTGTGGTTCTCGGCCGGCAAGTTGCCAAAAAGGGGAGGGGTGACGGGTTGCGTTATAGGGGTTTGTGATGGCCCTAAATTGTTACTTTGAGAGTTTAGATGATACCTCAAAATTGGATGAATTTCGTTGTCCAAAAAATCATATGACGGTGGGGATGCTGCTCGAGATGTAGCAAACGGGAAAGTTGATTCATCAAAGATAACATGACGAGAAATAATAATTTTTCCTATTGACATATCAAAGCATTTATATCCCCTATGTATTTGTGGGTACCCCAAAAACACGCATGGAGTAGACCGGGCTTGTAATTTATGAATGGCGGTGGACGGAAACAAGGGATAACACAAACACCCAAACACTCGTAAATGTGTAAACGAAGGGATACGATTGTACATTACCTGAGTAGGGGACACATTGGAGATTAGTTTACTAGGAAGAATATTTAAGAGGTATGTAGCCATTTGAAGAGCATGATGCCAAGAATTTGGTGGTGTGGATGAATGCATAAGTATAGATCGAGTCATGTTGTTGATTGTTCGAATCTTTCTTTCAGCTTTTCCATTTTGAGAAGATGTAACATCTCATTTTGTTGACAAAAATTCTGAAATTGGGTATTTATAAATCCCCCCCCCCCCCCATTATCACATTGAAAACATTTAATGGTTTTGCCAAACTGAGTTTTGATAAACACACTAAAATGTTTCAAAATGTTATAGGTTTGTGATTTTTGTCCCCAGGGAAAGGTCCACAAAAAATTTGAAAAATCATCAAGAATGAGAAAATAATACTTATGACCTATAGCACTTAATACGGGTGAAGTCCACAAATTACAAGGCAAAATATCAAATGGCATAACAATATTAGTAGTAGAGGCAGAAAATGGAAGTTTAATATGTTTACCAAACGCTCAAGTTTGGCAAACAGGAGAGTCCAAATGTCCATTACAAAAATCAAAATTATTCTTCCTAAATTGATTAAAAATCGGTGCTCCTGGGTGTCCCAACCTATTGTGCTATATACTAGGAGAGATTGCCGCAAAGGTGGAAGGTTTGGCCATGCGGTTGTCGGAGACAGAAGTGATGGGATATAAGTCTCCCGTGCTATTACATCTCATAAGCGGCATCCCCGTATGAAAATCCTTCACAAGAAAACCAAACAGATCAAAATTCACAAAAATATTATTGTCAGTTGTAAAACGTCTAACAGAGATCAAGTTTTTAATTAATTTTGGTGCATGTACGACATTTTTTAAGTATAAAGGTGGGTGGAGTGAGGGTAGTGTTACCTGACCAATACCACGAATTGGAATTTCCTACCCACTGCCGACAACAATATTTTTATTACCGTTCGTATTAAAATAAGATGAAAGATTACCTTGAGATGGCGTCATGTGTGACATATCTCATGTATCCATGTACCACGATTCATCTGGAATATTCAGATTCATGTGACTCATGGTTTGTTGCAATATCCGTTGGTGCATATCCGATGAAGATGGTGCCTGACCTGCAAATGTATGTTGTGGACGAGATCGAGAATACCGGGTTGGCGATTTAAAGAAGGAGGAGGCCAGCCCCACAAAGAGGTCGGAAAAGGACACGACGGGGCAGCCCACTGTGGGGCCCAAGCCTACGGTGGGTACTTCCCCACTGGCCGCCGCTGCTGACTGGAAAACTGCCGCCACTGCCAGCTTGCCATTGCCCGGGCTGGCTGCTGCGCCCTTGGTTTGGCCCCCGCTACGTCCACGTCCCTTTCCACTATTATTTTCCCTTTATTGTTGCGATTTGAACTCCATTTTTGCCCATTATTTGGACGAGTATTTTGGCCACCCGAACCAAAATTTTGAGGCTCCAAATTAGTGGAAAAAGAGTTGGTAGAGACGAGAGCCGTTCCACCTGTGGTTGTGCCTGATGATGCCTGCTTGGCCTTCCTCGTTTCCTCAAGAATTAACCTCGAACGGGCCTCGTAAAAGGAAGGTAACAGATTGCTTTGCTTGGCCTTCCTCGTTTCCTCAAGAAGTGATTGCTTCAGCCCCACAATTAATTGAAGGACTAACCTTTGGTTTGTCACGGGTAAACCAACGTTGGACAGTTGGTCCGCAAGTACTTTTAATTCTTGACAATAGGCGAAAATGTTAGAAAAATCATCCAATTTAATATTTGTAAATTGGTATTCAAGATAAACGGCCCTAGACATTTTGTTATCTTGAAAAATATTCTCTAGTCGTTCACACGCCTGTTTAGTCGTAGAATTAGGTTCTAAGATGGTATGAAGAAGATCATTCAAAATTGTGCCATAAATCCATTGAAGGAAAATAGCATCTAAGCGGGACCATAATTTCTTGTCCACCGTAGTGGTATCCAATGGCGACTCGGATGGAAGAATATGGCCAATCCCCTCATAAGCACGACAGTGAATTTTGAAAAGCTCTGTCCATGAGGTATATTGCCCTTTCTCCCATTTCAAGAGTTATGGAGATGAAGTTCTTGACGTTATTGACGGTAAGAGCGGGATGAACGGTTTGTTTTTCAGCCATACTTTCCACTTAGAATCAACAAGAGAAGAGAAGGAAGTTGTGTTTGAATGAAAATGGATTGGGAAAACCTAAAAAAAGTATGCTAGTCGAGGGGGGTGGGTGATTTGTAGTGGTTTCGGCTAGGGTTTTTAGGTGTTTAGAATGGTAGTTTAGGTTGAGGGCTTTAGGAGGACTAACCCTAATAGTAGTGGTCGAAAAACAAGTGAGAAAATAGGGTAAAATTTCGGCCAAGAGAAGGGAAAAAAAGAGAATTAGGGCAAGAATCTTTAGGCTAATGATACCATGTAAGAATTGATTCCTTGATCATCATTCTTCCAAATATACAATATATATATACATGTACTAAAGTAAGACTATTCTAGACGAAGATTATTCTAGAAGACTAATATTCTGCTTTACCTATATACAAGATCCTAATTACAATTACAATAATTACAATATTAATTATAATAATGAGGGAGTTGATTATAGGATCTTCCCATAATCACTCTAATATATATATATATATGAGTAGAATTCTCCCCGAGTATTAGTGAATATTAGAAGATATTCACCATATATTTTGTAATTATTAGTGTTGTATAATTATGGTAGATATAGGATCCTTATTGTATTAGGACTCCACGTTGTACACTATGTATATATTTGTATTAATGAGAAAGACACCTCAAGGGAGATTAATACAATCTTACATGGTATCAAGAGCCAAACCCTAAATACCTAAACACTCATTTCTACTTCCAACTGCCCTCCCCTTCGGTTTCTCGGTCGGCGGCAACCTTTTCTTCTTTCCCGATAAATATTTTTCCTTCTGTCATCCTAATTAATCCACTATAATGACTCCTCCCACAACTCCCATGGTGTCCTCAACCTCCTCCGTCGTCATCCCCACCCCTCCACGTCCTCCTTCACATCCTTCCATTCGGCATTCGCCGTGACCAACATCAAGAACTTTATCCCCGCGGTTCTTGATCAAGAAGATGGTCAATTTTCTTTGTGGGTTGCACTTTTACGTATTCATGCATGTGCCTAGAACGTGCTTGATCATATTAACGACTCTTTTCCTCGCCTTATTGAGGTTGATGACCCGACATGGCGCCATCTTGACGCCATCGTCAAATAATGGATTTATGGCACCATCACTAAGGACCTACTTCATACAATAATAATAATAGATGCCTCGGCTCGTGAGTTATTGATACAATTGGAAGAGATTTTTCAGGACAATAATCACACTCGTGTCGCATACTTGGAGGAACAATTCAATAATACACATCTTGAAATTTTTCCTAACATGTCAGAGTATTGTAAACAATTGAAACTGGTTGCGGACCAATTGTCCAATGTGGGGACACCTATCTCCGAAATGAAGATGGCTCTTCAACTAGTTGCGGGTTTACCAAAAGGTGAATACGATACTCTAGCCACGATGATACAACAGGCCGACCCATTACCCACATTCAACAAGGCCCGATCACAATTATTGTTGGAAGAAAACCGACGTGCCAAGCAAGACGAACATAATCAAAAGGCGTTAGCCGTTGAAACGCCAGCGACACTTAACGCCGCCACCGACCAGCCTCCACCGCCAGACAACCACCAACCGCGGAACAACTGCGGCGGTGACAGGGGCGATGTGGAGGTTGTGGCAACGGACGCGACGGTAAGGGCCACAGAAAGGGTGGAAGATCGGGCAAAATTCCAGCCATCATCAAGCAGTCCAGTGGGCCGTCCTAGTTCCTGGTCTAACCCAGCAAACTGGGCCTCCCAATTCGGATAGTTCGGACAGCCCACCGTCTCGTTTCAGCAGGCCTGGGAGTCGGGTATATTTAGCTCCTGACCAGGCCCAAGAATAATGACTCATCTACCACAGCATGCCCACTTAATACATGCCCACTTAATACAAGCCCAACTATAGTAGCAGGTTCACGGCCTGGCCCCCACCGATTTGGGCCAGGCCTTCAGCTCCTTAAAATGCAGCAGCCTAACAAAAATTGGTACATGGATACGGGAGTCACTTCTCATCTCACCCGCTCTTCAGGTAATCTCTCTCAACTATTTCGTTTAAAATATCATCAATTTATTACATTTGGGAATGATCATCGCATTCCAATTCAGGGTTATGGTACCACCTCACCCACTATTATCCCTAAATAACGTCATTTATGCTCCCAACATCATTAAAAATTAATCTCTGTTAGGAAGTTCACTCATAACAATTATGTGTATGTTGAGTTTGACCCCTTTGGTTTTTATGTGAAGGATCTGCTTACGGAGATACCCTAATGAGATGCAATAGTACGGGGGACCTCTATCCATTCTCATCCACTTCCGCTACCAGATCCCGCTCACACACCTCGCTCGCTGCTATCTCCCCCTCAACTTGGCATAATAGACTTGGATACCGAAGAGTTCATATTTTTAATTTTCTTAGAAGCAATAATTTTATTCGATGTAATAGTGGGAAACTTCCCGATATTGTTTTTCTTGCCCTTTAGGCAAACATGTTCGCCTTCCTTTTAAGTCATTTTTAAGTGTTGCGTTTTCTCCTTTTGATATTGTTCATGCTGATTTATAGACATCTCCCATTACTATCTCACTGGGTCATAAATATTATCTAGTCTTATTAGATGATTTCTCTCACTTTATTTGGATTTACCCATTTAAATTCAAGTCGGAAGTTTTTGACAAGTTTCTTGAATTTCGTATTTTTATCAAAACACAATTTGAAAAAGCCATCAAATATTTCTAGTGTGATAATGGTCGTGAATTTAATAATTCCATGTTTCACAAAATTTGCAAAAATAATGGTATGGTTTTTCGGTTTTCGTGCCCCTACACCTCCCCTCAGAATGGCAAAGCAGAACGAATCATCCGTACTATAAATAACATGGTTCGTACTCTCCTTTTTCATGCTCTCTCTCTCTCTCTCCTTTTGGGTCTATGCAGTCAATATGGTAGAATAAATCCTTAATATTTTACCTACTAGTACTCTTCATAACATGACCCCAACCAAAATTATATACCATCGGATCCTCTCATATGATCACCTTCGGATATTCGATTGCCTTTGTTATCCAAATATTGCATCCAATGCCCCTCATAAATTAGCACCCCGAACCACTCCATGTGTTTTCGTAGGTTTCCCGTCTAATCATAGGGGCTATCTATGCTATGACTTGTTCACTCGTCAAATTCAGGTCTCTCATCACGTCACGTTTGACGAGACAATTTTCCTATTTGTAAATATCCAAAAGTTCGAAACATAGACTATACCTTTCTAGACGAGTCTGATACCTCCCCCATCATAGAATCATGTTGCACCAATCCACTCGATCTGACCCAATATAAAACCCCACCCGATCCATCTCGGTCACTTTAGAACAACCACCCAAACCCCTACCCTGTCGACCTCCCCTGACAGCCACTTCCCATCGTCACTACCCCACAAATTCCAACCCAACAGATTACTCCAAACCTGATGCCTCACCAAAATACCCAACCTACCCCTGCCCCAACGCACCGACTAAAAACCCATGCTCAACACAAGATTCTCAAACCCCTAGTCCATTTTAACCTATCCACACAAACCATATCCCCAATTCTCAAAAACCCTAAATTCACCAAACTTGACCCTAATTGAAATACGACCATGCATGAGGAATTTAATGCTTTAACAAAATAGTACACTTGGAATTTGGTTCCTAGACTAGATGAGGTGAATGTGATCTGATGCATGTGGCTATTTTGTCATAAATTTAGAGATAGTGGTGACCTAGAAAGATATAAAGCGAGACTAGTGGCTAATGGTACTAATCGATAGAAGGGTATTGATTATGGTAAGACATTCAGTCCGGTTTTTAAACCGGCTACCATTCTCACAGTTCTGAGCATTGCTATGGGTAAGTATTGATAGATTCATCAACTTGATGTCAAGAATGCATTCTTACATGTATATTTGAAAGAAACTGTTTACATGCACCAGCCGCCAGGATTTGTCCATCCGAAGGCCCCTCATTATGTATGACGTCTCCGTAAGTCACTTTATGATTTGAAATAGGCCCCAAAAGCATGGTATGAACGCTTTGCCAATTACATTATGCAGATTGGGTTTGTATGCAGGAAGTGTGATAGTTCTCTATTCATTTTTCATCGAGGTAGTAACATTGCTTATTTGTTGTTATATATGGATATTATTGTTCTTACTACCTCATCTGATGTGTTGAAAAATGAGATCATTGCTCTGCTTAAATCCGGATTTGCTATGACTGACTTGGGGAAGTTGAGTTATTTCTTAGGGATATTAGTGATTAGATCTGCAGATACTATGTTCTTGTGTTAGCGTAAGTATGCAGATGAGATTATGTACATGGCTAAAATGGCGAACTGCAAGATCATGCCTACTCCGGTTGACTATAAATCGAAGTTTAGTGTTGTTGATGGTGATCCAGTGTCCGATCCTACTCTTTATAGGAGCCTTGCAGGTGCACTTCAGTATCTTACTTTCACCAGACCTGATATTGCTTATGTTGTTCAGCAGGTGTGCTTGTTTATGCATGCCCCCATGGAGCCCCATTTCACTCTCTTAAATGTATCATTCGATACGTTAAGGGCATACTTGATTATGGATTACATCTCTACCCCTCTACACTGACCAGATTGTTATCATATACGGATGCAGATTGGGCAGGCTATCCGGACATGTGACTCCACATCCGGCTACTGTCTGTTCATAGGGGATAATCTCATCTCGTGGTCTGCCAAGAGGCAAGCCACTCTATCCCGGTCGAGTGTAGAAGCAGAGTATAGAGGCGTTGCAAATGTTGTTGCTGAGATCCGCTGGCTCGAAACCTCTATTTGGAGCTTTAGTATCCCTTGCGTAAGGCGTCTATGGTTTACTGTGATAATATATACGCGGTATACTTATCTCATAATCCGGTTCAGAATCAGCGAACCAAGCACATTGAGATGGATATACATTTTGTTCGCGAGAAGGTTGTTATAGGTCATGTTAAGGTGTTGCATGTGACTTCTTCGTATCAGTATGCGGATATCTTCACCAAAGGACTTCCTATACAGTTATTCCTCGACTTTAGATCCAGTCTCAGCGTCCGGCCTCCTCCCGCTCCGACTAAGGAGGTGTATTAGTGAATATTATAAGATATTCACCATATATTTTATAATTATTAGTGTTGTATAATTATGTTAGATATAGGATCCTTATTGTATTAGGACTCCACATTGTATACACTATATATATTTGTATTAATGAGAAAGACTCTCAAGGAAGATTAATACAATCTTACACTGAGGTATGACAATAACAAACTTCTAATCTTAAATAATGTTGGTTGTTTTCTCTGTTGGTTTAATTCGCCACTAGGTGGAATCAAACCGTCGGCTCTCGATTGCTGCTTGATTACCTATGTCGGTTGCATTAAGCTTTCGATTTGCACGCACAAAGCGCAGGTGGGCGCCGCTATTTTGAAAGCTTAGTAGCTGCGAGACCTGTCAAGTTCCCACTTGATCCTGCAAGTCTATAGTCTATACTTCTTTCTTTGATTGCGTGTATTTATGTGTCCTAATTAAAATTAACTTTAATTGAATAATATGAATCCTTGTACGTATGTGATATGACTTCTAATATTATAATTTTATTCAACATGGAATTGCATATTTCAAGAAATATTTAGCTCTCAAAGGGCATACAATTATAAGTCCACCAGGAAATATGCGTTAAAGCTAGAGTGATTATGGATTATAATTTATAAATTTTATGATTAAATTCTGAATCCTAATTAACTTGAGTAATTAAAGTGGTAGGTAAATATTTTACTTTTAGTTTGGTTTGAATCGACTGATTTCTTAAAATTCAAAGTAGCAAGTTTGTAGTTGAAATCAAATTCCTGGATATTAGAAAATATCTCAAGAACCGACAGATTTCTTTAATTCAAAGGAGTAATTTTTTAGTTCAAGTCAAATTCCTAGATATTACGAAAATGGCCGAAGAATGGAGGTGGAGTACAATGATTCCTATGTACAAGAACAAATGTGACATCCAGAGTTGCAACAATTATAGGGGTATCAAGCTGCTAAGCCACACTATGAATGTTTGGGAAAGGGTCGTGGAGATGAGGGTGAGAAGAGGCTTGTCTATTTCGAGAACCAAATTGGATTCATGCATGGGCGTTCCACTACAGAAGACATTCATCTTATTAGGAGATTGATGGAGTAGTATAGGGAGAGGAAGAGAGACTTACATATAGTTTTCATCGACCTCGAGAAGGCATACGACAAACTCCCTAGGGAGGTTCTATGGAGATATTTGAAGGGTATAGGTGTACATGTGGCGTACACTAGGGCGATCAAGGATATGTATGATAGAGTCAAGACCAGGGTAGGTACAGTAGGAGGGGACTCAGAGCACTTTTCAGTGACGATGGGGCGGTACCAGAGATCATCTCTTAGTCCATTCTTATTTACCTTGGTGATGGATGGATTGACGTGACAAATCCAAGGGGAGGTGCCATGGTGTATGTTATTCGCAGATAACATAGTCTTGATTGATGAGACTCGCGGCGGAGTGAACACTAAGATGGAGGTTTGGAGATAGACTCTGGAGTCTAAAGGGTTCAGGCTGAGTAGGACCAAGGTAGAATACTTGGAGTGCAAGTTTAATAACGGGAGCGACCTTGAGACAGGTGTGGAGGTGAGGCTTGGTACTCAGGTCATTCCAAAGAAAGGAAGCTTCAAGTACCTCAGATATATTATCCAAGAGAATGGAGAGATTGATGACGATGTCGCACATCATATTGGGGCAGGGTTATTAAAATAGAGGCTCGCATATGGAGTTTTGTGCGATAAGAAGGTGCCACAAAAAATTAAAGGCAAGTTCTATAGGGTGGTGGTTAGACCGACTATGTTGTATGGGGTAGAGTGTTGTCCAGTCAAGACTTCACACATCCAAAAGATAAAAGTTGCAGAGATGAGGAAGCTGATATGGATATGTGGGCATATAAGAAGTGATATGATTAGAAATAATGATATACGGGACAGAGTGTGAATGGCCTCGGTATAAGATGTGGAGAGCGAGGTTGAGATGGTTCGCTCATGTGCAGAGGAGAGACACAAATGCCCCAAGTGCGAATATGTGAGAGATTGGCTATGGATGGATTCATGAGAGGTAGGGGTAGGCCGAAGAAGTATTAAGGAGAGGTGATTAGACGAGATATGGCGCAGGTGCAACTTACTGAGGGAATGACCTTAGATAAGGGCTTGTGGAGGACATGGATTAGGGTAGAAGAGTAGTAGGTAGTCGAGCGTAGCCCTACTTACGCTTACAGACTGGTAGTTGTAGTGTTATTATTGTAGGCCTGCTTAGCCTATCATACTAGTAGGCACAATATTGCTTTATAGTAGCGTTTGATTTCTGTTGATATGTGCTCTTTAGTGTACTTTGTTTATCTTATGCACATGCGTTAGTTACTTCTTCTTTTTTTCATAATGCGCTAGCATGACTTATTCGCTTTTGATACAAGCATTTTCATATTGCTTTAAATTTCTTGTCCGGTTCTGACCGTATCTCTTGCTTTGCTTGTGTTTATGCTTTGTTTTGAGCCGAGGGTCTCTCAGAAACATTCGCTCTACCTACCAAGGCAGAGGTAAGGTCTGTGTACACTCTACCCTTCTCAGACCCCACATTGTGAGATTTTACTGAGTATGTTTGTACGAAAATTCTCAACTATTAAGGTAAAATAATTAAATAATAACTTAAGAAAAATAGTAAATGACAATTTCGTCTATTGTTAGGTCTTTTAATGAAGGGCAAAAAGTTCAATCAACCTTTCTAAGACACTTCATATTTTTAATATAATATAGATTATGAGGTCCCTATTTATAGTTGTAGGATGGAAGAGTTGTGACGAGGACAGAATCCTTTCGGTCAATCAGATTCAAGTTGACATGACGATATTTCATACGAGGACAGAATCCTTTCGGTCAATCAGATTCAAGTTGACATGACGATATTTCATTGGTTAAAACATGTCACTTATACCCGTGACACATTTTCATTGGCCTTTGATTTGATTTGACATGTTGTGTCATTTTGACATGTGGCATAATCATATTGACTCCTTCATTTGACTTGGTGTGCCATGTCATTTGACATGTGACATCAATTTGAGCCTCTAGAAAAAGATGACATCTTAGGTTTGGTAAAGCGGGCTCATTATTTGTAGCCCGCATCAATGGACTAGCCCAATGAAATTGGACTTTAACTAAATCCATATTTATTGGACTTAGATAATTAATCCAAATACATTAGCCAACAATATTTATATGAACTAATATATTTTTAATTTAATATAATCCGAATTTCTTGCGGATTTAAATTTAATAAAATTTTGTTATCCACAGAGGTGTTAGGTTCAAAACACCCTGCCTATGCCAACAAGGGATTTGCTTTCTGGGTCGAGCTCATCGCACGGGGCTTTCTTAGTGTGGATTATTTCTCCTGTGTGATTTGCGAGCTATTACACATGAGCGAGGTTTACACTGTGCACATTCGAAGGCAAGCAGCTACGGGTTCCCTTGTCATAAAAAAAATAAAAGTGAACACATGGAGTACTTAGGGATGGCAAATAGGCAAGGCAAGGCGGGCGGGGCATGACAAGCCTTGACCCGCCTTGCCCTGCCCTGTTTAGTATTTTTTAAAAATTTGCCCCGCCCCCCCCCGCCCTGTCCCGTGTAGGTTCTTTTTTTTTTTTTTTTCTATTTGTCATTTTGTAATATTCTATTCAACTTTTTTTTTTTTTTTACTATTTCGACTATTTTACAAACTGTTGATAATTTACAATTCAACAACTTTATAATCACATGACCTATTAATTTATGAAGAATACGTTTTTGTTTATGCACAATAATGAGACCCCTTAGAAGTAAAAAGAATGGATCAGATAGGAGTTAAAATCTCCCATTTTAGAGTATACAGCGTATTTCTCCTGATAGAGTATATATATCATTCGTTTATATGTTCTGTTTTCTCCCCAAGTTGATCTAAGCTGTAGTTTGAATATTCTCCTTAAATAATCAAAGGAGAAAATGAATTTTAAAATACCAAAAACTAAATCAAATCAGATCTAAACCAATAAACCGAAAACATGAAATTTTTCAGACTCTTGGTTAATCTGCTAAAATTGGTCTCATTTTGGGTTTAGTCAAAAGAGGGGGACAACCCATGCACAGCTTAAAATGTAGAAAATATTATCCTACGGTTATATTTGATTAAAAAAACAAAGTTTTTGGGATGGTCGATAAAAGCAAAATAAGTTGGCAGAAGTTTACTCTTTATTGGATCAATAAACTACTAACTAATACATTCATGAAAAAAAAACTAAAAATGAATAGTAGTTCTAACCCGCAATGCCTGCCCTATTTAAATTAAACTTTGTCCTGTCTAACCCCGCCCCCTTTAAGTGTTGTCCTGCCCTACCCCGTTAAGAGTGTGCCCTGCCCCTCCCTGCCCTGCATCCCTATGAGTACTACAATTTTTGGGACCTAAATATTAGGAGAATTTTCTTTAGTAGCTTGGCCTTGAGCCCCCACCTGCGTATAGGTTTGGTTAATCCACAAGTACATATGCATAATACTTATGATGTTATTCAGCTATTCCTATCTATAGCCTTTCTATTTTGAGCATTTCAATACCAAACCCTAAGATTATGTTGTAGAAGTAAAATTTGTTATAATCAAGTTTATTTGACTAACTTACATTGTACGTACTACAAATATATGAGGTCGTATATTCTTTTACAGCTTCCTTATGTATAACTCAATCTCTAAGGTTGACGATGAATGATTTACTTTTTATTTTATTTTTTATTATTATTATTAATATCTAATTATTTATCATTATTATGAAAATCAAATGTAGTAAATTCATAATGGTCTAATTCATGAATTGAATCAAATGGGGTTGTTTAGGGTGTGTTCGGTAGGGAGGAAAACATAAATGAAATCTTGAAAATAAGTGAATTTCTACTTATTTTCTCATGTTCGTTTGGTTAGTGGAAAATAAGTGAATTTCTTACTTATTTTCTCATTTTCGGTTAGTTAGTAGAAAATATTTTGAGAAAATACTCACTCAAGCCCCATCCAACCCACTACCCTACACCCCCACCACCCACCATCCACCCACCCTCCACCACCACCACCACCACCATCCAAAAAATATTAGAACTCTTTTTTTTACACCACCCCAACCCCCCGCTACGAACCCCTACCCCCAACATACCCCCCCATATCTTTTTAAAAACAAAGTTTTAAATTCTTTTTTTAATTTTCTACACCAACACCCCACCTCCCCTCCAAAAATTGGTGGGTGGTGTAGAAACAAAAAAATTAAAACTATTTTTTTTAAAAAAAATATTTTTGGAGTGGAGGTGGAGTCGGGGGGAGGGGTGGTGATGGATGTAAAAAACCGGAAAAAAAACTTTTTAAAGCTTTTTTAAAAAAAATAAAAATTTTGGAGGGTGGGTGGGTGGGGCGAAGTGGTGTAGAAAACAATAAAAATAAAAATAAAAATATTTTTAGGGGGGGATGGGGTGGGGGGTGCATAGGGTGGTTTGGTGGTGGGATAGTTTGTTGAATACCACTTGGAGACTTGTTTTCCCTACTTTCATTAGGAAAGTCACTTTTCTAAAAAATTTTACCAAACGAACATGAGAAAATTAGAAAAAAATTTCATAAAAATATTTTCCCTTAATTTCACTAATTTTAACTTCAAGTTAGTGTTATGGTGCAGCGAAAGGCTCCCGCTCCTTACAGTCAAGTGGTTGAACGCCCCTCAAATCTTTCTTGAGTTGACATTACTGGGACATCTACCGCTTGGATCATGCCTTGTTAGTCATCCGTAGAGCTAAAGGAAACTTTTAAAAATTTAACAACTACTTTTATTCCTTTATGTTTAGCTAAAGATCCTTATTTTCCTGTTTTACCCTTCCCGTAGACTCTAGGTGGGATTGGTGATGCGCGGGGATGGATGATACGGATCTGGAGGTCCATTTATATGAGTTTCAGATGAAAAACCCAAAATAAGAACCTTTGAGTTGGTTGGTTTGACTCAATATTTACTTTTCAGTAGATGGGTTCGTTTTCAGATTCTGTTGCTTTTGGTAGTTTCGTAGGATCATTTATGACTTAGTCGAGTCATTGGTTCGCTTTCCGAGACCACCAGATGTATTTTGTGGCTTTATTTGTAATATTTGGATATTTGGTTATTCTGGACGATTCTTTAGAAAAGTATGTCTTAGCTTGATTAAATGGAAAATTCGAGGTCACGAATGAGTTCGTAGCACTGTTTACCTTGGGGAGCATGTCTGGTTTGTGTCCATGGGATCTCGAGAGTGCTTCGGGTCTTGGATAGAAATTTGGGCTGAAATCCTATTTTCTAATGTCTAGTGTTCGCCCCAGATGGTGGGTCGTTCACTTCTGCATGTCCGCCTCTGCGGAGGTTAGATCGCATAAGCGGAGTATGAGTATTTGGTAAATTTCCGCTCGGCGGAAGGGATTTCCGCAGGGATGGGTGCACTTCTATGGGATCGGGATCGCTTCGGCATTAGGGCGAGCTGTTAAGTTACTGTGGCCCACCGATGTCATTTTGCGCAGGAGCGAGACCGCGCCTACGTAGTCAATTCCGCTGGGGTGGAATCGCTGAATCAGGTAACCTATTTAGTTCTCTAAGTCAAATCACTTTTCCCAAATTAGTTATCCTTGAACCTAGAGCCGCCAAAAGGAAAAAATCTGAAGTTTAGGAGTGAATTTTTCATTGAGGTAAAGTTTCCACCCATTTGTGATTAGATTTCATGATTTAAGGTCTTTAAATGGTGATATAGTGTGCATAAGAATGGGGAAAGATAAGTTATGGGTTCCATGTCAGATTAAGAGAGTTGAACTTTGATTTAGGGGTGTTTTATGGATTTGTTTACTTTAATACTGTGAATTAGTGATGGAATATGAAAGATAATCATGTTGTAGAGTCTAATTTGATTATAGAAACCCTTTTTGGAATTGGGAAAAATTCTAGGGTTTATGATTTGAGGATTTTTCTTAAATTGTTCAATTGAATGTTCAAATGAGCTTAGATTTCTAATTAATTTAAGGATATGATTACCTAGTATGTGTTTATGCTTTATGAGTAATAAAGCTTGAGTCTTGATGACATGGGCCCAGGATTGGTTTTTGAAGTCTTGATCTGTTTAAGGACTAAGTCATTGTATTGTGTGTAAGCTCAATATTAATGAATAGTATATGTGTATTAGGCTTTGATTACCACAAGGCACTCCGGAAAGGCAAGGCTAGCACATATAGTGGATTGTTCGAGGCTACTATTAGGCCCAGAGGTAGGCTACCGTTTGCTTTTACTCGACTCCGATAGAAGTGCGTAATTAGTTATAAATATTGAGGGGTGTTGGACATGTTTGATGGTCCTACTTAGACATTTGTGATGAACGGTTGAGTGGGTACCGGTCTTGAACTGTGATAATGAATGATTTTGGGACTCAGCCTAAAGCTGGTTCTGACTGCTGATTGATTGGGCTTGTCGCCATGATGTGGGCTCGTCGCCATACTTGCTAGTGTTGTGCTTATTCATCACATATGTTTTCGATATGATATCTTGATTATACTTGGATTGTATGTCATTGAATTCTTGAAAACATGTGATATTCATCTCTATACTTGGTTGCATCTGATTACATCATGATTTCTTGCCTTGTATTGTCATTTGCATTCATATACTCATGGTTTTGTTGATATTGATATTGATATTGGAGTGATATGATAAATATTGTGGGTCCAAGAGACCAGGAAGGTAAGAACACTTATGAGATTATGGCAATATTGAGATGGTGATGATACGCGGGGGAACGGGTTGCACGACAGCAATAGTTATTACAGTCAAGAGTTGGGCTCTATGGAGAATTTCGGAGGAATATATGGACTTTGCAGGTCCCTCATGAGTGTGCAATTCATAAAATTTGAACGTATGTATAGTGGAGGATAAAGGTACTTTCCAAATGTATTGCATTCATATCATACATACTCATTTAATTCATTATATGTGGATGGATTTAGTACTGGATTGGTTGTTGATGACTTGTTTAAATTTCTGGACTGTTAAATTGCTTATTGATACTTGGCACATCATTGATTGAACTCTTTTGGAACTTCAAGATTTAAGTGATTATAAAATATTACATGAATAAGGTGATATGTGAACTATTCTATGGGATATTGAATTGTTTAGTATAAGACTATTTGGTGTCAACTTGATATTTATCTCTTTTTGTGTATCTTCCGCCGTTGTCGGCCTATGATGTCTACGAGAGTACGTTGTGTACTCATGCTACACTTGCTTCATATTTGTTTATAGATACAAATCTCTTTACCAGTTCGCTACCTCAAGTGTGAGTCCGAGTGGACATATTCTAGTATTCAGTGTGAGGATACTACTTCCACCATGCATTGGATGCTCTATCTTTTATCCTGTCTTTTATTTTGATTGAGAGACATATTCAAACACGTACATTATCAGATTCAGTTTTGTCTTATGTGCTTATTTCAAACATGTATCAGATTTTAGAGCCCTTGTATGATTGACTAGATATTTGGGGGTTGTTTTGATTCTCAAACTTATATCATGATCGACAGTTTTATCAAGTATTTTGTTATCTTTCTGCATTTTTTTATTATATCATGTGAATGATTTGGGAGTGGTTCGCCTATCGTTGAAAAATGTGTAGGTGCGCCACGATCCTTAAAAGGGGTATGAAGTTGGTATTAGAACTTTAGGTTAACGGTCTTAAATACAAGAGCAATGTCTAGTAGAGTCTAGCAGATCAGTGCGGAGACGTTCGTACTTATCTTCAGGAGACTATGGGATATTTAGAAAATTTCAGTTTCTTCATTCCTGTTACGGTTCACTTTTACGTGGATGAGCGCATAAAGAGCTACTAAGAGTTTGGATGGTGCTCTAAATAAGATAATGTGTTTTAGAGTCGCCACCTAATTTATAGATAAATTAGGAAAACCAGTGTGAAAGGTTTATTCAAATTCCTTTGAAAAATCCTGTCTAAACCAGAATCGAGGTAAGGGTTCTGGTGATCCCCGGGGAAGGTGTTAGCACCCTGTTATTAATGATCCGTAGAATATGATTGACCTACGGGTTCTATAGCATGCTTTTAAGTGATTTAAATTATCTTAGTGTTTAAAATCCGGAAAGTAACTTGTCATTTCATTCATTCAGAACTCAAGGTTTTATTTTTTAAAAAACAAATAGTCAAAAACTTCTGCCAAAAATAGTACGCACGGGATGGTTTACTCAATTTCATTTTTGGACTAAGAACACTCAAATGTGAACTTAAGTAGAACTCTATAATTAATCCAACTACATTGACTATTTTTACACTTGCATCTTTTGTTTCAAAAATCTTTTCTAAGTTTCAAAAATGGTATAGTCCCTTTAAAAAGACAAGTTTGGTTTTTAGAAAAGAGATAGTAAAGATGGTTTTTATTTCCTTTTTGCATGCTATAATTCCCAAGTTCAACTTGTACTCTAACTTGTCCAAAACCTTCAACTTAACTCAAGTCCAAGATGATTTTATAGTAAAAAACACTTAGTTGGGTATTTTCAAGTCGCACAGAGTCCATTTTGTGGCCCTTCAACTTATAGGAGATGTGAAACAGTGGTGAAAGGCTTATATTAATTGTCGACTAGCGGGGTCACCTCCACTGTCATGGGTTATATTTTATCGGGTTTTCTTAGATATGTATGTGCCTTTGAGCTTACTTCTAGCAAGCGTGATGAGTTCCAGAGGTTGAAGAAGAGGAGTTCTTCAATTGCAGATTATAAGACTCGCTTCCACGCCTTGTCGCGTTATGCAGTACCGTTGCTACCTACAGAAGCAGAGTTAGTGAGAATCTTTTTCAAAGGTTTGAGTATTCCCCTTCAATTGATTATATTGCAATTAGTGGCCTCTAGACTTTTTTTGAGGCAGTAGCCGAGCATGCAAGGATGGTGGAGTCTATGAGGGGCAGGATGCCTAGATATAAGCCGGATAAGAGGGAGAGGCGACATGGACAGTTCAATGGGTCTACTTCTCATGGTTACGGTCAGTATGGTAGATATCAATAGTTGATTTGACCAGTTCAGGCAGCCCTTCACATTACATATGGTGTCTCTACAGGGCAGAATGATTATAGTGAGGGACAATCTTCGAGGAGTTCTCAGTCTCGGTATTCTGATCATAGTTGTTATTCAGAGTCTTCTATCTCTATTCAGTAGCCCTCAGCGGCCAGGACTTATTATAATTGTGGAGAGATTGGACATTTTAAGAGGGAGTGCCCCAGATTAATAATGAGTACATCATGTGCACCTAGGACCCCAGCACAACCATTTAGTGGTGGTGGTCAGGTTAGCTGATGAGGATTTCAATCAGGCCATGGTGGCCATCAGACTAGTCATGGTGGATCTCAGACAGGGAGAGATGGAGCTCGTTCATGCCGAGGTGGCCAGCAGGATAAACAGTCACATGTATCATCTCAGTCTGTCACTGGTCTGCTTCATTGCTATTTGATCCAAGGTCTACATTCTCATATATGTCTGCCTACTTTTCTATTGATTTGGATATGTGGTGTGATATGCTTAACGTCTCTATTCGTGTTTCCACACTGGTTTGTGATTTTGTGATTATAGATATAATTTATCATATGTGTGTGGTTACTTTTATGGGGTACGATACATGGGTAGATATGGTCATTTTAGACATGGTTGACTTTAATATTATTCTGAGGATAGATTAGGTATCACAGTATCACGCGATTCTGTACTTTCATGCCAAGACAGTCACGTTAACTATGCCTAGTCTTCTGAGGTTAGAGTGGAGGGGCACTCCTAGTTCTGCTCCTATAAATATCATTTCATTCATCCGGCCTAGGAAGTTGGTAGACAATGGTTGTCTGGCGTATCTTACTCATACACGTGATATGAGTGTGGAGACTCCTTCCCTTGAGTCTGTTCCGATAGTTAGTGAGTTTGTTAAGGTCTTTCTTTCAAATTTACCCGTATGCCGCTAGACATGGATATTGACTTCTGTATTGATCTCGAGTTGGGTACTCGACCTATTTCCATTTCTCCGTACCGTATGGCTTTGGCAGAGCTTAGAGAGTTGAAGGAGTAGCTTCAGGACTTGTTGAGTAAGGGATTCATTCAACCGAGTGTATCTCCATGGGGTGCTCCTGTCTTGTTCATAAGGAAGAAAGATGGCACCATGCATATGTACATTGATTACAGGAAGTTGAACAAGGTCACCATTAGAAATAAGTATTTGATTCTGCTTATTGATGATCTGTTTGATCAGCTTGAGGGTGCTTCGGTGTTTTCGAAGATTGATTTGAGGTCGGGGTATCACTAGTTGAAGATTCGGGCCGAAGATATTCCCAAGATGGCTTTTCGGACTCGTTACGGTCATTACGAGTTCTTAGTAATGTCCTTTGGGCTTACTAATGCCCCATAAGCATTCATGGACTTGATGAATGAGATATTCAAGTTGTACTTGGATTTTTTTGTGATTGTATTCATTGATGACATCCTGATCTATTCGAAGAGTCGGGAGGACCATGAGCAACATTTGAGAGTGGTTCTTGGGATCTTGAAGGAGAATAAATTGTATGCTAAGTTCTCGAAGTATGAGTTCTGGTTGAGTTCAGTGGCATTCTTGGCACACGTGGTGTCCAATAAAGGTATTATGGTTGATCCTAAGAATATAGAGGCAGTCAGGGACTGGCCTAGACCGACTTCTGTAATAGAGAGTTAGAGCTTTATGGGTCTTGTTAGCTACTATCGCTGGTTCGTCAATGTATTCTCTTCTATTGCTTCTCATCTGACGTTTTTGACTTAGAAGGAGGTGCCTTTCCAGTGATCCGACGAGTGTGAGGAGAGCATTAAAAAACTAAAGTTTCTTTTGACCACAACATCGATTTTATCCCTTTCGGCGGAGGGAATGACATTACCATATATTGTGATCCTTCGAGAATAGGGTTGGGTTGTGTGTTGATATAGGAGGGTAAGGTTATTGCTATGCATCTAGGCAGTTGAAGGTGCATGATAAGAATTACCGTGTTCACTAGACTCCGATAGAAATGTGTAAATAGTTATAAATATTGAGGAGTATTGGGCGTATTTGAGGGTCCTACTCAGACGTTACCGATGAACGGTTGAGCGGGTACTGGTGTTGAACTGTGATGATGGGTGATTTAGGGAATCAACCTTAAGCTGGTTCCAACTGTTGATTGATTGGGCTTGTCGCCATGATGTGGGCTCGTCGCCATACTTGCTAGTGTTGTGCTTAGTCATCACACATGCTTTCGATATGATATCTTGATTATATTTAGACTATGTGTCATTGAATTCTTAAAAAGATGTGATATTCATCTCTATACTTAGTTGCATCTGATTACATCATGATATCTTACCTTGTATTGTCATTTGCATTCATATACTCATGATTTTGATGATATTGATATTAGAGTGCTATGATAAATGTTGTAGGTCCAAGAGACCGGGAAGGTAAGAATATTTATGAGATAATGACAACATTGAGATGATGATGATGATACGTGGGAGAACGGGTTGCAGCCTGCAATAGTTATTACAGCCAAGAGCTGGGCTCCATAGAGAAATTTCATAAGAGTATGTGAACTTCGCGGGTCCTCCATGGGTGTGTAGTTCATAAAAGTTGAACGCATGTATATTGGAGGATAAATGTACCTGGCATATGCATTGCATTCATATCATACATACTCATTTCATTGATTATCTGCGGATGAATTTAGTACTGAATTGGTTGTTGATGACTTGGTTAAATTCTTGGATTGTTAATTTGCTTATTGATACTTGGCAGATCATTGATTAAACTCTTCTGGAACTGGATGTCTTAAGTGATTATGAAATCTTACATGAATAAGGTGATTTATGAACTCTGTGAACTATTCTGTGGATAATGTGACTTAGTTGGGATATTGAATTGTTTAGTATAGGACTATTTGGTGTCAACTTGATATTTATCTCTTTTTGCGTATCTTCCGTCGTTGTCAGCCTATGATGCCTACGGTGGTACGTTGAGTACTCATGTTACACTTGCTGCATCTTTTTTTATGCAGATACAGATCAATCTACCAGTTCGCGACCTCAAGTGTGAGTCCGAGAGGGCAGACTCCAGTATTTAGGGTGAGGATGCTACCTCCGGCATGCCTTCGATGCTTTATTTTTTATCCTGTCTTTTATTTTAATCGAGAGACATATTCAGACACTTACATTATCAGATTTAGTTTTGGCTTGTGTGCCTTATTTCAGACTTGTATCAGATTTTTGTGCTCTTGTATGATTAACCAGATCTTCGGGGGCTGTTTTGATTCTCAGACTTATAACATGATCGACAGTTTTATCGAGTATTTTGTTATCTTTTCGCATTTTTTATTATATCATGTGAATGATTTGAGAGTGGTTCGCCGACCGGTGGAAAAATGTGTAGGTGCCACCATGATTCCTAAAAGGGTGGTGATATAATCGCCCTTTCACACGCACAGTGCTTCATAACAACAACAACAACATACCTAGTGAAATCCCACAATGTGGGGTATGGGGAGGGTAGAGTGTACACAGTAGGGATGACAAGTGGGTACAATTTTGCGGATTCCGCACTACACCCGCCCTGGGGCAGGTATGGGTATAATTTTGGCGGGTAGTAGACGGGTATGGGTATAACTTTAGCGGGTAGTAGGCGGGTATGAGTAGGTGGTAGATTTGCAGTTATACCCGCCTCATATCCGTCTGCCCCGCCCCAAATCCACCCCCGCCTTATACCCACCCGTCAACTATAATTTTATTTGTACAACTTTATATTTATCTAAAGCCCAAATAATTTGGCACACATAATTTTAGGAGCCTATAAGCCCAATAATAATAATTGGCAGTCTGACAAAATGATATATGAATTGATTACAAAATATGGTTGGCGGGTACAGACGGGTATTGCGGGTGGCGGATATCCACTTGGGTGGTGGAGCGGGTGTGAATTTAGGAATATACCCGCCTAGGCGGATATGAATATTGAAAATATAAATTTTTTTGGCAGGTATGGGTGCGGGGGAGGGCGCTCCGCCCAATTGTCATTCCTAGTATACAGACCTTACCTCTACCTTGATAGGTAGAGCAGCAATTTCCGAGGGACCATCGGCTCAAGACACAGTGCTTTGTTTTATACAATGCTTTGCTTTGTTGCTTTTTGTCTTCTTCTTCTTTTTTATTTCTTTATTTTTTTCCTTTTTTGTTACTTTAAATATTTTTCTAATTTTGTCCTATCATTTTTGTTCTCTTGTTTTACTTTTTAAAAATAAAAATAAAAAATAAAAATATACTAACTAATTATTTTTAGACTAATAAAAATATAAAAAAATAATTAAACTACAACAATAAGTAATTAAAAAAAAAATACAAACTCACTAGCTTATTTATTAAATTCTAAATTAATAGAAAATCAAAATTTCTTTTTTCTCCTTTTCTATTTTCATTTAATTTTTAATTTTTTTTCTTTATTTCCTGTTTTTCATAATCTAATTATATACACCTTTTGACTTATTTTTTATATAAATAAAAATGATAATTGATATAGTACATATTTTTTTTCTAAATCTCAAAACAACTAATTTCATTCACCTTTTTGCTAATTTTATTTCTTTTTCTTTTTTACTAGTACGAAATCAACAAAACTAAGACACTTCCTTTTTTTCTTAAACTCCGTGCCTAGTTAAACTAAGACGCTTAAATTGGAACGGAGGGAGTATATACTATATACTGACAGGGTATCTAGAGGAGTGGTCCATTCTTTCAAGAAAAATATAATTCTATTCTCAATAATACATACATGGTATATATCAAGTTAAGTTTTACAAAACAATTACAAAAGATAAAGTCAAAATTAAATATAAGTTTTATTTTATTTTCAAACGAAAGAAATTCATAAGAATATATTTTCTATTAATTTAAATTTTAATAAATAAATTAGTAACTTTAGCATTTATCTTAATCACTTTTTGTTGTGGTCTAATTATCTAATTTTTTATTTTATTATTTTAAAAAAATTATATTAAAAGAAAACAAAAATAAAAATAAATTAAAAAAATAAACTAGAAAAAGACAAATAATGTGGGGGTATCACAGAGGACCGATTCATTTCTTAAAAAAACTCAACAGTCCTCTATGATACTCACATGACATATATCATATATTGAAAGGGTATCATAGAGGACAAGTTCATTATTTTAAAATAAAAAAAATATAAAAGAAAAATACACAAAAAGAGTTTAATTTTGGCATTTTTAATTTTTATATCACTTTTAGCAAATTTTAATTTAAAAAATGTTGTAAAATATGGTACTAACAGGATGAAACACAGACACCGAATTATTGTTCTCTGACTTCAAGGCTCTTATGCAGATTCTTTTAGACAATTATTTCGACCCTTCTCAATAAATTGGCGAGTACAATAGGTCATAGAAATATTTCCTTCAGGATATAGTGAAGCCCTAAAATGATGTTGAATTCAGAGTTTGTACTCCATTGATCCAACCAAGAACACACAGTATGAAGTTTCTGATGATGCTTAGGGAAGAAAATAAAAACATAAGTTTTAATTCTTTTTCAACAGAAGTTTTGATTCTTTTTCATATCTATTATTTGAATGAGAAAATATATTTACTACTTATAGAGATTCGCATCCATTGGTGATGTCTTTTCATCACCAACATACACCTCCAAGAAGCATCAATAGTGGCTATTGGGAAATGTTGTGTCTGTTCAAATTCAAAATAAATATGAATTATGTTAACAGACTCCCCATGAAATTGAAGGGCATCACATCAATGATGGCTTTGGTTGTTCGCTGAAGTAACTTTGTTTCCTTCTCCACTAACAGGTCCGTATGTCTTGTAAAGATTTCTATCTTTACAGATATGAATAGTTGCAACAGTATCGTACCACCATCCACTACCATGATCTGCAACAATGTTCGCCACTTGCACTACAACGATAAGCTTGCTTTTCATCGACCACATTCGCTTCATTTTTCATTTGTTTCTTTCGTTGACGACAGTCACGAGCATAGTGGTCGGGTTTCTTACAGAAGTAGCAATTTCCCTTCTTCTTATCTTTCTTGTTGGGATCTTTCTTCTTAAATCGAGTATCAAACTTAGGTTTCAAAAAATTCAGTTTTTTCAATTCCTTCATACTGTTAATCTTAGAATGATTTTCAGTTTGCTGACTATCCTTAATCTCTCGTTTACGAGCATCTTCTTCAATATGAAGATGATGCTATAAACCTTCTAAGTCATAGTCAGTTTCAGCATGCTTAAGTTTCTTCTTGTAATCATTCCAAGAAGAGGGAAGACGAGAAATAATAACCCCAACGACGAATGAAGATACAAAGTCAATTTCAGTATCCTTAAGATGATTAACAATGAGTAAAATTTCACTGACCTGGACAATAATTGATTTACTGTCAACCATCTTAAAGTCTATCAAAATTACAGATCAGAAATTCTTGTTACTCGCTTCAAAAATTTTGTACTTGTTTTCGAGCGCAGTCCACAATTCCTTTGCTATTTCAATACTTCGATGGGCATTGTAAACATTGGCTCCTATAAGATTCAGAATATGACCACGACATATAAAATCATCCTCTTGACGTTTCTTCCGTTTGGCCTTCAATTCATCGTTGTCCATTGGAGTCGCATCAGGAATTTCGTCCAAACCATCTTCAAGGATGTATCATAACTTGATAGTCATCATGAAAAAATTGAAGGCCAAATGGAAGAAACGTCAAGAGGATGATTTTATGTGCCGTGGTCATATTCTGAATCTTCTAGGACTCGCATCAGGAATTTCGTCCAAACCATCTTCAAGGATGTATCATAACTTGATAGTCATCATGAAAAAATTGATAGTCTTTTGCCAACGAGTGAAACCCTCACCATCAATTCATTCTAAACGATTCAAAGTCTGGTTCATTACTTGCAATGATTGAGCAGCAATTGAAGTTTCACCCTCCATGTCGACAATTGTCTAAAATATGTTGTAAAATATGGTACTAACAGGATGAAACACAGACACCGAATTGTTGTTCTCTGACTTCAAGGCTCTTATGCAGATTCTTTTAGACAATTATTTCGACCCTTCCCAATAAATTGGCGAGTACAATAGGTCACAGAAATATTGCCTTCAGGATACAAAGAAGCCCTAACAACGATGTTGAATTCAAAGTTTGTACTCTCTTGATCCAACCAAGAACACATAGTATGAAGTTTCTGATGATGCTTAGGGAAGAAAAGAAAAACAGAAGTTTTGATTCTTTTTCAACATAAGTTTTGATTCTTTTTCATATCTATTATTTGAATGAGAAAACTTCTTTACTACTTATAGAGATTTCGCATCCATTGGTGATGCATTTTCATCACCAACAAACACCTCCAAGAGGCATCAATTGTGGCTATTGGAAAAGGTTGCGTCTGTTCAAATTCAAAATAAATATGAATTATGTTAACTGATTCTCCCTGAAATTGAAGGGCATCACATCAATGATTTTGCTGAAAATATCCAACAAAAAAGAACTACAAATCAAGGTAAATAATTTTTATATTTTAATTATTAGTTTTATTATATTTTTATTAGTCTAAAAGTAATTAGCTAATATGTTTATCTTAAAAAGAAAATAAGTATAGACAAAAAAAAAATAAAAAGAAGACGTAACCAAAAAGAAAAAAGAAATAACGAGAAAGGTCAAAAAGCCAAAAAAAAAAAAGAAGAGAATTGAGTTACTAGTACGAAATCAGCGAAAGTAAAAAAAGATTAGAAAAAAGAAAGAGAAAAAATAAAATAAGGAAAAGAGAAAAAGCTAAAAAATACAAAAAGAAGTACTAGTACGAAGTCAGCGAAAGGCATCAATTAGCAAAATGTTAGATGAAATAGCATTTGTTATAGTTCTGTAATATCAAAAATAGACTAATGGATTGAGCATTGGTGAACTCCCGGCCTTCTATAGATGAAATGAAGAATTCAAATTCATTAGTAGCGTTCTCTTATTCCCTACCTCTTAAGAAATTATGAACTTATTATTATAATTTAATGTCCTAATCTATTTATAGTTATCTTTTATCTTGTATATTTTTTTGGAATTCGTCTATCACAAATTAAAAGCAAGTAGGATACTATAACTAAATATGGTTAAGTCCAATAGAAGCTTTTTAATTAATTTACGAAATTTTCGGAAAATGGTCACATAAATTAAATATATATGGTGATAATTCACTACTCTCTCCATTCTAAAATTTTAAAATACTTTCTTTGTTTCACGTCTCAAAAGATAATTTGATTAATTTTGAAATTAAATTGGATAGATTAATAGATATTTGAACTACACGAAAAGTAGTACAAGTTGTAATTTTATCATATCACTTTACTGAAAAAATAAATTTTAAAATGTTAGTCAAAACGTCTTTTAAATATTTTAAATTGTCAATTATTGTGATTTATAGTACTTTTTATGTAATTTTAAATATGTAAATTTTATTTTAGAAATTTAAAAATCCCATATCTAAATTCATGATCAAAATTCAAAATTTTAACTCTCAAAAACCAACAGATGGCACTAAATTAGAACGGAGGGAGTATAGGCCTAACATAATGGCTAGAATAAAAACTGAACTCCATCTAATTAAATTAGATCTCTTATCAAAATGATGTAAAAATGAAGATATCTTGAAAAAAATCCATAAAAATTAAAAGTTTGTAAAGGAGTACACCCCCCCCCTCCACTTGACTTCTTTGTATACTTACTTTACTTTAAAATATTTTGACACCTCCCCCTTCCACCCTCCTTCCCTCTTAGTGAAAATGCTAGCTCCACCATGAATAAACAATAAAAAATTGTGTTTGGTTAATTATCAATTTCAAAAGCACTTTTGCTAATATGAAATTTAATTTGTCCTTAGTTAAGATTCCAAACTGCTTATGGGAAAATTATTTCTTTTAGCTTATGAAAAATAATTTCGCTACTACTTAAAAACACTTATTTTATTTATAAAAATTTAGTCAAATATCTTAACTCTCTAAAAAGCACTTTTTTTCAAAACAACAACAACAACAACAACAACTACTACTACTACTACTAATAATAATAATAATAATAATAATAATAATAATATATTTTTAGCTTCCCTAAAACTTGGTCAAACAAGCTATTAGACTTATTTATTACTAAATAATAATTCCAATTAGCAGATATTTGAATTACCAAACATAATGGTGAAAAAAGTAATAAAGATACACGAATGATTAGGCTTCATTTCCATTTTTCAAACTTGAACTTGTCAAACATTTAACACCTAGGGTATCACTTTTCAAACTTGGAAGAGTAAAGAGAAGGCTGGAAGGAAAAGAACAGTTTTGTCCAACTGCTGAGAAAAAAAACTAAGAGCACCTTCACGCCTATGGTGATACAATTTTTATTCCAAAGGAATTATCTGAAGAACATATCAATTAAAATAAACTAATCAAAAGAGCAAAAAGGTTTGGAAGAGTAAACAGTAAGGTTATAGTTTTTTTTATTAAGGAAAAATATATTAATATGATTATACTATAATAAAAATACAAAAGGTGAGTGTAATATGATTAATCACGACAGAAAATGTTTGTGAAGAAAAACCTTAGTGGAAATCTCGAAACCTTCCGTTTTACTCAGATTTGTTTTCTTTTTATTTATAAGCTTAATTGTAAGGAATTTGGAGTTAGGGGTGTCTATGCTTTTTTTTAAAAAAAAAATCGAATGAACCGATCAAATCGAATTGTATCGAATTAATTATTAGGTTTTTTTCAACAAAATTGTAGATTTTTATATAAAGGTATAATTATATCGAATAAGTACTTGGTTTTCAGTTTTATAAAAATAAACCAAAAATAGTGAATTGTATCGAGTGAATTTTTTATGTGTAAAATATATTTCATATATTATATTTAAAAATAATGAAACATTTAATGTTTCGTCTTGGCCCGGGGCGGGTTGATAGAAACTACAAACCAATAGTAATTAACTTCCAAAGCTCCAATTCCGAGGACATTATGTTATTCTTATTGACACTAAATTAATTATAACAATTGACTAGTAAGCTATAAAGATATTAGTTATCTTTCCTCTCATATGATTTAATCGGATACTTAATCTACTTAGTTCTTTGTCTTATCTTCAATAAATTTTTTCCACTTGTGCGATTTATAGATTTTTTTATTTTTGCTTTACTCTGTTTTACACTGCTATAAAATAGTGATATGTATTTTATTATAGTTTTTTATGTTTTCTTGATTTTCACTTTTTAAACAATAAAAATGTCTAGAAAGTGATTGTCAAAGTCATGCATTATCATGTTTTAACTTTTACTTGTCAATCTTATATGACGCTTAAAATATTAAGAATTAATTGAATCATATTAATACCGAAGAGAATCGATATGATGAGACGTTAGTTATAAGAGTAAAATAATTAACAAATTAATTTGATATAAATTTAATAAAATAATCAATTGAACTGTACCATTGACATCCACATTTGGAGTGCAAGGTGAGAGCACGGAAATAAATTTTAACATATACTAAAAAGTGAGTTTAAAGCAAGTTAATAACTCATGCACAGATAATAAACAAATACAAAAGGAAGCCTTGTTTTTTGTACGATGAAAACTGTTTTAGAGGACTTTTTTTCCAAAAAATAAGTCATGATGATTGAAAATATTGTCTATCAAAAGAAAAAAATTGACTTTTCTCGCTTTTGAACAAAAACGTTTTTTCTTCACAATTATTTTAACTCTTAACTTTTTATCACTATTTCACCGACTTTAAATAGTATTAGCAATTATTAATATACAAAAGCTTCATCAAAGACACTATCCGATTTGATGATACAATTTTATCCGTATTTAATAATTAAGTATAGTTTTCAAAATATTTCAACTTTTCAGTCAAACAAAAAAATACTTTCGATAAATATTTTCTAGAAAATACATTATGTTTGAAAAAAATATCTTAAAATAACATTCATTCATAGCAATCGTATCCCAAAAGTATAAACAAAATTAGAAGCAGGAGACGGGCTTACATACAACCTCGTTCTCAGAATTAAATTTTATACCTCATTAGTGTAAATAAATTTTTATATCATTAGATTATTCCAATGGTAGATACATTTTACATGTAAACATTCTTAGAATGTGAGATTTGACTTCTTGAAAATAAGATATTTTACTATAATAAATAAGGTTAACTTGATAATGTAAAGTTATTTACATTGAGGATACATTACCTAAACAAAATTCAGAATACTGTACATAGAATTCTCTAATACCTTTACGTGATTTGTAATCTAATTACTCCATCCTTAATTAATTAGCACACACCATGCAGCTTTATTTAATCTTCAAGAAGCACATCCTTGCAATTGCAGTTAATCTTTACGTCAGCTTCACACACTCAGATCCACCGCCTTAACAGTTCGTCATAATCTAAGAATTATACTATCATCATACTATCCGAAAAATCAATACAAAAAGACGAAAACTAAGCATTATACTATCATCATAATCTATTCCCAATATTTCACTTTATGACACATTTATTATTTAATAAATCAAAGGAGTTTTTGGCCATGTTTGCAATCATATTTTAAATATTTGGAATTGTTTAAGGATATTTTTTTTTTCAGAATATAAATTAATATAAATCCACGCTGAAAATCAATTAATTTAACCCTTGCACTTTGAATTACTCCATCACATAAAGAAAATGAAAGTAGTATTTGTTTTCCCTTAAAATTCTAGCATCTATAGTCTTTTTCCGGATTAATTTATGTTCGCATTGGGTAAACTTAATAAGAAATTTAGTGTCTTATAAAAAATTTCTTTATTTTAAATCCAAATTAAGTAATTATACTTCGTCTCACATTAGTTGTTACATTATTTTTGTACGCCCCTTAAGAAATCATAAATAAAAAGTATAATTTTACTACATTACCTTCTTTAATCACTCTAATCAATATTAATTATTTTAAAAAAAAACTTAATATTAAAAGTAAGATGAGATAAAAATAATTAATTTCATCTTGATTTTATAAAATAAAAAATATTTTTAATAACCTTCATAATTAATACGAAACATGAGTAATTAAGAGTTTTTGTTTTTAGTTTTTTCACCTATATATCCTCGGTTGTCATCACACTTCATCTTGTTTTTAGTGCATGCATATTTCCTTGTATTATAGTCTATAACACGTGGACAAAAAAGAAAAGTCAAATCTCTATACTTTGCTTAGGGCGAGGTTTCCGGTAATAAGAATAGCTCTTCCACCTCTCTTCACTTCATTCCATAACACCAATAGTCCTAAATCCAATCCAAACTTCTTCTTTCCTTTCTTCACAAAAAAAAATGCATTTTTCTAAAGTACCAAACAACAAAACCCAATGCTCCAATGGTGTTAAAAATCTCATCATAATCATAACTTTTGTTCTTATAATATACCTCCTTTGTTTCAACTATTCTGTTCCTAACACCAAATTACTCCATACATCAGTTTCACTCCAAAATGATTCGTCGTCATCATCATCATTATCATTATTATCAGATACTAATCTCGAACATATTGTGTTCGGGATTGCATCTAACGAGCAGGCTTGGTCCGCTCGAAAAGAATTAGTCAAGATGTGGTGGAAACCGGGACGAAAAATGAGAGGATGTGTGTTTCTTGAAAAAATGCCACCAAATTACACAAATAATGCAAACGATTCTTCATTGCCTCCGTTTTGCATTTCTGGCGACACGTCAAGATTTAAGTACACGTTTCGCGGTGGGACCCCCTCCGCGATTCGTGTGGCACGTGTCGTTACTGAGACAGTGGCGTTAAATCATTCGAATGTGAGGTGGTACGTGTTTGGTGATGATGACACGGTTTTTTTCACGGAGAATTTGGTGAAGACGTTGTCTAAATATGATCATGGGTTATGGTACTATATAGGGTCTAATTCTGAACATTTTTTGATGAATAAAGCTTTTTCCTATGAGATGGCTTTTGGTGGTGCTGGCATTGCTATAAGTTATCCATTGGCTAAAGTTCTTGGCAAAGTGTTTGATGCATGCATTGAAAGGTACCCTCACCTTTTTGGCAGTGATGCTAGGATTTATTCATGTTTGGCTGAGCTTGGTGTCGCTTTAACCCATGAACCTGGTTTCCATCAGGTACCCTTTTTCTTCATATTAAAGTAATTTAATGGTTCGGACCAATAGTCTGTTTTACCAAGTTTTTGGGAAGTAAAAAGTGCTTATCTGAGAAAATTGATGTGCTTGGCAAAACTTCTAAATAAAAATTAAGTATTTTTGAGTAATAACTGAAGCATAAACTAAAAAGAATAGCTTTTCTCCCGAATCACTTTTGGAACATTGATCAAGTATAAATTACTTGTATAATATTGGCTAAAGTATTTTTTAAATTGAGTAGCTAAACAAGAACTGCTACTCTCCAAATGTACTTTCGACAAAAAACATTTTTCAAAATAAGCATATTTTAAAATCTTGATCAAACAAGCTATCATAGTTATTTATTTTGAGTCTAATTTAAACAGTTAGAACATGTTACTTACACTATGTCTATGTTACCATCTTAAACTTGATATAAATGGTTACTTTCTCTGTTCGGTTTTATGGGCACTTAGTAGTTCGTTTCAAAAAATGATATGTTCAGTTCTATATTTGAAAATAATATTAGTATAATTTTTTCATTTTATATGTATTTTTTGTAGTCATATAAACGTCAAGCTAAGATATAAGAAGACAAATTTCGAAAGTATTTTTCTCCTTAACCTCGAATTCCGCCATTGATCGGAATGGTGGGAACACTTGCTATTATAGGTCTATTTTACCTGATTGAGTAATTTAAACTTTTCATTAAGCCTAGGCTATGTTGCTCGGACTGTTCAACAATATCGATGGGTATGTGTCGCATTTCCAAAAGTAGGACATTTTTAGAGGATCCGCACGAGTATGACAGTATTTTTGAAGAGTCCGAGCAACGTAGAGCTTAGGAGCACACTCTGTCTCTTTGAAGATGCTTTTAGGCAATTGAAAACTTTTTGCAATTGAGATGCTAAAATGTTTTGTGACACAAACTTTTTCTCTTTTTCTGGAATTTGAATACCAGCTGGATGTAAGAGGAAATATGTTTGGAGTGTTGGCTGCACATACAATTAGACCTTTGGTATCTCTACATCACATGGAAATGAATGATCCCATATTCCCCAATATGACAAAAATGAAAGCTCTAGAGCGTCTATACGAGGCTGCAAAATTCGATCCCCATCGGCTTTTGCAGCAAACAGTATGCTATGATCGTTGGTTTACTTGGACAGTGTCGGTGTCTTGGGGATATGTTGTTCAAGTTTTCAGCTACAACGTGTTTTTGCCGGATGCTCTGCGCGTACAGGAGAGCTATTTCCCGTGGCAGACGAGTGATTTGGCTAGACATTATGACTTTGATACAAGGCCATATGAACAGGATCCGTGCAAAAGACAGCTTGTTTATTTCTTACATAATGTGTCCTCTGGAATTGATGGAAAAATCAAAACTATTTACAAGAAGAAAACCCCTGAGAATTGCACTATCACCATGGTGTCACCTCGAAAACTCGAAGAAATCAGAGTAACATCACACAAGTTAGACCTTGACCGAAAACAGGTATTGTTTCTCTCAAGCTTATTAATTAAATTAATCCTATATACAGTCAAACCTCTTTATAACAACGTCGTTTGTTCCGATATCTTTTGGCTACTATATAGAAATGTTATTATAGAGAACATATAATATAACATAACATGAAAGATCAGGTCCACATAAAACATGGTTGTTATAGTGAAATATTGTTATAATGACTGTTATAAAGAGGTTTAATTGTATGTTGAAATTCTTAATTATTTCCGCTTTTAAGTATCAATCGATGTTTAATTTCTGAAACATTTGGTCTAATGACATATTATGCAGTTGCTATCACCAAGAAGACAGTGTTGTGATGTATTGCCTTCTACATCTAGAAATGTGATGGATATAGAGATAAGAGAATGCAAAGAAGACGAACTAATTTATATACACCCTTAGTGATATACGTTCCTGTGTCAATATTTACTGCAAGGAAGGCCGATTTTTTCAGTGACATTGTTGATGGCAAATTGGTGATGGAATGAGTGATATTTAGAACAGAAGATTTCGACAGTTGAGGCGAAAATGCCCCAATAGGCCGATGCTAATTTGCTTTCTAAGCATAAATCTACTCCTTTGCTTGTGAAGTAGATTCAGGAAAGCAGTTTAGGAAATTAAATATGAATTTACTAGAATTAGAGTGTACTTCAGGAAAGGGAATCATAATTAGAAAGCTATATGCACATGTGCATCAGACTTGATGTGTATCAGCAATCACAAGTGTGAAAAAACTTGGGAGTTAATCAAAGAAAAAAACTCAAATTTGACTTGGACTTGTTCAAGATTTCTTTTTGTAATGTGTAGTTCCGTTAATACAAAAAGTTGACATGCTTTTCTTCAGTCACACACACCATTCTCTGTATCATGAAACACTAACATATGAGGCTTAGGCAATTATGCAATCTGGATTTGCTTATCAGTTAAGTACTTTGCCTTTCAGAAGCAAAAAGTTCCTCATTTGTTTTCACCACTGTTGACAACTTGACATACTATAATTGCTGAATATATGAAAATATCCTTTTACATTTACACTGTCTTTTTTGGTTACCCACCCGGTGTCCGGTACCCGCATTGAACTCCGACTATAACCGGATTCGCGCCGCGTAAGCCCATTTCTGAGGAAGCGCCGGATTTTTTTCATACTAGGGCACGAACCCGAGACATCTGGTTAACCTTTTACGTTATAGATGGAAATTAAATTAAACACTATTTATACAAGTCAATATTTGGCAATGGTAGTATTAACTGGAGTAGTATAATATTAATATCCCTAATTAAGAGTTTAAATTAAGGCTGGCCAGTGGGCCGGACGGCCCGACCCCGACCCGACCCCGACCCGACCCCGTCCCGAGTTAAAAAAAAAAAACGGTAGCGGGACTCGAACTCGGGACGGGACAATGTCTCGTCCCGCCCGTCCTGAGCCCGCCCCAGGCCCGCCAAACCCGACCCCACCCCAAGCCCGCCCCCGATCCCGCCCGAGAGCCCCCCTTTGCAAATATAACCGTTGCACCAACGACCATTTTAGATTTTGGCCGTTGGGCAACGGCCATTTTTGGCCTCCCCCCTCCCCCAACCCCCCTACCCCTTAATATTTATTTTTAACCCATAAGTTATTATATTTACACTTTAACCAAATTTTCCAACTATAAATAACTCATTTTCTCTTCATCTTTCTCACAAATCTTTCTACAATCTCTCTAATCTCTCAATATATCTCTCTACAAGTCTACATTGTTTACTAAATATTCAATTTTATTTATTCATTTGGGAATTGGGAGTGAAGTTGGCAACTAGCTTGAGGATCTTCCATCGAGCAAAGTTTCAATTTTCAACCTCTCGATTACACGTCGACGTTACGTCGGCGTTTGGTACATTCGTTCCTTCATTAAATTATTATTGTCTGTTTATTTTATTTAGCGCACTTAATTTTATTATCTTTAATTATTTATTATCATAATTAAAATGGAAGGATTAAGAGGTATGTTTAAGGGTAAGGGTAAGGGTGCTTCTTCTAGTAGGGGCAACCAGGTGCTTCTTCTAGTAGGGGCAACCAGGGCAAGGGTACTTCTTCTAGTCATCTTATTCCTACACATGATGATTTTGTTGATACTCAACATTTTCCTACAATACCATTAGATTTAGACGATGAGCTATTTTCTGGAACTCAAGAAGACTTTAATTTAGACGATGATCTAGATGATACACCCACTAATGTTGATGACAACACACCCACTAGTGCACCTTCAACTGAAATGCCTCCTATTCCCCCTAGTATGAGACGAGGTCTAGCAAAACGACCATTAAAATCAGATGCATGTACATTTTTTGATAGGGACGTAGAGAATCAAGTAGCTATATGTAAAATTTGTAAAAATGTTTTAAAATTTAAAACTGGAAAAGGTCACGGTGGGACGGAGGGTTTAATTAGACACGTAGTAAGTGCTCATCCAGCTAGGTATGCCCAATACCAGGCTTCAAAACCGGGTGCGCAAACGCCCGCTCCATCGGGACAAGGTTCACATACTGATACTGTCCCAGACCAAGTACAGGGTCAAATTAACCCTATGACGGGGGGAATTGTAAGCCCTAAATACAATAAACATAGAGATAGGGAAGCAATATCAAAATTAGTTGTTGTGGAGGGTTTGCCTTTTTCATTTCCTCCATCTCCCGATTTTATTCATTACATTAGAGATATATATAATCCTGCTTTTAACGGTTTTCCTAGATCAACTGTTAAGAGAGATGTATTTAAATTCACACATGAATATCAACAATATTTACGTTATTCATTATATCATTTTAATGGCAAAGTATCTATCACGTCTGATATAGGTCGTAGTACTAACGACCATGATTATTTAACGGTAACTTGTCATTGGATAGATTATAAATGGTCTATCAAAAACGTATCTTAGCGTATAGATATATAGATGATAGGCACACTGGTACTTTTATTGCAGATAATATTTATCAAGTGTGCCATTATTATGGAATAACCGATAAAATTATGACCATTACATTAGATAACGCTTCTTCTAACAATTACGCTATTACAATTTAAAAAAATAGTTTAACTCCATCTTTTCCAGATCATTTTCATATAAAATGTGTGTGCCATATATATAACGTAATTGTAAAGGATTGTCTATCACTTTTTCAAGACATTCTTAGTAAAATACAATTTGCTATAAACTTTATTTTTAAAAGTAATAGAGTACAACGAAGAAAAGAATATAAAAAAATTTGTCACGATTGTGGACTACCTTATAGAAAAATTCTAGAAGAAGTATCCACTAGGTGGAATTCTTTATACGAGCAACTACTTGTTGTTTATGACTATAGAAAACCTATAACTTTATTTTTTAACTCTCATAATCAAAATCCAGCTGATATGGTTGTAGATAGTGATTGGGTAAAAATTTCCGAACTTATTGTATTTTTAGAGAAATTTTTTCAACCAACAAAAGAATTTTCCGGTATATATTATCCTACTATTTCAACTATGTTGTTTTATATAACTCTAATATTTTTATTACTTAGTGAATATATGGAAAAACCAGCTTATATGGCAGCTATTAAAAAAATGTTTATCAAAATAAAAAAATATTTTATTCTTATTCCCACTATTTATATTATTGGTGATGTATTAAATCCGACTATTAAAATAGATGGTACTAAATCACTAATTGAAACTATTTACGATTGTATAGAAGTACTACCACCTCCAAGTCCCAAAAATCTAAATCACCCACCACCTATTGAACAAACTAAAGAAGAAGTGTTGTCTAGTGTAGAAGACCAATGCAAAAAATAATAATATAGGTTTTATCAACAAGAAAGTGCTAGTAACTTACCGGCGTCCATACCATCTTTTTTATCTTCAACACAACCTCACAAAAGACATGCTGTTTCTGCGGCTAGTATTGAAAGCCTCAGAAATAGAATGTGTGACCGTACCGCTACTAACCAAATTAGCGAGTTGGATATTTTTGTTTTGCAGGGTTCTGTACCGTACCAAGAAGTTATCAATGAAGATGGACATGAAGACTTGTTGAAATATCTTTGGAGGGGAATGAGAAGACCTTTCCGACACTTTCAATGATGGCCCGAGATATTTTGAACATTCAAGCGTCATCAATTGCGTCGAAAGCTCTTTTTCACGCCGGCGAGATATCAAATAGGAGACCACAGACACTCATTAGCCGGAGACAGCTTGGAAATTGCAGTATTATTCAGAGATTGGATACGAGCGGAGCGGAGAAGGTGCGGTCAACCGGTGATCAACGAAGAAGAAGACGAAAACCACAACGAAATCTTATCCGAAGGTAGTGGAAGCGACATGGATCAATTTGACCAACAAATACCAATTCCAACCGAAGAACCACAGGAAATTATCAAGCAATTAGAACAGGTTTTTTTGAGAATGTGATTTTTTTAATTGCAATTTTATTATGTAATTTGCAACTTTTGGACAACACCACAAAGTTGCAATTTAGATTTTAGACAATTGTATTTGTATTACAAAAAAAATTATGTCTATTAAATAATATAAAAGGCACAAAAACAGCCTTGAGATTTTTTTATTACACTATCTTATCTTGTTTATTGAGTTTTTTTTTATATATATGTTATTAAAACAAAAAAGGAAAACCCGCCCCGATCCCGACCCCGACCCGACACCGCCCCAACCCGATTCCGATGGGATCGAGATCGGGACGGGACTGGAGCAAGTCCCGTCAATCCCGACCCCGCCAGACCCGACCCCGCCCCAACCCCGACGCCGCCAGACCCGACCCGCCAGACCCGAGCCCGGCCCACTGGCCGGCCTAGTTTAAATAGCTATGGACCATGAAGGTAATAATTGTCTAATTGTGGGGCTCAGGTATTTTCGGGAGCTGGGTAGGGGTGTAGGTAGGTCGGCTCAGTACAATTTTGAAACATTTAATTGGTTGATAAGAAGTATTGGGGAGGTGATCAGACAGAATATGGTGCACGTGCAACTCACTGAGGACATGACCTTAGATAGGGGTTATGGAGGACAATGATTAGGGTAGAAAGGTAGTAGGTAGTTCAGCGTAGTCCTATCTATGCTTACAAATTGGTAGTTGTAGTGTTATTATTGTAGGCCCGCTTAGCCTATTATACCAATAGGCACAATATTGCTTTATAATCCCCTGTTGTTTGATTTATCTTATTTAACTGCATTAGTTATTGCTTCTTTTTCAGAATTCACTATCATGGCCTAGTCACTTTGTTTGTCTTACATTGTTTGTGCTTTGTCTTGAGCGGAGGGTCTCTCGAAAACAGCCGCTCTACCTATAGATGTAAGGTCTACGTACACTCTACCATCTCCAGACCCCACGGTGTGAGATTTCACTGGTTATGTTGTTGTTGTTGTTGTATATTTTCGGTATTCAATTTCTAAAAAATGTTAGTATTATATAATATCATATCTAATCAAATTCCGTATGGCCCGATTTTTTCTTTTTTCTTTCTTTGGTTTCAATTTATTTGATTTGGTAACTTTGATTTGTTAAATTTGTTGTAATTTTCCCCCTTAAGAATCGCAAATCTGAACTCTGATTGAGATTTGAGTGAATGGAACGATTTATTGAAGGTGCAACAGGAGAAGGTCCCAAGTGGAAAAGTCTAAATGTTGATTGAGCGAATAAAACAATTTCTCATTTCTGAATGTGTGAAAGTAAAATAAATATTCTACGGTAAAGGCAGTAAAAATTTAGCCCTTTGATGTTAATGTTATAATCTAAGTGTTTTGTGTTGGTATATATTTCGATACGATAATCCGCACTTTGATATTTTCTTCTAAAGGAAAAGGTTTAAAAATACATTTGTTCTATTCCGAATTGGTCAACTTTATCCTCTATCAAGTTCTTGGTTCAAAATGTTTTCGTTAGACTAGCTTAAAAATACCCTTCTTATTAAAGGAAAAAATGGATCAATTTTATCCCTAAAACTATTCAAAAAGGGTTGATTTTGACAAGTAGTATAAAGACTTTCCATTTTAAAAAAATAAAAAATGATGACATATAGCTTTATTTTTCTTCTGATTCCTTATAAAACTCGAACAAACCTCAAATTTATCATAGACGCTTCAAATAGCATTGAATGTCATTTTTGCTTCAGAAGACATATTTTGTGTTGTTCAACAAGATATTCTTTAAATTTTTAACTTCCATTTCGATCGAACCATCAAAATCTGCTCCGAATAATTTTAATTTAAAGCAAAGCCTCCAAAAACCAACGACCTCTAATCACCAATTTAGTCCGATAACCCCAACTCCAGTAGACCCACTTTGTGTTCTTTAACACTTTTTAAAGACCAACAATGTAATTTTACAATTGTTAAAGAAAATTATTCCCTCTGTTCCAAAAAGATTGACCTATTTTCCTTATTAGTTTGTCCCATAAAATTGTGCATCTTTCTATATTTAAAAATAATTTAACTTTATGAGATCATTTACAGTCACACAAATATCTAATATTTGTTTTGGATCACATATTTCAAAAGTCTTTCTTTATTTTTTAAACTTCGTGTAAAATCAAATTAGACCAATCTTTTTGGGACGGACTTATTACTAGATTAGTCTTTGAACTAAAAATTGAAGTATAAATAATTAGCACTCAGACGATATAATAATAGTCAATCATCACTTTCAAAAAGTTTTTCCATATCAAACAAAAGAAGTCTATTCTTGTACAACTTTTAAAAAGATGGAAAAATTAGTAGCAATCCCCACGGGGATGCTCCGTGCTATAATTTAAAAAATGTATTATCATCAAAAGTTATGATGCGATGGACGAGATTCTTTAACCATTTATATACGGTGAAAACCAGCACGACATGTGACATGTTTTAGGTATGAAGTCGAAGGGAGTAATGATGGTGTGCACCTGGTGTGAGTTGTCTCGGGGTGAGACTAGGTGTCAGAGTGAGTTCGGGTGTTTGAACAAGACCGGGTAACAATCGAGCCAGGAGATCGAGGGATCAAGATATCGAAGAGGTTCAGCATGTATTCGTTGCGGATACGGTGACAATCGTTATGTTTTAGCCATTAAGTGGTCATTATTGTCATTTATGTACATTTAATTAGGGAGTAATTCTTGGATGTTGATGTCTTGTATTATCTACTATAAAAGGAGTCCAAACATCATGTTGGAAGGGCATTTGATTATCATTACATACACTTGCACGATTTCATTGTGAACTTAAGATTCTCAAGCTTTCAGTATTGGCTTGGTCTCAAAGCAATTCAGCTAAGGACCGGACCAATCTCAGTGACAAATTTCAATCAAGATTCCATCAATTCAGGATATTTCTATTGCTTATTATTTACATTTACTTATTTATTTCTAATCATTTCTTACGTTTACTTACGAATCAATCCACGTATCCTTAAAACCACTTATAAACTTAACTATACCTTTTTTGGGGTAAACAGTTTGGCGCCCACCGTGGGGCTAAGGATAATAATGGTGATTTGTTCAAGCTCAAATTTCATTTGTTTCTGTCAAGATTTTGTGGTTTCAGGTTACTCTTAAGAACCACAAGATGTCTAGTGACATTCAAGTTATCAACCACGGCGAGAGCGACAACGACACTCCTCTCGTTGACCCATTAAACGGCGTTCCGCCCGGTGGTTCATTAAATGATGTTCCGCCCATTATTCCACCAAATGGAGCTCCGCCCCCTAATCTAGTGAATGATGATAACCCCATGATTTCACATCGGGGGTCCAAGAGGTCATGTCATAAAATATCGGATGACGCAAAGGAAGAAATCAATTTGGCTCAGATCTTTTACATGCTGAAAGAGCAACATGAGGCAATAACTCAGTTGAAAAACAAGAGCAGATGAGTGAGTGCAGCGGAGGAACCACGCCCTGTCCGCAATGATGATCTGGGGCAGGAAGAGGATTGGGGCGATGAGAATGCCAATGGCTCAAGGATGAATGAGTCCTCAGAGGTTTTGAAAATGTTAGAAGCCTTAACCAAATGGATCGACAACAATGAAAAGAATGTGGAAACTTACAATTCACTGGTAGACCAGATTCTGGGATCTCCTCCGATCTTGAAGGGGTCAGACTCGAAGAGATATAACCAATTTCCATTTCAACCGAGTGCAACACCAAAACTAATCCCGAAGAGGTTTAAGATGCTGGACCTCTTGAAGTACAATGGGATAACGGATCCACAGGAGCATGTCGTCGTATACTTGTGTAGTAAAGGGTAATGATATGCATCCATATGAGATTGAATCGGTGTTACTGAAGAAGTTTGGCGAAACAATGTCTAAAGGAGCAATGACATGGTACACTATGTTGCTTGAACACTATTAACTCGTTCGAAATGCTTGTAAATGTTTTAATAAAGCACATGCCATAGCGCGGAAGGTTCAAGAAAGAAAGGCAGATATATTCAAAATTACTCAGAAGGAACAGAGTTGTTGCGGGAATTCATGTCGGGGTTTCAAAAGGAACATATGTTTCTTTCACGGGTATTGGATGAATGGGCAGCCAAAGCTTTCACTAAGTGGTTGAATCCCAAGAGCTCTAGTGTCTTGTTCAAGTTGAAGGAGAACTTGTTGGAATTCCCGGCAGTAACTTGGGCAGACGTACATAACCGGTACGAATCCAAAATCACGGTGGAAGATGATCAACTCGAGCTTCCACCGGGGTCAGCAGGTCGGAACAAAAATTTTGATAAGTCAAAGAGGGTAGTTGAGTCGGAGTCAAAAACTTTGAATGATAGATATCAGCCCTACAGACCACCAGATAGATCTAATTTTAGGTCGGATTGAGGTCGAAACAATCGTAATTTTCAGTCGGACAGAGGTGATAGGTGAAATGATCAAGGGTCTACCAGTAAAGGCTTGTAATTCAGGAATGATACCGGCGGGTCTTCTTCCAATAAGGTTGAGAACCCAAGATTATCTAAATATAATTTCAACATCGATACTGCCGGACTCATTTAGGTTATTGGGCATATCAAGAAAATAAGATGGCCAAAACCACTCCAGTCAGATCTGGCTCAAAGGGATCCAAGTTTGTTTTGTGATTATCATGTAACTCATGGTCATCATATCGATGATTATCGTCATTGAGGGATGAAGTGGATCGGTTGTTGAAAGATGGACACCTGCATAAATATTTAAGTGATTGAGCAAAGGAGAACTACAAAAATAGAGAAGCAAGCAAACAAACGGATCCAGTCGAGCCCCAGCATATTATCAACATGACTATTGGAGGAATGAATGTTCTGAAGGGAGCGGTAATAATGACAAAGAAGACGAAAATATCAATTACTCGGGAGAAAAGATCTAGAGATTATGTGTCAGAGGGAATAATTTTCTTCAATAATGAAGACACAGAGGGCATCATTCAGCCTCACAATGATGCTTTGGTAATTTCTGTCTTTATTAATAAATTTCACATTAAGCATATTTTGATTGATCCAGGTAGCTCAGCCAACATTAACCATTGGAAAGTGGTAGAGCAGTTAGGGCTATTAGAACAAATTGTGTCGGCGGCCTGGAATAGTTCAACAAATGAAGTTCGATGTTATCAAGGCTAAATGAGGTAGAACACAATGTTTGGAAGGCCTTGGATACATGACATGAGGGTCGTGCCTTCGACGTTACACATGATGCTAAAGTTCCCGACCCTCGAGAGAATAAAAATAATTTGTGGTGAGCAACCGACAGTAAGGAAAATGTTTGTGGTAGAAGAACCAGTGCAAGCGCCGAAAGAAATGAAGGATTTAAGTAAGGGCAAATAAGTTAAGTAGCAATCACAAGACTCAGACTCTTCGAGTTCGAATAAAGAAGAGGAGGACAAGTTAAACTTTGAAGATGAAGAGGATTACTTCCGTTTCCCGAGGTCATTCATACTGTCAGATGATTCGGATGCCACAAAGTCAACCGTAGAAGAACTAGAGTAAGTCATCTTGTTCGTGCATCTACCAGATAGAAAGGTATAGGTACAAGTTAACTCCAAACCTTAAAGATATTTAACTACAATAAAATGACTTCAGGTTTTCTCTAATGATATGTATTAACCACTTGGTGATTAGTTTATGAAATCTTGGAATGTTGGAAGGCCTACCCCAGAAGTGAACTCATGATTTTAAGCAAGTAGATGTATAATACAATTACATCTATAATTTCTTCGTGATCGTGGGTGTGAATTCAATTTAGATATATAGTTCTAGCAATTTTTTAATTTTTATATATTTCAAGTCAAAGATAATGGGTGCATATATACGTAATGTACGTATAAGTGTTGAATCCACCGATAATGGAGAAGCGGCAATTAGCAGGAATGTCTTTATTTTTGGTTGTTCTTTAATTTTTGTCCATCAAATTGAATTTTTAAATTTTTTGTCATTCGCTTAAAATTTTTGGGTTCCAGGTTCGAATTCCTAATCAATCAAAAATTTTAAAAAATTCGCAAGACAGAGTTTGCCTTCAAGTATAAGGCGATCTCTGTCTTATAGGGTAATCCGCACAAAAAAATGATGGAGAACTAATTAAAGGAAAATGACATGTTGTGGCCTCAAGTAAAAAAGAAAAGGCCCAAAAAGTCTAATTTTGAGTAAATAACCCGAAATAGCCCTTAGGTCCAAAATAAAAACAAGCCCTACCCAAAATCAAAAATTTCACTTTACACTTTTCTCTCCCTTTGTCTAGAAAAAAACACTGTTTAGTTTGGTTACTCTTCTATCTCCCTGAACCTCAAAAATAAATCTTACTATATTTTCATGGCAATATCAATATACATATCGCCCTTGTATTCACCACTAATCTTACAAAACCCATCAATCACCAAACCCCATTTTCCCAAATTACTATTTTGTCTCCTCAATCTCAGCCCTAAAAAATTTAACCTAAAAGAGAACACTTTCTTGTTTGTGCAACAAAAGAAAAGTGAATAACGATACTATTAGTAAAATTCGCGATATGGGCTGAAAAATGAAAGTAATAGTAATGGTGGTGGAAGACCCAGATAAAATTTGAGATGAATGGATCTTTTGTTGGACCTGGACCTAGATAATATTGTGGCATTCGGGTTGACAATCTGTTGATATGGGCTAGTGTAAATATATTGTGGCAGGTGTTTGTGATAGCATTGGCAGCTATTTGGTAGTTAAATTTACAGGTTATGGAGCTATGGGTTGAAAGATTAGTGGAAATGAGATCGAGATTTCCAGGATGAACCTGAGATCTGAATCTGCTTGCTTTTGCATTGACTTGTAACCGTGTCCTCTATGTTGGAAAATCTTGGGGAAAAAAATTACTTCAAAAAAAAAAAAAAAAAAAACTTGGTTAGATGGATGGCGGTTGATGGAGAGGGGGTTGGGTTCTCCATGATGTGAAACACGATTGCCGGAGATTGGACCGTTTTTCTTCAAAAAACTATCCAAAACATGTATAATATGTGTATAATAATTGTATAATTGTGTATAATAAGTGAGTATACGTTTATCATACATTTTTTATACACAAATTATACAACAATGATACATTTTTATACAAATATTATATATATTCATAAAACAATGATACGACTTTTATACGTATGATACATTCTACACATATACAATAGTCATATGACGAGCGCAAAACACAATATAATTTAAGCGCTTCGCTAGTCAAAGATAGTATAGTATTTAGATTGTCTCCACAGGAATTGGTACAAAAAATTACTCAAACAAAACTTGCTTAGTATTATTCAGGTGATCAAAACTTGAGTTTGTTGTGGTTATAAACCACGATTATTTACTACAAACGTAATTAAAGACAATTGACAACGAAATCAAATGTTACTATTAATATGAGAAGTAAGGGTAGTAGACAAGACAGATGCAAGATTTCAGCAATTAGTTCCGATTTATTTTATCATTCTCTTCAAATATTTATTGAGTCTTTCGAATTCAATAAGTAATTAGTTTACTCAAGAATCTAATAAACCTCTTCCGATTATTTATTCAGATTCTACAAATTAAACTAATGCAAGCCCTGAGAATGTTCAAGAACTATGGATAGAAATAGATCTTCAGACGACTTCTCCCGAATACCATCAGCTAATAACCCGAGATAAATTATTGAAGAGTCTCTTTCGATTACTCAACAAAATTATTCAATCAAGAGCTAAATCAAATTTACATCAAGATAATTCACAAAACACTTCTTCTTGCTATTAAAGCATCCATGAATATCTCAACAATCAAATAAACCTACTATCCATGAGTTCAAGACTAATGAAAAACCCTGTGAATGCAAGAAAACATTAAGGGTTTACTAAAGGAAAATGTCTCTCGAATATTTTCCTCTCTTGGTTCAACCAATAATTTAAGAAACACTTTCGATTACTTAGAAGAATCACCAATTAAAACCAAACAAAATAATATAAATATATTCACCAAACTATTCCTCTTTCGATTAAATAAAATAGTAAATAACTCAACAATTCAATTAAAAAATCCACTAACGAATTCAAGTAATAAAACAAGAATCGAATCTAAAAACGTCAATCAATACATCATGTGTGTCAAAACCATATAAGAAAACTACTCCATAATAGAATAAAAGAACATAGAAGAAATAGAACTAGAAAACATTACAATCGACCATTGATCTAAACTTCCGTATTGAATCAAATCGTGACGGAAAGTAACGAATTCAGACGTCTGAACTCTTCTATGTGCCTCCAATGCTCCTTAGGTAAAAAAGTCCCTTAAAAATGTATTTTGGGTGTATTTATTGAATACCCCAAGTGCACGAATGCGATTGCCCTTAAAAAAAATCAGAAAATAGAAAACTCTGTCCGAAAAAGGTTTGGCACCCAGCGGGCCGCCAAACGGTAGGCCAAATATTATGCAATCTCATTTTTGTCTGTTTTCTTCACTTTTTAGCATGTATATACGGTCCTCGAACCCCAAACTCGATCCCGATTTGTACGTTGAACTTCTACTCATACTTCAAAGCCCTACACCCTCAATTTAAGCTCCAAACATGCTCGTTTTCTCTGGAACAAGTCCTATACATGAAACACACGTAAGAAACATAAAATCTAACATTATCGCTCAAATACAATTGAAGTGTAGTCAATAAAAGGAGAAATTTAGCTAAAAATCTGTATTTTTATACTACCATCATCATATAGTTTTTATATAATAATGATACATTTTTTATACTAATGTTGAAATTAATCAAAAAATGGCTACAAAATGGAATTGTTTTGAAAAGCTAAAAAGTAACTTTTAAGATTGTTGGACCATCAGGTATCAATAGTTTCACTTGATAACTATTTATGTCATTTTCTCCTAATTAAAAGACTGACCCGCCCCATTCAGTGACGGTCGAGTTGCCCTCACTAAACCAACTTGAATTTGAACCACGATTCTGATCAATCCACGATTTAGATCATATGTTGCATCCTCCTGGTTCGCGTATGTCCTTAATTTCTGAACTGTAAAAGAAGAAGCCTTTGGAATTTTTGACTAAAACTTGAATGGTTTTATTACATGACTAAGAGAGGAGCAACTTAATTATCTATTTCATCTTCTTTGTAATTTGTATGGAGAACTAAGGAAGGCAGTTACTACGAAAACAAAAGAGAGTAAAAGGGTGTGTCAAAAGGGAAATCTAACGTGGTACTCTATAAGATAAAAAAAAGTAATGAAGTATTCTACCCTTGAGTTAGTAACCCTTCATTGACCTAACCATAATAAACTTCATTTTTTATAGTAATAAACTTCATTTTTTATAGTAATAAACTTCATAACAAGTTAATCATCAATTACAACATTATACCATTATTTTAGTTATACACTGCGATAATTAAATAGATAATCTAACCTAGGAAAACAAACTAAGCAGGTGACAATCTCTTACAAGTTATGATCATTGCTCAAATTAAGTCTCCGTTAGTTGTTTGATTTAAAAAGTAAACCATAATCTAAAATTATCCAATTTAAGTTATACACATTGGTATTGTAAAAAATTGTATATCAAATTAAATTAACTTATTATAATAAGTTACTTACGATTTATTTTAGATTTTAATAAATAAATTATATAATTACCTTCTAAATGACTTGACCGGATGGTGTAGTGCATATGACTTAAAACATCCAAAATTTTATTGTGGCAATAGTAGTCCATTTAATATTATGGAAGAATTACTAGTAAATAGGTTTAATAGAAAAGAAGCATAAAACTAAAACGGCCGTAGTCCAATTCTCTCTCTCTCTCTCTCAATGTAGTTCCCTGCACGTTTCATTTGTCTCCGAAAAAATATGAAAACATTCCAATGAACAAAATATTCCATGCGAAAATCTGACCCAACCAAAAAAAAAAAAAAAAAAAAACGAAAAAACACCAAACTTTTCCAAAAATTCTAACAGACCCTTCACTCTAAATTTCTTAGGAAAACTCCCATTCTTGAAACCTTTGCAAATTTCTTGACTTTTTTCCCTGTATTTATTTTTTGTTGCAAAGGCACCAAAGGGTGGTGGGTTCCTCTTTGTAGCCTAAAAGATCATATCTATTTATAAACATAAATAATATCCAATTCTATCGACAAAATAGTGGTCATATTATATGTATATACATTTTGGTATATATTGAAGAAAAAGCCACAAGGCTATCTGGGGTTGTTTGTTTCTTGTAGGATATTCTTGATTGTTATTGAGAGGCACATGATCAGATGAAATGAAAAAGGCTAAAATATGGGATTGGAAGATTGTTGATTTTACAATCAATGGGCGTGGGAAGGGTCACTTCTGTATTTGTTTTTGTTGCTTTTGTTTGTGTTTGGACAGCCAGTAGTTTAGAAGGTAATCGAAAGCTTCATGAAAACTGTTTGGACAATGGAGGTCCTTGGGATGTTCAACAGATAGATGAAGATACGGTATGAAAAAATAGCTTCTCATTTCTTGTATACGATGTTTCAATAATGTATTGTATTATTTTATTTTGATGTATACAATGTTTGAATAAATTGTATTATTTTCCGTCGTTACATAATGCACTGCCAAATGCGTTAACATCACTACAAAAAAATTGGAATTAGCTACGAACTTCGTAACTGATCTGTCGCTATATTGCTAATAGCTAACAAAATTTTCTGATAATCCGTCGCTAAATGCGATTAGCGAGAGATTTTGCTATTTAGCTACAAAAGTTTTCCGCTGCTAATTCCTGTTTTTCTGTAGTGCATATGTATGCTTGTAGATGAATTCTTATGTGAGTTGATTAATGGTAATTATCTTTGAACCATAACTCTTATTGTGATGATCCTTTGTGAAACGATCGGTAATTCTTTCTAACTTCATTTTTCCATTTGAGAACAATGTCCTAGGCAGTAGAAATGCTAGGTCTTGAATCCGATCCGCTTAAAATTACGGTACAAATAGGCAAAAATGATTTTTTTTATATTTAAGTCGTTGAATTCCCTTGAGCGAAAAGTATAGAAAAAGGGGTTAAAACTTTGGTACTTTTGAATCCCCTTATATAAATTCCCGATTCTGCTACTGATCCTAGGACTGTAAGAATTGACTGCAGCGGTGCTTTTATCTGCTGATACCTCAATTATTGTTGAGTATTAAGACTTAGTAGTATTCCCTGGCTAATGAGAAAGTCATGCATTTTGGTCTCTGTCCACAATCAAATGATTACTTAGTTGAGGGTACTATTTGCATGCATCCAATAGGAATTGAACCTACTAATTCACCACTAATGAGTTGGGCACTTTAGCCATTCAGCAGTGGATGCATAGAAAGGATCCTTATACATGGTGAATAACTAAATTCAAATTGAAATGAATTCTTTAGGATCAATCAATGTAATTTAGGAGGAATCAATGAAAGTACAGTCGTGTTAGGAGTCATATGCCATGGTTTTGGAAGTTATTCTTTGGGCAAAAGCCTAGAGATGTAACTTTATACGTTGGTTGTATCATTTTCTGTAATCTGGACGAAAGAAACAAGAGATAGAATTGTATTTAATAACAAAGACAAAATGAAAAACATCTAAGCTTTGTACTTCGGAACTTAATGGCAATGCTTCTTATGGTATGAGGAAACCAAGGTGATTATCTGAACTGATTACTTTAAATTCATTGTATCGAAGCAAGCGGTTTGTTACTCACATGAATATTCTGAAGATTTTTGTGTAACAGAAATTGTTACTAGGCTCAGAAGATCTATTGCTAGTTCTAACGTTATGTTTACTCAAAACTAGTTGATCATGCAAGTCTATATATTTCCAAGCTAGTGAGATTTTTGTTTTTAGTAATCAAAGTTCATAGTAAATTCTTGTGCTGCCAAAGTATATTTCTGGCCATATGTTGATGAAGTATCTTGTATGCAGGATGAAAAAATATGGATTCATTGCATAAAAGGATCACAGAAGAACACACAAACTGCAAGCTTTCTGGATTTGTCTCTTTATCAGGCAGCAACAGGAGCTTTAATTTACTTAAAATCAGATATAGCTTTGTTGAGAAGAAGAATCTTACAAAAGGCTATTTGTGATCTGCCTCCCGAAGAGAAGCAGATCCTTTTGGAGTGCTTAAGAAAGAAAAGTCTTCCTCTTTCTTGGTTCATCAAGTACCAAAAGCTTTTCTTGCAATGGTCCAGTGTTCCCCGAAGGCACCTAAGAGAAAGAAAGCTTCAAGATAAGCTAACAGATGATGTTGCAGCTCCAATCCTCGATCCATCTCCAGTCCCCACAGCTGTATCACCAATTTATGCTCCAACACCTTCTTTTGAAGCGCCCACAGAACCTCCTGCAGAGGATCCAACGCCTCCGACCCACGTCAAGCCTCCTGCAAAGGTACCAACATCTCAGGCCCACGACAAGCCTCCTGCAAAGTCTCCAACACCTCCAAATCATGCCAACTCTTCTAAACCTTTGCCTGTCATTCCTCCTCCTGCTAAACCAAAAAATACTGGGACTAAGGCTTCAGACAAGAATGATCAGAACAGAACTTATATTATTGCTGCTGTTTCTGGAGGTGCCGTGGTACTAGGAATTGCTCTTTTAGCTCTGTTATTAATACTGTGTCTTAGAAAAAGTAAAAAGAAAGAAACAGTTCCACAGTATGGGAAAAGAGATGAGAAGCCTCTTCTTAACCTTTGTTCAGGTAATCTATCTACAGGTATTTAATTATGAAGGTCAACTTTCCTAAGGGATTTTCACATTTTTGGCCCGTCGGCCAAAATTAATTACGGGGGCTAACCAAATATATAAAACCTATACACTGTTTTTGTGTATTATTTGTATATTGTATGTATAGTTTTTGTATACGATATATGTTTATACTTATAGAAAACATATATATTTGCTGGCTATTATTCTTTTGAGCGGTTCAAAAATGTAATTATCCCTTTTTTCTTCTAAGTGCATATGTTTTTTCCGTTATCCCCAATAATTTCTACAATGTATGTGGTCAGATTCTTCTCAGAAGTCTTCAAGCATAGGAAGTTCAACTAAGAAAGATTTCAAGAGTTCTTCTACCGTAAATAGTCTTTCGGTGCCAGCTGATCCTCATAATTCTTCAGAGGCAGAAGCTAAAACGGATGCATCTGTAAATGCATTACCACTTCCTCCAGGAAAATCTGCACCTCCACCACCCCCTGGACCACCACCTCCTCCGCCACCCCTTGGACCACCACCTCCTCCTCCTCCTAAACCACCTGCTCCAAAGCCGCCTCCACCTCCAACAGCTGCTCGCCCTCCACCCCCTGGACCACCAAAACCTGGTAATCCAGCAAAGCCTTTACCCCCCCTTGGAGCTCATAAGAGACGAAGTTCTTCTGGTGGTGAGGGAACTGAACCATCTGATGACTCTGATGCTCCAAAGGCAAAATTAAAGCCATTTTTCTGGGACAAGGTTCTTGCTAATCCTGATCACTCGATGGTTTGGCACGACATCAAAGCAGGCTCATTCCAGTAAGCTTTGCATCAATCTTCTTCCTGTGCACTTTGCTTCTGCAAGATCGATGTCTAACTTCCGCGCTTTTTATAATGATGTTACGACAGGTTTAATGAGGAGATGATGGAATCATTATTCGGATATAATGCAGCAAATCCAGGTAAAACTGAGGGCACGAAGGCTGCATCATCTTTTGAAGCTACCCCACGGTATATTCAGATAATTGATGCTAAGAAATCACAAAATCTAGCAATTATTCTTAAAGCCTTAAATGTGACGACAGAAGAAGTTTGTGATGCTCTAAAGGAGGGTAAATCTTTCTTTCTTTCTCTGTGTCTTCCTCATGAGATCCGTGAGAGTGTGAATCTTGCTCTTTTGAATTAATAGCTAATGGGAAATGAAAATAGTAAACTTATCACCATGGAGAAGAGTGTGTCTAATCGTAGGAGGGGATTTACTTTAGGGGTCGTTTGGTAGAGTGTATTAGGTAGAATAATGCTGGTACTAAATTTTAGTACAATGTTTGGTTGCAAATTTAAGTCTAGTACAACTAATACTATACATTACTTACTATTCTTATACAATAGTAAACCATGATACTAACAATACCAGTACTACTCCTATTCTAATACACCTTGTTCAATACTATTTAGAAATTATGCAATGCATGTTAGTTAATACTACAAATCAAGCAGTGATAAAAAATAATGTTAGTATAACCAAATCTTAGCATTAGTACTATTCTTATACACCCTACCAACGACCCCTACCTAAGTGTTAACTCGGTTTCATAGTTTTTCCAGTCTTTCAGCTTTGCATGAAAGTTATTGACTGCCTTAAAAAGGAGATAAATACAATGAATGGAAGGAAGAGAACAAACAACATAGTCCGCACAAATAACTTCTTGTCAGACCATTAGGAAACTGTATGTTATTTACTTGAGTAATAAAGAAGTTTCATTCTACTAATTTGCTCCATGCATGGTGTTGTGAAGTGACTACCAGCACATTGAGAATAATCAAAATGAAATTTGAAGAATGAAAATCCCAGGGTGAATTTTCTGAAGAAAGATTTTCATAGTTATTCAACTTACTTCTTGCTAATGTTTGTGCATTTTCATAGTTTATATTTTTATTTTCTCAAGTACGTTTCAGCCACTTAATTGCAAAAGCCCTGCTTTATCTTATCAGGTAATAAACTGTCTCCTGAACTTATTCAAGCTATATCTAAGATGGCACCAACAACAGATGAAGAACTCAAACTTCGATTATATTGTGGAGAAATTTCTCAGCTTGGTCCTGCTGAAAGGTTTCTCAAATTCCTGGTTGAAATTCCCTTTGCCTTCAAACGGATGGAAGCATTGTTGCTCATGAGTACTCTTGACGAAGATGTTTCTTCCATTAAAGAGTCCTTTGAAACTTTAGAGGTGAATCGTGGAATTTCATGTTATTCTGCTGCAACCATAATTTCTATCGGTTTTCTGCATCTTAATTGATCCAACTATACCATGCACCATCACATAAATTCCGGAAAGAGTTAAGAAAGAAAGAAAAAATTAAATAAGCATCATTTGTAGGCTACATATCATGAGACTGATCTCGTATATTCATCAGTAAAAGTTTGTTTCTGCCTTTCCCAAGATCATAGTGAAAGAAAAAAGGAACTGAGCTTTTCTTAGATGATTAGCGCTGATATATATATATATATATATATAAGAGCTCGGGATTTTTCTGATCGAAAGGTATCATTTCTTTGTGAAATCATGATGAACTGAAATCAAGTCCAGTTAGTTGGACCTTCCAGAGTTTTTCTTCTCATATTTTTAATGTCACATAATCTTTAGTAATCAGAGGGGTCATTTTTAATAATTATGAAATACTTAGGGAATTTGGCTATCTTACTCCCGGTCATGGTTAAATTAGATGAGCTTTCAGTACATTGTTGTCTAGTAGCTGTTTCTTATCACTTGGTAGATGGCTTTTATTCATTATGAAAACTTGCAGGTGGCATGCCAGGAGCTGAGAAACAGCAAACTCTTCCTGAAACTTCTAGAAGCAGTTCTTAAAACTGGGAACCGCATGAACAATGGCACCTACCGTGGTGGCGCATCAGCATTCAAGCTTGATACGTTGTTGAAACTCTCAGATGTTAAAGGAACTGATGGCAAGACCACACTTCTCAACTTTGTCGTTCAGGAAATTATCCGATCAGAAGGATTAAGAGCAGCACGCAAGTTAAGGGATAGCGAAAGCTTGTCGACTCTGACAACAGAAGATGTTGTTGAGGATGCTGCTTCTCAAGACTCATTAAATTACCATCGTAACCTTGGTCTCCAGGTAGTTTCTGGTCTAAGCAATGAGCTTGAGAATGTAAAAAAAGCAGCAGTTATAGATGGTGAAAACTTAACTGCATCTGTTGCGAAACTCGGAAAGTCACTAGTGAAAACTAAAGGGTTTCTAGACACCGACATGACAAGTTTGGATGAAGAGAGTAAGTTCCGTGATACGCTCACGAATTTTATGCAACATGCTGAAGAGGAGATCAAGCAGATATTAGAAGAAGAAAAAAGGATAGTGGCTTTGGTGAAGAGTACAGGAGACTACTTCCACGGAACTGCAGGGAAGGACGAAGGCTTGCGTCTCTTCATTACTGTTCGTGATTTCTTAATTATGTTGGACAAGGAATGTGCATTGGTGAGAAAATCAACCAAGTTGCCGGCAAACATCCCTAGAAAAGGAGTATTAACGGTATCACCGTCTCAGGAATCCCATCCAGATTCTTTGCCAGATCATGTTAATCAACGTCTATTTCCTGCAATCCAGGAGCGACGGATGGATGATGATTTTAGTTCAGATGATGAGAGCTAATCCAAATAGCTATTGGTTCAGATATGATTGTGCAACAGTACTTGCAAATCCCTTTCTCATACTCTCTTTGTCCCAATTTATGTGACACTTTCTGCTTATCAAGAGTCAATTTAACTGATCTTCGAAGCTAAATTAGATTAAATCAACTCACTATTTGAAAATTAAAATTTACATATGCAAAAACTATACAAATAATACTATATATTGCGATTCTTCTCATGTCAATACAGTTTTTTAAAAATTAAACTGTTGGACTAGTAGATTAAATGCTTTAAAGTCTTCCCCTAGATCAAGGATTCGAGACTCGTATCAATGAGAATCACCTTAAAATGTTGGTCAAACTTTACATAATTTGAATCTCGGTAAGAGAAAAGTGTCACACAAATTGGAACAGAGGGAGTAGTACACGAGTGACTTCCCACCATGATTTCTAACTTTTGCTTTGATACATTATAGGAGCAGAACAATTTGAAGCTAATAACTGGCTGGATAAAAAAATAGTGTGCAGAATCTTGTATTTAACAACTTCTATAACTGAAGATTTGCTTTTGAAGAAAAGGGAGTTGGTATTCGTTCTGGTGCTTGCTTAGATATCGCGAGAAGAAGGAAAGAATGGCTGAACTAAGATGCCGATTTTTTGTGATGCTCTTCAAGAAAACATCCATAGAGTTAAATATATACGACCTTTCGTTCTGTAGTCACCATTTTTTCATAAAGATCCAACCATTGTTTTGGCCCTGTGAGATGGCAAAAGTAACTAAAGTATTTTCTATATATCAATCAATCAACTATATATGATCAACCCCAAATGCTAAAGTCTCTTCTGTATTATTATGAATTTTTCTAGTATAAAGTTGAGAGACTCAAGTAAGATGGACCAGTTTGTACAGCTTGTGGTTTTTAGCTTTTCCAGTTCTAACTTCTTCAGATTACTAAACAACAACAACAACAACAACAACACCAACAACATATCCAGTATAATCCCACCAGGTGGGGTCAGGGGAGGGTAGAGCGTACGCAGACCTTATCCGTACCTTTTTGACGGATAGGAAAGTTGTTTCCGATAGACTTCCGGCTCACTAAGTTAGTAAAATGCATGCTTTCATGGGTTTTCAGCTGTGAATTGTTTAGTCATCTTTTTGCAATATTTGCCAATTCAATCTTGATGTTTGTCTTTTTAAAAAATGTAAAAGATTGAGAGATTCGAGCCTTTAAAATATCTTAACTGTAATAGGAGTAACAATTTTGTGCTTTTTCCAATTTAAAAAGTTTCAAACGGTAGAAAATGTCCTTAAAATATTGCATGGTGCATTCGGACAACTGGATATGGATGCTATGACATCTATGTTATACAAATCCAATTGTTTTACAAATGAACTGCCAAAAGATTGTTTTCACAACGGAAAGAACACCCGGGTTCGCTAAACAATCTTCTTTTCTTACATTAAGATAACACGATAAGTTTACGAAGGAATGCATTAATTTTGTGATTTCTTCTTTCCGCTATTCGCTTAGCTACACCGGCTTACAGATGCTCATGTCCTTCATGGATCTAGGAGTTCATACAAATAATGGCTAGCGAGATTTCACATTCAATCGGAGAGATGCCTAGTAAAGAAGAGCTGGAGATCATGAAAAACATTTCCATTAGCTTCCTCTTCATTTTCCCCAACAACTTCACTCCAGAGGAATCACATATTCTTAAGCGAGAAAATCAGACTTTTATTATTGAATTTTCATTGTTTGTACAAAAAGCTATGTGAAGTAAAAGAAGAAAAGGTTGTCGATTGCTACTAAGAACCTAACACCTAAAATATGGTAAAAGCCTTCTTTCCAATCTTTTGTACGAGACTCATTTCTTCGTACAAATGAATGTAGGCAAAAGAGACATTCCTTTGCTCCTGTCGGAGATGAATTTAGGATTTCAAGAGAATCGGTGTACAATTGCTTCTAAGATAAGATAAAAAAATAATAATAATAGTGCAGCAGTTGGGTTTGATCCCTCAAACTTTAGGAATTAAAGCAGCACCTTAACCAGTGTACCACTCAATCTCTTCTGACCACAGGTTCCTACAGATAATATTAGATACGTTTTAAGAATTATACACATAATATACCGAGTTTAATCAAATAATCATGGATTCACGTGACCCAATTTTTTACACATTAATTCGCCACCGCCTATCAGTGGAATTCGCCAGTGTCCCGTGTGTAAGGTCTTTTCGTGAAAGAGGTCTCATAGGACACTTTAGGTATACTCTTGCGTCTTGTTTAACCACCTAAAACAATAGCTTCTTTAGATTTTATACTAAAAAAGATTTAATATATCAAAAACAGTAATATATAAAAAAAATGAAGGAGATTCAACATTTATTATATATACGTAAAAAAAAATTTAACTTTATATTAACGGTATAATTTCTCTGAGGAAGGGAGTATGAAATTTGTATTAACCCCTTACGACACCCTAACTCTACCTTGAATGAGTTGTTGAATATGAAAAAGGAGAAATTTGTGAAATATTTATGATTAAGCAATTAATGACGGAATCAGAAATTCATACAAAGTGATTTAGAAAAAAATTAGAGTGTCACTTAAAATATGGACATGTGATTTGAAGCAATTCTTGAGCTCATTTTTACATTATATTAAAATCTTTTCTTCTATAAAGAAAATTCCACGATTTATATAAAACATAAATTATTCATTTTCCACCTAATTATATAGTGTAATTTTCAACAAATGTGATTCAACATTGAACCGTTTATAAACTCCCTTTAGCTTTCCGTCTTTCCTATAGTGAATAGGATCCTTCTAGGGGATTCTAATTAAGTTCTACCTTATTTGAAAGCAAAAAAAATCTGATACTACAATAGTCAAATATTGCATGGAAGCAACGTCGGTTACCGAAACTTGTCAAACAAGAAACATATCGAAATACTATTCTACTAGAACAAGGACTTTCATGCATGGCTCTAAATGCAAAACCTTTCTACAAAAGCCTATTTCCTGCACAAGAAAGAAAGAAATAAGAAACCAAAACAAACCACAAACATGCCAGTCCGACAAGCCCCAACCGAAAAGAAACTCACCATTCATCCAAAGCCTCCTCCAAATCCTACTCTCTTCCGACTCTGACTCCGATTCTTTTTCTGATTCTGAATCTGACTTAGACCAACCCTTACTCGAGGCTCAACCCTTACCCCGAGCCCAGCCCTTACCCTGACTCAACCTTTACCTGGGCTCAACCCTTACCACGGGCTCAAGTCTCTTCTGATTCTGACTCCGACTATGATTCCGACTTAGATCAACCCTTACCCCGGGTTCAATTCTCTTCCGATCTTGATACTTCTTCTGATTCTGACTCCGACTCTGATTCCATCGACCAACCCTTATTCCAGGCTCCACCCTTACCCCAAACTCAATTCTCTTCCGATTCTGATACTTCTTATTCAGACTCCGACTTAAAAGAATCCAGTCAATACACCATCAAGCCCAGTGTCCCATTAAAGAGACCCCAAGAGACCAAAACCGAGCCAGGTAAGAGGATCAAGATTTGGGAATTACCAAACAAAAAACCTCCTCACAAATGGAGTAACAAAGAAGAGATAACTCTACTTAATGGTTAGATTTGATTTCAAGTCCCAACATGGTAAAGGCCCTTATTGATAGAAACTTTAACAACAAGTGTAAAAGTGTATTTAGGTTTCTTACCTTATTTCGTACAATTCTTGTACAAGTGTAATTAGGATATTAGTATTATAGTAGGAATATTATTTTTCATAGTTAGAGATTGTATATTCTATATATAGACCTCTTCATTAATGAAAATAATCAAGGAATTATATTCTTTCACGGTATCAAAAGTCTAGGGCAAATATTTTCCTTCTCCAACCCGCTCTTCCGCAGCCCCCTTCTCGGTATTCGAGCCATGGCCGACGACCACCTCTCATTTTTCTTCCCAAATTTTCTTCCAAATCCTCATTCTCCTCTTGTTCTTTTATTATGTCTACCTCAAAGAACACGTTTCATCCTGCCCTTACAATATCCAACATCAAGAACCACATCTCTATCATTCTTGAGATGGAAAACGTCCAATACGCGACGTGGGCGAAATTATTTAAAGTTCACGTATGCTTGCATCAAGTCCTTCATCACATCATCCCCGCGGAAGCAGGCAAGAAGAAGGTGCCTACCGCCGGTGATGAACCTATGTTCTGGACGACTCTTGATGCTACAATCCTCCAGTGGATTTATTCCACTATCTCTACGGACCTGTTACAAACGATTATTGAACCTGACGCCACGATGATGGAATCTTGGAATAAGGTGCGTGATATATTCCAAGATAATAAAAATTCCTGTGCCGTCACTCTTAAGCAGGAATTTTCCCATGTCAATATGGAGGATTTTCTAAATGTCTCAGCCTATTGTAAAAGGCTAAAGAAATTGGAGGATCAACTCAAGAACGTTGGTGCGTTCGTCACCATTGATCGTCTTGTTCTTCAAATGGTTGCATGCCTATCCGAGGCCTATAATGGCGTTGGGACACTCCTCTGTCAAAGTAATCCGCTCCCACCGTTCTATCAGGCATGTTCCATGCTAACATTAGAAGAGGCCGACTTGGCTAAAAAGGCGAATACCAGAGCAAATTCCGTCATGATGATGGCCATGTCTGATGACCCTTACTAATTCTTGGATAATTCTAGCCAAAACCGTAACAACGGTGGCGGAAAAAAGGGTTAAAATCAAAAAAATGGTGGCAAGAACCGTGACCGCGGCAGTGGTCGTGGTAGTAGTGGCAGACGCGGTGGAAGTGGACCAGCTAGGCCGCAGCCTTGGACCAATGCACAGTGGTCATGGGGCTGGGCCAGTGGCCAGTGGCACATACCACCCTTTTCTTATTTCCCCCCGAATTGGGCCAGGCCCAATTACGCACAACAGCAGCCAGTTTCCCAGCAGAATCGGACTGGGCCCTGGTAGCAGGCTGGCTTGCTTGGGCCTCAGCCTCAGCAGGCCTTTGCTGCTGCGGGCCCAGTTTTTGATCCGGCACCTATGAATATTGAGGTCGCGATGCATACACTTGGATTAAATCCTCCGGACGCAAATTGGTATATGGACACCAGATCCACTTCTCATATGATATCCGCGCAAGGTAAACACTCATATTATTTCAATTTGAGCAATAATCGTGGCATCATTGTTGGTAATGACAATTCAATTCCAATTTGTGATTATGGTCATACAAATTTATCCCCCCCCCCACATCCACCTCTAGTCCTAAAAATGTCCTTCATGCCCCTCAATTAATTAAAAGTTTAGTGTCTGTCCGAAAATTTACAACTGATAATTGAGTCTCTGTTAACTTTGACCATTTTGGTTTTTCTGTGAAGGATTTTACGATGGGGAAACCTCGAATGAGATGTAATAGTCGGGGAGAACGTTATCCAATCATCACCACCACCATTTCCACGGGTCAATCCACTCCATCAACCTTTTTCGCTCTTGCTCCTTCTTTGTGGCATGCATGTTTGGGTCATCCGGGGTCGTCTATTATTTCTTCTCTTAAAATTAATAATTTTATTGATTGTAAGAGTATGCGTAGTACTCATATTTGTCGCTCATGTCCTCTAGGGAAACATGTTAGATTAACATATGTAGCCTCTACTTCTAGTACGTCGATGCCTTTTGACATTATTCATAGTATTTATGGACATCTCCCATTTTGAGTTCTTTGGGACATCATTATTATGTTTTATTTTTGGATGATTATTCTATTTTTTGTGGACTTTTCCTTTGTCTAAAAAATCTTAAGTTTTTTCCACATTCTTAAAATTTAGAGCTTTCATCCGTACCCAATTTGAACGAAAAATTTAAAACATCAATGTGATAATGGTAGAGAATATGTTAATGGGTCATTTCGGGAATTTTGTGACGCTCATGGCATATCTTTTCGGTTTTATTGTCCTCACACGTCCTCACAAAATGGGAAGGCCGAAAGAAAAATTCATACCATTAATAATATTGTCCGAACCTTACTAGCCCATGCTTCATTACCTTCGTCGTTTTGGCATCATGCGTTATAAATGGCTACCTACCTCTTTAACATACTCCTTAGCAAAGGTTTAACATATCAATCACCCCTAAAAATTCTTTATAATAAGGATCCCTCGTATTCTCATCTTAGGGTATTTGGATGTTTGTGCTATCCGTTTTTCCCATCTACTACAATTAACAAACTACAAGCCCGTTCTACCACTTGTGTGTTTTTGGGTTATCCATATGACCATTGTGGTTACAAATGTTTTGATTTATCCGCTAATAAAATCATAATTAATCGCCATGTCATTTTTATGAAACCCAATTTCCGTTTGCTAATTTGTCTAATTCTGTGCGTAGGAATTATAATTTTTTGGATGATGGGCTCTCAACGTATGTTCTCCAACAGTGGGCCCAACCTACACATGATCCAATTCTGCCACAAGCCCACTGCCTGCTGGCTCGATATCCCATATTACCGAAACAGTATCTCGGCCAGCAGGCAGTGCTGCCTGCTGGCTAGTCCCCTATCGACCTGTCACCTACCTACATCCTATCAAATTTTATCTCGAGTCAAGGGCCCATTACTCGTATCCAATGGTGTATTTTTAAACTAAAATGACATTTTAATCTTATTTTAATGTTACTAAATCACCCCTACCACGGACCCAGTGTCTGCCCTTCATGACCCGAATTGGAAAATTGTCATGGATGATGAATATAATGCTTTTATTGAAAATAAGACGTGGGAGTTGGTTCTCCGTCTGCATAGTGTCAATATTATTCGTTCTATGTGAATTTTTACTCATAAAGAAAATTCAGATGGCTCTTTTGAGAGGCATAAGGCTCATCTGTAGGTGATGGTAAAACACAATAGGTTTGCGTGTATTGTGGAGAGACATTTAGTCCGGTGGTCAAATCGGCAACCATTCGCACTGTACTTAGTCTGGTTCTCTCGAAAGCATGGCACATCCATCAGTTGGATGTGAAAAATACTTTCTTACATGGTGATCTTAAAGAGACAGTATACATGTATCAGCCCTTTAGTTTTAAGGACCCCAATTATCTTCACTATGTCTATTTGCTGAAGAAGTCCTTATATGGGCTTAATCAAGCCCCACGGGCTTAGTATAAGAGGTTTGCAAATTATGTGTCTACTATTGGGTTTTGTCACAGCTGGTCTGATCATTCTCTGTTCATCTATCATCATGGTACTTCTCTAACATACATTCTGTTATATGTGGATGATATAATTTTGGCTGTCTCGTCTGATAATCTGCACAAGTTTATCATGTCCCTTCTAAGTTCAGAATTTGCTATGAAAGACTTGGTGACCTTGAGTTATTTTTTGGGTATAGCTGTCACTCGTCATGCAGGTAGTCTATTTTTATCACAGAAGAAGTATGCAACTGAGATTATTGAGAGAGTTGACATGTCATTGTGTAAGTCTTCTTCTACTCCGGTTGATACAAAACCGAAGCTGAGTGCTACTTCTAGCAAACCATATGAGGATCCCATCCACTATCATAGTCTTGCAGGGGCTCTTCAGTAACTTACTTTCACGAGACCTGATATTACTTATGCAGTACAACATGTGTGTTTATTTATGCATGATCTGCGGATTGAGAACATACATGCGCTCAAACACATTATACGATACATACATGACACACTTGATTATGGATTGTATTTATATCCATCCTACGTCTCTACTCTGGTGTCTTATACATATGTTAATTTGGGTGGATGTCCATATATCAGACGTTCGACAGCTGGTTATTTCATGTTTCTTGGTGATAACTTGGTCTCTTGGTCGGCAAAACATCAGGCTACTTTATCGCGATCCAGTGTGGAGGCTGAGTATTGAGAGGTAGCCAATGTGGTGTCTGAGTCATGTTGGCTGCGTAATCTTCTGTTAGAGCTTCATTTTCCTATTCAAAAAGCTATCTTGGTCTACTGTGATAATGTTAGTGCAATCTATCTCTCTTGGAATCCGGTTCAACATCAGCGCACTAAACATATCGAGATGGATATTCACTTTGTTCGAGAAAAGGTAGCTCGAGGACAAGTACGTGTCTTGCATGTCCCTTCGAGGTACCAAATTGCTGACATCTTTACTAAGAGTCTTTCCTTGGTTTTGTTTGAAGATTTTAGGGACAATATCAGTGTACGACAACCGTCCGCTATGACTTCGGGGGATGTGATAGAAACCGTAACAACAAGTGTAAAAGTGTATTTAGGTTTCTTACCTTATTTTGTAGAATTCTTGTACAAGTATAATTAGGATATTAGTATTATAGTAGGAATATGATTTTCCATATTTTGAGATTGTATATTGTATATATAGACCTCTTCATTAATAAATATAATCAAGGGATTATATTCTTTCACTTATAATGATTATGTAGATATGTGGTGCTTCCAATACTACATCCAGAAAAAATTGAAAGCTGATCAACTTAATAAGTGGCAGGTTACTGATAAAGTTAGGAGATTGAAAAAGAATTTTTTTGCTAATTTAGACAAGAAAGGTGATCATCAAGAATCTGTTTTCTCTAATCCTCATGATTATTTAATCTTTGATCTTTCAAAGAAACTATGGTGTAGTGATTATTTAGTTAATGAATTTACAAAGAAAACATATGGTCAGACCAGTGGAGTTGAAAAAATAGTGGAAGATGAATTGGATTTTAAGTCCAAGTATCCACTTTTGGCTGCAACATTTGATACGGGATATTTGTCTTGAATAAATAAGGATGTTGTGGATATGATGAAGAGGAATATGAGTTTGATTGGTAGTGAAAAGATGAGGGACTTAGAGGAAAATTGAAGAAATTAAAGGATGAAGAAGATAATTTGAGGATAAAGATAAAAGATTTGATTAGTGAGAATTATGAATGGTTGAGTCAATTGGAGAGGTAATTAGTAGATGTTTTGAGGGCTTGTGTTTTTTTTTATTGGGTGCAAAAATTGAAGGCACATATGGCATTTTTTTTGTGTGTAGCTTTTAGATTTTTGTTTTCTTTTTTTCTAGATATTGACTAGGAGGATTTAAATTTGTTGCATGTTTGAGGCAATGAAGTTGATGCTTGTGTTGTCCTTTGAAAAAAGTAAGAGGCACTTTGGCAGTAATTCTATGGAGCTTTTAGATTTTGTTCTTAATTAGCAGTATTTCTATTTCAATTTATGAAGTTTTTTGTTTTTTGAGATTCAAATTATGTAAATATTGATTGAATTAGCAAATAATTTGACATGAGAAAAATTGTAATTTATAGTAATTTTTATATATTTTTGAATATTTAATTTAATTTAAAATATTAAATTAATTTAATTCAATTTAGCTTCAAAGATTAGCCAATTGACTCTTTGGAACAGGGATGTAACATGATACTTTTTATGTGGAGTATAAATTTATATGTAAAAGATTACTAAAATTACAATAAATATTAGATATTGAACCCATAACTTAAGAATATAATGAGTTTAATACTAAAAATTAAAAATTGAACTCGTAAAGATAAAATTCTGAATTCACCTCTAATCGGAAAGTTAAAGGTGGCACGGGTTATAAATTGAGACGGAGGGAGTATATTTTAAAACTCGACTGAGGATTAGAATTTGGTGTGGTGTCCTTTGAAAAACGTTAGAGGCACCTTTGCAGCAACTCAATAGAGCTTTTAGATTTTGTTTCGTGTATATTTTTAGCTCCCAAGATACTCCTTGTTGTTAATGGAATGTTTTAATCTTATACTAAATTTTAGTTCATAGCAAAGTGAACTAATGTTGCCTCTTCCATGAGAACTCACAAAAAAAAAGCCATCTCCATTCTGTCCAGTTACATCACAGCTTTGCTTTCTCTTGTCTGTAATTTTACGAAATTGTCTATTTTTTTTCCTTCGTTAATAAGAATTTCCCTTGTCGTTATCAAATTATCATCACGAAAAAACGATTAGCACCACAAATCGTCTGACTCTCAACTAACGGAAAATAATTAGCACCATCACTCGCTTGACTTTAACCGAAGAAAGACATAAATTATCATTTCGCAGGGTTCAAAGGTATATTTAAACCCTTTTTAAAAAATAAAAAATAGAGAGAGAAAACACATAAACTTAGAAATTTCTTTCTCCTTCATCAATAATAAGTGTAAAAAGTATTTATATAGACAAGTGACTCAGTGATCCGAAAAGGGGGTTTTATACTATCATACTATGACTAAAATCAAGAAATATTAAGGTCCAAAATTGAGCTAAATTATTGACTTCAACCGTCAAGGAATCACCAAACAATGAGAGCATCTTTATCCTGTTTCAAAAGGTCTTCTTCAAACTGAATTAGTCAACAATGTCATGCCAATTGAAATACATTGATTCACAATTTTTTTGAACGTATGAATCAAAAGAAACAAAGAAAAGGAAAAGAAGAGGAGAAGTCAAAAATCCATACCAAAATAGATGCACTCCTTTTCTTGCAGAATCCATCTCAAAATCATAAATCTTTTATAATAGTGAAGAGTTGGAAGAGCAATTATCTTAGATGTAATTGGGATCTCTCCTCTTTCTTTGTTAATAATATAAAGGTAGTTGTTATCTGGTGGACGTACGTAGGATCATTTTGATCCAAACCACCTTAAAACCTGTGTTCTTTCTTTTATGTTTCCGCTAACAATTGGTATCAAAGCGTTAGGACTCTTTGAAGATCCAAGGAAGAAGAACAAGCAAAGATGAGCTACATGAAGTTTGAAATCGATAGATTTAGTGAGTGCAACAACTTCAATATCTAGAAGATCCAGATGATGGCATTACTGCGGAGGGAATGTTCAATCCATGCTATTGACGGAAAGTATCCCGATGGTACATCGGCTTCCGACAAGGAGAAGATTGAAGGGGATTCATTGAGTGTAATTCATCTGCCCTTTGCACCTAACGTACTTTGTGAAGTGGGTACAAGTACCGAAGAAACGGCCAAGCAGTTATGGGACAAGCTACAAGGGCTTTACCAGGACTGATCAGCGACAACAAATATGTTGTTACAATGGTGTCTTCACACATTTAAGATGGGGTCAGGTACTTTATTATAAGATCATTTAGACACGTTCAATAAACTTGTCATGGACATACAAATTGCAGGAATTAAAAAGGACGAGGAGACGTTTGCATGTGCTTTACTATTTTTATTGACTTCAGGATGTCGTAATATCGAGAATTCAATGATGTATAGCAAAGAGCCTATCAACCTTGACCAAGTGCTGCAAGAACTTAACTCTAGTGATGTGAGAAGGCATTTTGAAAGAGACAGAGATGATCAGGAAAGTGAGCTCTTTGTGAGAGGTCGGACTAGCCAACAGGGAAGGAGCAAATCAAAGCACATATCAAAGTCTCGTATGAACAAGAATAATGCAGATTGTTGGGGTTGCGACAAGAAGGGACACTATGAACGAGATTGCCTAATGTCAATGTCTAAGAAAAAGGCTAGTGCATCCACAATTGAACATGTACATGACTCTGATAATGAATATGTACTTACAACATTATGCAATACCGAAAGTTATAGAAACAAATGGGTGTTGGAACCTGCTTGTACTCTGCATATGACGTTTCAAACAGATTGGTTTAGTAACTATGAGAAAACTGGAGAAACTGTAGGAATGAGAAATAATGCAACTTCTGCGATTGTTGGTATTTTCTCAGTTAGGGTTCATTGCCATGATGGAGTCGTGAGGACTATTACACAAGTCTTTCACGTCCTTGATATGAAGAAGAATTTGATCTCTTTAGGTAGTCTGGATAAACAAGGCTACACGTATATAAGAGAATGAGGAACTATGAAGGTGACTAAAGGTTCTTTAGCCATGCTGAAAGGCAAGCTGGAGGATAGCCTGTACACACTGGCCAGTAGCAACGTTGTTGGATCTGCAAATGCATATACAGTGCAGTTATCTAACAATGACAAGGAAAGATTATGGCATATGAGACTGGGTTATAAGAGTTCACGTGGACTGGAGATGTTCAACAACTGTAACCTTTTGGAAGGTGAGAAGATCAGCGCACTTGAATTTTGTGAGCACTATGTTCTAGGGAAGCAGAATAAGGTCAACTTTAGCACTGGCAAGCACAAGACGGGAAGGGTGCTAGACTACATCCATTCAGATTTATGGGGTCCCTCTAAACTTTCATGAATGGTGGAAAGATTTCTCACATTCATTTATGATTTTTCGCGAAAGGTTTTGGTGCATTTTTTGAAGGCGAAAGGTGATGCTTTTGAAGTACTTAAAGAGTGGAAGATTTTGGTTGAAAATCAAATGGAGCAAAAAATCAAGTATCTTCGCATAGACAATGGCTTAGAGTTTTGCAATGGAGAGTTTAGTGATTTCTACAAGGTTCATGGGATCTCAAGACACAATATTGTCAAGCACACCCCACAACATAATAGAGTTTCTGAGAGGATGAACAGAACTCTTCTTGAAAAGGCTTGTTATATGCTCTTCCGAAATGTCCAAAGGATTTTGGGCTGAAGTAGTTCACACTGTTTCTCATATTGTCAATCGATCTCCAGTATCAACGATTGACTTTAAGACTCCGAATGAGGTATGGGCAGATGAACCCTCTAACTATTCATACTTGCGAGTATTTGGGTGTCCAACTTATTATAATGTTAATAAAGGAAAGCTAGAACCAAGGGCTAAGAAAGCCATATTCATAGGGTATGTAGATGGAGTAAAAGTGTACAAGCTTTGGTGTTTGTCTTTACTCAAATTTGTAGTCAGTAGAGATGTCACCTTTGATGAATCCTATATACTTGATCCTTATAAAGTTTCTGTAGAAACAAGAACAACGAGCAAGTGGAGTTTACCAAGGAAAAGGATCAAGAGACTAAGATTGAAGATTCAAAAGATGTATATCTTGAATAACTTTTCAAGAATGAACCATACACAATTGCAAAGGGAATAGAGAAAAGGCAGGAACGAATACTAGAATGTCTTATAGATCAAGCAAATCTGATTGCATATGTGTTCGTATCTGCAAAAAAAGAGATTAAAGATCTTGAGCACTCCTTGTTTATTAAAGCAACTTCTAGCAAGGATGTAGCATAATGGCGGTTAGCCATGACTGAAGAGATAGAGTCTCTTCATAAGAATCAGACATGAGTCTTAGTAAAAAGGCAAAAGGGGAAGAGAAAAGTTGGATGCAAATGGGTTTATAGAAAGAAAGAGGGAATTCACGAAATGGTAGATGCAAGCTTCAAGGCAATATCGGTTGCAAAGGGTTTCAATTAGAAGGAGGGAATTGACTACATGGGATTTTCTCTCCGGTCGTGAAGCATAGCTCAATTCACATGCTACTAGCATTGGTGGCATAATTTGACTTGGAGTTTCAACAACTTGATGTCAGAACTGCTTTCTTGCATGGTGATCTAGAAGAGACAATCTATATGGAACAACTTGAAGGTTTCCTAGTATAGGGAAAAGAAGATCATGTATGCCAACTGAAGAAATTTTTGTATGGTTTTGAAGCAATCCCCTAGACAGTGGTACAAAAGGTTTGATGCATTTATGACTACACATAGATTCTCAAAGAGTACATTTGATAGTTGTGTGTATCACAAGAATATGTCTGGTAACTCAATGATTTATTTACTATTTTATATTGATGTATGATTATTGTTGCTGATAACATAACAGAGATAAATGCTTTGAAGAAATTGTTAAGTAAGGAATTTGACATGAAAGATTTGGGAGTTATAAAGAAAATCACAAGTATGGAGAGAAGACGGTGTTGTATATATTTCTCAAAAGTGGTACATTGAAAGGCTCTTGAGAGATTGCATATGCTTAAGTGCAAGCCAATAAATGCATTGTTATCTCCTCATTTCAAACTTTCAGAGTTTCAAATGTCCCAGTTCGAGGATAAGGTGGAGCATATGTCAAAGGTTCTTTATGCCAGTACAGTTGGTAGCATTATCTATGCTATGATGTGTACACATCTAGATATTTCTCAATCTGTAAGTGTGGTAAGTAGATACATGTCCAGCCTATAAAAGAGGCATTGGGAAGCTGTCAAGTGGGTATTGAGATATCTCAATGGAGCTTTTGATGTTGGTCTGACCTTTCAAAAAACTGTTGTAGGTATTTCTATTCTCGGTTATGTGGATTCTGACTATGCAGGGGATCTTGACAGAAGGAGGTCCACAACTGGATACATCTTTACTCTTGTTGGTAGTGCTGTTAGTTGGAAGTCGACTTTGTAGTCGATTATTGCTTTATCTATAACTGAAGCAGAATACATGGCAGCAGCGGAGGTAGTAAATAAAGCTATCTGGTTGAAAGGTTTGGTGGCAGAATTGAGTTTGGTTCAGCAGGAATCAACACTTAGATGTGATAGTTAGAGTGCTAGTAATTTGATTAAAAATCATAGATTTCATGAGCACACTAAACACATTGATGTCAGGTTTTATTTTATCCGAAAAGTCGTTGAAGATGGAACTATCAAGATCGTAAAGGTTGTCACAGACGATAACGCTGTAGATATGCTGACTAAGATAGTTCTGCTCGCTAGGTTTGCACACTGTAAGGACTTGGCGGGAGTACGCATCAATTGATGCAACTCCAAAGAGAATAGTTTTTAGGTGGAAGTGGTATGTTCAACAAAGGTTTGATCCTTCTTGTTTATTACAATGGGGTTACCCAGTAAGCTTAGAAGTTTTGGCCAGAGTTGTTCACATGCACGCTCAAAACGCAAACCAAGGTGGAGATTGAAAAGGTTAGTTTTTAGTCAACAATGTCATGCCAATTGGAAGATGTAATGACTCGAAGAGTCATTTTGCTTGTTTTGATTAGAAACCCCCTAAATTAACCTTTCCAAAACTTTATTTGCTTGATTGTGACTTGCGGGGATAAATTGCATGATTTCTGGGGTGATTGGGTAGGTTACGAACCCATTGTGTTAAGTTTGAGAAATTCTAAGTTAAGAGATTAGAAGAGTTTGACCCATAGTTAACCTTTGGGTAAATGTGATCTGTTTGTAGTTTTGTTAGTTCCATTAGCTTCGGAACGACGTTTATGACTTAGTCGAGCCTTTGGTTCGGGTCCTGAGATAGTCCGATGTGTTTTGGGGGTTAGTATGAAAATTGTGGAATTAGAACTTAAGTGTTGACTTTAGTCAAACTCGAACTTTAGAGACATTCTCTTGGAAATCCGAGTGCATGAGCATGTTTGGTTTGTGCCCGAGAGGTCCCAAGAGTGTTTCAGATGGTTGACAGAGGAATTACTAAATTTGGATTGCTACTGGTTACTAGTGTCCGCTCCAGTGACCAGGCATCCGCCTCGACGGGTCCACCTCAATGGAAGTTAGGCTCGGCGAAGCGGAAGTTGGGATTTAAGTAACCTTCGCTCCAACGGATAGGCGTTCCACCAGAACGGGTCTACCCTAACGGAATCAAGTCTGTCGGAGTGGACCACTGTGTTATTTTAATGTGAAGTTAGGCCTAGAATTCATTTTATTCCCCACATTTATTTCTCATTGGGACTAGAGCTTAGGGCAGAAGGGTATTGAAGAATCCAAGGGAAGTTCATCATTAAGGTAACCATTCTTCCTTCCATTAATGTGTACTAGTAATATTCCATCCTAAGCATGTTTATTAATTGGGGGAAAAGGTAGAAGTACTTGTGGAGAATAAGAGAGTTGTAATGAGGGATTGGGAATTGATTATTGATTCTTTGATGCTTATATTGTAAACTAGTATTGTACTTAACTAGTAGTTGATAAATATTAGACCAATTTCATGTTATAAACCCTTTTGGGAATTAGAGAAAATTCTAGGATTAGAATTGGGGCTTTTTATTAATTCATGAAATTGGAGACCCTTTAGGACTTTATTGTTAAATTAACTTGAGATTATGAATGTCTAGAATGTGTTAGTACTAATTGAGTAATAAAGTTAGTATTTTGATAATGTGGGTCCGGGGTCACTTTGTAACTTAGCTTGAGGGATTATGGATAATGTTAGACCGTAATCTCATGTACTCAATGTAATTGATCAGAATGGGCTCGTGATGAGGCTCGATGGAAAAGAAAGACGACTGCGTGAATCTTCGGCTATAACCAGGCAAGTTGAGACTTTCTGGACTCTAGTGTAGCGTTTATGTATTGGTATGCTATGAAATGCACTAAAGTGGAGTAATGGGAACTTAGGGGTCCTATATTAGTGAGGTAACGAGCACTAATAAGGGTACCGGATGAACTTAAATGGGTAATTAATGAAATAATATAGAGCAAGTGAAGGAGTTTATGTGGTTAGCCTTCATCCACGATATACGGTGCAAGAGTCCGCTTAGTTTGGTATGATTGTTGTTTTACTTTGGCTTGTAGCCATTGAAGTAATATTCTGATTTGACTGCCATGCATTCATCACTCTACACCTCGTCTGAGCACTTGATTAAGACTGATAAACTGATTATGATTGCATGGTGTATTCATATCCATCTCATTCATACATTATTTATACTTGACATTTCTTTACTGATGAATCACTGAGAATAACTTGAAAAGTTGGATTACGGGATATGGTACATGTTTATGAGAGTGATGACTGATATGACACTTCAGCTCTCGTGCTGGTATCCGACAGGATCGAATGAGTATATAGACCTTATGAGTCCCCCATAGGTCACGTGACAACTACTGCAGCATCGTGAGTGTACCAGGTATTTGTGGCTACTTGCATTCATTCATATCATCCTGCATTGCATTCACTTATATTATGATATGTGATTGATGTCGTATGTCCCATGATTAAACTCTATCATACATGTGATCTTTAGACTGCTAGAAGGAATACTATTGGCAGAAGCTTATTCTTGTTGTGGGACTTGAGTAGAGGAACTTGAGAAATCTAGACACCCTAAACGGGGTTTAGGTTGGACTTGTGCGATGCGTGACTTGAGGGTACTTATGTTTAGCTAAACTGTAACTTAGTGTAGGTTGGTTAACTGATTTATTCCTTGTTTAAGTGACTGACTAGTAGAGAGAAGTATCGAAAGGTACCAGCCCTCGTCACCGTTATAGCTAGGGTCGATCGATGATGCTTGCAGAGTACACATATTTTTCGTACTCACTCTACACTTGTTGCACTATATGTGCTGGTACTGAGCCAAGAGGCGATACCAGAGTAGCTTGATCCTCCTCATCAGAGAACGTGATATTAGAGTCCAGGGTGAGCCGCAGCTTCTTTTCCGGCACTGGAACTTCATTCTTCCTATATATTGTGTTCTTGATATTCTGAAACTATTATGTATTGTAACATTCAGACAGATTATATATTTTCGTTTATTCAGTCTTGTATCTAGTTTAGAGCTTGGTACTCATGACTACCAGATCATTTGGGGTTTTTATTTAGACTATGTATTTATATTCTACGACTTGTTAATTATTTCTCTTGTACTCTTTATTTCTGTATCTGACTTCTGCTTATTTATATGATTGACGGTTGGGTTTGCCTACGGATTAGAGTAGGTGTCCTCATGGCACAAATGGAATTTGGGATCATAACAGAAGAGTTGGTGTGAAAAGAAAGAAAAAGATAAAAAGAGGAGAAGTAAAAAATGACTACTAGCATGAGAAAACAAAGTTGATGTTTTTCTCCTTTGATGTCACCCATGACATCAAGAGGAGGTAGAAGCAAACTTCGTTTGATGTCACCAATGACATAAAGAGGAAGTTTTACCTTTATAGATAGATGCACTCCTTTTTTTGTAGAATTCATCCCAAAATCATAAATCTTTTGTTATAGTAAGAGTTGAGAGAGCAATTCTCTTAGATGTAACTGAGATCTCTCAGCTTTCTTTGTTAATAATATAAAAGCAGTTGTTCTCTGGTGGATGTAGGATCATTTTGATCCAAACCATGTTAAATCTTGTATTCTTTTTTTTTTTGCCTTTTCTCTAACACATACAAACGCTAGCATTGACACGAATCTATTCCATCCATTTACAGGAACCAATTTTTCGAGTGAAGAGAAAATATAATAGAATTGGAGGTATACTTCAAGAAAATATAAATAAGATAATTGTCAAAATAAAATTCACAATTAAAGAGATGTCAGTATATATGACGATCTTACAAGTTTACTTGCAACAAATATGAAGTAGTAGAAGCAATAAGCATCTGGAAGCAATTAATGAGGTAACTCTTAATTGCTTCCGCTTCATCATTTATTATTTTAGTTGATGAGATATCCATTGTATGCATCGATCAATTGTAGTGTTCGATTCGTCTACAATTGTTGATCATATTGCTTGAATATTTTTCAAAAATGGCTAATATTAAAGTTCCGAATAAATACAAGGGAGCCAAGCCCAATACAAAAATATCCTAATAAATTAAGTACCCTGGACTAATTAACCAATGGAAATTTACCTGCCATATACAACTCTAAGAGTTATTTATAGATAATAACTACTTTTTAATTTAATTACTTTACATAGATACAGTAAATTTTTTATTTACCTATCATAGCTATATCAAATATGAAAGAAATAATACATTGATTATTTTCATTAATCGAAAGAGAATATATACAATTTACATATTTTCATAATAGGAGAATCCTATTCCTAATCTAACTCCAAAACCCTATTCTTGTAGTACAAGACTCCTATAAAAATGGTAAGTGTACACTACTAATTAAGGTAATCTTTACACTAAAATATTACATCAATATTACATTAAAATTCTGCCCAACCCGTGGGCTTCTTATTCACAAACCGAGATCACATATACATAAGTATACATGTGTATATCATGTATACTTATGTATATTTAACACACCCCCGCCGTCATAGAGAGCGTTCTTCGAACGCTGAGACTATCCCTAAAATCTTCAAAAAGAACCGATGGAAGCCCTTTTGTAAAGATGTTTGCAATTTGATATATGGAAGAGACATGGCAGACGCGAACTTGTCCACGAGCTACCTTCTCGCGAACAAAGTGAATGTCCATCTCGATATGTTTAGTGCGTTGGTGCTGAACCGGATTACCCAAAATATAGATGTCACTAATATTATCACAATAAACTAAGGTAGCCTTCTGAATAGGACAACTGAGCTCTAAAAGAAGATTACGTAACCAACATGATTCAGAGACCACATTGGCTACCTCTCGATTCTCGGTCTCTGTACTAAAGCGTGATAAAGTCGACTGATGCTTCGCGGACTATGAGACCAAGTTATTACCAAGAAACATACAATAGCCAGACGTAGACCGTCTGGTGTCCGGACAACCGCCTCAATCGACATCTGTGTACGAGACAAGAGTAGATGTCGATGACAGATATAAATGTAAGCCATAGTCAAGTGTCCCCTGGATGTACCTAATAATGCGTTTGAGTGCATTCACGTGCTCAACCCTGGGATCATGCATAAACAAACACACATGTTGTACGGCATACGTAATACTGGTCTCATGAATGTAAGATACTGAAGGTCCCTTGCAAGACTGTTATAGCGAGTCGGATCCTCATAAGGTGAGCCAGCCGCAGTACCCAACTTGGATTTAGTATCAACATGAGTGGAAGTGGACTTACAGGATGACATCCCAGCCCTCTCAATGATCTCAACTGCATACTTCCTCTGTGATAAGAACAACCCACCTGCATGACGGGTAGCAACAATCCCTAAAAAGTAACTCAAGGGCCCCAAGTCCTTCATAGCAAACTCAGAATTGAGCAGTGTCATGATAGACAGGCGTAATGCATCAGACGAGGCAGTTAAGATAATATCATCCACATATAATAGTATATAAGCCAATGAAGAACCACGGCGATATATGAACAATGAATTATCAGACCTGATGTTAGAGAACCCAATAGTCGAAACATAGTCTGCAAACCTCTTATACCAAGCCCGTGGAGACTACTTAAGCCCATACAAGGACTTCTTCAATAAACAGAAATGATGAGGAAATTTGGGATCCCTAAACTCCAAGGGTTGATGCATATAAACTGGTATCCGATAGGATCGGATGAGTATATAGACCTCCTGAGTCCCCCATAGGTCACGTGACAACTACTGCAGCATCGTGTGTGTACCAGGTATTTGTGGCTACTTGCATTCATTCATATCATCCTGCATTGCATTCACTTATATTATGATATGTGATTGATGTCGTATGTCCCATGATTAAACTCTATCATACATGTGATCTTTAGACAGCTAAAAGGTATACTGTTGGCAGAAGCTTATTCTTGTTCTGGGACTTGAGTAGAGGAACTTGAGGAATCTAGACACCCTAAACGGGGTTTAGGTTAGACTTGTGTGATGCGTGACTTGAGGGTACTTATGTTTAGCTGAACTGTAACTTAGTGTAGGTTGGTTAACTGATTTATTCCTTGTTTAAGTGACTGACTAGTAGAGAGAAGTATCGAAAGGTACCAGCCCTCATCACCGTTATAGCTAGGGTCGATCGATGATGCTTGCAGAGTACACGTATTTTTCGTACTCACTCTACACTTGTTGCACTATATGTACAGGTACTGAGCCAAGAGGCGATACCAGAGCAGCTTGATCCTCTTCATCAGAGAACGTGATATTAGAGTCCAGGGTGAGCCGCAGCTTCTTTCCCGGCACTGGAACTTCATTCTTCCTATATATTGTGTTCTTGATATTCTCAAACTATTATGTATTGTTACATTCAGACTGATTATATATTTTCGTTTATTCAGTCTTGTATCTAGTTTAGAGCTTAGTACTCATGACTACCAGATCATTTGGGGTTTTTATTTAGACTATGTATTTATATTCTACGACTTGTTAATTATTTCTCTTGTACTCTTTATTTCTGTATCTGACTTCTGCTTATTTATATGATTGACGGTTGGGTTTACCTACGGATTAGAGTAGGTGTCCTCATGGCACAAATGGAATTTGGGATCATAACAGAAGAGTTGGTGTGAAAAGAAAGAAAAAGATAAGAAGAGGAGAAGTAAAAAATGACTACAAGCATGAGAAAACAAAGTTGATGTTTTTCTCCTTTGATGTCACCCATGACATCAAGAGGAGGTAGAAGCAAACTTCGTTTGATGTCACCAATGACATAAAGAGGAAGTTTTACCTTTATAGATAGATGCACTCCTTTTTTTGTAGAATCCATCCCAAAATCACAAATCTTTTGTTATAGTAAGAGTTGAGAGAGCAATTCTCTTAGATGTAACTGAGATCTCTTAGCTTTCTTTGTTAATAATATAAAAGCAGTTGTTCTCTGGTGGATGTAGGATCATTTTGATCCAAACCATGTTAAATCTTGTATTCTTTTTTTTTACGTTTTCTCTAACACATACAAACGCTAGCATTGACACGAATCTATTCCATCCATTTACCGGAACCAATTTTTCGAGTGAAGAGAAAATATAATAGAATTGGAGGTATACTTCAAGAAAATATAAATATGATAATTGTCAAAATAAAACTCACAATTAAAGAGATGTCTGTATAGATGACGATCTTACAAGTTTACTTGCAACAAATATGAATTAGTAGAAGCAATAAGCATCATGAAGCAATTAATGAGGTAACTCTTAATTGCTTCCGCTTCATCATTTATTATTTTAGTTGATGAGATATCCATTGTATGCATCGATCAATTGTAGTGTTCGATTACTACAATTGTTGATCATATTGCTTGAATATTTTTCAAAAATGGCTAATATTAAAGTTCCGAATAAATACAAGGGAGCCAAGCCCAATACAAAAATATCCTAATAAATTAACTACCCTGGACTAATTAACCAATGGAAATTTACCTGCCATATCCAACTCTAAGAGTTATTTATAGATAATAACTACTTTTTAATTTAATTACTTTACATAGATACAATAAATTTTTTATTTACCTATCATAGCTATATCAAATATGAAAGAAATAATACATTGATTATTTTCATTAATTGAAAGAGAATATATACAATTTACATATTTCCATAATAGGAGAATCATATTCCTATTCTAACTCCAAAACCCTATTCTAGTAGTACAAGACTCCTATAACTATGGTAAGTGTACAATACTAATTAAGGTAATCTTTACACTAAAATATTACAACAATATTACATTAAAATTCTTCCCAACCCGTGGGCTTCTTATTCACAAACCGAGATCACATATACATAAGTATACATGTGTATATCATGTATACTTATGTATATTTAACACACCCCGGCAGTCATAGAGAGCGGTCTTCGAACGCTGAGACTATCCCTAAAATCTTCAAAAAGAACCGATGGAAGCCCTTTTGTAAAGATGTTTGCAATTTGATATATGGAAGAGACATGGCAGACGCGAACTTGTCCACGAGCTACCTTCTCGCGAACAAAGTGAATGTCCATCTCGATATGTTTAGTGCGTTGGTGCTGAACCGGATTACCCAAAATATAGATGTCACTAATATTATCACAATAAACTAAGGTAGCCTTCTGAATAGGACAATTGAGCTTTAAAAGAAGATTACGTAACCAACATGATTCAGAGACCACATTGGCTACCTCTCGATTCTCGGCCTCTGTACTAGAGCGTGATAAAGTCGACTGATGCTTCGCGGACTATGAGACCAAGTTATTACCAAGAAACATACAATAGCCAGACGTAGACCGTCTGGTGTCCAGACAGCTGCCTCAATCGACATCTGTGTACGAGACAAGAGTAGATGTCGAAGACAATTTTAAATGTAAGCCATAGTCAAGTGTCCCCTGGATGTACCTAATAATGCGTTTGAGTGCATTCACGTGCTCAACCCTGGGATCATGCATAAACAAACACACATGTTGTACGACATACGTAATACTGGTCTCATGAATGTAAGATACTGAAGGGCCCTTTCATGACTGCTATAGCGAGTCGGATCCTCATAAGGTGAGCCAGCCGCAGTACCCAACTTGGGTTTAGTATCAACATGAGTGGAAGTGGACTTACAGGATGACATCCCAGCCCTCTCAATGATCTCAACTGCATACTTCCTCTGTGATAAGAACAACCCACCTGCATGACGGGTAGCAACAATCCCTAAAAAGTAACTCAAGGGCCCCAAGTCTTTCATAGCAAACTCAGAATTGAGCAGTGTCATGATAGACTGGCGTAATGCATCAGACGAGGTAGTTAAGATAATATCATCCACATATAATAGTATATAAGCCAATGAAGAACCACGACGATATATGAACAATGAATTATCAGACCTGATGTGAGAGAACCCAATAGTCGAAACATAGTCTGCAAACCTCTTATACCAAGCCCGTGGAGACTACTTAAGCCCATACAAGGACTTCTTCAATAAACAGACATGATGAGGAAATTTGGGATCCCTAAACTCCAAGGGTTGATGCATATAAATTGTTTTCTTGAGATCATCATGTAAGAAAATATTCTTCACATCTAACTGATGAATGGGCCATGCTTTTGAAAGAACCAAGCTAAGCACAGTGCGAATGGTAGCCGGTTTGACCACCGGACTAAATGTCTCACCACAATCCACACCAACCTGCTGAGTTTTACCATCACCTACAAGACGAGCCTTATGCCTCGCAAATGAACCGTCAGAATTATCCTTATGAGCAAAAATCAACATAGACCGAATATCAACACCAGATGGATGGGGCACCAACTCCCACGTCTTATTATCAATAAGAGCATTATATTCGTCGGTCATAGTAATTTTCCAATTCAGGTCATTTAAAGCAGACACTGGGTTACGGGGTAGAGGAGATTTATGAACATTAGAATTTAAATTAAAATGTCTTTTTGGTTTAAAAATACCCCGTTGACTACGAGTGACTAGTCTTTGACTCGGGGAAAAATTAGGAGGATTTTGGGATTTTCTGGACTCGGGACGGACTGGCCAGCAGGCAGTGGGCATGCTGGCCCAACACGGTAAGCAGAAGCAACCGAGGATGCAAGGAACTGGACCGGTTCCGGTATTGGGCTAGACTGGCCCAAATGCGAAACTGGCCTAGTGACGAGACTGGGGACAGTGGCCTGCGACGGACCAGTGGGCAGTGGGCCCGCTGGAGGATTTGGGGTGCGGGATATGTCTGAAAACTGGTGAATAATATACGGGGATATACCATCATCCAAAAAATTATACGAACTCAGCACGGTATACCTAACCTTAGCAAACAAAAATTGGGATCCATAAAAAATTACATGGCAACTAATGATGATTTTATTAGAAGATAAATCAAAACATTTGTAACCATGATGAGTTGACAGATAACCCAAGAACACACACGGGGTAGAACGGGCCTAAAGTTTGTTAATTGTGGTGGACGGAAAGAGTGGATAACACAAGCACCCAAAGACCCTAAGATGTGAATACGAAGGAGTCTTATTATATAAAATTTGAAGGGGGGACGAATATGTCAAACCTTTGGAAGGAATAATGTGAAGAAGATATGTAGCCATTTGTAGAGCATGATGCCAAAAAGACGGGGGTATGGTGGCATGTACTAGTAAAGTGCGGACAATGTTATTAATGGTACGAATTTTACGTTCGACTTTTTCATTTTGTGAAGACGTATGAGGGAAAGAAAAATAAAAATTGATCCCATTATTTGCACAAAATTCCCGAAACACCCCATTGTCATATTCTTTGCCATTATCACATTGGATATTTTTTATTTCACGTTCGAATTGGGTTCTAATGAATGCTCTAAATTTTAAGTAGATGAAAAAAACTTGAGATTTTTTCGCTATTGGAAAAGTCCACAAAAATTTAGAATAATCATCCAAAAAATAACATAATACCGATGACCCAAAGAACTAAGAACATGAGACGTCCATAGATCACTATGAATAATATCAAATGACATTAAAGTATGAGAATTAGAGTCTACAAATGGAAACTTAACATTTTTTTCCTAAAGAACAAGATTGATAATTCGGAGTACTACGCGTACCCTTACAAGAAATAAAATTATTTTTATCTAAAGAAGACAAAATAGATGACCCTGGATGGCCTAGACGAGCATGCCACAAGGAAGGAGCCAGAGCTGCAAAAGTTGATGGCAATGCGTGACTCGAGAAACCGAAACTTGACGTGATAGGATAAAGATCTCCCCTACTATCACACCTCATGAGATGACTCTCCGTCTTGAAATCCTTCACAGAAAACCCAAATGGATCAAATTCAATAGACACAGAATTATCAATGGTTAATTTTTGGACAAACACTAAATTTTTAATCAATTTGGGGGCATGAAGGGTATTTTTCAAGATAAGTGGTGGATGGGGGGGGGGGGGGGGGGCGATAATGTTTTATGACCATAATCACGAATTGGAATTGAATTACCATTCCCAACAATGATACCATGAGTACTGCTCAAATTGGAATAAGACGAGAGAGTACCTTGGTCGGATGTCATGTATGTAGTGGCGCCGGTGTCCATGTACCAGTTTGGGTCTGGAGGATTCAATCCAAGTGTGTACATTTCGGTTTCGATGTATGTAGGAGTGGGGCATGCTGCATGATGGGCCTGCGGAGGTCGAGGCCCAAGCACCCCTGCTTGCTGCCTCAGCCTAGATGGGTTATCGAAAGATGGCCACTACATATTGGGCCGAGAAATGGGCTGACCAGCCCACTGACTATTCACTGGACACGACGGAATTAGGGACCAGTGGTTGTTGGGCCACAGCCCACTGGTCTAGGCCTACGACCAGTTAGCCCAAGGCTAGGACCAGTTGGGTCGTGGCCCACTGCTGTTGGAGTGGGACCCGCTGCCACCGTTAACTCAACCGGAACTACCGCGTTTGTCGCTATGATTTTTTCCGTTGTTTTTACGATTATTTTTGCCACCACCGTGAGCACGGTTTTGACCCGAATTATCAACAAAACCCAAAGAATTTATGGAGGACGTCATCATGACTACGAGGCTCGCACCGGTAGCCGCCTTCTTAGCCAAACCAGCTTCTTCCAAAGTAAGCATGGAACGGGCTTGGTAAAAAGCGGGAAGCGGGTTACTTTGACAAATGAGAGTCCCAACACCATTATAGGCCTCAGGCAGGCCGGTAACCAATTATAGAACTAGACGATTATTGTCTTCGGCTGACACATTGTTGTCTGGCTGCATTCACCTCACTGAAAGAAGTTTGAATACGGTTCTTATCTTGCTGAAGAGACCCCAAATATTGCAGAACAACGACAGCCTCATCATGGCTATCTTTGGCCGTTCTATGTAAAGCAAACAAATCAGTAAGAGCCAAGGCCATGTCATTATAAGTGGCTGCCAGAGTCGGGGAATCCGTTTTTTCTCTTGACAATCAGAGCAAAGAGGCCCTAAGAGCAGGTAACTCCTATTTGGTGGTTGGGATTCCCCTGACGAGAGATTCCTCAACTCGCTCTCGTAGGACGCTAACATGCGAAGCTGGTGGAGATGCAATGTCGACTGAGCCAAAGTAGCGTAGAAGCACATCTTCCGGGATGACCTCGGCTGGTACCTCCGAGCCGTCAATTAGGGGACTTTAGCCACAGGATTACATCCAACAGTCCCCTGTATAGAAAAGACAGTTTCAGAAGAAAAGCAAGAATCTAGAGACAGTTGGTAACAAGACTGGATGGAAAAGAGTATACCTCTACGGTCACGTCAACCTCTTCAGTTGCCTCAACAAATGAAACTTTGATATCGATACTAGCCGATGGAGAATCTTGCAGATGTTCAAAAGGACGAGCCAAAGAGGACGTCCCTCCGGCATAGAGAGAGGCATCATGTACTCTCCGAAGCCTATCACGCCTTATTAATAGCGGCTCCTGAAAGACAAAACTAAGGAACATGAATAATGAAAGATAGCCGATACAAAGGTAGTCGAGGCAGATAAGGGATATACCTCATCGTCCTCTTCTTCAGAAACAGGGGCTTCGGCTCCGCAAGATCTTTCTTCCCTGTGCTCGTAAATAACAACCCCTTCACCTAGACTGGGTTTCTTTGAAATATGTTGCCTAAGCAGCGAAGATCCCTTGGTAGGAATGGTTTCCAAATCAACAAACCCTGAGGGAGATACATAAGAAGTGTTAGCCTAGAATGCATAAGAAATTCTGGCCAAGATATGTGTAGAGGAAAAACAAGTCACCTTTTCTCTTTAGTTGCCGCAGCCTGACGGAAGACCAAGAGGCACTAGGACTAGCCGAACTGATGGACACCACCTTTGAAGGTACCTCTTTTGTCCTTGACTTAGTGTCTGATGGGTTTTTCTTCTTCGGCTGAACTAGCTGATCCCTTTGTTTTGTCTGGATCAGCCGATCACAGTAGACTTCCAGGGAGGATTGGAAGAATCTTTGTTTGGCCACCTTCCACCAGTCAACAAAAGCAATAGTGGTGTTGGCCCTTAGGGAGAACGACTGCCAGAAGAAAGAGGCAAGCTTACCAAGATTATGGGCGGCTACCTACTCTGTTTGCTTGACATTTAGAGAGCAACGGTGGGTCGATTGAGTAACACTATGGTGATGCCATGGTATGTGCCGAGTCAGGCCAAATTGCAGTGCCACAAAGATGAGTCTATAAGGCTCCATGGTCAACTTGTTATGCCTAGAATTGTGCTTCAAGCCTCCAAAAAGGTCCCTAGCCATAAGGATATGCCCCTACACTCGATTCATGACCTGCCGCCGGGCGAATGAAAGGTTGTCATCGACTATATAATTAACCCAGTCGGGAGCGACCCATTGTTCAAGAACCGGTTGCCAATCTGCGTAATGGTCTCGAGGCAGACCATGCAGGGTGGAGACTGTAGTGAAAACATCCTGGACACAAGAGGTGTTCCTCGAAGAGTGTCGGCTAATATCGGCGGAACTAACGGTGAACGGCCACTATCAAAATCATCAGAGATGAACTCTTGAAAATACAAAGTGATTCATAACTGTAAAACCCACAGAGGACTAGCTAGAGTATCCAGATTTCGAGAGTTCCTTAACCTAGCCTGAGCATCGCCCAAAGCCATGTACAAGTAAGCTAAGAAGAGGGATGCCCAGCTGACATCTTCCCCTGAAGCGGCCAAAGCCAAATAAATCTCCAGCTCCTTGACAATTGCACAAGAGCCCGAACAGACGAAGTAAAGACTAAACTAATAGAGCAGAAAAGCATGATGTTCAACATTATCGATCGGAAGAGGCGAATTTCGGCGGTTAGAGGACATGAAAGATCCATATCTGGAAGAATTTTTTGAAACAACGATCCCCAAGTCGGGAACTTTGATTTCACTCAGGGTAGGCGCTTCGGCTCCCAGTATCGGAAGGCCTAGTATCGCTGTTACATCAAGAAGGGTGGGAATCATCATCCCCAAGAGAAAAACAAAAGCATTAGCAGTAGTCGACCAATAACCAAGAAATACATATATGAGGCTGATATTGCGGGAGATATCAGACCCTGATAGTGTGATGACGTCATAAAGACCCATTCGTTCCCACTTGTTTCCTTTGGCCGACTTGACCCGGTCCACCCAATTAGAATAATTGGCGACCTTGGTCAGCCAGGTGCGTAGGTTAGCTGGACAGCGGTCGGCAGTGAACCAGTCGCAGGTAAGGGGAAGGTCATAGGTCACTGGGATAAGATGTTGAGATAAAATAACGTCACCTTGTTCCGGCCTACTATATGAAGCCAGAGCCAACTGTTCATCAACAAGAACTAAGGCATTAGTTAGAGCTTTATCGGCTAGAGTGGTCCCATATATCTTCTGAGAGGAGGAAGAAGAAGCCATGGCAGCCGAGTAAGAAAAAGGCCGAGATTAGTTTTTTTTGCAGAAGTGAAGAAATCGGAGACCAAGTGAAAAATTCTCGGAAAGATATTTCTTCTTAAGCGGATTTCGATGTGCTAGAGAAATTAGGGCTATTTCTTCGAATGTACGATTAGAAAATATGGGAATCGATTCGTGGTAACAAGGACACCTCGGTTGAAGGGGAAACCCAATTCAGAAGTAATCATCATTGCATGCACTGGAGACAAGACGATTAAAGTGACATGCGCGGCTATCAGACTGAAATGACGACTACTTTCGGGTACATTAACTCAGCAGTCACGCTCGAGTTAATGTAGGTGTGCAATTGTTAACACTATAAAATGATTTAAGTGTTTAGCCAAATTCACTGACAACCGAACTATTCCTGAGCCGAATTTACTCCTAGCCTTCGACTACAAGAACTTCATCGGCTGCTAAGGCATCTTAGCCGAAGTTGTCAGTTAGAGGTACAAATGGGACCCACTCAGGTGCAGACGCCTCAACGACTAAGTCAAAAGGATTTCCAGACCCCTAAAAGTGGTAACGACCAACAACAGCTAAAATGAAGGGCCATTATCCGAGCGAGATGAGTAGAGGGCGAGAAAATCGACACCACTTCTCCATAGTCAGCCGTTGAGCTTAGTGGGTTACTTGATGGCCGACATGGGGGGGGGGGGCACGCTTGTACCACTTTTTTCTTCCTTTTTGTACTATAAATTCTCATTCTTTGTATATACAGGACATAATCAATCAAACAAATCAAATCTTATCTATCTTTTTATCCTTTACTTTACTCGACTGTATTTATGTTTCTTACCTCTTAGTTACTCATAACCACCGTCCAAACACTATCTGAGGTAGTTGGGGAACCCATTGCTGGAGATTAGAGTTCCCTTTCCAGCCCAAATCGCTTAAATCAAGGAATCAATTTGTCTTTCGATTTCATCAGCCGATACAATGACATATAGCGAAATTGGGGCCGAGAACATTACGTTAATATTAGTTTTAGTCGTTGGCAATATGTCAAAGCATTTTTTTACTAATAGCAATATTTTTGCACATGTTTGTCATCCGATGTATCATTCAATCAAATAGGTGAATGCTTGATGTAAACGGAGATTAGTCTATCAGCTGCCATTTATTCCCCTCTTTTCATGTAATATGAATTTCCTGCAGAAAATTTCATTGAAATAGTCGTCACGTGTTCATGAAACGGCAACACAAAACACTTAAATACCACATTTATAATGAATGAATAGATTCGGGTTTAGAGTACAATATATTGTTAAGGCCGAGTATAATGCAGAAAAATTGGCAGAAATGATGATTGTCACATGTGTACCAAAACAACTCAGAACACCAGCTGTAATAACGAAGTAATCTATGAGAAAAAATAATGCACTTATAGAGTAAATACATTAGTACTTTCCTAAACACACCAAGGAATACTTCACATGATTCACTGAATTGTAGTTACCAATTGACTTAATAATCCAATATAAAGTATTAGTCGTCTTGGCTTTCTGTTTCTCATGACTACGCGAATAACATAACAAAGAACTGACAAACATGTCTTTTAATTTTTTTTCTAGAGTTGAGGATGGAAGTGAATTGGCTAGCTATTCAATTCCACCTTCTATAATGGAACATATTTGGAACCAAATAACAATAGCTTTTTCAAGAAATGATTAGGACAAAAAGAGAAAAAAAGATAACTCTTCCTGTATTTCAAACAAAATAGTCTTAATTGATTGGATAGGTGTTTGGCTTCGATGTATGTCTATATATACACCCTGAGTATAACAATCTTTTGTTATCCTTCAAAACAACTTTTTCTTATAAAACTTATTTTTGCAGAAACTTAACAATCATCCATGTATCCAAGTAACATGGCTTATTTCTAATCCTGTTGCAATGTTGTGGTAACTTCTCTTTCCTGGATAACTGAATTCGAAATGTCATTCAAGATCTTGCAAACAGCAGATACAAAACGAAATTAAACTGATAGCAATCATCAAACTTACAAAAAGTTAAGTCTGCACCTTCAACCTATCAAATTAGGCGCGGCATGCTTTCAACGTATATTCTCCTATGCCCTCCGATATCAGCAGTGAGCCTCGTCCTTGACACCACCAAGGGAGATGCATATGAACTAATAAAGCATCAGGAAATAGATCAAATTAAAGACGCCTTTTCGAAACATGTTGTTAATAAGGGAGGACTATTCACGCTTTGTAAGGATTTGAGGGAATATCCACTTCACAGTAAGAGCTCTTTGAAATCTGCTAGGAACATGTCAAACATGATAAAAGAATTTGGGCAGAAAATGGTGTTTGACCTTTGATTTAATGTGATATTTCCTCACACTTTTTTCCATGTTAATAGTTGGAAATTCAAATGAATGAAGGACCACCATATACATCTTCCTGTCTGGTTAAATACCACCAAACATGCTTCTCTATTGTAAAGACAACAATGGTAGCTATTGTTGGAAATTTGCCTTTGGTGGGAGTTGCGTCGAACCATCTTTAATGACTTAAACACTAGGGTTCCGCATGTTGGAGACTTTGACTCTTCACACGGGCATAATCTACTAAGTAAGTAGATGACCGTAGGGCCAAGGATCGTCAAGTTTCGTTGAGAAATGAAAGAGATATTGGTCCACGAAGTGAGGTGTTTGAAGCATGAAAATGTGGTATAGACCAATCCTCCCTCATCGGTGGGGGAAGGAATATTTGTTTAGTTTATAAGTGTCAAAATTGGCTTGGGATTTGGGACCCCAAGGGGTAACCCATGTATTTGAAGGAGGGAAGACCTAGATGTGTTTTGGTTCGAGGCTAAGCCCACACATGTGCCGCCGCCCCGCCCGTCTGGTCCAGGCTCGGGTCACGGGCCGCGGGCTTCTTCTGATATTATCTTTTTGGACCCAAATTGCTTCATATTTACAGTTTGGTCCCTGAAGTCATTACTTGGCTGAATAACTCTCACTAAAAGCTCTAATCCGTTGCACATCAATTCGTCATTTATTTGACTGAGTTACTACCTCTCTAATTGCTATTACTTGGCCAGTAACAACAATTATGTGGGCAGTTGATCAGTCCCCTCCTTCAACTATATAATGAAGCCTTTGCTCAATTGTTGAGACTACAGAACACACAAACGAAATCAGATTCTTCCTGCTACTTTTCAACATCATTTCATTACACTAAGTTCTTCAAAGTAATACTTGAGTTTCCTTTGCTCATTTGTTGAGTTGCTATTTTATCTAGAGATACTATTGTCCAGAACGTAGAAAGGATATATATGGGGCAATCTTGTCTTAAAGACAAAGTGTCATCACTTGACCTAGCAAATCAAAGTGCTTGTAATCTCAGTTTCTTGTTCCAGTTTATTGAAATTTCAGTTTGTTGTAATTTCATTTTCTTGTAATACTTAGCAGTTACTCATTTCCGTTTGCTGCACCATTGTAGTCAACAATTTCAAGATAAGGTTAGCTTGTTGTAACTGCTTAGTAACATGTCTGGAAACACTTTTGATTCCACTGCTGCTGCTGCTGCCACTCAAGGAAATAATTCTGCCATCCCTCCTGCTGCCGCTACTGTTCAAGGCAACTCCTCCGATTTCCCCACTGCTGCCCAAGGCACGTCCAATGCCTTTACTACTCCACCCTCCGCATTCCACCATGAATGCCCTGAAAAATTCATGGGCTCAAACTTTAAGAGATGGTTGCAGAAGATGCTGTTCTACTGGACGGTTATGGGAATGGCTAGGTTCCTAACAGAAGATCCTCCAAAATCTGGAGATGAAATAGACTCTTCGCCTACTGAAACGGCTGAAGGGGGGCCATGGTATCCATGTCATTAATGGCATGAAGATGGTTCTTGATGCATGGAATCATAGTGATTTCATGTGTAAGAATTACGTATTGAACTACTTGGCAGACCCTCTCTACACGGTGTATTACACCGTTGGCACCGCCAAAGAGTTGTGGGAGAAGCTGCAAAAGAAGTACAACGCACAAGATGCAGGTACTAAGAAATTCATCGTTGGGAAATTTCTGAAATTTCAAATGGTGTATAGTAAGACAGTGATGTCCCAAGTCCAGGAATTCCAAATGATTCTACATCACCTGGATTTGGAAGGAATAAAACCAAATGAGCAGCTTTTGGTTGCATCGCTGATTGAAAAGTTACCTCCTTCGTGGAATGAGTTTATGAGCTACTTAAAGCTCAAGACAAAGGAGATGACCTTTGAAGAACTTATTATCAAACTCCAAATTCAGGAAGATAATAAGAAGGCCTTGCCTAGGGGTAAACAACCTGTTGAGGAAAAGGCAAATCTAGCTGAGGCCAAAGGGAACCCAAGCAAGAAGCGGAAGTTCCAGAAAGATGGCAAGACCCAAGCAGCGGAGAAGTTCAGAGGTAACTGTCACCACTGTGGGAAACCTGGTCATATGATCAAGGAATGCCGCAAGCTCAAGACTGAGCAACAACAGAAAGTCAAGGCTAAAGGCAACGTACATGCTAACGTCGTCAAGGACACGCTCCTGGACGACATGATTTAGAAGTTCTCGGCGGTGGTGGTTGAAGCAAACCTGGTTGAGAATCCCATGCAGTGGTGGATGGACACAGGTGCTACCAGACATATCTGTTCCAACAGAGATGCCTTCTCTACGTATACACCGGTCACCGACAAGAAACTGTTCATGGGCAACAACGCTTCCTCTGACGTGCTGGGGGTAGGAAAGGTGGTCCTGAAGATGACTTTTGGAAAAGAGCTCACTCTGAAGGAAGTGATGCATGTCCCTGAGATCAGGAGAAATTTAATTTCAGGACCTTTATTAGTTAATGCTGGTTTTAGGCTAGTGTTTGAATCCAATAAATTTGTACTCACTAAGAATGACACTTTTGTAGGGAGAGGCTTCGTCTGTGAAGGCCTCTTCAAAGTTAACGCTATGTTTGTAATGCGTCCAAGTAATAAAGTTGAAGCTTCTTCTTATTTTCTTGAGTCTTCTAATTTATGACATCATAGATTAGGACACGTTAACTATAAGTCCATCCAAAGGTTGGTAAAGTTGGAGTTGTTGCCATCTATCGATGTAAACCCTCAACATAAGTATGAGGTGTGCATAAAGGCAAAACTCACAAAGCTTCATTTTCGATCCGTCGAAAGGAATACCGCTCCTCTAGAACTTATTCACACATATATATGTGATTTGAAGTTTGCACAGACTAGAGGGGGGAACAAGTACTTTGTGACATTCATTGATGATAGCACAATGTATTGTTACCTTTACTTATTGAAAAGTAAGGATGAAGCGTTACGACGTTACAAAGCAGAAGTTGAGAACCAACTAAGCATGCAGATTAAATCCATTCGAAGCGATAGAGGGGGAGAATATGTAGCGCCATTTGAGGAATATTGTGCCCAAGAAGGCATTGTTCATCAAACGACGGCTCCATACTCACCTCAATCGAAAGGTGTGGCAGAACCTAAGAACCTCAAAATGAAGGAAATGATGAATGCCTTGCTCATCAATTCCGGTCTTCCCCAAAACATGTGGGGAAAAGCCGTCCTTACTGCTAATACGATTCTTAACAAAGTCCCACATAAGGGTAAGGAAAAAACTCTATATGAATCATGGAAAGGAAAGAAACTCACCTATACATATTTAAAGGTATGGGGTTGCCTGGCAAAGGTTGAAATACCCAAGCCAAAGCAGGTCAAGATTGGGCCTAAGACTGTAGATTGCATATTCATCAGATATGCAAATAACAGTAGTGCTTATCACTTCTTAGTGCATAAGTCAGATATTCCAGATATCCACGGGGGGTACAATCATGGAATCAATGAATGCTCAATTCTTTGAAAGTACCTTTCCTAGAAAGGAAAAAGACATAACCTCTCGCAAACGAAGTTATGAACAAAGTTCTCAGGAACCGGGAGTCGCTGACGGACCAAATCTAGATGGTTCAGATATAGTGGATCTCGAAGTGGTTGAATATCCAGAATCTAGTGTTCCAGATTCTCAGAACTTGGAGACTCCAGAGATGGAACTAAGGCGAAGTAAAAGGGCCAGGAAGGATAAATACTTCGGTCCTGACTTTGTAGCTTATATGGTTGATGATGAACCAAGGACAATTGCTGAAGCATTGTCAACTCCAGAGGCACCGCTCTGGAAAGAAGCTATTGAGAGTGAAATAGGCTCCATTCTGCATAACCATACTTGGGAGTTGGTTGATCTTCTTCCGGAAAATAAACTGTTGGGTTGTAAGTGGATACTCAAATGGAAATATAAAGCAGATGGGTCTATAGATAAGTACAAGGCCATGTTGGTAGTCAAGGGCCATCGACAGAAAGAAGGTCTTGACTACTTTGACACGTACTTCCCGGTATCTCGGATGACGTCTATACGGGTATTCATTGCGATCGCAACTTTGCGTGACCTTGAGATACATCAAATAGATGTCAAGACAGCCTTCCTAAATGGTGATTTGGAAGAAGAAATTTATATGGACCAAAACCCGAGGGGTATGTGGTTCCAGGGCAAGAGAAGAAAGTCTTTCGGCTTGTCAAATCTTTCGACGGGCTGAAACAAGCCCCGAAGCAATGGCACAAAAAGTTTGATAGTACTCTACTATCAAAGGGTTTCTCCATTAATGAGTGTGACAAATGTGTCTACACGAAAGGTAACTCTGACTCGTTCATCATGATATGCCTGTATGTAGATGACATGTTGATCACAGGAAGCAGTCCTAGGGTAATCCTAGAGACTAAGAATATGTTGAAACAATGCTTCGACATGAAGGATATGGGTATCGTAGACGTCATCTTAGGGATAAAAATCTCTAAGGCGTCTGACGGACTGGTCTTATCTCAGTCTCACTACATCGAGGATGTTTTGAGAAAGTTCGAGATGTTTGACAGTTCGCCTATAAAGTAACCAATGCATAGAAATCAAAAGCTTGATAAAAATCGTGGTGCACCCATATGCCAGGAGCGATATGCACAGGTGATCAGAAGTTTAATGTATATAACAAACTGCACCCGACCTGATATTGCTTATGCAGTCAACAAGTTGTCTAGGTTTACTCGTAATCCGAGTGATGATCACTGGAAGGCGTTGAATGGGGTACTTCAATACCTGAAATACACGCTAACTTACGGGTTACATTATTCGAGATATCCAGCTGTACTAGAGGGGTACAGTGATGCAAATTGAATATCTGATATAGAGAACACCAAGTCTACCGGTAGGTATGTATTTACAATTGGTAGTGGGGTTGTGTCTTGGAAATCCTCTAAGAAAAACTGCATCGCCCGATCCACGATGGAATCGGAGTTTATCGCTTTAGACAAAGCAGGAGAAGAAGTTTTGTGCTTCTTAGAGGATGTTTCTTGTTGGGACAAACCCGTACCTTCTGTAATGATCCAATGCGATAGCCTGTCGGCTCTAGGAAGGACACGGAATGCTATGTACAACGGCAAGTGTCGTCATATTCGACGGAGGCATAAGACCGTTAGGCAGCTGATCACCACGGGTATAATATCCATTGATTACATAAAGTCAAATGATAATATAGCAGACCCACTGACAAAGCGCTTACCCAAGGATCAAATGTTCTGCCTGTCTAGAGGAATGGGCTTAAAACCCAAAGTATAAGGACCAATATGGTGGTAACCCAACCTTACCGACTGGAGATCCTAGGAGTTTGGTTCAATGGGAAAACTAAGCTGTAAAGGTTCAGTTGATCGCTTCGGTGGAAGCATGAGAACTTCGGATAGTGATTTCTGTAAAGAAATACCAAATCCAAAGCCGTTTCCGCGATAGTCGTTAAGTGCTATCTACAGTGTGGGTAAAGGTTAAGTTTCCAAAACCTTTAATGATCCTCACCGGTTGAGGTTAGGTTTGGGGAAACTTTTAATGGTTCCTAACACTTGTGAAGTGGGGTATGGCAGGATACCTTGTAGGAGACCACCTATTTAAGTGCGAGGATATGCCGCCTCAAATGAACGCACTTAAGAATCCAAAAAGTGTCTACGGCCACAACGGACAAAACATTACGAAGAAAAGAGTAAAGGAATTTGTTGTGTTGATACTATTGACTTGGCTTACACTAAACACCGACGGTTCAAGACATCACGTTCACCGCGCAGTAAGTAAGTCCGATGGTATTTAACTATGGAAGGTTCAAGGCTGAAGCTACCTCTCCTTATGCAACATCGGTCCGCTGAAATATTGCTGGAAAAGGTACCAAGTGAGTGCGCCAAAATCTCTTTCAAGAGGGGATTGTTGGAAATTTGCCTTTGGTGGGAGTTGCGTCCAACCATCTTTAATGACTTAAACACTAGGGTTCCGCATATTGGAGACTTTAACTCTTCATACGGGCATAATCTACTAAGTAAGTAGATGACCGTAGGGCCAAGGATCGTCAAATTTCGTTGAGAAATGAAAGAGATATTGGTCCATGAAGTGAGGTGTTTAAAATATGAAAATGTGGTATAGACCAATCCTCCTATGTGTTTGAAGAAGGGAAGACCTAGATGTGCTTTGGTTTGAGGCTAAGCCCACATGCGCGTCGCCGCTCCGCCCGTCCCGTCCCGTTCGGGCTCAGGTCGTGGGTCGTGGGCTTCTTCTGATATTATCTTTTTGGACCCAAATTGCTTCATATTTACAGTTTGGTCCCTGAAGTTTCAGGTAACCTCTCTAATTGCCATTACTTGGCCAGTAACAACAATTATGTGGGCAGTTGATCAGTCCCCTCCTTCAACTATATAATGAAGCATTTGCTCAATGAGACTACAGAACACACAAATGAAATCAGATTCTTCCCACTACTTTTCAGCATCATTTCATTACACTAAGTTCTTCAATGTAACACTTGAGTTTCCTTTGCTCATTTGTTGAGTTGTTGTTTTATCTTGGGAGACTGTTGTCCATAACGTAGAAATGATATATACGGGGCAATCTTGTCTTAAAGACAGAGTGTCATCACTCGACCCAACAAATCAAAGTGCTTGTAATCTCAGTTTCTTGTTCCAGTTTATTGAAATTTCAGTTTGTTGTAATTTCATTTTCTTGTAACACTTAGCAGTTACTCATTTCCGTTTTCTGCACCATTGTAGTCAACATCTATCATGTATGGCCACAATTACTGAAGATTAATTACTTCTCCCTTTAAGATAATTATATACTGTTGCTAAGATATGGGGAACATTTAGTGAAAATTCTGTCTTTTGCTAAAAATGGTTGATGTACTATATACATCTTATTTTTGAGAAAATTAGGATGAAGTGTAGGACGTCAAAAATATAACTATAGCATGCAAAAATAAATCAAAAGAGGAAAAACAGCTCTATAAAACACACCTTACTTGAGACGATTGTATCTACATCATCATGACCATTACTCTGAATAATTCTAGCTTGCTAGAAAAAAGAAAACAAACATGTCAGCAGCCCGGTGCACTAAGCTCCCGCTATGCGCGGAGTCCGGGGAAAGGCCGGACCACAAGGGTCTATTGTACGTGGTCTTACCTCACATTTCTGCAAGATGTTGTTTCCACGGCTTAAACCCATGACCTCCTGATCACATGGCAGCAACTTTATCAGTTACTCTGCTCCCTTCAAACATGTCATCATTTACAATATATTTCCTCTAAAACAACATTGAAATATAAACCACGATATTTATATAGTAACCATTGATATAATACACAAATTATCGGTTTAAGATTTTGAAGAACATAGCTGGCTTCTAATTTCTTACGTGGTGTATAGACCACAGTATTCATATAGTAACCATCGATATAATACACAAATTACCGATTTAAGAATTTGAAGAACATAGCTGGCTTCAAATTTCTTATGTGGTGTATAGACCACGATATTCATATAGTAACCATCGATATAATACACAAATTACCGATTTAAGATTTTGAAGAACATAGCTGGCTTCTAATTTCTCATCTGGTGGCTTCCAATATATTGTACTTATTCAATCTAATCTTAAAAATTAAATGACATCTTTAATTTTCGGAGGCACATCACTCAATTCTGGTTTGTGGCATTCCAATAACCGTACTGCAGTTGAATCAATTAATCTCTCTGCATCTCCATGAAAAAGCACAACTGTAGTATCACCCGGCGTATTTTTCACCTTCACATGTACCTTAAACCTTTCAATACGAATTTCACATTATTTCTTACAATTCTCGCATATATGGAAACCATCAACAATAACAATTTTTTTACTACAGATATTACACAATGTATAATACCAATCGTAATAACCCATGACCTCCATAATGTTCGCACTAGTGGTTATAACATATTCCTATATGGCACATAAAACATGTTAGTAATACTAATAATGCTACGTGATGATCTCGAAAGAAAGATGCACAACTAATAGAATAAAGATAAATCAATTTTACCAATTATATATTACCTTGACATTAGTAAGCAATTCACCAATAGTAATTCGATTTTCAAACATAGCCTCAAAGGAAGAATGATCATTGTTTTGACGACCATTTAGCTGCCATACACCACAAGTAACGGATGAAAACTGCGTTGACAACATCTTAACATAATTAATTGACAAATCCAAATAACATCTAGAACCACTTGTCAATGAAAACCCTATCTCACATATTTACATTAGCAAAATGTTAGACTGAATAAAAAAATATTGCAAAAAATAACTATTAAGAAATATAGAACAAATATCTCACCTTTGAATTTATTGACCTCAATTGAGCTTACAATTACAATTGTTGGTTTAGTTATTGAAGTATCAAATACGAATTTTGATCCAAGATATCCCCCACAACGTGACCAACACTTTGTCGGAACTACACAGAAAACACATTGCATATATTATTAAACGTAACAACCAATAAGATAATAACATGACATATAACATGACATAAGGCATCAACAATTACATAAAACAGGCATGAAGCAACCAAGAACTTCTCTAGATGCACCTGAGGAAGCTAAAATTTTACATCCTCCAGTCTTGAGAGTTGTTTGACACAACATCGGAAGTAAAAAACAGATGGAATAAAAAGGAGTCAATTCATCTTCCCCTTTACTTGTGTTAGAAAAGGAATAAAATTTCATATATAGTATCCTACTAGAAAAAGAATCGTAATATAGAATAGGAATATGATTTCATATATTATCCTACTGGGAAAAAGATTGTAATGGAGTGTCTATAAATAGAATTCAATGTAATAATGTAGATACACAATTCAATAATAATATTTTTCTCTCATATTTTCTCACATGGTATCAGAGCTTCTACGATCTTGATAGAGAATCAAAGAGCTTTCGTTGCCGGCGGGCGGCACTAGCCAATGTGTGTCGCCCGTCTGGCCAAAGATAATGGTAGAATGAAGATTGTAGAGAAATTTCAGATACTTCTAAATAAAATATTCTCCTTCAAATAGAATATTATCACCGGGGAAAAAGTAGGTGCGAACAGTGTCGTGTACAATACCACACGAATCATGTATTTCCATCGTGAATAGTAATTTCAGCATTTACGTTTACAAATTCCGATCGTCGGAACTAGGGTTCCGGCGATCTCAAGCTATTTTGGGCCATTCTTTTAAGAATTATTTTTACTGTCATGATCGCGCAGAGATTCCGAGCAGACCCATACCACTTTATTCGAGGTTCGACAACTTTTCCGGCATAATTTCTTTTCCCGTAGGGTCGTGCCATCATTCCGATCATACCCAAAAAATACCATCACAGTCCCGTGCCTCAATTCCGTCTACTATTTTTGCGTCCCGTAGGGTCGTGCCATCATTTTGATCCTACCTACAAAATAACATCACAGTCCCGTGGCTCAATTTTGGCGACTGTTTTGCGTCCTTCTCTTCCAGAGCATTAGTAAGAAAGTATCTGCTGTGCAATATTCCAGTGAAGATTCGGAAAAAAAATCACCACCGCACATAATTTTTCCGGTAGCTGCTAGCGTCACATCTCTATCCAGTGGTGTTGTGCAGAATCCGACACCACCACAACATAAATAGGTTCAAGCTAGTGAGAAACTAATTGTTGTGCAAATTTCCAATAATTTCTGGGAAAGCAAATCAGTCACCGTGTAATATTTCTGGTGACAACATAGTTCTCCGCATCAAAATTACTTTCGGGTAGTGTTGCACAAATTCCAATACCACCACGAGGTAGATCAGTCCTTCCGACCAAAACCCAGTCAGTGGCTATAGAAAATACCCACTCATGCACCACCACGTGCCACTCAAAATGCCAACTCCGGCTAGTGCGTCAGATCCACACGTCGCGCATACACCTTTTCTGGCCAGATCTCGGTGATTTTCTTCTTGGGTTGTGTTTGCCAGATTCCACCCATCTTTCAAGTCAGATTTCGCTACGTCTCTCGATTTTGATATGTTTAACTCCAAAAATATGGAAATTGGAAGTTCAAATCCTATGATTACTTCAAAACCTTGAGAAGATCCGAAAATCGCACATCACAATTCATGAAGAAGTGACGAGAAGGAGGTCATCTTGGAAGATCTCGACCTACGTGTAGTTATTGTAATAGTCTTGGACACATTCGTGAAGTATGTTATTCTCTCCGTCGTAACCTTAAGGAGGAAGTTTATATAGAGAAACCATCTGGTTTTGTTGCTCAGGGGGAGTCTAACCTGGTGTGTCGATTGCGTCGATCACTTTATGGTCTGAAATAGTCTCCCAGAGCCTTGTTTAGAAAATTCAGCATAGTAATTCAGGAGTTTAGCATGACTCGTACTAAAGATCTTAGCAGACTGAAGTATTTGTGCAGTCTACCGATCAACTTGCTGATATTTTTACCAAGTCTCTTACTGGTCCTCATATTAATTACATCTCTAACAAGCTTTGTGTAGGGATTTGTTGGGTTCATAAGCACAACGGAATTTCGAAATTCTACTTACCAAATAATGATCCTGGCATGGCTTATACAATAATCATATAAAGTGTTCAAAACACGATAAGAAAAACTTACAGCTTTTTGAGCACTGGATTCACCACTAAGGTATCCACGTGATTAGTCTCATATTTCCTTCGCAAGAAAGCTAGGAAATCTTGCTTCAGAAACTGAGAAGTAATTTTCTGTAACCTCATAATTATGGGGTATGTGTTGTATATATAGGAGTTCAGGACAAAACCTAAGCAGATACAAAACAGGAAAACCTGGCCCTTTATAATGTTCAGTAGACCAGCCCAGTTGGTCCACTTCAAACGCCTCAGTGGCCGGCGGAATTCCCATTTTGGTCCAGTAATTTCTGGCCCAATTACATCCCTTTATTTGTCTGAGTACCCATATAATATATCCAACACATTTAGTTAAATTCGAAATCCAATTCGACTTAATTAAATAATTTCTATCGAATAGAAATATTCCATAATTATTATAAATTATCTATCTCGATTCTCAATCGAATATTTAATACTTTCTCAATACACTCTTAGATCGAAGGAACAATCGCATATAGTGTGACCCTATAGGCCTTCACATATTGACATTAATCTAATTAAGGTCCATACGAAACTCCTAGACTGCGTCGTATGACGAACTCAATATGTGAAATACGTTTACATAAATCTAGCAAACTTAACCTTTATGCAGAACTATAAATTACTTTCATTTGCGACACACTCGATTAAGCTTAGGATTTGCCAAGTGTCTATCCAAATGGCTTAATCACTTTATCTCACATTTATTAGTTGACAACTAGACCATATTCTAAATATGTCTTTTGCACTGGCCAGTGACTTTAGTCAACCCACTAACATTGAGAAGCTGAGTGCTCTCTCGAATTTTCAATCGAGGAATGAATCATATTCTTGGCTCAACTACCACCTTAATTTACATCCTGATGCACCCAACACAAGCCGTATCTTATCCAGAAGGAGTTTAAGCTTAGAACTTGGTCAAAATACATCATTCTGTAAACAAGGTGCATATTGACCTCAAATCAAAGGACCTTTATATTCCACACGCCGATAACACTATAGACATGTATAACAAATAGTTTATCGACAGGGTATACCAATACTTCTCCAAAGTATCCATGTGTCCATCACGAGTAACCATTACTCATAGTCGTGATACATACTACATTCTCCAAGAATGTGATGCAGACCACATGTCCACTTATAGCATATCATCGATATCCCATTCTCGATGATCATTAGTCGAGGCTATTTTGAGAGTTACGTTCTATCATTAATATCTCACTCTATTAATGACAACGTAAGCTCAAGGGATGCACAAATATGAATAATTGCAAATGTCGTAATTATTAATCTCATTAATAATATGAATGTGTTCAAGTAAATTTTATCCCTAACATGGATTGTCTCTAGGACATACATACTTTCAATCTCTCACTTGTCCTAGAGCCAATCTCCAATGTATCTAATACCCATGTTTTCGAAATGACCATTATGCTTAGCTAAGCTTAATGGTTTAGTAAATGGGTCAGCTAGATTATCATTTGTGGGAATATAGTCTAGATCTATTTCTTTAGATTCCACCATCTCTCTGAGTACGTGGTATTTCCTCTGTACATGCTTATTTCTGTTTGTTGATCTTGGTTCCTTGGCTGCACGCACCAGTGTTATCACAATATATCGTTATTGGATGACTGGCACTTAGAACGACCCCTAGTTATTTTAAGAACTCAGATATCGACATAGCTTCTTTACAAGTTTCCGATCCAGCAATGTACTCGGCTTCAATCGTCGAATCAACAGTGGTTTCTTGCTTGGAACTTTTCCAACTCACTGCTCTACCATTAAAAATAAAGGCATATCCATATTGTGACTTGAAGTCATCAAGATTTGTTTGGAAGCTAGCATCAGTGTATCCAGTAGCAACTAGCTTCTCTTGCCCACCATAGACTAAGAAATATTTTTTTTGTTCGTCTAAGACACTTAAGAATATTCTTGACTGCTTTCCAGTATTCTTCCCCAGGATTCTGCTGGAATTTTGCAAGTCATGCTAAGTGCAAAGGCCACATCTGGCCTAGTGCAGGTCATGGCATACATGATTGATCCTATAGCTGAAGCATATGGTATCCTCTTCATGCGTTCAAGTTCTGTAATAGTAGAATGACTATCCTTCTTAGATAATTTGATGCCTTGACCCATAGGAAGACCTCATCTCTTGGAGTTTTCCATTTAGAAATGTCTTAGCACTTTGTCTATGTATGTAGACTGTGACAACCCTAACAATCTATTAGGTCTATCTCTGTAGATCCTAATTCCAAGAATGTAGCAGGCTTCACCTAAGTCCTTCATCATAAAGGTGTTGGACAACCATTCATTCACTGATTGCATAAGGGACTTATCGTTTCCCATTATTAATATGTCATCTACATATATGATAATGAAAGCAATACTTCATTCCTTGCGTTTACTATAAACGCATGGATCCTCCTTGCTTCTGACAAAGTCAAACAATTTGATAGCTTTGTTAAAGCAAATATTCCAACTCTTTGAGGCTTGCTTAAGTCCATAAATGGACTTTTGTAGTTTGCATACTGCTTTGGGTTTTGACTTGGATGTAAAACCTTCAGGTTGTATATGAGAATCTTGCATTTCTGCATCAATCCTCACATCACTCCCACTTGCTGAAGGTTGTACTCTAAGTAACACACCTTCACCAAATACTCCAACTGAATTCTTTTCTAGGTCATTTCGACAAGGATTCAACCTCTATGTTACTTTGTAGTTCTTGAATTTCTTCAAGTTCTATCTTATTGTAACTCTGTTCCTTGTAGACATAGTCTTCTTCAAGGAAAGTTGCATTTCTGGAAACAATGACCTTATGTTCTCCAGGAAGATAGAAATAGTATCATCTCGTTTCCTTAAGATATCCCACAAAGTAACATTTCTCACTTTTAGATTCCAACTTGTCAGTAAGCATCTTCTTTACATATGCAGGGCATCACATGCTCGCATATGTGTAAGAGAAAGCTTCTTGCCATGCCATATCTCATATGACATTTTCTCTACCGACTTTGAAGGAACTCTATTCAGAATAAAGATTGAGTTTTGTAAAGCATAGCCCCAAATGTATGTTGGAAGAGCTGAAAAACTCATCATGGAACTAACCATATCCAATAAGGTTCGATTTCTCCTTCAACAATGCCATTCATTTGTGGTGTTCCAGGAGGTGTCCATTCTGATTGGACTCCATGAAGTTTAATCTAGAAATTCTCTAGTCAAGTATTCACCTCCTTGATCTGATCGAAGAGTCTTTATACTCTTTTCAAGTTGTTTCTCTACTTCTAACTTATACTCCTTGAATTTCTCAAAGGCTTCAGACTTGTGCTTCATAAGATACACATATCCAAACCTTGTGAAATCGTCTGTAAAAGTTATGAAGTAAGGAAAACCTCCCTTAGCTTGAGTGGAAAATGACCCACATACATCTATATGGACCAACTCAAGTGCCTCTTTAGCTGGCACACCTTTCCCGGAAAGCGGTTTGTTGGTCATCTTTCCTCTCAAGCAAGATTCAGAGTCACCATAGGACTCCAAGTCAAATGGTTCCAGGTAGTCTAACTTTCTTAATCTTGCTATCCTTGATTCATTGATATGACCAAGTCTACAGTGCCATAAGTAGGTGGGATTTCTTGGATTACTTATTTTAGCTCGTTTATTTTTCACATTGAGAATTTCACGATTACAATTGAGAATACATAAACCATTCACAAGCGGAGCATTTCCACAAACAATATCATTAAAAGATAGTATATAACTACCATTAGCAATATATGAGGAAAAACCCTTAATGTCTAATATTGGAATGGAAATAATATCCTCATAATCGAGGGAACAAAATAAAATTATTAAGTTTTAATGTAAAACCCAAAGGTAAATCTAATCTATAAGTTCCCACACGCTCAGTATCAACTCGTGCTCTATTTCCAACGCGTAGGTCCACCTCCCATGGTCTAACCTTTCTGTTGTCCATTAGGCTCTACACAGTATTACAAATATGTGAGCCACAGGCTGTATCCAATACCCAGCAATGAGAGTTACTTCTAGACATATTAATCTCAATGACAAACATACCTTGTCCAGCAGATCCAGAAGCACCTAGTGCCTTGTCTCCTCCTGGAGCGGTGCAATATTTCTTCCAATGCCCCTTCTGTTTGAAGTTGAGGCATACGGCCCTGGCTAACCTAGACTTCTTCTGAACACCTCATTTAGGTTTCAAGACTGTGGGTTTAGCACCAGCCTTACCCTTATTATTCTTGTTCTTACCTTTAGGTTTGAACCTAGTAGATGAGCCCATCATGAGCACAGTCTTCCCCTTTGAAGTAGATGATTCATAAGTCTGTAGCATATTGTGAAGTTCTAGAAGATTCACCTTGGTTCCATTCATTTCGAAGTTCACAATGAAATTCTCAAATGAACCAGGATGCGAATTCAAAATTGGGTTAACAGACACATTCTGGGGCAGCTTCATTCCAATCGAAACCAACCTTTCTATCAACCCAATCATCTTCAGAACATGACCAGACACTTGGCCCCCATCATTCAGCTTACATTTGAAGAGGTCTCTCAACAACTCATACTCCATAGTCTCGGAATGTGAATCATAAAGACTTCTCAAATGTTCTAGCATCTCATAGGAGGCCATGTTCTCATGTTGCCTCTGTAACTCTATAGTCATGGAGGACAACATGACACACTGTGCCGAGGTAGCATCATCCAAATGCTTCTGATAAGCAGCCTTGTCAAACAAAGCATACTCAACAGACTCTTCATCAGGAAATTTTGGAAAGTATATGTCTAACACATATTCAATTTTCTCTTGTTTTAGTACCAAACGCAAATTACGAAACCAGACCGAATAATTAGCTCCAGTCAACTTATTAGTCTCAACCAAGCATTTCAATGACAGATTTGATATTTTAAATAATCTGAAGAAATAGATAGACTGAAATTAAATCAAATATAATTTCTATGAACACATTCGTTAACTAATTAACATGGCCTTTAGTTTAATTAGCTCCCATTATTTTAACATATTCTACGATCCCATGGAAGAATATAGACTCATATCAAGTATGATCATAATGGGCCAAGATCCAAGTTCATACTGTCTCCACATTTTCTAGGGTTGATAACTTCAACAGTACAACATGGTAGGTCTCCAAACCAATTACAAATAATTTGCAACTCTTGGTTTGACCGACTGTTCTAAACAATTGATCTGCACTCTTAGATTATTCTGACGCTAGGGCGTCAAGACATAACTAAGTAAGTCAACCCCGTTGCGTGACTGCAATCGTGTATATCGTAGAGCAAACGCTAGGGCGTAAATACTCACAAAGGTTTCTCACTCGCTACTGCAAACACATGTATCTATGAAGAGTCTGAGTCCTCGTAGACTTAGAGCAAGCACTAGGGTGTAAATACTCTTATAGCCGAAAAGGATTTTGCACTCAATCAATTATAACGAACGACGCGTGGATTTCAAATCAGACTTATATTAAATTGGAGAACATTTTAATCGGGGTTTTATCAATATCCTTATTACTCGTGCTAGATCAAATAGAGCACATATTTGGGTGTCGCCTACCCAAACATGATTTAATGTGGTTCGACAAATACTGGGTGCCGCCTACCCAATATGCATAATGCGGTCTAACAAATACTGGGCGCCGCCTACCCAGACATATATAATGCGGACACTATACTAATTATTTAAATGACAATCTATTAAACAATTAGGGAACACAATTAATTCAAGCGCACATTATCAAATAACATGCCAAAATAACAATAATCGTGGGCTAATAAATTTTGTTTCAACTTAGAAAGTATTTAAATTCGAAATTTAAAACTCAAATTTTAATTTTCTGAATTTTCTGCTCATCTAAACAGTCCCTTAATAATTCAGAAATGAAAATTTAATTTTTAGGGACTTTTCTACAATTTTTAGAACCTTAAAATAATTACAAATTCGTCCAGAGATCAAATCTATATTTCAGAAATTTACAGATCTGTCCTAGGGACCAAATCTGCTTTTCTGAAATTTACAGATTTATCCAGGGACTGAATCTGCTTTTCTGAAGTTTACAAATTTGCCCCAAGGACCAAATCTGCTGATTTTAAAACCCCTTTTAAATTTCTAGAAAATTTCTAGGGACCAAATTACAATTCTAGATACTTCTAAAATTTTCAAATTTGCCCCAAAGGCTAAATTGCAATTTCAGAAACCCTAATTTAATTTCAATTAGGTCTTTGAACTATTTCAAATTTTCAAAAATAATTCCAACCCCAAATCAAATTTGGGATTCGGATTTCGCGACGAAATTGACGGAATTGAACACCACCGGTCGATAGCCCACGTTGGGCCGTACTCACTGGTGGTTTTTGTCACCGGTTTGGTTGCCCACGACGGCCGAAATTCGAGCCACCGCCAGATGTTTCCAAAACAATCGGCAGTGGCCTTTTTCCGATGACTTTTGTCGTGTAACACCACCACCGTTCAATTTCTCTCGTCAAGATGATCACGGTGGTGGTATTACTTCACCATTTCGACGCCCGAGGCGGCCGGAAACAACCCCATCGTCGGCGGCTTTTCCGACGTCTACGTCGCGTCCCGTCACCTCTCAACACATTTATCAATGCTCTTATAAAGTGGATTTCTAGATAATAGTGGAGACGGTGGTAGAACACGTCGAATCGCCAGAAACCGCCACTACCCGCCGGAACAATGTTCCGTTACTGTTCACGATTTTAAATTATTATTTTTCGAAAATTAATTTAATAAATTGAAACAATTAATTTTCCCATGTAATCGTTATTACTGATTATCGTATAGTCACTAAACCAGTATGGGCTCTTATACCTTTGTAGGGATTTGTTGGATTCGTAAGCACATCGGAAGTTTAAAATTTTACTTACCCAACAATAATCCTAGCATGGCTTATACGATAATCATATAAAGTGTTCAAAATACGATAAGGAAAACTTACAGGTTTTCGAGCGCTGAATTCACCACTAAGGTATCCACGCGATTAGTCTCCTCGCTTGCAAAGTCCAACTCCAGTGTATTTCCTTTGCACGAAAGCTAGGACATCTTGCTTCAGGAACTGAGAAGTAATTTTCTGTAACCTCATAATTATGGGGTATGTGTTGTATATGTAGGAGTTCAGGAAAAAACCTAAGCAGATACAAAACAGGAAAACCTGGGCCCTTTTTAATGTTCAGTGGACCAATTACTTCCCTTTATTTGTCCTAGTACCCATATAATATATCCAACATATTTAATTAAATCCGAAATCCAATTCGACTTAATTAAATAATTTCTATCGAATAGAAATATTCCATAATTATTATAAATTAAATATCTCGATTCTCAACCAAATATTTAGTATTTTCTCAATACACTTTTAGATCGAAGAAACAATCACATATAATGTGACCCCATAGTCCTTCACATATTGACATTAATCTAATTAAGGTACATACGAAACTCCTAGACTGCGTCGTATGACGAACTCAATATGTGAAGTACGTTACATGAATCCAGCAAACTTAACCTTTATGCGGAACTATAAATTCCTTTCATTCACGACACACTCGATTAAGCTTACGATTTGCCAAGTGTCTATCCAAATGGCTAATCACTTTATCTCACATTTATTAATTGACAACTAAACCATATTATAATTATGTCTCTTGCACTGGACAGTGACTTTTGTCAACCCAATAACATTGAGAAGCTGAGTGCTCTCTCGAATTTCCAATCGAGGAATGAATCCTATTCTTGGCTCAACTACCACCTTGATTTACATCCTGATGCACCCAACACAAGTCGTATCTTATCCAGAAGGAGTTTAAGCTTAGAACTTGGTCAAAGTACATCATTTTGTAAACAATGTGCGTATTGACCTCAAGTCAAAGGACATTTATATTCTACACGCCGATAACACTATATACATGTATAACAAATAGTTTATCGGCAGGGTATACCAATACTTCTCCAAAGTATCCATGTGTCCATCACGAGTAACCATTACTCTTAGTTGTGAGACATACTACATTCTCCAAGAATGTAATGCACACCACATATCGACTTATAGCATATCATCGATATCCCATTCTCGATGATCATTAGTCGAGGCTATTTTGAGAGTTACGTTCTATCATTAATATCTCACTCTATTAATGACAACATAAGCTCAAGGGATGCACATATATGAATAATTGCAAATGACATGAATATTAATCTCATTATTAATACGAATGTGTTCAAGTACGTTTTGTCCCTAATATAGATTGTCTCTAGGACATGCATACTTTCACTCGGTACATGTGACTTGTATGCACCAGCTTGGGGGGGAGTGTTAGAATGGGAATATGATTTCATAAATAGTATCCTAATAGGAAAAGGATTGTAATGTAGAATAGGGATAGGATTTATATATAGTATATTTTTTCTCACAAATTGAAAGCATATAGCCTAAGAGTTTTGTTACCTTATCTTTACATGCATCTGGTGCATCTGCAAGATAGCTTTCAATTAGTCGTACAGGCACCAGAAGATCATCTCCATTCATCTGACCATGTTCCTTAGTATCTCGTAGATAGTCCAAAACAACCGCAATTGTCTCATTGAGCCCATAAATGATTTTAATGGAAGTGCTTTAGATTATCATAGTAATAACTGACATTGAAATTGATATCTGCATCCAGTCTTCTAAATTTAATCGCAGCACGATCATATTCCCTGAAATTAATAGGAAAATTTAACAACATAACAGTCAAATTTCTCTCTTTAAATAGTGTCATTATATCTTTACCAATAAAACTCATTCTAATAGCTATGTCATACCTAGAAGCAACCAATGAAAAGTGAAATGTTGGTTTCTAATCCATCTTTCTGCAACTGTACAATTTAAATGAAGTGATTGACTGCAAATATAGATAGCTAATTTAGCAAATTAATGTATTGCCCTGTGACTGAAAAATCAGTTAAGCTGCAACAGGATATATCAAAGTTGATTAAACGTAGAAGAATGTTTACCTCAATCAACTTTATATTTGTCGTTAGGATGCACAACTATATTCGACAGTAAGTTCCAAAAATGTTTCCGGGGAATTTTTGTTGTGTGGTAGCTTTTGTGATGTTTTCTTCTGCTCAGTTTCCATGGCTCCGGGATACTTCACCATTATCTAATTCAACAGATGTATCAAGTTCACCCATTAGCTTGGCACCACAATTTTAAAATGCCTAGTGTTTTCTTTTCTTGCATCTTTCCAAGTCTTTGGTTGAAAATAATTTCGTTTACACAATGCATAGTTCAAGACACTTGAGATATAAATCAATGTTGGTTATTGCTTTCTATTTCCACCAATTCCTTTATCACATTGCCTACTTTGAAAGTATTTTCCTCAATGTATTCATCCTTAAAGGACACAATATATACACCATATACATGTAATTAGGAAGAATCAATCATGCCTAATCTTCCTAATCAATGCCTAATAATCTTCTACCTAATTAACATAATATTCCTAATTAATATTTTACTACCTACCATATATAAAATGATACTACATTAATACATAATAATAATATAATTTACATAATATTCTAACACTCCCCCGCAGTCGAAGCTGGAGGGCGGTGAATGCTGAGACTGTCCTTAAAATCTTCAAATAATATCAGCGGAAGTCCTTTTGTGAAGATATCTGCGATTTGATGACGCGTTGGGACATGTAGCACCCGCACTTGTCCGCGAGCCACCTTCTCGCGTACAAAATGAATATCTAACTCAATATGTTTAGTGCGTTGATGGTGGATGGGATTCCCTGAGAGATAGATTGCACTAATATTATCACAGTATACTATTGTTGCAGTTGGAATAGTGAAATAAAGTTCAAGTAACAGGTTCCGAATCCAACATGAGTCAGATACAACATTGGCCACAGCACGATATTCTGCTTCAGCACTTGAGCGTGATACCGTGGCCTGCCTTTTGAGGACCATGAGATTAAATTGTCACCAAGGAAGACGCAATATCCGGAGGTGGATCGTCTTGTATCCGTACATCCTGCCCAATCTGCATCAGTGTAAGTAACAAGTTTGGAAACAGAGGACGGGTATAGATGTAGTTCATACTCCAGAGTGCCCTGAATATATCGTACAATGCGTTTCAGAGCATGCATATGTTCCTCTATTAGATTATGCATGAATAGACACACTTGTTGCACTGCATAGGTAATAAATGTCCTGGTGAATGTGATATACTGTAAATCTCCTTCTAGGTTGCGGTATAACGTCGGATCAGCAAAAGGTTTGCTAGAGATAACACTCAATTTTGACTTCGTGTTGACCGGAGTTGCCGAAGGTTTGCAGAAAGACATCCCAGCTCGTTCCACGATTTCTGATGCATACTTCTTCTGGGAGAGAAATAATCCACATGTATGTCATGTCACAGCAATTCCTAGAAAGTAGTGTAGTGGGCCAAGATCTTTCATAGCGAATTCAGAACTAAGTTGTGACATGATATTCTTGCAAAGAGAGTCTGAAGATGCTGTTAGAATAATATCATCCACATATAGAAGAAGATAAGCAGTATGATTACCATGACGATAAATAAAGAGGGAATTATCTGAACAGCTGTGCGAAAAACCCATGCGTGACAAAAAATCTGCAAACCGCTTATACCAAGCCCTGGGGGTCTGCTTGAGGCCATATAATGATTTGTTGAGCAAACACACATGGTTGGGATATTTAGGATCCATGTATCCCAACGGTTGGTGCATGTATACAGTCTCATTAAGGTGTCCATGGAGGAAGGCATTTTTTACATCCAATTGATGAAATGGCCATCCTTTTGAGAGAGACAGGCTGAGAACTGTTCTGATAGTTGCAGGTTTGACCACTGGACTGAATGTTTCCCCGCAATCTATACCAACCTGATATGTCTTCCCATCACCTATAAGACGGGCTTTATGCCGCTCAAAAGTTTCATCAAAATTTTTTTTATGGCTAAAAATCCACATAGATCGAATTATATTAGCATTAGATGAACGAGGTACTAAATCCCATATCCTATTTGTAATTAGAGTATGATATTCATCATCCATGGCCATTTTCCAATTCGGGTCTTTTAGAGCAGACACTGGATTACGAGGCAAAGGTGATTTCGAGACCTGGGTGTGAAGACCATATTTGGCATTGGGTTTGACAATTCCATGTTGACTACGGGTGACCGGACGATTTGTTGGGCCAGTGGACTGGACGACACTGACCGAGGAGTGAGAAACCGAGGGTCCAGTGGGCTGGATTACTGGAGCTGGAATTTGGCCCGTAGTGGTGGGACTGGCCCAATCCGCTGGACCGGGCAGATTGTGCGGTAGTGGGACTAGGCCTCTGAACCGAAGGCCAAAGCTGCTGCATTGAAATGTCAGTCAGTTGGGCCATCGATCGTTGGCCCAATGGGCCTGAATTACGGTGTCCACCACTAGCAATAGGTACCGAGCTGTGAAAAAATGTCTTAGATACGAAAGCTTATCATCATCCAAAAAATCATAGTTATGAGTCTCAGTGGCATATATCTTAGCAAATGGAAAAATTATTTCATCAAAGATTACATGACGACTTATAAATATTCTTCTGGAAGAAATGTCGTAACATTGGTAACCGCGATGATGAGTAGGATATCCCAAGAAAACACATGGAGTAGACTGGGCTTGGAGTTTTGTGATTGTGGTGGATGGAAACATGGGGTAGCAAAGACAACCAAACACTCTTAAGTGATGATATGTGGGCTCTCGTAAATAAAGCATTTTTAGAGGAGCTTGGTATGATAGGTTTTTATGAGGAATGACATTCAATAGGTAAATGGCCATTTGGAGTGCATGATGCCAAAATACAGGGGGGAGTGAAGCATGAGAAAGAGATGTTCTAACAATATTGTTAATGGTTCTAATTTTGCGTTCCGCCTTCCCATTTTGTGATGAAGTATGAGGACAAAACAGACGAAACTGAAGACCATTTGTTTTGAAAAAATCCCAAATTGTTTATTGTCAAACTCTCCCCCATTGTCACATTGAATATTTTTTATATCACGTTCAAATTGAGTTCGGATGAATACTCTAAAAGTGAGAAAAATGGAAAACACATGTGATTTTTTTAACAAAGGGAATGTCCACAAATAATTAGAGTAGTCATCAAGTATAAGCAAATAATATCTATGACCAGAAGAACTCAAAACAGGTGATGTCCAAATATCACAATGTAAAATATCAAATGGCAAAAGAGTGCATGAAGTAGAGGAAATAAATGGCAATTTAACATATTTACCAAGTGTGCAAGAATGACACTTATTTAGAGTCTGTGTTTTAGTACAAAAAATAAAATTATTTTGTTTAAGAGAAGAAAAAGCAGCTTAGATTTACCTCATGATCTTATAGATGTGCAAGATTGCCACCAGACTCGGAATTCAGTAGGTCCCTGACATTCATTGTAGTAGAACTCTGTTCCACATATTCTTATTCTAAATTCTCTAGGCAGTAGAAGTATTAAAGAGCATAAGTTACAATAAAGTATAGAACAGATCTGACAGTGAAAGTAAAGTCAAAGAGATCAACTCACCAGCCAACAGAGCATGTCAAAAGGAAAAAACATGATACGACTGATTCATATCAAGAAGAGAGAGACAAAGATGGAGAGAGAGAGAAGTGTCTGAAAAAAACTAAATAGACCAAGAAGAAGAGCAATAGGGTTTCTACAGCTTAGTTCATTGCTTCCCCTTAATGTTGCAATTTTAGACATTAGGTCTAACTTACACCCAAAGCTAGTTCAAAGCTCAAAAGAAGGAGGATAAACCAACAACATAATTTATTGCTTCCGCCTTAATTTATAAGAAGCCCACGATCTTATCCATGGGTGATGTGGTACGTTTCTCTTCATTCCCTCATACCCAAATTCGGACATTCTCCGGCACTGGTCAGTTGGTCCGGACACTGCCCCCTTTTTCTGCGGCTCACATCGGATCGGACCTAGGCCTAACTCACACACCAAAAACGAGCTCAAAGGAAAAAGTATTGACCAAGCCTTGAAAAAAGTACATGAAATCAAATATTGAGAATCTCGGAACAAAGTCATACACTGAGCAATTTTTTTGTCCAAATCAAAAATCAAAAACGGAAAATTCCTTCTTCAAAATCTTCAATTAAAACTTAAATGTCAGATATAAATTGAATATCGTCGGCAGATGGAAATATTGAGTCTCACAACTGTCGTAGTCAGCCAATTTTAGCGGTGTAGGAGTATAAAAGCGCAGTTGAAAACACATAGAACGTTGGTATTGTTTCAGTTTAAGAGTCCTATAACTGGGTATTGTTTCACTTTAAAGTTAGTTATAAATTCAAACACAGAACATGCTAGTTAAATACGTAGTTTACAATTTCACGTAATTGTCCTAACAAATAACATGTGTCTAAATTAGTTATGCTGAATGTGGTGCTTTTGTTCATGGCTTTTAATAATAGATAGATATTATAGTATAATATTAACTAATTTTATAGTGGAGTTTTGCATCCTAACTTCAAGTTGCCAATCAAATTCTCATTACATAGTTACCTTATATTCGCTTTTGCATAACATGATGGCATAAACATATTCCACATCATCGGTGCAAAAGAACTTAAAATTAATTTCGATATTTGAAAAGATTGTAACTTTTCAAGACAACAAGTGAGGAGCCCAAAAAAAGTGGGTCCATCCATGATATGTAATAAATAAATCAATTTCCAAATATCACATTTGGAAGCTGCTCCCATTTACAATTAGCTGTTCAACATAAATATGCAAATCCCATTTAGTCTAAAACATCTCAGAAACTTTCATCAGTGCAAAATCAGTTATCTTCATAACATATTATTGGTACTCTATTGTACTTTATAAAGCAGTACGAGAAGTAAATAACTATTACAAGTATTCGAAAGGATAAACAAATATTCAATATTCAGAAATTGAATCTTGTTGAACAAATAGGCCAATCATCAAAACTGCCGCAAGATGGTTGTGTCTTGAATCTTGATAACCTGAAATCAAGAAACAACTAAATCTGGATGGTTACAACGTTGTGTGTTGAGTCGAGTGATTGCCCTCTATCCTTTAGACAAGATTGCCCCATATATATGCTTTTACGTTAGCGGGCAATAGTCTCCCAAGATAAAACAACACTTTAATCTCAACACTACAAAACCAATAGGTTGAGCCTGACGAAGAAAACAAATATGAATCGACTTGCTGAAGATATGGAAAAGGAAGGAATAGTTTCTTTTTACTCTTCTCTTTTGTCTCTGTGTATATAGTGTGTCTCTGTGGTGTATATCTTGTGTATATGAGGGTGTTAACTCACTGTTTTTCGTCACTGATTTGCACTGATTTTCGCCACTGTTTTGTACAGATTTTTGGCCACTGTTTTGTGCTCTTTTGTGACTGAAATGTGTTGCTAATTTCGTGTGTATTCTCCCACGTTATTGATCCAAAAGAGGCACCAATATATAGCATGGAGGAGGGCAGCCCAACAGCCACAAACAAGACTGTAAATAGCCATAAGTGAGGGTTGTTAATGGCCATTAGGAGGCAGATTAATGGGTGGTTAATGGGTTGTTCAAGGCCAATGAAGAAGGGCTGATAATGGAGGAGTTAATCAGCCAAGTAATGGCTGATTAATGCCTCAAAAAACAGTTCCAACGGAAGGCAGAACCTTCCGTCACCTTCCCAGAAACTCTGGGGACCAAACTGTAAAATATTAAACTTCAGGGATCAAACTGTACATCTGGCAAAGTTTTCTGGTGCAAAAAGATAATATCAGAAAGTCCCCACAGCCCACGGCCCATGACCCGAGACCGAGACCGGACCGGACGGGCGGGCGGCAGCGGCGCGCGTGTGGGCTTAGCCTTGAACCCAAGCACATCTAGGTCATCCCTCCTTTAAACACATGGGATACCCCTTGGGGTCCCAAACCCTTTACCACATTAGAGAGTTATATAGAGAGCAATTCTTTTTATTCCCACCGATGTGGTAGATTTGTCCCACACCACATTTCCATGCCTCAAACACTTTACTTCGTGGACCAATATCTCTTTCATTTCTCAACAAAATTTGACGATTCTTGGCCCTACGGTCATCTACTCACTTCGTAGATCATGCATGTGCGAAGAGACAAGGTCTCCAACATGCGGAACACTAGTGTTTAATTCATCAAATATGGGTGGACGCATCTCCCCGCCAAAGGCAAATTTCCAACAATCCCCTCTATGAAAGAGAGATTTTGGCGCACACACAAGGTGCCTACATTTCAGCAATCTTTCAGCAAAAAGATATTGCATCAGGAGAGGTAGCTTGCTCTTTGAACCTTCCCTAGATGAATACCATCGGACTTACTTACTGCACGGTGAACGTGACGTCTTGAACCGTCAGTGTTTAGTGTAAGCCAAGACAACGATATCAACACAATAACTCTTCTTATTCGTTTTCCTTCTTACGTTTTTGTCCGTTGTGGCCGTGGACACACTTGGATTCTTAAGTGCGTTCATTTGAGGCGGCCATCCTCGCACTTAAATAGGTGATCTCCTACAAGGAATCCTGTTATACCCCACTTCACAAGTGTTAAGAATCATTAAAAGTTTCCCCAACCTCAACGTCAACCGTTCGAGGATCGTTAAAGGTTTGGAAGCTTAACCTTTACCCACCATGCAGGTAGCACTTTAATGTCTATCGCGGGAACAGCTTTGGATTCATCTTTCCGTACATAAATCATCATCCGAAGTGCTTCTTGCTTCCACCGAAGCGCTCAACTGAACCTTTTACAGCTTAGTTTTCCCATTGAACCAAATTCTTGGGATCTCCAATCAGTATGGTTGGGTTACCACGGCAAAGGTTCGTATTGTTTGGGTTTTAAGCCCATTCCCTTAGACAGGCAGAACACTTGATCTCCGGGTAGTCCCTTAGTTAGTAAATAAGTAAGTGACACTCGTGATGATCAACTACCATACGGTCTTATGTCTCCGACAGATCCTGATAGATATGTTTAGACGCCGTCATCCGTGTCCTTCCTGAAGCCGACCGGCTAGCCACAGTGTATAACTACTGAAGGCACGGGTTTCTCCCAATAAAGGACGTCCTCTAATGAGTTGTGAAGTTACTCAACTTCTTTCATGCTTTGTATAAAGCGATAAACTCCGATTCTATCATGAATCGGCCGATGCAAGTTTGCTTAGAGGTTTTTCCAAGACCCACCATACACATTTGCTTGTGGCTTTGGTGTTCTTCAGATCTGATGTCCAGTTTGCATCACTGTGTTCTCCCAGAACCGATGGACATCCAGAATACTATAATCTGTAGATAAGCGAATATTTCAGATATCGTCATATCCGACTTAACGCCTTCTACCGATCATGTATTAAAATCATCAGTGAACCTTAGTTTAACTGATTTGCTTTGTAGGACGATACCAGGTTGGTTGTAGTGTGTTTAATACATTGAACTACACGTGACCTGTGCATATCGCTCCTTGTCTATGGGTGCACCATGATTTCAATCAGTTCTATGATTCATATCTATTGGTGGCTTCAACGAGACTGTCAACTATCGACCAGTCCGTTAGATGTCTTAGAAATCCAATTCCTAAGATGTCATATGTGATACCCATATCTTTCATATCGAGACTTTGTCTCAATATGACTTTTATTTTCAGACTGTTGATTCTCCAACTATTGGCTTTCTAACTTCAGAGTCAATGTTTCTGTGGTCAGATTCATTATTTCTGTTTTATCTGAAACTTTCAGGACCAAAATGTAAACATTTCAGGGACCGAAATGAAAGCCCAAGAAGAAGCCCAATAGTTCAGCAAACCAACTCTGATCCTCTTCTTCCAACTCTCCGGTTGGGAAGGTTGTTTCAACACCATGCCACGCAAGACTGCAATGGCCCTGGATGTTAAGCTACTCACAGGGGAGCACATTTTACAACCCAAAGGTTCTTTTCCCGGAGGAAGATCAACCATTACAAAAGTATGGTTCTATATGATGGAATCCATTTCTCTCTTTGTAGCTTCTTTCCAAAGCAGCGCTTCTGGAGATGACAATTATTTGTCAATTGTCCATGGTTCATTCTCAACCATACAAGCTAGAAGGTATGGAACAAGTCTTTGTCCCCTCTTTGCTCCTTCTCGATTCAACATCTAGAATTCCTGAGTTCTGCAGATCTGGAATATTAAGTTCCGGATAGCCAACAACTTTCAAGTCCTATAGATACGGAGCTTCTAGTTCCGGACAGTCAGACCCTCGCGGGTTCTTGTTAACCTTGAGCAATTACTCCTTTTTCCTTTTGAAGGAAAGTTATCTTCAAAGAATTCAGCATTCTTTGACACCAAGAGGCGATCAGTACTACTGTTATTTGCAGATCCAGTGGATATGCAATCTACAGTCTTAGGTACAACTTGACCTGTTTCAGTATTCCAACTTTTACCAAGCCACCCCACATAATTTGGGCGTACGACTTTGCGCTTGGCTAACACCGTTGGACTGAGGTGAGAAATGAACAGTCATTGGTTTGCTGAACTGTTGGTTTGCTGAACCAGACCGAACCGGACCGGACCGGACGGGCGGGCGGCGGCGACGCGCGTGTGGGCTTAGCCTTGAACCCAAGCACATCTAGGTCATCCCTCCTTTAAACACATGGGATACCCTTGGGGTCCCAAACCCTTTACCAATTAGAGACTTATATAGAGAGCAATTCTTCCTATTCGCACCGATGTGGTAGATTTGTCCTACACCACATTTTCATAACTCAAACACCTTACTTCGTGGACCAATATCTCTTTCATTTCTCAACAAAATTTGACGATTCTTGGCCCTACAGTCATCTACTCACTTCGTAGATCATGCATGTGCGAAGAGACAAGGTCTCCAACATGAGGAACACTAGTGTTTAATTCATCAAAGATGGGTGGACGCATCTCCCCGCCAAAGGCAAATTTCCAACACATATATATATATAATTGTGGCTTCTTTTTTTGTAATTCACAAGTTAAGCCAGATTTTGATTAGCTGTGACATAATATGCAACAGAAAAGAGGGCATGAACAAAACAAAGAATTCCACCAATGGAGAGGTAATCATGATGTAAGTAACCACAAGAAGTTCTTGACTTGTGGTTTGCCTTTGTCCCAATCACCAACGTCCCCAATCCTACTGCAAATATGATCCTGAAAATCAAAAATTATATTAGCAAATGATATTTTTTTCCAAACTTTTATAGACTCACCCAATGGGTTTGGAATATTTGAAAATCGAAATTACATAACACTCATCTTCATTTTGTGAGAGGAGGAAAAGAATAAAAAAAGAATGGTCAATTCAGGATTTAAGTAATAATTGAGAGTCCAATGTTGCACCAACAATAATGCTTTCATACTTGGTATAAAAATTATATATATATATAAAAGATTCAGCTATAAGAGTCAAAGGTATTGTGTGCATCCACTATTTTCGACATGGATTCACCGTTGGAAGAGTGCCTAACATTCTTGTTCGACCCTAAATAATATTTCAATTATTGCAAATATTGAAGTTCAGTATTCACGGCAAAAAGAAAGATATTTGTCAACAATATTTTTTATTGTCATATGTTAGATATTGTTGTCAAAAGTAATTTTCGCAACAACAAAAATTGTTGCATGTCATGTAATAACTTTCGATGCGAATTTTTTTGGCAACAAGAAGTTATTTTTTTGTTGTTATTTACATTTTTTAGCAACGATATATTTATTATTGCTAAAATTTTATTGCCATTTCTATACTTTCTTGTAGTGATTTATAAAAACTGATTTAGTCATCAATATTTAAATACTAGTATTAAACAAAACTTGAATAGTATTTTAAGTGAAATACTGGTTCACTCATAAATGGGTAACTTTTATTAAGTTGAATCCATTTCTAACACAACTTTGATTTCCAAGGACCCCTTTTCAATTTCATCTCTAAATAATTTTTTTCTCATTTCAACCAAATTTGTTTAAACGCTTACTTAATAATACTCTCCGGCCCGGCCCAATTATGTATCACCGTGAAAAGTCAAACGAATATTTCTTTGACCGTATTTTTTTCATGTGCCTTTCAAATATTTTGAATTGCCAATTATTGTGACTTATAGTACTATTAAAATAATTTTCAAATATGTAAATTTTCTTTCAAAAAACTTAAAGATTTCATGTCCGAACTCATAATCAAAATTAAAGAATTTGACTCTTGAAATTCGCTAACGTGTCGGGAATTAAGGGGTGAACATACAGGTCGTAACTACTCCCTTGGTTGAGGGTTGTGCCGTCCTGTTTATTGAGCGATACACAGTTGAGAAGGCTAATCAACGAACATTACCGCATAAATTGTTGAGAAGGCTAATCAGCGAACATTACCACATAAATTGAGACAAAGAAAATATATTAGGAAGAAGTTGAGAGAATATATACCATGTGAAAACAAGACAAGCAATTGATAATTGCTTGATTGGTGTGGCTTTTCGAATATCGTCAAACACTGCAGCCTCCAAGAAGGTTGGCTAGAACATGAGCAATTCCTAGCAGAGTTGCAGCAGCTAAGCCTAAAACAAATGCCTCGTGACTTGGCTTGTTACACTCGAACAACCACAACGTTAGGTGTTTTTCCTGTTCCAATTCACAAATCAAATTAATACCATCTAATAAAATAACAATATATAATATTTATAGTTTAAAGATTTAATTTATTCTATCAACGGATTTTGACCGTCATTTTTATCAAATTAACAATTAGTTTTTGTCAAAGAATTTAAATAAGTGAGTTGGTGATATAAATATTTTTTTACAAACGTCAATACATAGAATTTAAACTCATAAAAATAATATTTTGTGGAGGAGTTTGAATGACATGCAAACTCCATTCCTTTTCATGCTCTTTAAATTTTACATTTTTTAAAAAAAAATAACCCTACTCTTTACTTTTTACAAAATTTAACCATTATACTGAATAATTTGTGCATAATCAGTACTCCTATATTAATATTCACTTATTATACATTTACTATACACTTACTATTGCGTACAAGTAGTAATAGGTAACAAGTTCAACACACTTTCTAAAATGATGAATATCATCAAAAACAGGAATACTGTTAAAAATAATAAAAAAGAGGAATATGATATACCTCAACATTTAGATCTACTTAATAAGTGGACTATTCCAAAAATCCAACCCAAATTGATATATCAGATGGGTGCTTTTGAAAAATTATGATTCAAACAAGTAGTCAAAACTACTGAGGAAACAATCATTGTAGATAGCGATCATGCTACTTTTAAATTATTAAATGACAGTGATATTGCCCCTTAGAGGAAAACCCATCGATTTATGCATATTGGGTTAGTACATGTTGCTTTCAAGCCACTTACTTTAAGAGGCTTACCAGAGAGCTTTATAGCAGCTCTAAGGGATGATAGAAATCAGAACTGGAAAAAGTCCCTTATAGGGACAGTACAGACCAATTTGGCATATGACCCTGTTTATTTTAATGCTTATCCTAACTTGCAGGTATCTTTGCAAGATGAAAGTTTATTGAATGCTTTAATATTAAGTATTAAGTTGCATGGTTATGATTATATGCCTGGAACTGAAGTTATATGTATTTGCTATAGAATCTATTTTAAACTTTTATACACTATGAATCCTATGTGCAAAATCATGGATTTTAAAAATGAAACTATTTTAATAGAAACGACTTTTGGTAAATAAAAAATTACCACTAGAAGACCTATTAAATGGGATGAAATTGATTTTCCCATAGAATGGGTCATAGAGGGAGCTACACCTCCCAAGAGTAATTGTAATACTGATATTACTCATATTGAACAAACCCTTGATGGGACGGTCAAGCTAAAGTTTTCTAAACCAAACTACTTGACAAATGACTTTGTTCTAGATCTACTAGATCTGATGTTTCAAATCGTTCTTATATTTTATCAGCTGATTATATTGTTAAATCTTCTTCACGAGCTTCTACTTCTCGTATTCAAGATTTCATAAATCCACCGGTGCCTGATAATACTGATAGTAATAGAGTCGATAGGATTATAATTGGTAATGATAATATTGCCAGAGGTGTTAATGAAGACCCAGAAATAACTGAGTCAGACATGGGTTATCCAATTATTTAATAGATCAAAGTCCAAAAATTGATTTTAGCCGGGGATTACCCACACGAGAAAAATCAGTAAAGACTTTTATAAACCCAGATGGGAACCTTTTAAAAAATGGTTTTTTAATACTTTTGATAACAGTGGACGTATAGTGCTCCAGGAGGATTTCTATAAAGATATCTCTCGAGCTAACAAAATTATATCTTTTGTTCCTTGGTTTATGGTCAAATATATGGGAGATTATATCTCTGTTCTAGAAAGAGAGTACAAACTTTCTAGCGGGGAAGTTGCTCATACTGTTTTCCCTCCTCAACAACCTTTCCAGATTGAAAAGAGTAATAAAGCTCTTGATTTTGTTGCCCTTTCAAATTTAATTGAAAATAATACTTCTTTAGTTACAACTTTGCATATTAATACCATGTTCAAACAGAATAACTACACCAATGTTTATATGAACATATTGGGTGAACAACTTGTTCTTTTACATAATAGAGTAGAGAAGTTGACTTCGGAAATCATGAAGTCAGTCCCTTTTTCTAGTCATCATACTTCTGCAGCTACTCCTAGTGTGCAGCCTCTACCCGAGATTAAAGATTTCAAGTTAAGAGCATACTCAGAACTTGAGCAATTACTAGATGATAAGTTTAAAGGTTTGCGGATCATCCCTTTAACAAAAGATTATGAGTTGGACCTATCTGGCGATGATTATAAGTAGAAGATGTTTTGACGAGATTAATAACCTAGAAAATTATGCTAGGAAACCAATACAAAGGATGTACTACTATCCTAGACCCACTCCTCAAGATGTTTTGTTTGAGGAGCAAGAGATTGTGGATAATAATAGCTATAGTGGAATGCGTATCTATGAATGGAACATAGGTGGTTATATGGAAAGACAAATTTATACAGCAGTTCATAGAATGCTCATGTATAGCACAATTTGCAAAGCTAACAGTAACACGGACAAAACTGTTGCAGAAATGATTATATCAGGGTAAACTGTCCAGTTGAAAGGCTGGTGGGATCATTATTTAACCTAAGAACAACGTGATAGTATTATTGGGGCAGTTAAAACCGAAACAGGTGTAGAACCTACGCAAAATGCGGTTTATACAATTGGGATTAATATTATAGAGCACTTTACTAGAAGATGGTCAGATGATTCTGAAAATATCAGAACCTTACTCCAGAACTTAAGATGCTAAACCCTCACCTCATTTAGGTGGTATAAGGATGTTTTCCTTAGCAGAGTCATGAAATTACCTGAGTGTAATAGTAGAAGTCCAACTTTATAGATGGATTACCAGCCCTATTTGTGGAAAGAGTTAGAAAGTCTCTTAGAAAAGGGGGAATTACCATCAATTATGATATTTATACTTATGGTAGCCTAGTAGGCGTATACAAGAAGGGTTAGCTTTGTGTAATGAAATCAAGTTGAATCAGCAGATACAAAGTCAGAACCTCAATGGAAGACAACAACTGGGAGAGTTCTGTGGTCAATTTGGAATGGATATACCCAAAGCCAAGGTGTCTCATAGACAAAAAGCAAAAAATCAGGAAAGTTTCCAAAAATGAAAAAAAAAACGCCTGGATAAGAAGGTGAGAAGAAAGAAAGAGTTTAAAACTTGCAAAATTTTTATAAAATCTAAGAATCCCAAGGCATGTTGGAAATGTGGCAGGACATACCACTATTATAAGGATTGTAAAGTTAAGGGATAAAGTTAAGGCCCTTAACATTGAAGATGATTTAAAGAATTCATTATCCAAGCTATTGCTTAACTCAGAACCAGAAGACTCAGGTTTCGAAACAGATGAAGCAAAGGATTCCTCCTCAGATGAGAAAATTCGAGTTCTTAATAAGGAAAATTATATTCCTTCGGAAGAAGAATGTCTACCCTGTCAAATCGGACAACCTTGTTCTAGCAAACAGAATAAGGAGGATGATGAGTTCTATAATATATTTGCTCAATTTCAGGATATGAACATTAATGTTCTCAAAGGTGATAACCTTATGGAGTTGTTAAAATTGATTAAGGATTCAGTTATGAGATCACAGATTATAGATCAACTCCAGGATACTCCAGAACCTTCACAAGGAAGAAAAACTCTGGAACGATCAAGTGCTTATACCATGTCAGAATTAAAAAAAAAAACAAATGGGGGAGAAACAATGTATTACTAGTACTCCCAGAGATTTGGAAAAAGAGATTAATAATCTTAAGCAAGAGATCTTGGTATTAAAAAAGAGTAATGATATGCTCAATGCTAGAATTACCAATATTGAAGGTAAAGGAAAAGAGAAGATTATAGATTCAGCAACAGTAGATGATATCTCTGATTTAGATAATCTTTTAGTAACATGTGCTAGTGATGAAACAGTTAACTTTTTACAAACCCTGGAATTAATCACTTCACAAAAGTTTTATATAAAAATAAGTCTTTTAATTGATTATAATTTCAAAAAAGATTTCACTGCTCTTGTTGATAGCGGGGTAGATGTAAATTGTAGACAGGAAGGACTTATTCCTTCTACTTATTTTCATAAGACCACTCATAGTGTTAGATCTGCTAATAGGCAGAAATTACAAATTACTTTCAAATTACCAAAAGCTTATATTTGCAATAATAAAACTTGTATAGCAGAAAGTTTTATTTTGATAAAAGATATTTCCAGCCAAATTATTTTGAGCACACCTTTTATATAAAAACTATTTCCAATTACTAATATTGATAAAAATGGTATCATAGGAACCTTCAATGGAAAATCTATTACTTTTCAGTTTATAACTGAACCTTTTTCAAGGGTGTTAAATGAGCTCAAAGATAGGTTGATTCATAAACACTAGCAAATCAATTTCCTAAAGCAAGAAATTTATATTTCTACTATTGAAGAGCTGTTGGAAAATCCCAAGCTACGGCAAAAAAATGATTTAATACAAACTCAGTTTTCAATACAAGTTTGTAGTGACCATCCTAATGTTTTTTTGGGATAGAAAAAAACATATTGTTTCTCTCCCTTATGAGGATGATTTTAAGGAGAGTAATATCCCTACAAAAGCTAGGCCATGCCAGATGAATTCCGAGTACTTGGAATTATGTAAAAAGGAGATTACTTCTTTATTACAGAAAGGTTTGATAAAACCCTCAAAATTCCCATGGTCTTGTACGGCTTTTTATGTTAATAAACATGCAGAGCAGGAAAGAGGAGTTTCCCCATTCATTATTAATTATAAACTGCTTAATTAAGCTCTGAAGTGGATCAGGTATCATATTCCTAACAAAAAAGATTTACTTGATAGACTTAATAGCGCTATTATATTTTCTAAATTTAATTTAAAATCTGGATACTGACTGATTCAGATTGCAGGAGCAGATAGATACAAAACTGCTTTTAATGTTCCTATTGGGCAATTTGAGTAGAATGTAATGTCATTCGGATTAAAAAAATGCCCCTTCTGAATTTCAAAATATTATAAATGATATATTTATGCCTCATAGTAATTTCATCATTGTTATATAGATGATATTTTAGTTTTCTAATAATATTGAAACTCATTTCAAACATCTTGAAAAGGGGTCATTTTTTGTTTTGATATGACTAGACCATTTTTTATTTTGATATGACTAGACCATTTTGTATGATGATTTTCTTAAATAAATCAAGATGTTTAAATAGTTGAGCGTCCATCACCTTTTGGACTTTGAAGTTTGATTATAGGGCTGTCTAGTGGGCCGGGTCGGCCCGGTACTGGCCCGACACCGCCCCGGTCCCGCCCCGAACCCGAGTAGTTAAAAAAACATTGCGGTATCGGGACTCGAACAGGGATGGGACAATGTCTCGTCCCGACCCGTCCTAGCCCGATCCCGACCCGATCCCGCCCGAAATCCCCTTTTTTGCAAAAACTCCATTGCTCCAACGACCATTTTACATTTTGGCCGTTGTGCAACGGCCATTTTTGGCCTCCCCCAACCCCCTACCCCCTTAATATTTATTTTTAACCCATAAGTTATTATATTTACACTTTAACCCAATTTTTCAACTATAAATACCTCATTTTCTCTTCATCTTTCTCACAAATCTTCCTACAATCTCTCTAATCTCTCAATCTATCTCTCTACAAGTCTACGTTGTCTACTAAATATTCAATTTTATTTATTCATTTGGGATTTGGGAGTGAAGTTGGCGACTAGCTTGAGGATCTTCCATCGAGCAAAGTTTCAATTTTCAACCTCTCGATTACACGTTGATGTTTGGTACATTCGTTCCTTCATTAAATTATTATTGTCTGTTTATTTTATTTAGCACACTTAATTTCATTTACTTTAATTATTTATTAGTATAATTATAAATTTATAATGGAAGGATTTAAACGTATACTTACGGGTAGGGGTCAGGCTTCTTCTAGTAGGCACAATAAGGGCAAGGGTACTTCTTCTAGTCATCCTATTCCTACACAGGATGATTTTGTTGATATTGAACATTTTCCTACAATACCAACAGATTTAGACGAGGAGCGATTTTCTGGAACTCGAGCAGACTTTAATTTAGACGATAATCTAGATGATACACCCACTAATGTTGATGACAACACACCTACTAGTGCACCTTCAACTAAAATGCCTCATATTCCCCCTAGTATGAGACGAGGTCCAACAAAACGACCAGTAAAATCAGATGCATGGATATTTTTTGATAGGTATGTAGAGAATCAAGTAGCTAGATGTAAAATTTGTAAGGATGTTTTTAAATTTAAAACAGGAAAAGGTCACGGTGGGACAGGGGGTTTAATGAGACACGTAGTAAGGGCTCCTCCAGCTAGGTATGCCCAATACGAGCCTTCAAAATCGGGTGTGCAAACGCCCACTCCATCGGGACAAGGTTCACATACTGATATTGTCCCGGACCAAGTACAGGGTCATATTAACCCTATGACAGGGGGAACTGTAGGCCCTAAATACAATACACATAGAGATAGGGAAGCAATAGCAAAATTAGTTGTTGTGGAGGGTTTGCCTTTTTCATTTCCTTCATCTCCCGATTTTATTCATTACATTAGAGATTTGTATAATCCTGCTTTTAACGATTTTCCTAGATCAAATGTTAAGAGAGATGTATTTAAATTTGCACATGAATATCAACAGTATTTACGTTATTCATTATATCATTTTAATGGCAAAGTGGCTATCACTTCTGATATAGGCCGTAGTACTAACGATCATAATTGTTTAACGGTAACTTGTCATTGGATAGATTATAAATGGTCTATGCAAAAACGTATCTTAGCATATAGATATATAGATGATAGGCACACTGGTAATTTTATTGCAGAAAAATATTTATCAAGTGTGCGATTATTACGGAATAACCGATAAAATTATGACTATTACATTAGATAACGCTTCTTCTAACAATTACGCTATTACAATTTTAAAAAATAGTTTAACTCCATCTTTTCTAGATCATTTTCATATAAAATGCGCGTGCCATATATATAACTTAATTGTAAAGGATGGTCTATTACTTTTTGAAGACATTCTTAGTAAAATACAATTTGCTATAAACTTTATTTTTAAAAATAATAGAATACAACGAAGAAAAGAATATAAAAAAACTTGTCACGATTGCCAACTACCTTATAGAAAAATTTCAGAAGAAGTACCCACTAGGTGAAATTCTTTATACGAACAACTACTTGTTGCTTATGACTATAGAAAAACTATAACTTTATTTTTTAACTCTCATAATCAAAATCCAGCTTATATGGTTGTAGATAGCAATTGGGTAAAATTTTTTGAACTTATAGTATTTTTAGAGAAATTTTTTCAAGCAACAAAAGAATTTTCCGGTATATATTATCCTACTATTTCAACTATGTTGTTTTATATAGCTCTAATATTTTTATTACTTACTGAATATATGGAAAAACCAGCTTACATGACAGCTATTAAAAAAATGTTTATCAAAATTAAAAAATATTTTATTCTTATTCCCACTATTTATACTATTGGTATTGTATTAAATTCGACTATTAAAATAGACGGTACTAAATCACTTATTGAAACTATTTACAATTGTATAGAAGTACTACCACCTCCAAGTCCCAAAAATTCAAATCACCCACCACCTATTGAACAAACTAAAGAAGAAGTGTTGTCTAGCGTAGAAGACCAATGCAAAAAAAGTATATAGGTTTTACCAACAAGATAGTGCTAGTAACCTACCGGCTTCCATACCCTCTTTTTCTTCTTCAACACAACCTCACAAAAGACATGTTGTTTCTGAGGCTAGTATTGAAAGCCTCAGAAATAGAATGTGCGGCCGTACAGCTACTAACCAAATTAGCGAGTTTGATATTTTTGTTTTGCAAGGTTCTGTACCGTACCAAGCAGTTCTCAATGAAGAAGGACGTGAAGACTTGCTGAAATACTGGAGGGGGAATGAGATGACATTTCCGACACTTTCAATGATGGCCCGAGATGTTTTGAACATTCAAGCGTTATCAACTGCGTCTGAAAGCGCTTTTTCTGCCGGCAGATATCAAATAGGAGACCACGGACACTCATTAGCCGGAGACAGCTTGGAGATTGTAGTATTATTCAGAGATTGGATACGAGCGGAGTGGAGAAGGTGCGGTCAACCGGAGATCAATGAAGAAGAAGACGAAAACTACAACGAAATCTTATCCGAAGGTGGTGGAAGCGACGCGGATCAATTTGACCAACAAATACCAATTCCAACCGAAGAACCACATGAAGTTATCAAGAAACTAGAACATATTTTTTTAAGAATGTAATTTTTTTAATTGCAATTTTATTATGTAATTTGCAACTTTTGGACAACACCACAAAGTTGCAATTTCGACAATTGTATTTGTATTACAAAAAGTTCATATGGCTATTAAATAATATAAAAGGCACAAAAACAGTCTTGGGATGTTTTTATTACACTATCTTGTCTTGTTTAATTATTGAGTTTTTAATACATATGTTATTAAAAAAAAAAGTAAAAATCGCCCGGATCCCGATACGGATCCCGCCCCGACCCGATCAAATATTCTGCTTTTTTTTTTTTTGGGTAAGTAATGTTCTGTTTTACTTAATGCCGTACAATATTTTTACAGTACATTATCCGCTACCACGATTTTCGTGCAGCTTTCGCTGTGCTCAGGATTATATATTTAGATTTATCCTCTTTTGTTTTGGGATAAAAGTCTTTCTTTCAAATATATTCTTCTTTCAGTTTATAATAAGTATCCATTTAGTTTTTTTAATTCTAATTCAAAATAAGTGTTCACTTATATAATTAAAAATAATTAACTTATTTTTCTGATTTGTCCTAATTAAGAGCAAATTAATTAAGAATAGTTTAGTCAAAATATCTATTTTTTTTAGGACTTGCGTATTTTCTTAAGGGGCGTGCTAACTGCTAAGTGAACACTTATTTTGAATCGGAGGGAGTATACAGTGAGCGTTGCACATGATAGTTACTCCCTCCATCTCAAATTATCTGTCGTCATTTCTAAAAATAGTTGCCTTAAATTATTTATCGTTTTAGACGTTCAAGACAAAATTAATTGTGATTTTCCTATTTCACCCTTAGTAATGTTATGATTGTAAAAATACCAATGTTCAATAAGGGTAAAATCGTTAAAAATCTTTCTAATTAATATTTCTTAAGAAGTGTGTAAAAGAAAATCACGACAGATAATTTAATACTAATAATATTTGCTTGCCTTCTCAAAGAATTAATTTCAAGATTCACTTTATTCTTGCCTTTGTTTCTAGATGAAAATACACAAGGATATACACGGTATACAATACCTTGTGTATACCGTGTATATCACGAAAACCCATCACAAGTGGGAGACCGTGATATACACGGTATACACAGCCGTGTATATCCCTATTTTGGTAACATATTATTTGTATTATTTGTATAGAATTAGCATTGTACACTTACCATAAGTGTAGGATTCTTGTACAACTAGAATATGATTTTGGGAGTAGAATAGGAATAGAATTTTCCATATTATGGAAATTGTAAACTGTATATATACTATTTCATTAATGAAAATAATCAAGGGATTATTTCTTTCATGGTATCAGAAGTCTAGGTTTCACATACCTCCTTCTCCAAAGCTTCAGCTTGTCTCAGTTTTCTCGAGTTCCGAGCCCTTCCTTGGTTTCCGTGTTGAGTTCTTCCTCCTCTCTTCCCAAATTTTCTTCCAAATCCCTCATATCACCTATTGTTCTTTCGTTATGTCTACGTCAAAGAACATATTTCATCCTGCCCTTACTATTTCTAACATCAAGAACCACATCCCTATTGTTCTTGAGATGGAAAACATCCAATACGCGACGTGGGCGGAGTTGTTCAAAATTCACGACATCTCACATCAAGTTCTCCATCACATAATTCCTCCCGCTACCCCTACTCCCGCGGATGATCCTCAGTTATGGATTACTCTTGATGCTACCGTCCTTTAGTGGATTTATTCTACTATTTCTACAAACATTTTATAGATGATTATTGAATGGATACTACGGCTATGGCTACATGGAATAGATTGCGTGATATATTCCAGGATAACCAACATTCTCGCATTGTCACCCTTGAGCAGGAATTTTTCCAAGTCAGCATGGAAGATTTCCCTAATGTTTTAGCTTATTGTAAACGTCTCAAGGAGTTGGTGGACCAACTTCGTAACGTTGGGGCACCTGTTACCAATAATCGTCTTATTCTACAAATGGTTGTCGGCCTTTCTGAGGCCTATAATGGTGTTAGAACTCTCCTCCGTTAAAGTAATTTGCTTCCCCCATGGCGATGATGACTTCGTCCGATAACTCTAGTGGGTTTATTGACACTTCGGGTCAAAACCGCAACAACGGTGGCGGTAAGAAGGGACAAAACTGTAAAATTAATGGCAAGAATCGCGGCGGCAACAACAGTGGCGGCCGAAAAAGTAGCACCAACGGCGGGAACAGTAACAACAGCGGGGGTTAGCCTCGGGGTTCTGGGCCCCAGCTGGCCCGTTCTCAGCCTTGGGCTCCCTGGCAGTAGGCGTGGACCAGTGGCCAATGACCCAGTCCCGCTTACTGCCCTCCCCTATTTTCAGCGGCCTTGGGCCTCAGTCCGGCCTCCTCACAAGCCCAATCTCTCGGGTTAGCAGTCCAGTGTACTTGGGCCTCGACAACAATAGTCCTTAAATGCAGTGGGCCCCATACCAACTCCGACAGTTATTGAGGCCGCAATGCATACGCTTAGATTGAATTCTCCAGACCAGAATTGGTAGATGAACACCGGCGCCACCTCTCACATGACGTCCGACCAAGGTACTCTCTCGTCTTATTCCAATTTGAGCAAAAATCGTGGCATTATTGTTGGTAATGGAAATACCATTCCATTTCATGGTTACGGTACTACAACTTTGTCTCCCCCACATCCACCTCTTGTCTTAAAAAATACCCTTCATGCTCCGAACTTAATTAAAAAATTGGTGTTTGTCCGTAAATTCACCACTGATAATTGGGTTTTTGTCAATTTTGATCCTTTTGGGTTTTCTATGAAGGATTTCAAAATGGGGATACCTCTCATGAGATGCAATAGTAGGAGAGATCTTTATCCACTCACGCCCACCTCAAGTTTCTCAAGTCTAGCCATGCCATCAACATTTGCAGTTGTAGCTCCTTCCTTATGGCATGCACGTTTGGGTAACCTATTGTTTCTTCTTTACATAAAAACAAGTTTATATCTTGTAAGGGTAAGCTTAGTACTCCAAGTTTTCATTCATGTTCGTTAGGAAAATATGTTAGATTACCATTTGTAGCCTCTACGTCTCGTACTTTGATGCCTTTTGATATTATTCATAGCGATTTATGGACTTCTCCCATTCTCAGTTCTATGGGCCATCGTTATTATGTTCTATTTTTGGATGATTATTCTATTTTTTTATGGACCTTTTCGATAACAAAAAAATCACAAGTTTTTTCCACCTTAAAATTTAGAGCATTCATCCGTACCCAATTCGAACGAGAAATCAAAAATATTCAATGAGATCATGGCAAAGAATATGATAATGGGTTGTTTCGGGATTTTCACGATACTAATGGCATAAATTTTCGTTTCTCTTGTCCTCATACGTCCTCACAAAATGGGAAAGCCGAACGCAAAATTCGTATCATTAATAATATTGTCCGCACTTTATTGGTCCATGCTTCCGTACCCCCTTCCTTTTGGCATCATGCTCTACAAATGACTACTTATCTCTTTAACATACTTCCTACCAAAGGATTGTCATATTCATCCCTTCTTAAAATCCTATATAATAAGGATCTTTCGTATTCACATCTTAGGGTCTTTGGGTGCTTATGTTATCCACTATTTTCGTCAACTACTATTAACAAACTTCAAGCCCGTTCTACCCCTTGTGTGTTTTTGGGTTATCCATCTAATCATCGTGGTTACAAGTGTTTTGATTTCTCCTCTAATAAAATCATAATTAGTCGCCATATTATTTTTAATGAAATCCAATTTACGTTTGCTAAAGTGAGTAGTCCCGGGCCTAGTTCGTATAATTTTTTGGATGACGAGGTCTCCTCGTATATTATCCACCATTTATCAGACGTGTCCCGCACCAAAATCCGCCAACGGGCCCACTGCCCGCTAGCCCTGTTGTTCCGTCGAATCTACCCAGTGGGCCAGACACTCGGCCCAGGACCGATCTTGGTACTGTTCTAGTAGTCCACCCCACTGCCCCAGTCTCCATTCCAGTTTTGGTTCCCGTCATTGGGCCAGCAGGTCCATTCATGCTGGCCAGTCCGTCACCAACCCACCCGCTGCCCAAAATCCACCCCCTTCCTCCTCGAGTCAAGGGCCAGTTACTCGTAGTCAAAGGTGTATTTTTAAACCAAAACGGCATTTTAATCTCAATTCTAATGTCTCTAAATCCCCTCTACCACGTAACCCCTTGTCTGCCTTAAATGACCCGAATTGGAATTGGCTATGAACGACGAATATAATGCTTTTATTGAAAATAAGATGTGGGAGTTGGTCCCCCGTCCTTGTGGTGTTAATAGGGCTGGAAATGGATCGGAGGTGGATCGAGTGGAGCTCAATCCGCCTCCACCCGCCAACCATCCATCCACCACCCGACCCATCCATTACCCTATTTTTTCTTCATCCACATCCGATCCACCCATCATCCACGGGTGAATCGGGTGGATCGAGTGTTTCGCGGATGAAAATTATAGTACTATCAGTTTGGTACTTTTGGTTTATTTTACAGTTTTCATATTATCTTACTTTTCATACTATCTTGCTTTACAATTATAATTTGATCTTGATACCATTGTAATATTCCTCAACCTATTATATTGCTAACAGTTATAGTCATATATAGAGTGATGTTCAACATAGAAAATGTCAATTATGCATAACGTAGTACAAAAATAACATTTTTGATACTAGGAATCATCGTTATTGTCATGTTGAAATTGAAAAAGAATTTCCATTCACTTTAGAAAAATAAAGACAACTATTGGAAATAAAACCAAGTACTAGTAATGACATGAGTCAGGAGTATGTTATCACTGAACTACACAAAAATATAAATAATTTATAAACGAGTGGATGGATGGGTCGGGTGGTGGGTTGGATGTATGTCCACCCGAATCCGACCCGATCCATCTGTCACCCGATTAAAATCCATGTTTTGTCAGTTTTTCGTCCATATAATCGAGTCGGGTGGATCGGATATCCATCGGGTTAGGGTAAAATTGCCAGCCCTAGGTGTTAATATTATTCGGTCTATGTGGATTTTTACTCATAAAGATAATTCTGATGGCTCTTTTGCGAGACATAAACCTCGACTTGTAGGTAATGGTAAAACTCAACAGGTTGGCGTAGATTGTGGTGAGACATTTAGTCCGGTGGTCAAACTGGCTACCATTCGTACTATTCTTAGTCTGGCTCTTTCAAAGGCATGTCCCATTCATTGGTTAGATGTGAAGAATGCTTTCTTACATGGTGATCTTAAGGAGACCTTTTACATGCATCAGCCCTTGGGTTTTCGAGACCCCAAATATGATCATCATGTCTGTTTATTGAAGAAGTCCTTGTATGGGCTTAAGCAGACCCAACTGGCTTGTTATAAGAGATTTGCGAACTATGTTTCGTGTATTGGATTTTCTTACAGCAGGTCTGATAATTCATTGTTCATATATCATCGTGGTACTTCCCTGGCTTATATTCTATTATATGTGGATGATATTATTTTGACTGCCTCTACTGATGCTTTACGCAAGTCTATCATGACCATGCTCAGTTTTGAGTTTGCTATGAAAAACTTAGGGCACTTGAGTTACTTTTTGGGGATTGTTGTCTCGTGTCATGCATATGGATTATTCTTATCACAACGGAAGTATGCCGCTGAGATAATTGAAAGGGCTGGTATGTCCTCGTGTAAGTCTACTTTCACTCCAGTTGATACTAAGCTCAAGTTGGGTGTTGCGGCTGGCTCACCTTACGAGGATCCCACTCACTATCGCAGTCTTGCTGGAGCTCTTCAGTATCTTACGTTCACGAGACCGGATATGACGTATGTTGTACAGCAGGTGTGTTTGTTTATGCATGATCCTAGGGTGGAGCACATGAATGCGCTCAAATGCATTATCTGATACATCTAAGAGACACTTGACTATGGCTTGCATCTATATCCATCATCGGCCTCTACACTTGTCTCATATACCGATGATGATTGGGGTGACTGTCCAGATACCAGACGCTCCACGTCTAGTTATTGCATATTTTTTGTGATAACTTGATTTCATGGTCTGCCAAACGACGGGCTACCTTATCACGCTCCAGTGGAGAGGCCGAGTATCGAGGGGTGGCCAAAGTGGTTTCTGAATCATGTTGGTTACGTAATCTACTCTTGGAACTTCACTTTCCCATTCAAAAAGCTACCTTGGTATATTGTGATAATATTAGTGCCATATATCTTTCTGGGAATCTGGTTCAACACCAGCGCACTAAACATATTGAGATGGATATCCATTTTGTTCGTGAAAAGGTAGCTCGTGGACAAGTACGTGTCTTACATGTTCTTTCCATGTATCAAATTGCAGACATCTTCACTAAGGGTCTTCCCTTGGTCCTATTTGAAGATTTTAGGGACAGTCTCAGCGTACGAAGACCGCCCGCTATGACTGCGGGGGTGTGAAAATACACAAGGATATACACGGTATACAATACCTTGTGTATACGGTGTATATCACAGAAACCCATCACAAGTGGGAGACCATGATATACACGGTATACACAGCCGTGTATATCCCTATTTTGGTAACATATTATTTGTATTATTTGTATAGAATTAGCATTGTACACTTACCATAATTGTAGGATTCTTGTACAACTAGAATATGGTTTTGGGAGTAGAATAGGAATAAGATTTTCCATATTATGGAAATTGTAAATTATATATATACTCCTTCATTAATAAAAATAATCAAGGGATTATTTCTTTTACTATCTGAACATTATTTCCACAAGATGACAATCTTAATCTTTTTTATATATACAGTTAAAGCCAAATTCACCACTGGCTATATTGGCTTGTGGTGCTAGGGGGACTGGTATTGTGTATTGACCTTTCCCCATTTTGTATTTCAAAATCCAAAAGGTGGTATACATAAAGGAAGGGGATCATATGTAACATTGCCTCCTCAAATTCTAATTTGGTGATGAATAACTCCATCACTACGCATCTACCTATGAAACTCACAAAAGGCAATATATGTCACACCATTTACATATGACCTTATATAATTAGTGCAAAATTAACAGCTAGATACAAAAAGGAAGCTAAGGTGGACTTCTCCCTTGCATATTTTCTTTTCTGACATATAGAAGGAGATGGAAACTCCCCGGTACTAATTATTAATTTAGAGTCTAATAACTTAAAGACATTAAAATTCAGCATTCATATATAAATTTCAAATTCTGACTCCGCCTATGAACATGCTTCCCACAAAAAAGATAGTGAGTATGTAGTGTACATCATGAGGAAAGTTTAGGGATGTGTTTTGTCCAGTTCTAATTCCACCAAACTAGTTCAAATATGCTAGTTTTGATGTTGAGGATTTTCACTTCTAATACTCCTTCTATGGACATTAATTAACATCTCCAATATCCTATACTTGGCTTCAAGAAGTTGAGGCATACATGATCATTTGTATGTGTGGCGGGAAGTGTGACTGATCGTTGCACAATCAAAATATTAGGTCCTTTAACAGGTCTAATTTTGAAAGTAGCTATATGGTTCACATCCATCTTATATAGTCCGATAATCAATTCGTCAATCGAATTTTTATTCAACCTCATAGAATTAAGAATTAGAAATATTCTCCTTGATTTATTAGAAACAAATTGAATGTCTTTTTTGTTCAATCATTAGATAGAAGGAAAATCCAAGTAGTAAAATTATGTACATCATCTTTAGTCAAAACATCTGCTACAAAATTTCCTTCTCTACAGTCATGTTGAACTCTACTGTGATGGGTTTGGATAATTCTCTCCGTCTTTTTTTTATATATAAAGAGCCACTATCGTGGTGGGAGGATTTAGACTAGAACCCGAACCTGCAAATTAGTAACCAAAAGGTGAATACACGAAGGAGGGGAATATCAACTCTATCCACCTCGTATCCTAAAAGTGAATTGATAACTAATTCTATACAATTGAGCTCAACAAAAAGAGAACTAAAGGGAAATCTGCACTTAATCCTACAAACTAGATTAGTGGTGGGGGTTAGGAGTCCACTTTACACATCTAAACACACAAAATAGAATCATGAATGTACTAATCAACATTAAGGAGCTGCCTCTTAACCTTCCTTCTAAAGTTTTGGTATTTGAGCACATCCATCTTCAAGTTGGATATTACTTGTCCAACGGGGCAAGTCAACATCCGAATTGAAGAATTGCATCCAAGGTCAAGCTCTAGTTGCCAAGCTAATCAGTAGCCTCCCGGAAGCAATGTATAAAAGTATAAAGGGAAAAGGGTCAAAAATATCCCTCTACTTTCATAAATTGGCTAGTTTTACCCTCCGTTACAAGTTAGGGTAAAAAATACACCTCTCGCTAGCAAAGTTCATAAAAACAATGATAATATAAATCAAAGAGAATTGCAGAAATAGACTCTTGTGGTCCAGCTCTTCCCCGAACCCCGCGTATAGCGGGAGCTTAGTGCATCGGGCTACCCTGTTAGGAGATAATGTAGAATTGTATTAATCTCCCTTGGGGAGTCTTTCTCATTAATACAATATATAGTGTATATAATGTTAAATCCTAATGGAATAAGGATCTTTTATTTATCATAATTAGGATCCTTTATTTACCATAATTATACACTACTATTAATTATAAAATATATGGTGAACATATGGTAATATTCACTAATACACCCCCTCAGTCGAGCGGGAGGAGGCCGGACGCTGAGACTGGATCGGAAATCGATGAACAGCTACCGAGGAAGCCCCTTTGTGAAAATATCTGCATATTGATATGAAGAAGGCACATGTAACACCTTAACGTGACATATAACAACCTTCTCACGAATAAAATGTATATCCATCTCAATGTGCTTGGTTCTCTGATGCTGAACCGGGTTATAAGATAAGTAGACCGCTGATATGTTATCACAGTAACCATAGAAGCCTTACGTAAGGGACACTGAAGTACTAAGAGGAGGTTTCGGAGCCAACAGATCTCAGCTACAACGTTTGCAACGCCTCTATATTATGCTTCTGCACTCGATCGGGAGAGTGTGGCTTGGCTCTTGGTAGACCATGAGATAAGATTGCCACCTAAGAACACAATAGCCGGACGTGGAACGCTGCATGTTTGGATAGCCTGCCCAATCGGCGTCCGTGTATGATATCAGCCTGGTCGGTGCAGAGCGATAGAGATATAATCCATAATCAAGAGTACCCTTAACATATCGAATGATACGTTTAAGAACTGTAAAGTGAGGCTCCCTAGGGGCATGCATGAATAAACAAACCTGCTGAACAGCATATGCAATGTCAGGCCTGGTGAATGTAAGCTACTGAAGTGCACCTGCAAGACTCCTATAGAAAGTGGGATCGGACACCGGATCCCCGTCAGCAGCACTGAGTTTCGACTTCGAGTCGACCGGAGTAGGCATGATTTTGCAATTCATCATTTTAGCCCTGTACACAATTTTTTCCGCATACTTAGGCTGACATAGAAATATGCTATCTGCAGATCTAGTCACAGAAATCCCCAAAAAGTAACTCAACTTCCCTAAGTCAGTCATAGCGAATTCGGATTTAATCAGCCGAATGATCTCATTTTTCAACACATCAGAAGAGGCAGTCAGAAAAATATCATCCACATATAATATTAAGTATGCAATGTCACTACCTTGATGAAAAATGAATAATGAATGGTCACATTTGCTGCATACGAACCCAATCTGCATAATGTAAGTAGCGAAATGCTCATACCCTGTTTTAAACCATACATGGACTTACGGAGACGGCAGACATAATGAAAAGCCCATGGATGTACAAAGCCTGGCGGTTGGTACATGTAAACTGTTTCTTTCAAATCTCCATGTAAGAACGCATTTTTCACATCATGTTGATGAATCGGTCAGTTCTTACCCATAGCTATGCTCAGAACAGTGGGAATAGTAGTCGGTTTGACGACCGAACTGAAGGTCTCACCACAATCAATACCCTCCTACTGTCCTGTGCCATTTGCCACAAGTCTGGCCTTGTGGCGTTCAAGATCGCCACTATATCTGACCTTATGACGAAAGAGCCATTTACAATGAATCACATTTACCCCCTCTGGCCTCGAAACAAGATCCCACATGCGCTGAGTGGTAAGCGCATCAAACTCCTCACGCATGGCCGCATTCCAATTCGGGTCGAGTTTGGCTAGTTTTGGGTTTTTAGGTATTGGCGATATGGATTGCGTGGATAGGTTAAATTGGACTTTGGGTTTGAAAATCCCATATTTGGCATGCGTTTACATTTGGTATGTGGGTACGAGGGCGGGGCAGTGGGTCTGGGTCATGGGGCAGTAGTAGTGGGTGGGGAGGGGTTCGGCGGGATTTAGCAGTATAGTGTGGGGCTGGGCAGTGGGTTGCGGGATGATTTGGGGGTATGTGGGTCAGGGTACGGGATGGCGGTATATTACGGGGTGGTTGGATACACCGGAGGGTAGACATTGGCGGGTGGGAGGCAGACAGTGGCGGAGGGAGGCAGACGGTGGTGGGTGGTGTGGTGTGGTGGTAGTGGTTGGCTGTGGCAGGATGGGTGTTCGAACGGCCGAAGGTTGTGGATGTTGTAGTGTATTTTGGAGTAGAGAGGAGGTGTCCGAGTCATCAAGAAAACCGTAATCAATAACTCGAAATTTTTGTATGTCGTCGAACGGGAAGACATACTCAATAAACGTGACATGGCGTGAGATTAAGATTTTATCTGTGGATATCTCATAGCACAAGTACCCACTATGGTTTGATGGAAAACCGAGGAAGACGCACAGAGTAGAGCGAAGTGCTAATTTATGAGGGCCCGTGGAGGCCAAATTTTGGTTGCAAAGACAATCGAAAATTCGAAGGTGATCATAGGAAGGGATTCGAAAAAAGAGAATTTCGGTGGGTGTCCGATTTTGAATCGTACGGGTAGGTAAGATGTTAAGAATGTGTTCTACCATTTTTAATGCATAAACCCAAAAGGTAGGGGGAGAGATGCATGAAAAATAAGGGTATGAATCATATTGTTAATGGTGCGGAGAATTCTTTCGGCTTTACCATTTTGAGGGGAAGTATGAGGGCAGGAGAAACGCAAAACCATGGCATTAGCCGCACAAAAATTATGAAAGTCGGAGTTATTGAGCTCACGACCATTATCACATTGAAAAATTTTGATGTCTTTTTCAAATTGCATTTTAACCAATGTACGAAATTCAAGAAATTTGGAGTAGACTTGAGACTTAAGCTTAACCGGATATATCCAAAGGAAGTGAGAGAAATCATCCAAAAATACCAAATAATATTTATGACCTAGGTTGCTGGTTATAGGAGATGTCCATAAATCCGCATGAATATTATCAAAGGGAGAGAAAATAATATTCGAAGAAGACATAAAAGGAAGTCTAACATGTTTCCCTAGATGACACGAGGAGCAACTATGGGCAATGTTCCCTTTATTACATTGGATTAACTTGTGGTTTCTAAGAAAATCAAAAACATAGGCTCCGGGATGTCCAAGTCTACTATGTCATATTGAGGAGGAGATGACAGCTAGAGATGTGGGAGGATTGACACTGGCAGTGGATGTGGATAGGAAAGGATAAAGACCCCCTCACTATTGCATCTTGTAAGAAGTTTCCCCGTACGTAGGTCCATTATAGAAAAACCAAATGAGTCAAAATTAAGGGATACATAATTGTCGGTGGCAAATTTTATGACAGAGATTATGTTCTTGATAATGTTAGAGGCATATAGGACGTTATTAAGGGAGAAGTGGAGATGCAGTGATGGGGTTAGTGTGTGGCCAAGCACTTGTATTGGAATGTGATGAACATTTTCGACCATAATAGATTGAGGAGTATTTAGATTGCGCAGGTGAGGAAGATTACCAGAATTGTTCGTGAGGTGAGACGTGGCGCCCATATCCATATAGCAATTTTCATCGGGTTGTTGGCGTTTTAATGTGCTGAAGGCCTGCTGCTGCTGGGCCGTCGCTAGATGGGCCTGCTGAATATTAGGACGCTGCTGGTTGTATCGAGTAAGACAACGAGGCCCAGGTGCCTAGGTTGGGCCACTACCTTGGGCTGGCCCAAGTCGGATAATTGCTGGGTGTTGATGAAGTGGAAGTGGGAGAAGTTGTATGGGCCGCGGGTGACATCATTAGTATTTCTAGAAAACATAGAACGAAGAGAGGGGGTCGGGGATATATATATATATATATATATATATATATATATATATATATATATATATATATATAAGGTGTATATCGCGGCGAGAAAGGGGCGAGAGAAGGTATATCAGTCGTATATAGGGTGTATATTGGTTGCTTTCGGTAGATATGACATCGGAAAAATTAGGAGTAGGGGGTGGCCGAGATGGTGTTTAGAGAATTTAGAAAGACGAGGTTGTTGAAAAACCCTAAAAGTGAGTGATACGCTTTTTAGGGCGGCGAATCAAACAGGAGGGTTCTCCATGAGGTTCTCTTCTGTACCCCTGTTGTCTTCAGTAACAGAGAATTTAAATAATGTAATTACAAAGTATTAATTAATGCATTATAATGTCTCTGAAACGATCAACAAGCTTTAATAGAGAGGGTTAGTGGGGCGTGAAGTTGGTGCACGACTATTGTTCAGAGAGGAGGCTAGGATTTGGCTCTGATATCATGTAAAATTGTATTAATCTCTCTTGGAGAGTCTTTCTCATTAATATAAATATATATAGTGTGTACAATGTTGAATCTTAATGGAATAAGAATCTTCTATTTATCATAATTAGGATCCTATATTTACCATAATTATACATTACTATTAATTACAAAATATATGGTGAATATATGATAATATTCACTAAAACTTGGTGTTTCACATAATAATCCTACCCACGATTACAATGATAATATAAAAGAAGAAGGTTGTCCCCCGGGGCATAGCTGGATGGAAAAGGAGGAGAACTTAAAATCCAGTTGGAGGCCTGCATCGTGGGTTCGAACCCTGGTGGGAGCAATTTACTCTTTTCTAGGGTTGGACCTTGTAGGTGATATCAGTTGCTCTGTTCTCAAACCCTGGTTATTCAGGCACATCTCGCGATTTACTGGTAGTAGTGTTGCGGGACGGGGACCTGGACTACTATCTCCAGGAATAGTCTAGTGTAAGCCGGAAAGCTGTATAAAAAAAAAAGGCCAGTGCTCAGCTCGTGAGCTGGATAACTAACTAGTGATCCCCACTGGTAGTTGAAAGTTACTACTACCAATATTGCAACTTAAGGACTAAAGAAAGCAAAAAGAAACAAAATAAAAGAGTTGGGGTCTAATTAGTAAATAACAGAAATACACTGCTTAATTCGTAACAAATAGACAGCCATGTAGCCACTTTCTCCTCGTTAAAGACTAATTTTGTTTTACAATGGGTAGTCATGTAGTAAAACTAGAGATGGCAGTGGATCCTGGACCCGATCCGGATCCGCTGGATCCAGATCCGTTTTATAGGATATGGATCTTCAAAATTTGGACCCGACGGATCCGGATCTGACCCGGATCCATTTCTGATGGATCGGATATGGATCTGGATCTTGTATTTGAGATCCGTATCCGGTCCAGATCCGACCCGTGAATCCGTTTTTTATTAAATATATTCATAACCTAGAATGTAATTTTATAAGTATTTTCTTAAAATTTCTAAGCACATCCTTGCAAGTTTAATTCTCAAAACAAGTTTAATTTATTCCTGCGTTAACTCAAAAACAAAAAAGTAAAGAGGTAACTTCGATAATAAAATCAATGTTATATTAGTGAATGACTAACATCTCCATAGACAAGTAGTTAAAACTATATTCACTTCATTTGTGAAGATTCCAAGCACATGTAAGTTTTGCATTGTGGAAATACTAGTCAACATTTTTCACAACTATTGTCATTTTCCAACATTTTCAATTAATAACGCACAATCAAAACAAGACAACGAACAAAATATCTCATATGAACATTTCAAAATTGAAACACAGTAATTAGCTAAGTAAATATCGTTTGTCAGTTCAAAAAAAAAATCTTAGCAAGACAAATTTTTTTACATGTAGATCCAGATCCGATCCGTGGATCCGGTGAATCCGATGAATCCGGATTTGGATATGATTTTTATGGACCCGATGAATCCGGATCCGGATATGAATTTAGGTATCAAAAACGGATCTGGATCTGGATCTAGTAGGATCCGGTCCAGATCCGATCCGTTGCCATCCCTAAGTAAAACTTTCAAGGTCATAATTACAACCTGACGCAGTGGCATTTGGAGGCTGATGTGACTCTTTGGTGGTGGAAGGCATGGCAGATACTATATTAGCAAGAAAACTGAAGATGTCAAAAGTAGGTTGAAAGAATGGAACAATTGATCTTTTTGGTTACTTAGTTGTAGCCTTTCTCTTTTTTATACCAGATATTATGAGTATCAACATGTAAATTTGGGTACCACGGAAGTTACTCTGAATGTTGGGACATTCTTTGTCACTATATTTCCAAACTTCAACCAAACAATAGAGCCAACAATAAAATGGGGTTGTTTAAGTGTGGTTCGTGGGGGTGGTCGGCAGATCTGGGGATGGAGGTTCGAATGTAGGGAAGATGTTGGGTTGGGTCAATTTTGTTTAGCGGGTCGGGAGGTTTAAAAGAGGGGATCGAGTTATTTAGGTTGATTTGGGGGTTTTCGTTAAATGAGTGGTATTTTTATGAAATTTGTTACCGGGAGGGGTATTTTTTATCCAACTTATAACGGAGGGTAAAACTAACAAATTTATGAAAGTAGAAGGGTATTTTTGACCCTTTTCCCAAGTATAAAAGCCTTCATCTTTGATTTTTCATATTTGTTGAACCAAAAACTTACACTACCACTTTGTTGATACTAAAAGGCATCCCGGTGACTAATCTCTCGTTATGCGCGGGGTCCGAGGAAAGACCATACCACAAAGGTCTATTGTACGCAGTCTTACCCTACATTTCTGCAAAAAACTATTTTCACGGCTTGAATCTTTAACATCTTGGTCACATAGAGGCAATTGTTGATACTAGTATTTATTAAAAGCATGGAGTTAGAATCTAGAGTTTCACTTTTGTTTTCAGAATTTTCAGCAAGCCATACTAGGCAAATATTGAAGAACAAAGGCATGAATATCATTATTACCCTTACACAACAACCACTTCATGAGGTTCGATTTGTATGAGATTGAAGCCAATAGGGAGTCCATAGATTTGATGAAAATATAATCAGGTATTCTTGGCCATTCATGAATCAAAAAATAAATGCTCAATAGTTTTCTCATAACTGTAAAAAACGACTGGAGCATCTAGATAAGCCTATAAACGCATATCTTCTGAGGACCTCATATGGTAGAGATCCTTCTTAAAAGGCATACATTGTATGCATAAAGAAGGATATCTTAAAAGGCATCATCTTGTGATAGAAAGAACTGTTTTAAAGCTCTCCAAACAGTCTTATAAGGAAAAAATCTCATTATTTGAGGGAGTTCACAACGCTTTATCAAGTCTTATAAGGAAAAAAGATCTTAGTTTTAACAAAAAGAAAAAAACATGTAATTGTGTAGTAATTAAAAGACTATTATCACTATATCAGATTATTAAATGCCGATAATGATTATATGTAGTTTTAAAATACTCGCTCATTCTCAATTTATTTGTCTTCCTTTCTTTTAAATTTGATTAAAAAAGAATATCACTTTATATATTTAATACTCATTTACACCCAACCTTCTACAAGACATTTAAGACCATGAAATTCAAATGTTATTTTGATACACATTACCCATATCTTTAGTTTAAAACTACAAAATTTAAAAAGTCTTCTTTATTTTCTTAAATTACGTGTCAAGTCAAATTAATACAAACAAATGGAAATAAAGGAGATATTTAAATTGTATTTTAAAAGTTTAAAATTTTATATCTGTATTCACTCGTGAATCGCGTTACAATGTCACATAAGGTTGGTCGGTACGAGTATGTAACTATAAAAAACTTGTCATTAAGGATAAATGAAATTTTAAGTGAACGTTTAATTTCAAAAGATCATTTTTTTAACAATTTAAAGTATAACAACATAGAACTAGAGAGAGAGAAAAAAAAAGATGGAGCAATTTCTTACCACCGAAATTATTCGATGCTCGACCAGATTTAACACCAACTTTTGAGGCTTTTTTATAATTATCAGAATTTCCAACCGTCTTTTCTTTGTAACTGTAACGATCAACATCGACATTGTTTTATCTTCGGAGATGACGTGGAGCACCGGTTTCCAATTCTCCGTTTTCTTTAATTTCCTTCCCCGAGAAACTACGCGATTACTAGCTAAGCGATTTAGCTCCGGCTCTTTCTCTTTCTCTTTCTCCTCCACTGCCGTCGTGATGGTGGAGCCGCCGCAACTTGTCCTTAGTTCCGATAGAAACTTAATACTAGAGGGCGTGTTAATGTGTAGTGTGTGTATATACAATTATGAATATTTTAAGAACTTACGTGCAATAATAGATTGTACACTATATATATTGCTGACGTTGTAGACAGGATAAGGATTTGTTGACGTTGTAAACGGGATAAGGATTTCATTTAATGTTTTGGTAAGGAATGCATGGTTATGATTTTGGTATTTTGTTTGATATCGATCTTTCCACAATAAATTTCCTTATGTAACGAATTTTTTACGGTTAAAAAACATAAATTATATGCGGACGAAGGTAATACTTAGGAGATAAATACTGACACATAAATAATGTAATGGTGAGTTGGTGACTAAAGATTTAAGTTTTCATATTAAAGAGAAATTATTTTAGTCCTTTCCCTCATTAAGTTAATTCTTTTGCCAAATTCATACGATCGACTTGTTAGTTGGGAAAAACTTTACCAATTTAAAATTAAATATAATATTTGGTTAAATGTAATATCAAAAATTAAAAAAAAAGTGTCTAATGATTTAAGGACCACAATCTCAGGGAGGTGGTCCTGAGCCTTGCCTATATGGCTATATAGCGTCAGCGTTGTTTGCAAGTCACGTCAGTGTTGAAAAGCATGGTGCGGATCGCCAACAGGCTTCAACTTGTCTTCAAGTTTGGAAAAGACATCTGCAAATGATTTTGTTCTTTATCTATTTTTTGTGAGCAAAGAGTAATCACACATCTATATTGCTAACAACATGAGTATACATGGATTGAATTTTTCAAATATCAAATTAATTATTTGTGCCGAGTTTTAAAATCTATAAACTAAATCAACCAATAAAAATCGGGATTTTTCAATCTCAAATTTTTCGGGCTTTTCAATTTTTTGATTTTTTATATGATTCGATGCGAAACATCTTAGCATTTGCTTGATCAAAAATAAAAATTTTGGACTTTTTTCTCTTTGTTCAGTTTTTGCTTTGTGGCTCATGATTCATGAATAAAAAACTTCTTTTTTTCAAGTAAACATTTTAATACAACACCAAAATGTAAATGTCACACTTAAACTTTCCAAATCATCAATGCACCTCTGAAATTAAGTAGTTTCGATAATATGCACTGGCTGACCATTGAATATATCGTCAGTATGTAGAACTAGAAGTGTGTTGAAGTCTCCCAGAATGAACCAAGGTCCAATAACAAAATCATCTATTTTTCTGAGTTCGCATATTCTCTTCTGCTATTGTATTAAACCCATATAGAGCATTAGTGTATATCACAGTAAGGCCAACAGAGAAGCCTCTTATTATAATATTTTTTATAAATTTTATATGTATAAAGCAATTAAAAATTATATATATATATATAATCGATCGGATCGGTTTAGTTTTGATTTGACTTTTTTTTTAGTTAAAATCAAATCAAATCAAATTTATTATGATTGGGGTTTTTTTCGATACTAAATTACTAATCATTTTTTTTTTCGATTTGTCGGTTTAGTACGATTTGTCGATTTTCTTTGTACACACATAGATAAGAACAAAAAATTGTGTGTGAAAGAAATAATCCATTGATTATTTTCATTGATTGAAAGACTATATATACAAGTTACATATTTCCATAATAGGAGAATCCTATTCCTATTCTACTCCTAAAACCTTATTCTACTTGGATACTAATTATACATTTTTGGTAATACAAATATTATGGTAAGTGTACAATACTAATTACATTACAACATTACCTAAACTAGGTTACTAAATACTATCTAAACTACATGGTACAAAGGGGAAAACCGAGAGCCAACCGAGAGCAATTGTGTATATTTAACACACCTCCGCAGTCATAGCGGGTGATCTTCGAACGCTGAGACTGTCCCTAAAATCTTTAAAAAGGACCGAGGGAAGACCCTTTGTAAATATGTCTGCAATTTGATATCTTGACGGGACATGACAGATGCGTACCTGACCACGAGCAACCTTTTCGCGGACAAAGTAAATGTCCATCTCAATATGCTTAGTGCGATGGTGCTGAACCAGATTACCAAAATGGTAGATGGCACTAACACTATCGCAATAAACCAAGGTTGCTTTCTAAATGGGGCAATGAAGCTCTAAAAGCAAATTACATAACCAACATAATTCCGATACCACATTAGCTACCCCTCGATACTCGGCCTCGGCACTGGCTCGGGACAATGCTGACTGACGTTTTGCCGACCATGAGACCAGGTTATTATCAAGAAACATACAATAGCCAGACGTAGACCGTCTGGTGTCCGGATAGCCACCCCAATCAGCATCCGTATACGAGACAAGTGTGGATGTCAAAGAGGAATATGAATGCAAACCAGAGTCCAGCGTACCTGAATATACCGAATGATGCGTTTGAGTGCATTCATGTGCTAAACTCTGGAATTATGCATAAACAAACACACATGCTGGACAGCATACGTAATATATGGCCTCGTGAATGTAAGATACTGAAGGGCCCCTGCAAGACTGCAATACCAGGTCGGATCCTCGTATGGTACGTCGGTCGCGGCACTAAGCTTGGGCTTAGTATCAACTAGAGTAAAAGTGGACTTACAGGATGACATCTCATCCCTCTCAATGATCTCAGCTGCATACTTCCTTTGAGATAAGAACAACCCACCTATATGACGAGTGACAGCAATCCCCAAAAAATAGCTCAAGGGCCCCAAGTCTTTCATAGCAAACTCAGAGCTGAGCATTGTCATGATAGACTGGCGTAAGGCATCGAAAGAGGCAATCAAAATAATATCATCCACATATAACAGAATATAGGCCAAGGACGAACCACGACGGTAGATGAACAAGAAATTATCCGACCTGATGTGAGTGAACCAAATAGTCGAAACATAGTCTGCAAACCGTGTATACCAGGCCCGTGGAGACTGCTTAAGCCCATATAAGGACTTCTTCAACAAACAGACATGATGAGGATGTTTGGGATCCCTGAATCCCAAAGGCTGATGCATATAGACTGTTTCCTTGAGATCACCATGTAGGAAAGCATTCTTTACATCTAACTGATGAATAGGCCATGCTTTTGAAAGAGCCAAGCTAAGCACAGTGCGAATGATAGCTGGCTTGACCACTGGACTAAACGTCTCACCACAATCTACCCCAACCTGCTGAGTCTTACCATCACCCACAAGCCGCGCCTTATGTCGGGCAAATGAACCATCTGAATTTTTCTTATGAGCAAAAATCCACATAGACCTGATAATATTAATACCAGATGGACGGGGCACCAACTCCCACGTCTTATTATCAATAAGAGCATTATATTCATCGGTCATAGCAATTTTCCAATTTGGGTCATTTAAGACAGGCACATGATTATGGGGTAAGGGTGATTTAGGGATATTAGAATGTAAATTAAAATGTCTTTTTGGTTTAAAAATACCCCGTTGACTATGAGTGACTGGTCTATGACTCGAGGAATAATGGGGCAGATACGGACTGGCCAGCAGGAAGTGGGCTTGTTGGCCCAACTCGGTAAACAGAGACGCAGAAGCTGGACCGGTTCCGGGGTGGGCCTGGACTAGCCCAATCGTCGAAACCGGCCCCCGATGGTATGCGGGAATTGCAGTGTGTGACGGACCAGTGGGACCAACGGGTAGTGGGCCCGCTGGAGAATTTTAGGTGCGGGATACGTCCGAAAATGGTGAATAATATACGGGATATACTATCATCCAAAAAATTATACGAACTAGGCACGGGAGTCTTAACCTTAGCAAACGAAAATTGGGATTCATCAAAAATTACATGGCGATTAATGATGATTTTATTAGAGGATAAATCAAAGCATTTGTAACCACGATGATTAGATGAAAAACCCAAAAACACACATGGAGTAGACCGGGACTGAAGTTTGTTAATTGTGGTGGACGAGAATAACGGATTTACACAAACACCCAAAAACCTGAAGATGTGAATATGAAGGACTCTTATTATATAAAATTTGAAGGGGGAAGAATATGTCAAACCTTTGGAAGGAATTATGTTAAGGAGATATGTAGCAATTTGTAGAGCATGATGCCAAAAAGACGGGGGTACGGAAGCATGAATTAACAAAGTTCGGACAATGTTATTTATGGGATGAATTTTGCGTTCGGCTTTCCCATTTTGTGAAGACGTATGAGGACAAGAAAAATGAAAATTGATCCCATTATTAGCACAAAATTCCCGAAACGCCCATTGTCATATTCTTTGCCATTATCACACTGAATATTTTTGATTTCTCGTTCGAATTGGGTTCTAATGAATGCTCTAAATTTTAAGAAGACGAAAAAAACTTGAGATTTTTTCGCTATCAGAAACGTCCATAAAAACTTAGAATAATCATTCAAAAAGATAACATAATACCAATGACCGAAATAACTAAGAACATGAGACGTCCATAAGTCGATATGAATAATATCAAATGACATTAAAGTATGAGAATTTGAGTCTACAAATGGCAACCTAACAATTTTTCCTAAAAAACAAGACTGACAATTTGGAGTACTACTCGTACCCTTACATGAAATAAAAATATTTTTATATAATGACGATAAAATAGATGATCCCGGATGACCAAGACGAGCATGCCACAAGGAAGAAGAAAGGGCTGCAAATGCGGATGGCAAGGCTTGACTCGATGGACCGGAACTGGGTGTGATAGGATAAAGATCTCCCCTACTATCACACCTCATGAGAGGACTCCCCGTCTTAAAATCCTTCACAGAGAAACCAAAAGGATCAAATTTAATAGAAACGGAATTATCAGTAGTGAATTTACGGACAAAGACTAAGTTTTTAATCAATTTGGGGAATGTAGGATATTTTTCAAGATAAGAAGTGGATGAGGGGGAGATAAATTTTTATGACCATAACCACGAATTGGAATAGAATTACCATTACCAACAATTATGCCGCGAGGGTTGTTCAAATTGGAAAAAGATGAGAGCGTACCTAAATCAGATATCATGTGGGTAGTGGCACCGGTGACCATATATCAATTTGGTACGGAGGATTTAAACCAAGCATGTGCATTGCGGCTTCGATGTCGGTAGACGTGGGTGCCGCTGCGTGATGGGCCTGCGGGGGCCGAGGCCCAAGTACCCCCCACTGCTTGCTGCCTCAGCCTAGACGACTGTTTGTATGTGGACTAGGCAGAATTGGGCCTGGACTGTTGCTGGGCAGCCCACTGCCAGTGGGGCAAAACTTGACTGGGCTCAAACTGTGACTGTGGGTCCTACTGCCACTGCATAGGGGCCCACTGTGGGCCCCAGAACTGTTGTTGCTGCTAACCACCGCGAGGGCCGCCACCACTATTGTGCCGGTTGCCGCCGTTGTTGCTGCCGCGGTTCTTGCCATTATTTTTCTTATTTTCTCCCTTTTTGCCGCCACCGTTGTTGTGGTTTTGGGCCAAGTTGTTGGAACCGGGAGGATGGACAGTGGATTCGGTCATCATAACTATAGGACTAGTACCGGTAGCCGCCTTTTTAGCCATGCCCGCTTCTTCGAGTGTAAGCATAGAACGAGCTTGATAAAATTGCGGAAGTGGATTGCTTTGACGAAGAAGCGTGTCAACACCACTATAGGCCTCGGAAGGCCTGAAACCATTTGGAGGACCAAACGGTCATTCGAAACCGACGCACCAACGTTGCGAAGTTGGTCTGCCAATTCCTTCAATCTTTTGTAATAGGCCGAAACGTTAGGGAAATCTTCCATATTGACGCGGGAGAAATCCTTCTCAAGAGTAACTGCTCTAGAATTCTGATTATCTTGGAATATATCACGTAGTCTATCCCAAGTCTCCTGCGCCGTAGCGTCAGGTTCAATAATCGTTTGCAAAAGGTTGGTAGAAATTGTGGAATATATCCACTAAAGGACGGTAGCATCAAGAGTCGTCTACAACTTAGGATCATCCTCGCGTTTTGGCACCTCCGTATCCTCAGTAGCCGCGGGGATTATGTGATGGATGACTTGATGCGAACGTGCGTGAATTTTGAACAGTTCGGCCCACGTCGCATATTGCACATTTTCTATTTCAAGAACAAAAGGGATGTTATAATTGATGTTAGTAACTGTAAGGGCAGGATGAAACGTGTTCCGTGATGTAGACATATTGATAGAACAATATGTGATTTGGAAGAAAAAATTGGGAGAAAGATGAACCGTCGGCACAAAACCCGAGAAGAAGGGCTCGGATTTTAGAGACTTGGGATGAAAAAGTGCAAGAAATTTTGGAGAGGATTTTAAGACCTAGACTTCTGATACCATGAAAGAAATAATCCCTTGATTAATTTCATTGATTGAAAGACTATATATACAAGTTACATATTTCCATAATAGGAGAATCCTATTCCTATTCTACTCCTAAAATCTTATTCTACTTGGATACTAACTATATATTTATGGTAATACAAATATTATGGTAAGTGTACAATACTAATTACATTACAACATTACCTAAACTATGATATTAAATACTACCTAAACTACATTGTACAAAGGGGGAAAACCGAGAGCCAAATATACACAATATACACATATATATTGTGTACATTTAACCGTGTGAATTTCCCTTCATATAGACTGGTCTTTAATTTTTGCCCCTCAATTCTCATTTAATGAAAATTTATGGTCAAATTACTCTTTATTTGCGGGTCTACTAAATCAGAGATTCTGGGTTCGAATCCCAGCAAAGGGAAAAAATAACTCACAAGACAAATTTTTCATAGAAATTATGTTTTTTCGTTCAAAGTTATATAGAGATTATGTCATAAGAGACATAGTTTCTATGTAACTAAACTTTGCCTTCAGGCATAGTTACATAGAAAATATGCCCCTTAAGACATAATCTTTATACAACTTTGACCAAATAGGCATAATTTCTATGAAATTTTGTCTTGCGATTTTTTTCTTTTTTACTCTGTTGGGATTCAAACCCACAACCTTAGAGGTATTTTTTGATGCCTCTTAAGGCATAATTGTTATACAACTTTGGCCGAATATATATATTTTCTAATGAAATCTTGCCACAAATGTTTTTTTCTTTTTGACTCTACTGAGATTCGAACCCACAATCTCAAGGGTATTTTCGATCATTTTTAGGCAAATGACAAAAATTAAAGACCACCAATTTGAGGGGCAAAAATTAAGGACCACCCTAAAATAGGGGCAATCGTGCGAAATGCCCAAGTAAGAATTAGGGGTGTCAAATATGGCCCGCCGAACCCGCCTAAAATTTTATGGATTGGGCTCAAGATAATTTATTATTGGGATAATTTTAATCCAACATAACCCATTTTTAGAGTGATCTTCAATTTAGTCCAAAATAGCTCAATTCTAACCCCTTTTTAAGATTTATTTTAATTTGAGTTTATTACTTGAGATTTGTTTCATTTGTGTTGTTTGATATGAAGGAAAATAATTTTCCAAAAAATATTTTCCTAAAAGTATATTCCACGAAAAATGCTATCCTCGAAAACAAAAAAAAAATCACGAAAAATGTTTTCCTCAAAAATAGTTTTCACGAAAAATTTCCTCATTTTCACGGAATGTAGACCCTTCAAAAAAATTTGGTCAAATTGGCGGGTCATGACCTATCCCAGTTTTAGCTCATTTCAGCCCAAATAACTTTTGGATCAATTTATCCCAACCCATTTATTAATTCAGCTCATTTTGGTTGGGCTAATTTTAGCTAGGGGTGGCCAGTGGGCCGGGCTCAGGACGGCTGGGCGGGTTTGGCGGGATCAGGTTGGGGCGGGACGGAGGAAAAGGCTGGGATCGGGGCGGGTCGGGTCAGGCGAGATCGGGATAGGCGGGATTTGCCGTAGTCCCGTCCCAATTTCGTCGGAGTCGGGATTGGGTCGGGTCGGGATCCCGCAATTTTTTTTTTAATTTTAAAAAATAACATATATATAAAAAAAAAAACTCAAAAATTAAACAAGATAGTGTAATAAAAACATCCCAAGGTTGTTTTGTGCCTCTTATATTATTTAATAGACATGTGATTTTTTTGTAATACAAATACAATTGTCAAAATTGTGACTTTGTGGTGGTATTCAAAAGTTGCAAATTACATAGTAAAATTGCAATTAAAAAAATTACATTCTGAAAAAAACCTGTTCTAGTTTCTTGATAATTTCCTGTGGTTCTTCGGTTGGAATTGGTATTTGTTGGTCAAATTGATCCACGTCGCTTCCACCACCTTCAGATAAGATTTTGTTGTAGTTTTCGTCTTCTTCTTCGTTGATCTCCGGTTGACCGCACCTTCTCCGCTCCGCTCGTATCCAATCTCTGAATAATACTACACTCTCCAAGCTGTCTCTGGCTAATGAGTGTCTGTGGTCTCCTATTTGATATCTGTCGGCAGAAAAAGCGCTTTCAGACGCAGTTGATGACGCTTGAATGTTCAAAACGTCTCGGGCCATCATTGAGAGTGTCGGAAAGGTCTTCTCATTACCCCTCCAGTATTTCAACAAGTCTTCACATCCTTTTTCATTGAGAACTGCTTGGTACGGTACAGAACCCTGCAAAACAAAAATATCAAACTCGCTAATTTGGTTAGTAGCGGTACGACCGCACATTCTATTTCTGAGGCTTTCAATTCTAGTCGCAGAAACAGCATGTCTTTTGTGAGGTTGTGTTGAAGAAGAAGAAGATGGTATGGACGCCGGTAAGTTACTAGCACTTTCTTGTTGGTAAAACCTATATACTTTTTTGCATTGGTCTTCTACGCTAGACAACACTTCTTCTTTAGTTTGTTCAATAGGTGGTGGGTGATTTGGATTTTTGGGACTTGGAGGTGGTAGTACTTCTACACAATCATAAATAATTTCAATAAGTGATTTAGTACTACCATCTATTTTAATAGTCGGATTTAATACAACACCAATAATATAAATAGTGGGAATAGGAATAAAATATTTTTTATTTTGATAAACATTTTTTAATAGCTGCCATATAAGCTGGTTTTTCCATATATTCACTAAGTAATAAAAATATTAAAGCTATATAAAACAACATAGTTGAAATAGTATGAATTAATATACCGGAAAATTCTTTTGTTTCTTGAAAAACTTTCTCCAAAAATACATTAAGTTCTGAAATTTTTACCCAATCACTATCTACAACCATATCAGCTAGATTTTGATTATGAGAGTTAAAAAATAAAGTTATAGGTTTTCTATAGTCATAAACAACAAGTAGTTGCTCGTATAAAGAATTTCACCTAGTGGGTACTTCTTCTGAAATTTTTCTAGTAAGGTAGTTGGCAATCGTGACAAGTTTTTTTATATTCTTTTCTTCGTTGTATTCTATTATTTTTAAAAATAAAGTTTATAGCAAATTGTATTTTACTAAGAATGTCTTCAAAAAGTGATAGACCATCATTTACAATTAAGTTATATATATGGCACGCACATTTTATATGAAAATGATCTGAAAAAGATGGAGTTAAACTATTTTTTTAAAATTGTAATAGCGTAATTGTTAGAAGAAGCGTTATCTAATGTAATAGTCATAATTTTATCAGTTATTCGTAATAATCGCACACTTGATAAATATTTTCTTGCAATAAAAGTACCAGTGTGCCTATCATCTATATATCTATATGCTAAGATACGTTTTTGCATAGACCATTTATAATCTATCCAATGACAAGTTATCGTTAAATAATCATGGTCGTTAGTACTACGGCCTATATCAAAAGTGATAGTCACTTTGCCATTAAAATGATATAATTAATAACGTAAATACTGTTGATATTCATGTGCGAATTTAAATACATCTCTCTTAACAACAGTTGATCTAGGAAAACCGTTAAAAGAAGGATTATACATATCTCTAATGTAATGAATAAAATCGGGAGATGAAGGAAATGAAAAAGGATTCTATCTAGAAATAGGACCCTTGCCCTTGTTGCCGTACTAGAAGAAGCATGACCCTTACGCTACCCGTAATCATACGTTTAAATCATTCCATTATAAATTTATAATTATACTAATAAATAATTAAAGTAAATGAAATTAAGTGCACTAAATAAAATAAACAGACAATAATAATTTAATGAAGGAACGAATGTACCAAACACCGACGTAACGTCGACGTGTAATCGAGAGGTTGAAAATTGAAACTTTGCTCGATGGAAGATCCTCAAGCTAGTTGCCAACTTCACTCCCAATTCCCAAATGAATAAATAAAATTGAATATTTAGTAGACAATGTAGAGATAGATTGAGTATTGAGAGATTAGAGAGATTGTAGGAAGATTTGTGAGAAAGATTGAAGAGAAAATGAGGTATTTATAGTTGAAAAATTGGGTTAAAGTGTAAATATAATAACTTATGGGTTAAAAATAAATATTAAGGAGGTAGGGGGGTTGGGGGAGGGGTGGTGTCCAAAAATGGCCGTTGCACAACGGTCAAAATGTAAAATGGTCGTTGGTACAACGGTTATTTTTGCAAAAGGAGGGGTTTCGGGCGGGATCGGGTCGGGACAGGCGGGCCTGGGGCGGGTCGGGATTAGACCATGTCCCGTCCCATTACCGCGATTTTTTTTAAAATTGTCGGGTTCGGGGCGGGACCGGGCCAAACCGGCCCACTGGCCAGCCATAATTTTAGCCCATTCCGATAATTTGACACCCCTAGTAAGAATATTCAAAAATAGGAGCGCTTGGGCATTTTTTTTTTGAAATAAAAAAGGACGGTCAGGTCAGATACTTGATTAATTTTTGGGTGAGTTGAATTTTAAATTGGTCCAGGTTTTAAATTAATGTTTTAACTAATTTTTTTAAAATTAAACTTTGTCATGTCGTTATTTTTACGGAGAAAATATAAATTTCTGCCGAGATGACCATTGAAGTGAATTAGGTAAAATAAGATGACTTTAGAAAAAAAAAATACTTTGATGGTCAATTACCACAAATAGAGTGACAATTCAGGCAATCAGCTCCTATTGCGGAGGTGCACTGCTTGTGTTAAAATGAGCACAGAGCAGAAAAAAAATCTGATGCACAAAGGAGCAGGATGGTAATTACTCTTTATTAATTAATCCCTCTAATTTATATGATACTTTGTTGTGAGAATTTGAGGTACTATATTTGTTGAAAATTTGCCTTTGAGATAATGGTCCACAAAGTAAGGTTTTTGATGTATGAAAAATATGGTGCGGAACAAATCTCCCTCATCGGTGGGGAAATGAAGAATTGTTCATTTTATAAGGCTCAAAAATGGATAAGGGTTTGGGACCCCAAGGGTAATTCATGTGTTTGAAGGAGGGAGGACCTAGGTGTGCTTGGGTTCAAGGCTAAGCTCACACGCGCGCTGCCGTTGCCCGTCCATCTCGGGCTGTTGGGCTTCTTCTAATATTATCTTTTTGGACCCAAATTGGTTAATATTTACAAGATATGTACGGGGTAATCTTGTCTTAAAGACAGAGTGACATCACTCGACTCAGCGAAGTTTTAAAGTGGTTGTAATCGTTCTTATTTCTAGTTTGTTGTAATCGTTAGTAGTTTATCCTTTCTGGCTATTGTAATATTTACTTAATTCCCGTTTCCTGCAATTGTTGTAACTCACAATATTGTATTAGGAAAGGAGGCAAGGGGGCGGGGGTGAGCTTACCGTGTTTTCTAACTTTTGTATTTTCATTGACAGTTACATATTAGGAATTACGATTGATATCGAGAATATGTGATCAAGCATTTAAATTCATACTAACAAAGTCCCATTCACTAACAAATGGACATCAATAGCAACAATCTAGACGTATCTTCATCAATCTATTATTCACGCCACTGGACCCGAGTGGGCTAACCATGTAGCAGTAAGCACAGCAACAGCACCCAATTGTTGCACTAACACGCTAGACTGTCGAAGCTGGACTGGTTCCTCAGGCTGCGAGCTTGTAAAACCCGCGTCACAATTAGCACTTTCCGCCAATGCCCCATTTCCACCATTCACGGTCTTTTGAAAGTCTCCAGACTGTAAAATTTTTCCTGTTTGGTTGAACAGATTCGCGCAGTTCAAATAGTGAAAGGCGCACAATTGTAATCTCGTCTCCATAGTTCCTTTGGCATTCTGCAGAAGCTGATTAACCAAATCTAATGTCAGCCTCGCGCTTTTTTCTGAGAAGTCTATGGCAATTTGGCATAGACCAGGAAGATCCGCGTTTGCAGAACGCGGATCGGAGTTGTAAGCTTGTATGCATAAAGAAGGATTAGGTGACTTTGAACAAATCAAAGAGATTGGATATTTGCTCTTTGCGTGCGCATTGCACATGCCTTGTAGAACTAGAAATGTCAATAATAAAACTTTGTTAAAAGAAAATGCCATTTCTATGCCTTTTTTTATCCGTTTGAACACTCTATCACAGTATTTATAATTCATCTCATTTATGGATTCTTATTATTATGGTATAATCATTAGTAGAATATTGAGGACAAGATAAAAAGGAAAAGTTTTAACTAGATATAGGAGCTCGAACACTATAGGAAGTTTTTAAAGATTTTGTAATTGTATTCCCAATTTTGAATTGATGGGGTTAGGATTCTTATTCACTCGCTTAAATACCAATGGTTTTCTATTTTCGCCATTACTTCATTAAAGATTAATTAGGAAAATAGATGATGTATTTAAACTAAAACCTTGTTATGAATATTCATGCAGATTGAGAAATATCAAGTTACGCATCTTTTTAAGAAAAAACCCGTCCACAAATAAGATTAACACTCTGTTTGGACAGTTACATATTATTTCATAATATCTCATAATATATTGTATTACATTATTTCATACGGTATTATTTTGATGAATACAATGTTTGCATAAATTGTATCTGTAACAACCCGTTTGACCGTTTTGAGCTTTTAGACTTGTTTTCCCTAGAATACCCTTCCCTTAGCTTTATCTCGGTATTTATGATTTGCGGAGATGGACAACGTGACTCCCGAGGCAGTCCGATGAAAAATGCGAAAGAAAATCTAAGTTTTGATATTTTGAAGTTCTAAGTTCGAGAAGTTTGACCAAGAGTTGACTTTTGGGTAAATACGTCTTTTTCGAAGTTTCGTCGATTCCATTAGATCCAGAATGTGATTTATAACTTAGTCAAGTATTGGTTCGGGTCTCGAGGGTTCGAGTGTGATTTGATTCATTGGTTGAGAAACTAGCTAATTTGAAGATTTGGAGTTGACCTCGATCAACATCGGGTCAAGACATGATTTTCAGGTGTTTTGAGCAGTTTCGAAATGTATTCTACTGAAATGCATATTTGGTTTGTGTCCGGGAGATTCTAGATGAGCTTTGGGTGTCGATTCCAAATGTGGAAAACTGCAGAAAAATCAAGTGGTTTAGTTGCTGGTTTTGGTCTTCACATTCACAAGCCTGGAGTCGCGTTCGTGGAGAGTCGCATAGATAAGGCATTGTGTTCGCGAAAAGATGACTGCGATCGCGATGTGTCGGATCTAGGTCAGGTCGCTGTAACGCGTCGTACCTTCAAATTAAGCCTTAAATAGGATTCAGGAGTTTAAAAAATCAAGACGGAGATTGTGACGTTAAAAATTCATTCAGTTCAGTGATTCATGTTTTATGCCAGTATTCCACGGACCACAGAATGTTTTACGGGTCGTAGAATTGCATCGTACAAAGTCCGTAAAAAACTAACGAAATACGATGTTGTATATGGACCGTCTTTTTTACCGTAGGGTGACCCCCAACTTTTGGTATCACTGAAATTTGCAACCCGATAACGTCCATTTTGTATTGACCGTACAATTATGTACGAAACGTACTTCTCGACGTACAAGTTGTACGGATTGTACAATCTAGGCGTAGAACCCCGACGACTGAACAATATATATTCGCGATTTTCAGTCTTTTTAACTCTTTTTTAATTCATCCAAGCTCCAACACGAAGTTCATCTCCTCCCAACATTCTCCTACATTAAGGTAAGCCTATTTCATGCAATTTCAAGTGATTCGAACATCATCCTCAAGAATTCTAAGCGAAATCGTTGACTCTTAACCTAGGTTTTTCAAAAAAATGCAACTTAAGGGGTTAAAGTTCAGGCTTTGGGAATTCTCCATCAAATTCAGATTTTTATTACAAGAATATGAGCAAATAAGGTAGGTAGAGCTTCTATCCACATGTGGAAACATCATTGTTCTTTCCCACACCGCTTTTAATCTATGAAAATACAAATTCTCTCAGACCTATGATTTTGTTCAAATTTATGATGACCCTATATATATGTACAACTATATATATCATGTTTTCATTAATTGTATTCATGATATGTCAATAATTGTCATGAACTTGTCTATAATATATGAACACATATTTTGAATTCCGTGAATTCTTAAATACAAGTTATGAATCATTATTACTCAATCCATGAAATTATACATATTTTCATACAAGTTATGTTATGTATTTATATTCATGTTAAATGACATTTACAAATCATGTTTACTAGTCCCGTTTATGAAATTTGTGGGTTGTGAAGCCACTTATATTCATGTTTATGTTTTGGGAGTTGCACAAATTACCTAGAAAATTTAATACCTGAAACTACGTATGCCAACGTAGGATAAGGATCGCTCCGCCCAGTTTGGACGATTCCTTCATGTTACCCATTGCAGGTTATTGGATCCATTCATGTCAAGTTCATGTCTCGTACCCCGGCAAGATATGAGATGGTTTAGCTGATCGGGCAGAAATCAGACGCCACATTCTAGCATGGTGATTTCATGTCGAGTATACTAAAGCTCTCCTATTTAAATAAGTTATCATGTTTTATTATTTTCGTGTCAGATATTATACATGTTCATGCCCATGTTACAACTTCGGTTTAGTTCCTACTATTTTATGTGCCTGCTTATTCTTTCAGTTGCTTTACATACAGTACAATTCAAATGTATTTACGTTCTTTTTGCCTGGGGCCTGCACTTTATGGTACAGGTACGGAGTTTTAGGATGACAGATCAGTTCGCTAGGATTTCATCAGTATCAGCTTATTCATTCGGGGTGTTAGTTTAGTTATTTTCATGTCATGCTTTACAGGTAAAGGTATGCCAGAGCCTTGTCCTGGTAAAACAGTTTGCAGTCAGACTCACGTTTCGGAGGTTTCATAGACTAGTCTAGTATGACATGTTAGATATTCAGACTTATTATGTTTTTAAGATATTTCAGCTATTATATATCATACTACATTTACATTATTCAGTGTTACATGTTTTAAATAATTATTATTGCATGCTTTTGATGCCCATGTCAACTCAGCAAGCCATGTGGTCCGCTCGGTCATATACAGTATCGTTCAGACCATGATTCAGGGTAATTGTAACTAACTATGCAAAAAGATGAGTATCAGAAACACCAACCCTCGTCATCGCTATAGTTGTCTAAACCTTTTTGTTTCAATCTCTCACTAATGGTAAAGACACGTCGAGTTCACACACGAACGGCTGAATGTGACGTATCACCGTATGGTATGAGATGCGTTGTTTTTTAATGAATGTAATTATTTTGACTTTTTTTAAAAAAATTAATCTTAAATTGAAAGAAATCTAACACCATTAAACGATAAATCCACAAAGGTAGAAAATGTGTATTTTGCAAGAAGTTATGTTACCATTATCAAAAAAAAACAATTCATCCGAGGTTCTAAGTTCAAATCACAGACATTAAATTTTTATTTTTTGAACCATGATAAGGACGTGAGATTAAGTTCAGATTGCAGTTATCTTGGTAGAATTTTATCATTAAGGAAGATGACACATAAATAAAATAAATATTAGAGAGATATTATAACTTAGATATAAAAAATAAAATTAGTTATATACTCCTATGTCTCAGTTTATGTGATACACTTTACTTTTTAGTCCGTTTTAAAAAGAATGATACATTTTTTTATTTTGCAATAATTTAACTTTAACATTTAATTTTTAGGTTTAACGAGATGATCTATACCACACAAATATCTTTCACTTATTTTAGATCATAAGATTCAAAAGTTTTTCTACATTTATTAAATTTTGTGTCGAATCAAACTGAAGAATCCAAATTGATTTTAAACGAGACAAACAAAAAATGAGGAAAGCTGCTCAATAAATAAAATTGCCAAAAGATTTTTCTTTGAACTGTTTGAAAGTTATCCAACTTGAGTTATGAGAGTACTATATCACATAAATTGAGAAGAAAAGAGTATTTTTTAAGGGTGTGTAAGATTTAAAAAAAAACACAAATAATCTGAGATGTGAGGGAGTATAGTGGTACAGAAAGACTTTGAATAATAGTTGTGATGCAAAAGAACTTCGTCCTACAACTTTTTGCTCGAACTATACCTTCCTTCCGTCTGCAATATTGGAGAGAAACGAGCAGAATATCAAACAACTGATAACCAACTGAGATGTAGTAACTTGTACCGAGTTTGGTATTCCTGCAAGGCGTTCGATGAAATGCCGCAGAGAAATTTAGCTGTTTCGAATGCATTGATTACTGGCTGTGCTAATAGTGGATGAAAAGCCCTAAGTTGGAAATAACCAGCTTAAATTTTTAGCTTATAAACACTTATTTATATTATACGTAATTTGATATTTATCAAACGCTTAGATAAGTTAAAAAGTAATTATAAACTAGTTTAACCAGCTTATCTTTAGCAAAACACACTTAGAATGAACTTAAAACATTACAACAAACTAACTGCCATAGCTGAAAGCTCAACAAAGAAACTCATCAAACTCAATTGCCTTCTTTCAAACTTCACTCGTTCCCACCAATTCTTGAAAGCTCTTCACCTCTTCAACCAAATCCACTCTTGCCATCATCTCAAACTAGATCATTACACCCTTTCAACCACCTTAACTGCTGTTCCAACATCATACACACAACTAACTTTGGAAACCAACTCCACGCTTTCGCCATTAAAACAAGACTTAAAGAATACCCACACGTGTCGAATTCTCTCCTTTCATTTTACGCCAAGTCGAATGATTTGTGTTCAGTGAAAAGGGTATTTAAGGAAATTGAAACCCCAGATGTTTATTCTTGGACTACATTATTGTCTGCTTGTACTAAGTTGGGGGAAGTTGGGTATGCTTGTGAGGTGTTCAATGAATTGCCGCAGGGAATTTAGCTGTGATTACTGGCTGTGCTGATAGCGGGTGTTATTGGATTGCTTTGAATTTGTTTCAAAGAATGCATTTTTTGGGTATTAGATGTGATAATTATGCTTTTGCTAGTGTTTTAAGTTTGTGTAATATGGAGTTATTGGATCTTGGAAGACAAGTGCACTCGATGGTCGTAAAAACGGGGTTTTTGGCTAGAGCTTCGGTGATTAATGCGTTGGTTACGATGTATTTTAACTGTAAGAATGATTTTGATGCTTTTGGAGTATTTGAAGAAGCTGGGGATGAAGTGCCGGATCCTGTAACTTATAACGCGATGATCGCTGGTTTAGTGAGTATGGAAAGAGCTGAGAAGGCCTTAATGATGTACAAGGATATGCAAAAGTTTTCTCTGAGACCCACGGAGCTCGCTTATGTGAGCATAATGAGTTCATGTTTGTGTATTAGGATTGCTTCTCAACTGCATGCTCAAGTTGTGAGAATAGGTTTAGAAAACTATACATCTATTGGTAACGCAACAATAACCATGTATGCCAGTTGCGGGGACTTGAATGCAGCCTTTATAGTTTTTGAAAGGCTTACGGAGAAGGATAATGTGTCGTGGAATGCCATGATTACGTGCTATGCCCAAAATAGTTTGGGTAGAGCAGCAATTTCCGCGTACATTCAGATGCAGTGGGAAGGGTTAGAGCCAGACGAGTTTACAATAGGAAGCTTACTAGCGAGCTCAGAGTCTCTAGTAGTAGTTGAAATAATTTTGGGTGTTGTACTAAAGAAGGCACTTATCTTGAAGACTGAAGTATCTAATGCACTGCTCTCTGCCTTCTGTAAGCATGGTGAAATGAAGCATGCTTATCAAGTTTTTCGTGACATATTTCCTAGAAATATGATCTCTTGGAACACATTGATTTTTGGTTGTCATCTAAACGGACTGCCCGTGGATTGCTTGCACCTCTTCTCTGAGATTGTTAGTGAAGGTTTGATGCCTAACCCTTTTACTCTCAGCATCATTTTGAGTGTTTGTGCCGGCATTTCAGCTCTACAACAAGGGAAGAAGATTCATGCTTACACTCTCAAATCTGGATTCTTTTCAGAAATATCCTTTGGAAACGCTCTCATCACTTTATATGCAAAATGTGGAATGTTGCATTGCTCTCCAAAGGTGTTCAAGATGATGATAGAAAAAGACATAGTTTCTTGGAATTCAGTTATTACTGCCTATGCGCAGCATGGGAAAGGCAAGGAAGCTGTACATTGCTTTGAGATGATGCAAGAACTGGGTGGGGTCAAACCAGATAACGCCACTTTTAATGCAGTTCTATCAGCTTGCAGACATTCAGGCTTAATTGATAAGGGCAGTGAAGTTTTTGTTGGAAATTTGCCTTTGGCGGGAGTTGCGACCGACCAACTTTAACGGCTTAAACACTAGTGTAACGTATGTTGGAGAATCCGGTTCTTCACACATGCATGATCTACTAAGTACGTAGATAACCGTAGGGCCAAGAATCGTCAAATTTCATTGAGAAATGAAAGAGATATTGGTTCACGAAGTAAGGTGTTTGAAGCATGGAAAGTGTGGTATTGTGTGTAATTCTCCCTCATCGGTAGAGGAAGAAAGAAGTGTTGTGTATATAAGATTCGAAATTGGTTTGGGGTTTGGGACCCCAAGGGGTATCCCATGTGTTTAAAGGAGGGAGGACCTAGATGTGCTTCGGTTCGAGGAAAGACCACACGCGCGCCGCCGCCCGCCCGTTCCGGTTCGGGTTCCGGGTTCACGGGCTGTGGGCTGTGGGCTGTGGGCCTTCTGATATTATCTTTTTGGGCCAGAAGTTTCAGTTTGATCCCAGAAGTTTCAGATGTGCAGTTTGGTCCCCGAAGTTTCAAGATGTACGATTTGGTCCCACGAAGTTCGAATTTCGACGGTCAAGACAGAAAAGCCAAGCACTCAATTCGGCCATTTATTTTGGTGAATTACTCCTCCTATAATGGCCAAATCCGTTGGTCTTTCACCATTTATGTTGGTGACTTTACTACCTCCATAATGGCCATTATTTGGCTATTATGGAGGCGGCTTTTCAGCGATGAAATGACCCCCCCCCCCTCTCCTATATAAACACCCCATTACACCATTGTTGAGCACACTTGATATGCACGAAAATACACAAACGAGAAAAAATCTTCTTCCTACAACTTCCAAGCATCATTTCGTTATTCAATATTCTTCACGGTAGCTCTTGAGTTTCCTTTGCTCAAGGGTTCCATTCTTTGTTTTATCTTGGGAGACAAATTGTCCAGGACGTATAAAGGATACATACGGGGCAATATTGTCTTAAGGACAGAGTGCTACACTCGACTCAGCAAAAACAATTTTACATTTTTCCGTCTTCTACAAAACTGGAATTTCCAGTTTTTACTTATGTAACGATTGTAATTTGATTCCATGTTGAATTATTGAAATCTTTGTTTATCCTTTCGAATACTTGTAATAGTTAAATACTTCCCGTACTGCTTTATAAAGTACCAAAGAGAAAAAACTCTCAACAACTTAAGACAATATTTGTATTGTATTACTATTAGTATTCGAAAGATGTCGGTCAAAAATTGTGTCACCAAACCTGGATATGGAAATGGTTTTCTGGTAGAAGAGAGTGATGATGATGAACGTGTTCATGGTGTCACCGCTACCAAGACTGGTGGAAACAAGCGCTCTCGAGAGCACGAGGATGTCAAGCGGGACAAGAGGAGAAGGCGAAGATGTTATTCTATCTTGTAGCGAAGGCCTATATCTGTCCCGGACAAAAGAACCGAATAATGGTGAGAAGGAAATGGACACTCAGTCGATGAAGTTGACTGAAGTGAGCCAAGAATCCGAAATTGGGATAAGTAGTTTTTCTTACTTGTCAAGAATAAAGATTAAATTATGTCTGATTAAAAAAATGGATTAAAGTAAGGAGGAATATGAAAATAATTTATATTCCTTACGCTTTAACAAATCAGAAGTTTAATCTCATCTTCTTTCCCGTTTAAAGATTGGATTTTGTAAACAACTTAAGAAGATCCGTTCTTTTAAGTGTAATTATTAAAGTGTGTAAAGTATGACGCACATACAATGGAGAAAGATCCACTAACTGTGCGAAAACTCTTACCACTTTTAAGTAAGCGCCAAGAATTATACGGGCACCAATCATAACGGAAGAAGACTAAAAGCTAAAGACGTTGAGCTGTCATACTATTTGGCGAGAAGATCCTTCATAGGATGATATTGGACACTCGGTCATAAAAAGCCTCTCAGGGCGACCGGAGTGGGCCAAAATTCCTTTGATATGATGATATTGGACACTCGGTCATATAAAGCCTCGGGCGGCGGAGTGGTGCCCGAATTCATTTCATAGGAAAAGTAATGGACACCTAGTAAGGTGGGCCGAGTTTCCGGGTCCTAAATGATCGAAGGCCTAAATAAAGGCGATAAAGAAATTGGACACTCGATGCCAAAGCAACTAGAGTGGACCGAGTATCGAGATCACATATGATCCGGTTACGCCCTAACCACGGGCAAAAGGTTGTTCATGTGAAGCAACGCCACCTCTAAAATCAAAGGGGCTGGATAGGTTGTCCTCAATAGGACTTCAAGGAATGAGATCACTCTAAAAGAGGTGATACATGTTCCTAACTTGGTTAAAGGACGTTGTTGGTCAAATCTGATTTGAGACTAGTCCAACAGGTCCGTAATAACTAAGAGTGGTACAATATGTCTATAGCCAAATGAATGATATATTGTAATCCGTGCATCTATGACATCATAGATTAAGACACATTAAATAGCAAGTCATTCAAAAGCTAACGATGTTGAGATTGTTGCCTACTGTCGACGTAAACCCTCAAAATGAATGTGAGGTAGACGAAGAGGCAAAATCACCTTTCCAAATTCCGTCAAGGGAATAGCGAAAGAAGCACCGCTCCTCTAGAACTTAGTCACACCTAATTGGGTGATTTGAAGTTTATACAAAATAGAGGGGGGAGACAAGTACGTTGTGATCTTCATTGATGATGGTACAACGTATGGAATCCTTTGTTTGTTGAAAAGCAAAGATGAAGTTGTTGAAGCGGATAAGCGCTACAAAGTGAAGTTGAAAATCAACTATGCCTATGGATTGCAAAATTCGTAGCAATAGAGGGGAGAATTTGAAGCATCGTTTATTAAACGGCGCTCACTACTCACCTCGGTCTAACGGTGTTAGCCAAGCGCAAAGCCGTACTCCCAAATTATGTGGGGCAAGGCGATCCTTACCGCTAATGCGATTATCAACAGAACTCCGCATAAGGATAAGGATAACCCTCCGTGTGAGACATGGAAAGGATCTCACATACAAATGTTGTGATGTGGGGTGGTTTCATACCTAAGATCGTAGATTGCATATCCACTTTGGATCCGCAAATAACGATAGTTTTTATCGCCTCTTGGCGTCAAAGAATCTTTGAATTCTTTGGAGATAACTTTCCTTGAAAAAGGAAAAAGGAGTAATTGCTCAAGGTTAACAAGAACCCGCGAGGGCCTGTCTGTCCGGAACTAGACGTTCCGTATCTACAGGATTCGAAAGTTGCTAGCTATCCGGAACTTAATATTCCAGATCTGAGAACTTAGGGATTCTAGATGTTGAACCGAGACGGAGCAAAGAAGGGAAAAAAAAAACTTGTTCCGATCCTTCTAGCTTATATGGTTAATAATGAACCATGAATAATTAACAAATAATTGTCATCTCCAAAAGCGCCGCTTTGGAAAGAAGCTAAAGAGAGAAATAGATTCCATATATAGAACCATACTCGTGTAATAGTTAATCTTCCTCGGGAAAAGAACCTTTGGGTTGTAAAAAGTGCTCCCCTGTGAGTAGCTTCACATCCGGGGCCATTGTAATCTTACATGGCATGGGTGTTGAAACAACCTTCCAAAGCTGGAGAGTTGGAAGAAGAGGATCGAAATTGGTTCTTTGAACTGTTGGGCTTCTTCCGAACTTTCATTTTGGTCCCCGAAATGTTAACATTTTGGTCGAAAGTCTCGGATAAAACGAAACAATGAATCGGTCACGAAACATTGACTACGAAGTTAGAAAGCCAACGAGTTGGAAAACCAACGGTCTTAGAGTGAAAATCATATTGAAACAAAGTCTCGATATGAAAGATATGAGTATCACGAGATGACATCTTAGGAATTGGATTTCTAAGACATCTAACGGATCGGTCGATAGTTGACGGTCTCGTTGAAGCCACCAATAGATATGAATCATAGAAGCGATTGGAATCATGGTGCACCCATAGACAAGGAGCGATATGCTCGGGTCACGTTTAGTTCAATGTATTGTACACACTACAACCGACCTGGTATCGTCCTACAAATATATTAGTTGAACTAAGGTTCACTGATGATCTTAATACATGATCAATAGAAGGCGTTAAGTCGGATATGACGATATACGAATTATTCGCTTATCTACGGATTATAGTATTACGGATGTCCGGCGGTTACGAGAGAACACGGTGATGCAAAGCTGGACATCGGATCGAAGAACACCAAAGCCACAAGTAAATGTGTATGGTGGTTCTTGGAAAATCCTCTAAGCAAACTTGCATCGACCGATTCATGATGGTATCGTAGTTTATCGCTTTATACAAAGCATGAAAGAAGTTAAGTAACTTCACGACTCATTAGAGGACGTCCCTTATTGGGAGAAACCCGTGCCTTCAGCAGTTCTACACTTTGTGGCTAGCCGGTCGGCTTTAGGAAGGACACGGATGACGACGTACGGACATATCTGTCGGGATGCGTCGGAGACATAAGACCGTATGGCGAGTTGATCATCACGGGTGTCACTTCCTTATTTACTAACTAAGGGACTACCCGGAGATCAAGTGTTACACTGTCTAGGGGAATGGGCTTAAAACCCAAAATATACGGACCAATACGGTGGAAACCCAACCTTACGAACTGGAGATCCCGGTAATTTGGTTCAATGGGAAAACTAAGTTGTAAAGGTTCGGTTGATCGCTTCGGTGAAAGCATGAGCACTTCGGATAGTGATTTACGAAAAGAAACACCAAATCCAAAGTCGTTCCCGCGATAGACGTTAAGTGCTATCTGCGGTATGGGTAAAGGTTAAGTTTTCAAAACACTGTAATGATCCTCGACGGTTGAGGTTAGGTCTTTGGGAAACTTTTAATGGTTCCTAACACTTGTGAAGTGGGGTATAGCGGGATACCTTGTAGGAGACCACCTATTTAAGTGCGAGGACGGGCCGCCTCAAATTGAACGCACTTAAGAATCCAAGACGTTGTCCATGGCCAAAACGGACAAAACATTACGAAGAAGAGAGTAAGGGAATTTGTTGTGTTGGTACCGTTGTCTTGGCTTACACTAAACACGACGGTTCAAGACATCACGTTCACCGCGCAAGTAAGTAAGTCCGATGGTATTCAACTATGGAAGGTTCAAAGCGAGGCTACCTCTCCTTATGCAACATCGGTCCATTGAAATATTGGAAATGAAAAGACACCATGTGAGTGCGCCAAAATCTCTTTCAAGAGGGGATTGTTGGAAATTTGCCTTTGGCGGGAGTTGCGACCGACCAACTTTAACGGCTTAAACACTAGTGTAACGTATGTTGGAGAATCCGGTTCTTCACACATGCATGATCTACTAAGTACGTAGATAACCGTAGGGCCAAGAATCGTCAAATTTCATTGAGAAATGAAAGAGATATTGGTTCACGAAGTAAGGTGTTTGAAGCATGGAAAGTGTGGTATTGTGTGTAATTCTCCCTCATCGGTAGAGGAAGAAAGAAGTGTTGTGTATATAAGATTCGAAATTGGTTTGGGGTTTGGGACCCCAAGGGGTATCCCATGTGTTTAAAGGAGGGAGGACCTAGATGTGCTTCGGTTCGAGGAAAGACCACACGCGCGCCGCCGCCCGCCCGTTCCGGTTCGGGTTCCGGGTTCACGGGGGCGTGGGCGTGGGCCTTCGATATTATCTTTTTGGGCCGAAGTACGGTTTGATCCCGAAGTTTCGGATGTGCGGTTTGGTCCCCGAAGTTTCAAGATGTACGGTTTGGTCCCGAAGTTCGAATTTCGACGGTCAAGACGAGAAAAGCCAAGCACTCAATTCAGCCATTTATTTTGGTGAATTACTCCTCCTATAATGGCCAAATCCGTTGGTCTTTCACCATTTATGTTGGTGACTTTACTACCTCCATAATGGCCATTATTTGGCTATTATGGAGGCAGTTTTCAGGCAGTAAACAGCCCCCCCTCTCCTATATAAACACCCCATTACACCATTGTTGAGCACACTTGATATGCACGAAAATACACAACCAGAAAAAATCTTCTTCCTACAACTTCCAAGCATCATTTCGTTATTCAATATTCTTCACGGTAGCTCTTGAGTTTCCTTTGCTCAAGGGTTCCATTCTTTGTTTTATCTTGGGAGACAAATTGTCCGGGACGTATAAAGGATACATACGGGGCAATATTGTCTTAAGGACAGAGTGCTACACTCGACTCAGCAAAAACAATTTTACATTTTTCCGTCTTCTACAAAACTGGAATTTCCAGTTTTTACTTATGTAACGATTGTAATTTCAGATTCCATGTTGAATTATTGAAATCTTTGTTTATCCTTTCGAATACTTGTAATAGTTAAATACTTCCCGTACTGCTTTATAAAGTACCAAAGAGAAAAAACTCCCAACAGTTTTTACCTCTATGGTTCATACCTGTGGTATTGAGCCTACAGCAGACCACTTATCTTGCATTGTTGATCTCCTAGGTCAGGCTGGGTATCTTGATGAGGCAGAAAAACTTGTAAAAGATAGGCATGTTGATGTAGATTCCACTGTTTGGTGGACATTATTCAGTTCATGTGCTGCTTATGGCAATGTTAGACTAGGCAGAATTGCTGCGGGATTTCTGCTTGAGACTGAGAAGAATAACCCCACGGTTTATGTGCTTTTATCCAATATCTATGCCAGTGCCGAGAACTGGGAGGACTCTGCTAATGTGAGGAATTGGATGAGTAAATGTTGAGTGTTAAAGCAACCAGGAAGCAGTTGGATAGGATCCTAACCTCATTTTCAGTAATGTTGGATGTCTTGATGTGATTGGTTTCAAAGTTCAATCATCTGGGAATAGCTTGTTGACTGAAAACGTTTTCTTGTGCAAATTTTAAGGAAATATCTTGCACTTTGGTTAGCACTCTATGAGTCCATGCCTTAAACTGTTCGATTGCATGATGTGATTGCCATGCCAAAAGCACAATTGGTCCGTCAGTTGGTAAGTGTTCAGAATGACGAATAGCCATTTTCAAGTACTGATGTTGTTGACAGCTCTATGTTTTTTATTAAATAATTGTGTTAAAGACTCTCGAAGATACTTTTAAACAAGTATTACGAGGAAAGTTGTTTATATAATAATGTACTCCCTCCGGATCAAAAAGAGTGTCCACTTAGCCAACACCCCTTAAGAAAATACTAACTTCTAGGCAAAACTAGGTAATTTGACTAAAATGCCCCTAATTAAAAAGGTATTGGAATTTGATCACTTAACCCTTAATAAGGGAAAATCTGGAAAAGTAAGGCTAATTATTTCTTGATTTGTTAAGTGGACACTTTTTTACTCAAAATATAAAGGCCGGAGGGAGTAATTAACAAAAAGAAGTGATTCTCCTTTTTCAATATTTAGTTCTCTTTTTCCTATTTTTTGGATCACCTTCCTAGTTCCCACTGAAGATATTTATCAAAAAGACTTGAATGCTGCTTTAGAGGATAGATGATAAATCATAGCAGAAATGAAATTGCAGATAGTAAGGAAGCAACAATTTATTACAATATGTTTGAGAATTAGCTCCTGCTATCAAGTCTCTTGAATATCTTTAATGTTTTGAACGCTTATTGGGTAGTGGTTGACTGAGAAAAGACCTGATTTATATAAAGTAAATGGAAGTTCATCAATAAGCCAGTGAGGTGAAATTGGCTGCTTTTTATCCTAGAAATTGTTTCTCAAGCAGGATCCACTACTTAAAACTTTTGACTTTTTTGTGGATAGTTGGATTTTATTTTTTCTAAACCTTCTTCCTAATTAATAGGCTCAAATTTGAACATGTTTAAAAAGATGTGCATATATTTTCTATGAATCAAAATCTCGAGTTGGAGACATCGCTGGGAAAAAAGGCAATTGATTCGGTTTTCTCGAAAAGCAAAGCTACAGGTTTCATATATTTTTCGAGTCAATTTCCATGGCTATATCTTGATAATTGATGAAAGTCATTTCTTTGGATGAATATTAATTCTTTCATCTGTTTTACTTACCTCGAGGTATTTCCTATTTCTTTCTTCTACTTGTATGAATGGATGTAAAATTAATCAAAGAGGATAGTATCGTGGATGACTCCATGAAGTGATTGATATGTACCTTTGAGGTTAATCTCAAATATGCTTTGCACACAAATGAGCTCTTGTTTTATGAGATATACCCTTCATTACCATCGTCTCCCATGTATAATATACCTAAATCAGCTTCCACTGTTAATTAATTCATTTGTCTACATAAGTATAGTGTAAACACACACATCCTACCTTTCCAACCTAAACTATAACCTTCAATTTTATTTGAATCTAATTGCTACTCATGCACCCAACGTACTTCAACAATCATGCACTTGTATTTTCTAATTCCAAGGACCTAATTCTGAACATAAAATCATTCTCGCAGACTCTTATGTAAACTAAGGTTGATGCTTGTATATTAATCACAAAACCTTCGTAAAATAGAGAGAAATGACAGGAAGTAGTGTAGTCCTTATGCCCCTTAATGTTCTCCGTCACTCATCTTATAAAGTGACTATTCTTAGAGCCTGAGGTGGTATAGGCCTCCAAGGCAAGCGGCACAAACCACCGCTTTAGGCCCCCAAAATTTAATTTCTCTTATTATTTTGTTAGATATTTTATACCGTCTTCTTTCATTTTACTTAGCCCTTATATTAGAATTTTTTTTTATTGTCCATTTTTGTAAATCAAGAGACATTTATTTCTTTCAATTAATATTTCCCTTATCATTAAGTAACTATATAAAGCAATAGTAGTCAAACTTAGATTTCTAAAGGATAACTAATAAGGTTAATTTAGTAAAACAAACACCTAAAAATAGTTTCTTAAGGGGAGTGTCAAGTCAACTAGGGTCAAGTAACATGGAACGGAGGGAGTAACATTATCATTATTAAATCTAGATGAATAGAGTTAGTAGATACCTCCATTGGTGGAAGCTTAGGTATACAATGATGGTCAGCATATGTACAAGATGGTTCGAATACCTACGTTATAAATTTTGTATGTAAAAATAAAAAAAATATTAAATATATTTTAAGACTCTTATTGATATTTAGCTTTAGGCCACATAATGAGTTGAGCCGCCTCTAGGCACTTCTAATGAAAATGTCACCATTAGTTTCACTAGTAAATCTTTATGATCGACAAAACCTTAAAGGAGTTGCAGTTGATCTCAGTCACTGCAACACTTCCTCTCAGGTTTCATGCTTCACCGGAGAGTCTGAATAGGACAACAGTCTTAAAGGTGCAAATATAGTCATAATGGCTGCTACTTGTCAGCTAAAGCTTGGCATGTCCCGTGATGATTTATTCAGCACCAACGCTGAAATAGTGAAGAAACTTGGCAAAGCGATCGCCGATAACTTGCCCTAATGCATTTGTACATATAATTAGCAACCTGTGAACTGCACAGTTTCAATTGTTTCAGAAGTTTTGAAGAAAAGGGGACTATGATCCTAGAAAACTCTTCGACATTACAACCCTAGATGTTGCGCTTGCGAACATTTGTAGCCCAGAAGAAAATTTTCAATCCCGTTCATGTAGATGTCCCTGTTGTTGGAGGTCATGATGGAATTACCATCCTGCCTTTACTTTCTATACCAAATCAGAAACTACTTTCACGGACGAAGAAGTGATGGACATCACTTTAAGAATCCAAAATGCTGGATTAGAAGTAGTGGAGGCAAAAGATGGTGCAGGGAGTGTGTTGAAGTATAAAAGTATAGGTAACAAGCTAGTAAGGGTTAAACTGTAATTTTCTATCTAAAGTAGTTATGTAACTAACACTTTCATTAGTTAGTTAAGTCCGGTAGTTAGTAGCTTAATCAAGAGATCTGAGTACTAGCTATATAACAAACTACTCCCTCTTCTTGTAATTCATTCAATTGATTTGATTTTCTCTAATAAGAAAAGGTTCTCATCTTCTTGCTCAAATATCTTCATGGTATCAGAGCTCTCTTGTCTATGATTCTTGGCTGAGAAGAGTTCGATCAAATTAAAGCTTCCACAAAAGATTTGAAGGTGTTAAATCGTTATAAAAGATCAAATCATCACATTGATAGAAATCTGAGATGGAGACAGTTGAAGAATCTTAACAACAATTCAAACAATCTAAATTAAAATGTGAATCTTGGAATGAATCACAATAATGACAATGGTGTTCATCCACGGAATTTGAGTGTCAGGAATGGTGGCATTAGGGCAAATGCTAGAAATGGTGGAATTGGCTCTAGTTCTGGGTGGTCAAGGTATCGATTACAACCACCATTTATTTCTAAGTCCAACAGATGTTAGTGGAATCAGCATCATTTCTTTTCAATTAACTGGAATAGAAAATTATACTGTTTGGTATCAATCGATGAGAATTGCTCTGTTGGGTAGCAAGAAGAGGTTTCAACAGCAGATCAAGGGCAACATAATCATGCAATTGATGTGCACCCTTCACAGATAGATAATGTATCAATTCCTGCACAGATCCAGCTACCAGTTCAGGCACCTACTGCAGAAGTTCATGCACAAGCTCAGTACCAGTGCAGAATCAATCTACAGTTGAAACTAGGAATTCTAGCAGGGGAAGGAATCCACCTATATGGATGAAGGACTTTGTGTCCTTAAATGTCAATGAAGGAGTCAGATATCCATCAAGCAATTATATCAGCTATCACAAGCTTTCACCATATTATCAAGCCTATATTGCAGCAAGTTCAGTAGATACAAAATAAACTTCTTATGTTGAAGCTATAAAAGACCCAAGGTGGGTTGAAGAAATGAACACTGAAATACAAGCATTAGAAGGGAACAATACTTGGAAAATCGTGGATTTACCGAAAGGAAAAATATCCATAGTATGCAAATTGATTTATAAAATTAAGTATAAGGCATCTGGGGAAGTAGAAAGATTCAAAGCAAGGCTTGTTGCAAAGGGATACAATCAAAAAGAGGGGATTCATTGTAAGGAAACATTCTCACATGTTGTTAAAATGGTGACAGTTAGGACAATTTTGGTCTTAGTTGTTTCAAGGCATTGGCATATACATCAAATGGATGTTTTTAATGCATTCTTACAAGGTGATCTTTATGATGAAATATACATGACATTGCCACAAGGATTCACTAGTCAGGGGGAGAAAGTGTAGACTAGTTAAATCCTTGTATGGCGTAAAACAGGCTCCAAGACAGTGGAATGCCAAACTTAATCAAGCTCTATTGAAGATAGGGTTCAAACAAAGTCAATATGACTATTCACTGTTTGTAAGGAAAACAAATAAGGGAACAATTGTGGTTTTGGTGTATGTAGATGATATGTTGATAACAGACAGTTCCTTAGGTCTGATTCAAGCAACAAACTTGTCACATCAAAATGCTTTCAAAATGAAAGACTTGGGTGAATCTAAGTCTGGAATAACTATACATTAAAGGAAATATGCTCTTGAACTTACATCAGAGGTTGGGATTAGCAGTCACAAAACTAGCCAAAATACCAATTGATTTGAATGTCAATCTTACATCAAAATAATATGATGAGCATCTGAAACAGAATACAAAAGAAGTTACTGAAGATGAAGACTCATTAGTGGATCAAGTAGCGTATCAAAAATTGATAGGGAAATTGTTGTATTTAAACATGACAAGACCGGGCATTTCTTTCAGTGTACAAACACTGAGCCAGTTCCTACAACACCCTAAAAAGTCTCATATGGAAGCAACACTAGAGTAGTCAAGTACATAAAGGGGCAACCAGGTCAAGGTATTTTTCTATCAAGCTGTTGCAATCAACAAGTTACTGCACATTGTGATGCAGACTAGGCCGCTTGTCCACTTACTAGAAGGTCAGTAACAGGTTCATAGTCAAGCTTGGAGAATATCTAGTGTCCTGGAAGGCAAAGAAGCAAACAACAGTCTTTAAAAGTTCAGCAGAAGCTGAATATATGAGCCTAGCAACAACAGTTTCAGAGTTGGTTTGGTTGATGGGAATTCTAAAAGAAATACATGTTAATATCACGATACCAATACAAGTTTGGTTGTTGGTTTGGTTGATGGGAATTCTCAAAGAAATGGATGCTGATATCAAGTTACCAATACAAGTTTTCAGTGATAGTAAGGTTGCTATTCAAATTGCTCCCAATCCAGTGTTCCATTAAAGAACCAAACATATTGAAATTGACTGTCACTTTGTGAGAGAGACTTCAACAAGGCTTCATAAACATCAACTACATAGCAACTTAAAATCAACCTACTGATCTATTAACTAAGGGTCTCAGTAGAGTGCAGCATGAGCATCTATTATCTAATCTTGGAATTCTATACATCTTCCCTCCACCTAGCTTAAGGGGGAGTGTTGAAGTATAAAAGTATAGATCACAAGCTAGTAAGGGTAGAAATGTAATTTACTATCTAAAGTAATTATTTAACTAACACTTCCATTTATTTGTTAGCACTATTAGCGTGCTTACTTTTTTTTTTTTTGAAACTCCCTTAATGGAAATCTTGCTTCCGCCACTCTTTGAAACCTATATGATTAGGTTCCTAAGGTCCAAACCAGATGGTGTCACACTAGTAAAAGTTTATCTTTAATAGATCATCACAACTCTGAATGAGATGGAAGGTAAATACCTATCCAAAGTCCAAATATGCCGTTCTAATCTTTCATTCATTGGTCGCTATTGTAGTTAAATGAAATTTCAAAAAATTAATGCTTACTTGCACGAAAGAAACATTGGATGATTTTGATCTTTCCTTTTCTATTACTATTTGATTGTACGTATAACAAAAGGTGTGGTTAATTATCCAATCATCTAAAGGGGTGTATGATACTCGCACTTATAAGACAAAGTCTTTAAATCCCTACTCTCCCAAATCCAAATCACATAATAGAAATTAAATTGTAATAATAGACTGATACTGCTCGAACAAAAATGCTTTCGGCGTGGATGCTATATTCTAAAGAAAGAGGTCCCTACAATCTTGAAAATCTCATGCTATAGTCGCTTCAAACTTGCTTCTTTTCAAGGTTGTCTTTATCAGTCCAAGTGGTACAAATTAAGTTTGTTGATACTTATATGAACATTTTTACTCCAAGCATACACATTCCTCTTTTTATGTGAAAAAAAAATAAACTCAATAAAGGTAAATTTGAAAATATTGTGCCTTCTTTCCATGAGTTTCAACTTGATTTGAGGAAGAAGGCTGGTGAAACTTTAAAGTCCAGGACTTCAGACCACAAATAAGAGGATTTCTCTGTGATATTTAAGACTTGAGGAATCTTCTGCTAATTATCAAGTACATAAAGGGTCTGAGTGAAACTATCCCATAAATTGTTAAAGGAAGTCTTTTCCCTTGTAGCTTCCAAAGAAAAAGCCAATGATTGGATAAAATATCTTCTCTTTTTCATTTCCTTTAATTCCTACCATTTGGGATTTTGCATTGGTTGTTTCCAGTTCCAGCTGGATATAAAAAGGAAGAATGATTGAACTGAAAAGGAAGCCAATTCAAACTATTCTCCTTTCCCGACTGAGAAAAGTTTTAACTTTTAATTCATATAATACAACAACATATTCAATAAAATCTTATAACGTAAGGTCTACAAATAGTAGAATATGTAAACCTTATTCCTATCTTGAGAGATAAAAAAATTATTTCCGGTAGATCTTTGGCACAAGGACATTTTAATTTATATAATATAGAGTATATATAATCTTTTCATAATATCAATTATCAAGGTGCTTAAAAATCAATCAAATTTTCTCTAAGTATTACAGAAATTATTAAATCAATTTTATTTTATTGGTCAAAATTATGGAATAACTTTTTCTAATAAAAATATCACTCAACTTTGCTTAAGTTTCACATAAATCTCTAAATTAATTTTTGTAACAAAAAATCGTTCAACTTTTCCTAAATATCATAACTTTTATGTAACAAAAAGAATGTCATTCAATTTTGTCTAAGCATTATATAAAATATCTAGTTTGACACCTCATAATCACTTTCTTTGATACCTAAGCAACACTTAACGCCTTTTTGGTTACTAAAGATAGTTTAGTGACTTGTATGATCTTCTTATGTAAAGTTAAATAATTTTTTCGTACACAAAAATTAGTTTAGTACTCATATTGATGCAATTGAAGGAATATCAAGTTACCATCTATGATATTAACCGTATTAAATTATGCATAAAATATTTATATTATCGGTATATATGCTTATATCTTTCTCTTTTTAAAGGAGAATAAGACAATTGTTATAAAGTAATAAAATTAAAACAAGAATATTTATAGAGAAAGAGAGAAGAGAAGAGGGAAATTCTTATTTCTCTTGAGTGATGTAAATACAATGAAGAGAACATCTCGATTTATAAATATTTTATGCATAATTTATTTATAACACTCCCCAGTGAATGTCTATTTGATTGATAATGTGCTTCATTAAAACTTTATTAGAAAAAACACAGTGGGAATAATTTTAGGGAAGAAAAAATAGTACACATTTCTAATAATACGTCCTTTGATTGCCTCATTAAAAACCTTACAAGAAAAATTCAATGGGACAAAAACTTTGAAAGAGAAAAAGAGTACAACACGTATTAACTCCCCGATGAGAACTTCAATCCAAAAACTTAAATCTTTACATCTCATTCTTATGCACCATCTTCTCATTATAGTTGGTAGAGACTTGGTGAATAAATCATCCATATTATGACTCGAACGAATCTGTTGCACATCGATATCACCTTTCTTCTGGAGCTCGTGTGAAGAAAATTTTAGTGAAATACGATTTGTTCTATCTCCTTTATGAATCCTCCTTTTATTTGGACTGTGTATGTTGCATCTCCACTCTTTTGAAAGTGTTGCATCATCGGCATATAATAGTATTGGAAGAACACCAAGTACATTCCTGACTTGCTTTATAAACTGACGTTATCTTTGTATGAGTTGATTGTCATGTTGAACAACATCGTATGACCGTAATCCTTCATAAAAATATATAATGTGTCTAGATCGAACATTTTTGTCGATTAGATGAATGCTTTGTATATCCAATAAACTTAATAATATTAGTTAGGATAACACATTTATATCAAACTTGCAATTGGTCTTATTTCAACATCTCCATGTAGGAGTAAAACTATATCCAGACTCATAGTTATAGCAAGATATATAAATGCATCAATTGAATAAAGATATGATACTTCAGGACCAAATAATTCTGCATTTTTTCTCATTTCAACTTGTTTCAACAAATAATATACTACTTTTATGAACTCTTCAAGAGTTTCAATAATAGTCAAGTCATCAACTTGCATCAACAATATGACTGATTTTGATTTTCACAAAGATGTAAGGATAAATAGACCTTTTATTAATGAATATTCATTAAGATGATTAAATCTCATTCACCTTGCTTGATTTAATTCATATAAGAATTATGAACAGATTTCTAGAACTTGTATATGCTTCAAGCATTTAAAAATTTTCATATAATTTTTGTCAAGTGACAATATCCATTAAAATTTAAATGTGTGACATTTTTTGGTGTCTAGACTGCAGATGTCCAATGAGCTTTACGCTTATCAAGATGTGTCATTTCACGTGGTAATTATTTCTATGTCAACATGCTTTAACATACTTAAAATATGGATTCTCATAATCTTTACAATATTGCGCGCTATATTGTATCAAAGATATTATCGACGATATATCATTTTGTATCAGTTCCAAGTGTGACATAACTTATTGAGATCTCATCACTTTCATTATTTGTAGGTATCTAAACCTCTCATGAGGTTTCATGAAGTGTGATGTCGTAGGCTCTTCAAAAGCACATTGCCTCCTTATTATGAACATTTTGATCTTTTGCTCCTCTCCCTTTTCAAAATTATTCCATTTGGAACCTATTGGCCTATCATGCTTCATGCTTCATGCATATTATAAACTTTGTCCTTCAGGGACATTAATTTTAATAGGAGCATTTTGCAGCTGAAATATGAAATTAATTTTAGGTCAACAAATGCTTCTAGCATTTAACTTGAATTATTTTTTAATAAGGATCATACTAATGATAATTCACAACATATTTCCTAGATGCTTATTCTCCCTCCTTATGTTAGAAAAAATAGCATATATTGTATCTTCTTTTGGGGAATCCATCTTTGGTATCATGGTAGATTAATTAATCATATACCACACATAAAAAATTATTAAATGGAAATATCTGATTTCTGACCTTGAACCAATTGTGAAGGAACAATTTACTATAATTTGTTGGTCTATAGCATACAGATGATGTTGTATGCAACATATTATACCTCAGACCAACACATGAAGCTTTGTTCTCAAAAGAAATGGTTTAGCTACTTATTGGAGGCATTCAATGCTCAACTAGTTTGGATATGAACCAACATTATCAAGAAGAACTATTTTGATTACATAATCTAAAAATTATGCTTTTAACTCCATTATTTTGAGCAAGCAAGTTTACAAATGTCAAACTGCAGGTTAACAATAAACGTACATGTGCAATCTCATAGATGCATCTATTTAATACATCACATAATAGATGAACATGTCCATATTCACCTTTATATGTTCCATAATTTAGGAAATTTAGTTCCAACATTAGCTGGTCTAATCAACTTATCATGAGAATAAGCAACACAAACAAATTCTTGAAGAATCTTCTAGTTCTTCAATATATTTCGAATACTCAATCTGCACATCATATTTGAATTATGATAGACAAATCGTTCGTGCCAACTAATAAAATTATTTGTACTAGTAAACTTCAAGTTTATCATAACATGTGTTATTTGTTTTAGTAAATTTCTGATTTACCATTACACAAACTTTTGTATCAATTAACTTATGGTTTATTGTGGCATGTGACTTCATCATGCTTATATTTGTGTAGTACAATTTGGAGAATAAGGTGGTTAACCTTTCACGTACATATTTCTTATCCACTAACATATTTCTTATCCACTATGATTTTGAAGATATTTAATCCTCTCATCATCTATAGTTTCAATATGATAACCATTTACTTTAGTAAACTTCAGGAGTAAAGTTTAAAGTTTTACTACTTCGAAAGTAATTTCAAGGTCTTACTACTTCAGGAGTAAAGTTTAAAGTTTTACTACTTCGAAAGTAATTTCAAGGTCTTACTACTTCAGGAGTAAATTTCAAAATTTTACTACTTCGGAAATAAATTTTAAAGTTTTGCTATTGACGGGAGTAAATCTTAGAGTTTCATTACTTCAGGAGTAATTTCAATAATTTATCAGTTCTAAAGTAAATTTTAAAATGTTACTGCTTCGGGAGTAAAGTTCAAAGGTTTACCACTTTAAAAATCCCACTACTACGGGAGTAAACTTCAAAGTTCTATTATTTCTTGAGTAAATTCAGAGCCTTACCACTTCGGGAGCAAAATTCGTATTCCTACTACTTCGGGAGTAAATTCGATTCCTACTACTTCGGGAGTAAATGTTGGTTCTTACTACTTCCACGAGTAAATTTCGAAGTCTTACTACTTCAGGATTTAAGAATAATATTCAGAATATTTCTTCTCATCTATTCGACCTCTTCTGGAGGTAAGTTGTGATATTTTCATAATCAAGTGCACATTCGTATTTATAAGTTTTACTAGTATTGTCACATTCACTTTAGGGAATGGATATATACTTGTAATATTTATTAAAAATTCTCATTATTCAAGAATGGAAGATAATCATCTGAACGTGCCTTCAGCATATTATATTATGATAGCTTAGAATCTCTTTTAAGATATTGCTACTTCAAGAGCAAATCGAATCATGCACGTAATATAGATAATTTTTTTCTAACATGTCTTCCACTATAATCATAATAAAGATGTAATTATAATATCACTTCTAGTGATTAACGAAGACATAAAATATATTACTACTTCTGGTGATTAGGCATAAACGAATTAATCATAACAAGAGTTTTAAAAAATATTGCCACTTCTGGTGGCCTTATATTTCTTTTACACCCCGCTAAAGTTAGAAACGAAAGAAAAGTCCAATTTACATATAGCGTATTTAGTAATTGCAAAAGAGGTTCTTTCGGAAGAGGTTCTAAGCTATCTCAAACCTTCTCTAACTTATTGTTTTCATGTTTTTGTAAGAAATAATCCCTTAATTATTTTCATTAATGAATTGGGTATATATACAAGTTACAATCTCCAAATATGAAAATTTTATTCATACTATACTTCTAAATCCTAATCATACTTGTACAAGAATTCTACAACTATGGTAAGTTTGTACACTAGTTTAATTACAATCCTAATCCTATTTGAGCACGGTACCGTGCTATATTCTATCACACCCCAGCAGTCATAGCGGACGGTTGTCATATGCTTAGACTGTCCCTAAAATCTTCAAATAGAACTGAGGGAAGGCCCTTCATAAAGATGTCAGCAATTTGGTATCTAGAGGACACATGTAAAACGCGTACTTGTCCACGGGCTACCTTTTCGCGAACAAAGTGAATATACATCTCGATATGTTTAGTGCGTTGATGTTGGACCGGATTTTCAGAAAGATAGACTGCACTAACATTATCACAATAGACCGGTAGCTTTCTGAATAGGAAAGTGTAATTGTAATAAAAGATTACGCAGCCAACATGATTCAGACCACGAGACCAAGTTATCCCCAAGAAACATACAATAACTAGATGTCGAGCGTCTGGTATTAGGACAACCACCCAAATCAGCATCTGTATATGACACAAGAGTAGAGACGGAAGAATGATATAAATGCAATCCTTAATGAAGTGTGCCCTGGATGTACCGTATAATCCGTTTGAGCGTATGCATGTGCTCAATCCGTGGGTCATGCATGAATAAACACATCTGTTGAACTGCATAAGTAATATCAGGTCTCGTGAAAGTAAGATACTGAAATGCCCCTGCAAGACTGCGGTAATGGGTGAGATCCTCGTATGGTGTGTCTGACGTAGTACTCAACTTCTTTTTGGTATCAACCGGAGTGGAAGTAAACATACAAGATGACATACCACATCTCTCAATAATCTCTGCAACATACTTCCTTTGAGAAAAAAATAGATCACCCGAATGACGCGTGACAACAATGCCCAAGAAATAACTCAAGGGTCCCAAGTCTTTCATTGCGAATTCAGAACTGAGAAGTGATATGATAGACTTGCGCAGATTATTAGATGAAGCAATCAATATATTATCATTTACGTACAATAAAATGTATGCCAGAGAAGTACCACGATGATATATATATAGTGAGAAAATGATCAGACCGGTTGTGAGAAAATCCATTAGTAGATACATAATCTACAAACATATTATACTAAGCCTGCGGGGCCTGCTTAAGCCTATAAAAGGACTTCTTCAGCAAACAGACATGATGAGGAATGAGCAAGGGCGGTAAAAGTAGACTGCATGGCTTGACTCGTGGAGGTGGTGGTAGTTGTGATTGGATAAAGCTCTCCCCTACTATTGCATCTCATTCGAGGTATCCCGTTTTGAAATCCTTCACAGAAAACCCAAAGGGATCAAAATTAAAAGAAACCCAATTATCAGTGGTGAATTTTCAGACAGACACCAAATTTTTAATTAAGTAGGGGCACGAATGGTATTTTTCAAAACTAGAGGTAGATGTGGGGGAGACAAAGTTGTATGTCCACAACCGCGAATTGGAATTGAGTTGCCATTACCAACAATTATACCACGATTTTTGCTCAAATTTGAATAAGACGAAAGAGTACCTTGATCGGACATCATATTAGAAGTGGTTCCGGTGTCTATATACCAATTCGCTTCCGGGGAATTTAAGCCAAGTGTATGCATTGCGGCTTCAATATCTGTAGGTGTCGGGATTGTATTTGGTCCCGCAACATAGAAGTCATGCGGGGGCCGAGACCCAAGCAGGCCTGCCTGTTGTACCGGCCTATTACTGTACCGCATTCCACTATTTGGGAATGAGAAACTAGGCCTGGAATTTTGCTGGAACTGAGCCCAGTTTCCCGGATAAGGAGCAGGCAGAAAATAAGGGTTATTGGGCCAATGGCCACTAGCCCAGCCTGACTTCCAGGGGGCCTACGGTTGGGGCCAGTTGGACAGTGGCCCACCGCTCCGAGGCCCACTGTTGTAGCTGCCACTGTTCAGTCCTCTACCGACGTTACCACCGCGATTGCCACCGCTGTTTTTGCCATTATTTTTACGATTGACCCTTTTTGCCGCCACCGTGGTTACGGTTTTGGCCCTAATTTTCAGAGAATGAGTGAGGGTCGTCTGACGTGGTCATCATTACGACGGAATATGCTCTGGTAGCAACCTTAGCCGAACCGGCCTCTTTTAAAGTGAGCATGGAACGGGCCTGATAAAATGGTGGCAGAGGATTACTTTGATGAAGTAATGTTCCAACGCCATTATAGGCCTCAGAAAGGCCTGCAACCATTTGAAGAACAAGACGGTTATTGGTAACGGGTACACCAACGTTGCGTAGTTGGTCCGCCAATTCTTTCAGCCTTTTACAATAGGCCGAGACGTTAGGAAAATCTTTCATGTTGACATGGGAAAATTCCTGCTCAAGAGTGACAGCACGTGAAATTTTTGTTATCTTGGAATATATCATGCACCCTATTCCAAGTAGCCATCGTCGTAGCGCCGGGTTCAATAATCGTCTCCAAGAGGTTTGTAGAGATTGTGGAATAAATCCACTATAGAACGGTAGCATCAAGGGTTGTCCATGACGTAGGATCATCCTCGAGGGTAGGCACCTTCTCCTCGCCAGTTACCGAAGGGATTATATGATGGAGGACGTGATGCGAGCGTGCGTGAACTTTGAATAATTCCGCCCACGTCGCGTATTAGACATTTTCCATCTCAAGAACAATAGGGATGTGGTTCTTGATATTGGAAACTGTAAGGGTAGGATGAAATATGTTCTTTGACGTAGACAGAATGAAAGAACAATAGGTGAATTAGGGACTAGGAAGAAAATTTGGGAATAGAGGAGGAAAAGTGCATGGAAATGAGGAAGGGTTCACGGAAACCGAGCAGAAATCGAGAAGAGCGAAAGTGTTTTGGGGAGAAAGTAATTTAGACCTAGACTTCTGATACCATGAAAGAAAAAATCACTTGATTATTTCCATTAATGAATAGGTATATACAAGTTACAATCTCCAAATATGGAAAATCCTATTCATACTATACTTCTAAATCCTAATCATACTTGTACATGAATTCTACAACTATGGTAAATTTGCACACTAGTTTAATTATAATCCTAATCCTATTTGAACACGGTACCATGCTATATTCTATCAGTTTTCTCTTGAGCCTAGGGTCTTTCAGAAACAATCTCCCACCTTCCAAGGTAGAGGTAAGGTCTGCGTACAATCTACCCTCCTCAGACCCCACCTAGTGGGATTACACTGGGTATGTTGTTACTGTTGTTATATTTAATAATTGCAAATTAACTTTCCTGCAGGATATTCACGTCATGTTTTAATGACTTTGGTTTCAAGATATATTGCAAAAAATAAAATTGAAGTGCTATATGCAGACTACAGTCAATAATCATATAGATCACGTTTCTCTGTGATGTCCAGTGATAAAATTATTGTGATTAACAAAAAAGAATAGTTGCTTGAACATTAGTACATAAAATTGGAAATTCAAACCTTCTCCCAGTAAAGGATTCGTATCTTTAAATTACCTCATTCTCTGTGATACTTTAAAATTATTTGCTCGAGATGGCAGAGCCTCCCGCTAATAATTGTTATAAAATAATAAAAATAGAACTAAAATATTTGTAGAGAAAGAGAGTGAAATTCTTATTTCTCTTGTAGGGTGTAAATACAATAAAGATAACATCTCTATTTATAAAATAGAAAACTAACTTGATTCCAAAAGTCACTAACCCTAACTTTTCTCCAAAAATAGACATCCACAATAATAAATGAATACTAATATTTATAACAACACTTATTTTCTAAGATTGTTGAAATTGTCCAATCTTGGTACTCCAACCTTGTGTAGAAAAAGTTGTTCCATTGAAGCCTTGAAGGTTAATATTGACATTAACAACAATAAGAGTAGAACACGATAATTCAATCAGCTTCAATTTGATCGATTACTCGAAGTCTCGAATCCATTTTCATTTTATTATACGATTACTCTCATATATTACAACATAAACTTGATATAAATTTGTAAGTTAATTTCAAATATTATAATATCAGTCTTATCACCTAAATTTAATTTGGCTTTGACAGTGATACACTAAAATTCGAAAACTGGCACCAACTTATAACTTTTAAAAGACAATTGGTAGAGTACCTTGAATATTACCTATGAACTTGTTGTATTGCAATAACAATTAAATTTAGTCTCCAGTTGGTGTGTGGTCACCTCTGTGGTTGATGAATTAATCCAATATTATAACAAATCAGAGAAAGAAAGAAAAAAAGAAAATATCCGGAAAAAAATCTTACTTTATTTATTCTTCCACAAAAAAAAATGAACTCTTTTTTTCCCTAAAAAAAAAAATATCTTAAGTATTGATGCAAATGGAATCTTCCAATGAGTTCAAACAATATATACTAGCAAAAGAATTGTAGACATCAGACAGCTGTGGAAGTGGAAGGTCGCCAAACATCTAATTCTCCTTACACACTCATCAATCATCCCCATAGCAAAAATACTAAACACAAAGTTATACCCAGAAATAATTATATTCGCTAGTTAAATATATAAATAATTAATATATACTATTGTGTAATATATATAAAAAAATATATATATTTATCCGCTATTATTTTGATGGAAGGTTATACATTATAATTTTTTTATATATTTTTGGTTCCATGCATGCAATGCAAAATTGGTTACTATCAACATTATAGAAATATTAGCTGTCAAATGGTCCCTTTTCTGTACTTCTCCAAATCTAAGTCAACTTAAATATCGACCTAATTCACAAGCCTGCGTTTTTTCCTAACCACATCAACCCTCCAACCCTTTCTTTTAACATACATACAAGTTCGTACATATTTATTTATGTCGTTACGTAAGTATTATCTAAATTTTCAAAGTTGATAAAGAGCGATTTACTTGTACTTGTTGTATCATAATGACATTAAAGATAATGATGACACGCGGTTCAATCAAGTTCGTTTTTGGTTAATGGATAAACATTTTAATCTCAATCCTTAAACTAATAGTTTCATTAAACATTGTAATTCGTCGAAGCTACTGAACTCAACAATATAATCCAAGTTGTTGGATATGATTATCAACATGGATGTCGCTCGTCAAGGTCTTTTGTCGAATGCTTATCATCATATATTGAAATTGAGAAACAATAAAATATGTTTTGTTATGTAGTAATCTCTTGAATATTTAATCATATTATATGATCCAAGCTACTAGAAGAAAGAAGCTTTGGCCAATGAGTGAACTCTACTACGGTCTTGGTTTAAACAAATGATAGATTCAATAAGTTATATATACGGTAGAATTGTATTAATCTCTCTTGAGAGTCTTTTTCATTAATACAATATATATAGTGTGTACAATGTGGAATCTTATTTTTATCATAATTATACAACACTAAATATTACAAAATATATGGAGTATATTATTAGTAATATATGTTAATACACCCCTCAGTCGGAACGGGAGGAGGCCGGACGCTAAGACTGGATCTGAAGTCGAGGAATAACTGTCTAGGAAGACCTTTCGTGAAGATATCCGCATACTGATATGAAGAAGGCACATGCAACACCTTAACATGACCGATAGCAATCTTCTCACGAACAAAGTGTATATCTATCTCGATGTGTTTGGTTCGCTGATGCTGAACCGGATTACGAGATAAATAAATGGCGGATATGTTATCACAGTAAACCAAAGACGCCTTATGCAGGTTACACTGAAGCTCCAAAAGAAGGTTTCGGAGCGAGTAAATCTCAACAACAACATTTGCAACGCCTCTATATTCTGCTTCTGCACTCAAACGGAATAATGTGGCTTGCCTCTTGGCGACCAAGATATGAGATTATCCCCTAAGAACACAAAGTAGCCAGAGGTGGAGCGTCGCGTGTCTGGACAGTCTGCCCAATCAGCATCTATATATGATAACAACCTGGTCGGTGCCGAGGGGTATAGATGTAATCCATAATCAAGTGTGCCCTTAGTACCAAGTGGTACGCATAAGAGCAGTAAAATGAGGCTCCCTGGGGGCATGCATAAATAAGCATACCTACTGAACAATATAAGCAATATTGGGCTTGGTGAAAGTAAGATATTGTAGTGCACCTGCAAGACTCAGTTCGCCATTTTAGCCCTATATACTATCTCCTCTGCATACTTGTGCCGACACAAAAACATAGTATATGTAGACCTAGTCACTGATATCCCCAAAAAGTAACTCAACTTCCCCAAGTCGGTCATAGAAAATCCAGTTTTTAGCAATGCAATGATCTCATTTTTCAACAAATCAGATGAGGCAGTAAGCACAATGTCATCCACATATAACAACAAATAAGCAATGCTACTACCTCTGTGAAAAATAAATAGAGAATTATCACACTTGTTGCATACAAACCCAATCCGCATAATGTATTGTGCAAAGTGATCATACCACTCTCTAGGGGCCTGTTTCAAACCATAAAGTGACTTATGGAGATAGCATACGTACCGATGGGTTGCTGGATGGACAAAGACAGGCGGCTATTGTATGTAAACAGTTTCTTTCAAATCCCCATATAGAAATGCATTCTTCACATCAAGCTGATGAATCGGTCAATGCTTACCCATAGCAATACTCAGAACTGTGCAAATGGTAACCGGTTTAACAACTGGACTAAACGTCTCACCACAATCAATACCATCCTGCTGATTAGTTCCATTAGCCACAAATCTCGCCTTATATCTCTCTATATCACCATTGTCTCTGTATTTGTGATAAAAAAGCCACATGCATCGGATCACATTCACCCCCTTCAGTCTAGAACCAAATCCCAAGTGTGTTGGTTTGTCAAAGCATTAAATTTCTCATACATGGCCACATTCCAATTTGGGTCTAGTTTGGCTAATTTTGGATTTTTTGAAATTGGGGATATGGTTTATGTGGATAGGGTAAATTGGACTTTGGGTTTGAAAATTCCGTGTTGGGCATGAGTTTCCATATGTTGTGAGGGGGCAAGGGCAGTCTGGGTGTGTGTACTGGGTGTCGGGTATGGGTCACGATGTTGGATCGGGTCCGTGTTTTGGTTTGGTGGTGGAGTAGGTATTGTGTCGATGGTCAGGATTGGCAGTGGGGTTAAGCCGACGGGGTTTGGGTGTTGATTGGTGGTGTTGGGTGACGGTGAAGAGTTTGGTGGGGTTGGGTGACATGTCGGATGTGGCGATGGTGCGAGACTCGAAGTTGGGCCTGGTAAAAAATGGTGTCGGGTTGTTGGTGGTGATGTCGGGGTTGGGTATCCGGGGATGTACCTGTAGCGGTGCGATGGTGATTTTTTTGGGTTGGGTTTGTTGACTGGAACTGCGGCGGTAGGTGGTGGCGATGCAGAGGACGACGGTAGATGTCGCCGGTGAGTGGAAGATGTGACGGTGGGATGTGTTTGATTGAGGATCGACCGACTATCGGTGATGGCAGGGGCAGTCGGCGATGATGGAGCCCTAGTCGACGGACTGGCAGTGGTGATTGTTACTAGCGCCAGTGACGGTGACTGGGGCACTGTGGTGGTGGAACGACCGAGTTCGGTGAGGATGACGGGGGAGATGTCAGACTCGTCTAGAAAGGTGTAGTCCGTATTTAGGAATTTTTGCATATTGGTGAAAGGAAAAATCGTCTCGTCAAACGTAACGTGACGAGAGACGTGAGGGAGTAGTTCTCTATTTGTAGAATTTAACAAGATTCAAAAGTCTCCCTCTGTTTCTTAAATTCCGTATCAAGTCAAACTAAGACACTTAAATTGGAACGGAGGGAGTAGTTCTCTATTTGTAGAATTTAACTTAGTATAACATGTTACTAATCTCTCTATCCTAGTGTATGTGGAACGGTTTTTAAGTTGTTTCAAAAATAATTACTTATATTTTTAGAGATAATTTAACTTTAAAATTCTTATTTTATTGTTAATAAAATGATTTATAATCATACAAATATTTAAGAATTATTTTAAAAATCTTCCTTTCTTTTTTAAACTTCATATCCAAACATCATCGCATAAATAAAAAGAGTGATTATTACACTATTTTAAAGTTATCATACTATGCTTTGCCATAAGAAATTACATAATATGTACTAAAAAACTAAAGAGTTACATAATATATGGTCTTGACAGAATACTATAGTATTCTCTTGCTGTAGGGGCCAAAATCAAACATAAATACAAAAGGAAACCCACCAACACACACCCAAACCAGTCCCCACCTCGTATATATCTCTCAGTCCTTACAACTATATAAAGGCTAATCGTGTCCATGCAATTCAATAACATATATACTTCCTTCAAACATATACACCAATAATGACTACTTCTTTATTATCTTTCTTGATTCTGAGTTTCTTGGTGGTTGCTTTTGCCGGAAATTTCAACCAAGATTTTGATATTACATGGGGTGATGGCCGTGCCAAAATACTCGAGAATGGGCAACTTCTCACTCTTTGCCTTGATAAAAATTCTGGCTCTGGTTTTCGATCAAAAAATCAGTATTTGTTTGGAAAGATTGATTTGAAAATCAAACTTGTCTTTGGTAATTCTGCTGGCACCGTTACGACATATTATGTAAGTCCTTTTTCTAATGTCATGAGTTGTAATGATTTGACGAACTGGCTAATGCTTATTTTTTGGATATTATATTGGAGAGTGTTTGGTTAAGTTTATAAGCGGGCCGTAAATACTTTTTAAATTGTAATTTACATGTTCGATAAACACCCCAAAATCCTTACCAATTAAGTATTTATTAGCCAAAATCAGTCAAAAATCATAAGCTGATCATCCCAACTTATGACTTTCAGCTTACAAGTAACTTTTGTTTGACAAAGAATTTTACTTCCTATTTAATTCTTAATCTTTTTCTAATTCTAAATATCTTTCACAAAACAAAATTCATAACTTCATCTTCACTCCGTATCTCTAGTTCCTCGTTTTTCTACAAGGATACTTTTAAATATATAATTTAACAAAGAACAATTTATCAACACCTTTTTATCAAACATATCAACTGCTTATTAGCAGTTTCAACACTTTTATCCAAACAAATAAATATTTTTTTATAAAATCATTTAAGTACTTAAAAATATTTTTCAACACTTAAAACTTATCAGCTATATATTTACAATCATTTAATCCAAACGAATTATAAGATATTAATTGCATTATATTCACCGTCAGTGTAAATGATTTTTCACACCATCGGGTCATCCGAAGGACATCTACATGTAACCTTTTATTAGAAATTGAGAATTATATTTTTACATTAACGTTATCTGACTTAAACTCTGATATCAATTGAATGGTGATTTTGTAAATAGATGTTTTATTTTGTATGTTGAGTTTTAATGGTGTGGATTATAAAATGCAGCTTTCTTCAATAGGATCAAGTCATGACGAGATTGACTTTGAGTTTCTTGGAAATCTAAGTGGAGACCCCTATATTCTTCACACAAATGTATTCACACAAGGCAAGGGAAATAGAGAGCAGCAGTTTTATCTTTGGTTCGACCCTACTAAGGACTTCCATACTTATTCTATTCTTTGGAATCCTCAGAGCATCATGTAATTAGCTCCTCTCTCTCTCTCTCTTACAAACATGCCTATATAAAAAGAAAAAGTATACCAAATATTGCCTTTGATTAATTTTACTTCTCTAGTATATTAAGAGAAAGATAAATTTCGTTTTTTTTTTTACCTTTAATATGAATTACTCATTTTCATATCATTTCTTAGATCTATTGAGACTATACACCAATTAATATGAATATTATGGTAAAATATATACTTCATTTATAAATTCTTAGGGGCGTGCAAAGTTAATAATGAACAAGTAAAAGTGAACGGATGGAGTTTATAGTTTATTTCTATTACATGTACTTTACTACTCAAATTACTTCCTCCATCCACTTTTACTTGTTTACTATACGAAAAATAGATGTCCACTTTTACTTATCCAGTCTGAAAAATCAAGAAATAATTTACCATTTTATACCTAATCAAGGATCAATATTTCATTAATTTAACATGATAAAATTACTATAATTATATTTTCTTGAACTTAATTTGTCAATTTAGGTTGATTACTAATTACTAATCTTTTTGTGATTTTACTAAAATCAGATTTTCAGTAGATGGGACACCAATTAGGCAATTCAAGAATATGGAAGCAAGTGGGATCCCTTATCCAAAGGCCCAACCAATGTGGATATACTCAAGTCTATGGAATGCAGATGATTGGGCTACAAGAGGTGGACTAGTCAAAACTGATTGGGCCCAGGCCCCATTTATAGCTTCATACAGAAATTACAATGCTCAAGCCTGTGTTTGGTCTTCAACTTCTTCTTCTTGCGGTTCCAATAATTCCACTACAAATTCTTGGTTAAGTGAATCCTTGGACAGTACTGGCCAATCTAGGATTAAATGGGTGCAAAATAATTACATGATTTACAATTATTGCACTGATATTAAACGTTTCCCTCAAGGATTTCCTCCTGAATGCTCTCTCAATTAGTTCAAGTAAATTAATTTATAAGAGAACTGTCAAAATTGTTTTATCATCTTTAGTTTTTGCATTGTAACTAAAATATATAGTACATTATAATCCACCTGAGAAAAGAATTGTTTGGTTTGATTTGAGCAATAAGAAAGAGAAATTTCATTTGTACCTGCTGTAACTATTAACGTGTACATACATAATATCATAAATAGAATATATTCCATATATTGTGTAATATTTAGTGATATATAATTATGGTAGATATAGGATCCTTATTATATTATGATTCCACATTGTACACTATATATATTTGTATTAATGAGAAAGACTCCTCAAGGGAGATTAATACAATCTTACATGGTATCAGAAGTCAAACCCTATACCATAAACATTGTCCTCAGCTGTAGAACCCCTAGGTTTCTGTGTCGTGCTCTGTCCGAGAAACAATCCACTGTTCCCTTTCTCTGGAACCAAGAAAAGCTCAACACCTTTTCCTCTGCTTTCCTTTTGGTTTTCTGTCGGTCACCACAATATTGTCCTTTGTTTTCTATTCGTTTTCTGCCCGAAAAACAAAACATTGTCCTCTGTGTCCTTTCTGTTTTCTGCCCGACAACAATAAGTGTCAGCCTTTTCTGCTCTTTGAGTTAGGCCTAAATTTTTTCTTGCCCTCTTTCTTCTACTCCAACACAAATAATCCACTATAATGACTCCTCCGACAACTCCAACAGCAGCCTCAACCTCATCAGTCGTCACCCCTGACATACCCACACCACATTTCTCACCCTCCATTCATCCAGCACTCACCATCACCAAAATCAAGAACTTCATTCCTATAATTATTGATCAAAAAACAGTCAGTATTTTCCATGTGTTGAACTATTCTGTATCCATGCATGTGTCTACTGTCACGACCCGACCCGACGGGCCGCGACAAACCGCCCTAATGACGTCATTACACTAACCTATCACACATAATTCAACTAACACTTAATGAGTCTGAAATTCGGCAGCATAACGCTGCAATAACAACATATGCCAGGGTAGGCGAGCCGACAAGGCTGCCTTTATCCCCGAATGTATCTGCCTCCTGAGGAGTCACAACTAGCCAACACAATATACAAGCAAGCCGACAAGGGCTGCCAAGAGATAATATAACATATACACGGGAACACCCCCAACATAGAGTACAATGATATGGTGACCAAAACAGAGTTATAACCCTTACATAAGTACAACCACCACTTGTCTACGAGACCTTATAAGAAGAACAACGACATATGACGGGACGGGGCCCCGTCGTGCCCCTAAATACAAACATAAGTCTAAAAGAGGTTCGGTACCAAAATGACAAAGCTCTGGATCAAAGGAGCTTCCCAACCTGCTGAGTAGGAACCTAAATCAGAGGATCACCAAACTGAGCACTTGTACTGCGGGCATGAATGCGACCCGAGGAAAGGGGGGTCGCACGAAATAATGTGCGAGTATGTAAACATGAAATACGCATATGAGATCATAAGTAGCCAACAGAAACAGGAGATCAGTATAAGAGTCAGGATCCAAATCCAACTGTGCCATAAACAATAAAAGTCAGTTGCCTTATAAAAATGAGAGTCAAGTCAAGAAAACATGAGTGTCTGTCCATATACATATATATATATATATATCTGTAACGTAACCCGGCCCACTAGTGCGGGACTCGATGGAATCATATCATAACCCGGCCCATGCTGGGACTCGGTAGAGTCATATCTCATCTATGGATCCATGCTACGTAACCCGGCCCTCTACTGAAGGTCTCGGTGAAAAATGCAAAGTTGTGCACGAACGTAACCCGGCCCGGGACTCGGTGAGGTGAAGTAGTAACACTCAGCACGAGTAGATATCATGAGTAACCATATGCAAGTAAAAATTATCATCTGACTCTCAATAAAATCATTGTAATAATGTCATAATAAACTCTTTGCTGAAAAATCATAAGCACTTCTCATAACAATCCTCTTTAGGAATTAAACTGTATAAGAATCAAGTACGTCCGCCGTACCTTCATTAAATAAAAATCATGTCAAAGAAAGAAGGAATAGTTCACATACCTCTTAGACGAACTAATCAACTCTATATTAGAGTACGTCTCGATTTAGAACTTCAACCTATAATAATGGTAAATACGTTCGTCAATTCTATGATCGCTAGCATACTTTATATCGAATAACGACTTCTTATTTTATAAAAATTCGGGCAGCACTTTCCCTGTTTATACATGTTTCCACAACTTCAAAACGAGGCTAATAACATAAATAAACAAGCACCAATTTAGGGCACAACCAAGACAACAATAAAGGGAATTTACACACCCACTTCTCATGTAAATTTAGCCTCTTAATCCACCTTAAAAATAGCCCACAAAATAGCTCATGTTCCAACAACAACGAGGGTAGAATGTGAAGCCTTTCTATGCCTTTCCACACCCTTATTCCTTTAGGACTTACCTTAGCAATTACCACACTTAAACATGCATAATGGTGACTAAATTTTCAGAATTATAACACCACAAAACAGTCCATATACATCACAACATGTCCAACAATTGCATGCAAGTTCTTGGCCACAACATGTCATAATTCCATAACTCTTATCTTAATTCCTTAATTCAATTTCGTTTTTTAATACTTCCATATAACTAATTCCAACTAAATCTCCACGTTTCCTTTCAATTTCATCATGCAATTAGTGATAATAATAACAACAATAACCAACAAATCCAACAACACCAAAATCTGTCCCAAATTGGCAACTAGCCAAAAATGGTCACTTGCAATGCTTAAATTTCAATTCTTCCTTAACACAAATTCATTACATTAATTCTAACAACATGCATTCCAATTATATCATAGAAAGAAGAATTTTTATACCTCAAATTCGTCAAAACTGTCCGCAAATTTTCTGCCACTGTTTGTCCGAAAATCCTCACTGTTTTGTAATTTTTCTCCTCCTTTTTGTTCACTTCTTCAACTCCAATTTACATGCAAGTGTTCTACAATGTTAAGCCATCATCCCTACACGTTTTTCTTCCAAAATTTCATCCCAAAAATTTGAAATTTCTGGGCAGATTGCGGCCCAAGCAGTGGTTGTTTTGCCACTGTTTTTGGTGTTGTTTTGCTTCTAATTTTTGGTGAAAATGTAGTCTAGGATGAGAAGATAACAACCTTAATTTTGGTTATGGGTGGAGGGTGATTTTTAGATTAGTTTGGAGGAGAGAATGAGAGGAGAGTTTGTTTTTTTTTTTGTTTAAGATAGAAGAAGATGAAGAGGTAAGTGAGTTTATAAGAACCAAAAACCTGATTTTTTTCCTTTTCACTTTGGCCCCCAAGTTCTTCAATTAGTAAATCTCAAACCCACTTCTTTTAATTCCCGAGAATTTCATAAGCCTCGTATCCTCAATGTCATAATTTTTTTTAATACAATACTAGTCCATAACTCCATTGGAATAAATTCAACTACTAGGATTAATTCTCATCGTCACGTGTATAGCACTAAAGAAAAATTATTCCGAGATAACATCCGTTTATACACTAATTTCCCGTATTAACATATGTAAGCGTTCCTTATATTCAATATCCGAATCTTGCTTTCTTAATGACGTTCTTAATTATCGTCTTAATCTTACGAGGTGTAACATACTTTCCTCCTCAGAAACATTCGTCCTCGAATGTTCATATCAAGTCTAATGCTAGAAAAATTTCGGCAGAGTCTCCTTTATAACTATGCCTATCCGCCTATATTCACCCAACCAACAGATGCCACACAGGGCCACAATATATCACACATATGCAATTCACCAATTACAATAATCAAATGGGGAATTGAATTGAATTGAATTACCTGGAGGCACAGGGAACAAATGAGGATACTTCTTCTTCATCTCATCCTCTGCCTCCCAAGTCATTTCCTCCCTATTGTGGTTCTTCCACAATACCTTGACGGAACCCACATCCTTCGTCCGTAATCTCCTGACCTGGCGATCAAGTATGGCTACGGGGCTTTCCTCGTAGGACAACTCTTCTGTCACATGGACGTCATCTACTGGGAAGACTCTGGAAGGATCACCAATACACTTACGCAGCATAGATACATGGAACACTGGATGTACTGCTTCCAAATCAGGCGGTAGATCTAACTCGTAGGCAACCTTGCCTATCCTACGAATGATCTGGTAAGGCCCAAAGTACCTTGGGCTAAGCTTCCCTTTCTTGCCAAACCTCATCACACCCTTCATGGGTGACACCTTTAGGAACACCCAATCATCAACCTGAAACTCTAAGTGTCGACGTCGATTATCAGCATATGACTTCTGTCGACTCTGTGCTGCTAATAACCTCTCCTAAATGAGTTTCACCTTATCAACAGCTTGTTGAACCATGTCTGGGTCGATCAACTTAGTCTCACCTACATCAAACCAACCAATAGGTGACCTGCACTTCCTCCCATATAAAGCCTCATACGGTGCCATCTGGATGCTAGAGTGGTAGCTGTTGTTATAAGCAAACTCAATGAGTGGTAGGGGTCATCCCAACTACCTCTGAAGTCAATAATACAGGCCCTCAGCATATCCTCTAATGTCTGGATCGTACGCTCTGCCTGCCCGTCCGTCTGAGGGTGAAATGATGTGCTGAGACTCACTTGGGTCCCCAATCCCTTCTGGAATGATCTCCAGAAGTTAGCTGTAAATTGAGCTCCTCGGTCTGATATAATAGATGTGGGAACTCTGTGCAGTCTCACTATCTCCCTGATGTACAGCCTAGCATAATCCTCAGCTGAGTAAGTAGTTCTCACTAGAAGAAAATTGGCTGATTTCGTCAGCCTATCCACGTTAACCCATATGGAATCACACTTCCGCTGAGTGCGAGGTAAGCCTGTAATGAAGTCCATATTGATCACTTACCACTTCCAAGTCGGGATCTCAATCTCCTGTAATAATCCATCAGGCTTCTGATGTTTAACCTTAAGTTGCTGACAATTCGGGCACTGGGCAACAAATTCTGCTATGTCTCTTTTCATGCCATCCCACCAATACAAGCATCTAAGGTCATGGTACATCTTCGTCGATCCTGGATGAATGGAATAACGGGCATTGTGTGCCTCTTCCATAACCTGATGTCGTAGCCCTACAACATCAGGTACATATAATCTGCCCTTATACCTCATCACATCATCAGGTGTAACCTCAAATAGAGTATTTCCCTTTCGGAGAGCTGCATCTCTATACCGGGCTAGAACAGGATCCTCATACTGACGTCTCTTTACCTCTTCCACGATAGAGGACTCCGTAACATCCCGAATAAGAATCCCGCTATCTCCCGAATCCGCCAACCAGACTCTAAGACTCGCTAGCCTATACATCTCACGAACCATCTTCCTTCTGTCTGGCTGCACATCCATCAAGCTACCCATGGATCTACGGCTAAGAGAATCTGCCACGACGTTGGCTTTTCTCGGGTGGTACAAGATATCAACATCATAGTCCTTTAGCAACTCTAACCACCGCCTCTGTCGTAGGTTCAACTCCTTCTGCTTAAAGATATATTGGACTCTTGTGATCCGTATAAATATCAACATGAATCCCATACAAATAATGTCTCCAAATCTTCAAGGCATGAATCACCGCTGCTAGCTCCAAATCATGAGTGGGATAATTCTTTTCATGCTTTCTGAGCTGTCGGGAGGCATAAGCTATAACTTTTCCATGCTGCATCAACACACAACCTAGCCCAATGCCTGAAGCATCACAATAAATGACATAACCGTCCGGTCCCTCAGGAAGAGTCAGAACTGGAGCCGTAGTCAATTTATCCTTCAACAACTGGAAAATGTGCTCATAAGCATCCGTCCACTGAAACTTAGCTGCCTTCTGGGTTAGCCTAGTCAAAGGCATTGAGATCGAGGCAAACTTCTCCATAAACCTTCTGTAATATCCTGCTAGCCCCAGAAAACTGCGTACCTCAGTAGGTGTCGTAGGTCTGGGCCAAGTCTTCACCGCCTCAATCTTCTTTGTATCCACCCGAATACCATTAGCCCCAATAATATGCCCCAAGAATGCTACCGAAGTCAACCAGAACTCACACTTGGAAAACTTGGCATACAACTGCTGGTGCTGGAGGACCCTAAGTACCGTCCTCAAATGGTCTGCATGCTCCTGCTCTGAACGGGAATAAACCAGGATATCATCAATGAATACAATGACGAACATGTCTAAGAACGGCCTGAATACCCGGTTCATCAAATCCATAAACACTCTTTGGAGCATTGGTCGAGTCCAAAAGACATCACCCTAAACTCATAATGTCCATATCGGGTTCGAATGTTTGTCTTTGGAATATCGCCTCCCTTACCCGCACTTTGATGATAACCGACCGCAAGTCTATCTTCGAGAAGCACTTAGCACCCCGCAACCTGGTCAAATAAATCATCAATCCTGGGAAGGGGTACTGTTCTTGATGGTCACCTTGTTCAGCTGCCTATAATCCATACACATCCGCAGTGATCCATCTTTCTTCCTCACAAATAACACTGGTGCTCCCCATGGAGATGTACTTGGCCTAATAAAACCTTTCTCCAACAAGTCTCTCGGTTGCTCCTTGCTCCTTCAACTCCTTGACTCTGCAGTGCCATTCTATAAGGAGGAATGGATATAAGTTGGGTACCTGGCAATACATCTATACTGAAATCTACCTCCCGCTCTGGAGGGAGACCTGGAAGATCGTCCGGGAATACATCCGGAAACTCACTAACTACCGAAAGCGGCGAAGAGAGCGGTACCTCCGCTTCGTATCATGCACCCGAACCAAATGATAGATACAACCTTTTCTGACCATCTTCCTTGCCTTAAGGTATGAAATAAACTTACCCCTCGGCGATGCTGCATTCCCTTTCCATTCTATAACTGGCTCGTCTGGGAACTGAAATCAAACCAACTTTTCTCTACAATCAACGTTGGCAAAATAAGAAGCCAACCAATCCATGCCCATAATGACATCAAAGTCGGCCATATCCAACTCTATCAAATCTGCTAAGGTATGACGGCTATATATCACCACCGAATAATTTTTATACACACACTCTGCTATAACCGAATCTCCTACCGGTGTAGCTACCTCGAATGGTTCTATCGGCTCAGATTCTATCCCTATTCTATTAGCAACAAGAGGGGATATGTAGGACAAAGTGGAACCTGGATCTATCAATGCATATACATTACAGAAAAAGACCGATAGTATACCAATAACAACATCTGGTGACGCCTCCTGATCACGTCTACTGGCCAAAGCATATATGCGGTTCGAAGGACCGTCGGAACTAGAAACTCTGCCACGACCTCTACCACGGCCTGCTGGCGTCTGACTACCCCATCCGGTGGGGCGCATAGCTATATATGACGACAAACCAGCACCCGACCCCGTAGGCCGAACCATCCCACCTGAACCACCTATGTTGGGACACTCTCTCATCATATGGCCCTGACGGCCGCAAGAGAAGCAAGCACCTGTGGTCGAACGACATTCCCCAATATGAAACTTACCACACTGAGAGCACCGAGGATAAGGTGGTCTCAACTGACTAGGGCCCCTGTTCCTCTGAGAACCCGAAGCCCTGGAGCTCTGTCCGGCTCCTGAATACCCGGGGCGGTCGAACCTCCTGCCCGTAGACTGTAAAGGAGCACTCGTGGCCGTGTCCGAGGTGAATCTCTCGACCCGTCTTTGGAGCCGTCCGCCTCGAGACTCGCCGGAATAAGCTGCCGACCTAGCCCTCTTATGCTGGTCCCCGTCATGAACTCTGTCTGGCTGTCGCCCTCTATGTCGTTCCTCCACCCCCTGTGCATATGCCTGGACACGAGCAATATCCATACCCGGCTGAAAAGCTATCGCCATACAACCATCGATCAGATAATGGTCCAGCCCCATCACAAAGCGATGCACCATATCTGTCATATCTGCTACAATAGTGGGTGCATATCTGGCCAATGAATCAAACTCCACGCTATACTCACGAATGGTCCTGCCACTCTGCCTCAACTGTAAGAATCTATCCACTCTAGCTCTCCTCATCTCTGGAGGTAAGAAGTGACCAAGGAAGGCCTCTGTAAACTCATCCCATGTAGCTGGAGAAACATCATCTCCCCTAGACAACTCCCAAGACTCGTACCAGTTTGTAGCTATATCCTGCATTCTATACGAAGCCAACTCCACAGACTCAGTCTCTGAAGCCCTGATTACCCTCAAGGTACGCTGCATCTGCCGGATAAACTCATGCGGGTCCTCATCGGGCTGAGACCCAAAAAACTCTGGAGGGTTACAACTCAAGAAATCACGAACCCTCAAACTGTCAGATCTAGGGTCGACTCCTGGTCCCTGTCAGCAGTTCTTCCCTGCTACCAAGCTAGTCAGCAGCTGAACTGCATCTCTCATGGCCTTGTCCTCTGGCCCCGATTGAAGAACTGGAGGCTCAAGTGTTGGGGCCTCGAAAACTGGTGATGTTGCCCCATGAACTAGAGCCTCTGGTAGTGGCGATGAAGCAGAGCTCGTCGATTGGGGCATAGTCTCCGGCATAGACTGGGTACGGGACCTAGTAACTCTCTGAATCTGGCTGGTATCCCCCGCTGTAGACTTGCCCTTCTGGGCCGTTGTCGCCTTCTTCGGAGGCATAGCTGTAAACATAGTAAGTCGTCAGAAAGGGATTATCCTAAGAACATAGCTCTATTGCACGATTTAAGAGATGAAAGAATAGAAACCAATCCTAAATGCCCTGCAGCCTACTACGTATAAGTATGGTGCACAACATACCCATACGCAAGACTCTACTAGACACGATCTGTAGACATTCCGAGGACTAACTGCTCTGATACCACTTTTGTCATGACCCGACCCGAGGGCCGCGTCTAACCGCCCTAATGACGTCATTACACTAACCTATCACACATAATCCAACTAACACTTAATGAGTCTGAAATTCGGCAGCATAACGCTGCAATAACAACATATGCCAGGGTAGACGAGCCGACAAGGCTGCCTTTACCCCTGAATGTACCTGCCTCCTGAGGAGTCACAACTAGCCAACACAATATACAGGCAAGCCGACAAGGCTGCCAACAGATAATATAACATATACACGGGAACACCCCCAACATAGAGTACAATGATATGGCTGACCAAAACGAGTTATAACCCTTATATAAGTACAACCCACCACTTGTCTACGGACCTCTATAAGAAGAATAACGACATATGACGGGACGGGGCCCCGTCGTGCCCCTAAATACAAACATAAGTCTAAAAGAGGTTCGGTACCAAAATGACAAAGCTCTGGATCAAAGGAGCTTCCCAACCTGCTGAGTAGGAACCTAAATCGAAGGATCACCAAACTGAGCACCTGTACCTGCGGGCATGAACGCAGCCCCCCGAGGAAAGGGGGGTCAGTACGAAATAATGTACTGAGTATGTAAACATGAAATACTGCATATGAGATCATAAGTAGCCAACAGAAACAAGAGATCAGTATAAGAGTCAGGATCCAAATCCAATTGTGCCATAAACAATAAAAGTCAATTGCCTTATAAAAATGAGAGTCAAGTCAAGAAAACATGAGTGTTTGTCCATATACATATATATATATATATATCTGTAACGTAACCCGGCCCACTAGTGCGGGACTCGGTGAAATCATATCATAACTCGACCCATGCTGGGACTCGGTAAAGTCATATCTCATCTATGGATCCATGCTACGTAACCCGACCCTCTACTGAGGGTCTCGGTGAAAAATGCAAAGTTGTGCACGAACGTAACCCGGCCCGGGACTCGGTGAGGTGAAGTAGTAACACTCAGCACGAGTAGATATCATGAGTAACCATATGCAAGTAAAAATTATCATCTGACTCTCAATAAAATCATTGTAATAATGGCATAATAAACTCGTTGCTGAAAAATCATAGGCACTTCTCATAACAATCCTCTTTAGGAATTAAACTGTATAAGAATCAAGTACGTCCGTTGTACCTTCATTAAATAAAAATCATGCCAAAGAAAGAAGGAATAGTTCACATACCTCTTAGACGAACAAATCAACTCTATATTAGAGTACGTCTCGATTTAGAACTTCAACCTATAATAATGGTAAATACGTTCGTCAATTCTATGATCGCTAGCATACTTTATATCGAATAACGACTTCTTATTTTATAAAAATTCGGGCAGCACCTCTCCTGTTTATACATGTTTCCACAACTTCCAAACGAGGCTAATAACATAAATAAACAAGCACCAATTTAGGGCACAACCAAGACAACAATAAAGGGAATTTTCACACCCACTTTTTATGTAAATTTAGCCTCTTAATCCACCTTAAAAACAACCCACAAAACCGCCCATGTTCCAACAACAACGAGGGTAGAATGTGAAGCCTTTCTATGCCTTTCCACACCCTTATTCCTTTAGGACTTACCTTAGAAATTACCACACTTAAACATGCATAATGGTGACTAAATTTTCAGAATTATAACACCACAAAACAGTCCATATACATCACAACATGTCCAACAATTGCATGCAAGTTCTTGGCCACAACATGTCATAATTCCATAACTCTTATCTTAATTCCTATAATCCAATTTCGGATTTTAATACTTCCATATAACTAATTCCAACTAAATCTCCACGTTTCCTTTCAATTTCATCATGCAATTAGTGATAATAATAACAACAATAACCAACGAATCCAACAACACCAAAATCTGTCCCAAATTGGCAACTAGCCAAAAATGGTCACAATGCAATGCTTAAATTTCAATTCTTCCTTAACACAAATTCATTACCTTAATTCTAACAACATGCATTCCAATTATATCATAGAAAGAAGAATTTTTATACCTCAAATTCGTCAAAACAGTCCGCAAATTTTCTGCCACTGTTAGTCCGAAAATCCCCACTGTTTTGTAATTTTTCTCCTCTTTTTTGTTCACTTCTTCAACTCCAATTGACATGCAAGTGTTCTACAATGTTAAGCCATCATCCCTACACGTTTTTCTTCCAAAATTTCATCCCAAAAATTCGAAATTTCTGGGCAGATTTCGGCCCAAGCAGTCGTTGTTTTACCACTATTTTTGGTGTTGTTTTGCTTCTAATTTTTGGTGAAAATGTAGTCTAGGAAGAGAAGATAACAACCTTAATTTTGGTTATGGGTGGAGGGTGATTTTCGGATTAGTTTGGAGGAGAGAATGAGAGGAGAGTTTGGTTTTTTTTTTGTTTAAGATAGAAGAAGATGAAGAGGTAAGTGAGTTTATAAGAACCAAAAATCTAATTTTTTTCCTTTTCACTTTGGCCCCCAAGTTCTTCAATTAGTAAATCACAAACCCACTTTTTTTAATTCCCGAGAATTTCATAAGCCTCGTATCCTCAATGTCATAATTTTTTTAATACAATACTAGTCCATAACTCCATTGGAATAAATTCAACTACTAGGATTAATTCTCGTCGTCACGTGTATAGCACTAAAGAAAAATTATTCCGGGATAACATCCGTTTATACACTAATTTCCCGTATTAACATATGTAAGCGTTCCTTATATTCAATATCCGAATCTTGCTTTCTTAATGACGTTCTTAATTATCGTCTTAATATTATGAGGTGTAACATCTACAACTCTTTTCCTCGCCCCATTGAGGTTGACGACACCACATGGCGCAGTCTAGACGCCGTTGTCAAACAGTGGATCTATGGCACTATTTCTCATGACTTGTTCCTCACTATTATGAAAATCGGCACCTCTGCTCGCGAGTTATGGATTCGATTAGAAGAAATTTTTCAGGACAACAAGCACACCCGTGTTGTCTATTTGGAGGAACAGTTTAACAACACACATTTTGAAAATTTCTCTAATATGTCTGAATACTGCGATTAATTAAAACTATTGGCGGACCATTTATCAAACATAGGAACGCATGTTTCCGAAACAAAGATGGTTTTCCAACTAGTCGCAGGTCTTCCAAAAGGTGAGTATGATACCCTAGCCAGGATGATACAGCAGGTCGATCCCATACCTAGTTTCAATAAGGCTCGGTCACAATTATTATGGGAAGAAACACGTCTTGTTAAGCAGGACGACCACAGCTAATAAACATTATCCATTGACATGCCCACGATCACCGCCGCCCCTCCCATCGGTCAACCACCGTGGGACAACCACCAACAACGGGGTGGTCGCGGTGGTGGCAAATGATTAAGGGATCGCGGGAATGGAAGGGGTGGTCGTGGCTGAGGCCGTGGAGGCAAAAACCACCCATGGCAGTCGACGGCTCCAGCGAACTGGGTTGGCCCAAGGTAGTGGCCCAACACTGCACCATGGGCCTCTGCCACGAATTATTTCCAGCAGCAGTATAGGGGCCCGTATGTTTTTAATTTGGCCCATGCAAATTTCCAGCAGCTTGGTTTATTGGGCCCATCCCTAGGTCACGGTGTAACAGCTCATACCTAGGCCCCAGCCACAATTCCAAGGCCTGGCTCCCACTGATTTGGATCAGGCCTTCAGGACTTTAACTATGCAGCAACCCGATGAAAATTGGTACATGGATTCGGGAGACACATCTCATCTTACCGGTCTGCAGGTAATCTCTCTCAATTATTTTGTTTAAAGTCTCCTCAATTTATTACAGTTGGCAATGCTCACCGCATTCCAATTCAGGGCTATGGTACCGCTTACACTCAACCGCCTCTCCTACTCTTCTCCCTAAATAACGTTCTTTCTGTCTCAAACATCATCAAAAATTTAATCTCTATTAGGAAATTTAATCGTACCAATTTTATCTCTGTTGATTTTGATCCATTTGGGTTTACTGTGAAGGATCTACGTACGGGGACTCCTCTTACGAGATGCAATAGCACAGGGGACATATATCCCTTCACACCCTCTTACACTGCCAGTCCCCGCTCTCATACCTCCCTCGCTGCTCTGTCTCCGTCAACTTGGCATAATCATCAATAATTTTATTCATTGTAATGAGAAACTTGCCCAAAACTGCATTTCTTGTTAATTAGGCAAACATGTTCGCCTCCCGTTTAATTCTTATGTTAGTGTTACGTTTGCTGCGTTTGATATTATTCATGCTGATGTGTGGACATCTCCCATTATTATCTCTCTGGGTCATAAATATTATCTAGTCTTATTAGATTAATACTCTCACTTTATCTGGATTGACCCACTAAAATTCAAGTCGGAAGTCTTTGCCAAATTTCTTGAATTTTGCACTTTTATCAAAACGCAATTTGAAAGGGTCATAAAAAATTCTCAATGTGATAATGGTCGTATATTTAATAATTTTGCGTTTCAAAATTTTACAAAAATAATGGCATGGTTTTTTCATTTTTGTGTCCTCACACCTCTCCTCAAAATGGCAAAGCAGAACGTATCATTCGCACCACAAATAACATGGTTCATATTTTCCTGTTTCATGCCTCTCTCCCTCCCTCATTTTGGTTCTATGCAGTCAAACTGGTAGAATATGTCCTTAATATTTTACCCACTAGAACTCTTCATAACATGACCCCAACTGAAATATTATACCGTCAAATCCCCTCATATGATCACCTTCAGATATTCGGTTGTCTTTGATATCCAAACCTTGCCTCCACCGCCCCTCACAAATTAGCACCTTGAACCACTCCGTGTGTCTTCGTAGGTTTCCTATCTAATCATGGGGTCTATTTGTACTATGACTTGTCCACTCGTCAGATTCACATCACTTTTGACGAGACCACATTCCCGTTTTCGAACATCAAAAAATTCTGAAAAATGGACTATACTTTCCTTGACAAGTCTGAGCTCTCTCCCATCATCCTCCGTGAATTGTGTCAGCCCACCACTGTCAACCATCACTGCCACCCAATGTCGCCGCCACTGAACACAACATGACGTCTCTGCCACCCGCCTGCTTTCTGTCACCGTCACCGCCGATTGCCACCACCACCGGCAATTAGCTCACCATCTCAGTACCATTACCGGTCAACGTCCCAACATATATATCACCACCGTGACCCCAACACACCCTTCAATGACATCAAACCTGAACACCGGTCACTCCCCACCACCGACACCGTACCCCACATCGTCGATCTCAGCCAACCTCGATCTACCCAGATCGGTGACACCCCACCACCCAACCGTTGTATCCAGACTCAACCAACCCACATCGGTACCACTACCCACACCCGCCACTATACCCAGTACACCGACCGATAACCTTCTCCAAGACCCGATTCCAAAACCCATCAATGATCTCGACCCAACACCCAGAAAACACACCCAGCCAGCACCTTCGCACTGTATGGAAACCCGTGCTTAACATGGAATTTTCAAACCCTAAGTCCAATTTAACCTATCTACACAAATCATATCCCAAATTCCCAAAATTAGCCAAACTATACCCAAATTGGAATGCGACCATATGTGATGAGTTTAATGCTTTAATGAAACAACACACTTGAGATTTGATTCCTCGACCGGAAGGGTTGAATGTGATTCGATGTATGTGACTTTTTATCACAAATACAGACACAATTGTGACTTGGAAAGATATAAGGTGGGGCTTGTGGCTAATGCCACTAATTAGCAATAGGGCATTGATTGTGGTGAGACATTCAGTCTGGTTGTTAAATCCACTACCATTCACACAGTTCTGAGCATTGCTATGGGTAAGCATTGGCCGATTTATCAGCTTGATGTGAAAATACATTTCTACATGGGATTTAAAAGAAACTATTTACATGCACTAGCCGCCTGGTTTTGTCCATCCAGCAGCCCCACACTATGCATATCGTCTTCGTAAGTCACTATATGGTTTAAAACATGCCCCTAGAGCGTGGTATGAACGTTTCGCCGGGTACATTATGCAAATTGAGTTTGTATGCAACAAGTGCGATAACTCTCTTTTTATTTTTCATCGAGGTAATAGCACTGCTTACTTACTGCTATATGTGGATGACATTGTTCTCATTGCCTCATCTGATGTGTTGAAAAATGAGATTATTGCATTACTTAAGATCGAATTTGCTATGACTGACTTGGGAAAGTTAAGCTATTTTTTGGAGATTTCAGTGACTTGCTCTGCAGATACTACATTTTTTAGTCAGCGCAGGTATGCAGATGAGATAGTGTACATGGCTAAAATCCCGAACTGCAAGATTATATCTGCACCGGTTGACTCTAAATCAAAGCTTAGTGTTGTTGATGGTAATGTAGTGTCTGACCCCACTCTCTAAGGAGTCTTGCAAGTGCACTACTGTATCTTACTTTCACCAGGCATGACATTGTTTATGCCATCCAACAGGTGTGCTTATTCATGTATACCCCCAAGGAGCCTCATTTAACGCCCTTAAGCGTATCATTTGATACGTTAAGGGCACACTTGATTATGGATTACACTTATACCCATCATCACCAACCAAATTATTATCCTATACAGATGCCGATTGGACATGCTGTCCAGACACGCGACGCTCCACCTCTGGCTACTGTGTATTCTTAGGGGATAACCTCATTTCCTGGTCTACCAAGAGGCAAGCCACCATATCCCGTTAGAGTGCAGAAGCAGAGTATAGAGGCGTTGCAAATGTTGTTGCCGAGATCTGTTGGCTTCGAAACCTTCTTTTGGAGCTGCAATGTCCCTTGCGTAAGGCGTCTTTGGTTTACTGTGATAACATATCTGCCATATATTTATCTCATAATCCGATTCAACATCAGCGAACAAAGCACATTGAGATGGATATACACTTTGTTCGTGAGAAGGTTTCTCTTGGTCATGTTAAGGTGTTGCATGTGCCTTCTTCATATCAGTATGCAGATATATTCACGAAAGGCCTTCCTAGACAACTCTTCCTCGACTTCACATCCAGTCTTAGCGCCCGGCCTCCTCCCGCTCCGAATGAGGGGGTGTATTAACGTGTACATACATAATACCATAATTAGAATATATTTCATATATTGTGTAATATTTTTAGTGATGTATAATTATGGTAGATATATAATCCTTATTGTATTAGTATTCCACATTATACACTATATATATTTGTATTAATGAGAAAGACTCTCTAAGGGAGATTAATACAATCTTACCATAACTATTTAGTACTTAATATTATAATGTAACTATTTATTACTCTACTTAATACTATATGCGTGGTTAAAGGATTTTACCCTTTTTTGGCCAAATATATAGGCAGTCTCTTTAACTTGATAGGAATTTCCACTTAGATACCTTAACTAGTGATTGTATCTATTGGCCACCTAAACTCAATATATAATATACCTATTGAACCCTTCAATAACAATCAATCAAAATATTAATGTGCGTATTATTCAAACGCTAGTAAATGGAAATAAACAAGTAAAATAAACACACATGGCAACCTAAAAAAAACAAATTACATTTTCTCTTTCGTCGTCCTTCGTCCTCTTCTTTCTTCTTCTAACGTTTAAAGACCAAAATCTCCAACAAATGCCCCTTTAGTTGCTCCATCATGCTGCAATCACATGATTTTCTGCTCAGACTATCTGATTAAAAAATGAACTTTTTCTTTATCTTAAACAATCTCATTCATTTTCAAGATTATTTTTTTTGTATATTTTAATCACCTAATAATTTTCTTTTCTATCAGTGGCTTATTAAATGAGTTAGATGTTCCAATGAGATTGGTTAGTTTTATTGATGGATTTCGCTTTTGCACTTCAACTGAGGCTTCGAAATGGGCGACTTTATATATTTGCTGTATTTCTTATATAAGTTAAACATAACTGACTTTAGTGAATAATTTGCTATAGTTGAATGAATTGGATTAACAAGATGGGGACTTTTGGAAATGACATTAGTTTAAAGAAAAAAATTATTGTAGTTCCAAAAGTTAGAACTTAGAGATTAAGGGAGATTCTCTTAAAATCATTTTTGAGGTCGTTAACCAACAACCAAATGATTAATTAACAACAACCCATGATCAAGCAAACATCTTTTGAAAGAACGTGCCAACCACTATTTAAATAATTTTTACCTACTTTTAAGCATCCATTATTGTAACGACACAAAGACATAAATACATTTAAATAAATTTGGCATAATCTTATCTATCATAAAGTTACAAACTAATGTGTCTTAACTAACATTCAACAATTAGAACACTGCTTTTATGGCATGTGTTTTCTTCTTATTTTAAGCAAACAAAAAAGTGGACAACATTTATGTATCATTTTAATACATTGACTAGTTAGCCTAATGAGCCGTCTGCGAGTATTGTTGACGTTTTGGGGCCAACAATTGCCTTTTAATTTATGAGCTTTAAGTTATACGAAAAAGGGCAAAAATTATTTCTAAATTATTAGAAATAGATCTCATATATTCATCGTTTGATTTTAGTGTCATTTAAGCCTCGCCGTTAATGAAAGGGACTTTAAATACCCATTCTTTTAACGGATTGAATTGGATGTTGACGGCAGTGCCACGTAAAAATAATTGATCACGTGGTCATCCACCTAGGCATATGACCCGACCCAAGAGGAGCCCTCTCCTCTTTTCTTCTTCACTGATAAGCCGCCGGAAAATGTCCCTAATTCAACTGAAACTGCAGTATCACGGCCATTCACCGCCCCTTCGCCACCACAAACTCACCGTCCCCTACCAAGTAACCTAACCAATTACTAATCTCATCCTCAATTCCCCCATTTCATCATCCACATGCGCCGCCGCTTCAAATTCTGGCAAATTCAGATCTCCGTTCACCTCTTTAGCTCCTCTTAAACCATATCTCCTTCTCCTCCATTAAAGCCAAAGTCACGAGTTTAGCAGTAGCCCTTTGCACAAACCCACCAATCTAACTACCATCGAACAGCCATGAACACCACGGTAATTGTTTTTTCCACCATTATTATCATTAATTAATCTCACTTTATGATTTTTGCACTTAATTTTCCTGAAATTCGAAGTATGTTTTTTTTTTTTTTGATTGATTTTGAATGTTGTAAAAATGGTGCAGCAGCAACGAAGTCGATCGGGTTCGTTACAGAGCCCTAGATCTCCATCTTCACAAGCACCGTATCTATCAGTATTAGTTACGGATCCAGCTAAAATGAGGAGAAGGAGCAGCGGGTGGTGGTGTCGCGGCTGGTTGCCGGAGGTGGCTCCGGCGAGGGTGGCGTCTGGAAGAAAAATGAGAGGAGAGGGAGAGAGGGCTTAGGTGGATGGCCACGTGGCCAATATTTTTCACGTGGCACGCCTCATCAGTATTCAACCCGGTCCGCTAAGAGGAGGGGTATTTGAGGTCCATTCCATTAACGCGAGGACTCAAATAATACCAAAATCAAGCTTTTTCCATATATAACTAGAGGTGTATTCAGGATTTGAAAAGCACGAGGACATCATTATCTTGACATAGATGCTAATTAAACTATCAATCACTGAGGAATAATAATCGTGTCGGACTAATAACTAATGGCATGAAATATAGGAATGGTTGCAGAATCGAATATGGGTATATCATTTTTGCTTATTACTTTTTGGGGGTAAAGACAATATCCAGTCCATAAGAGGATGTTTAACAAAAAAAATATCTAATGGAGTATACTACTGAGATTTGATCCAACGTCAGTGCTGTGGAAAGCCACGACTTAAGTCAGTGCACCAAGCACTTATTCTTCATGAGAGTGCACCTTTAAATATATATATATATATTTAAAGTATATATATATATATATATATACACAAAAAAATTCCGAAGTTAACAAGTGTACGGCACCTCCCTCCTCACCCTGTGGATCTACCTCTGTATACAACATTAACATAAAATTTTATAGTATTCATGTTGGGTGCATTTTTAAGAATTCACAATTGTTAAAAGATGAAGAAACTGAATTGAACTTAGATCTAAGATCGGTCAGAGTTTATTTGCACCGATTTGAATAAAAATTTGCAGCTTCAAATGAAGAAGATATTATTGTCTTTTGAATCTGTTCGATCGCAAAACGTGAAGCATTGAAGGAACTAAATACAAACAAATATGTTTCTAATTGTTTTGATTAACTCAGATGGATCGAGTTATTTATGATTTTGACCGCGTGGATCAATAATCAGTGTAACCTATTTAATTACAGTCCCACAAGTGTCATCTCATAATTTCATTAAAAGGAAGATATTTTTAACCCCAAAATTAATGTTAAGAGCAATTAGGGTCCAATAGGTAGAAGGAGGAGCATTTTTAACCTCAAAACTAACATTAAGGGCAACTGAAGTTCAATAAATAAAAGGAGGACAAATTTAATCTATTTTCAATACATTAGGGATTTTTTGACATTTTTCCAATTAAAGTGTAATTATGCGATTTTACTATAGAAAAGAACAAAATATGAATACAAAGCAATCTTACAAATTAAATTACACTAGTTCTGTTGTCAAAATTTGAAGGATAGATGTTTATGCAGTATCTGAAATCAAAGATTTGATCAATTGGGGTATACGGCTTAAAAGTAGCTGGTAAGCATCAAATACTAAAAAGTAATCTAGGTGTTAAAGCGTATTATAAGTAGTTGTGTATTTGGATAAACGTATTTAAACCGATAATAAACCATCGGTATGTTCGGTAATCAAGTGTTGGCAAATATACTTCTTTGTTAAAATGACTACAGTTCCTTAAAGCTATTTACAAAAGATATAAATTCAAAAGTATTTTACGTGAAAAAGGACGAATGATGAAAATGATATGAAGAGAGTTATGTATTTTATTTTGAAAAAAGTATTTTGAAGATTAATAATGATATTAGGGATAAAATCATAAAAGATTTTATCAAATTAAAAGTGTTTGCAAGCTGAAATGCCACGGGAGTGATCAATATTTTTTTGCTAGCTTTGGCTTATAAGTATTTTTTATATTCATCAAACGATAGATAAACTAAAATGTGGTTTGATTTGATTAATACCCTCTAGATAGTATATTCTTATTATTATCTTTGTGAAATTCATCATTTTGTGAAATTCTTATTCATAGTTTGGTGGTTGCAATGCAATTGACTATTTGCTCCTTAGGAAGGATGATAAAGGTATTTGTAAAGATTGCAAGGTCATTCCGAGTGAAAACCTAATGATCTAGCATAAGCTCTTGGTGATGGATTTGGATATCAAGAAGAAGAGGAGGAAGAGGGTCGTGGATGACGGCCAAGGATCAGGTGAGGGGGTTTGACTTTGTCTAGTGCACAGGAGATGGGGGAGAAGTTGATGGCTATGGGGGCTTGGGAGAGTAGGGGGGATACGAGCAGTATGTGAAATAGGACGGTCAATTGCATTAGGGAATCAATTAGAAAGGTATTGGGGGTCTCGAGAGGTAGTTGTGGTGGGCATCGAGGGATTGGTGGTGGAATGGTGAATTCCAAGGGAAGATGAAAGCAAAGAAGATGGTGTATGCGAAGTTGGTAGACAACAAGGATGATGCGGAGTAACGGACGAATAGGAAAACATATAAGATGGCGAGAAAGGAGGCGAAGTTGGCGGTTTCAGAAGCAAAAATGCCATTTGGTAGTCCTGCTTACCTTTCATACTAATAGCTGCAATATTGCTCTACAGTTTCATGACCTTTGATTTCTGCAACTAACTGGTGTTTCACGTACTTCAATTATCTTATTTATCTATGGTAGTTACTGCTCATTTTTTCAGAATATTTTATCATGGCTTATTCACTTTCGTTATTTTCATTTTCATACAGCTTTGAATTTCTTGTCCTTATTTGACCTTTTCTTATGGTTATGCTTTCTCTTGAACCGGCAGTCTTTCGGAAACAACCTCTCTACATTCCAAGATAGGAATAAGATCTGCGTACACTTTACCCTCCTCAAACCCCATGTTATAGAATTTCACTGAGTATGTTGTTATTGTTGACTAAATGAAAAAAAGAAGTATTACTTGAAGTATTAGTCAGAAATTACTGTAAAGGACCGTGCGAGCTGTGCTACCGCACAGGTCCCAAAAAATGAAAAATTTTAGGGGCCTTTTTTCATTTTTATTAAGTAGTATTAGCCAAAAATTACTGTAAATACCATAATTCGCATGTCTTAGCCCAATCTAATTATTGAAATCGTATATTTATTTATATTAATTTTACGAATTAGAACAGGGCCCCCAAAAATGTATGAGACGGCCCTGATTATAATATCCTTACAAAATTTGTTATGCCTAACTTTACAATCACATGAGATTTCAGCATTAATTTCGACTTTTCGGTTTTAAAATAATTTTGCAAATTATGATTTAAGTTTTGACTTCAAATATGTGTTTGTATATCACATTTTGAATAAAACTTTAGTTTTAACTTGAAATTTTGATTTCAAATTCCAAACTCACATCAAAGTAGAATTTCAATTTCAAATTATTGATTTTAAATTTTCTAAAATTTGAAACATAACTCGCAATTTAGATTTTGCTAAAAATAAATCCATATTTATTACTCCCTACGGATAAAAAAGAGTGTTCACTTAGTCATTTATACACTTCTTAAAAATACTAATTTTTAGGTAAAATAGATAATTTGATTAAAATGCCCCTAATTAAATAAGTATTGTGATTTGGTCATCTAACACTTAATAAATACAAATCTGAAAAAGTAAGATAATTTGTTTCTTACTCCAAAAGGTGGAATCTCCCACCCCAGGAGCCCCCACACCCTAGTCCGACAGGTCTGTGAAGGAGGTAAATCATGGTGACTCAATTGATTTCAAAGGTTAGACCAGTATCCATGCTGCGCACAAGGGGCCCTCCTTTATTTCAAGAAGAAACCCTCACACTGCCGCTGACGGGATTTGATCATTGGTCCTTACTTCAAATATCCCCTTGAAACCAATTGAGCTGCCCAAGCGGACAAGATTATTTGTTTCTTAATTTGATAAGCGAATACTCTTTTTAACTCAAAATATAAAAGCTAAGTGTTTTTTTTTAATTATTTAGAACAAGAGTACAAAATTAATGACCCAAGTCTTGTTTTAATATTCTCTGGTGAAATGGACAAGTGTTCTTTTAATACTCCATTTCTTTTTTGCTTTTGACATTGAGGTTCTAATTCCCCAAGTACAGTATATAAGAACTGGCCAGGTTTATCTTCTTTTATATCCTTGTATTTCTGTCTCACTCTAAATAATACTCCATACAAGCCAAACTGTACCACCAACAAGACTGGGAGTAGTCAGAAATTCTTTTTCGTTTATTGGTACAAAATAATACAATGCTTCCTTGTGATATATTAGCAGAGATCCTCTCAAGACTCCCTGCCAAAAATCTATGCCAACTAAAACTTGTCTCAAAACATTGGCTCAACACAATTTCCACTACTCACTTCAAGAAAGTCCACTACCAAAAATCCATCAAAAATCCCCATCTTGTTTTAATTGATGAATCTATAAAATCCAACTCTTTCACCAAAACACTTGCAATATCCACAGTTGACGACCTTAAAAATCCAACACCAAATTTTTCCAAAAAATTCTCTTTAGATGTTCTGTTTCAACACTACACTAATTTCTCTTTTAGCCATTGTTTAATTTGTTACAACACCAAAAATACCATTTGGGTGTACAATCCAACTACTCAACAGAATGTTGAATTGCCACCTGTTTCAATTCCCATGATTAGTTTTGAAATTGGATACAACACAAATTCCAATGAATTCAAGATTGTTCATTTTTTTGGACAAAAAAATGGAGATAATAGAGTTGGATATGAGATTATAACTCTTAAAGATGGCAACTTTGTTCCAAATTCTTGGAGGGTTCTTGAAAATCATAAGAATTCATACAAAGGAGCTGATCATAACACAAGTAAAATTGCTTCTTTGAGTGTGAATGGCTTTATTTATTGGTTGGTTTATGATAAGCAAGATAATGAGAAAAGAATTGTGTCTTTGGACTTGGAAAATGAAGAATTTAGGACAATTTCTTGTCCAAAAGATAGTTGTATTACTCAGAAAAGTCTTATGGTATATCAAGCACAACAACTAGTGGAAGTAAAGGGGTTGTTTGGGTTAGCACAATTTTCAGAAAATTTTACAAATGTGAATATTTTTGTGCTAAAAGAAGAGGAGAAGAAGAACGAGCATTTTTGGGTAGAACAGTTTAGTGTCAACTTGTGTCATATGGGGCATTGGTTTAAAATTGTGGGGTATGTGCATTTTGAAGAAGACAATACTAATGGAGAGATAATGTTTATTGCAAACAATGGGAGACCCTTTTTGTACAATACCAAAAAGGATAGTTTTACAAATGTGGGAGAATCCAGTTTATTGAAATATAGTCATCATAATTTGTACTTTGATAGTCTCTTTTGTTTAGGTAGTGAATGATTCACTCCATTGTTGTGGAAATCAAGGGAAATTTTGTTCATTTTGTGTCAATGTAATTAGTTTTTGACTCTTCTCTTTTTAAGTGTTTCAACTTCTTATTCATATCCGGTTTCGTTCTACCTACCGACAAGGGTTTTGGTGAAATCCTCCACCTTTAATTGGAGGTTTCGCATTCGAACCAACCATGGACATGAAAAAATCTTATTAAGGAGCACTTTCCCCTTAAAGAGTCTTATGCGGCGCGAATTTAAATTAGTCGAAGCTCTAGTGCGTGATCGAACAGTACACCGGAGGGAAAACGAAAAAAAAGGTTTCTTTCTACTTTGTTTTGAACTCTATAAATGATGTATTGTTAAGAGTTCCACATCGGTTATGGAACGAAAACATGGACTCCTTATATGAACTTGGACAATCATCACTCTACAAGCTAGCTTTTGAGGTTGAGTTAGACCCAAGATCCATTTCTTTACATAATATCAGAGTCAGACCCAAGATCCATTTCTTTACATAGTATCAGAGTCAGACCCATTTTAATCATTTGTACAACGATGTTGAGCCCCCAAATTATATTATTCACGCTCCAGTTAATAAGGTCTGGACGTGCGGGCCGTGTTAAAATCACACATCGGATATGAAATGGGAAATTGACTACTTATATGATTTGACAATCTTCACCCTATAAGCTAGCTTTTAGGGTTAAGTTATGACACGATCCATTTCTTTACATATTTAGGTCTTTATAGGTTTCCTAGTTTTATATTGTGCATTTGCACGGAATGATGAGGTCAAATTTACGGCTCACAGATAGAAATGACAGAAAAAAATAAAATAAAATCATCGCTAAAAAATGGCTATCCATACGCGATGCTGAAGATTTGACCTCCCGGCCATTAATTTGTATTTCTCAACAATTAACATATAGTTCAGTTACTTTAAAAAAATTGTAACTTGCTATAATAATGGATAGAGTACAGCTACTTTAATATGACAAAATCATTTATAATTTTGATGCCATAGTGAAGTTTAGTAACCTTGCGTGAATTAATCCTGCCATTTCTAAAACAGAGAAATCATAAGTATTCAAAAGCTAAATCATTAGATTATTCGATTATAATTTTCTTTAACGCACAACAGAAAATTTCAGAACATAGCCAGTTGTGGAATAAGAAATTTATTACCAACGGACCTAATTGATTTACACTTTTATTGATAGTGGTGTTAGAATCGTATACATAGCATAGAATAGTGGCACATATATTCGGTAAAGTAAAAGGCTTATTTGTGCCTATATATATAATAATAATAGGTATACTTTCTTTAATGTCGTGATTCATTAATGACATTATTCACGAGTCACATATACGTAGAGCCCCCAAGCTAACACGTTCACTGTAAAGTACGGCATCTTTGAAGGAATACACAACCACCAAAATTATCTTTTTCTTGATCAACAGCCACGATTCCAATGTACATCTTGACTTTTCTATTTTTGTTCTTTCCTATCTCTTTTCTGGTTTAAATCACTTTGAATTGTTCAACAAAGATATTTGCTAGTGGTAGGTATTAGTAGTAATACTAATAATTAGTAATAGAACGACTGAGACAACTTTATTTTTATTAAGATTAATATGACTGAATTTAAATATACATTGGTATATGAATCCAAAAATTGAATAATCTTTGTAATATTTGAACGTGAAATAATAAATTAATAATACGTATTATACCCACAAAATATTAAAGAAAATATCAACGTACATGGTGTCGATAAATTGTTTTTGATTAACCATAGGTAAAGGTTATAGCTGGTGATGGTAGTGGCCAACTATAGATAATGACGGCAAGGTGATTATTGGTGATGCTCGTTGATAAGTTGGTATTTTATTCACTATCTTTTTTTAATTTTAGATTTTTGTCGAATTAAATTAAGAAAATAGTATATTTACTGTGATTTACTACTATTTTATAGATTTATATGATTTAAAAGTGATCGAAAAAATCAAGTAAAAACAAGTTAAAACGAAGCTAAAACGAAGAAAATGACAAAAGTGGCCAAAGACACAAAAACTGAACAGATTGCAAATCTAAAAAATATGAAAATATGAAGATTGTGTTTGTCATTTTTATTAGAAAAATGGGAAGCTACAAAAGCAATTATCGGGGGAAATTACTTTCATTTTTTACCGCTTTTCAAGCCTCAGAAACTAGCTAGGGTTCATCAACCACATCATTGGAGAAGAAGATTGGAGCACTTTAATAAGAAATTTCTTAAATCTTTCTTCATTTCTTTATTATGTATTGAATATCTAAGTGTGTAATACTTCATTTCATTACTTGAATCTTATTTATGAAAATATTCATTGTGTAAGTTTTGAATTGAAACTCTTGTTATGATTATGTATTGAATGATTTTTATTTTTAGAAGTGAGTTAATGTTTCTTTAGTTATTCTAGTTCTTTAATGTTACTTAAGGATTAGCTAACCCTGGGACACACCCATATACTATGATTTAAGCTCGAGCGAGGAAAATCATAGTTGAAAAAGATTAATTAACAAAATTTAGGTGTTAACCCTCATTTAATAATTCGAGCTAGAAATAGGAGAATTACTTATAGCCCTATTCGGGTGTTCTTGATCCTCTTAGTTGGGCTAGAGATAGTCAATTAAATAGTCTTGTTAGTGTCCAAGAGGAACTAATATAGAATTATTATCCGATACTAATTAAGATAAACTCGCTCTTATTGTAAAATCGTGAAATACATTGGATCGCTACTTGAGAGTAATTTTCCTTGTATCCATACTTATGGTCATCGATCATTTTACTCACTTTCTAGGTTAGTTTACATTTTCTCATTAGTTATAATCTTTTAAAAATCAAAGTATTATTGAGTGTTTGACTTAGCATAGAAAGTGATAATTTCTTACTTGCTTGATCGCTTATTTTATTTTTCTCTGTGGGATTCAATCCCGACTCATAATTAGATAAATTATATTATATACGATTGTGTACACTTTCTCACTTGAGGAGTGAATTTGAACGTTATCACTCATGATTTGTTAGAGGAGGCTACCAATAATGGTTGTACAATAGTAAGTTAGTAATCGATGGTGGTCATGTGAAATGATAATCAGAGATGATGATTGATACCGGAGGTATAGTATGAAGAATTGTGGTATAAATGGTTGGTTATGGTAGTTATGCTGGTGGTGGAGATGGTTATTACACAATGGTGATTAGCGGTGATAGTAATTGGTGGTGAAGGAGCACTACAACATTGTAGGTCTTTAACCATCCCCGAAAAGTGTGGCCTAAACTATCAAAAAGTGTGGTCTTTGATCAAGAGCAACATTTTTCGACTTTAGACAACGCTTTTTTAGGGGTAGTCAAAACTAGCATAACCTTTTGCCTAAGGCCACATTTTCAAGTGTTGCTTTAAAAGTCATGCCTCAAAAGCGTGGCTTATAAGGTACAAAGACCACACTTGTAGCACTTCATATGTCAACACTTTTCAAGACCTCATATTACAATTTACAAACGTGACTATTGCTACCTTATAGGCCACACTTGCAAAGCGTGGCAGCTGCTTGCTCCTCTAAAGCAACATTTACGAAGTTTAACCTTTGCTAATATACATACCACAATTTCCAACCAAAAGCCACACAATTGACGTCCTTATGCCACACTTTTAAAGCGTGTCACTGTTGTGTTGGCTATTAAGTATTATTTATAATACTTATACGCTATAATTATATTTTTCATATATGCAATAATCACATTATACATTATTATACTATTTAGATGACATCAAACACTAAATTAGCTAATAAACAACTTTAAAATAATAATTCAAACGAATAGATTTGCAATAAAATTCAAAAAACTAACACATATTTTGTACTACACATACTAATAAAGAAATATTTCAAGATGTGCATGAACAATGAATTTAGAAAACAAAATATAGATTCAAACTTCAAAATTGCTTATAAAGTCTTCATCATTCACTTTAATGGATCGAATTAACTTGTCCCCATCATTTCAAATTGATCACCAGCATCTTCCTACGCATTCAAAATGGAATTAAAAGTTAGTAGGAAATATATAGCATATGTTCATATAGTATCATCAATAATACAACACCATGAATTGAAAGAACTTGACCGATTAGATAGGCTTCCATAAATTCTCATAAGGTTAACAAACAGTGGACAACTTACAGTTTTAGTCTTAAACTTAGCTTGTAATGGAAATAGACAAATGCCTAACTGAATCTATAAAACTTCAACTATTCACAATATCAGCAGTAGAACAAGGAAGAATGTTAGTTGAAAACTCAGAAAATGAGCTTAAAGATCGATCAAAACTCTTTCAAGCCAACACCTACAAACAAAATCTCAGCTATTCGCTCTGCAAAATCAAGTAACAAACAAAAACCAGCAGAAAGTTAAACCAACAATTAAGCCTGAGTTTTGTGACCAAAATCTCTCCAAAAATGAACTAAAAAAATGCAGATTCCTTAAATTAAAATTGATGTTTTCTAGGGAGTTTCTGTAAAGTTCTGCACTTTCAGATTCTGTTTTCAAAGTTCGTGAAACTTCAATTTTGGAGATTTCAGTTCTAAAATTATTTCAGACACACTCCAGTTATTCAATGGATACTCAGAAGAAAAATAAAATAAATTCACCCCTTTACATGTAGAGATTTGTTGGGTTCGTAAGTACAGCGGAAATTTAAAATTTTACTTACCTAACAATGATCCTGGCATGGCTTATACGATAATCATATTAAAGTGTTCAAAACACGATAAGGAAAACTTACAGGCTTTCGTATGTTGGATTCACTACTATGGTATCCACACGAGTTGTCCCTCCGATTGTAAGTTTCAACTCCAGTGTATTTATATAATGAAGAATGCTAGAAATTCTTTTGTTAGAAGAGAGAAAGTAATCCAAGGCTCTAAGTATTGAATCCTCTATTTTGTCTGACTAACTAACTTCATAATTATAAGGTTTGTGTTGTTTATATAGGAGTTCAGGACAAAACCTAAACATATTTAAAACAGAAAAACCTGGCCCATTTTAATGTTCACACGTCCAAGTGGACGGCTAAGGTGTCGATTTTGGGCCAGTAATTTCTGGCTCAATTGCTTCCTTGTATTTGTCCTATTACCCATATAATATAAACAACACATTTAATTAAAGCTGAAATCCAATTCGACTTAATTAAATAATTTCTAACAAATAGAAATATTCCATAATTATTATAAATTAAATATCTAGATTCTAAATCGAATATTTATTATTTTCTCAATACACTCTTAGATCGAAGAAACAATCGCATATAGTGTGACCCTATAGGCCTTCACATATCGACATTAATCTAATTAAGGTCCATACGAAACTCCTAGACTACGTCGTATGACGAACTCAATATGTGAAGTACGTTTACATGAATCCAGCAAACTTAACCTTTATGCGGAACTATAAATTTATTTCATTCGCGACACACTCGATTAAGCTTAGGATTTGCCAAGTGTCTATCCAAATGGCTTAATCACTTTATCTCACATTTATTAGTTGACAACTAGATCATATTCTAAATATGTCTCTTGCACTCGCCAGTGACTTTAGTCAACCTAATAACATTGAGAAGCTGAGTGCTCTCTCGAATTTCCAATCGAGGAATGAATCTTATTCTTGGCTCAACTACCACCTTGATTTATATGTTGATGCACCCAACACAAGTCGTATCTTATCCAGAAGGAGTTTAAGCTTAGAACTTGGTCAAAGTACATCATTCTATAAACAAGGTGTGTATTGACCTCAAGTCAAATGACCTTTATATTCCACACGCCGATAACACTATAGACATGTATAACAAATAGTTTATCAACAGAGTATACCAATACTTCTCTAAAGTATCCATGTGTCCATCACGAATAACCATTACTCGTAGTTGTGAGACATACTACATTCTCCAAGAATGTGATGCAGACCACATGTCGACTTATAGCATATCATCGATATCCCATTCTCGATGATCATTAGTCGAGGCTATTTTGCAACTTACATTCTATCATTAATATCTCACTCTATTAATGACAACGTAAGCTCAAGGGATGCACATATATGAATAATTGCAAATAATCAAACAATAATTCAATAATTGCAAATGTCATAACTATTAATCTCATTAATAATACGAATGTGTTCAAGTACGTTTTGTCCCTAGTATAGATTGTTTATAGGTAATGTATGAGAATCTTGCATTTCTGCATCAATCTTCACATCACTCCCACTGGCTTTGGCTGTACTCTAAGTAACACACCTTCACGAAATACTCCTACTGAATTCTTGTCTAGGTCATTCGACAAGGATTCAACCTCTATGTTGCTTTGTAGTTCTTGAATTTCTTCAAGTTCTATCTTATTGTAACTCTGTTCCTTGTAGACATAGTCTTCTTCAAGGAAGGTTCCATTTCTGGAAACAATGACCTTATGTTCTCAAGGAAGATAGAAATAGTATCCTCTCATTTCCTTAGGATATCCCACAAAGTAAAATTTCTCACTTTTAGATTCTAACTTTTCAGTAACCATCTTCTTTACATATGCAGGGCAGCCCCAGGCTCGCATATGTGTAAGAGCAGGCTTCTTGCCATGCCATATCTCATATGACATTTTCTCTACTGACTTTGAAAGAACTCTATTTAGAATAAAGATTGAGTTTTGTAAAGCAAAGCCCCAAAGGTATGTTGGAAGAGCTGAAAAACTCATTATGGATCTAACCATATCCAATAAGGTTCGATTTCTCCTTCCAGCAACGCCATTCATTTGTGGTGTTCCAGGAGGTGTCCATTCGGATTGGACTCCATGAAGTTTAATCTAGAAATTCTCTACTCAAGTATTTACCTCCTCGATCTGATCGAAGAGTCTTTATACTATTTTTCAAGTTGTTTCTCTACTTCTAACTTATACTCCTTGAATTTCTCAAAGGCTTCGGACTTGTGCTTCATAAGATACACATATCCAAACCTTGTGAAATCATCTGTAAAAGTTATGAAGTAAAGAAAACCTCCCTTAGCTTGAGTGGAAAACGACCCACATACATCTGTATGGACCAACTCAAGTGCCTCTTTGGCTCGCACACCTTTCCCAGAAAGCGGTCTCTTGGTCATCTTTCCTCTCAAGCAAGATTCACAGTCACCATAGGACTCCAAGTTAAATGGTTCCAGGTAGTCTAACTTTCTTAATCTTGCTATCCTTGATTCATTGATATGACCAAGTCTATAGTGCCATAAGTAGGTGGGATTTTTTGGATTACTTATTTTAGCTCATTTGTTTTGCACATTGAGAATTTCACGATTACAACTGAGAATATATAAACCATTCACAAGCGCCACAAACAATATCATTAAAAGATAGTATATAACTACCATTAGCAATATTCGAGGAAAAACCCTCAATGTCTAACATTGGAATGGAAATAATATTCCTTGTAATCGAGGGAACAAAATAAAATTATTAAGTTCTAATGTAAAACCCGAAGGTAAATCTAATCTATAAGTTCCCACGCGCACAACATCAACTCGTGCTCCATTTCCAACGCGTAGGTCCACCTCCCATGGTCCTAACCTTTCTGCTGTCCATTAGGCCCTACACATTATTACAAATGTGTGAGCCACAGGCTGTATCCAATACCCAGCAGTGAGAGTTACTTATAGATATATTTATCTCAATGACAAACATACTTTTTCCACCAGGCCCATAAGCACCTAGTGCCTTGTCTCCTCCTGGAGCAGTGCAATCTTTCTTCCAATGCCCCTTCTTCTTGTAGTTGAGGCATACATCCCTGACCAGCTTAGGCTTCCTCTTAACGTCTACTTTAGATTTCAAGACTGTGAGTTTGGCACCAGTCTTATCCTTATTCTTCTTGTTCTTACCTTTAGGTTTGAACTTAGTAGATGATCCCACCATGAGCACAGTCTTTCCCTTTAAAATAGATGATTCATAAGTCTTCATCATATTATGAAGTTCTTGAAGATTCACCTTGGTTCCATTCATGTTGAAGTTCACAATGAAATTTTCAAACGAAACAGGAAGCGAATTCAAAATCAGGTTAACAGACACATTCTGGGGCAGCTTCGTTCCAATCGAAGCCAACCTTTCTATCAACCCAATCATCTTCAGAACATGACCAACCACTTGGCCCCCATCGTTCATATTACATTTGAAAATGTCTCTCAACAGTTCATACTCCATTGTTTGAGCCTATGAGTCATAGAGACTCTTCAAGTGTTCTACCATTTCGTTGGGGCCCATGTTTTCATGTTGCCTCTGTAACTCCACAGTCATGGAGGACAACAGTATACACTGTGACGAGGTAGCATCGTCTAGATGTTTCTGATAAGCCCTTATCCACTGCCATATCTAGCGATGGCTCTTGCTCCCAACAACATTTCACGATCATGGGACCCCATCGCATCCGCAAAGACTGGCACCAAAAACTAGTAAAAATATGGTGCCTCAGCGTTCCATTTAGGTACCCAAAACTTACTTGAACTCCTCGGGATGCAAATCAATTATGCAAATCACACCGAGAACACCCTACAAACCTACCAGAACGCTCAAAACATCAATATGGGGTGGTCTAGGCACATATTTGACCATAGTTAACTCTAAATTTCTAATTTAACTAGTATGTAACTCAAGTGTCTGAATCACTCGAGCCCCTCGGGACACATTCAAACTATACATCTAAGTCATAAATCACAATCCAAATCAATAGATACTTTCAGACATCAATTTCGAGTCTGTTTACCCTGAATGTTGACTTTGGTCAACACTTATTTTATATATTTTCCTCAAGAACACTAGTTTGGGGGTTTTAAACCGACACTTACCTGATTACCTCGGGAACCATGTCATTCATTTCGCAAGTCATAAATTACATTTTAAGCCTATAGAAAGTGCCATTTAGAGGAATATGGTCCTAATACTCAAAATGACTAGACGGATTATTACATATTTAGAGAGTTAAAAAGATTCTTTTGACTATAATTTCTCAAACTTCTAAAAACATATTTTGAATCATTAGTTGTGTGGACTTATAGTACTTTTCGTGTAGTTTTCAAATAAGTAAATTTTATTCTAAAATATTTTAAAAAATCTATACCCGACTTCATGATTAAAGTTAAGTGTTTTGACCTTCGTACTCTAAACACCTTCACATAAATTGGGATAAAGGCATAATATTTTATAAAGAGAAGGTTACAACCCAAAATTTAAAATTATGTTAAATTAAATAATTGTATTAAAGTTTTTTAAACTATAAAAATGTAAGCTTTATAAAGTAGTTATTAGATCAACTATTTTATATGAGACAGAGTGTTGGTCGATTAAGAACTTACACATCCAGAAGATAAAAGTAGCAAAAATGAAGATGTTGAGATGGATGTGTGAGCATACTACGAGAGATAATATCAGAAAAAAAGATATCTGGGATAATGTGAGAGTGGCATCCGTGGTAGACAAGACGGGGAAGCGAGATTGAGATGGTCCGGGCATGTAAAGAGAAAATGCATACATAAATGCCCTAGTGAATAGGTGTGAGAGGTTGGCTATGGTGGGTTAGATGATAGAGGTAGGCCGAACAAGTATTGGGGAGAGGTAATTAGATAGGACATTGCACACATGCAGCTTGACGAGGACATAAGCTTAAACATGAGGGTATGTAGGTCGAGGATTATGGTAGAAGGTTAATAGGTATCTAGTGTAGTCTAGTGTTCCTTAGCAATATTATTATTATTACTCTCCTACTATATTATTCTTCAATTTTATTATTACATGTTATTTTCTTTGCATTAGTCATCGCATTATTTGTTATTTCTACTGTTCTTTTCTCTGTTATTTTCTACATGATTTCTTCACTATTGTATTTCCTTTTCTTAGTGATTTTGATATATTTTATTTGAGCGGATGGTCTATCGATCGAAAATAGTTTCTGTGCCTTTACAGGTAGGGGTAAGGTTGCGTACACACCACCCTCTTTATACTTTACTTATGAGATTAGGACGACTCAATAAGATCGGTGGCCTAAAGCCAAACTTTAACAGAAGACCTTATTATTTCTATAAAAAAATCATAATTGAAACCATTTTGTAATGATTTAGCATATCTATAAATCGAAAATGAATAAGCCGAAACAGAATTGAACCACCCAATAAACACCCCCAGTTTGAGCCTTAGAATGAAAAAAATCATGCTAGGAAGTGCTTCCCTCTTTAATCGACTTTGCGTGTCTCAAAATTGAATTAATTGAAAATTCATTACAGATATCGAACACCGGATAAAAAAACTTAGGTCCCCTAAAATGTTGGGGCCTAAAGCACTCGCTTCAACGACTTGACCCTCTGGCCAACCCTGTGTGAGATTATACATAGTATGTTATTGTTATTATTGTAAATACTAGGTATGACGACATACTTATATTAGTATACAATGGTTGTTCACGGATTTTGAATAAGGGGGTTATCTTGAAACCTCACGGTGAATTTTAAATCCTCTCTACGGGAGGCCAGCCTAATCCAATCCTATTTTAAGTAGGGTTGGGCCATAATTTTTTGGCACTTTTAGAAATGAGGCTCAAAAGCCCAGCCTTTCTTGGCCCGGTGGCCTCAAGGGTTGGGTCGATGCTAGCCCTTGAGGCTAGAAAAATAATTAAATTATTTGATTTTAAAAAATTAGAAGTAAATTAAATAAAAAGATAAAAATTAATGAAGGAAAAAAGAAAGTACTAGTTATTGATCAATAAATTAGAAACTAAAGTTATGCTTTTTAATCTCAGAAATCATATTATGTTTAATTTCTTTTGGTCGTTACTTGAATTAGTGAATAAAGATAGCAATTTATATTTGTTCTTTTGAATTTATGTGTTTTTGTAATGTGAATTCGTGAGAGAATGATGTGGTAGAAAATTCTATTTTAGACTGCAAAAAAATCGTATTCAGACTGTACAAAAAGTCACTTAAGAGATATTATTTCGGAAGAAAATTATTTTAAAGAGTTGGCCCGTCCTAGACTGCAGCCCGCATAGGGCTGGGTTGGGTTTCCATTGTTGAGACCCTTTGGTAAAAAGGGTCAACCCGCCCCAACCCTTTTAACTCTCTGGCCCTTTAGGGTTTGGGCAACCCATTTTGACACCTCTAGCGCTAACCTATAGTCTTGTGTTTAGTATAATGTATTTTTTGGCTGAGAGGGTACATGTAAACAACCTCCCACTCCCCTAGATCCTCCCCTATAAGTATACCATGTCGTAAAATTAGATTATAAAAAATATTGATTCAACAAGGGAAATACCACATTCCACGAGTTCTGGATTCGAACTCCCGCTCAAGCAAAAAAGATCGCTAGACAGAGTTTTCCTTATGCCTAAAGGCAAATTATGCCTTAAGGAGAGTTTGCAGGTAAATTATGCCAGATAGGGCAGGGTTTCCTGCAAACTATGTCTTATCATGTAGAGTTTGCTAAGGCATAGTTTGACTGCAAAACTCTACCGCAGAGTTTTGCAAACAAATTATGCCTGATGGGGCAGAGTTTGCAGGTAACCTCTGCCTAGCGAGTTTTTTTTAATTTGCGTCTGAGCAGGGATTCGAACCCGAAATCCTGATATTTTTGGCAAAGGGCAAAGTTAAATACTTTCATTTTGATGGACAAAAATTAAAGACCAAGTTGACAGAGCAAAAACCCCGATCCCCACTAATTGAGGCCTCACCTGAGTCATGTCAGGGGTCAAACCTCAACTTGGCCTTTCAAATGGGTAATTTTACGGGGAGAAAAGCACAAAATAGCGTATTTTAAGGTCATTGTTTAAGATTGGGAAATACACAATAATGCCCTTATTTTGGGGTGGTCTTTAATATTTGTCCATCAAAATGAAAGTATTTAATTTTTGTCATTCACCTAAAATCTCAGGGTTCCGGGTTCGAACCCCTGCTCATGCGCAAATTAAAAAGAAAACTCACTAGGCAGAGGTTACCTACAAACTCTACCCCATCGATCATAGTTTGCCTGCAAAACTCACTAAGGTAGAGTTTTGCAGGCAAACTATGTCTTAGCAAACTCTACCTGATAAGGTATAATTTGCAGGAAACTCTACCCCATCAGGCATAATTTGCCTGCAAACTCTCCTTAAGGCAGAATTTGCATTTAGGCATAAGGCAAACTCGCCTAGCGAATCTAAACATCTGCCTTGCGATTTGTTTTTGCTTGAGCAGGAGTTCGAATCCAAAATTCATGAATTTTTAGGCGAAGGAAAAAACTTAAAGATTCCAAATTTGAGGGGCAAAAATTAAAGACCATTGCTTTTGAAGGGAAATTCGTACAAAAAAAAAGTTTAAGATTTGCTCAAATATTAAGAAATTTTTAAAATTTAGCTCGTCTATAGTATGTAACTATAACTGACTTACATTATGGTGAGAATTCAACATCCGTTCTAACACGTAACCACTAAATCAAGATTTCATTGGCTTTCTTCAAGTGCCAGAAGTTTAAGACTTTTGAGAGGAAAATCTATCAAAGCAGAAATGACTTTCTTCGAGTGCTAGAAGTTTAAGACTAATGAATCAAACCAACAAAAAGTTGACAGAGCAAAAGCCCCAATCCCTACTAATTGAGGCCTCATTCGCCTCGTGTCAGGGTCCAAATTTCCAATTGGCCTTTGAAAGGGTTAATTCTGCACAAATAGCCTATTTTAAAATCATTGCTTAATACATGCTCATTTTAACTATTTAACGACTACCTAGTCTATGGTATGTAACAAATATTTAAATAAAAATACCTCTATATTAGGCTTACACTATGGAGAGAATCCAGCGTCAATTCAAAATTTGTAGCCACTAAACGAAGATTTCATTGGCTTTATTCGTGGATGTGCTCTAAGTTTATAGAGTCATGAACCAAACCAAGCCATCAAACTCAGGCAAGCCCCCCAAAATATTTTACAGACGAAGAGGGTAACGAGCTACTTTCCGGAGACGACAAGGATAGAGATTTATCCACTATCTTCCCGTAGTGTAAAACAACGTTAAATTTTTTTAAAAAAGCTATCAGAAGAGTGGAAAGAAGTTAATCAAGATGGAATTCAAGAACTACTAAAATTAAGTGTCTAATAAGAGATTTTTTTATAAAAAAAAAACTAGCAGAAATATACCTAATACATTGTAACTTTCTATTCAAGATCGTTTGAACACCTTATTTCTTACTACTCAAGATGCTAGAACTTATTTAATTTCTATAAACCTAGCATAATAGGTTTTAGAATTGGGACTTTAACTGTTAATTACCCGTTGAATTGTAGTTGTTTTCATTCTCATAGGCCCAAGGTAAAAATTTAATGTTTGATTATTTTTAAGGGGTTCCTATTTTTAAACTTAATATATAGAATTATACACATGAATTTATTCGGTAGGATACAAAGTTTTTTCAATTTTTTTGCTAAAATTAAAAACCTACCTAATTATTTGGTACAATTATAGATTTATTTAAAGCTCTACAACTTTATTAAAATAATTCTAATAGTCGACTTGGTACGGTTCGATCGGTTAAGTCAGTTTTTTAAACACACCGACACTCCTACCGTCAAGGTCAAAAATCAAATGTTTTGCTCATAAGACAAAACTTGTTAAACTTGAAGTTTCACTTATGAAATAAGTATTGTAAAAAATTCAAGACCAACCACTTTCAAGGTAATTCTTAAAATCCCCAGGTAACTTTTACCAACCTCATGAAATTTTGAAAATAGAGTCACAGTCTCTTATAGTCAATTAAATCAGACCGTTAATATAAAAATTTGTACACTTTGAATATACTCACTGCGCTTTCTTTTACTAGGTCAGTATAATAATAAAATAATTCTCACCTGTCCGTTTCAGTAAATCAAGAGTTTTTTTTTTCAATTATGTCATTATTATTAAATAATTATTGAAGTAAATGTAGTTAAATTTAAATATTCAAAGTATAATTAATATGAATAACTTAATAAAATAAACACTTAATAATTTCTTTAAAGAAAAGTGCAAAGTAAATAGTAAACTACTTAGTAAATAAAACAGAGGGACTATACAACTTAAATCTTGGTCAGATACTTGTTCCATTTCTTGTAGTAATAGGCTACAAATTATTGACATTAACGAGACCATCAATGGAGAAATAATAGATGCACGTGAGTTCGTTGGTCGGTTCTTATACGCAACTCGATGATATTCTTGATTTCTCTATCATTAGTTTCTTATTCTGCATACACCAAATCCATATTACAAGTATTAAATCAGGTATATTTTTCATTCCTTTTACTTTTGGTGAGTGCTTTGATAATTTCATAATTTCTTTTCTTATTTCATCATCTCCGGTCATTTGTTTATACAAGATAGTTACAAAAGTTTTAATATTTTTAATGTACTGATTGTCAAATTTGAACAATTTTTTCGGATACCAAAAAACTCAAAGACAAAATTAATTTTTGGGACCTAAGCAGCAGGAGAAAAGATTATGCGGGGCGGGTCTATGTGGGGCAGGGCGATTTGAAAATAGAATTTTTTGTTATGCGGGACGGGGTCGCGGGTTTAACCCGCAACCGCCCCGCACCGTTTGCCATCCATACTGACAGAGAGCTTCAATTGGGGACAGAGCTAGCATGTAGTATGTACATTATGAATTTTGCTAGACTTAATTATTTTAGTTCAATTTTTATATTTATTTTAAGAAATTTATATACGTGGCATTGGAGTCTTGTGTATACCGTGTATATCACGGAAATCCATGACAAATGGGAGACCGTGATATACACGGTATACACAGTCGTGTATATCACTATGTTTGGTAAATAGGTTTTAGTATGTAATTAGCATTGTACACTTATCATAATTGTAGAATTCATGTACAAATAGAATAGAATTTTGGGAGTAGAATAGGAATAGGATTTTCCATATTATGGAAATTGTAATTTGTATATATACTCATTCATTAATGAAAATAATCAAAGGATTATTTCTTTCATAGTATCAGAAGTCTAGGCCTAGCTTCTACCAATTCTTTTCTCTCTTTCGCTGCCTCGGTTTCAGTGTCCCTTCTCGGAATCCGTGCCCCTCACCTCCTCTATTCCCAAATTTTCTTTCAAATCCCTCATTCACCTATTGTTCTTTCGTTATGTCTGAGTCAAAGAACATGTTTCATCATGCCCTAATTGTTTCCAATATCAAGAACCACGTCCCTATTGTTCTTGAGATGGAAAACGTCAAATATGCGACGTGGGCAGAATTGTTCAAAATTCACGCAATCTCACATCAAGTCCTCCATCACATAATTCCCCCTGTTGTCCCTACACCCGCGGAGGATCCTCAGTTGTGGATCACTCTTGATGCTACCGTCCTTCAGTGGATTTACTCCACTATTTCTACCGACCTTTTACATATGATCATTGAACCAGACACTACGGCTATGGCTACCTGGAATAGATTATGTGATATATTCCAGGATAATCAACATTCCCGAGTTGTCACTCTTGAGCAAGAATTTTCACAAGTCAGCATGGAAAATTTCTTGAATGTTTCAACTTATTGTAAACGGCTCAAGGAATTGGCGGACCAACTTCGTAACGTTGGAGCACCTGTTACCAATAATAGTCTTGTTCTACAAATGGTTTCAGGCTTATCTGAGGCCTATAATTGAGTTGGGACTCTACTCCGACAAAGTAATATGTTTTCCCCTTTTTATCAAGCCCGTTCGATTCTCACGTTAGAAGAAGTCGGCTTGGCAAAAAAAGCGGCTACCGTCGCAAGTTCCGTGGCGATGATGACTTCATCCGATAATTCTCATAGTTTTGTTGACAATTCGGGCCAAAACCATAATCACGGTGGCGGCAAAAGGAATCGTAAAAATAATGGCAAAAATTGCGATGGCAATCGTGGTGGTACCGGCGGTGGTGGGGGAGGCCAAAACAATGACAGTGGGCAGCAGGCCAACTGGTCCCAGCCATGGGCCCCCTGGCAGTGGGGCTGGGCCAGTGGCCATTGGCCCAACAACCCCTATTTTCCCCCAACCCATACCCGGGAAACTGGACCCAGGTCCAGCAACAGGCCAAGCCTAATTTCTTGGGTCCACCAACTGGGCACATATTCACTTTTGGGCCGGGGCAGCAAGCTGGTTTGCTTGGGCCTCGACCCCCGCAAGCGTTCCAAGCAGTGGGTCCCACACTAACTCCGACATACCGCAATGCATACGCTTGGATTAAATCCTCCAGACATGAATTGGTACATGGACACCGGCGCCACTTCTCACATGACGTCTGACCAAGGTACTCTCTCATCTTATTCCAATTTGAGCAAAAATCGTGGCATTCTTGTTGGTAATGGCAATTCAATTCAAATTCGTGGTTATGGTCATACAAATATGTCTTCCCCACATCCGCCTCTCATCTTAAAAAAATGTCCTTCATGCCCCACACTTAATTAAAAATTTAGTGTCAGTCTGTAAATTCACCGTTGATAATTGGGTTTCTGTTAATTTTGATCCTTTTGGGTTCTCTCTGAAGGATTTCAAGACGGGGATACCTCTAATGAGATGCAATAGTATGGGGGAGGTTTATCCAATCACCACCGCTTCCACGAGTCAAGCCTTACCATCCACGTTTGTTGCGCTTGCTCCTTCCTTGTGGCATGCACGTCTGGGTCATCCGGGGTCCTCTATTGTTTCTTCTTTACATAAAAATAATTTTATTTATTGTAAGGGTATGCAGAGTACTTCACCTTGTCCGTCTTGTCCGTTAGGGAAACATGTTAGATTATCATTTGTAGCTTCTACTTCACGTACGTTGATGCCTTTTGATATTATTCATAGTGATTTATGGACATCTCCCGTTTTGAGTTCTTTGGGCCATCGTTATTATGTCTTATTTTTGGATGATTATTCTAATTTTTTGTGGACTTTTCCCTTATCCAAAAAGTCTCAAGTGTTCTCCACTTTCTTACAATTTCGAGCATTCATCCGCACCTAGTTTGAACGGGAAATTAAAAATATTCATTGTGATAATGGCAGGGAATATGATAATAAGTTGTTTTGGAAATTTTTTGATACTAATGGCATAGTTTTTCATTTTTCTTGTCCTCATACGTCCTCATAACATGGAAAAGCCGAACGCGAAATTCGCACCATTAATAATATTGTCCGAACTTTATTAGCCCATGCTTTCGTACCCCTTTCGTTTTGGCATCATGCACTACAAATGGCAACTTACCTCCTTAACGTACTTCCTACCAAAGGGTTAACATATGAATCTCCCCTCAAAATTCTTTATAATAAAGATCATTCGTACTCACATCTTAGGGTCTTTGGGTGTTTATGCTATCCACTCTTTTCGCCAACTATAATAAACAAACTTCAAGCCCGTTCTACTGTTTGTGTGTTTTTGGGTTATCCATAAAATCATCGCGGCTACAAGTGTTTTGATTTATCGTCTAATAAAATCATCATTAGAATTCATGTGTCTTTTTTATGAAACCTAATTTCCGTCTACCAAAGTGTGTAGTCCCGTGCCAAGTTCGTATAATATTTTAGATGATGGGGTCCCACCATATATTCTCCACCATATTTCAGACCAGTTCCGTGACCGCGCCACGCCAGCCGGCCCACTACCTGCTGGCACACTAAACCCATCTCCCGATCCCGTTTCAGGTCCTACTAGTGGGCCTCAACACAGTCTCGATCTGGGCACTGTTCCGGAGCCCCAGCCCCTTTCGGTTCCTCTTCCCCTGCCCAGTTCGCTCACATATTCCAGTGTTGGGCAGCGGCGGAGCCTCCACCGTTTGGCCATTCCATCACCACTCCAAATGTTAACCAAAATTCACCCAATTCTACCTCGAGTCAAGGGCCCATTACTCGTAGTCAAAAGGGTATTTTTAAATCAAAAAGACATTTTAATCTCAATTCTAATGTTCCAAATCCCCACTACCTCGTAACCCAGTGTCTGCCTTGAATGACCCAAATTGGAAATTGGCTATGAAAGACGAATATAATGCTCTTATTGAAAATAATACGTAGGAGTTGGTACCCCGTCCTTCTGGTGTTACTATTATTCGGTCTATGTAGATTTTTACTCATAAAGATAATTCTGATGGCTCTTTTGCGAGACATAAGGCTCGTCTTGTAGGTGATGGTAAAACTCAATAGGTTGGCGTAGATTGTGGTGAGACATTTAGTCCGGTGGTCAAACCGGCTACCATTCGCACTATTCTTAGTTTGACTCTTTCGAAAGCATGACACATTCATCCGCTAGATGTGAAGCATGCTTTCTTACATGGTGATCTTAAGGAGACAGTTTACATGCATCAGCCCTTGGGTTTTCAAGACCCCAAATATCCTCATCATGTTTGTTTATTGAAAAAGTCCTTGTATTGACTTAAGCAGGCCCCACGGTCCTGGTATAAGCGGTTTGCAGACTATGTATCTAGTAGTGGGTTTTCTCACAACAGGTTTGATAATTCTCTGTTCATATATCGTCGTGGTACTTCCTTGGCATATATTCTATTATATGTGGATGATATTATCTTGACAACTTCTTCTAATGATTTACGCAAGTCTATCATGACACTGCTCAGGTCTGAGTTTGCTATGAAATACTTGGGGCCCTTGAGTTACTTCTTGGGGATTGTTGTTACTTGTCATGCATGTGGGTTATTCCTATCCCAAAGAAAGTATGCCGCTGAGATAATTGAGCGAGTTGGTATGTCCTTTTGTAAGTCTACTTACACTCCAGTTGATACTAAACCTAAGTTGGGTGTTGCGGCTGGCTCACCTTACGATGATCCCACCCACTATCACAGTCTTGTTGGAGCTCTTCAGTAATCTTACTTTCACGAGACCGGATATTATGTATGTCGTACAACATGTGTGTTTGTTTATGCATGATCCTAGGGTTGAGCACATGAATGTGCTCAAACGCATTATCCGATACATCCAGGGAACACTTGACTATGGCTTGCATCTATATCCATTGACGACCTTTACACGTGTCTCGTATACAGATGCTGATTGGGGTGGTTGTTCAGATTCCAGACGCTCCACGTCTGGTTATTATATGTTTCTTGGTGATAACTTGGTCTCATAGTCTGCAAAGCGTCAGTCTACATTATCACGCTCCAGTGCAAGGGCCGAGTATCGAGGGGTAGCCAATGTGGTAACTGAATCATGTTGGTTACGTAATCTTCTCTTAGAACTTCATTGTCCCATTCAAAAAGCTACCTTGGTGTATTGTGATAACATTAGTGCGGTCGATATTTCTGGTAATCTGATTCAACATCAGCACACTAAATACATCGAGATGGATATCCATTTTGTTCGAGAAAGGGTAGCTCGTGGACAAGTACGCGTCTTACATGTCCCTTCTAGGTACCAAATCACAGACATCTTTACTAAGGTCTTCCCTTGGTTCTTTTTGAAGATTTTAGGGACAGTCTTAGCGTATGACGACCGCCCGCTATGACTGCGGGGGTGTGAAAGTATACACGATATACACAACATTGGAGCCTTGTGTATACTGTGTATATCACGGAAACCCATGACAAATGAGAGACCGTGATATACACGGTATACACAACCGTGTATATCACTATGTTTGGTAAATAGGTTTTTGTATGTAATTAGCATTGTACACTTACCATAATTGTAGAATTCATGTACAAATAGAATAGGGTTTTGGGAGTAAAATAGGAATAGGCTTTTCCATATTATGGAAATTGTAATTTGTGTATATACTCATTTATTAATGAAAATAATCAAGGGATTATTTCTTTCAGAATATGTATAAATACCTCTTGAACCAAGTGTCTATCGGAAACAACCTCTTTATCCCACAAAGGTAAATGTAAGATCTGCATATATACTACCCTCTGACCCACTTTGTGGGATCACACTGAGTATGTTATTGTTATTATATTGAATATGTATAAATAAATAATTTAGAATTTAATAAAAAAATTAGAATTCTCAACTCATAAACTTCAAATTCTAACTCTTTATTTGCATCAAATTCTATTCCATACTCAACATGAATAAGCATGTGTTCTTTCTCAATTTAGTTTCTTCTATTTGTTCAATATGTCCCATTTCTTTGAGTGTCTCATCATCGCTCAATGTTTTAAAAAGATTCTTCAAATTTTTCTTGCGAACTTTTAATAAGTACAACAGTTTGCCTTGAATGCTCAAGGTTAAAGATAGATGTAGGTTAAGAGTCTCACATCTGATATGGAATGGGAACATGAATTTCTTATATGGACTTGGACAATCTTCACCCTATAAGCTAGTTTTTTGGGTTGAGTTAGGCACAAGATCCATTATTTACATGGTATTAGAGTTAGACCCATTCTAATTTTTTGTTCACCGATGTTGGGCCCCCAAATTATATTATTCACGCTCCAGTTAACAAAGTCTGGGCGAGCGGGAGAGTGTTAAGAGTCTCACATCGGATATGGAATGGGAACATGAACTCCTTATATGGACTTGGACAATTCTCACCCTACAAGCTAGCTTTTGAGGTTGAGTTAGACCCAAGATTCATTCTTTACAATGTAAATATTGATACGTGAAAGATGGCTTCGGCTGCAATAACCTTTGTAAAAATAATATCATCAAATTATGGACTTCTTATTATTATTGATAATAATAGTAATAATTGATGCAAAAACGACAGAATGGATATGAATATGATCGATAATTATACGAATTTTAGTGTATTTATAATATCAATTAATTTTGTACGTCCGGGTCCAAAAGAGTTTTGAATATAATAACATTTGCACATACATTATACATATAAGTGTGCTCATTTATTTAGAGTGCAGGCCAAGGGGCCAACATGTACTTGTTTGTCTATATCCTACTTAAGGATTAACAAATTACAAATGGGATAGCATGATGGAAGGGACTGAAGGAGAATCCAACGGGGTTGTCCCAGCTGGTGCACCATGCATGTCTCGGCACCTCTGTGTTAATTTGTTTCCTTTCTTTCTATCACTTGCACATCCATATTTTTTTTGAATTTTGTACAATATACAGCTCAACACAATATATTACACCCGCATCAACATATTTTTAATTTATATCCATCTAGTTAGTTTTCTTTTACGACAGTATTTATATATTAGGTATACAATATTATATATTTTATGTGAATAATATATCAATATTGTATAAACGTAAATAATAGTATAAAAGAGGTGTTTATACATTGTTATACAATATTTTACAAAAAAAAATAATTAGATTCAGTGTCGTACGAACTTCAACCAATAAACTTCTATCCAGAATTGGTCAAAAATATCACGAAATAGCTTCATCGTCGCTTTAAATTTTAACCACAACTTCAAAATGACATCCCCGACAAACCTCAATCATCAATTTGTCAAAAAAAAATAACTAATCAAAAAATTCATTTGTGAGTTTTCAAACTTTTAAAAATTCCAAAAATGGAGCTTTTAATTTTTTACCTTAATTTATCCAATAATATTTAAATCTATGATAATAAATATGAATATCACTCTTAATTATTTTTTAAGCATAAAAATATAATCTTAAATTAAAAAATTATTGATAATTTCCTTAGTATTTATAATGGACTAAATAAAGTAAGATTTAAAAATATGAGCTCAATTTGGCCAGGTAGTACAGGTTAAAGATTTCATATTTTTTCTTGTTTGTAGAGAGGGAGAAGAAGAAATTGGAGAATTATAAAAGACAATGTGAAGAATGAGATTCCCGAAAATCAATTACATAGTTGTTTCAATCTAGAATATCTTCTATTATAAAATAAAAATATGGACCAATATATTTATAAATAAAAATGGAGTCAGGTTTTTGAGTTTGTAAGTTGTAAATTTTTAAAAAGAAAGTTATTGAGTTCTTGGCGTATTCACGACCACTTGGAGTCGGCTTTTCCAATCTTCATAAACAAACATATGGAGCATCTCATCCCCGTGACTTGGAAAATGAAGTATACTTCATGTGATCTACTTGCATTTTGAGAAAGACATACAAAGAGTATTTCATCCTTCCAACGAATTGATGGAAGAATTTGCAGAGTGTTTCATCCTTCAAGATTTGGCAGAGAAGTGTGTGTCACAATGTTCACCATTTCGCATTGAAGAGTTGTAGCGCCAACATTTTTTTTTTTCGCAGGTTTATGAAGGAGCATAAATGGTCTAGATATCAGACCAAGAAGATGTCCACGTGATCTCTGAGAAATCACTTGGTGTGTCAACCCTTGTAATAGTTTTTTGCGGACACAACTTGGAGCCTCCACTTTTCTTGCGACATTTGTAGAATAATTGCATGAAGAATCTCATTCATTGTGGCTTAGTGAGATTGACACTTGGAATAGTCCTTTCCAACCTTGGAGAGAAAGTTGATGGTGCACCTCCCTCTTTAGCTTGGCAAGAGAGATACTTGAAGTACCTCTTTTTTTTTATTTATGACGAGCAAGTATATGAACTAAGTAGATATGTCCCTAGACAGAGTGAGTAGACCCATTGATGCACCAAGATTCATCTACTATGAAGAAGTTGATGTAAGAAGATCGTCATGGAAAATCGCTTCATCATCCAAAGTATTAGAAGCTTGTATTCAGATTCTCCAAGCGTGTGAAAAGCATCAAAGAAAACTTCGTGCAAGCAACTTTTCTTTGGCTCCGCATTGAGGGGATGGGTTTCTTTTTACTCATTAGATTACACTTAGAAAGAAATTTTAAATTGCCTACTACGTCGATCAAGAGGATCAAGTCATTACGTAGTTCAGAAAGAGTATTTTATTTGAGTTTCTTTTTTGTATGCAGTTTACGCTCGTGCATCATGGAGTGTTGAAACATGCAGTTTAAGCTCGTGCAAAAAGGAGTGTTACAACTTGCAGTTTAAGTTCGTGCGTCAAGGAGAATTAGGATGTGCAGTTTAAGCCCGTACATCGAGGAACAGTTTGAGAAAGAACTCCAATAATATTACTGGCCTTCGAACCCTTTGTTTGATTTCGTGCTCTTTGTGGTTGAAAAGGAGTTTCACTTGATGTTCTGTTGGCTTTTAAACTTTGGTTCTTGAAAGTTCTTTGATTCTTCTTCCTTTTGTGAGCAGTCAAAGTCCAAGTTTCACCATCCTTTTTGTTGGAGTGGTCATCCACCTTGCAAGTGTTTGAAAATTTCAATGTTGCAATTTCAACTAGTTCAGAGCTCCCAAACTGTATCATGATTGATCCTTGTTCAATTTTTGTGGATGCAACAGAAGGTCTATATCTTTGAGTTTATAGAACCGGGCTCTTCTTGTTATGAATATAAGCACTAGCATGGTTCGCCTCGACTATATCTTTATTATCAATGATTATTTTTACGTCCCTAACCAACATTATAATCTTCTCTTTTAGGATGAAACATTTTTCAATTGGATGACTGATGATGCGATAAAATTTACAATACTTGGGATCGTTGATTTTGTTGGCTTCGTCAGGTCTCTTTGATAGAGGAAGTTCAATGACCTTCTTGGTCAACAACTTGTCAAGAACTGAAGGGACATAAAAGTCGGGAAAAGGGTAAACTTCTTTTCATTTTTTGTTTAGCAGCGAGTTTTACGGATGTTGCTCATACCATCATGGTTTCTTTAGTTTGGAGCTTTGATAGTTGCTTGAATTCTTTTTTTTCTTCCTAGGATCGAAAACATGTGAAGCCTTTCCATGGTTAGCAATGCTCATATCCATGTCGTATGCTCGTGTTGCCAATTCTTCAAAAGTTTGCGGCTTAAATCCTTGCAGAATGTATGCAAAGTCCCAATGCATTTCTTGGATACACATTTCAACGATAGACATTTATGAGGGATGATCTTTACAGTCCAAACTTAATTCTCACCAACGGTTGATATAGTCAATCATTGGTTCATCCTTTCATTGCTTGGTGGTCATCAACTCTATCATACTTACTGTTCTACGTGTGTTGTATAAGCGATTGAGGAACTCCTTTTCAAGTTGGTCCCAACTATCAATTGATTCCTGCTCGAGATCGTATACCGATCGAAAGCATTTCCCTTCAAAGATCGAACAAATTGTTTAACAAGCAGATCGCCATGTGTACTAGCATTGCTACAAGTCTCAACAAAATATGCAATATGTTGTCTTAGGTTTCCTTTGCCATCAAATTGTTGCAACTTTGGTGGTTGATATCCAATCGGCATAGACAGACAATCAATCCGCTTGGTATAAGGTTTAGAATAGTACAATGAGCTTTGTGATGGCCCACCATATTGAGATCTAATCGTGTTTATTAACATATCTTGTAGTTGTTGGATAAACAACATCGCAACTAAAGCAGCTTGATTTGCACTTTGATCGTTAGAAAATTTGATTGCAAATTCAACATCTTTATCTCGTGGTGTTGGGTTATGACTAGAATCACCAGGGTTGCAGAATTCCAATTGTTCATCAATTAGGTTATTTGAAGTTCTTTGTCCTCTATGGATTTCTTCAACGCCTCAATAGTTTGCATCATCGCGGCTAGTTGTTCCTTTGCATTGGTCACATTAGTCATCATAGCAATCACCATATTAGAAGTTGAAGAATCCACCAAGTCCTTAGATTTGTAGAAGTTAGAGCATGTTTGAGAAACTTCTCTAGGCGACGAAAATGAGGTGTTGCCCCCAAATCTTGCAGTCGTCATTGTCAGTTTGTTCTTGTCTTGCGTCTCCAAGGAGATGAAACACTTTAATCCCTCCAAACCACCAGTTTTGAACTTGCTACGAGTCATTGGCCAAGCAACAACAATAACATTTGTAGATGGAACACCAAAGCTTTTCTCTGAAGCCATCACAACATTAGATCTAGAATTCACAAATTTGATTTTGGAGATAAAGAGATGAAGGGCAAAGTTGGTCCCATTGGGCGTGTCAAAAATTTGTTCGCGATGAATTTTGTTAGTAGAAAAAAATAATTGCAATCATAAAATAAATATAATAAAAACTCATTTATTGATTATTGTGTGAGTATAACTCTCTATGTATCCCTTGATTTTAATCTCCGTGTTGTTCGCCTTAATTCGAGAGCCAATGTAACGTCTTTCTCGAATGAAGGATAGACTTCTGTTGAGGTATTGAATCTTGGAAGAACTTTGAGCAGCACTTAGGATTGTTCTTGAGGAAAGACGTCTCTCGAACTCTTCTTCTTGTTGAAGTCCTATGGAGTTGCTCTCGTTTGCCTCTAGTGAAGATGCTATGCAACTTTCAAGATATCTTCAAAAGGGAATATGTGACCTCTTTATATAGATGTGAGCTAGAGCTTGGGGGTATTTTGGTCTCCAAGTAACTTTAGTGGACCTTGGGCTAGAAAGATGTGAGTTAGGCTCGTCTTGTATAGATCCAATTTAATGGACTAACCCAAGTATAATTTGGATTTCATTCAAGTCATGTAATTTGACTTAAATAATTTATCTGACTTTATTAACCAAACTTTGACTTGATCAACATGTTAATAACTTAGAATTCAATCCAAATTTCGTATGGATTAATTCAATTAAATTTTCGATGTCTAGAGAACTTCAATCAATGAAATTCTATCCAAAATGGGTCAAAAGCATCACGAAATGGCTCTAATCTTCATCGAACAGATTCAAATTTTAACTACAGCTTCAAAATGACATCCCTGACGAACCACAATCATCAATTTGTCAAAAAAAAATTAACAAATCACAAAATTCATTTTTGAGTTTTAAATTTTTTAAAAATTCCAAAAATGGAGCTTTTAGTTTTCACCTTAATTTACCCAATAATATTTAAATCTATGATTATAAATATGAATATCACTCTTAATTATTTTTTAAGCATAAAAAATATAATCTTAAATTTAAAAAATATTGATTTTATTTTAGTATTTATAATGGACTAAATAAAGTAAGATTTAAAAATATGAGCTCAATTTGGCCAAGTAGTACAAGTTAAAGATTTCATATTTTTTCTTGTTTGTAGAGAGGGAGAAGAAGAAATTGGAGAATTATAAAAGACATAATGCGAAGAATGACGATTCTCTCACATGTAATGCCAGATGATGTGAAGAACCACTAGGAGATTAGAAAGTTAAAGGAGAAAAGTGGATTAGAATTAGTTCTCTCACTTCGTATCTGGTTGACATTTGACCCCCTTCCAGAAAATCAATGACATAGCTGTTTTAATTGACAATATCTTCTAATATAAATTAAAAAATACGGACCAAGATATTTATAAATAAAAACGAAGGCAGGTTTTTGAGTTTATTAGTTGTAAATTTTTTTAAAAATTATTGAGTCCTTGATAATATTTATTAGTATTAAATGAATTTTTAATCATAAATACATATCTGCGTTAAAATTACTAAATTCTACGACTCGGCAAGCAAAATGCTAGCTTTCCCTCCCCCACCCAACCCCCTTTCCTAAGAAAAATAATGTCAGTGCAACAAATTGTAAAGAAAATGATATCATTGTTGATGACTCATATAATTGATTTCAACTCATTTAGAATTGAGATGTAACTATTTTTTTAGTTCATGGAGACGTACTAATTGTTATTTTTGTTATTTATTTTTGACATTTAGTGGTCGTTCGGTGGGAAACAAGTTATCTCAGGATAATTAATTTTGGAATAAGTTATCCCGAAATTTAGTTATCCCACCCTTCCACATGGATAAAATAACATTAAAATTTCGGGATAACTAATCTCAGGATTAGTTACACCAAGATTTTATTCCAATCAAACATAAGATAACCACATCTCAAATTTAATCCTATAATTAGTTATCCATTATCCTTCATATCAAACAAGAAATCTAGCTCGTGTCTTTTTCTTCGATGAATCACTTCATACATTAGTTTGTAATTTTTTACGAAAATGACTTTCGTTGCCTCACATTTAGGGCATGTTTGGAAAGCTATCCAGAATTGGAATTGAACGTAATTGGGTGTAATTACACAGTTTGGCCAAGAAATTACACAGTTAGGTGGGAATTGGATGTAATTGAGAGGTGTAATTACACTCTCTAATTCTCAAGGGGGGTTGAGAGTTGAGTGTAATTATTGCAGATACCATCATATATATATATATATACCATATATATATATATATATATATATATAAAGCATCAAAGCATCACCGTGGGAACATGACCGTCTAGACCAGATTTGTCACAATGCGCATCTGGGCTCTATCTCTCCGGTATTCCGCCTAACATCCGGGTTCTATCTCTCTAGTCTTCTTTCTTGTTGCTAATTTATCTTTGCTTGGCTGTCAAATTTATTTCATAATATATTGATTCCTGCCATTAGTATATTACGTTCTTGCATTTACTCTTCTTGCCTTTAGTTATATCATTCTTGGCGTTTCTATTTTAGGTGTAAACCTTTGATTAGTCTATTAGTTTATATCTGCTTTAGTGGCTTTGGTGACTGATGGTAGACTAGGGTCATATTCTCGGTCGGGGACGGGGGGCGAGGGTTAGGGGGGTAAGTGGGGTAAGGGAGATGCTAGGCTGAGAATAAGGTTTTGAAACATTGAGACTTTAACGGGAAAGTCCATAGAGCTAGTTAAGATTCTTAAGAAGATGAGGATTAATATAACTTGTGTCCAGGAGACCAAATGGGTAGGATATAAGGCTAATGATGTAGACGGGTATAAGTTATGGTTCTCGGGTAGGTCGAGGTATAGGAATGGGGTAGGTATTTTGGTAAACAACGAGCTAAGGGATTAGGTGGTAGATGTCAGGAGGGTCAATGACCAGGATGATGACGATTAAGTTGATAGTTGGAGGGTTCACTATGAACATTATTAGTTCTTACGCGCCGCTGGCAGGCTTGGACGAGGAGGAGAAGAGGTGTTTTTCGGAGGATTTAGACGAGGTGGTGGGAGGTATACCACCCACTGAGAAGTTATTTGTAGGAGGGGATTTTAATGGACATATCGGGGCACTTCTGGGGGATTATGATGATGTGCATGAAGGCTTTGGCCTCGGGGATAGAAACGGGGATGCGTCTCACTTTTGGAGTTCGCTAAAGCTTTTGGGACGGTGATAGCCAATTCGAGGTTCATGAAGAAGGAGGAGCACTTGGTGACTTTTCGTTGTTCGGTGGCTAAGACTTAGATAGACTTTTTTCTTCTTAGGAAGGTTGACAACGGTCTTTGTAAAGACTGCAAGGTTATTCCGAGTGAGTATCTTACAACCCGACATAAGCTTTTGGTGATGGATTTGGAGATCAATATGGAGAAGAAGATGAGGGTTATGGATGACAGACTAAGAATCAAATGGGGGAGTTTGACCATAGCTAGTGTAAAGGAGATGGGGGAGATGTTGATGGCCAATGAGGCTTAAGAAAGTAATGGGGATGCGACCGGTATGTGGGATAGGACGACCAGTTGTATTTGGGAGGTAGCTAGAGAAGTGCTAGGGGTCTCGCGGTGTAGCCGTGTTGGGCATCGAGGGGACTGTGGTGGAATGATAAAGTTAAAGAGAAGGTGGAAGTAAAGAAAGTGACATATGCGAAATTGGTAGAAAACAAAGATGAAGTGGAGAAGTGAATGAATAGGAAATTATATAAGATGGCAAGGAAGGAGGCAAAGCTAGCGGTTACGGCGGCGAAAATGACAGCTTTTTTGAATGCCTATATGTGGAATTAGAGAAAAAAGGAGGGGATAAGAAGTTGTACAGACTAGCCAAGACGAGGGAGAGGAGGACCCCTGACTTGGATCACGTGAGGTGCATCAAGGACGAGGACCCCAAAGTACTGGTGGAGGACGCGCATATTAGACGGAGGTGGCAGTCTTACTTCTATAAACTCTTGAATGAAGAATGAGATAAAGACATTGTGCTGGAAGATCTGGAGCAATCTGGAAGGTACCAGAATTTTGGATATTATAAAAGTATTAAGGTTGAGGAGGTTAAGGGTGGTGTTCGCAGGATGCGTAGGGGATGAGCGACCGGGCCTGATGAGATCCTAGTTGAATTTTGGAAGAGCGCAGGCAAGACAGGTTTGGAGTGGCAGACTGAGTTGTTTAATGTCATTTTTAAGATGGCAAGAATGCCCAAAGAATGAAGGTGGAGTACAATGATTCCTTTATACAAGAACAAATGTGACATCCAGAGTTGCAACAACTATAGGGGTATCAAGCTGCTAAGCTACACTGTGAAAGTTTGGGAAAGGATTGTGGAGATGAGGGTGAGAAGAGGCGTGTCTATTTTTTAGAACCAGTTTGGATTCATACTGGGGCATTCGACTACATAAGTCATTCATCTTATTAGGAGGTTGGTGGAGCAGTATAGGGAGAGGAAGAAAGACTTACATATGGTTTTCATCAACCTCGAGAAGGCATACGACAAAGTCCCTAGAGAGGTTCTATGGAGATGTTTGGAGGTTAGAGGTGTACCTATGACATACACTAGGGAGATCAAGGATATATATGATGGAGCCAAAACCAGGGTACAGACAGTAGGAGGAGACTCGGAGCACTTTTCAGTGATGATGGGGCTGCACCAGGGATCATCTCTTAGCCCATTCTTATTTTCCTTGGTGATGGATGGACTGACGCGACAAATTCAACAGGAGGTGCCATGGTGTATGTTATTCGCAGATGATATAGTCCTGATTAATGAGACTCACAGCGGAGTGAACACTAAGCTAGAGGTTTGGAGACAGACTCTGGAGTCTAAAGGGTTCAGACTGAGTAGGACCAAGACAGAATACTCGGAGTGCAAGTTCAATAACGGGAGCGACCATGAGACAAGCGTGGAGGTGAGTCTTGGTACTCAAGTCATTCCAAAAAAATGAAGATTCAAGTATCTCAGGTCTATTATCCAAGGGAATAGATAGATTGATGACGATGTCACACATCGTATTGGTGCAGGGTGGATGAAATGGAGGCTCACATATGAAGTATTGTGTGATAAAAAGGTTCCACTAAAACTTAAAGGCAAGTTCTATATGATGGTGGTTAGACCGACTATGTTGTATGGGGCGGAGTGTTGGCTAGTCAATACTTCGCACATCCAAAAGATAAAAGTTGCGGAGATGAGGATGCTGAGATGGATGTGTGGGCATATAAGAAGGGATAAGATTAGAAATGATGATATTCGGGACAAAGTGGGAGTGACTTCGGTGGAGGATAAGATGCGGGAAGCGAGGTTGAGATGGTTCGGGCATGTGTAGAGGAGAGGCACAAATGTCCTAGTGCGGAGATGTGAGCGGTTGTCTATGGACGGGGTTCAAGAGGGGTAGAGGTAGACCAAAGAAGTATTTGAGAGAGGTGATTAGACGGGATATGACGCATGTGCAACTTACTGAGGACATGACCTTAGATATGGGATTGTGGAGGACACATATTAGGGTAGAAGGGTTGTAGGTAGTTGAGCGTAGTCCTACTTACGCTTACATACTGATAGTTGTAGTGTTATTATTGTAGCCTTGCTTAGCCTATCATACTAGTAGGCGTAGTATTGCTTTACAGTCCCCTGTCATTTGATTTCTTGTTTATCTTATTTACCTGCGTTAGTTACTGATTCTTTTTTCAGAATGCTTTATCATGACTTATTCGCTTTTGTTACCATCATTTTCATACTGCTTTAAATTTCTTGTCTGGGTCTGACCGTTTCTCTTGATTTGCTTGTGCTTATGCTTTGTCTTGAGCCAAGAGTCTTTCGGAAACAACCTCTCTACTTACCAATGTAGATGTAAGGTTTGAGTACACTCTACCTTCATAGACCCCACATTCTGGGACTTCACTGAGTATGTTGTTATTTTTATTATTGTAATTTCTTTTTAATTTTTACTTTTTAATTATTTTTATTTTTTAAAATATATTTTTATTTTTATTTTTATATTATTTATCTTTCATTTCCTTCTCATTCCCCACCTTTATTTCTTGTGGTTCCATGTAATTGCTCGTATTTTTTTTTATTGATTTAGCATAACCGTGTTATTATTTTATTTTTTGAAACTACACATCTTAATATTAGAAATAATGAGTCATTAACAAACTTGGCATATAATGAGTGACGTTATTAAAGTAGAATTTCGTTGTGAATGAAGTTATAGACTTATATTTTCTCTTTCTTTTGAATTATTTACTTAAGTTAGGTTGAAACTTATTTATGTAATGCTGGAATTTGACATAAGAGTATGATGTTAAACTTTTTCTTTTAGATTTTGAATTTAGGTTAGATTTTTTATTTTAATTTATTTGCTTTAGTACTGACTTGTTATTTCACATTGCATGTCATTTATTTTTCACTTACAATTGATAGAATTTTTTGTCAAACATTTGAATAATGTTATGGTATTATATTTATAAATATTATTTTTTAGTCAAAATCCAATCCATAATGTTCTTACAAAAAAGTCTGCTTTTAAATTTTATAGTTAATTAAAATTAAAATATTATTAGTTTGAAATATATATATATATATCAAATATTTTTTACAATATTAGTTACAAATATATGATTATTAAATGATATATTTTCAAGAAATAATGTGTTATTAATTAACTAATTTAATATAATTTATAAAGGTACATTTTTTAAAATATTAATTTTAATTTTTTTATTTTAAATTAAACTGTGTAATTACACTTGTGCAACCAAACAACACGCTTGTAATTATACTGTAATTACATCATGACAAACAAATAAGTCGTTGTAATTACAATATTATGTAATTACTAGATTGTGTAATTACTATCCTAGTAATTACACCAATTCCAGTTACTAGGTAGCTTTCCAAACAGACTCTTAATGTTTGGACATGTCGACTAGGAGTAATTTCTTTTCTTTCCTTGTCAAAGCAGAACACCCAATTAAATTTTTTTATTGAAAAAGAAAGACCAATCTTAAAACTTCTATTAAAAGAAATTGACACATATACATAGTTGTTTTTCTATTTTTATTAGAAAAATCATTTTTTCATTTTAAGAAATTTATTTTCCCAAAATAATATTTTCAAAAATATTTGATCAACATAATATAAAAAATTTAAAAATATTTTCTTCCATACTAAACATGTACACCCATAATATTTTAATAATGATGTTGTCACATGCAATCTAGATGATGTGAAGAACCTCTGGAAGATTGGGAATTAAAGGAGAAAAGTGGACTAGAATTGGTTCTCTCACTTGGTGTCTGGTTGACATTGACCCTCCTTCCCTTCCAGAAAAGAAGTTTACATTGTGGTTTCAATTGAGAATATCTTTAAATATAAAATAAAAATATGGACAAAAGATACTTATAAGAAAAATATGATCAATTTAAACTTTAAGTAGTACTACTTCATTATTAATTAAAAAATTTAAATTCGAGCTTTAGTGAATATGAAATCGACTTTATTAGAAAGCGTTTTACTTTTAATGTGAGATTTTTCAATCTGAATTTAAATTTATTTGAACTTCAGAATAAAAAATAATGATCAATTCCATCTTATTTAGAAGTGAGATGTAATTTCTTTTTGGTAGATTGAGATTTGAGACGTAACGCGTGTATTTGTGGTTTACAAATGATACTTTATACACCAAACCTAGAAGGGATTAAATGCGATAAAATTAGATGAACCACTTCATACACTTGTTTGTAATTTGTTAGGAAAATTACTTTTGTTGCCTCGCATTTAATGTTTGGACATGTCGACTAGGAGTAATTTCTTTTCTCAAACAATTGACAAGTCATACATTTTAACATCTGGCAATAATAATCCTAAGAAAATGACATCACGAGATCTAACTGTCCAAGGAGTAATTTTTCTTTCCTTGTCAAAGCAGAACACCAAATTAATTAATTTATTGAAAAAGAAAGACCAACATTAAAACTTCTATTAAAATAAATCGACACATATAAATATTTGTATCATAAAGGTAGAAACATTGCTGATATTTGTGGGTAGATTCAAATTAGCCCCTTAAGTATGCACCGAACAATTTTAATTCTTTAAATTTGTTAAAAAGTTAATATTTTTAGTCTTCATTAAATACTTGCTGAATTTTGTGTGTTAGATTCGACGAGAAACTATGAAAAAAGAAAAATCATAGTAATTATATTTAGAGTTACATTTTTGTAATTTCTATTTTTGATTTATTTTTAAAGTTTGCTACAGTTTTTTGAGGTGTAATCTATATTATCTTTTAAATTCTTTTATTGTTTAGTGCAACTTTTTTATCAAACTTTTTTGGCATTTATGGTTTTGTCTTTTTTCTTCATTGTTTCTGTCAAATCTAATGAATATAATTTATTAAAATTAAAAATGTTAACTTTTGACAAATTTAAAGAACCATAACTTCGTACTTAAAAGGACTATATTAAATGTACTCTCAAACACTAGGGATCATTTTTGTCATTTTCTCGATTGAAAATGACAACATGAATCTAACAGTCTTCTTTTTCTTTCCTTGTCAAAGCAGAACACCATATTAATTTATTTATTTACTTTCTCCGTTTCAAGTTATATGACATAATTTAACTAAATATTAAATTTAGGAAGGAAAGAAAGATGAATTTGTGGTCTAAAATAAGTTTTAAAATTTTGTATGACTATAAACTATCTCATAAAATTAAATTATTTTTAAATATAAAAAAATAATATTATCTTAAAACATATTAAAAAGGAAATAGTACCACCTACATTGGGACCACATAAACTTATATTACAAGAAATTGACACATATAAATAGTTGTATACCATAAAGGAAAGAAAAATTGCTGATATTTGTGAATGACCTTCGCTCCTTAATAAAGGTGAAAGATTCTATGTGACAAAACAAATTCCCCCCTTATTGTTCTGCACAATTTAAGATTTCTGTTACCTCAACATAAAAGTTGAAGCATACCAAACAACCCCTTTACACACATAATATTGCAAGACCAAATTCCCACCTTCAGGTTCTTCTTTATTTCCACCCCACCATTTTTATTTAATTAAAAATATTATTTTTTTCTAGATTCTTGATTTATTGTATTAATCTTGAGTCGGATTTAGCATTTTATCTCTATGATTTGCATGGTTTCATGTGTGTTTGATGCATTATGTTGTTTTAAGTAAATTGAATATATTTGGGATGTTTTCTGATCTTTATGCAATACACAGATCTTATTTCTTGATAGTTTCTTTATGTTGTTAGTGTTTGCTACATAGACAGAATTAAGATTTAGATAATGAATTATTAGGAACAGGTACTGTGTATTATACATGTATACATTATTTATATTTGATCCAAACGTAGTGGATTCAATTGAATCTGCTGAAAACGGCTAGATCCATATCTGGTTGCTGTGTCTGTTTATTTGATGTTCTTGATTTCTGTTCAATTTTGGGTTGTTTTAACAAAAAAAATCCAATCTTTTGCTTACTTAACCAACTTGTTTGATTCTTTTACCTGCATAACCTACTGTAGTTAAAAAAAGGCAACCCGGTGCATTAAGCTCCCGCTATGTTGCAATGTGTGGGGCCCAAGGAACGGCTGAATCACAAGGGTCTATTATACGTAGTATTACCCTGCAGAAAGCTGTTTCCATGGATTGAACCCGTGACCTTTTGGTCACATGGCAACAACTTTATCAGTTACGTCAATGCTCCCCTTTAATAGGGCAGGCTGGTGCACTAAGTTCCTGCTATGGCTGGACCATAAGAGTCTATTGTACGCAACCTAAGTTCCTGCTATGCCTCAGGTCCGGACCATAAGGGTCTATTGTACGCAACCTTAGCTTGCATTTCTACAAGAGGCTGTGTCGACGGCTCGAACCCTTGACGTCCTGGTCACATAGCAGCAACTTTACCAGTTATGCCAAGGCTCCCCTAGGCTCCCCTTCATAACTTACTGTAGTAATGGGGATTGTTTTGAGCAAACTCAATTCTTGCAACTTACTTTTGTTTCATCTTTTGATTGGTGTCTGCTGTGTCTGTTTATTCAATTTGCTTCATTTCTGTTCAATTGGGTTGTTACATCCATAAAGTTTGCATCTTTTTGGTACTTCCTAACATATGAGATTTGAACCTTTATCTACACGTTTACTAATTGATTGTTTCATCTAATTTGACCCTTTTAATAACATACTATTGTCAGATGTTTTTTCTCATTTCAGACTTTATTCCTACTACTTTACTTTTCTTCTTTTGGTTATACGGTTGTTGCTTTTTTATTGCAGGGCCTCTCTTCCTCTTTTACAGAAGAGGAGTTAGAGGGAGGAGGCCAATGGATTTTGAAAGCAATAGCTGGATTGGGGAAAGACTCCCCAGGCTTTTTGGTGGAGTCATGCTAACCGCAGCGTTGCTCGGGGTGTCTACTAGCTATTTAACAGGGCCCCACCTTTTAACCAATCTAAGTATCTTTCGTAAAAAGAAGCGTGGGAAGAAGCGTATTCGTGTGTATATGGATGGGTGTTTTGACCTGATGCATTACGGTCATGCAAATGCGATAAGACAAGCAAAAGCGTTAGGAGACGAGTTAGTAGTTGGAGTTGTTAGTGATGAAGAAATTGTTGCTAATAAGGGTCCACCTGTTTTATGCATGGAAGAAAGGTACGAGTTTGATTAGTTGGTCCATTTTTATGTTTGTTTCTCTTATCTGCAAAACATCTTGTACAGAAAAGAAGCAGTTTAATGCATTACATTCTGTTTGATGCCTATTTGTTTGAGTGGTGCCATAGAGAGCTATACTTTTCATGTCTACCTTAGGAATGTTAGCTTCACCCATATGACACAGTGAACTAGAGGTGAAGAACAAGTCCAGTCTGAAACAGAAAGGTTGGGTTTGGTTGCTAAAATTGTTTTGATAAAATGCGATAACTTTGGTGTTATGGACTGTACCAAGACTGAGAATTATAAAATGCACGAGCCAATACAGTTCTTAAGAGGGATCTTAGTTAAGATGGTATTTTTTTGGGGCAATCCACATTTTATGTAGGATGACGTCCTATAGCCATGTTTAAAACAACTTGTTATCAAGATTAAGATGACTATTAACTTAGATGCACTAATTTAAGTCCTCGTTAACTATCCATGTAAACTATCTTGATTATAAATAATTTTTCAAGATTCCACTTACTTGACTAAAAAATATAGCTAGTCACCGTGAAGTAATATCATAACTAACAACACTTGTTGTTTCCTGGAATCATCCAGTGGCTAAATGCCTTTTAGTTCTTAGAAGTTCAAATATAATTAGCATTCACTTCAATTACTTGACAAAGAATTTAGTGCAACTTATTAATGTCTCTGCAATGATGTGATGCTATTTTGTTTCATCAATCAAACTGTTTCAGTTTTTCCGACCTTTTACATGTCATCTACTTTTATGATGCTTTGCAGACTTGCCCTTGTTAGTGGGTTGAAGTGGGTGGATGAAGTCATTGTCAATGCTCCTTATGCAATTACTGAAGATTTTATGAACCGTCTGTTTACTGAGCATAAGATTGACTACATTATACACGGTGATGATCCTTGTCTACTTCCAGATGGAACTGATGCTTATGCCCTAGCGAAGCAAGCTGGTCGTTACAAGCAGATTAAACGCACTGAAGGTGTCTCCAGCACAGATATTGTAGGTACTATATCTCTCCTATTCTGCTTCATTTAAGATTTGATGTGTAAGCAAATCACACAATTTTTCCAGAAATATGCCATATTTTTGTGGTTGATCTGATTTTTAAGAAGATTGTGTTCTGTATAAAATGAACCCGCCCCCACCTCAGATAGTTTAATTGCAAACTCTTTCCACTCTTGCCCCTAGTTTTTACTTTGTGCATGCATATGTAATTAATAATGTACAGAGGATTGTAGGTACTATATCTCTCCTATTCTACTTCATTTAAGATTTGATGTGTAAGCAAATCACACAATTTTTCCAGAAATATTCCATATTTTTGTGGTTGATCTGATTTTTAAGAAGATTGTGTTCTGTATAAAATGAACCCGCCCCCACCTCAGATAGTTTATTGCAAACTCTTTCCACTCTTGCCCCTAGTTTTTACTTTGTGCATGCATACGTAATTAATAATGTACAGAGGCCATTCTTCTTCTATTATCAGAAGACTTGTGTTGTGTATAGTGGTTTTTCAGAAAGGAGAAAACTTTCTATAATCAAATGATTTTCGTAAGACTAGAAATGAATATAAATTAAAGAGATTTGTTCAGCTGGAAGAAATGAAGAAGAGAATTTTTTTCCTGGAACCACATACTAAGAGCGACGAGTATGTTTTTGTTTTCTCATAGATTTTACAATCATGTTTTGTAGGAAGGATTCTTTCAGTTTCTCAAGATGCCTCCAATTCGTCTCTACTTGGCAAAGATGATAGTATGAACCAAGTACATGCTGAGGAAAAAATGTCGAAGATCGATCACATATCTAGTTTTCTGCCCACATCTAGACGGATTGTGCAATTTTCTAATGGAAAGGTACCAGAAGCTGTACTCTCTACTTATTATTTGTGAGGCATCATGCTAGATGCATATTGTTCCTTTTTCTGTTTGAATTCAATGTGAACATTTGACGGGTTTAACCTTTAGGTCTTACCATTAACTCATTACACTTTTGAAATTATAGGTTCAAAATTAATTGTTTTTGCAAATTAAGTGATTTTCGTACATATATGTCTTACTCCGTATTGAAACCCGAAAATGTTGGTATAGTTGACCAGTTGACTATATGGTACGTCGTCCACTACTACTACTTTAAACATAGACATTTGGTTTAACTATATAAAATTTCACTATGATAAAAGTAGAATAGGGATTTGAATCTGTCAAACTTGGGGAGTTTGAAAGAGTAAACCAAACAAAGATAGAAGGAAGAAGAAAAAAGTACCCCTAGCTCAATTCTCGAAAAAAACAACAATATACCCATTATAATCCCACAAGTGGGGCCTGGGGAGGGTGGTGTGTACGCATATCTTACCCCTACCTTGTGAAGGTAGAGAGACAGTTTTCAATAGACTCTCGGCTCAAGTAAAGCATTTCAAAAAAAAATTGAAAAGGAAATACAGTAGTAAAGAAGCCATGTTGACACTAATGGAGAAAAGAACAGTAGCAACAACAAATAATACGATAACCGAAGCAAAAGAAACAACAGGTAATAATAAAAATCGAAGAACAAGATGATAGGAGAGTAATAATAATAATACTAGCTCTGTCGATGGCTTCATCCTCTCTTAGCGCATGCTCCTAACGTGCGCTGCCATGTGGAAGAGAGCACATATTCCATCAGAGAAGGATCAAATGACGAAGGAAATAAAGGCACAAACTCAGCGAGGTCGGAAAAATCAACAGGTGGCAATCCACAAAGTGAGTCCAAATGGATCTGGGTCAACTGGAACTTCTAAGCAAAGGAAGGATAGTGAAGCTGAAACCCTAATTTCAGCACAGAAAGCTGCTGCAGTGGTGAAGGAGGCTCAATTGCTCGCTCAACAAGCTAAAGAGAAAGAGAAGGAAGCTCAATTGTTAGTCCAGAAAGCAAAGGAGACGGAGAAGGTTAATAATCTCTTGGCACAGCAAAAATGGCTGGAATTATGCCCACTGCACTGGAATCAGCATCGTGTAGTGGTTCAAAATCATGGGCAGATGAGATGGAGGCAGAATTGGAACAACCAGTGAGGAAGGGCTCGATTTGGGATAATTTCGACATCTCAAAGATATCAAATGCTGGGTTCAAGTTAGATTACATTGCACCTATGAAACATGGTGAGTCCTCTCTAACTGAAATTGAAGTTGAGGATATTGAATCAGAAATTCTCTATTGGAAAACTGCTGTAGTGTGCTATGTGTTGGGTGCGCACCCTCTATTTGCAGTGATTAACGGGTACATACAGAGATTATGGGCGAAGCATGGGTTGAATAAAGTAGCAATGTTAAAAAATGGGGTTGTGCTTGTTAGGTTTGAATCTGTAGAAGGGAAAAATGAGGTGCTGCAAGGGGGAATATACCATTTTGATAACAAACCGTTTATTGTTAAAGCTTGGGATCCAGATATGGAATTTACTAGGGAGGAATTGTATTTTGTCCCTATTTGGATTAAGCTGCCAGGGCGAGACTTCAAATACTGGAGTGCTATAGGTTTGAGTAAGGTGGGAAGTTTGGTAGGTAAACCTTTGATGGCTGATAAGAATACTGAGAAGAAATAAGGGTTGAATTTTTGCTAGAATGTTGGTGGAGGTGAACATGGATGCTAAACATCCTGATAGAGTTTACTCCAGGAATGAGAGGGGGAATGTGATTGAGCAAAAGGTGGAATATGATTGGAAGCCCACACTCTGCAAATTTTGTGACAAGTATGGGAATTCTATTGAAGAATGTAGATGAAGAACCCACTTCCAAAGGAACAAAACATACCTATGCAGCACAAGCCTAAGGGTCAGCATGAGGTGGGGGAGAAACAAATACCAGATGCAGTGGTACCTGATGTACCTGCTGCAAGACAGGATACACAAGTTAAGGCTCCAGCTGAGAAACAAGTTCAGGTGCATCAGACAAAAAATTTTGGGAACAGATGAAGACACAAGCTATACAAGGTGTGCAAAAGAATGGTCCATCACAAGGGCAACAGCTGGCACAGAGTGTACAAGTTTGGGTGACTCCAATGAAAGCTGCTAGTCCACAACATGTGGCTAAAAACACACAGACACAAGTAGTGAATACAAATACATTTCAACCTCTGAATATGGTGAGTGCTGCAAAGAATCTCGTGGTGAATGTTGGTAAGAATGTGGGAGGTCAGGCCATTTCCAAGATTGGGGATGGTTAACCTATTATGCAGGAATGTTAGGGGGCTGAATGGCCCTAATAAGAAGAAGGATGTCTTATCCCTCTACAATAAAGAACAGGTAGGATTGGTAGGTTTGGTAGAAACAAAGGTGAAGAGTAATAACATGGTGGAAGTAGTGAATAAGATGTTTGAGGTTTGGCAGTTCATTACTAACCTTGCATCACACTATAATGGGAGGATAATATTAGCCTGGAAACCAGATTATTATGTGGTTAATTTGATCTCAAAATCTGCTCAGATGATAAGTTGTGAAGTATGCTAAATCCCTCTTCAAATCTCCTTTGTCTTGTCAGTAGTCTATGCTTTCAATACAAGTGAAGAGAGAAGGGACTTGTGGTTTGAATTGGTGAACTATAGCAACTCTTGTCACAAACCTTGGCTTGCTATAGGGGATTTTAATTCTGTGTTCCACCTAGATGACAGATTAGGTGGTAATCCTGTAACTTGGCATGAGGTTACATAGTTCCAAGATTGTATAGAAGGTTGAGGACTGATGGAATTGCCCCAGCAAGGACAAAAGTACACATGGAATGACAGAGGGGACAGAAGAGTACTAAAAAATTAATTGGATGTTTATAAAGAATGGTTGCAAAGCATGCCTCATGTAAAACAGCTTATCTCCCAGAGGGCATAAGTGATCATTTCCCAGCAAAAGTATCACTACAAGATCAACCAAGTGGAATTAAGAGAGCTTTTCAGTACTGCAATGTATGGGCAAAGCACCTTCTCTTCAAGGATAAGGTGCAAGCAGTCTGGAGTTTATAACTGGAAGGGTGTACAATGTGGAGTGGTGTGGAAGTTGAAATTGTTGAAGAGAAGTATGAAGGACCTAAACTCTCAACATTTCAGAAACATAGTGTCAGAGGCAGTTGAGGACAAGGAAGCATTGCTAGCAGCACAAGTGATGCTGCGAGCAGATCCTCTGAATAGTATGTTGCAGGCAGAAGAGAAGGCAAAGTATACTAAGTATAGGAGAACTTCCTACCTAGCTGAGATGTTTCTACAACAACAAAGCAAAGCTACATGGTTGAAGCTAAGAGATGATTGTACTAAGTACTTTTTTGCAGTAATAAAGCATAGGAGGCTCCAACAAGAAGTTACTCAGGTGAAAGATGGGCAAGGTAATTGGCAGCATGAGGGGGATAAAATAGCTAAGGTATTTGTGGATTATTACATGGACTTGTTGGGGAAGAAAGCAGGAACTAGAGTATCTGCCATTACTTATTTCCTCAGTAATGGTCCAGTGCTCAACCTTGAGCAGCAAATGATGATGTTACAAGAATTTACCAGTCAAGATGTGAAAACTGCAATGTTTAAAATAGATAGTAATAAAAGCCCAAGTCCAGATGGGTACAGTAGTGGGTTCTATAAAGCTGCTTGGGATATTATAGGACAGGAGATCATAGAAGCAGTACTTGAGTTCTTTAGTAATGACAGGTTACTAAGGGAGCTCAATGCTACTAATATTGCCTTGATTCCTAAAGTGTCAGTACCGGAATTTGCTAGCCAATACAGGCCCATATCCTGCTGTAATGTGCTTTATAAGTGCATTACTAAGATGATTTAAATGAAATTAAAAGGAGCAGTTGACCATATTGTAGCAGACAATCAGTCTGCTTTTGTTCAGGGGAGATCCATGGTGCATAATGTTTTGAGATGTCATGATCTGCTAAGACATTATAATAGACAAACAACACCTAGATGTATGGTGAAGATTGATCTAAGGAAAGCCTATTACATGGTTAGTTGGGAGTTTGTGGCAGAAGCTCTCACAGGGTATGGGTTTCCATCTAGGTTCACTGATTTAGTCATGACTTGTATTTCTACTCCAATGTTTACAGTCAAGGTTAATGGGGAGGGTCATGTGTTTTTTTCTGGTAAGAGAGGCTTAAGGCAGGGTGATTCCATGTCTCCACTTCTTTTTGTTTTGGTCATGGAGTATTTACCAAGAGCACTTAAATGTATGAGTGACTTGCCTGATTTTCACTTTCATCCTATGTGCAAGCAGGTCAAGCTTACCCATCTGATCTTTGCAGATGGCTTAATGTTATTCTGCAAAGTAGAGTCGTGGAAGCATTGCAACACTTTAGTTGTGTGACTGGTTTAGTTGCAAACATGTAGAAGTCAAGTATATTTGTGGCAGGGGTGGATGAACAAACAGAAACACAACTGTTGCAAAAAACAGGATTTGCTTTGGGATCTCTTCCCATAAGGTACCTTGGATTGCCACTCTCATCCAAGAAGTGGAGTAAGATGGAGTGCCACCAGTTCATTGAGAAAATCACAAGTAAAATCACCACAGTTTATTCTAAACAACTGTCTTATGCAGGGAGGCTCCAAATCATAATCTGTGTTATTTTCAATTCACAGTTTCTGGGGCTCAGCATTTGTCCTGCCTCAGAGTGTGCTGAAGGAAGTTGATAGGAAGTGCATAGAATACTTGTGGGGTAGTACAGAGGACAAGAGGAAAACAACATTAGTAGCATGGGATAAGGTATAAATGCCAAAGAAGCTTGGAGGCCTATATATTAAAGGAAGTCAACAGTGGAATCATGCTTCTGTAGGGAAATTGTTGTGGCAGCTTGCAAGTAAGAAAGATGTTCTATGGGTTAGATGGGTGCATGGTGTGAATATGAAGAATAACCACAACATTTGGGAACACATCCCTCCACAGGATATTAGTTGGTATTGGAGAAAGTTGAATGCTATGAAATGGGATATGATGAATTGGTATACTCAGCAAGGAATCTATACCTTGACAGCAAGTGGGAAATATTCTATCTCTAATAGTTATGGTACATTGTTGGGTCAACAAAGAAGAATGAGAGTAGCTGATTTGATATGGAGTAGTGTCCTGCAACCTAAGCACAGGTTCATTGTTTGGCAGCTGTTCAGGGCAGGTTACTCACTAAGTATAGGTTAAAAAGAATGAATATTCCAGTAGAGAATCCTGAGTGTAGTTTGTGTGATGATCAGGCTAATGAACACACATGCCCATCTGTTCTCAGTTTGTGCTTGGACTAGAAGGATATTAACAACTATAGTGCAGTGGGCAGGAGTACAAATACCACCAGGGGAGGCACAACGAGTGCTGCTCAGAATCAAGAGAAAGCAGTGGAAACACTTCTACAAAGAAGTGGTAGCAGCATTGTGGGGAGCCATAATTTACCATGTGTGGCAGGCAAGAAACAAGTTAATCTTCAGAGGGACACGTATAAATATTGATACAGTGATTACACAGATTAAATAAGATTTTGTAATTAGAATAGAAACAGTTAGACACTCAAAGAAGGCAGTTAGGTGTAGATCTTTAATTCAGCAGTTTTTTTTTATGTAAATAGAGACTTGTTGGAGGCCTAATTCTCATGATACCCTTCCTGGAAGGTGGTCATTGAGGTTAGGTGCTCTTTAGGTGTATTGGTTTTTTGTTTGTTAATGGTAATATTTACATTTGTTACCAAAAATAATAATAATAATAATAATAATAATAATAATAATAATAATAATAATAATAATACTAATAAGGAAAACTAGAAAAAAAAAAGAAAAATAATAAGACAGACGTGGAATTTGAACTGCCGATTCCATTTGAAGAGGTGAACCCAATAATTATTGCACCATAGGACACTTTGAGCTTGGGTGCACACATATTTTAAACTAATCTTGTAAAACTATAACCTTGCTATACATGGTCTAGGGACAGGATGGTTCATGTGAACTCATACTCCACCTAAATACGCCCTGCTTATTATACTAGCAAATTTTTATGTTAGATGGAGGTCTTGTTCATGGAGTTGGTGAATCTGAAAATATAGGGTTAACTTGGCTAGTACTTACTAGGGAGTTTACTGGGAGATAGTAGATCCTCTACTCTTCGGGCAGAAGAAAATCTTCTTCCGTTGTGATAAACCTGTATTAATAACTGTAACAGCGAACCATGTACCCTAATTTATATGGGATATCCTACGATTGAACCATGCTTGAGTAAATGAATTTACGCTCTTGAAGTTGAAACAACAAAAATGGTGGTAAAGTTATTTCCTATTAGCTCATGGTGATTTGCAGAAAACCCTAAGTCTCACTTCTCTTTTCTCATTTGCAATTATGAGCTTCTCTTTTTTTTATTTGTTGGAGATTTAAAAGTAAATATTCTCCTACTTTTTTGTTCTTAGGGGCCCGGGCCAAATGCTCGAGTTGTGTATATTGATGGTGCGTTTGACCTTTTTCATGCTGGCCATGTTGAGGTAAATCTCTAATTTTGGACTTTTGGAATTTGTCAAGCTTTATTTATGTATATATATATAGTGCAATGATATGTGTGGCTTTTACTTATATCATTATGTCTGTGAAGTTTGCTTCCTTCTACTTGAATGCTAATGCTAAGGTTCACCGGTTAAGATGCAGTATAAGTCATTATCCTTAAGTGATGTTAAGAATTAGAAGTAGCATTTATATGAATTGCAATAAACTCTTGAACTATCAAAGCTCATTATAATAGTAGATGGTGTTTAATGGTAGACTTAATATCAAACCTATTGAATCTTTATCTTTTGCTTTCTATACATGATATACTTAATCTCTAATTCTAGTCTTTAACCTGATTTTAGTGTCTTTCATTTTTTTATTGTGCTCCGTAGTTCATTAAAATAGTGTCTTCATATTCAGCATCAATATACAGTTTTACGATAAGATACTCTTTTTCTCCCACTCAGATTCTTAGAAGTGCCAGACAGTTCGGAGATTTTCTTTTAGTTGGAGTTTACACTGACGAGACTATCAGGTATGTTTATGTTAGTATTAATGCACCCTTAATTAGTATTTAATATTAGAATTACAAAATAATTCTTATTTTCATGTTATCAAGATACAGTGTGATTGTCTCTGTATTTTCACTTGCGTATTGAGATACCATGGTTTCGTTATGACTTTCAAAGATTTTCTCACAGGACTCCTTCGGAACCTGTGGTTATCTCATTTAACAGACTTTTTGTGAGTACGAATATAGAGAGTTAACAAATTTTATTTCTTGCAGTGAACTTCGTGGACATCAGTATCCACTGATGAATCTGCATGAGCGTAGTCTTAGTGTACTTGCCTGCCGCTATGTTGATGAGGTCATTATTGGTGCCCCTTGGGAAGTGACCCGGGATATGGTAAGCTTTCTTCGACCTTTTAGATTTGTTCTCTCTTATTTCTAGTTTTTTTAAAGTTGTCTACTTAATTGTGTTTATTGTTTATCCAAAATATAAACAAAACAACTGCTTTTCTTATCCCTTTTTTTCCTTCTTAAAATAAATTTCTTTTGCATTTATTGATTTCATTTATAGTTCATTAATAGTGCTTGAAATATTTACCAAAACACTTAAAATAAGTGGCATCTTGCAGTTCTTTCACAAGAGTGTTTTGTTAGACCAAGCTATTCCTTTTGTTTAAAAGTTTTTCATTTTTCCCTCGTCCTGCTATTAGACCTGCAAAGGAGAAACAAAGTACTCTGCATTTCTTATTGGTCTCTAATTTATTCTTGTTTTTTTCTATTTGGCATGGACTAGGTAACAACTTTCAATCTTTCTGTGGTTGTACATGGGACAGTTTCTGAAAGAAACTCTTCTACAGAAGTAAGTCTGCACATTTTGGTTGTTGCACAATGACATTTTCTGTTTATCGCGGAAAAGAAAAAGAACAAATATTAGAAGCATGTTACTGAGAAAAATCTTGAATAATGCAGGGAAAACACGATCCCTATGCAGTTCCTAAAAGCATGGGAATCTTCCGAGTAATTGAGAGCCCTAAAGATATGACAACCACTTCAGTTGCTCAAAGGATCATTGCCAACCACGAGATATATTTGGTAAGTGGCACATAAAACAATAATTGCATATTCTTTTACGTCTATAGCTTATATTTAGGTTCAAAAAGCCCATGTATGACTCCCTTTGCGTCATAGACTAAGGTGCAATTCTTGCATTCCCATGAAATGCTCACATCCCTATATATAGTGAATTGGAAAGCTACAAAGACCATATTATCAATCTCCTCTCATCAGATTAAAATATTTGTTGGAATTTATGTTTGATATATGATTCATCGAATTAAATTCTCCACTTTCTACAAATAGATTCATTGCGTGTTTGTATTGGAATTTGCTAAAAGTCTGTTTTCCTCTCTGTTGGTGCAAAGAATCTTCCTTCCCCTACCCATTCCTGCACACTGCCAACCTCAACTTGTCCTGTTCTGAAGAAGGCCATCGCATGTCAAGATTTTATTACATCCTAATCTCTAACATCCTCATTTTTCTCATCATTTTTAGTATATATTCGCATTCATTAAAATGCATGTCAAGATTTTACTGGTCTCATTTGTATGCAATTAGTGTCGGACTATCATCTGAAAATGGTAATGGAGTGTGGCAATAACACGTTCCTTGTTGAGTTGTGCAGAAAAGGAACACCAAAAAAGAAGCAAGCGAGAAAAAATACTATGCAGAGAAGCAGTATGTTTCAGGCGATTAAGTTTTTATGTTACAATCTCCAGTATGGCCTCTTGTAGCTGACTTGTAAACTTAGGCGACACTGCTCTTTTTCAAGGTAGTTCGTCCGGTATTTTGTATTTGAAAGATATATTTTTGAGGAGGTGCCAGGATGTAAGACGAATATTCATAGTCAGAAGATCTAGATTTTTTTTTTTTGGGTTGTAATCCTCTTCGGGAGTGATACCGAAGAAGCTAATTTCCTAACATCAGATCCATATTGATTCTTGTAAGTTAAGCTGCTGTTCTATTCTTATTCTATAGTGAATTTGAGATCCAATTTCAATTTTAAAACCTTGATTTGAGTGTATGTTATGTTTGCCTTATTACCTTAGTAATTGGTAAAGTTGCTGCCATGTGACCATGAAGTTATGGGTTTAAGCCGTGAAAATAGTCTCTGACAGAAATGCAAGGTAAGGTTGCGTACAACAGGCCCTTGTGGTCTGGCCCTTTTCCGAACCCCGCGCATAGCGGGAGCTTAGTGCACCGGGCTGCCCTTTTTTTTCCTGGTTAGCGATCTTTTGGATTGGTGATGCAATGCATCCTAAATTATGTATGCATACCACACATCGCGCACTATACTAGACTGCTCACACAAGAATTATGTATGCATACCACACCTCGTGTAGTATGCTATCTTTGCCATTACACCAAAGTTCAGGGGACTTCCCTTTTTCCTCTTTAACTATACGAGTAAAACAAATTTCGTCCCCCGAGTAACTATTTTTCATTAAGAATCTCTAGACTATCTTCCATTCTAATCTCTATCATGACTAGAGTGTAAGCACTAAGGTATATAATCAAACGGTACCTTATGCAAAAAGGATCAAATTTATCTTTTGTTATACTATTCGTTCAAAAATACTCCTAACATTATGTAAATAGTTCAAATATATTCCTCCTCCGTTAAGGTTGTCCAAGATGGACACCAGATCCGACGTGGCACTAACAAATCGATGAGGTGGACACCACACGACATGCCACCTCACTACCCCAACCCATTTACCTCTCTCCAACACTTTTTCCACCACCACTTACATCTCCCCCCCCCCCCCCCCTCCTCCATAACCAGTGCCACCATTAGCATCACCACAATCATTTAAATTTCTAGAAGTTAACATGTATTGTTAAGGAGACTAGATATCTCTCTAGAGAGAATGATGCAAACTCAAAATGAGAAGCCGCAGAGTAGAGAACAATGACAGTTAAGTTAGTTAGAATATGTGGAAATAAAGTTTATAAGTTGAGCAGATGAGTCCCAATATAATTTTTATTATATGTTTCAGTATTTACATATCAATCCAATTTTACTTAATTGTGAGCTGTTTTAGTCCATAGAAAGTTAGTTATGCTCTTTTGTCTTGTAGTGAGCTAAGATGAGATATAAGTTGTAATCCTTTTCATTTGGAGACATTGAATATTATCAGTTATCTCTTGCCTAATTTTATCTTCTTAGCAACTTTATTTTCATTAGTTTTCTTCTACAATTTATAGAAATCGCATCAGTGATATCAGAGCAGATCTTGGCAATGTGGGTGTTAATGGCTTCAGATATGATGGAGGTGATGACAATGTTCCAAAAGATGTCATCATAAATGTCTAGTTTCACGAATAGACAAGAACAACTCGAAGAGAGGTAAGAACAAGCTCGTCGAGTTCAAGAACAATCTATCAGAGAGCTCATAGATGTTGTCAATGGTGGTCGGAGACCTGAAAGACACAAATAAACATGAGGTGGGGATGAAAGGCTGTACTAACCATCAAATACACCTCTTTTCATTGAGTCTTATACCCCGATACCCCCATCGAGTTTAGCTAAAGCTGGGGTAAGTTATAATTAAGCTCTAAATACACATGTGGGTTCGATTGCATTTTGGTATGTTAATTCTCTTGCTAATATTGTTAATAATACCTCTGCAATACCTTATCCCCCAATTTCATCCCCCTTCCAGTCTCAAGGAGATCAAGTTCCAACCCATTACCATTACTCACTTCCCCTGCCTTCATTCCTCATATATTTATCAAGCTCATCACCCATGTTTCAAACCCATAATCATTCAACTCCTTCTATACAAGGGTTTCAATTCCAACCGACCCAATTTTCCACCTATAATCACATGCCTTACGGTGTTCCTTTAAGCACTCATTACCGTAATGCTTAAATACCATTTTAAACACTTACCCCTCTCAACCTACACATATTCCAGCATTAATATATCACCAGATCCTTGTAGTCCAATCCTCATTACCAAACTATAACCTCAGTCAGCAAATGCCATACAAGCACAACATTAGCCATAACCAACACAATACTCCTCTTCCCATTCCTTCATTCACTAAATATACTAAGATTGAGTTTCTAAGATTTTCTGGGGGAGGAATTAAGAACTTGGTTGTATAAGGTGGAGCAGTTCTTCTCTGTGGAGGATATTTTAATCCCCAGAGACTTAAACTGGTGGCAATTCATTTTGATGGGGATACACTACAATGGCATCAAGGGTATATGAAAGCAAAAGCTCATTTACCATTACCCATATAGGAATAATATTTATATGCACTTGCTGATAGGTTTGGTGCACTGTACACTGATCCCATGACTGAACTGATGAGGGTGAATCACACCAGGTCAGTGAAAGAATATCAATCCTCTTTTGATAGTGTCATAACTAGGATATACCTGTTTGTTGAGCATGCTATCAGTATATTTTTGAACAACCTCAAGCCTGAGTTAAGTGATGTTGTGAGGTTGGAAATCATTGTAACTTGCCACAAGCTTACTATTTGGCAATGTTACAGGAGTCCAGTTTTGTTGCTCAAAGGAACCATTTCTGGATATGTTGCTTCACAGCCCAGGTCCACTAGTGGTAGTAGTAAAAACACATTTCAGAGAGGAAGTTTAGTGGATTAAAAAAACTTGCTACTGCAAGAATGGATACCAGTAGTAGGAGGAGACTGACTCCATCAGAAATTGATGAAAAGATATCAAAGGGGTTATGCTTTATATGTAATGAGAAGTATACACCAGGGCACAAATGTAAATCCAAAAGATAACTATTCTCCATGGAACTGGGAGAAGGGGAGGAAATGATGGAGTATGAGGAAGAGGTGTAAGAAGAAGAACAACCAATAGAACAGGATGATGTAGAAGAAACAACACTGGAAAGTTGTGCTATATTTTTACAAGCCTTAAATGGCACTATGGGGTACAAGACATTAAGGCTGAAAGGATTCAATGAGCAGAATCCTATAGAAGTTTTTATAGACTGTGGTACTACCCACAATTTTATTGATAATGAAGCAGCTCAAAGATTGGGGTGTGAAGTGATAACCATTAAGGCACAGCTGGTAGAAGTAGCTGATAGGAGAGAAATACCCACTGATAAGATGTGTAAGAGATTCAAGTGGTTCATGCAAGAGGCCCTGTTTCAAGATGATTTCTTGATTTTTCCTATTGGAAAGAGTGATATGGTGCTAGGGGTTCAATGGTTGTGTCCTCTAGGAGATATTAAGTTCAATTTTCAGAAGCTCCTTATGTAGTTTGAGCATCAAGGTCCGTTGTTGACACTGCATGGCATTCAACTTAAGTTCAAGACTGTAGAAGTTAAGTCAATCACTAAGATGACTGAGGTGAGCTCTCAGTTCTTCATGGTGAATGTGAAGAGTGCTAATGAGGTGATCAACAAGGAGGAAACTGAGGTAACAGATGAGACACCAGTAGCAGTGTTACACCTGTTTGAGCAATATGATGGTATCTTTGGAGAGCCTAAAAAACTTCCTCCATCAAGGGCAGTTTTTGACCATCACATCCCTTTACTAGAAGGGGTCAACCCTATTAATTTCAGGCCTTATAGGTACTCTCCAATACAGAAAGATATCATAGAGAAGATGGTTAAGAAATGATGGAGCAGGAGATAATTCAACAGAGTTCCAGTCCCTATGTATCCCCCGTGGTGTTAGTGGGTAAAAAGGATGGCTCATGGAGACTGTGTAGACTACAGAGCTTTGAACAAGGGAACCATAAAAGACAAGTTTTCAATTCCAATCATAGAAGAGTTGTTGGATGAGATAGAAGGCTCTCAAATCTACTCTAAAATAGACTTAAGAGCTGGTTACCATCAGATCAGAATGACACCTGCTGATATTGCTAACACTGCTTTTAAAATCCATTCTGGACATTTTGAGTATTTAGTTATGCCATTTGGGCTAACTAATGCTCCATCCAATTTTCAGAGTCTCATGAACCACATATTTTAGGATCATCTAAGGAAATTTATACTAGTTTTCTTTGATGATATTTTAATCTACAGCAAATCAGTGGATGACCATTTAGTGTGTCTCAAGATTATCTTTGATCTATTAGTAAAGAACCAACTATTGACTAAGAGGAGTAAGTGTGTTTTTTCTGTAGAAAGGGTAGAATATTTGGGTCATTACATATCAGCAGAAGGAGTAGCTACAGTTCTGAAAAAAGATAGAAGTTGTTCAAGGCTGACCAATGCTAGAGACTCTCAAACAATTGAGGGGGTTCTTAGGGTTGGCATATTATTATATGAAGTTCATTAAGGGGTGGAGTCATCAGTAAACCTCCCACTGAACTGCTAAAGAAAGACAATTTTATCTTGAACCAAAAGGCTACTGAAGCTTTCAAGAAGCTTAAGGTAGCACTCACAACAACACTGGTGTTAATTCTGCTTGATTTCTCATTGCTATTTGTTGTGGAAACAGATGCATGCAACATTGGAATTGGGCAGTGTTGATGCAAAAAGGTCAGTCTGTTGCCTTCCTTAACAAGGGTTTGTCTATTCAGCATCAAACCTTATCTTTCTATGATAAGGAACTACTGGCCCTAGTGATGGTTGTTAACAAATGGTCACAATATCTGATAGGTAGAACATTCATTGTTAAGACAAATCAAAAGGCTCTTAATTTTTTGTTAGAGCAAAAACTGCACATTGTCACACAACTCAAGTGGATTACAAAACTTATGCAGTATGATTTCAGCATAGAATACAAGAAGGGAAAGGAAAACAAGGATGTAGATGCGCTGTCTAGGTTGCCATTAGTGAAATTTTCTGCCATGACCTTGTCCACTGTTAAGACTGACTTGCTACAGCTAATTATGCAAAACTGGGAGCAAGATGTGTAACTGCAGAGAATAATACAAACTCGTAAGGCAGAAAGCAAGAAAGAAAAGGGGTATACCTTCATTCATGAACAATTGAGGAAAAATGGGAAATTGGTGGTGGGACCAGTGGACTAGCTCAAGAAGAAAATTATTACCTTATGACATGACTCACCTCTGGGAGGGCACTGTAGAGTTGAGCACACTTACAGGAAGATATATGCCCTATTCTATTGGAAGAAAATGAAGGAGAATGTTCAGGATCATGTGAAAAACTGTGATGCTTGCCAAAGGCATAAATATGACAATGCACCAAACAATGGCTTGTTGCAAACCTTGAAGGTGCCTGCATTGGCATGGGAAAGTATAAGTATGGACTTTATAGATGGCTTGTTTAAATCTAAGGGAAAAAATGTTGTTTGGGTTGTGGTAGATAGGTTAACTAAGTATGCTCACTTTGTTGGTTTGTCTCACCCTTGCTCAGCAAGTGAAATAGCAAAGTTATTCATGGAAAACATCTACAAACTCCATGGTATGCCTGAAGATATAGTGAGTGACAGAGATCCTGTATTCACTAGCAAGTTGTGGAAGGAATTGTTCTCAATATTAGGGGTTACTTTGAACACTTCCATTGCTTCTCACCCCAAAACTCATGGGCAAACAGAGGTGGTTAATAGATACTTAGAAACATATTTGAGGTGTAGGGATGGCAACGGATCGGATCTGGACCGGATCCTACTAGATCCAGATCCAGATCCGTTTTTCATACCTGAATCCAGATCCGTCGAGTCCATAAAAATCAGATCCAAAATCTGGATCCACCGGGTCCACGGATATGATCGGATCGGATCTGGATCCACATGTAAAAAAATTTGCCTTGCTAAGAATGTAACCTTGCTAAGAATTTTTTTTAAACTGAAACAATTTTTACTTAGCTAACAGTTTACTGTGTTTCAATTTTGAAATGTTCATATGAGATATTTTGTTCGTTGTCTCGTTTTGATTGTGAGCTGTTAATTGAAAATGTTGAACAATGACAATAGTTGTGGAAAATGCTGACTAGTATTTCCACAATGCAAAACTTGCATGTGCTTGGAATCTTCACAAATGAAGTGAATATAATTTTAACTACTTGTCTATGGAGACGTTAGTCATTCACTAATATAACATTGATTTTATTATCGAAGTTACCTCGTTATTTTTGGGTTTTTGAGTTAACGCGGTGATAAATTAAACTTGTTTTGAGAATTAAACTTGCAAGGATGTGCTTAGCAATTTTAAGAAAATACTTATAAAATTACATTCTAGGTTATGAATATATTTAATAAAAAATGGATCCACAGGTCGGATCTGGACCGGATACGAATCTCAAATACAAGATCCAGATCCAGATCCGATCCGTCAGAAATGGATCCGGGTCCGATCCGGATCCGTCGGGTCCAAATTTTGAAGATCCATATCCTATAAAACGGATCTGGATCCGCCGGATCCGGACCGGGTCCAGGATCCATTGTCATCTCTATTGAGGTGTTTTAGTTCTGAGTCTCAGAAAGACTGATAATCCTATCTGGCTGCTTCAGAATGGTGGTATAACCCCACATTCCATAATTCAATTCAGACCACTCCTTATGAAGTCCTTTATAGGCAACCTCCACAAAGGCATTTGCCCTACATGGCGGGAGAATTTGGAATAGAGGAAGTTGACAGAAGTTTGCTAACAAGAGAGTTCAAGAATCAACTTCTGCAGTATCATCTAAAAAGAGCTCAACAAAGAATGACGGATCAAACTAACAAATATAGGTCAAACAGACAGTTTCAAGAGGGAGATTGAGTGTAAAGATTCAACCTTATAGGCAAGTTGCGCTATCCGGAGGAAATTTTAATAAGCTTTCTGCCAAGTATTATGGCCCTTGTCAAGTCCTAGAAAAAATAGGGCCGGTAGCCTATAAACTCTCTCTACCAGCACAACTATTCATTCACCCCACTTTTCATGTTTCACAATTAAAACCATGTCACACTCTACCATCTGTGTTCTCCCATCCACCTGTTGTTGAGCTTTCCAGTTCATATTGCCCTCAATCAGACAAGAGTCTTGAGAGGAGGATGATCCAAAAAGGTAACAAGGTTGTCCCTCAGGTGTTAGTGCAGTGGAGTCAACTACCAAAAGACCAGGCAACTTGGGAAGAATACAAGGCTCTGCCTCTCAGATTTCCTACTTTTCTTTCTTGAGGACAAGGAAGTTCTTAAGGGGAAGGATTGATGCATACTCAAAATGAGAAGCCGCAGAGTAAAGAACAACAATATCAGTTAAGTTAGTTATAATAGGTGGAAATAAAGTTTATAAGTTGAGCAGATGAGTCCCAATATAGTTTTTATTATATGTTTCAGTAGTTACATATCAGTCAAGTTTTACTTAATTGTAAGCTATTTTAGTCCATGGAGAGTTAGTTATGCTCTTTTGTCTTGTAGTGAGCTAAGATGAGATATAAGATGTAATCCTTTTCATTTGGAGGCATCGAATATTATCAGTTATCTTTTGCCCTAATTTTATCTTCTTAGCAGCTTTATTTTTCATTAGTTTTCTTCTGCAATTTATAGGATCGCATCAGAAAACTCTTTGGAAGAGTAGTTTCTTAAGCTAATGTAAAACTCCAAATTATCGAACCATAACCAACGATAGCTATGATTAAGTTTTTGCCGTATTTGATTTTAAGCCAATCACTTGTGAGAAGAAAAAGATGAGAAGAACAAATGTATACTAATATATTAGACTAAACACAATGCAATTTAAGAACGGCTGATAAAGCTCTGGTGGAGATCTTCTTTGACATCATATTTTCTTTTGATTGAATGTTTGCCTAGACAAATTAGAGCTTCACAATCTAAACCATAATGTAACATCTAAAAATATCCAAAATATTCCTACTCCATTTGTTAAGTTGAACACAATTTTCTAATTCAGATGTACATTAATGAAATTAAATATTTTTTAGTTTGAAGGAAAACTTAGGACTTAAAATGCTATTAAAGCCACTAAAAATCAATTTTTGCCTCTTACAACAAGTGAATTAACAGAACAACCTAAGATGAAATTACTCATATTAAAATCAATTTATCATTTGAATTACTTTAAGCCCACCGAATAAATTAGGGTTGAGGTACACAAAGGGAGTGAAGGTGGAGATGGTGATGCTAATGGTGGCAATAGTTATGGATGGGAAGGAGATGGTAGCGGTGGAAGAAGTGGAGGAGAGGGATAAATGGGTTGGGGTGGTGAGGTGGCATGCCAGATGGTATTCACCTCACCGAGTTATCAGTGTCACGTCAGATCTGGTGTCTACCTTGGACAACCTTAACATTAGAGGGGTATATTTAAACCATTTATATAGTGTTAAGAGTATTTTTGAACCGGTAGTATAACAAAGAGTAAATTTGATCCTTTTCGCATAGCACGGGCAAATTTGATCCTTTTCCCATAAATACATTTCTCACTATATGTGAAGGCCTCATCCAGACCCCACACAGCTACCAGAAAATTACACCTATTGACCTTGAAAATGAGTGATTTTTCCCACAGGGCAGCTACCAGAAAATTACCTCCTGAAATGGTGGCCTTGCCCACAAGGCAAAACTAATTAAACCACCTACTTCCAAGACTACTTTCTCTGTGAATAAGTAAACAATTAAATTGGTTCAATTGTATGGTGCCAACAAAATGAACGGATATATTACCCGTACCTGCTACCCATTAACGGGACTAGGCTGCTGCGTATGTGTTTTCTTTGTGGTTAGACATGCAGTATGTTCCTAAACAGACAGTTACCCACCCCAACCAGGTCCAATCCAAACCCTGGGCTGCAGGGCAGGCTCATATTATTCTTTCTAATTTTCATACTTCAAAAACTTCTGCTATTTGGAAATTTTTGAAACTGAAACTGGCAAAGGTAAGCTCAATAAACCAAAATAGGCATTGCAACTAAGGAAAAATCATAGCCAAGACATGGAGAATGATTTGCAATGAGACATTAGAAAACTACAAACAGCTTTTCCACTCGACATATTAGAGGCCATCATAGCTGACTTTCAAAGAAGGGCCTTCCTACCTTGACAAAATTTTCAATCACCATCCTACTACGTTTATCTATTATTTACTTCACCCTCTTTTACCTAACTGGTGCTTCCTTGCAGGAGACCCATGGAGAGTTCTGAGAATATCCAATATGACAACATCCTAATCCATTTGTAAATTACCGGTACCACACAATAGGTGTCGAAGTGTTATGAGGCAGCTGAGTCGGTATACAATGCTGTTGTTGCCACTGATGCAAACTTTCATTTACACAAACTGCACCAGCCCCGAATGTAGTTCTTGGTTCAACATTCACGCTGCTATCTTCAACATCCATAGCTACTCCCTCCATATCTTCAGCATCCATCATATCAGACGTGTCAGTTTGACCAAGGATTGCAGCTCCTTGAGCAGAAGGAACCTGAGAACGAACCCAGGGAACAACTGCTAGACACTCATTTGCAGAGCTAGAGTCCTCCTGTTGCGTTGCTTCACTGTCAGCTGGTCTAGATGCATTTGCTCGATTTTCCTAGAAGATTTGACCTGCACAACATACAGAAACTGATTACTGAGCTTTGAAGCTTCTAATGGCAAATCAATCAAGATTTCAGCAGAATTTATTTTCTCAGCCAAAAAAATACGTTAGCAGATCATAAAAAATAATAAAAACTAGAGCAAACCTAGCTACCCCTTTTAGCCTAAAGTATCTTTTTCACTTAGGTAATATACTAAAAACACCACCATCTAATCAAACAAGGAATAGGCAACGACAAGCAATTTCTCTGCCTAAAGTATCTTTCACTCAAAACGTTCCCAATCATCAGGATCACGTCCATTTTCTCTATAAAGATAAAACCAATAACTAATTCTGTAGAAACCAAAACAATTTTTTCTTTCTAATGTATTAATAGCGCTTCTGATCAGATTCGTTTCCATCGACACCTTCCTCCAAAATACCTCGATATACAGGATTCTGAATGTTTCTTAGCTCAGCTCCACGTTTAGTTCATTAAGTAAACAAGTTATCTAAAGAGAGAAGTGAGTTGACTTCTTTCATCAATAAGTAAGTCAAAAAGAAAGACTGAGCTACTTGATCTCCACTTGCAGTGACAGAGGTCATTCTATAGAGTACCTAAAGTTTTCTTTAGCATTCAAAGCTAGCTTATATATTAACTGATGCATTGCCATATGAGTACTCTACACCAATTTATCCTTAGTAGTAAGATTGATGCATTGGCAGAACTGATAGATTCCGAGCTGAATTTTCTCCTGTAACCTTTCTCCAAATTTACAGAGCTTCACTATTACTTTCTGAGCTGTGGCACGTAACAAATTCTCATAACAAGAAACACACCACCATCAATTCGATAGTGCGTCCTATTGATCTCAAGGTGATTTAGAACATATTATTATAACCGAACTACACCTGATAAATAACGCTTTTCCTTCATTGTCAGCATTGATGTTTCAACAAAACCACAAAATACCTCATACAAACTAAATTAACAACTAAGAGAACAGGGACTGGACACTTACTTTTGAAACCATTAATAAACTGGGGATTCACTTTAAGAGAGAAATTAGAAGGGGAATGCACAAGAGGTGTGTTCGTTGGCTTGAAAAGAACAATTGCCCTCTCTTCATTCTCTGGCGCACTTGGCAGTTCTTCAATTACTATACCCCTATTTCCCGCATTGCTTCCGAAGCTTGGATCAGTTGCTGCTGGCTCAAAAGCTATAGGAATTTCTGGTTCTTCAACCTCTTCTATTATGGGAGGCAACTCTGCATCCTAAATATAGAGTAAATAGAAAAACATCAGTTATAAACACATGCAATTTCTTCAAAAGCAAACTGAAAGTGGCGATAGCAATTTTAGAACATTTTTGAGTTGATCCTCAAGTTTGTTAACAAACTGGGATATAAATTAAGTTAAACAAACAACTATGCGTCTATATCCGTACTGCTCTAAGTTGAAACAATGACGACGACAACAACAATTATCCTCCATAACCTCCTATTTAAGGTCATGTACTCGATAAGCTAGACCTGCGTCATATCCTGTCTAATCACCATTCCCCAGTACTTCTTCAATCTTACCTCCGTCCAACCTCTCACACCTCCGCACTGAGGTCTATACAAATCGTTTCATCAATACCCACGATTCACTACCCAATGTCTATATGCAGGGCTAATGTAGAGTTTTACGTACGTGTTAATCTGAATCCAGTAGCTTTGACATATCATGTACATGTGTTAAAAAATTCACTAAATAAGAAAAACTGTTTTTGCTCCTTTGTTTGATATTTTAGTCCATACCAGACCGAAAGCAGTCGAGAATGTTACGTAAAAAGGAATAATTGATTTCTAACTCGAACTCATAAAGTTGAAATACCGAATCCGCTTCTATCTATATGAATCCTCCATACTCAAAACTCACATTACTTAAGCAAAACAATCATAGTAATCACTACCTTCAACAGAATTTCATAGGAAAAATACAAATAGAGGTTTTACCAATCGACGAATTTTTCTAGCAGGGGAGGAAAGGGAAAAATTATCCAAATCCTTTCTCTTCATCTTCAATGTCTGCGGGAATTACAATGTTTATGTTGTTTTGGTTGGAGTATTATAGGAATGGAAGTGAAGTCTAGATTTCTTTCTCCACAACTTTGGTACAAACAAAATGTCATTCCGGTCTGGGTCCCACACAAATTATTGCATTACTTTTCAAAATATCTCACTGACATTTCTAATTACTCCAACCCAAAGTGTTCACTTGAATAAAAAAAGAGCGAATTAATTTTACTTTTTAAAATTTCTCTCTAAGTGTTAGATGATTAAATTTTAAAATTTATTTAATTAAAAATATTTTAATTAAATTTGATAGAAAATATATTCTATAATTATTATTCTAGTGTAATTATGTAAAGTAAAAATACTTTTTAATTAGGTTTGTAAATTGTAAATACCTATAAATATTGCATTAATGAGAAACCTCAAACCTAGAAGAATTACCGAATATGAAAAAATAAATAAGAAATTCACTTATTTTTCACTAATCATTTTTACCAACCAAACGAAAATGAGAAAATAAATAAAAAAATTATTTATTTTCCAAAAATTCATTTTTCAAAAAAACATTTTCCTCCCTACCGAACACGCCTAAGTGTACATAAGAAGCTTATCCTAGTGGTCTTCACTGTTCTATTAGTCTCTTTCAATCCATAGTCATTTTCATAAGTCTTTTCCATTAGAGTTTATAAGAATAATGCTGAATATGATGTATTAGTAATGCTGATATTATTTTTATTTATTATTTGATTTGGTGTATTAAAAAATAAAATGTATTGCATAATTTAAAAAAAAAATTAGTTGTACATACTTTAATTAATTTTTACTTGGTTAGTTATTGAATTTCCATTTTTCTTTAATTTGTTCAGTACTTCTATTTTCTTAATATTTAACAAGTCAATCTGTCAATAAAGACCCATTGATTTTAACATTAGATAGTTTTTTATTTTCGTTCTTAGAAGTATTTTCTATTTTTTGATATCATACATTGATTTAATTAGATCTTCTAAATTTCCTCCCACTAATAATTATATATTCATTATTTGCAAAACTTTTGAGGGATTTCAAGGATAATTGTGTCTTTTGTCATGCTTATGCATACATTAAAAATTCATACATAGTTATTATCATGATTTGCTATGTATTAGTTATGCATAGAATAATACCCAATATGATGTATAACTAATACTTGCATTAGTTATATATAAGTTAAAAAAAATGTACCCAACAAGGTATTAATAATATACAAAACTAATGCATGCATTATTTTCTTTAATACCTCCTACCAAACAACCCCTAAAATTTATAGTGTTACTAATTAACACGTAATGGATAACTCATAATTCGTGGGACAAAAGAAAAAGACAACTCATAGTTGCCAATCTCAAGCTTTTATTTTTCCATTTATACTAATACACGCAAGTGGATCTCATGCAATCAAAGCTATTGTATGAAGAATGATTCTACACATTCATCTTAACATGACCTATAAGAAATGAAAAATTACATGCCCTATATAATTGTCATTCTGATCGGAATTTGACTTTAACTAAAGGTATATAATATTCTTTTTTTAATTATGGTATCTAAATGTCAATAGTGACCAGAAAAAAACTACTTGTAACTCATCGTTTCGATCTATGCCGCTGAAAGTTTATTAATAAGGACGAGGTTTCGTGATTGACTCTCAAAGATTTGTAGTGAAAAGAGATTATATTCACATGTTTTGATTCTTAGCCTTTTTTTTTCTTTATTTATTTATCTCTTTTTTCTTAAATTAATTTATTTTAAAGTTGGATGAAAATTGGAAGTTTGATTCTTAGCCTTTTCTTCTCTTTATTTATTTATCTTTTTTTTTTTCTAAAATGTTTTATTTTAAAGTTGGATGAACAGTTGTGTCATGATTTCTACCATTCTAATTATGGTTTCTAAATATTAATAGTGACCAGAAAAAACTAGTTGTAACCCATTGTTTCGAGCTACGCTGCTGAAAGTTAATAATTAAGTGATAGAGAATATATTAATATTCTCCATATATTCTGAATTATAATTCTAGTGTAATTATGTAATGTAGAAATCCTTCTCCAATTAGGTTTGTAAATTGTAAACACCTATAAATATTGCATTAATGAGAAGCCTCCAATCAAAGAGAATTACATTATTCTACAAAATTACCTATTTTTTTTCTAAGAGTTAGTATTTTTTTTAAAGTATATAAATAACTAAGTGAACACTTTTTTTAATTCGGAAGAAGTATCTTACTATCACTAAAGAACTAACTTAAATAGTCGTATATTCAATCGCTTAAATTAAAAATACCTAAAATTTTTCTTAAAGTAAATAATGAATCTGACCAGCTATTTATCTAAAAATTCCCCTCCTGATTGTACATGCCCAATTTTGAGGAAAAATAATAAACTTGACCAACACATTTTTTAGGGAAGATACTCTTAGTTGAATCCAATGCATACATCGATTAATGAGAATTTATTATATTCAAGTGATATATTGAGATATGAGTACGCATTAAATATATAATATAATAAAATGCTGATCATATTTAAAAAATACGAATTACACATTTATTCATTTGATGCACGAACTATACAAATACAGCCGTCAATATGGGCTAAGGTTCGTGGGGTGACCCAATTCAACCCGTGATTTGATGGGTTGGGCTTGAATTTTTGGAGCCCATTTAAAAATGAGACTTTATAGCTCAACCCAAGTAAGCCCATGGGCTTTAACGTGCATGGGTTGGATTGGCCCGTGGGCCAAATAAAAAAATAATTAAAAATTTAAAAAATAGAAAAAAAGTGCAGATGTTAAAACAACATTGTCAGAATCAGATTCAAATGTTCTTGATAAAGATGATGTGCTAGTGTTGGATACGTCATAAGTGTCATGAAAGTTTTTTTGAGAGATTTATTTTTACTATAAAATGGATGGAATATTTTCATTATCTTTTGCGTTTTATTGAGATCTATTTTAACAAAGCTAGGTAAATATTTCTATTTAGCTAGTTGTATTGTCACTCATTAACTATTTAGTTTGCTATTAATATCTCTATTTGATTCGAGTGATATTAGTTATTAATATGTTAAGTATTAACAATGTCAAAAGATATTCAATTTCACAGAAGTTTTAATCCTACAAGATTAGTTATTAATATGTTAAGTGTTAACAATGTCAAAAGATATTCAATTTCGCAGAAGTTTTAATCCTACAAGATCGTTTTCTTATTAAGTTGTACCCAAAATATTTGCACAAAATGATAGAGATTTCATACCGAAGAGATACAATCGAAGCCAACCTTAATAAACATTATTAGAATCATTTTATTTGTGGATTTGAGACTTGGTTAGCAAGTAGTAACACCATGTAATATTGTCTTGTAAATAAAACATTTTTAAAAATTAGAATTTAAGTTAAGGAATTATGATATTTTTTTTAAAGGTAGTCTGGACCGGCCAGGTCCGCATCCCACATAGTAACGGGTTGAACTTAATGTTTTAAGGCCCATCAAAATGGTGGGTCAGCTCGACCTGATTTGTTAAATTCCAAAGCTCGGATAAGTTGGGTTAGCCTGTTTTGACAGCTCTAGATACAAATTGTAAGAATAATTATGGGGCAATCTCATAATTATCTCCAATCACTACTAATTAAGAAGATTGTAATATTGTAATTAGAAGTGTAAATCAATTTGTCATCAATTAGTTAGGATGATTAATATCTTATATTTTGGTAAACTTAGATTAGTACTACATTGTAATATTGTATATATTTGCTATCATTGGAATAAAGTACTCAAGAAATTAATCTTCCTACATGGTATCAAGAGTCAAAGATCATTTGCTCTAATACCTATCTCTCATACTACCGATTTTTCCTCTTCTTTTTCCTAAACCCTAAATTTTTTGGCCATTTTTTCTAAAAACTCTAAACCACTTCTCCTAAACCCTAGCCGACAATAACCACAACCCCCTGTCGGCTTACTCATATATGAAACCCTAAGGGGTTTTCACGTCCTAAACATCAACCTATAGTTCTTTTCTTCTCTAGGTTTTGATTTATTGTGGAACCTATGGCCGAAAAACAAATCTTTTCATCCCGTTTTTTCCGTTAATAATGTCAAGAACTTTATCTCTATAACACTTGAAATGGAGAAAGGAAAATATACCTCTTGGGCAGAATTGTTCAAAATCCATTGTCGCGCCTATGAGGTAATTGACCATATCATACCTTCCGAGTCATCATCGGACGTCGGTTTGGTGAACAAAAAGCTATGGTCCCGGTTGGATGCTATTGTCCTTCAATGATTTATGGAACTATAACTAACGATCTTTTACATACTATTTTGGAGCCGAATTCTACGGCTCAACAGGCGTGGGAACGTCTACAAAATATATTTCAGGATAACAAAGTTTTTAGAGCCATTTATCTTGAACACCAATTTACTAATGTTAAATTAGATGATTTTTCCAATATCTCCTCTTATTTTTAGGAATTGAAAATGCTTGCGGACCAACTATCCAACGTTGGTTCACCCATGACAAATCAAATGTTGGTCCTTCAGTTGATTGCAAGATTGAATGAACAGTATGACGGGGTTGCTAAGTTCATTCAACAAAGTAATCCATTGCCTCCTTTCTATGAGGCCCGTTTGAGGTTAATTCTTGAGGAAACACGGAAGGTAAAACACGCATCTTCTGGAGCATCCACCGCAGGAACTGCTCTCGTCTCCACCAACTCATATTCCACGGTTTTGGAGCCCCAAAATTCTGGTTCGGGGGGCAATAATAATCATCAAAATAATGGCAAAAAAAACCGTAATAATAACAAAGAAAAAATAATGGTGGAAAGGACGATGACGTGGCAGTGGCCAACCCGTCCGCAGTCCGGGCAGTGGCATTCAGGCAGTGGCGGTAATCAGTGGGGGCAGTACCATTTATTTTTTAGGCATTGTTGTCACTCAATATGCAGGTGGTCTGTTTCTATGTCAAAAGATACGCTGAGGAGATCCTTGAAAAAGTCGGTATGTCCTCATGTAAGCTATCACACACTCTAGTGGATACAAAAGCCAAATTGAGTAACACTGCAGGGACTTCGTACAATGATCTTACACACTACCGTAGTCTCACAGGGGCCTTGTAGTACCTCACACGAGACTTGATATCTCCTATGCCGTTCAGCATGTGTGTTTACATATGTATGATCCGAAAGAAGAACATATGAGGGCTCTCAAAATGATTCTACGGTACATCCAGGGTACTATTCATTTTGGATTACATCTGTATAAATCCTCCATCTCGACTCTTTCATCTTATACCGATGCGGATTGGGGTGGCTGCCCGGACACACGACGTTCCACATCGGGTTATTGTGTGTTTTTGGGAGATAATTCGATTTCATGGTCATCCAAACGCCAACCAACTTTGTCTTGATCGAGCGCTGAGGTAGAATACGGGGTGGGGGTGGCCAATGTGGTCGCTGAATCGTGTTGGCTCCGTAATCTTCTCTTAGATCTCCATTGTCCGATTGAGAAGGCAACTATTATTTATTGTGATAATGTGAGTGTGATATACTTATCCGGTAATCATGTTCAGCATCAATGCACAAAATATATCGAAATGAATATCTTATTCGTCCGAGAAAAGGTTGCCCGTGGACAAGTCCGTGTTCTCCATGTACCGTCCCGTTATTAGATTGCAGACATTTTCACAAAAGGTCTTCCGCGCGTACTTTTTGATAATTTCAGAGACAGTCTCAGCATCCGAGAACCTCCCGCTAAGACTGCGAGAGAATGTAAGAATAATTATGGGGCAATTCCATAATTATCTTCAACCACTACTAATTAAGAAGATTGTAATATTGTAATTAGGAGTGTAAATCAATTTGTCATCAATTAGTTAAGATGATTAATATCTTATATTTTAGGTAAACTTACATTAGTATTACATTATAATATTATATATATTTGCTATTATTTGAATGAAATATTCAAGGAATTAATCTTCCTACACAAATAAACATTTTCTCCTCAATAATAGTAAGATTTTGAACCGCTTCCGTGGTGACTACTTTTTTCCGCTCTCTTTTTTCGGTCCAACTTATTTGGTGCCACAATTGATTCAAGCAGAATTATTCAAAACAAATAATAATTTCTTCGCTTACTAGAATAATGTGAGAATATTATTGAAATACAATTGTGTCCTTCTAGGTACGGGTGTTCATGGGTTGATTTTTGATTAAAATCAAAATTAAGCCAATTAAATCAAATTTTTAATTATAAAAACCAAATCTAACCAAATATAATTCACATTCATTGGTTTAGTTGTTGTCCGTTTGGTTCAGTTTTATTAGGTTTATTCGATTTTTAAGAAATCTAATGGTATTTCTAGCGCGCTTTCATGATTTTTTTCTGTAATTAAATTTTTTCACATTTTCCGACTTATAAACCATTATTAACCTTTTATTTTGGTGGCTATAATTTTCTTACACTATTGAAAAAGGCCTTATTATCTACAAACTTTAATCAAAAAGTATATAAGAAATACAAAAAAAGAAAAGAAAAATATGTAGGTAAATCTCATAGTAGTTATTTCTTTGGATTAATGAATTTAGATTCATGACTTTCTTTTATGAAATGTGCTTAAAGTGTAAAGTTCATTAACCTATTAACGATGAATATAATTTTAATCAAAAAGTATACAAAGTGTCTAAAATTATATATAAGAATCAATACATTGTATATATGTAATTATAAATTTTGTGTATACTATAATTTATCAGTTTCGATTATTTCTTCGATTTATTTTTAGTAAAACCAAACCAAACTAAATCAAATATTATTAAATTTTTAAAATTTAAAAATATAACCAAATCAAAACTAAATAATAATCGGTTTGTTTTGGTTTTCAATTTGGATTGATTTTTAACCAAACTGTGAACACCCTGCTTCTTTCTTATCATATATGCAAGTGTATCTCATGTTGGTTTAAATTACAATTACAATTATTCTTTAAAATCTTCATTATTTAACTTGTTAAATATAAAATTCTTTCCTTGTAGGCTAACATTAGAATGCAGTAAATCTCTTTTCTAAATTTTCATTCAACTTCTCTAGCTACATTTAATTTCTAGTTCTCCAACAAAAGCCTTTTAATTACCACAGGAAAACTACCATGGTCATTAAAAATTACAATAACTTTTAGAAACTTTATTATTTTTGGTGTTAATTATTTGACTTTTTCAATTACTAAATATAATTGTCATTTTCTTGCATCCTGAGACTAAGTAGGAGTGTAATTTTCACGATCCAAATTCTAAGGATCCGTGATCGACACCCACCTACTAGACTATTGAGCGAACCAACTAACTATAACTTATCTTAAGCATTCCTCCTTCCATCTCAAATTATTTATTATGATTATTAAAAATAATTATCTCAAATTATTTATCGTTTTAGAAGTTCAAAGTATAATTAATTAATTATTTTTATTCATTTTATCCTTAGTAGAATTTTGTCATCAATGGAGATGGATTCATAAATAGTGTAAACATTTAATGGAGAGAGATTATAACTTAGACATAAATAAGGGTAAAATATTCAAATACCTCTTCTAATTAATAATATTTTTAAGGGACGTGTAAAATAAAAAAATGACAAATAATTTGAGACAGATATAGTAATACATAAACCTATGCAAGCAAAATTTAAAGAAAAACTTACTCTTTACCAGATAGGATTCTAATTGGAAACCCTAAGAAACTCAAAACACAAAACAAGGATAGAATTGAAATTAAAATTGCAAGGAAAGAAAGATAAGAGTGAGACACAATAATTGAAATCAAAGGAAACCAAGGGTATATTAAACCCAAGACCTCCTTCAATTAAATTCAACTAAAGCACCTACACTATAGATGATTTCCACAAGTGAACATGTTCATGTGAGAAATCATGGAAGTGTTCTCCAACAACAAATAAATTACACTCTAACGTATCACTAATTAATACTAATTATATGCCTAAGTAGAATTCTAATAAAGGTATTAATTGTCATCCAAAACCTCCCCCTATCAAATAAAACTAAGACAACTATTTATAGTTATGTGTCATTTGCACAAATAATCCCACATGGGTTCTTCTTTGGCCACTTTGTGAAATGACTCCTTCTCTTGTATCTTCTTCTTCTTGAATATCCTCCCAAGCTATCATCCAAACATTATACACTCGTGAGATATTCTCTTCAAGCTCTTCCAACGCTCCTCTCGTTATGAACATGGATTATAATTCTTGGAGCTCCCTTGCTTGGCCACGAGTGAATGATCTTTAGCTCGCTCGGGTCATATCATCCTTCCCTTCTTGGAAAGGATTCGTCCTTGAATCTAAAGGTTCACATACAACACAAGAAGATAGATCACTTACATTGAAAACATTATGGACATTATACTCACTTGGTAAGTCAATCTTGTAGGCATTGTTATTGATCATCTCAAGGACTTTGAACGTCCCATCTCTTCTTGGGCACAACTTGCCCTTCATCAATTGGGGAAACCTCTCCTTTCGAAAGTGAACCCAAGCCCAATCATCCGATTGAAAGTTTACTCTCTTTCGGCCTTTGTTTTGTCTTTTGGCCATTCTTTTGTTGATCTTCTCTATGTGTTCCTTCACTTTAGCATGAATCTTCACCATTTCGATTGTCTTTTGTTTTGCATCTAAACTCACAACAACATCACTAGACAAAAGGTTTAAGGTTAAGGGAAACAAAGAATTAAAACCATAGAAAACTTCAAATGGAGTCATGCCAATAGAGGAGTCGAGAGATCTATTATATGCAAATTCCATCAAAGGTAAATGGTCCTCCTATGAAGTTGGTCTTCCTCTAACCACACACCTAAGCATGCTCCCAAGATTCCTATTCACTACTTCGGTTTGTCCATCCGTTTGAGGGTGACAAGAACTAGAGAACATGAGCTTGGTGCCAAGTGCACCCCATGGACTCTTCCAAAAATGACTAATGAATTTGGAATCCCTATCACTAAAAATAGTGCGAGGTACCCCATGCAATTTAAGAACATGAATAACAAACAAGGATGCCACATGAGATGCATCATCACACTTGTGACATGGTATAAAATGAGACATTTTTGAAAATCTATCCACTGCCACAAAAATACTATCATTATCCCTTTTGGTCCTTGGTAGACCCAAAACAAAATTCATAGAAATGTCTACCCAAGGGCTATTAGGAGTAGGAAGAGGGGTATACATACCTTGAGGGTGAGTCTTGGACTTGGCTTGCTTGCACTCTAGGCATTATCCATAAAACCTCTCCACGTCATGTCTCATCGCCAATATGTGCTTCCTTTACGAAAAGTTTCCTCCATGAGCTTTTGAGAACACATACTCTATCATTTTTTAACAAGAACTCAATTAATTGGGACCGACCAACCCTCTTTCCTTGGGCTAACTCTTCATAAGCCACATTGAAATCGGGGTCATTGGAATAAAAATCCTTTAAACTTTCAAATCTCATCATTTTAGAAGTCATGGCATTCAACAACACAAATCTCCTAGACAAAGCATCCGCCACAACGTTCTCTTTTCCCCGTAGGTGATCACATAAGGAAAAGACTCAGTAAATTCCACCCATTTTTCATGCCTCTTGTTGAGCTTAGATTGACCCTTAAAGTGTCTCAAGGATTCATGATCCGAATGGATCACAAACTCCTTATGCCATAAATAGTGTTGCCAATGAGCTAACACCCTCACTAGTGCTTACAACTCTTTGTCATAAGCAGAGTAGTTCAAAGAAGCCCCTTTTAACTTTTCACTAAAGTAGGCCAATGTCTTCCCTTCTTGCATTAAGACTCCACCAATGCCAATACCCGAAGCGTCACATTCAATCTCAAATGTCTTCTCAAAATCTGGCAATTGCAATAATGGGGAAGTACTCAATTTCACCTTCAACTCTTGAAATGCCTTCTCTTGCTCATCTCCCCATATAAAAGGTATATCTTTCTTGATCAATTCGGTTAAAGGAGCGACAATGGTACTAAATCCCTTCACAAATCTCCTATAGAAACTTCCCAACCCATGGAAACTCCTTACATCAGTTGTATTTTTAGGAGTGGGCCAAGTTCAAATGGATTCGACCTTCTCTTTATCAAACTCCACGCCATTTACACTTACCACAAAACCCAAGAATATCATCCGGTCAACACAAAATGAGCACTTCTTGATATTAGCATACAACTTCTCACACAACAAGACATCAAAAACTTGCCTCAAATGTCACACATGATCCTCAATAGTCTTGCTATAGACAAAAATGTCATCAAGATAAACGACGACAAACTTATTGATGAAAGGCTTCAACACATGGTTCATCAACCTCATGAAAGTGTTAGGCGCGTTGGTGAGACCAAATGGCATGACAAGCCACTCATATAGCCCAAACTTGGTTTTGAAGGCCGTCTTCCACTCATCACTGGGGTGTATGCGAATTTGGTGGTATCCACTTTAAAGATCAATTTTAGAGAACACACTTGAGCCACATAACTCATCTAACATATCATCAAGTCTCGGGATAGGATGTCGATACTTCACCGTTATTTTGTTAACGACTCTACAATCAATACACATCCTCTAAGTTCCATATTTCTTGGGAATAAGTATCACGGGCACGACACATGGGATAAGGCTCTCATTCACCAGCCATTTGTCAAGTAGCTCTTCGACTTGCCTTTGCAATTCTTTAGTTTCTTCCGGATTGCTCCTATATGCCGATTTGTTGGGGATTTGGGAACCCGATACAAAATCGATTTGATGTTCAATACCCCCTCAATGGAGGCAATCATTTGGGCATCTCTTCTGGAAATAAGTCGCCATATTCCTGCAAAAGAGAAGAAACAATACTAGGCAAAGTGCTAGTATCTTGGTTAGTATGTAACAAGAGATCTTTGTTGACAAGGCACACCATAAAATGCCCCTCATAAACTCTTTTCAAACAATTGTTTGGTTTGGCAAGTGTACACATCTTAACTTTCCCCTTAGTTACCCCTTGTCCCTATTGGCTAAGTAAAGATTTTTTCTCAACCTCCTCTTTTTTACCCTTCTCTCGAAGCTCTTTCAATTCTATAGTCCTCACTCACTTGGTAGGGTGTCAATGGGGTGAGAATATGTTTTCTTCCCTCAAAGACAAAGGAATACTTATTAGATCTCCCACTATGTTGCACATCCCTATCAAGTTGCCATGGCCTCCTGAGCAACATATGACAAACTTGCATTGGCACTACATCACATAGGACTTCATCTTGGTACTTGCCAATGCTAAATTTCACTACAACCCGCTTGGTGACCCTCAGTTCTCCACAATAATTGAACCATTGAAGCTTGTAGGGTCTAGGATGTTTCCTTGTGGAAAACTTCATATGGTCAACCAATGTTATGCTCACCACATTTGTGCAACTACCGACATCAATGATCAAGGAGCACATATTATCTAGGATTTTGCATCGACTATAGAATAGGTTTTCCCATTGATCAAGTTCTTCCCTATTCATTGCACCCATGATCCTTCGCAACACACATGCCAAATTAATATTCTCCTCTAGGTGCCGCTCATCATCCTCCTCTTCAAATCCTCCCTCATGCTCACCTTTAGGTTCACCATCACCACCCTCCTCACCACCTTCCTCCTCTTCATCGGTTCGATAACCATCAAGCATGGCCACAATTGATCTCGACATTCACTTGCAATACCTTGGTATTTAAAACATTGAGTGATAGAAGGACGAGGAATGTTAGTTTTAGCATTGTTACCTCCTCTAGACTTGTCTTCGCTCTTAGGTTTGTAGTCGAACTTGGCTTGGAGAGTTGAAGTAGTGGTGTTGGGCTTCTCCCACTTATCTTTGCCTTTGCTCCATGATGAGGATGCGATATTCTTAGCCTTGTAATATCTCTCCGCTTTTAAGTCCATTTCAACCTTAGTTGCGTCATGAAATTCTTCTTCAAGAGTAGTATATGATTAAAGTCTTATAGGTTTAGAGATTTCATAATTCAAATTGGCCACATACCGGATCACCGTGTAGTTCAAGTGCTCTTCAATTTTGGATTTCAACCTTAAGTTCTCAAACTCATCGAAGTACTCTTCTACACTCTTTCTACCTTGTCTCAACATGTACACCCTCTTAAGAACGCCTTGATAATAGTCGGGTGTCACATACCTTGATTCCATGAGCTCAATAAACTCTTGCCAGGTTGGAATATCAAATAGGTACCATTGAGCTCATTCACGCCGCTTGGATTCCTACTAAGTGGATACATATCCCTCAAATTGAGTGGGGGCATATTTCGCCTTCAAAGCATCCAATATGTTGTTGGTGAGGAATATCCGCTCGCTTTGTAACCTCCATTCCAAGAATTCTTCCGGATCAATACCTCCCTTGAACTTTGGAAGTTCCACTTTAATAGTATTTAAATTGCGATCTTGGACTCCCCTATCTTCATAGCCCTGCCATCTTGCTCGGTCATCATGACCTTGCCATCTACCCCTCTCTTGAACATAGGGCCTACCCATACCTCATCGTCTCCCTCATCCCCTATGGGCATCATTCCCATGTCTCCCTCCGTACCTAGGCTTCTCCCACCATCTCTCCCTATCAACCTTCTCAATGCCTTCGTCAAATAGAGGGTTTTGAAAATGCATTTGTGGCTCCGGGTGGAAATCTTGTGGTGGCGCACGCATTGCGGTGTGGGGAATATTTTGTGAAGTGCCTCTCAGGGTCATGTGGGGTATTGGTTCCTCTTGGGGCAGCCGATATAAATATGGATGTGTTTGAGGATTGATTCGTCTCATAGGACCTCGGGTGGTGGTGTTTGGGATAATATGTGGAGGGATATATGGAGAAGGTGCGGAGTGTGTTTGGGGATGGAGCAACTCTTGTCCTTGCCCCGGGGTAAGAATAGGTGACGTGTTAGGACCTTTACTTGATTCGACATCAACGTTCGACTAGGTAGTGCCCACTCGACTAGCATTTTCAACATTCACCAACCTATTTTCCACACTATCCATTCGTTCCGTCATCCTTCCTATCGCCGTACTCAACCTATTCAATTCACGAAGTATATGGGATAACAGATCACTTCCATCATGAAAATGGCTTCCGGAATTCGTCATTGTACCTACAAAACTCAACAAACAAGTTAGAGCAAGAGTTCCTCACGTCACTCGTGTTTTCGCTCAAGTCTCACTTCACTCTAGCCTTCTTCCAATGTTGGTGAAGAACCTCTAATACAATCAATCTCACACGTATGCTAAGCCTTGTGGAAGAATGAATTCTTGTTAGATATAAATATGTATGCCTCAAATCTAACGAATGGAGCCAAATGAAGTTTCAACGAAAATAGAGAAAAAAACACAAAAGAAATTGGCATGAAATGAAAGCTCGAACTTAAGAACTAGTTAACAATCAAGTAAGAACAATTACTAATTGTTAACTAGCTTATAATATTAAAGAAATGAGAAGGAAAGAAGAAAAATTGAATTTCAACACTTAGATTTTTTTTTGGAAAAAGTGATGAAATTCAAGAATTAATTAGTAAACAAGTATATTTAATTACTTGTTTTTAATTAATTATAAGTGTTAAGAATAGGATAAGAAATCAAAAAGGAAGAAATTTGGGCGAAAACCGGTTAAAAATGCCCAAAACAGGACTGAAAACAGAGCAAAAACAACCTCTGAAGTTGGTTGTCACGCGCCCTGCAGGTGCGACTAGGCTTGCCCTGTAGGCACGTGGCTGACGTGTTAGATGCGTAGCTGTTGATCTGGATTTTTTTTTTTGAAAATTAGATTTTCGAACTGATTTTCCTTTTTTTTTACTTTGGGTCCACAAACACTTTTCAACCTTTGACTTGAAGATTTTTGGATCAAACACACCTCTTTTAGGTCTTCTTCTCTATGAAGATTTGAAGTTCTTCAAGAACACTAAATTTCCAAACACCTTCAAATCAACTCCAAATTGCACCAAATTTTAATTCAAAGCTCCTCTTGATTGGTAGAACAAAGCTCAAAACTCTTGAAGTCAAAATCACCTTCTTCCACCAAAACTCATCTTCAAGTTTCAAACATTCAAGATCCTTCAATGGTAGAATCTTCAATATAACTTTAAATGCCACGAAATTTGAAAGCCAAGGGGTTTTTGATATCAAGGAACTCAAATTTGGCCTCAAATCCACCAAAATAACAACAAATTTTTGGATTTTTTTTTGGGATTTCAAATTTTGATTTTTTTTTGAATTTTGTAATAACAATAACCAAGACTAGATTTGTAGGAATAAATCTAGAACCTAAGCTCTTGATACCAAATGATAGGATCCTAATTGGAAACCCTAAGAAACTCAAAACACAAAACAAGGATAGAATTGAAATTAAAATTGCAAGGAAAGAAAGATAAGAGTGAGACACAATAATTGAAATCAAAGGCAACCAAGGGTATATTAAACCCAAGACCTCCTTCAATTAAATTCAACTAAAGTACCTACACTATAGATGTTTTCCACAAGTGAATATGTTCATGTGAGAAATCATGGAAGTGTTCTCCAACAACAAATAAATTACACTCTAACTAAGCGTATCACTAATTAACACTAATTATATGTCTCAGTAGAATTCTAATGAAGGTATTAATTGTCATCCAAAAACTCACCCTATCAAATGAAACTACGGCAACTATTTATAGTTATGTGACATTTGCACAAATAACCCCACATGGGTTCTTCTTTAGCCACTTTGTGAAGTGACTCCTTCTCTTGTATCTTCTTCTTCTTGAATATCCTCCCAAGCTATCATCCAAACATTATACACTCGTGAGATATTATCTTCAAGCTCTTCCAACGCTCCTCTCGTCATGAACATGGATTGTAATTCTTGGAGCTCCCTTGCTTGGCCACGAGTTAATGGTCTTGAGCTCGCTCGGGTCATATCATTACCAGATTAAAATACTAAACCATGAACCAATACAAGAATCAACAGAGCATCTAATTAGGGCACTATTTGTATCTGCATAAACCTAATAAAAGAAAAAGCGAGAGGGGGTGAGCACAAACTTTCTCAGTATGCATCGTTAACAGACCCTTAAAAGGTCGAGACTTTACATACGAAATTGATGCCGCAATTTGTAGTCTTTGTCATAAGCCTGAAAGCATCTAAGTCTCATAAACACTATTAGTCTGATACATAACATATACAAGAATATGTTTAAACATAAATGTAAGCAAGTGTAACCATAATCTGACGTATATCATATACGAGAATATGCATGAACATAAGTGCAAATATGCTATCATATATGCAAAACAATGCAAAAGTAAAGATAACATATGTCCTGGTGTTTTGCGCAACTTGTGAGTACACGATCTTGGGATAAATCTTTCAGTGACTCATGAGGGATGATCTGTCCACACGCTAATTATGGTAGTCTTATGACTCAATCTTATTTGTTTAAGCTCTTTTACTCTGCTCTAAGAGGTCAGTTAAGCTATTAAAATATTTAACTGTGTTATGGGATGAACAATTAAGCCATCAAATAATTTAACTCTACTTCTAGGATGAAGAATTAAGCCATCAAACAATTTATAGAGGTACTGTTAAACAATTGAAGGAATGCACATGGAAAATCAAAATGAGGTCATAAAAGAGAAGCTACTCCACTGGACCTTCAGAAATCATTGGCAAAGTTGAAGGTTAGCCAGAACCCGTTAGTTACTGAAGCCAGCAGATCCTGCATTGCTCTTCTGCAGACATTTTCAAGATGGCTCACTTCACTTGCTCGAGGTCCAGAATGGGCTTAATTCAGTGCTTTTGTTTAATTGGCGTCTATGTCTATGTTGCTTGGACTTTTCAAAAATGTTACCGCACATGTGTTGAATCCTCCAAAAATGCACTACTTTTGGAGGATCTAACACGCACCTTGCAGCACTTTGAACAGTCCGAGCAACATAGACTGACGTAGCTGCAGGCTTTGCATTAGCAGCACTGTTACAATATCCAACGTATACTTGCACTAGGTGAACGTAATCTTGCAAATGCCAACATTTGAATTTCAGCAAGTGAGTTATACCATCACAAATACATCATTAACATAAATACACACCCATACAAATTGAGGAGACATCTGCATGTGTGAGAAGAGAAGGATCAACTATAGATTTCTGTAACCCAAAACTATGCTATGAGGCAGTAAAAGTACCAATTACATGGAGCTTGTCTCAATCATTATATGGGCTAACATAAATGACGAATTTTGCTTTCTCTGTCTTGCAAACCCTTGACCAATAGAAACTCCAAATAGAAAATGCATGTACTCGGCTTCGGCTTCGGCTTCGGTCAAATGATTTGATTGATTATCTTTTTGGACCAAATTTTCTTTAATTTTTAATTATTTAATTAATCATTATTTAATTAAATTAATTAACTTATCCAATCTTACCCGTTAGTGACCCCGACCGCGACCGGCCGGATCCGCGTGTCGACCCGCGACCCGATTTCTTTTCCTTATTTAAATTTCCCACCATTTTCGGTGGTGTTCGTAAAGGTTGCAAACCTTCGAAACGATACTTCCATGGCTATAAATTCGTTTGATTCCTCGAGAATATTACTTACGAATTTTCCGAACAACACAAACTTCTTCTTCTTCTCGCATAAACAAATTTCGTGTGATATACTCTTGTTGAGTGGTTCGCCGCTACCGGAATTTGGAGTACTACTATTCGGTAAGATAATCGTTCTATCCTGGGAGGGGATATTCCATCAACCTCGAGTACCGTGAGGGGAATAATTTCCTTAAGGACACACTTTGAACTAAGTGGGCTTGATTATATTCTGAAAAATATTTTTATTTTTCCAACACTGATTCTGTTCATTATTCAACTATTATTGTTTACCTGGTTTTTTGGAATACGATTAATAACAATCTTAAGGAAATTATATTTTTAGATTAATCGTATTTTGTTTTGGAGACTAAAACCCGTGTGTTTTCTACTCCGTGTGAAATTTCATATTCGACTTGAAGACATAAAAACTTCGTTGGAATATTAAAGTTCATACTTGTACAACGATTTGAAGAACATAAAAACTTCATCGTTGTTGTATTCCGGTTTGGAGATTAAAACTTGTGCGAGTTTTCTACTCCATATGAATATTAGTATTCGACTCGAAGATATAAAAACTTCGTTGGAATACTAAAGTTTCATAATTATACCGCAATTTGAAGAAATAAAATCTTCATCGTTTAAGTCCGTGATTGAATTGCTATTCGGTTTTATTAACTAAAACAGCTTTGTCGATTTGACAAAGTGACAAACGAATAATGGCAATTGAGACCGGAACTACCTCTCGCAATTACCGCACCACGGTTACTCCTACAACCCGTACCGCCGTGCCACCGGCCGAGAAACCTACGAAGTTCACCGGTGCCAACTTTAAAGGATGGGCAGAAAGAATGTTCTTTTGGCTTACCACCCTTGGTATGCAAAAGTTCATCGGTGAGGACCCTCCCGTGCTCGCCGCCTACATGACCGACAACCAAAAGTTCATGGTTACCGAGGCTTGGAAACAGCTGATTTTTTGTGCAAAGGCTACATTTTGAGTGCCTTAGAAGATGACTTGTACAACGTCTACAAGTGCAAAGAGAGACCTCCAAAGAACTATGGAGTGCACTTGAAAAGAAGTACAAACTCGAAGATGCTTGCTTGAAGAAGTTTGTGGTTGCCAAATTCCTAGACTACAAAATGGTGGATGGAAAAACCGTTGGAACCCAAGTTCAAGAGCTTCAACTTATCTTCCATGACCTTATTGTCGAAGGTATGGTAGTAAATGAAGCATTCCAAGTGGCTGCAATGATTGAGAAGTTGCCGCCCTCATGGAAAGATTTCAAGAATTATCTTAAGCACAAAAGAAAGGAAATGAAGTTGGAAGATCTTGTGATTCGTCTCAAGATCGAGGAAGATAACAAAACCGCCGAGAAGAGGTACCGTAAGACTTCACCAATTGAAGGGGCAAACATCGTTGAAGATCTTGCTCGAAAAAGAACAAGAAAAGGAAGAGGCCTTCTCGGAAAGGAGAAGGATTCCAATAAGAAAAAGTTCAAGGGCAACCGCTTTAATTGTGGGAAAGCGGCCACAAAGCCCCGATTGTCGTCTCCCGAAAAAGAACAAGGGAAAAGGACAAGCTAATATGGTGGAAAAGAATGATGATATGAATGATCCGTGTGCAATGCTATCGGAGTGCAATTTGGTTGGAAACCCAAAGGAGTGGTGGCTTGATTCTCGGTGCCACTCGACATGTTTGCGCTACAAAAGAAGCATTTGCAACCTATGCTCATTTGGACCCGAAGAGGTACTGCTTGTTTATGGGAAATACCGCAATGACCAAGGTTGAAGGATATGGGAAGATACTTCGAAGATGACTTCGGCAAGGTCCCGACTCTCAACAATGTTATGCACGTTCTAACAATTCGGAAGAATTTAGTTTCATCCGGACTACTCGTCAAAAACGGGTTTAAGTGTGTGTTGGTTAGTGAGAAAATTGTATTAAGTAAGAATGATTTGTTCATAGGAAATGGCTACCTCACCGAGGGCCTTTTCAAACTCAATGTAATGGTTGTTGACAAGTATTAATAAAAATTCAGCTTCGTCTTACTTATTGGAGTCAAATGATTTATGGCATGTTCGTTTAGGACATGTCAACTACAAAACCTTGCGAAAATTGATTAATTTAGAAGTATTGCCTAAATTCGAGTGTAATAAATCTAAATGTGAAATCTGTGTTGAATCTAAGTTTGTTAAACATCCATATAAGTCTATTGATAGGAATTCAAATCCTTTAGACTTAATTCACACAGATATATGTGATATGAAGTCAATACCATCTCGCGGTGAGAAAAAGTATTTTATAACTTTTATTGACAATTGCACTCGATATTGTTATGTGTATTTGCTTAATAGTAAGGATGAAGCAATTGATGCATTTAAGCAATACAAAAACGAAGTGGAAAATCAATTGAATAAAAAGATAAAAATGATTAGAAGTGATAGGGGTGGAGAGTACGAATCTCCTTTTGCAGAGATATGTTTAGAATATGGAATTATTCATCAAACTACTCGCCCCTTACACACCACAATCAAATGGAATTGCGGAAAGGAAAAACCGAACATTAAAGGAAATGATGAATGCCTTATTAATAAGTTCCGGTTTACCACAAAGCTTGTGGGGGAGGCTATCCTTACGCCTAACCGAATACTCAACAGGTGCCCCACAGCAAAACACAATCTATTCCATATGAACTATGGAAAGGAAGAAAACCCAACTTGAAATATTTCAAAGTGTGGGGGTGTTTAGCAAAGGTCCAAGTTCCTTTGCCCAAAAGGGTAAAAATCGAACCAAAAACTGTGGATTGTGTTTTTATTGTCTATGCTACAAACAACAAAGCTTGTCGGTTTTTGGTTCACAAATCGGACAATCCCGAAATACATGTTAATACGGTAATTGAATCGATAATGCTGAATTCTTTGAAAACATTTATCCGTATAAAACCTGAATGTGAGTCGTCAAGTGAAAGATCTAAACGACCGCGGGAAGAACCAAAGAAAAATACACCAAGTAAAAAGGATGCAAGGCGTATCAAACGTCAAAGGACATCTACTTCCTTTGGACCGATTTTGTGACATTCTTGCTTGAAAATGAGCCTCAAACATTTAAAGCAAGCGATGTCTTCTTCGATTCAACATTTTGGAAAGAGGCAAATCAATAGTGAGATTGAATCAATTTTGAACAATCATACATGGGAATTGGTTGATCTTCCTCCCGGAAATAAACCTTTAGGATCAAAATGGATTTTTAAAAGGAAAATGAAAGCCGATGGCACTATTGACAAATATAAGGCAAGACTTGTGGTCAAAGGTTATAGACAAAAAGAAGGCCTTGATTACTTTGACACATACTCGCCGGTAACAAGAATAACATCTATTCGGGTGTTAGTGGCACTGGCGGCCGTATATGGTCTTGAGATCCATCAAATGGATGTCAAGACAGCTTTCTTAAATGGAGAATTGGAGGAAGAAATTTACATGGAACAACCTGAGGGTTTTGTGGTTCCTGGTAAAGAAAGGAAAGTGTGCAAACTTGTTAAGTCACTTTATGGACTTAAACAAGCACCCAAACAATGGCATGCAAAATTTGACCAAACAATGTTGGCAAATGGATTTAAGATTAATTAGTGTGACAAATGTGTTTACATTAAAAATACTCCAAATCATGAAGTCATTGTTTGTTTATATGTTGATGACATGTTGATAATGAGTAGAGATATTACCGATATAAATGCTACGAAGCGTATCTTTGGCTAGCAAATTTGATATGAAGGACTTAGGAGTTCTTCGATTTGATCTTAGGTATCGAATTCATAAAACTCCACAAGGTTTAGCATTATCGCAAGTCTCATTATATTGAAAGAGTACTTGACAAGTTTAAGTATTTAAATTTCAATGTTGCAAAGACTCCAATTGATGTAAGTTTTGCACTTCAAAAGAATAAAGGTGAAAGTGACTCACAATTGGACTATGCACGAGTTTTGGGAAGTTTGATGTATATTATGAATTGTACACGACCAGATATAGCATGTGCTATCAGCAAGCTGAGTCGATTCACGAGTAATTCCAATCAAACTCATTGGATGGCAATGAAACGAGTCTTGGGGTATTTAAAACACACCCAAGACTATGCTTTGCATTATAACAAATATCCCGCTGTGATCGAAAGATATAGTGATGCAAATTGGATCACCGGATCATATGAAGTTAAATCCACGAGTGGTTATGTTTTCACAATTGGGGGTGGGTCGTTGTCTTGGAAATCATCAAAACGGACATGCATCGCCCGCTCTACAATGGAATCGAATTTATAGCTTTAGACAAGGCCGGTGAAGAAATTTGAATGGCTCGGAATTTCTTAGAAGATATTCCACTCGGCCCAAACCTTTGGCTTCTATATGTATACATTGTGACGATCAAGAACAATAGGTAGGGCGGGGAAGCGTAATGTACAACGGAAAATCTCGTCACATACGACGAAGATATAATACCGTTAGACAACTCCTCTCTAGTGGCGTTATCACGATTGACTATGTAAAGTCAAGAGATAACATGGCGGATCCGCTTACAAAAGGCTTATCTAGAGAGGGAGTTAGTAGATCATCAATGGGAATGGGGTTAAGGCCGAGGACAAGTCATCATGGCGGTAACTCTACCTAGCAGACTGGAGATCCCAAGAGCTAGGTTCAAGGAGATCAAACAAAGTTGTGACTGACGGTTCAACATTGTCAAATAACTCAACCCATTCTCGGATGAAGACAATGTTCAGAAATAAGGATAAAACCTCATGGCTTGTTAATGAGTTAATAAAACATTAAGGTTCTTTAATGATTATCTAATTCTGGCAGTGTATGACCAGATAATGTGGCTATAGGACCACATGTTTAGAAATCACCTATGTGAGTGTTAAGTGTAAGCCGCTTTAAAGGGGAATGACAGTGAAGGCCCATTCTCTACGCACTCATGAAACCAGGAAGTGTTCATGGCTGAAACGAACACAACCGTGAGAACCATAAATGGTTGAGGGTTGATTGTGTGACTTATGTTGTCTAGGTATACAACAAAGTTCGACGGTTCAAAGATATCAAATCTACCGATTGATCGAGTATATCCGATATAAGTTCACTACGGAAAGTTCAAAGGGAAACCTACTTATCCAGATGCAGTCAATTCTCGCTTGTATATCACACTTGTCCGCACTTTTATATTATAGCCATTCCCCATTCATGTGGGGGATTGTTGGGTATTGATATTGGTGAATGGGAAATGATTGGAAAGAAAAGTGGGAGTTGTCCCACATCGGTAGTGGAAAGAAAAGTGGGAGTTCCCTCTTGCTTTATAAAATAAGCATTTGTCCCACATCGGTAGTGGAAAGAAAAGTTCTTCTACTTATAAGTAGAATTACTCCTTCTTGTCAGTAAAAGGGTTGAGGGGGCAAGGACCCCTCGCGCCGTCGTCGTCGCTCGCTCGGCTCGGCTTCGGCTACGGCTACGGCTACGGCTACGGCTTCAGATTTGGATTTGGATTTGGATTTGGATTTGGATTTGGTCAAATGATCTGATTGATTGATAATCTTTTTTGACCAAATTTTCTTTAATTTTTAATTATTTAATTAATCATTATTTAATTAAATTAATTAACTTATCCAATCCTACCCGTTAGTGACCCTGACCCGCGACCCGGCCGGATCCGCGTGTCCGACCCGCGACCCGACATGTACATCTTATCCAACTTAGCCACTTCATGGCTCTCAGTTCCCCCATATGGATTGCTTCTGCTCACGCCTTGCTTCCCCATCTGAGTAGGTAGAGGTATGCTAATTATAAATAGTCCTAATCTGTATTGCCGTAACAATGGCCTACTTAGTAGGGCCATTGTAGGATACGCAAGTGGTTTTAAACTAGATAAACTTCGCATAATTGATATCAACTTCGGATCGTTGATATCAATAAAGAAGGGCAACTATGCTCATGGTATCAGCCAAGGCATAATATAATTTTCTCCTGTGATGTTATTGGCAAGACTTTCGTGGAGAGGATGTGATGTTGCACAATCAAAGCAGAAGAAGCTTGGTCATGGGTGGCTCAATGGTGAGACTAGTAAAGTATTTGCATTTTTGAAGCGTTACAAAATGTTAAGGATGATTTTTATGACTTTATTTTCTCTTAAACAATATTGAAGATCGTAACAAGAAGTACAAAGTTTATATAATAAAATATAGAAAAAACTATCTACTTTTTAAGAGAAATACTTTAGAACTTTCAACTAAATTAATCAAACTGTCATATTATTAAATAAAGTTTTTACAACAACATCTAAACGTAATGTATTTAAAACACATGATTAACATCTATGTGAAGTAAAAGGAAACTTTATCATCTGCCTGATTTCTTTGCAATAAAAAGTGTCAGACACATTTTTCAGATGATAAGCTTTCCTTATACAATTGACTGATCGCAGCTTCTCACCATAAGAACATACCGGCAACTTGCATAACTTGATGAAATGATACACAGATTCCCTTCTCTTGCCATAGCAGAAAGCACAATAAATTGAACACCTGCAGTTTCATGTATATCAATGTGATATTTTAGGCTCCAAGATGAACAGTCATTTCCCAATTCAAAGATGTCAGCTGCTCACTGGCTGAAGAGTCAACCAGATTTAAATGTTTAGGTATACATTTCCACTAGTATTGTCTATTTTTTTGGCGAGTTCGGTCAGGAGGGACAAAAGAGATGCTTTATTGAAGACGAGAGTGAGGTACAACAAGGCCATTTCTGTCCACCGCAATTCATTTTGACGTTGGATGAGAGGGAAGAACTTCCTATCAATATCAAACCACTAAAAGCTACCTAACCGCCTTAATGTTAAAAAGATTGGTCCATTGAAGAAAACTTTGTCACCAAGAATATTGACTGAGGTTTGAATTGGCAACTAAGGGCCTGATTGACTCCATGAGTTTGTCTCTGAAGAGTATATCTTAATACGGAAAAGTTCAATATTAATAACTTTGTAATGAGGTGATATTGAATGGTCAAATGCCGTCATAATTGGTTTTGGAAGAGTAGTAAATTGATTTGTAGTTGGATTGTTGTCGATGGAGTCAGTTCTATCTTTTTATTTGGATATGCAATTTGAATTTTTAAAATTATATTTTTTCTTATAAAAATAACTTTACCGTTTGTGAAACTATTAAAATTTTCTCTAACTGTTATACAATTTTACCAAATGAAATATTTCATAAATAAGGTATCAGAATATTCTATTATAAATTACACATTTTCATGTTCTTTTATAAATAAATATTTGTGATTCTATGATATTACAAACTTTCAAATACATTATCTTATAAAAGTTCACTGGTCCAATAAAATAATAATCCACATTAAATAATCATAATAAATGATTGATCGCATTTTAAAGATGTGATTTACGCATTTATTCATTTGATGCACGAAGGATATAAGTATTTTCCCCTAAATAATGGTAAATATTTTGAACCGTTTCCTTGGTGGCTATTTTTTTTGCTCCAATTTATTGGGTGACACAATTGATCCAAGTAGAATAATTCAAAACAAAAAAATTCTTCGGTTACTAATGAGACAATGTGAGACTAATATTAAATACAATTATGTCCTTCTAGGAGTTGGTCAAAGGCCAAAACATCAGAGAGGTGGGAGTAGAAGTGTATCTCATGTGAAATTAAATTACAATTAATTCATAGAGATTTTCGTTATTTAACTTATCTAAGTAAAAAATTCTTCGGAAAAGGGTTGGATATATCCTTACTTTCATTTATTGTTTAATTCTATTCCCCATTATACTTTTTTGGCTATTTATATCCTTGCCATTAGAGATGTTCAAATTCAAATCGTAATTGATAACCCAACCGCAAAACTGCTTATTGACTTAATGGTATTGAGTTATCGGTTTAACAGATTAAAAATTTATAATTAACGGTTTATTAATGTGAGAATGAATTACACAATTTCCTTAACGGGTAAACCATTAACCCGTTAAGAATTATCATATTTACATTTTATCCCTAAATATATGAAGTTTCTATTGAAAACCCTAACACTAAAGCCACATTCATGTTCCCGATTGAGTATTATATTCTACAATCTATTCACTTTTTAGTTCTTAGGAAATAACGAGCACAACAAGTTTTTGTGTAGTTTCTGGGATTCTATCCATCTATGTAATGTTAGCAGAATTTGATATTTCTAACTAGGCTGTCATTTAGCAATTAGCACAATAAAAAGAAGTCCCTTTTTACTAAGGTGGGAAAATTTCATTGAAAAAGAAGGTACCATGAAGCCTAGAGGTATTTTAAGTCGACAGTTACACACAAGGTTTCGTTGTTTTATCTTAGATTTAATCGATACACCGTCTAATAATTGTTCGATAATTGTTAATTCGATACCGAACCAACCGATATCTTATCGGTTGGCTAGTGAATTAGTATATTTAAAGAGCGATAATCGATAAGCTGAATTATTAAGTGTAATTATCCGCCCGATAAGCGTAAAATTCTATATTTACCCCTAATTTTAATGGAACTGACACGTGACATTATGTGGAGTAAATACCCAATCCACCACTTACAAAGAAGCCATATCTGTCCCAAAATCTGTCTGACCCAATTACAAATTAAATAGAAACCCAGATTACTATTTCTCAGTCCACCGGTGTGTACCTTCGAATTTTTCAGCAATGAGTTGGCAATTTTGTAGGCATAACTATAGATCCGAGAAAGTTTCTAATGTCCTGCTGAGCTAATATTGTTGGAATCTGAAGGAATATTTTTGGTCCTTGTCTCAAATTTCTTGCAAATCGAAATACTAACTTGAATGGAGTTTTGAGGTTGATTGAGTTCTTGAATTATTACATCTAATTTGGCTTCCAAATTCTTTGGAACGCTTTGTTTGAAGTTGAATATAATGTTTGAGTGCATTCAAAATGTGTGTTTGTGTGTTCTAATTAGTTGTCTGGAGTTGTGTCTCAGATCTAGGCTAATTGGGTCAGACGGATTTTGGGTCGGGTATGAGTTCTTTTAAGTAGTGGGTTGGGCCTTTTTAGCACCGACTTCTTTTCCTCTAACAATTCCACCATTATTGTAAAATTATGTATGTTCTAGAAACAATCATTATTATGGATAAATGTATTTGAATATATTCATATTATTAATAAGATTAATATTTATGGCAGTTGCAATTATTGAATTATTATTTGATTGTTCGTAATTATTCATTAATGTGCATCCCTTGAGCTTACGTTGTCATTAATAGAGTGAGATAATGATGATAGAGCGTAACTCTAAAATAGCATCGACTAATGATCATCGAGAATGGGATATCGATGATATGTTATAAGTCGACATGTGATCTGCGTCACATTTTTAGAAAATGTAGTATGTCTCGCGTGCTACTAGTAATGGTTACTAGTGATGGACACATGGATACTTTTGGAAAGTATTGGTATACCCTGCTGATAAACTATTTGTTATACATGTCTAAAGTGTTATCAGCGTGTGGGAGATGAAAGTTCTTTGACTTGAGATCAATACACACCTTGTTTACGAAGAGTAATGTACTTTGACCCCCGTCCTAAGCTTAAACTCTTATAGGATAAGATACGACTTGTGTTGGGTGCATTATAATGTAAATTAAGGTGGTAGTTGAGCCAAGAATATGATTCATTCCTCGATTGAATATTCGAGAGAACACTTAACTTCTCAGTGATATTAGGTCGACCAAGTCATTGGACAATGCAAGAGACATATTTAGAATATGATCTAGTTGTCGACTAATATAGATGAGATAAAGTGATCAAGCCATTTGGATAGACACATGGCAAATCCTAAGATTGATCGAGTGTGTCGCGAATGAAAGGAATTTATCATCTCACATAAAGGTTATGTTTGCTCGATTCATGTAAACGTACTTCATATATTGAGTTCGTCGTATGCAGTATGAGTCTAGGACTTTCGTATGGACCTTAATTGGATTAGTGTCGATATATGAAGGCCTATAGGGTCACACTATGTCGATTGTCTCTTCGATCTAAGGATGTATTGAGAAAGTATTAAATATTCAATTTGGGATCAAGATATTTAAATTGATAATAACTATGGGATAATTTCTATTAGATGGAAATTATTTAATTAAATCAAAATTAGATTTTAGATTTTAATGAATATATATATATATATATATATATATATATATATATATATATATATATATATATATATATATATATATATATATATATATATATATATATAACGAAAATGGGAAACAAAAATTTACGTAAGGCGGTGCGGCGCCGACCCGCAGTGGGCCCAGTCAGACAGGCCCACTACACCTCGGGTTTTGGGCCAGGCTTGGAGCCCAACCCTAATATGATTTGTTTCCCTAATTTCAACTATAAATACAACACTCCTCATTGTTAATTACCACACCAATTCTATAAACTTGCTAGACTTAGAGTCTATGACGAAACTCTTTCAAACCTCTTCAAAGATTTCCTGGCTTTCTTAACAAAGGAATACACCGTAGCATAGTGCTTGCAGTCGAAGGGATAGTCGTGTGTACTCCCGAAGTAAAGACTCCATCTAATACAACCTGTAAGTGTTTTAGTTTTATGTTACAGGTTTTTATTGTCATATAACCATACCAGAAGAAATTGTTGGGGTAAGTAGAACAAAATTTTAAACTTTCGCTGTGCCTACTTATATGTTTTGAACCCAACAAATCCTACAGTGGTATCAAAGCCCAGGCTGGTTCAATGGTTATATAACAATCGAATAACATAATAGTATGAGTTAAACATAAAATTGGATTAAAAAAGACTTCTTAAAATCCTACATATCTTGATTGAATGTTAACCTCTTGATATCACCCTAAATTATCTCCTACGCTAACTCGAGGAAGCATTCTGTTCTAACTCAAACTAAGCCAAAAGTGCAGATATCCGGCTCATTGCACAGTGCACGGCGAAGAACGAGTATGAATGGATGATGGTCGATATGTACGTTATTGATAATGGTAGGTGAGGATAAAGGATCTGTGATTTGATCCCTAAATTAGATTTATGGCTCGAACGATTTTAGAAAATTAACACAAAAACGTTTTGTCAGGACGTCGGCGCCGCGACCCTATGGTAGGGCGCCGCGGCGCTTGCTAGGGTTTGAAGGCGGCGCCGTGAATCCATGGTGGAGCGTCGCGGCCCTAATGCTTCATTTTTTAATTCTAGACTTTCTGGACATTAGGAGTCGCGGCTCCATGGTGGAGCGTCGCGACCCTAATGCAAGCCGAAAGGTTTCTGCCTTGCCAGTGCCGCGACTCTATGGTGGAACACTGCGGACCCATCGGTCTGAATTTTTTTTTGTTCAGAATGTTTAACCCATGATTATTATTAAATAGTATATTTGATTATATGCTAAATGATCGTCATTTAAATTACTATAATAACGTCCGCAAATAACTGTCTGGGTAGGCGGCACCCAGTATGTGTTTAAACCACTTAATATCATGCTTGGGCAGGCGGTACCCAATAAGTGCTTAATAGACTTTGCATGATAATTAAAATATTATATTTGATATAGCATACTATAGTTGATCTTGGTTAAAACCCTGAATTAAAATGTTCCCTAAAATTTTAATACAAGTCTCATTTAAAATGAACGCGTCCTCCGTTATAATTGATTGTAGTGCAAAATCCTTTTTGGCGAGATGAGTATTTATGCCACAACATTTTCTCTAAGTCTACGAGGACTCAGACTCTTTCATAGATGCATGTTAAATGTAGAAGTGAGTGATAAACTTTCATGAGTATTTACACCACAGTGTTTGCTCTATAAGGAAAATCTCACTTAGATACATAATTGCAGTCGCATAACGGGGTTGACTTGCTAGGCTGTCTTTGCGCCACAGTGTCAGACAAGCCGAGGGACGCAGATCGATTGTTTAGAACATTCGGTCAAACATGAGTTACAAATTGTTTGTAATTGGTTTAGAGACCTACCAGGTTGTGCTGTTGAAGTTATCAGCCACAGCAAACGCGGAGATAGCATGAACCTGGATCATGGCCCATTATGACCATATTTGATATGAGTCCGTATTCTTCTATGGGGTCGAAGAGTATGTTTAAATAGTGGGAGCTAATTAAACTAAATGCTTTGTTAATTAGTTAACGAATGTGTTCAATAGAAATTATATTAGAGTTTAATTTCAAGTCTATTTGTTTCTTCAGTCGTATAAAATGTCAAATTTATCACTGAAAATGTTGGTCGAGACAAACAAGTTGACGGGATCATATTACCATGACTGGTTAAGAAATCTGCGATTAGTGTTAAGACTAAAAAGAATTGAGTATGTGTTAGACACAATGTTCCCCACAGTCCCTGCTGAAGATTCTGCTGAGTATGCCATGTTTGACAAGGTGGCTTATCAGAAACATCTAGACGATGCTACCTCGGCACAATGTGTAATGTTTTCCTCCATGACCTTGGAGTTACAGAGGCAATATGAAAATATGGGCCCTAATGAAATGCTAGAACACTTGAAGAGTCTCTATGACTCACAGTCTCAGACAATGGAGTATGAACTGTTGAGGGACCTTTTCAAGTGTAAGCTGAACGATGGGGGTCAAATGTCAGCACATGTTCTGAATATGATTGGGTTAACATAAAGGTTGGCTTCGATTGGAACGAAGCTGCCTATAAATGTCTCTGTCAACCTGATCCTGAATTCACTTCCTGGTTCATTTGAGAATTTCATTGTGAACTTCAATATGAATAGGACCAAGGCAAGTCTTCCAGAGCTTCACAACATGTTGAAGACCTTTGAATCATTTACCTCTAAAGGTAAAGTTGTGCTCATGGTGGGCTCTTCTAGCAAATTCAAACCCAAGTGTAAGAACATGCAGAAGAAGAAGAGTAAGACAGTTGCTGCACCTACAGTTATGAAACCTAAAGGAGGTGTTCAGAAGAAAGCAAAGGTAGCTTCGGATGTGTGCCTCAACTGCAAGAAGAAGGGGCACTGGAAGAAGGAATGCACAGCTCTAGGAGGAGGCAAAGCACTAGGTGCTCCTGGCTCTACTAGACAATGTATGTTTGTCATTGAAATAAACATGTCTATAAGTAACTCTCACTGCTGGGTATTACATACCGCTTGTGGCTCACATATTTGTAATAATGTGTAGGGTCTGATTGACAGCAGAAAGGTTGGATCTTGGGAGGTAGACCTGCGCATTGGAAATGGAGCACGAGTGAATGTTGAACGCGTGGGAACTTCTAGACTAGATTTATCTTCAGGCTTTTGTTTAGAACTAAATAATTGTTATTTTGTTCCCTCATTGACGATGAATATTATTTCTATCCCAGTGTTAGACATTGAGGGGTTTTTCTCATTTATTGTCAATGACAGTTATGTACTGTATTTTAATGGTTTTGTTTGTAGAAATGCTCCACTTGTGGATGATTTGTATGTTCTAAACTATAGTCGTGAAATTTTCAATGTGCAAACCAAATGAGCTAATATAAGTAATCCAAGAAACCCCACCTACTTATGGCACTGTAGACTTGGTCACATTAATGAATCAAAGATAGCAAAATTTAAAAAGTTAGACTACCTGGAACCATTTGACTTGGAGTCCTATGGTAACTATGAATCTTGCTTGAGAGGAAAGGTGACCAACAAGCCACTTTCTGAGAAAGGGGTGTGAGCCAAAGATGTACTTGAGTTGGTCCATATTGATGTATGTGGGCCATTTTCAACTCAAGCTAAGATAGACTTCCCTTACTTCATTACTTTTACAGACGATTTCACAAGGTTTGGGCATGTGTATCTTATGAAACACAAGTCTGAAGCCTTTGAGAAATTCAAGGAGTACAAGTCAGAAGTAGAGAAGCAACTTGAAACAAGTATCAAGAACCTTCGATCAGATTGAGGAGGTGAATACTTAAGTAAAGAATTTCTGGATTATTTGAAGCTTCATGGAGTCCAATCGCAATGGACACCTCCTGGAATGCCACAGATGAATGGTGTTGCTAAAAGGAGAAATCGAACCCTATTAGATATGGTTAGATCCATGATGAGTTTCTCAGCTCTGCCAACATACCTTTGGGGCTATGCATTGCACAACTCAATTTATATTCTGAACAGAGTTCCTTCAAAGTCAGTGGAGAAAACTCCATACGAGATATGGAATGGCAAGAAGGCAACACTTAAACACATGCGACCCTAGGGGTGCCCTGCATATGTAAAGAAGATGCTTACTGACAAGTTGGAATCTAAAAGTGAGAAATATTATTTTGTGGGGTATCCAAAGGAAACTAAGGGATACTATTTCTATCTTTCTGGAGAACATAAGGTCATTGTTTCCAAAAATGTAACTTTCCTTGAAGAAGACTATATCTACAAGGAACAGAGCTGCAATAAGATAGAACTTGAAGAAATTCAAGAATCATAAGATAACACAGAAGTTGAACCCTTGTCGAATGACCTAGACAAGGATTCCGTGGGAGTATCTGGTGAAGATTGGGTACTTAGAGTACGCCATTCAGCTAGTGGGAGTGCTGTGAGAAATAGTGCAGAAATGCAAGGCTCTCATACACAACCAATGGAAGATGATACAATGGTTGTACATCATTCCATTTAGGAAATACACGAAAATGACATTCCTGAAAGCTCTCAAGGTAATGGATTACCCAGTACACAAAAACCTTCTAACAATCAGAATGCAATAAATACTGAAATGCAGAATAATCAACTCCGTAGGACTACTAGGACTCATCGTCCGCCTGAAAGACTTAATCTCCTTATCGAAACACACAATGAGATATATATTCCTGATGATGATGAACCTACAACCTACAGCGAAGCTATGTTAGACATTGACTCTCAGATATGGCAAAAAGCTATGAAATCTGAGATGGACTCGATGTACATAAATCAAGTTTGGAACTTGGTTGATTTGCCAACTGGGGTTAGACCCATATGATGCAAATGGGTCTTCAAGAAGAAGATTGATGCATATGATAAGGTTCAAACTTATAAAGCAAGATTGGTGGCTAAAGGTTATAATCAACGGCCTGGGGTCGATTATGATGAAACCTTTTCACCTGTTGCTAAGATTAAGTCCATTCGGATTTTGCTTGCAATAGCTGCATATTATGACTATGACATTTGGCAGATAGACGTCAAAACTGTTTTCCTCAATGGTAATCTAGTTGAGGAGGTGTATATGAAACAACCTGAGGGTTTTACATCCAAGACTAAGCCCAAAGCAGTGTGCAAACTACAGAAGTCCATTTATGGACTTAAGCAATCCTCAAAGAGTTGGAATATTTGCTTTGACAAAGCAGTCAAACTGTTTGATTTTGTTAGAAGCAAAGAAGATGCATGCATTTATAGTAAGCGCAAAGAAGGAAGTATTGTCTTCATTGTTATATATCTAGATGACATATTAATAATGAGAGATAATAAGACTCTCATGCAATCATTCAAGGAATGGTTTTCCTGCACCTTCATGATGAAGGACTTGGGTGAAGCCTGCTACATCCTTGGAATTAGGATCTATAGAGATAGACCTAATAGATTATTGGGGCTGTCACAGTCCACATACATAGACAAAGTGTTAAGACGATTCTCTATGAAAAACTCCAAGAAGGGAAGTCTTCCTATGGGTCAAGGCATCAAGTTATCAAAGAATGATAGTTCTTCTACTGTTATAGAACTTGAACGCATGAAAAGAATCCCATATGCTTCAGGTATAGGATCTATCATGTATTCCATGACCTGCACGAGGCCATATGTGGCCTATGCACTTAGTATGACTTACAAATTCCAGCAGAATTCTGGGGAATAACACTGGGAAGCGGTCAAGAGTATTTTTAAGTATCTTAGACGAACTAAAAAATATTTCTTAGTCTATGGTGGATAAGAGAAGCTAGTGTGTACTGGGTACACTGATGCTAGCTTCCAGACAGATCTTGATGACTTCAAATCTCAAACTGGATATGCCTTCATTTTCAATGGCAGAATAGTGAGTTCAAAAGCTCCAAGCAAGCTACAACTGCTGATTCGACAACTGAAGCCGAGTACATTACTGGATCGAAAGCTGGAAAAGAAATTGTCTTGATATCTGAGTTCCTAAAGGAACTAGGGGTTGTTCCAAGTGCCAGTTGTCCAATAACAATCTATTGTGACAACACTGGTGCGATTGAGCAAGCTAAGGAACCAAGATCAACAAACAGAAACAAGCATGTACAGAAGAAATACCACATACTCAGGGAGATGGTGGAAACTGAAGAAATAAGACTAGACTATGTTTCCATAAATGATAATCTAGCTGACCCGTTTACTAAACCATTAAGCTTAGTTAAGCATAATGGTCATTTTGAAAACATGGGTATTAGATACATCGGAGATTGGCTCTAGGTCAAGTGGGAGATTAAAAGTATGTATGTCCTAGAGACAATCATTATTAGGAACTAATGTACTTGAACACATTCGTATTATTAATAAGATTAATATTTATGACAATTGCAATTATTGAATTATTATTTGATTGTTTGTAATTATTCATTAATGTGCATCCCTTGAGCTTACATTGTCATTAATAGAGTGAGATATTGATGATAGAGCGTAACTCTAAAATAGCATCGACTAATGATCATCGAGAATGGGATATCGATGATATGTTATAAGTCGACATGTGGTCTGCGTCACATTCTTAGAAAATGTAGTATGTCTCGCCTGCTACTAGTAATGGTTACTAGTGATGGACACATGGATACTTTTGGAAAGTATTGGTATACCCTACTGATAAACTATTTGTTATACATGTCTAAAGTGTTATCAGCGTGTGGGAGATGAAAGTTCTTTCACTTGAGGTCAATACGCACATTGTTTACAGAGTAATGTACTTTGACCCTGTCCTAAGCTTAAACTTCTTATAGGATAACATACGACTTGTGTTGGGTGCATTATAATGTAAATTAAGGTGGTAGTTGAGCCATGAATATGATTCATTCCTCGATTGGATATTCGAGAGAACACTTAACTTCTCAGTGATATTAGGTCGACCAAGTCATTGGCATTGCAAGAGACATATTTAGAATATGGTCTAGTTGTCGACTAATATAGATGAGATAAAGTGATCAAGCCATTTGGATAGACACATGGAAAATCCTAAGCTTGATCGAGTGTGTCGCGAATGAAAGGAATTTATCATCTCACATAAAGGTTATGTTTGCTGGATTCATGTAAACAAAATTCATATATTGAGTTCGTCGTACGGCGCAGTCTAGGAGTTACGTATGGACCTTAATTGGATTAGTGTCGATATATGAAGGCCTATAGGGTCACACTATGTTGATTGTCTCTTCGATCTAAGGATGTATTGAGAAAATATTAAATATTCGATTTGGGATTGAGATATTTAAATTGATAATAACTATGGGATAATTTCTATTAGATGGAAATTATTTAATTAAATCAAAATTAGATTTTAGATTTAATGCTTAGAATGATATATATATATATATATATATATATATATATATATATATATATATATATATATATATATATATATATATATATATAACGAAAATGGGAAACAAAAATTTACGTAAGGCGGTGCGGCGCCGACCCGGCAGTGGGCCCAGTTAGACTGGCCCACTGCACCTCGGGTTTTGGGCCAGGCTTGGAGCCCAACCCTAATATGATTTGTTGCCCTAATTTCAACTTTAAATACAACACTCCTCATTGTTAATTACCACACCAATTCTATAAACTTTCTAGACTTAGAGTCTATGACGAAACTCTTTCAAACCTCTTCAAAGATTTTCTGGCTTTCTTGACAAAGGAATACACCGTAGTATAGTGCCTGCAGTCGAAGGAATAGTCGCGTGTACTTCCTAAGTAAAGACTCCAGATAATACAATCTGTAAGTGTTTTAGTTTTATGTTACATGTTTTTATTGTCATATAACCATACCCAAAGAAATTGTTGAAGTAAGTAGAACAAAATTTTAAACTTTCGATGTGCCTACTTATATGTTTTGAACCCAATAAATCCCTACATATTACTCTTTCTAATTCTCTTGATAGTGATCATTGGCATAGTTTAATGAGGTCCCTTGGTAATGAGGAAACTAAGGAGGCTGTAGATTCTTTTAAACCACCAGGGCCAGATGGACTTCGTCCCTTCTTTTTCCAATGTTATTGGTCTATTTTTGCCATGATGCTTTTAATTACAATTGCATTCCACTAGAAATAAATGCAACATACTTGTGTTTAATACCAAAAATTGCAAATCCTGCTTCCATCACTCAATTCCGCCCGATTAGTCACCAGGGCCAGATGGACTTCATCCCTTCTTTTTCCAATGTTATTGGTCTATTTTTGCCATGATGCTTTTAATTACAATTGCATTCCACCAGAAATAAATGCAACATACTTGTGTTTAATACCAAAAATTGCAAATCCTGCTTCCATCACTCAATTCCGTCCGATTAGTCTTTGTAATACTTCATACAAGATTATTTCGAGGATTCTTGTCAATCGTATTAAACCCATCCTTCCTCACATCATAAGCCTGACCCAGTAAAGCTTTCTTAAAGATCGTAGGGATTCTGATAATGCGATTATAGTGCAACAATTATAAAGGAATATGTTCGTTGATGTTTATTTATGAATGATTTACAATATATATATAATGTTACAAGAATATTTACTTTGATACAAACTAGTTAACTAATTAACCTAATTACAAAAGGATTATAATTCTACCTAAAATAGGAGATATACAATTAATTAAAGAATATTGGAAAATATTCTATTACACCCCCGCAATCGAAGCGGGAGGGTCACGAACACTGAGACTGGTTCAAAAATCATAAAATAGTATGCGCGGAAGTCCTTTGGTGAAGATGTCGCCAATATGATATTTGGAAGGAACATGAAAAATACGAACTTGACCACAAGTCACTTTTTCGCGAACGAAATGAATGTTCATCTCAATATGTTTAGTGCGCTGATGTTGGATGAAATTGCCGAAAAGATATATCACACTAATATTATCGCAGTAGACCAATGTTGCCTTTTGAATCGGGCAGTGAAACTTAAGTAGAAGGTAACAGATCCAATAAGACTTAGAGACCACGTTGGTGACACCTCTGTACTCTGCTTCTGCATTGGATCGGAATAGTGTAGGTTGCCTTTTGGAAGACCAAGATAATAGGTTATCTCCGAGGAAAATACAATAACTAGACATGGAGCGTCGGGTGTCAGGACATCTACCCCAGTCATCATCAGAATAAGCAGTGAGACCAATGAGACCAGTGAGCGAAGACCTGTATAGATGTAATCCGAAGTGAAGTATACCTTGGATGTATCATAAAATATGTTTGACGGCATACATGTGTGCTTCCGTCGGACAATGCATGTGCAAGCAGATTTGTTGCACGACATAGGATATGTCTGGTCTCGTGAATATGAGGTACTGCAGGGTCCCAGTCAGGCTACAATAGTGAGTCGGGTCTGAATATGAAGGGCCGAAATCAGTGCTAAGCTTGGAATTAGTGTCTACAGGCGTGTGGGATGGTTTGCAAGATGTCATGCCTGCATGGTCAAGGATCTCTTCGGCGTACTTCTTCTGACATAGAAATAGGCCTCCAGAATGTCGAGTGACAGAGATGCCCAAAAAATAACTAAAGGGCCCAGACCTTTCATATTAAACTCAAAGGAAATGAGAGACATAATGGATCGGCGGAGAGCATAAGATGATATAGTGATGATGATGTCATCAATATATAATAATAATAATAGGTAAGCCATGTATGTACCCTTATTGTACATGAACAAGGAATGATCGGATCTACTGTATAAAAACCGATAGATGAGACATAATCGGTGAACCGTTGGTACTATGCTCGAAGAGCCTGTTTCAGTCCATAGAGCGATTTCCGCAATAGACACATATAATTTGGATGAATAGGATCCCTGAAACCCATAGGTTGATGCATATATACCGTTTCATGAAAATCCTCATGTAAGAGGGCATTCTTAACATCAAGCTAATGAATGAGCCAAGACTTGGATATGGCAATGATGAGGACGGTCCGGATGGTTGCAGGCTTTATGATCGGGCTGAACGTTTCATCACAGTCCACTCCCACATGTTGAGATCTGTCATTACCTACAAGACGAACCTTGTACCTCTCAAAAGAACCATCAGATTTCTTTTTATGTCTAAAAATCTACATAGAACGAATAATGTTAGCATCATGTGGACGGGGTACTAGGTCCCACGTCTTATTATTAATAAGAGCATTATATTTATCAATCATTACGGCTTTCCAATTACGGTCGGACAAGACATCCTTGGGTTACGAGGGACAGGAGAAGGGACAACTGAAATGGAAAGGTTAAACAACCGTTTAGGTTTATGAATTCCATGCATGTCACGGCTTTCCATTGTCCGAGAGTGTGTCTTGAGATGTGGGACGGGAAGGGGGGTTTGCCGTAGGACTACCGAGAAGAGGAGGAAGGGCAAGGGTGACAGTACTGGCTAGCCGAACCTCGGTTTGTCGAGAGACGATAGTGGAATCACCCTGAGGCGGGTTGTTTCGGGTCACCGTTGGTAGAACCGGGTGGGAAGCTAGTCCCAGACTGGCCGAGGTGGTGGTGGGTGCCGAGTCTGGGACGACGGACTATGTAAATGGTGACTTAGAAGAGGGGTTAGGCCATCATCTAGGAAGTCGTATGAATGTCGAGATGGTGAATGTAGAGAGGCAAAGGGGAATTGAGACTCATCAAATAAGACATGACGTGAAATAATAATTTTATGGCTTGACAAGTTATAGCACGAGTAACGATGATGATTGGCAGGGTAACCTAGAAACACACACGGAGAAGACTGGGTTGAAGTTTGTGAGTGGTCGGATGGAGAGGGTAACAAAAACATCCAAAAATATGCAAGTGTTGGTAGGAGGGGTTATACGAAACATAACTTGAGTGGGCGACCGTTGAGCTAGAGACTCATTTTGGATTATGTTTAGGAGATATGTGGCCATGGAGAGTACGTAATGCCAGAATTGAGAGAGAATTGAGGCGTGAGCAAGTAGGGCACGAATGAGGTTATTTATGGTTTGGATTTTCCGTTCGGCTTTACCATTTTGGGAGGATGTGTGAGGGCAGGAAAATCGAAAGGTAAGACCATTTTTTGAGCAAAATTATTTGAATTGTTTATTATCAAATTCCCTGTCATTGTCACATTGAAAACATTTAATACTCTTTTCAAATTGTGTTTTTACAAAAACACTAAATAGAAAAAATGGGGTAGACATGAGATTTATTTCCAATTGGAAAAGTCCATATAAAGTTGGAATAATCGTCCAAAAATAACACATAATATCGATGGCCAGCCGTACTCAAAATAAGGGATGTCCACAAATCACTATGTATGATATCGAAAGGCATTAAAGTATAATTTGTGGTTACAGAAAATGGTAATTTGACATGTTTCCCAAGAATACAAGATTCACATATAGGAGTCCTAGAAATACGGTTGCAACTAGTAAAATTATTTTTCCTAAGGGAGCATAAAACAGAGTCTCCCGGATGTCCTAATCTAGAATGTCATAGGAAAGATGAAAGAGCAGCAAAGGTTGATGGAACTGAGGCTGGATTGTTGATGGTGTGTGAAATAGGGTAGAGATCTCCAGTGTTGTCACATCTCATTATTCATCTCCCTATTGTAAAATCCTTTGCGTAAAACCAAAAGGATCAAAGTCAAGGAAAACCCAATTGTTAGTTGTGAAACGTCGCACGGAGATTAGATTCTTAATAAGTTTATGGGCATAAATGACATTTCTTAAGATTAGTAGTGGATGTGGTGGGGATATGGAGGAATGACCATAACCACAAATGGAAATGCCTTGTCCACTACCAACAATAATAATCTGATTTAAATTACTCAAATTGGAATAAGATGAGAGAGTACCTTGTGATGTCGTCATGTGAGATGTGACGCATATGACCATATACCAATTTTTGTATGGAGTTGGTGTATAAGTTGATGGGGGGGGGCTGTGTTGTGTAGGCCTATTGTGGACGTGGGCCAAGTATGCCAGGTTGGGCTTGTTGGTTCTGAGGTGGAGTCCACGAGGATGTCAAATACGGGTAAGAAAGGGAGGCCCATTCGGCCCACGGTGGGTAGGAAACCCACGACGGAGGCTGCTGCCACTACCGCAGTCGTTGTTGGTTGTTTTCGTGGGCGGGAACTGCCCCTTCCCGTCGTCGTTGTTGCCGAAATTTCTTCTGCCGTGGTCCTTGCCGGACTGCCTGCTCCAGCGGTTGTTACGGAAGGAAGCAAACTATTATGGGTCTTCTGATTGACGGTTCTGGTTGTCGGAATGGGAGGCCCTGCCGTCGGTAGAGGGCTCGACGGTGGTGGTGACGGTGGTGGTGACGGTAGTGTCGGCAATGCTGGCCCGAGTGGTGTTGCACTTGATTTTATGGGTTTTCTCAAGCATGAACTTCGAACGTGCCTCATAAAACAAAGGTAATGGCGTGCATTGCTGAAGGATGTGGCAATGCCGTCATATGATTCGTTCAAACCTGCAATAAGTTGGATGACCAATCGTTGATTAGTGAGTGGTGCGCCGACGTTGGAGAGTTGGTCGGCAATCATCTTGAGTTCTTGACAATAAGTAGACACATTTGGGAAATCATCCTGATGAACGTTCTTGAACTGATTTTGAAGGTATAACGCTCATTGAGTTTTGTTGTCGTGTAAAATGCTTTCCAAACGTTCCCACATTTGGCGGGCAGTGGCATCGATCTCAATGATGGTGTGCAATAGATTATTAGATATCGTGTCGTATATCCACTAGAGGATAGTTGCGTCCAAACGAGACAAGAGTGCATCATCAGAAGTCAAAGCCTATGGAATATCTGTGGACTTCGGCGTGGGAGGGATGATGTGGTCGATAACTTCGTAAACACGACAATTGATCTTAAAAAGCTCTGGCCACGAGGAGTATTGACCCTTTTCCATCTCAAGAGTCACAGCGATGAAGTTTTTAATGTTGTTTACGGCAAGTGCGGGATGTAATTTGGTTTTGTCAGCCATGGAAGAGGAAATTTAGGAGGAAGAGGGAGGGAGAATGTCTAGAAAAACTAGGGTTGCGTCGTGGGGAAAAGAGGGGGTGGGCGGCCGAGAGAGGTCGGTGACTAGGGTTCCGACGTGGGCTAGGTGCCGACGTGGAAAAAAGGTGGTGGCCGAGAAGGTGTATCGGCGACTAGGGTAGGGTTTGTAGTTTTATGCTACCGATACTATAAAGGAATATGTTCCTTAATGTTTATTGATGAATGATTTACAATATATATATATAAGGTTATAAGAATATTTACTTTGATACAAACTAGGTAACTAATTAACCTAATTACAAAAGGATTATAATTCAACATAAAATAGAAGATATACAATTAATGAAAGAATATTGAAAAATATTCTATTATATACAATAATAATAAATGTAAGTAAGTGCAACCATAACCTAGCGTATAACATATACGAGAATATGTTGAATGTAAGTACAATTTTGCAATCATAAATGCAAATCATTGCAAAAGTAAAGATAACGTATATCCCTGTTCTTTGCGCAACTAGCGATTGCACGATCTGTCACACGCTAATTCTGGGAGTCTTTTGATTCAAATCTTATATGTTTAAGTTCTTTTAGTCTACTCTAAAAGGTCAGTTAAGCTATCAAAGTATTTAACTCTGTTCTGGGATGGACAATTAAATCAAATAGTCTAACGACAATTAAGTCATCAAATAATCTAACTCTACTCTGTGATGAAACATTAAGCTATCAAACAATTGTTCCAAATCTATGTACGTAGTTTTGCAATTAAATGTAATCATATAGTTTGTCTGTTCTAGTATACAATTATAATATGCAAAGAAATCTACTATTACAATTGTCAAGGTATGATAATGAACTCATACTCTAGTAAAGCATATGAAAATGCACATACTTTTATGATATAGGCATGTATTAGATAATAAACACAAATTAAAGTACATAGTACTAGCTAAAATCATAAACTCATCTAGTAACTCATTTCCTATGTATATACTCATCTTCTAGTATACTAGTTACCTCGAAAAATCATATTATACTCCTTAACAAGCTAACATTAGAGATGGCAATGGATCCTGGACCCGGTCCGGATCCGGTGTATCCAGATCCGTTTTATAGGATATGGATCTTCAAAATTTGGACCCGACGGATCCGGATCGGACCGGATCCGTTTCGACGGATCGGATCGGATCCGGATCTTGTATTTGAGATCCGTATCCGGTCCAGATCTGACCCGTGGATCCATTTTTTATTAAATATATTCATAACCTAGAATGTAATTTTATAAGTATTTTCTTAAAATTGCTAAGCACATCCTTGCAAGTTTAATTCTCAAAACAAGTTTAATTTATCCCCGCGTTAACTCAAAAATAAAAAAATAATGAGGTAACTTCGATAATAAAATCAATGTTATATTAGTGAATGACTAACATCTCCATAGACAAGTAGTTCAAATTATATTCACTTCATTTATGAAGATTCCAAGCACATGCAAGTTCTGCATTGTGGAAATACTAGTCAGCATTTTCCACAACTATTGTCATTGTCCAACATTTTTAATTAATAGCTCACAATCAAAATGAGACAACGAACAAAATATCTCATATGAACATTTCAAAATTGAAAAACAGTAAACTGTTACTTAAGTAAAAATCACTTTTGAGGTTCAAAAAAAAATTCTTAGCAAGGTAAAATTTTTTACATGTGGATCCAGATCCGATCCGTGGATCCGGCGGATCCGATGGATCCGGATTTGGATATGATTTTTATGGATCCGCTGGATCTGGATCCGGATCTGGATTCGAGGTATGAAAAACGGATCCGGATCGGATCTAGTAGGATCCGGTCCAGATCCTATCCGTTGCCATCCCTAGCTAACATGCTCATCTTATCTCAACATACCTCAAGTCACAAGTCACAAGCCTCACAACATTTGACCTTATTAGTTTCCTTGCTCGATGTCCACCAAATAAGTCCGATCTATGCATAAGAATACTTACGATCGTTAGACGAGTTCATTGAAACGTTTTCTCTTATTTTTATTGTCTATCAAAAATAAAGTCACTCATGGGGTCAACGTGATCAAAACCAAATCAGTTAAATAGTCGATTACTCATAAGTCATGAAATCCAAATATATGATTATTAATTTAAATTGAGTCTATTTAATCACTCAAATTCTTATTTTTGTTATTTGATTTCGGGGTTAAAGTCCACAAATTCTATATCTAATCCCTTGAATTTGAAAGTAAGGAATTGAACTTAATTATGTAAATAACATAGGTTCGGTTTAGAATCATTACTTTATCCTTGTATATATGACAATTCTAAGCCAATTATTGCTCAAACTCGCAGTTTAAGACCTCAAAATATGAAAAATATTTCTGGATCTCAAGTTCTTCAGCAATTGTTGGGCCCTTTTTGCATTCGCGATCCAAACCGGGTGTTAGGCCACCTGGTGTTCGCATCATCTACCCCACAAATTAAGTCTCGCAATAGAAAAAACTAGAGGTGGGCCGGGCTCGGGTCTAGCGGGCGGGATCTGGCGAGGTCGGGGCGGGACGGGCGAAGGGGGCGGGGTCTGGTGGGGTCGGGTTTGGCGGGACTTGCTCCAGTCCCGTCCCGATCCCGATCCCGATCCGTCGGAATCGGGGCGGGGCGGGGTCGGGATCGGGGCGAGTTCCGGCGGGTTTTCCTTTTTTTTTTTAATAACATATTTATAAAAAAAACTCAATAAACAATACAAGATAGTGTAATAAAAACATCACAATGTTGTTTTTGTGCCTCTTATATTATTTAATAGACATATGATTTTTTTGTAATACAAATACAATTGTCTAAAATCTAAATTGCAACTTTGTGGTGTTGTCCAAAAATTACAAATTACATAATAAAATTGCAATTAAAAAAATTACATTCTCAAAAAAACCTGTTCTAATTGCTTGATAATTTCCTGTGGTTCTTCGGTTGGAATTGGTATTTGTTGGTCAAATTGATCCACGTCACTTCCACCACATTCGGATAAGATTTCGTTGTAGTTTTCGTCTTCTTCTTCGTTGATCTCTGGTTGACCGCACCTCCTCTCCGCTCGTATCAAATCTCTGAATAATACTGCAATTTCCAAGCTGTCTCCGGCTAATGAGTGTCTGTGGTCTCCTATTTGATATCTGCCGGTAGAAAAAGCGCTTTCAGACGCGATTGATGACGCTTGAATGTTCAAAACATCTCGGGCCATCAATGAAAGTGTCGGAAAGGTCTTCTCATTCCCCTCCAAGTATTTCAAAGCAAGTCTTCATGTCCATCTTCATTGATAACTTCTTGGTACGGTACGTAACCCCCGCAAAACAAAAATATCCAACTCGCTAATTTGGTTAGTAGTAGAGGTACGGCCGCACATTCTATTTCGAGGCTTTCAATACTAGCGCGAAACATCATGTCTTTTGTGAGGATGTGTTGAAGATGAAGAAGATGGTATGGAAGCCGGTAAGTTACTAGCATTTTTTCTTGTTGATAAAACCTATATATTTTTTTGCATTGGTCTTCTACGCTAGACAACACTTCTTCTTTAGTTTGTTCAATAGGTGGTGGGTGATTTAGATTTTTGGGACTTGGAGGTGGTAGTACTTCTATACAATCGTAAATAGTTTCAATTAGTGATTTAGTTCCGTCTATTTTAATAGTCGGATTTAATACAGAACCAATAATATAAATAGTGGGAATAAGAATAAAATATTTTTTTATTTTGATAAACATTTTTTTAATAGCTGCCATATAAGCTGGTTTTTCCATATATTCACTAAGTAATAAAAATATTAGAGTTATATAAAACAACATAGTTGAAATAGTAGGATAATATATACCGGAAAATTCTTTTGTTGCTTGAAAAAATTTCTCTAAAAATACAATAAGTTCGGAAATTTTTACCCAATCACTATCTACAATCATATCAGCTAGATTTTGATTATGAGAGTTAAAAATAAAGTTATAGGTTTTCTATAGTCATAAGCAACAAGTAGTTGCTCGTATAAAGAATTCCACCTAGTGGATACTTCTTCTGGAATTTTTCTATAAGGTAGTCCACAATCGTAACAAATTTTTTTATATTCTTTTCTTCATTGTACTCTATTACTTTTAAAAATAAAGTTTATAGCAAATTGTATTTTACTAAGAATGTCTTCAAAAAGTGATAGACCATCCTTTACAATTAAGTTATATATATGGCACGCGCATTTTATATGAAAATGATCTGGAAAAGATGGAGTTAAACTATTTTTAAAAATTGCAATTGCGTAATTGTTAGAAGAAGCGTTATCTAATGTAATAGTCATAATTTTATCGGTTATTCCGTAATAATGGCACACTTGATAAATATCATCTGCAATAAAAGTACCAGTGTGCCTATCATCTATATATCTATACGCTAAGATACGTTTTTGCATAGACCATTTATAATCTATCCAATGACAAGTTACAGTTAAATAATCATGGTCGTTAGTACTACGACCTATATCAGACGTGATAGAAATTTTGCCATTAAAATGATATAATGAATAACGTAAATATTGTTGATATTCATGCGCGAATTTAAATACATCTCTCTTAACATTTGATCTAGGAAAACCGTTAAAAGCAGGATTATATATATCTCTAATGTAATGAATAAAATCGGGAGATGAAGGAAATGAAAAAGGCAAACCCTCCACAACAACTAATTTTGATATTGCTTTCCTATCTCTATGTTTATTGTATTTAGGGCCTACAATTCCCCCCGTCATAGGGTTAATTTGACCTTGTACTTGGTCCGGGACGAGTATCGTATGTGAACCTTGTCCCGATGGAGCGGCGTTTGCGCACCCGATTTTGAAGCCTCGGTATTGGGCATACCTAGCTGGATGAGCACTTACTACGTGTCTAATTAAACCCCCCGTCCCACCGTGACCTTTTCTAGTTTTAAATTTTAAAACATTTTTACAAATTTTACATATAGCTACTTGATTCTCTACGTCCCTATCAAAAAATGTCCATGCATCTGATTTTAATGGTCATTTTGCCGGACCTCGTCTCATACTAGGGGGAATATGAGGTATTTCAGTTGAAGGTGCACTAGTGGGTGTGTTGTCATCAACATTAGTGGGTGTATCATCTAGATCATCGTCTAAATTAAAGTCTTCTTGAGTTCCAGAAAATAGCTCGTCGTCTAAATCTAATGGTATTGTAGGAAAATGTTGAGTATCAACAAAATCATCCTGTGTAGGAATAAGATGACTAGAAGAAGTACCCTTGCCCTGGTTGCCCCTACTAGAAGAATCACCCTTACCCTTACCCTTAAACATACCTCTTAATCCTTCCATTTTAATTATGATAATAAATAATTAAAGATAGTAAAATTAAGTGCGCTAAATAAAATAAACAGACAATAATAATTTAATGAAGGAACGAATGTACCAAACGCCGACGTAACGTCGACGTGTAATCGAGAGGTTGAAAATTGAAACTTTGCTCGATAGAAGATCCTCAAGCTAGTTGCCAACTTCACTCTCAATTCCCAAATGAATAAATAAAATTGAATATTTAGTAAACAATGTAGACTTGTAGAGAGATATATTGAGAGATTAGAGAGATTGTAGGAAGATTTGTGAGAAAGATGAAGAGAAAATGAGTTATTTATAGTTGAAAAATTGGGTTAAAGTGTAAATATAATAACTTATGGGTTAAAAATAAATATTAAGGGGTAGGGGGGAGGCAAAAAATGGCCGTTGCCCAACGGCCAAAATCTAAAATGGTTGTTGGTGCAACGTTATATTTGCAAAGGGGGGCTCTCGAGCGGGATCGGGGGCGGGCTCGGGGTGGGGTCGGGGGCGGGTCGGGATGGGCTCGGGGTGGGGTCGGGGCGGGGTCGGGACGGGCTCGGGGCGGGCTCGGGTCTGGCGGGAAGAGACATTGTCCCGTCCCGAGTTCGAGTCCCGCTACGTTTTTTTTTTTTTTTTTTTTTTATTCGGGGTCGGGGCGGACCGTGGTGGGCTCGGGACGGGGTCGGGTCGGGGTCGGGTCGGGGTTGGGCCGACTGTCCAGCCTTAGAAAAAACTGACCAAGTCAACTGGCATCACGATACACCTTCTCTTATCGCTGCACCATATTCCTATACCAACATAAGTATTTCTTAAGTTGGAAACTAATCTTAACCTCTCGAGTCTCGGCCCAAACCATCCTTACAAGTTAACTGAAATCGAAACGCAATTAATGATTTGTTAGGACTACATTAAATAATGATTAATTAACCTTTTAGTAATTTCAAATTAAAACAACTTCTCTATCTCCCCAAGGTAGAGGCATAACTGCGTACATTCTACCATCCCTAAACACACTTATAGGATTGCCGTGGGTATGTTGTTGTTGTTTAATAATTTAAAAGGAAACTTTTCAGTTTTGGTCGGCCAGTTCTCCACTTTATAACTGCTTAGCCTAATTGTTTACACAAAATAGCTTGTAAAGCATTACATAACGAAATAACCTTAGTCCAAAACCACCAAACACTCACCCACCCTAGCCCCACTCCTGCCCTTGCTTCCACTCCCACACTCCTACCACCTCACGTGCACCATTTTCCATTTAAACCACTATCCCCACCCCTACCACCACACCCTACCAGCCTCAACCCATCCCCAAACATCACTGACCACAACTAGAATTTTCAAATCTTACAAGAATAATAAACAGAGAGCGAAAATATTGTGAGCGACAACAACTGAGATAGAGTGTGCACTTCATGTATACTGTAATACACATTATAATGTGGACATACACCATTTATACATAGTATATAGTGTTTATACACGTCGTATACATTGTGTATATGCATTTAATAAGTGTATACATAATGTATAAATATTCTACAACATGTTTAAAATATACAAAAACATTGTATTTCATGTTTGGAAGAAGATGAAGAGGACGATGAGGAGGAGGAGGAAAAAGAAGAGACATTGGTATACATATTAGATATACATCATTTGTACACATTATATATTATGTATAAACCCAACATACATTATGTATATCGTGTGTATACACAGAGTATATATATTACACTTTTGCCACACCTCACAGAATTGTTCGCAGTGTATTTCACCATTTTCCCTAAAAATCACCATTGCTAACACCACTTCTGCTAAGCTCCACTACCAATTTAATAATACTACGCTAACGAAAAAGGGGAAGATGAGGAGGAGAAAGGAAAATAAGAATACGAGGAGGAAGCAGAAGTGGAGGAAGAAGATGAAGAAGAGAAGAGGGACAGAAAGAAGAAGAAGAAGAAACACGAACATACACATTATAAATAATAAGGTGGATATACAGTATTTAATAAATATTATACATTGTTTATATACTTTTTATATATTGCTTATATACACTAAATAATGTGTATACACAATGCATATATATTAAACTCATGTCACACACTCTTCCACTCAAAGAGAATTGCTCTGCTGATTTTCACCATTTCCCCCCAAAAAACACAATCGCTGTCATCACTTCCGCTAAGCTCTACTGCCAATTCAACAAAAACTCAGCTAACGTGAATCAAAATAAGAGAAATAAGAAACATTGATATACACATTATATGTGGGTATACACTATTTATACACCTTATATACATTATATATATATATATGATGTGTGTGTATTACATTTTTTCCACACACTCCACCACTCACAGAGAATTTCTCTTGGTGAATTTCACCATTTTCCTAAAACAAATCGCCACTTCTGCTAGACTTCACTACCAATTCAATAAAAACTCGGCTAATGAGATGCAAGCTCAAACAGATAATAATTCAATTCAAAACCAACTATCCAGGAGAAAAATCATGGGGATTCAAACTCGAATTCAAATACTATGTTACAGAAGCCATTATTATATATAAAAAAATGGGGTGACTAACACTCATAATGATACAATGAGGAACCAATTAAATGTTGGAAAATTACTGATATGGGATTGAGTTTATCCCGTCTTTAATGACTTAAACCCGTGGGCCTTGCATGTCGGAAACATCGTTTCTTCAACATGCCTAATCTACTAAGTGAGTAGATGATGTTAGTGCCAAGTATCGTGAAATTTCGTTAAGAAATGAAAGAGATATTGGTACACAAAGTAAGGTGTTTGAGACATGAAAAGATGGAGGGTCTTTGGCAAAAAATGACAAATCTCCCTCACTGATAGAAGATGGAAGGATTGTGCAATATATAAACTCTAAGTTTGAGTAAGGGTTTGGGACCCCAAGGGGTAACCCATGTGTTTAGAAGGGAGATGACCTAGGTGAGCTTGGGTTCGGGGCTAAGCCCCACACGCACGCCGTCGGGCTCGGTCACGAGTCGTGGGCTATTGCTTTCTTTCAAAACTTTTTTTTTTGGTCCCTAAAATATTAACTATTTACATTTTGGTCCCTGAAGTTTTTAGGAACGTTACAACGACTCTAAAGGACACCAACCAATAGACATGACTGTTTAATAGAACAAAACGTTGCTTCTCTTTCTACTCTTATAAATTGAACATTTTTGTTCAACACACAACTTCTTCTGATCGAAATACAGAGAAGAAACAGAGAAAGCACATTACTCAAAACTTTTCACAGAAACAGAAAATACACTTTTTTGTTCTCCTTCTTCAGCAATTAGTTCTAATTTATTTTCTTCGCTAGAATCAACATTATTTGCTTTGTATTGTTGATAGTTGTTGTTTTATCTTGGGAGACTATTGTCCATCACCGTAAAAGCATCTATACGGGGTAATTTTATCTTAAAGACAGAGAGTCATCTCTTGACTCAGCCTTCTTCTTGTTTAACCTTTCGGATACACCAATTTTTACCTACAATTTTAAGACAAATTTTTTCTGAGTGTTCAAAAGATGTCTGTCAATAGTTGTGTTTCCAGTTATGGTTCTAATCTGGTTTTGGCTATGTTTCTGCCAAATGTTCTGTTGACAGTTCTGTTAACAATTCCGTTGGTAGTTCTGGTTCTACTCCTGTCACCAGTTTTTTTTCTAGTTCTGTTGCTGCTGTTCAAGGCACTGCCTCTGGCGCTGCTCAATGAAATGTTGTTGTCCCTGCTCCTGACAATTTCCAAAGAAAACACCCAGTTAAGGTTCTGGATAACAATTACAACAAGAGAAGGAGACTAAAGATATTGTTCTATCTTACTGCGGTGAGCCTGTCACGATCTCAGACAGAAGACCTTCCTTCTGGTGGGGATGCAATGGACACTCAGTCTAACACAACGACTGAAGTGGGCCAAAATATCCAGGTCACAAATGACGCGAAGGCCAAGAACAAACGCAAGGCAGAGGCTAACGTTGTACAAGATAAGGGTAATCCTCTGGATCTTGACGACAAGATTGTGGATTTCTCGGCAGTGGTGCTAGAGGAAAATTTGGTGGAGAACCCAAGGCAATGGTGAATAGACACGGGTGCAACCCGTCACATCTGCTCTAACAAGAATGCAATCTCCTCTTACGCCCCAATCAAGGGCAAGAAGTTGTTCATGGGCAACAACGCCACCTCTAAAGTGCAATGGGTTGGAAATGTTGTCCTCAAAATGACTTCAGGCAAAGAGATCACTCTAAAGGAAGTGATGCACGTCCCTGACATCCGCATGAATTTGGTTTCAGGTCCATTGTTGGTCAAGGCTGGGTTTAGACTAGTATTTGAGTTCAACAAGTTTGTAATAACTTAGAATGATAATTTTGTAGGAAGGGGTTTCGCATGTGACGACCTCTTCAAAATGAATGTTATGTCGTAATTGTTCATCGAATGAAATAAAGCCTTCTACCTACTTGTTTGAGTCTTCTAATTTATGGAATCATAGATTAGAACATGTTAACTACAAATCAATTCAAAAGTTAGTAAAGTTGGAATTGTTGCCTTCCTTCAACATAAACCCTCAACATAAATGTGAGGTGTGCGTAGAGGCAAAATTAACCAAATCATCTTTCCATTTAGTTGAAAGAAACACCGCTCTTCTAGAACTTATTCACACCAACCTATGTGATTTAAAGTTTGTGCAAACTAGAGGGGGGAACAAGTACTTTGTGACTTTCATTGATGACAATACAAGTTATTGTTATGTTTACTTGTTGAAAAGTAAAGACGAAGCGTTTGAAGCATTTAAACATTACAAAGCAGAAGTTTAAAATCAACTAAACCTACAGATTAAGGCAATTCATAGTGATAGATGGGGAGAATACGTAGCACCGTTTGAAGAATACTGTGCTCAATTCGGCATTATTTATCTAACGACCGCTCCTTACTTGCCTCAGTCTAACGGTATTGCCGAGCGCAAAAATCGTACGTTAATGGAAATGATGAATGCTTTACTTATCAATTCCGGTTTAGCCCAAAACATGTGGGGCGAAGTGATTCTTACCGCTAATACAATTCTCAATAGAGTTCCGCATAAGTGTAAGGATAAAACTCCATATGAATTATGGAAAGGAAAGCAACCCACTTACAAATATTTAAAAGTATAGGGTTGTTTGGCAAAGGTCGAAGTACCTAAACTAAAATAGGTCAAAATTGACCTAAGATTGTAGACTGCATATTCATTGGATATGTAAATAATTGTAGTACTTATCGCTTCTTAATGTATAAGTCGGAGATACCCGATATCCACGAGGGTACGATCATAGAATCAATGAATGCTGAATTCTTTGAATAGATCTTTCCTAGAAAGGAAAAAGATAATTTCGCGCAAACGAAGTTATGAAAAAAATACTCAAAATCAACAAGACATTGGAGTTTCTGATTATCCAAACTAGACATTCAAGATCTACAGGACTCAGAAGTTACTAACTATCCAAAACTTAATATTTTAGACCTACAGAACTTAGGGGTTCCAGAGGTTGAACCAAGGCACATTTGGTCCAGATTTTCTAACCTATTTGGTTGAAAATGAACCAAGGACAACTAAGGAAGCATTGTCAACTTCAGAAGCACCGCTTTGGAAAGAAGCTATAGAAAGCGAAATAGATTCCATTATTTCGAACCATACCTGAGAAATGATTGATCTTCATCCGGGAAGAAAACCTTTGGATTATAAGTGGACACTCAAAATAAAGTACAAAGCAGATGGAATTATTGACAAGTATAAGGCCAAATTAGTAGTCAAAGGCTAAGAAAGGCCTCGATTACTTTGACACATACTCACTTGTGTGTATATTAACGTCCATAAGTGTATTCATAGCCATAGCAGCTTTGTGTGACCTTGAGATACATCAAATGAACGTTAAGACAGTCTTCCTAAATGGAGAGTTGGAAGAGGAAATATACATGGAACAACCCGAGGGGTATGTAATTCCAGGACAAGAAAAGAAAGTATGTCGTCTTGTTAAGTCTCTGTACGGACTCAAACAAGCCGCGAAATAATGGCATGAAAAGTTTGACAATACTTTATTATCAAAAGGTTTCTCCATAAATGAATGTGATAAATGTATCTATATCAAAGGAAACTCTGACTCATTTGTCATGATATCCCTCCAAAGCTGTTCCCGCGATAGACATTAAGTGTTATATACATAATGGGTAAAGGATAAGTTTCTGAAACTTTTAATAATTCCTAACACTTGCGAGTGGGGTAGGGTAATATACCTTATAGGAGATCACCTATTTAAGTGCGAAGATAGGCCGCTTCAAATGTATGTGCTTAAGAATCCAAGCGTTATCCATGGGACAACGGATAAAACAATAAGAAAAAATGAATAAGGAGAGTTATTGTGTTGATATCATTATCTTGCTTTATACTAAAAATTGACGGTTCAAGATATCGCGTTCACCGCACAATATGTAAATCCGATGGTAATCGACTAAGGAAGGTTCAAAGCCGAAAGCTACATTTCCTGATGCAATATCTTTCAGCTGAAAGATTGTTGAACTTTGGCACCCTGTGTGCACCAATTCTCTTTTAAGATGAGATTGTTGGAAATTTACTAATGTGGGATTGAGTTTGTCTCGTCTTTAATGAATTAAACCCGTAGGCCCCGCATATGGGAAACATCATTTATTTGTACATGCCTAATCTACTAAGTGAGTAGATGATGTTAGTGCCAATTATCATCAAATTTTGTTAATAAATGAAGGAGATATTGGTACAAAAAGTAAGGTATTTGAAACATGAAAAGATGGAGGGTCTTTGGCCAAAAATGACAAATCTCCCTCATTGGTAGAAGATGGAAGGATTGTGCGATATATAAACTCTAAGTGTGAGTAAGGGTTTGGGACCCCAAGGGGTAACCCATGTGTTTAGAAGGGAGAGGACCTAGGTGAGCTTGAGTTCGAGGCTAAGCCCCACACGCGATCCGCCGCCGCGCGCCCGTCGGGGATTGGGCATGGGTTCGAGTTCGAGTTCGGGTTCGGGTCGTGAGTCGTTGTCTGTTGGGCTATTGATTTCTTCTGAAACTTTCTTTTGGTCCCTGAAATGTTAACTATTTATATTTTGATCCCTGAAGTTTTTCTGAACGTTACAACGACTCTAAAGGACACCAACCAACAAACATGATTGTTCAACAGAACAGAACAGAACGTTGCTTCCTTTTCTGCTCTTATAAATTAAACATTTCTGTTCAAATTAAAAAGAGAGAACACACAACTGCTTCTGATCGAAATACAGAGAAAGCACATTAATCAAAACTTTTCACAGAAACAGAAAATACACTTTTCTGTTCTTCTTCTTCAGCAATTAGTTTTAATTTATTTTTTTCACTAGAATCAACATTATTTGCTTTGTATTGTTGATAGTTGTTGTTTTTATCTTGGGAGACTATTGTCCATCATCATAAAAACATCTATACGGGGTAATTTTATCTTAAAGACAGAGAGTCATCTCTCGATTCAGCCTTCTTCTTGTTTAACCTTTCGGATACACCAATTTTGGCCTACAATAAATACCATAAGTAATTATGCTAATGAGGAGTAAGGGGAGATGATATTGAGAATATTACACTACATGATAATTTAGGAGCACTAATTACTTTTTTTAATAGACTTTCAAATAATTATCCCACTTAACAATATTTTTTATTTTGTAGCAATTTGAGTCAACCACTACACCCCTTGATTTTAGCTTTCAGTTTTGGTAAAACTCATCCCTCTTAATCTACCCAAATCTCTCTCTATCTCTATCTCTTTTATCTTTTTCTATCGCTCAAGTCACCTCTTGTTCCTTTCGAATTCCTTTATTTTCTTAATGCAAAATATGTGTTCAATGTGGATAGGTTGTAAGTGCAACATTCATATTGTTTCCTTCCTCTTTTTCTTGGCTTTACCAGTGCCAACGAGATGCTTTCTGAAGTGCGTGTCTACTTTATTCGGAACACCCCACGATATTCTGGAGGAGTGTATAGATGCCATGGTTATTTTTCATTATGGATCAAGTGGTCTTACTCTAATATGGACATAGTACCACAGAGGCAAAAATTATAGTAGTATCAACATACCCATATGTCTCTTCCTCCATTTTCATGAAACTATTTTGTATATTGAACTGGTTTTTGCATTGACATGAAGGAATTATTGATGGTTATTAAAGGAATATGTTCCTGCATTTTTATTCATTATTGTGTACAATATATAATAATACATGGTTATTGACAAAGCTATAAACTAGGTAACTAATCTGACTAATTACAATGAGAATATTAACTAACCAAATATAAAAGATATACAATGATATGGTAATATACTAGTAATATTCTATCACACCCCCAGTTGAAGCGGGTGGTTCTCGTACGCTAAGACTGGCTCGAAAATCATCAAAGAGTATGTGCGGAAGTCCTTTAGTAAATACGTCAGCAATTTGATATCGAGAAAGAACATGAAGGGCATGAACTTGTCCACGAGCAACTTTCTCACGTACAAAGTGAATATCCATTTCAATGTGTTTAGTGAGCTGATGTTGAACGGGATTGCCGGAAGGATATATCGCACTTACATTATCACAGTAAACTAATGTAGCTTTTCAGATTGGGTAGTGAAGTTCCAACAGAAGGTTGCGTATCCAATAAGACTTAGAAACAACATTTGCTACTCCTTTGTACTCGGCTTCGGCACCGGATCGAGACAAAGTAGGTTGTCATTTAGAAGACCAAGAAAGCAAGTTATCTCTGAGGAAGGCACAATAACTGGATGTGGATCGTCGAGTGTCAAGACAGCCACCCAAGTCAGCATTAGTGTAAGAGGTGAGACCAGAGACTGAGGACTTGTACAGGTCTAAGCCAAAGTGGAGAGTACCTTGGACATATCGCAAAATACGTTTGAGAGCATTCATATGTTCATCCTTTGGGTTGTGCATATGTAAGCATATTTATTGCACAACATAGAATATATTTGATCTCGTGAAAGTGAGATATTGCAATGCTTCTGCTAAAATGCGATAGTGAAGCGAGTCTGTATATAGAAAACCCGAAGAGGCACTAAGTTTGGAATTAGTATCCACCGGTATGGGGGCCGATTTATAAGACGTCATGTCTGCTCTTTCAAGAATCTCTTCGGTATACTTCCTTTGAAAAATAAATAAGGCACCTGCATGTCTCGTAACAGCAATGCCCAAAATAAAATAGCTCTGGGGGGCCCAAATCCTTCATAGCAAACTCAGAAGAAATGAGTGACATAATGGATAGGCGAAGTGCATCAAAAGAGGTAGTTAGGATGATATCATCAATATATAACAGAATGTATGACATGTCATTACCCTTACTATAGATGAAAAGTGATTAATCAGATTTGCTATGTGAAAATGATAGAGGATACAAAATCAGCAAACCGTTGGTACCATTCCCGAGGAGCCTATTTCAGTCCATAGAGTGATTTATTCAAATGACACATATAATTTGGATGAACCGAATTCCTGAATCCCATAGGCTGATGCATATAAATGGTTTCATGAAGGTCCCGATACAAGAAGGCATTTTTGACATCAAGCTGATGAATAGGCCATGATTTTGACAAAGCAATGTTGATAACAATTCGAATAGTTGTCGGTTTCACCATCGGGCTGAAAGTTTCATCACAATCCACTCCCACCCGTTGAGACCCGTTATCACATACAAGACGAGTCTTGTGCCTCTCAAAAGAATCATCAGATTTCTTTTTATGTCAAAAAATCCACATAGAACAAATAACATTAGCATTAGGAGGACGGGGCACTAGATCCCAAAGATTATTTTCAATAAGAGCATTATATTCGTCAATCATGGTTGTTTTCCAATTTGGATCGAACAAGGAAATTTTTGAGTTGCGAGGAAGAGGTGAAGGGGAACCGAAGTCTACAAATTAAATTGTCATTTGGGTTTGGAAATGTCGTGCATAACATGAGTTTTCATTATTCGTAGGGGTGCCGTGGAGGGCTGGATGGGTGTGGGCTAGACGAGATATGGCTGGGCTAATTGTGGGCTACGAGGGAAGCCGTGCGAGCTGGGGTCAGGAAGGCAGGGCGGAGCCGCTAGCCAAGAAGAGGCAACGAGATTCGAGACACCGACGAGAGGGCTATTTCGAGATTCTCGTGGACGGGTTTGTTGGCTAACCCGACACGGGACAATTGGAATTGTGTCAGACGCCGGTGATGGTAGAGACTGATTTTGTAATTGATGAATTAAAATGGAATTGAGGCAATCATTTAAGAAGTCATAGGAATTCGGAGGTGGAGAATGCAACTTTGTAAAATGGAATTGGGACTCATCGAATGTGACATGCCTATAAAGGATTATTTTTTGGCTAGACAAATCATAAAAGTAGTAACCTCGATGATTAGACCGGTAACTAAGAATGACACATGGGTTGGAACGAGGTTGCAGTTTATTGATCTCGATGGAGGGATGAAGGGGGTAGCAGAGACACCTAAAGGTTCGTAAGTGCTTATAGGAAGGATATCAAAGATAGAGAACTTGAGTTAGAGACTTGTGCTTTAGGGACTTGTTTGGGAGAATGTTCAAGAGATATGTTGCCATTGATAAAACATGATGCCAAAAATAGAGAGGGATGTAGGCGTGAGCAAGGAGGGTACGAATTAATTTATTTATGGTTCTTACTATTCGTTCAGCTTTGCCATTTTGTGGAGAGGTGTGGGGGCATGAAAATAAAAAAAAATAAGATTGTTTTTGGCGCAAAAGAGTTTGAATTGTTTATTGTTGAATTTTATCTCATTGTCACATTGAAAACATTTGATATTCTTTTCAAATTGTGTCTTAATTAAAGCACTAAAGGATGAAAAAATAGAATAGACTTGGGACTTATTACCAACAGGAAAAGTCCATAGTAAATTAGAATAATCATCCAAAAACAACATATAAAATTGATGTCCAACCATGCTTAAAATATGAGATGTCCATAAATAATTGTGTATGATATCAAATGGAATTAAAGTACTAGAGGATGAAGAATAAAACAGTAACTTGATATGTTTACCAAAAACACAAGATTTACAAACATAAGGGCAAGATATATATATTTGCAATCAATTAACTTATTTTTGATAAGGGAGCGTAAAACAGAGTCTCTCAAATGTCCTAATCTATTATGCCATAGAATAGACGAAATTGATGCCAAGGTTGATGGAGTGGAGGCTAGATGGCTGATGGTGTGGGTTAGATGATAAAGGTCCCCGGTGCTATCACATATCATTATTTTCATCCCTGTCAAAAGGTCCTTCACAGAAAAACCAAAATGATCAAATTCAAGTTAACATTATTGTCGGTTGTGAAACGACGCACAAAGATTAAATTTTTGATAAGTTTTGGGGTATGAAGGATATTTTTAAGGTTAATGGGGGATGTGGTAGTGAGATGGATGATTGTCCATAACCTCTAATGGGAATGCATTGTCCACTTCTAACAATAATATTATGGTTTAAATTACTATATTAAAATAAGATGAGAGAGTACATTGGGATGTCATCATATGAGATGGTGCGTCAGTATCCATGTATCAATTTTCATCTGGAACGTTGAGAGATATCGTGTGCATTTCCGCCTCAACATCCGTTGGTGCGTAGGTTGAAGGAGGAGAGACTTGTGCATTGTATGCTTACTGTGGACGTGCTCTAAGAATTCTGGGTTGGGGCTGTCGAGCTGGTGATTGGGCCCAGGATAATGTCGGGTAGAGGAAGGGTGGAGCAGCCCATACTTGTTGGCCCCATGCTGCTCATGGTGGGTATGCAGCCCACGACGGAGGCTGCTGCCACTACTGATGCCGTTGTGGGTGGCTGACGGTCTGCAGGGGCTTCCCTCTGCCTCCACTGTTGTTGCTTCCGCCTTGGCCACCGCGACCTTTACCATAATTTTTTCCTCTATTGCTATTCTGAAGATGTTGACCTCATTTCGTATCGTTGGTGTGCTGGTGATTTGGACTAGAATCTTAGCCCCTTATGTGGGCAGGTGGGCCACCGGCGTAAGGAGAGCGGCATCGACGGTGCTAGCATTAGTCGCTGCCCGCTTAGTTTTATGGGTTTTTTCATGGATGAGTCTCGAACGAGCCTCATAGAATGGAGGAAACGACGTGATTTGTTAGAGGATGGTAGTGACACCGTCATAATTTTCATTTAAACCTGCAATGATTTGCATCACCAATCATTGATTTGTGATCGGTGCACCGATGTTTGAGAGTTGATCGACAATCATTTTAAGTTCTTGACAATAGGCCATCGAATTGGGAAAATCATCCTGTTGAATGTCCTTAAATTGATTTTCCATATACGAGGCACGTTGTGTCTTGTTATCATGAAATATGCTTTCAAATCGCTCCCATGTTTGTCGTGCAGTAGCGTCGATTTCAGTGATTGTATGTAATAGATCGTTCGAGATTGTGCCGTAGATCCAATGTAGAACAACTGCATCCAATCGTGACCAAAGTTCATCATCAGAACCATCATGTTTCTCCATGTGCTTGGCAAGGTGCTTTATTTTAGGAAAGATTATGTGATCGCTAACTTTGTACACACGACAATGGATCTTAAACAATTCTGCCCAGGAGGAATACTGAACTTTTTCCATCTCAAGAGTAATGAGAATGAAATTATTGATGTTGTTAACAACAAGAGTAGGATGGAATTTTGTTTGTTCAGCCATTGAAAATTGGGGAGAAAGGGAGAGAGATGGAGAGAGAGAGTAGCCGAGAGCTTGAGGAAGAGGTCGACGGCGAGGGGGTGGGGGGAGGCCGACAACTGGGGTAAAATTTAGGTTTAGGGTGTGGCTGATACCATAAAGGAATATGTTCCCTACCTTTTCATTCATTATTGTGTACAATATATAGTAATACATGGTTATTGACAATGCTACAAACTAGGTAACTAAACTAATTACAATGAGAATATTAACTAACAAAATATAAAAGATATACAATGATATAGTAATATGCTGGTAATATTTTATCAGTTATATTAGTTTTTGGTTGTGGTGTGGTAGAGGATGTGTGAAAAATGAGGGAAATATTTTTTATGGCGTAAAGGCAATTTTCTTCGTTTTATATATGTACTATGTATGCCACATATATATATATTATGTATGTCATGTGAAACGCTATTATATACATGACATACACTGTGTATGTAGGATGTATTTTAACTGTGAACCAGTACAAAAAACCTCCAATCTTCCTCAAAATGTGTATCTAGTCTCGGTTAGACATTTCTAATGAATTTCAAGCGGTGTTTTAAAAGGTAGTTTCAGGACTCGCTTAGGGGTGGGGCACTGTCAAAATGCTCTTGGGTTCACGTGCGGGACTTAGGTCATGTGAGTCGTATGCCCAAAGCGCCCGACTGTACACCCTAAACACGCCTAACGCCCAACGTTTGGGGTTCGCCTAACAGTTCTTACATAAATTATATGTTAAATTTCTTAATTAAAATTATTGACCCTCATAATTTCTTAACAAATGAATGTTACTTAATAGTTTTTCATCTATAGCAATAAGAAGATTGAGTGTAATCCAAATAATAAGTCGTAGTATTGCATATTTACTATTTGAAAATATCATGAGAGTGCGTATCACTTAATATTTCTTTTAAAATACATACCCGAATTTTATATTTTCACTTGTCATTCTTCTTTTGTCCTATGTATCAAAATTATCATATTTTATTATTTCGCTATTAGAAATTAATTTTATTTATATTATGAAGGAGTTACGTTTTAGTTATAATATTAATAAAGTTTATTGACTAATTGCTTACAGGGAGATAAAATGAATAATATGATAGTAATATTGTTTTAAGAAATTGTGATTTTTTCATTGCTTGAAAGTTAATATGTTAGATTTGATTTGTATTTCATAACAACTTTTATTTCATTGTATTGTTTCTACTTTGAATATTATGTTATAGGAGTATATAATTACAAGTTGTAACTGGCGTATGACGGATTTCTTCGCCCCCCCCCCGTATATATATATATATATATATATATATATATATATATATATATATATATATATATATATATATATATATATATATATTTTATAATTTTATTTCATTTTTATGTAATATTACCTATTTAAAATATTTTTTATAATTATATTAATTTATGAAATACTAAACGTCCCGCCTTATGCTCTCGCCTTTTAAAACACTCATTTCAAGCACACCCACTTCAGAAATTAACTATTTAAAATTTCATATTCAAAATGAATCTTAAAATGGATCTTTAATGGTGGTTCTGTAAAATAAAATGAAGAAAGAAGTTGATTAGGCGAATGATTCAGGTGTTACAGAAAAAAAATAGAGCGAAGAAGTTGAGGACACCATGAGAGTTGCGTTTGAAAAATCAAGAAATGAGATAAGAAGGAAGAGAAGATAACAAGAAAGAGAAAATCCCTCAAATTCCTAACTTTGTGGGTTCTGTTGGAGGTTGTATATATTATGTCAAAATTTGTTATGTTTTGAAAGTAGAACAGATATGTGAGTTATTATAAATATGTATTTTATTTTGTATATTGCTATAGATGTCCTGGAGATATTTACATAAGGTGAAGGGGATTTTGATGGCCGATGGCTGAATATTTGTCACCAAGCTAAAAACCTACTTATCCATTCTAAAAATATTATATGTATGTGATTGAAAGATGGAATAATTTTCCTTAGGAATTTCTTTCATTATTCACAATATATATAGTTGTACAAAGGTTGATTCCTAATATGGTACGAATCCTAATTTACCTTACAAAGGTTGATTCCTAATATAATTAGAATCCTAAGTTACCTTAAATATACATCTATCATAATTACAAAATATACAGGGAATATTCAGAGAATATTTGCTAATACTCCCCTCAGACGGAGCGGGAGGAGGCCGAATGCTAAGGCTGGATCGAAAGTCGGTGAAGAGCTGTCGCAGTAGTCCCTTTGTGAAAATGTCTGCATACTGATAAGAGGAAGGCACGTGTAATATTTTGACCTGACCACAGGCAACCTTCTCTCGCACAAAGTGGATATCCATCTCAATATCTTTAGTCCGCTGATGTTGGACCGGATTATGAGACATATAGATGGCAGATATGTTGTCACAATAGACTATAGACGCCTTGAGGAGTGGACACTGGAGTTCCAAAAGAAGATTTCGGAGCCAACAGATCTCAGCAACTACGTTAGCAACACCGTGATATTCTGCTTCAGCACTCGAACGAGAAAGTGTTGCCTGCCGCTTGGCGGACCATAAGATAAAATTATCCCCAAGAAATACACAGTACCCTGAGGTGGAGCGACGTGTGTCGGGGCATCCTGCCCAATCTGCATCCGTGTAGGCAAGTAGATTGGTTGGGGCAGAGGGGTATAGATGTAATTTGAAGTCTAGTGTGCCCTTAACGTATCTGATAATACGTTTGAGGGCGGCAAAATGGGACTCTCGGGGGTGGTGCATGAACAGACACACCTGTTGAACGGCATATGGAATATCAGGCCTAGTGAATGTAAGATACTGAAGAGCACCGGCTAGACTCCCCTATAGAGTGGGATCAGAAACTGGCGCACTGTCATTGGCACTAAGCTTGGATTTTGAGTCCACCAGAGTTGGCATAATTTTACAATTTGCCATCTTGGCCCTGTACACTATCTCTTATGCATACTTACGCTGACACAGGAACTTAGTGGTTGCAGATCTCGTCACCGATATACCCAAAAAATAACTTAGCTTGCCCAAGTCAGTCATAGCAAATTCAGTTTTGAGTGGAGCAATGATTTCATTCTTCAACCCGTCAGATGAGGCAGTAAGAACAATGTCATCGACATATAATAGCAAATATGCAGTGCTGCTACCTCGGTGAAAAGTGAAGAATCACACCTGCTACATACAAAACCAATCTGCAGAAGATACCTAGCGAATCGATCATACCAAGCGCGGGGTGCCTGTTTCAATCCATTCAATGACTTCCTGAGACGACACACAACCGCGGAGAGTCGCCGGATGAACAAAGCCCGGAGGCGATGCATGTACACGATCTCTTTCAAATCCCCATGAAGAAACGCATTCTTGACATCAAGCGATGAATCGGCCAATGCATGCCCATAGAAATACTGAGAACAGTCCGAATAGTGGCCGGTTTAACAACCGGACTGAATGTCTCACCACAATCAATACCCTCCTGTTGATTAGTGTCATTCGCAACTAGTCTTGCCTTATACCTCTCTAAGTCACCACTGTCTCTGAACTTGTGATAAAATATCCACATACACCGGATAACATTCACACCAGCTGGTCTAGGTACCAAATCCCAAGTGTTCTACTTGGTTAAAGCGTTAAATTCCTCGCACATGACCGCATTCCAATTTGGGTCCAGTTTTGCTAGTTTTGGATTTTTTTGGAATGGGTGATAAGGTTTGTGTGGAGAGATTGAAGTGAACCTTGGGTTTGAAGATCTCGTGTTGTGCATGAGTCTCCATGCGATGAGAAGGCAGTGGTGGTGGGTCGGGACTGTGAGGCTGCATAGCTGCAAGACAGTTACTATGGCTGGGAGGCAACATGGCTATGGGGACTGGTTACTGGGTTGAGGGTCAGCAGTGGTGCTGGAGGTGCAGGAGACTCGGCTAGAGGCAGTATGGGTGGTGTATGGGTATTAGACCGAGAGCATGGAGCTGGACTGGGTGGCAGCATTGGTGCTTTGGAGGGCCAGACAGCACTGCTGAAGGCAGCAGTGGTGTTGGTGACCGAAGGCAGGTGGCTGTAGGCAGTACTGGTGAGGACAATGCAGTCGAGACAGTGGACTGCTGTTGGTACAGATTTTGGATGACCGGGGAGACAGACTTGGTTCATCGAGAAAGAAGTAATCGGTGGGCTGAAATTTCTGAAGATTAGAAAAAGAAAGGTTGTCTCGTCAAAGGTGACGTGACGGGAGATGATGATTTTGCGAGTAGTAATGTCATAGCACAAGTAGCCCCGATGATTAGGAGAAAGACCAAGGAAGACACATGGCAGAGTGCGAGGGGCAAGTTTGTGAGGTGTAGTGGAGGCTATGTTGGGGTAGCATAAACATCCAAAAATACGTAGCTGATCATGTGATGGTAGCCTACGGTATAAGATTTCGGTAGGGGTCTTGTTTTGGAGTGTTCTAGTTGGTAAAATATTAAGAAGGGATTCTACCATTTTGACAGCATAGACCCAGAAAGGCGGTGGTAGGCAGGCATGAAACAGGAGTGCGAACCATGTTATTGATGGTACGTATAATTCGTTCAGTCTTTCCATTTTGGGAAGAAGTATATGGACAAGAAAAATGGAAAACCATGCCTTGTTTGGAACAGAAATTGTGAAATGTTGAGTTATTAAATTCTCGTCTATTATCACACTGGAATGATTTGATAGATTTTTCAAATTGTGTTTTAATGAATTTTTGAAACTCGAGGAATTTTGCAAAAACTTCAGATTTGAATTTCAGTGGGTAAATCCAGACAATGAGTGAAAAATCATCCAAGAATACTAGATAGAATTTATGACCCAAAAAGCTAACAATCGGAGATGTCCACAAATCAGCATGACCAATATCAAAGGGAGAAAAAGTAACACTGTTTGATGATATAAATGGAAGAAGAGTATGTTTGCCTAGTGGACAAGAAAAACAGTGTTGGACAATTTTCCCATTATTACATTGAATACACTTAGAAGTCCTAAGAAAAGTAAAAATTGGGTCTCCGGGGTATCCGAGTCTGTTTTGCCAAGTTGAGGGAGAGATCGCCGCAAGGGATAGAGGTGCTTGCGGTCTGACAGCGGAAGATTGAGTGAATGGGTAGAGATCTCCCACACTATTGCAGCGTGTAAGAATTTTCCACGTATTGAGTTCCTTCACAGAAAAACCAAAAGGGTCAAATTCGACAGACACAAAATTATTGCTAGTGAATTTTCTAATGGAGATTAAGTTTTTAATGATGTTAGGTGTGTATAGGACGTGATTTAGGGAGAAGGGTGGGTGTGGATGTTTGGTGTGTGTGTTACCGTACCCTTCAATTGGAATGCGATGACCATTGCTGACTGTAATAAATTGAGGACACTTTAACCGACGTAGTTGAGATAGGTTACCTGACGACCGGGTGAGGTGAGATGTGGATCCGGTGTCCATGTACCAATTGTCGTCGGGCTTTTGAAGGTTCACGATGGTGTAGGCCTGGCCCAAATCAGTCGGGGCCGGGCCGGCCGGGGCTGGATCGGACCTGTAACCAGGTGGTGGTGCTACCTGCTGCTGGTGGGCTTGCTCGGTGGCGGGGCGGGGCCCAAGAGGCCGTCGACCAAGGGTGCTTGGAACCGGGTCCCCGCAGTCGGGTACAGTATGCGTGTGCGAGGCCCGGTCTGCTGGTTGGGCCACTACTTCTTGGTAGGACCACCGCTGCTCTTCGCTGCTGCGCTTCTTCTGTGCCCGTGCCCGGTTACGTTGGCCTTTTCCGCGGCCTTTGCCTTTGTTATTGCGTCCTCTGCCGCCACTGGCCTGCTGCTGGACATGCTGTGATGGCTGGTTGCTGCTCGCCGCAAGTGTTGCCATTCTGTCAATGGCTAACGCCTTTTGATTATGTTCCTCTTGTTTAGCACGTCTAGTTTCTTCCAACAATAGTTGTGAACGTGCCTTGTTGAAACTTGGGAGAGGGTCGGCTTATTGAATCATTATTGCGAGTGTGTCATATTCACATTTTGGTAAACCCGCACCAAGTTGAAGCACCATCTTGGTTTCTGAAACAGAAGTCCCGACGTTGGATAGTTGATCGGTTATGAGTTTCAGTTGCTTACAATATTCGGACATGTTAAAATTTCTCTAAGCGGGTATTATTGAATTGCTCTTCCAAATATACGGCCCGAGTATTTTTATTGTCCTGAAAGATTTCTTCTAGCCGGACCCAAAGTTCACGTGCCGTAGCACCTGTTTTCATGATAGTGCACAACAGGTCTTTGGAGATGGTGTCGTAGATCCATTGTTTGACGATGATGTCAAGATGACGCCAGATTAGGTCTGTAACATCAGTGGGACGAGGAACAGATTCGTCAATATGATCAAGCACGTTGTATGCACATGCATGAATGTAGAATAGTTCCATCCACATGGAATATTGACAGTCTTCTTGGTCAAGAATTATAGGGATAAAATTCTTGATGTTGTTAATGGCGAATGCCGGATGAAAAGAAGATACTGAACGTTGAGAGGGGTTGTCAAGTGTGCCAATGGATGAACTGAAATTTGTGGGGGAAGACATGGTTGCCGCCTGCCGAGGGAAGGGAATTTTCTGGTTTGGCCGAGAAAGGGAGGAAGAAATCAGAATATTTTTTTTCGTGAAATCAGAAAAAAATGCTAATTTCGGCCGAGAATGAGGAAGAGGAGGGATTTAGGTTTTAGGCTCTTGATACCATGAAAGATGGAATAATTTCCCTTAGGAATTCCTTTCATTATTCACAATATATATAGTTGTACAAAGGTTGATTCCTAATATGGTACGAATCCTAACTTACCTTACAAAGGTTGATTCCTAATATAATTAGAATCCTAAGTTACCTTAAATATACATCTATCATAATTACAAAATATACAGGGAATATTCGGAGAATATTCGCTAATAGTGATAAATATGTCTTTTTTCAATTTATTGTCAATTGAATATTGTAATAAATATTGAAGATAGACGAATAATTGAGACTATGCAATCAAAACGAGGTCTTTTAAAAAAATCAAATTAATGTGTAAAGATCTAGAGGGTCATCAATTTGGGAGATATACCTATGCCTAAATCAAAGACTGATGATAACAAGAAAAAAGAAGTTACAACAACAGATAAGTTGGCCTCTCTAGCCGACTACACTGACGCACAAATGGAGGTAATACAAATAAACTAGGCAAGGAATCTGATATACAATGCTATTAGTGGAGAAGAATATGAAAATATTTCTACCTATGAAACAACTAAAAAAATGTGGGATAAACTCGAAGTCACCTATGAAGGTACAAATAAGTAAAGGAAAATATTGTTAGTCTCATTGTATATGAATATGAAACCTTCAAGATGAAAGATGGAGAAACAATAGATGACAAGTTTGCAATGTTCAATAAGATTCTAGGAGAACTCAAGGCCTCATAAAAAGTCTTGCACTTGTGGATAACATAAGAAAAAATATTTGATGTCTTCCTCAACAGTGGCATGCTAAGGTGGTTGCTCTTAAGAGTATAAATCTCAAGACACTTACATATGATGAAGTTAGAGGAGACTTAATCGTGTTTGAAAAGACTTATCTCAACAAGCCTGGATAAAGTGAAAGCAAGAAAAAAAATTGTAGCATTCAAATCTCAAGTTGAGAAATTTGATAATGATATTCGAGAAGAAGAAGTTGCAATGATATCTAGATCTGTGGTGAAATCCATGAGAAGATCTAGAAACAATAGGAGAAACTCTTCCAACTTCAGGAAAGGTAACCAAGAAATCATGGGAAGTGCTATGAATGTGGAAAATATGGTCACATAGCCTCTGAGTGTCTAGAATAAAAAATAAAGTCATTTCGAGGACAATAAAAATAGAGAGCATTCAGTAGCTGGAGTGAGGATGAAATCTCAAAAGAAGAGAATGAAGAAACTGACAACATATACTTCATGAAAATTGGTGAAACCAGTAAGGTAAGATCATATTCTTGTTCTAAGTGTCATGAAACTCAAGAGTTGCTTGATCAAACTCTTGAGGACCTAAACGAAGCTTTTGATGAATACAGAAAATTAATAAGAGAAAAGAAATACTGGAAAATCAATCTAGAAGTCTGTGAAATTGAAAGGGATCTTCTTCAAGAAGAAGTTCATGATTTGCAACTACAACTAAACAGTTTATGCAAATCCACTAGTCATAGTTCTATTAGGTCGAACCAGACGACTTATCACAATAAGTCAATTGTGAAAAATCCTATGAGTGACAAGTATGCTTCTACCTACTCAACTGATAAGTCTATTGCCTATTCTAAGACAGACAAATTGATTCAGTGGACTAAGTCAACTAATCAAAATTATCCTGCAAGTCGACTGATCAGCAAGTCACCCAAGAACACTTTTCTTAATTTTGTTTTTGTCGTGGTAAAATTAGACATAAGTTTTACAACTGTATATTTCATTATGAAATCACTCCTGGCTGGATTTGGAAACCAAAAGATAAAAATAATTGTATTAGAACTAACCCTCAATGACCCAAAAAAACTGCGGTACCTAAAAGAAAATATTCATTTTGTTTTACAGGAACCCCACAAGGAAAAATCAAAAGGTAAATGGTATTTAAATAGTGGGTGTTCAAGTCACATGACAAGTAATAAAAGTCTATTCAAAACAATCGAGCACTTTGATGGAGGACTAGTAATCTTTGGAGACAACTCCATTGAAAATGTAATTGGTATAAGAACTATTGCTTTTAATGATACATTTGATATCACTAATATTTATTTGGTGAAGGGTCTCAGATATAATCTGCTAAAGTCAACTATGTGACTCCGATCTAGAAGTTAGATTCAGAAAATCTGGATTGAAGATCTTTCTGGAAAATCTATTCTGCCTGGAAGCAGAAAAAAGAACGTGTATGTCCTAGATTTAACTAAGTGTCCTAAAGAACACATTTGTTTAGCATCTATGGGAGAAGATCCATGAATTTTTCATAAGAAGCTTGGACATGCAAGCATGTACCTGATAGAAAAACTAGCAAGGCATGAACTAGTTATAGGACTGCCCAAGCTAAACTACTCCAAGGATCACTTGTGTGACGTACGTCAAAAAGGTAAGCGAACTAGAAACTCTTTCAATTCCAAAGATATTGTGTCTAATTTAAAACCATTGCAACTATTCCACATGGACATAGTATGTCCAACTAGAACTGCTAGCATTGGAGGAAAGAGGTATGCCTTTGTTATAATTGATGATTATTCTCGTTTTACATGGGTTATAATTGATGAAACCTTTGCTCCAGCCACTCAATTAGAATCAATTCGAATATTACTTGCTTAGCTGCATTTAAAGGTTTTAAATGGATGTTAAAAGTGCCTTTTTAAATGGCTTCATTGACGAAGAAGTATTTGTTAAACAACTACCTGGCTTTGAAAACTCAAATTTTCTTATCATGTGTTCAAACTACCTAAAGCTCTATATGGCCTTAAACAATCTCCAAAAGCCATGGGGACTCCAATGAGTCCAACGTGTTCAATACACAAGGATGATGAAGGTAAACATGTTGATGAAACTAAGTATAGGAGAATGATTGGATCATTACTCTATCTTACTGCTGGTCGACCAACCATTATGTTCAGTGTATGCAGATGTGCCAAGTATCAATCAGCTCCTAAGGAATCTCACCTTAGTGTAGTCAAAAGAATCACTCGATATTTAATTGGCACAACCTCTCATGGATTATGGTATCCTAAAACTAAGTCTTTCAAATTAGAAGGTTTTTTTATGCTGATTTTGCAGGTGATAAAGATGATCGTAAAAGTACCAGTGATACATGTCAACTACTTGGTCAATTATTAATTTCTTAGAACAACAAGAAACAAGGGAGTGTATCATTATATAACACTAAAGCTGAATATATTGCCATTGGGAAATGTTGTGCTCAATTATTATGGATGACCCACCAATTGAGTGATTATGATTTACTATTTAAACCTGTTAAAATCTTTTATGACAATTCTAGTGCTATCTGCCTAACAAAAAAATTGTGCATCATTCTAGATCAAAGCATATAGATATCAAACATCATTTTATTAGAGATCATGTGCTTAGGGGAGCTATTGAACTGTATTTTGTTTGAACTGAGAATCAACTAGCTGATATATTTACAAAACCCTTATTGAAAAAAATATTTTGCATGCTTAGAAAATCTATAGGTATCATTTCCAACCTATTTAATATATGTGTTTTCATTATGTGAAGTACTATAAATTTTAATTACTTGCTTATTTTTATTTTCCCCTTAATTATCCCATTCTTACCTTACACGCCTCTCCCTTACGCCATTAAAGCCGATTTGACTGCCCACATCCCATCAACACCCTTGCCACTTCATCATTCCCTCTTCCCCATAAACCATTTCCCTTCCCACTAACCTTTCTCTTTTCCACGTTTTTCTTAACTCTCTCTCTTCTCACCGATCACTTCCTCCATCTTCCTCTCTCTATCCCAAAACTCCTTCACTTTCCACCATGGCCAAAACCAACAAATCCTCTCCTAAAAACACCTGAAGAAGCACTTGCACTAAGCCTACCAAAGACAAACCCTCCTCCCCTGTTCAATGAGACTCTGACGGCTCTATTTCGTCATCTTCCCGCAACTCTTCAAATTCCATATACCAAAATCCTCTGGTAAGCATACTGCCACCATAAGTGAGCATGGTGAACCGTAAAAAATGATCAAGTTTGATTATGACTTTGCCTTCAATGATCGGAGAATTTTTTGGGACACACCGTACTCAGACATCTTTCAATTTTTTATGGTAAATCTTATGCTCATGGTCGTATTGTTGATTTTGAAGGTATTTTCTCTCTTCACTGTCATATTCAATAATTTTTTGACTTTTAAGGGTGGACAAATATTTTCTCTTACTCTTCTCCCCGTGTTTATGAGTACCACATTCGCATGTTTTATGAAAATCTTCGAATCACCAAAGATGATGAAGTTGAAACTCTGGTGTTTGGGACTCATATCTTGTTTGACTATGTTGGTTTTCGTAAGATGTTTAAAATCAAAAGTTATGGGTTCTCTGATTTACCAAAAACTCTTGGCATGCTGATTTTGAGGTCTCTTTTGACTAAGAAAAAAGGTGTCTCTCTCTTGAATTCTCTAGTTTTGTTCCTCCTGTGTTAAGTCCTCAAAATCTTTCTATTGAAACTTGTCTTTTGGCCCATATTATTGCTACCACCATAATGCCTCGTGTAGGTTTTCTATCCACCCTCATTCAGTGTGATACCATGCTTACTTACGCTTGGTCCACAAGCGTAAGTTGAATTTTGCCTCTCATTATCAATCGTATGCTTGAATCTATGTCCGATCCCACAAACTTCCCTATGGAGTGTTGATCACACGCATTATGGAATACCATAATGTAAATCATGATAACTACCCGTCCCTCCTGATTAAGAAATTCTATGACTCATGATTTTGCGAGCATGGGGTACGTCTGCATCAATGGTGTGTGGATCCTTAAGAATGTTGAAAAGGATCCTGACACTCCCTATACTCCATCCAATGTTAAAACAAAGCCCTTCACCTCACAAGTCAGCCCCAATCCTGAAAGCTTTACTGATGTCCTTGTCCAAATTGTTGCTCTTGATGTGAAGCTCGAATCCTTCAAAATTAAACTTGGACTTCATAATGATTCGATTTGAGTGATTGTGGATCGACTTACTTAATCAGCCCACTTCTTACTAATCAAGACCACAGATTCAGCAGAGGATTATGCTAAGTTGTATATCTGAGAAATTGTCAGGATTCATGGGACCCCAGTGTCCTATTATATCAGATCGTGGTGCTCAGTTCACAACATACTTTTGGAGGACTTTCTAAAAAGGATTGGGTACCAAGATAAATCTCAGCATAACTTTTCATCCTTAGACATATGGTCAGGCAGAGCGTATATTCAAACTCTTGAGGATATGTTGAGGGCATGTGTTCTCGATTTTAAAGGTAATTGGGATGATCACTTACCTCTCATTGAATTTGCTTATAACAACAGTTATCATGCTAGCATCCAGATGGAACTGTTCGAAGCTCTATATGAGCGAATGAGTAGATCATCAATTGGTTGGTTTGAGGTTATTGAAGCAGAGTTGGTAGGACTAGACTCAGTCTATCAGGTTGTGGAGAAAGTCAAGCTAATTCAAGAGTAGATGAAAATAGCTCAGAGTCGCCAGAAATCTTATTCAAATATGAGGCATAAAGACTTGGAGTTTCAAGTTGATGATTGAATTTTTCTGAAAGTTTCACCTATGAAAGGTGTCATGAGGTTAGGAAAGAATGGAAAACTCAGTCCCAGATATATCAGACAATACAGGATTTCGAGAAGAGTTGGCCAAGTGGCTTATGAACTTGAATTGCCACAAGATTTTATTGATGTGCATCTAGTGTTTCATGTATCCATGTTGAGAATGTGTGTGAGAGATCCGTCACCGATTGTCCCTACTGATTCCATTATCGTTAAGGACGATTTGACCTATGAGAAGATCCCTGTGGTTATTTTAGATCATCAGATTAAAAAGTTGAGAACTAGGGAAGTTGCCTCAGTGAAAGTGTTGTGAAGAAGTCAGAATGTTGAGGAGGCTACATGGGAAGCCGAAGAAGACATGAATTCTAGATATCCGCACTTGTTTGAGGAACTAGATGAAAACAATCACGGTAAATGTCTTCAGTATTCATGTTATGTCTCATGTTTCATGTTCATGCAATCAGTACTTATGTCCTATGTTCATGTTTTCATATAATTATGTCATTTAGTTCCATGTTTCATGTCTTGTTGCTTCACACTCATGTACTCATGCTATGTTCAATTCTATTCTTAACCATGACCCATCATTCGAGGATGAATAATCCCAAGGGGGAGATATTGTAACACCTCGTACCTCTAAACTAAGTCACGTTTATGATTTGGGAGTTTAGTAAACCAAAACGGGGAGTTTAAGTTAAAAAACTAGTTTCAATTCTGCAGACCAGATTTGATCATTATCATAAGAGATTCCCAACATATCATATGATTCTCGTTCCTTTATCGACTTCCTTTTGAATAACTTGGATAACAATACGGATCGTATAATATTATACGACACATCAATTTTATTGTTGAAATTGACGGCAAGGTTGTAAATTTTACGGACCCTCAAACTATTTTCAGCCCGTCGATCTTAACCGTCCCAAAACTCCAGCTTTTTACAACTCTCTAGAAATTTGCAAAACCATGATGATCCATTTATACGGATCATGGAAAATTCTACGGTCTAGACCCAAGCCGTCAAAAATTCGACAGACTGTCGAATCAGACCGTTAAAGTGTTCCGACACCAAACAGTATAAATACGAGACTTATACTTTAAAAATTAGTTTTTTTCACTTCTCTCAAGCGCTAGCACGAAAGTTATATTTTCCCAATCATGTCCTACACCAAGGTAAGTCCTTTCCATGTATTTTCATGCGATTCTAACATAGTATAATCAATTTCTAAGCGAAATCCACTACTCTAAACCTAGGGTTTCCAATATAAACTTAATTCAAGGTTTCAAGGTGCAATCTTTGGAGTTCTTCTTCAAAGTCCAGATTTTAATATAAGTTTGAAAGAAAATAAGGTATGTATAGCTTCTATCTACGTGTGGGACATCATTGTTCTTCCCCTACGCCACATTTTTATAAAATCATGAAAATTCCATACTTAAGGTTTTAACGCTATTATCATGATAACCCTAATTATATGTAATATTGTATATTTATCATATCTCTATTATAATTCGTCTATTGTATTCATGATATGTCATTACGATTGTCATGAACTTGTTCGTATTCCATGAACGTATGCTTTGATTTTCATGGGTTCTTAAATACAAGTTATAATCAATGTTACTCAATTTCATGAAGTTATATATATATGTTTTCATATGTTTACACAAGTTATATTCTATATGTAATTATGTTAAATTAAAAATCATGAATCATGTTTACAAGTTATTTTATGAAATTCATGGGCTTACAAGCCACTATTTTCAAGTACATATTTTTTGGAGTTGCATAGTTTACCGAGAAGTCTCTAGTAGCCTGAAACTACGTATGCCACCGTAGGATAAGGGTCGATCCGCCCAGAGGATGATACGTTCAAATTTGCAGATTGGATCATTTCTTGCCATGTTCACGTCTCATACCCCGACAAGTTAAAGGGAAGCTCTGTTGGTCGGGGTCGGTACCAGAATCCACATACCCCCATAGTGATTCATGTTATCGTTTATGCTACTGCTCTCCCCACAATTATACAGATATACAAGTTTACAAGTTTACAGATACACAGATTTTATACATATTTTATACTCATATCAGATCATATTCATGCTCATGTTCAGTTTCAGTTCATGTCCTATTATTTGATGTGTCTACTTATTCTTTCAATTGCTTTACATACGGTACAATTCAAATGTACTAACATCCCTTTGCATGGGGCTTGCACTTCACGGTGCATGCGCTAAATCTAGGGAGACATATTTGTTCAATAGGATTGCCTCAATATCAGCTTTTGGTGAGCCTCTCTCATTCGAGGTGCTAGTCATTTATTTTTCACATGTCATGATTATTAGTAGAGGTATGCTAGGGCCTTGTGCCGGTAAACAGTTTTGCAGACTCATGTTGTCAAAGGTTCATAGACTAGTCTAGTACCATGTCGTGTCAGTTTTTCAGTTATTCATAATTATGATATTTTAAGACTATTTCCGTAATATATTTTCTGATCATGGTTTCAACATACATTTTACATATTTTAAAAGTCATTACTTTAGTATGTTTTGATGCCCATGTTGACAAACAAGCCATGTGGTTTGCTCAGTCACATGCAGTCAGGCACTGAGTATTGTGTTTCGCCCAGGCCATGTTTCGGGGCGTGACAATCATCATCAAAATGGAGAGATTGTTAGTGTCAAGATTTTATTGATGAATTATAATTGTATGCAGGAAATACTCAAAGATGCTCAAGACATAAGTGGACTACCATCAATCCCAGATAGCTGACTATGCAGTCAGCCCAACAGTCAAAGACACAAGCCCAGCTGCAAAGACTAAGGAAAGAATAATACATGGCATTGACATAGATATGCAAATTTGTGTATTTATGAAAGCTTGTACCAAGAATCAAATCAAATACTGACACATTAATTGATTGATCATCAACAAGCAACATCAACGGAAGGTTGAACCAACATGTCTAGAAGATATTCCAATCAACAAGCAAGATCTTCTCAAGAAAGGAAAGACATCGTGGAATATCAAGCTCTAACCTTATTCTTGGAAATAGGATCACTAATTCCACTTTCCAATGATCAATTCTCTTGGGTTGCCATCTCTAACAAATGGAGTCAAACAGCCACATCTTCATTTTATTTAAAGAGACTCCAAATACGAGGAATAATATACTTTCGTCTCAACTTCTCAAGCTCTTTGTCTTACTTTTAATAAGCATTATAATCTCTGAGTGATTAATAGTGTATACAAAAAAGTGAGAAGAGATTTAGTATAGTCGGTGAGGCATTGTATCAAAAGATCAAGGGTGTTTAAGTGTAGACTTAGGAACTTCATTCAAACCATCCTTGTACCAAACCAAACTTTAAAAGTGCTACAGAGAAAACCCGTGCAACCCAAGGGAACGCATTAGAATTCACATTGAATCTGAACCAGTATAAAAACATTTGATGTCATTTACTTTCATTATTTAAATTCTGCACTATATCTATTGACAGTCAGCTAGCACCTTGAGGTAGTCGACTAAGAAACGAAAAACTATAATTCACCCCTTTCTCGCACTTTCAGGTACGATCCAAACAACAGGAGTGTCGAACGTAAAATCGGTGCATAAAAATTAAAACTCATACTTCAAATATAATATAAAAGATTGTTAAATCCACGAGGATTAGGATAATTTTATGCTAATTGAGAATGCTTAATTACTATTTGATAATATGATAATCTATCGAAGAGTGAATTTGAAAATTAAAATTAACTGGAATAAGAAGTAATCGACGCACTTCAAACAGACGAGTATAATTCAGAGAGAATGAATTGAGTCAAGAATCCACCTATTTAATAACTAGCTATTTCCATAACTTTTCACCAACCTTCATTAAAGTAGGTACATTTCTTATGAATACAATCAATCCTTCTAATTCTTTCTAAAAACTATACCCCTTTCAGTTATACAATCCATATAATGAATAAGATGTATAAAGATGCCAAATTTGTGTTCAAGAATTCTCTATAGATAGAAAAATATTTACTTCATCCTAATATATATGTGACAATTCTGGATTAAAGTACTAATCTCTTCTTGCGAATAAAATTAAAATTCATCCAAAGAATGTCCTATAACAGCCTCCCGGATCCCATTGTCAATAGTGTTCTTTAGCTGGAGGTGTGTCTCGGCTAAAGCTTTTGTTTCAAAAAAAGCATTGCTTCGGCAGAAGGCCTCCATCACTTGATGGATTGGGAGCCTAAAACCGATGGTGAATGGGTTAGTGTAGATGAGAGACATCCCAGGAATGTGTTGGGTGATGCTGGTGTTGGGTGGAGGAGGAAAAACATCGATGTCCAAGCCCAATACACAATCGATGCGAACTTGGGGAAGGATAGAGTCGTCGATTAAAGAGAGCATGTCTTCCACAGATTCAAGACGGAGGTTGGCATGAAAATCCCTTTCAAAATAGAAGTTGGGAGGGATGATCTCGAAAATGGTGGAACCCAAATAAATGATCTGGTTAACATTAGATGACAATGGTCGATGGTAGGATGGACCCAACTCTGCTGACATTCTAGCAAGAGTTATACCATCAGAAGTACCAAACGTCGAAGAAGTAGACATTTTTTTTGGAAAGTAAGAAGAAAGAAAGGTCGAAAATTAAAATTGCAATAAGAAGGTTGGAAATATGAGTGAAGAAGGACGATTGAGAATATTGGTTTAAATAGCCGAAGGAATAATCATTACACTTGGAAATTGGAGAGGAATGTCCTTGTCAGAAAGCGTCAATTGGCGTCTCAGAAGAGGTGATGTCGATTGAGTGTCTAAACGCATTTAATGAGCAACTGACGGAGTGTCGGGTGGAAAAATGATATGACATTTCAGTTCCCGTGAAAAGGTCCTTTTTTAAAAGGCGCGTAAAGCTCTTCCACTTCCCAGTTCTTTCAGTTCAAGAGTCCTAGAAAGTGTGAGACTATATGTATTGGGTAGAAAGGCACCCGGAAGAGTTATGCGTAAGCAAGAAGCTTTTTGGCTTCGGAGACTCTAACGGAACAACTCCCGTCACATCAACCAACCTAGATCAGAGCGTCGCAACACGCATGGGAGTAGTGACATCAGGATACGTACGTCACCACAACCTCCTAGGGTCACAATAGTCTAAGTTTTGACTTCTATATGCAAGGCTTAAAAGAGAAAGATGGCACATTGTATTCTCTCTAAGCACACATTTTTGTAACCCATATGTCTCTCAAGCTAATACACGATTCTCAGCTTTGGTTCATATTCGATCCATAGTTTATTTTCAAATCTTATTCATTACATTTTAGTTATTTTCTTATTTATATTATTATCTTTAAACATCATATATATGTAATCTAAATCTCAATCCCGGAATCAATCAAGAGGGTCTCTGGATCGGATACGACCTACTTGTCTTTAAACCCTTGAAATACAAATCTCTAACTGCGTTTTTGGTAGATATCATTTTTACCGAAAAATAGTTTGGCACTGTCTATGGGGATAGACAGTTGTGGAGTTGTCTCAATTCGTAGTTGATTTTTTTGAAAACCTTGAGGCAAACACATCACGGAAGAGAATCATGTCAGGTCAGAAAAACATTGCTCGCTACCCGCGAGAGATTAGAAAGGAAAAGGTTCTTAGTGAGTCAGAGCGAGAAAGTACGAAAAGATACCCTACAAAGAAGAAGCGGCTCTGAAGCCTATCCCAAAAAAGTTCAGAATGTCTGACATACCCAACTGCGATGGCACGACAGACCCGGACGAACACATCATAACTTTTGATGCTGCAATCACCGAGCATGACCTGCACCAACATTAGATCAAATATATTATGCTAAAAAAATTTAGCCAGATGCTCACAAAATGAGCACTCTCTTGGTACACTCTCTTACCTGAAAACTCTATTAATTCTTTTGCTTCCTTACCGATGCATTTGTCAAAGCCCATGCTGGGGCCCAGAGGGTCAAAACCCTACAAGGCAGATGTTTTCACCATAAAGCAAAGGAAAGATGAATTACTTCGCAATTTCATTACAGCTGGAAATGATGTAACTGCCTACGATCTCTGAGGATTGGGCTGCCGCACAGCATTCGCTAACGGCCTAAACACCGACAGTTCAGACGCATTGAGAAAATTAAAGGAAAGCCTGAAGTAATTCCAGGCTAATTCCTAGAACAAGGTGAATAATAGATATACTGCCAAGATAAAGATAGAAGCGGGTCACGAGACCAGAGCCGAAGAGGGACAATAAGGTAGATCTCATCATGCCCGTTATACATGCAAAGGGACCCTAGAGGATGGTTTAAGTCATATTCAACTCAGATGTCACCTAGGTATGAAGGTCGGCCGAGTAAACCAAGGTATGATCAAGGTCAGCCTAAAAGAGAAAGGGGAACATCGCAAAGGAAGTCCGTAAATGACTCAAGGCCACTGGGTGTGGCCTCTTACAAATTTAATGAGGAGGTTGTGGACATAGTCATAGCCATAAAAAATATGAAAGAGGCTAGGTTCCCGGTAGCAGTTTGATCTAACCCAAATAAGTGGGGCACGAAAATAGAGCTTTAGTGTGAATTCAACGAAATCTGAGGCCATTCATTAAAAGATTTCAAACACTTGAGGTATGAGGTAGTTGACCTATTAAGAAGAGGTCATTTGAAGGAATTCTTCAGTAGTTTATCCAAGTATGCTTGGGAAAATGATACTGGGACTTCGTGGTAACGACCAGTGCAATAGGGAATGATAAACATGATTGTAGAAGGAATGATGGTAGGGCAATATCTCAGGCATAGCAGCCCGCATACTCGCCTCCGTCCAGAAAAAAGACGAGAGAGGGCATGAAGATCCTATCATTTTCAGTAAAGTAGAACGAGAAAGCATTGATAACCCATACACCAATGTTCTTGTAATTTTTATTCAAATATTTCAATTTAACATTAAGCACGCGCTCCTTGATCCAGGTAGCGCCGTGAATGTTGTGCAACTCCGCATAATCAAAGAGATGCAGCTTATCAAACAAATGACCCTTGTAGTGAATATTTTGATCGGTTTCAACTTGTCTAGTGAAATGACATGGGGAAAGATCGAGCTGGAAACACATGTACATGGAGTGTCAATAAAATCCTTATTCGATGTCCTCGAATGGGGAATATCGTACAACCTGGTAATTAGGAGGCTATGGTTGCACGTCATGAGGGCAATTATATCCACTTTCCATTAGACTATGAAATTCCCGATGCAATGGGGGTAGCTGAGGTGAGATGGGATGTCGAAACTCATCCAACGGAAATCATCCTAGTTAACGAGCAATGTGTCTTGGTCGGAAAAAATAGCTAGCAATCACAGACGCTCGACCCTGAGATCCACTCCGAGGTCGAGCAACAACAGAAACCAGCAGGAGCCCTCTGTCCACGGGTCCAACAGATAGAATACCTCGAGGGTTCGTAGCATCGAAGTCAGATGCAGGAAGATTCACATCAGAGGATCTCGAGCCCACCTTTTGCTGACCGTACAGGGTCGGGGAGCAGGTATACCTGGGCTCAGGCTTAAACCCTGAGTTTAGAAATAATTTGATTATTTTTCTGAATAACATTATTAGTGGCTTCACTTGGTCGGTACTGGATATCACAGGTGTGCCCCCGGAGTTAGTGCTCCACAAGCTAAACATGGACCTGAATTGTCTTTCTATTAAGCAAAAAAGGCGCTCGGTGTCAGCAGAACAGAGTCAATTCGTTAAAGAAGAAATAGCATGACTTATCTAGTTAGGAGCAGTCCGAGAGGTAAAATACCCAAATTGGCTAGCAAACGTTGTGGTACTTTATAAGAAACCTGAATCTTTTCAAATGTTTTTAGATTTAAAAACATAAATAAAGCTTGCCTGAGGAGCTCATACCCAATGCCTTTCCTGGATCAAGTGGTCGACACGGTGGCTGGCATGAGCTGTTCATCTTCCTATATATAGCCACATGGTTTAGTCAGATACAGTTAAACCCATCAGACCAGGAAAAAACTTCATTTATAATAGAGCATGGAACTTATTATTATATTGTTATGTTGTTCGGCTTAAAAAATGCAGTGACTACCTTCCACCAATTGGCCCAGCGAATGTTCCATCATCAGCTGGGTGGAAGAGTGAAGATTTATCTAGATGATATAATTGTTAAGTCCCTGGGAACATAGGAACATGTTAGACATTTGCAGGAAGTGTTCTGGATCATACGAGAGCATAACCTTAAGCTAAATCCTGAAAGGTGTGCTTTCGGGGTGGGCTCTGGAGAGTTCCTAGGCTTTGTGGTGTCCAATAGAGACATTGAAGCCAACCAGGATCACGTGTGAGCCATAGAGCAAATACCAAAGGTACTCAGCATTGCTCAAGAAGTGCAATAATTGATCGGAAGAATAACAACCTTGGGAAGGTTCATATTCAGGTTGTCCGAGCGGTGCCAAAAATTCTTCAACTTACTGAAGAAAAGAAAGACTTTCAATAGACCCCGGAATGCCAACAAGCCTTGAAAGACCTAAAGAAGTACATGCCAAACCTTTTCCTGCTCGTAAAACCAGACGAGAGGGAATCGCTACTGATTTACGTTGCTATATCCGAAATTGATGTTACTGTTGTGCTCGTTTGGGAGGAAAAAGGTATGCAATCTCCTATTTATTATACCAATAAGGCCTTAACTAGGTCGAAGCCCGATACCCCCACCTTGAAAAACTAGTTTCGGCCCTGGTGGTAGCGTCTTATAAGCTAAGGCCATATTTTTAATGTCACCCCGTATGCGTGGTCACCATTTTTCCTTTAAGGAATATATTGTATAATCCTGAACTCTAGGGCCGGTTGGCAATTTGGTCGATTGAAATCTGCAGGTACAATATCACCTACCGCCCCCGGACTGTTATTAAATCTCATGCCTTTCCCAATTTTATGGCCGATTATAGTCTGAGTATGATGCCTCAGGCTCACATGGACGCAGTTTGGGAAACTGAAGTTGCATCCGAAGAATAGGTATTATACAAAGATGGGGCCACAAGCATGAAAGGCACCAGGCTGGGGATTGTCCTTACCACCCTCTCGGGGGCTACGATCAGGCAAGCCATTAAGAGCATTTCTCTAACTAATAATGAGGCTGAGTATGAGGCCACAATTATAGGTTTGGAATTAGCTTTGGGAGTCAGAGCTGAAAACATCGAGCTCAAGAGCGACTCGCAACTGATCATTAATCAAATATTAGGAAATCCGAGGCCAAAGACAACCAAATGCAAGAATATCTAAGTAAAGCTACTACTCTGTTGGCTCGATTCTAAAAATGAAAGGTGATGCAAATCCTGCGAGAGATGAACTTCGAAGCTGACGCCTTAGCTAACCTGGGCTCGTCATCCGGAATAATTCAAGAAGAGTCATAGGCTATAGTCCATCTCATGTGTTCCGTCCTAGACTCTGGCATGCACAAAGTAAATTCTGCTAGGCTCACTTGGGACTGGCGGAATGATATTATCAATTATCTTCAAACAGGGACTCTCTTGGAAGATTCTAAAGAATCTCGAGCATTGAGGCAAAAGTGGCTAGGTATTGCACGTACGAATGGGAGATATAAAGAATGTCATACCTTGGACCTTAGCCAAATATCTGGGGCTGGTGGAGGTCGATTATGTGATGCGGGAGATACACGAAGGGAACTATGAAAATCACGTCGGGTATATATCATTAGTGAAAAAAATAATTAGAGTTGAGTATTGTTGGAATCGAATGGAAGAGGACGCAAAGGCTTATGTATGGAAATGCGAGAAGTGTCAGCAGCATTCGCCGATAATACGTCAACTGACTGAACCCCTCTACTCGATAGTGATTCTATGGCTATTCATGAAATGGAGATAGATATCGTGAGCCTACTGCCGGGATTTGTAGGAGATGTGAGGTTCCTACTAATCCTAAGTGACTATTTCTCAAAATGGGTGAAAGCCAAAGCATATAAAAAGATTCACGAAAGGCAGGTCATAGACTTCATATGGGACTATATCATATGTCGATTTGGGATACCAAAGGAGATCGCTTGTGACAACGGTCAGCAGTTCATGGGAAAGAAGGTCACTGATTTCCTAAATGGGTTAAACATCAAGAGTATCACCCATGTGCAAATGGGCAAGCAGAATCAACTAACAAAATCATCATCTAAAGCATCAAGAAGAGGTTGAAAAAATCAAAAGGCAAGTGGTCGGAATAGTTTTCAGGGGTATTATGGGCTCACATAACCACAACTAAAATGAGTACGGGGAAAACCCATTTCTCCTTAGTATACGGAGATGAGGCCTTGATACCTTTGGAAGTGGGAGAACCCAGGTTCCGTTACACTCAAACCACTGAGGAATCTCATAAAGAAGTAATGACAATAGGGTTAGAGTTGTTGGAGGAACACAGGGAGTTGGCTTTCATACGCCTGGCAGCACAAAAATTGAGAGTAGAGAGATACTTCAACAGAAAGACGAACTTGAGGCATTTTAAAATGGGGACTATGTCCTCCGAAAGATCACCATCGCAACAAAACTCGAGCATGGGTAAGCTGCAAGCAAACTGAGAAGGACCATACCGGATCATTGGAGTTACGGGGAATGGAACTTATCGACTCGAGGGTGAGTCCGGAAAGGAACTGAAGAATAGCTGGAACGTCTGTTGCTTGAAAAGATTCTACATTTGAAGGAAAAATTTAGGTACGCATTATTTTTCACAAGAACGTTCATTTGACAATAAACTATCCATTTCCTTGACAGGGACTATTCACAAAGCAAGAAGCCCCCTCCCAAAGGAAACGGACACGCGTTGCACTCTTTTTCTTGATCGAGGTTTTGTTTTGATAGGGTTTTCCTGGCAAGGTTTTTAATGAGGCAACAATTCAAAAAACACCTCAAACTTAGCGTGCCACATCCCAAAACTCAGATTCTCGAGGCCTCGTGCTCGAGTCCTGGGAAGGGAGGATGAAACAATATAGTCATGAGAGGGCCTATTCTAAAACGGACTCTTCTAAACTAGGACTGTTGGCAGTCACTGAACTTGCTCGGTCGCTTTCTTTTGATAAATCTTGTAAATACCCAGAAAGGGGATCATATACTTATAGGATGGGGTGTCCCTTATGACATTGAAAGAATGAACTAAAAAGAAAGTTTGTCATATTTTTTGTGCCGAAACACGCAAGGAAAAAATGTTTGGGGCAAAACCGAACTCGGAAGCCATATAGCCTCATAAAAATGCTTCAAACAACACGACACGGCCATAAGAGCCTCAGTGTGTGTGGGTTCTTGTTCGAACCCTCTTTGTGCCATTACATGGGGTTGAGACGTTTGCCTTATCAGCATCGAAAATGAAATACCTTTCTTCATTTCAAAATTGGATGTCTTAAATTCCAATTTTGGGCCAGCGTTGCCAGATGTGACATTCCCAGATTGAGTCAACGCAAGACGACCTCAAACACCAAATGCCAAAAAATCACATAGGCGTGCACTGACTGTCAAACCATAGGCTTAAATAAAAAATGCTTGAATAATAGCATAGTTCTAGTAGACGGGCATAGCGGTCACACCTTGATGGTTAAGTGCAAATTAAAAAAGCTAACATGTCATTACATAACAACAATTATTGCAATAAATAAAATGCATGTCAAAGCGTAGAGGCGACAAAATAATTATCATTCATAAACAGCGTCAAGCGCTCAAAACATAACTACGGGGGATATGAACCCCGGTGAACTAGCAAGAGAGAGCACAAAGGCTCAAATCCCAAAAACAACAAAGGGCACAAATGCTCGGAAAAACCCATCAAATGAACGCAAGCAAACATAGTCACAAAATCAAAAAAGAATTTTTTTTCAAATGGCACATAGGCTCGCTTTAAAAACGTCAACATTGAAAAGGGGCACATAGACCCCTAAAAACTAGCATAAGCTAAAAACCATCACCCAAGCTAAGCCGGAGGAGGAACATCATCGCCACTAAGAGAGACAACAGAAGCGTCGGAGGATGGGGGCATCTTTTCGCACAGATCTTCTATGTCAGCATCAACTGCCCCAAACTCATCTCTGCATCAAACACGATCGAGGGAATGTCAATTACTCCTATCTCCACCCTTGAAGGACCTCAAACTATGTCTTAAGGACAACATGGTCACGTAGAAATATGGACCTCCATTGATCGGCCTCCCGAAGAAGCGTCAGCCATTGGTTCTAGGCTCGAAGACGAGCACGAGAAGCCTCTAGAGCTTACATCCTCGCTCGAGCAGCATTGTGATCAGGTTAGGCCCGGACAACCCTCTCTTCCATCAACTGGCGAGCTTATGACATGGTTCAAAATATCTCCTCCTTAGCAGCCAGATCTTGCTTGGCCTCCTCCCGTCTACCCTCCAGGACGGTCCTTTGCTCCAGAAGATCTGTGTACTCGACCTGAAGCTGAGCAACCTCTTCTCGAAGGCGACGGTTCTCCTCTGCCAATCTCTCCACATTCAAGGAGGACGAAGGTGCATTCCTAAAAACCTCAATGGAAGAGGAGACGATAGCATGCCCTTGAAACATTAGGCAAAGAAATGTTATCATACACATTTGCATTAAGAACGGGAGATATGGTAAGAACAACCTAAAATTACCTGAAGGAAGATGTCCGAGAGATGGGCCAAGGAAGCTTCCAGGCCAATATTAGGACCAACGGCATGAGGCAGAGGAACATAAAGGCTCATGCCCGCATCTCCGCTCTCCATGCTTGGAGGTTGGCCACCACAAGACCTCGGTTCTCTAATAGCTTCATTCGAGAGGACCCCTGCATCCTCTAATGCTACAGTTTCTCCCTCGTCATCCTTCACCAACACCACCCTCTTTACATCCTCTCTCGTAGGTCCATTCAATCGGCGATGCATCCTCATACGTAGACCAATCTCAGAGGTAGATGCCTCAGCATCTCCCGAAAGCTCTCATTTCCTAATGGCACTGGCTTCCGCGGTGGCCTTTGCGATACGAGCCCCAGCCTCATCCTAAGTAGGCACCTTCCTGGCCGAACCACCCTTCGCAGGGAGGCCTTTAAGGAGACAAGTAGAAAAAAGATGTCAGGAAAAAACATAAATAAGCAAACAACAGATGAAGCAAATGATATCTCACTATGGCTTTTGCCCTTCTATTCCTCAGCAAAAAGGGCCCTCCAAATCCGCTCGGTGCCCCGAGAGACTCAGCGCAAGCCTATCACCCACCTAAAATATCGAGTAACGAATCAGGGACCACAGGGGCCCCTACAAAAAAAGATGAGTCAGTTGAGAGGAAAGCCTTAAGTATTGGGGAGAAAAAAGTTACTCATAGGCGGTATTCCAATGCTCTGGAAGGGGGCCAAAGTTAGTTCCCTGAATGAGATGGGTAGGAATCATTACCAACCGATCATACCACCCCCGGTCATGATCATCCTCAGCATTTGTGATGAGGGCCCTGGAGCTCCGGAAAGCAAAGTTAATTATTCCCCCATGAAGTATCCGGGGGGAATAAAGGTGGATCAGGTGATCCAGAGTAAATGGGAGATGGACGAGATTCGCCAAATGTTGCAGGCAGTGAACTATTCTTCATGCATGTGGGGCTAGTTGCCCCAAACAGATGCCATATCTTCAGCAGAAGGCCTCCATCACCCGATGGATTGGGAGCCCAAAATTGATGGTAAATGGTAAGTGTAGATGAAAGACATCCCAGGAATGTGTCGGGTGATGCTGGTGTTGGGTGGAGGGGGAAACCATCGATGTCCAAGCCCCATCCACAATCGATGCGAACTTGGGAAAGGATAGAGTCGTCGATTAAAGAGAGCATGTCTTCCACAAATTCAAGTTAGAGGTTGGCACGAAAATCCCTTTCAAAATAGAAATTGGGAGGGATGATCTCGAAAGTGGTGGAACCCAAATCAGTGACCTGGATAACATCAGATGATGATGGTCAACGGCGGGATGGACCTAACTCTGCCGCCATTCTAGCATGAGTTAGACCATCAAAAGTACCAGACGTCGAAGAAGAAGAAATAAACATTTTTCTAGAAAGTAAGAAGAAATAAAGGTCAAAAATTAAAGTTGCAATAAGAAGGTTGGAAATAGGAGTGAAGAAGGACGATCGAGACTGTTGGTTTAAATAGCCGAAGGAATAATCATTACCCTTGGAAATTGAATAGGTGGGTCTTGTTAGGAAGCGTCAATTGGTGTCTCAGAAGAGGTGTCGTCGATTGAGTTTCTGAACGCATTTAATGAGTAACTGACGGAGTGTCTGGTGGCAAAAGGATGTGAGTTTTGGTTCCCGCGAAAAGGTCCTTTTTAAAAAAGTGCGTAAAGCTCTTCCATTTCCCGGTTCTTTTAGTTCAAGAGTCCTGGAAAGTGTGGGACTATCTGTATTGGGTAGAAAGGCATCCGAGAGCGTCATGCGTAAACAAGAAGCTTTGTGGCTTTGGAGACTAACGGATCCTTACATTTGTCTCCCACTCCCAACAACTCACGTCACATTAACCAACCTAGATCAGAGCGCTGCAGCGTGCATGGGAGTAGTGACATCAGGATGCGTACGTCACCACAGCCCCCTAGGGTCACAATAGTCAAACATTCAACTTATATGTGCAAGGCTTAGAAGAGAAAGAGGACACATTGTATTCTCTCTAAGAACACATTTTTGTAACTCAAATCTCTCTCAAGCTACTCACGATTCTCAACTTTGGTTCATATTCGATCCATAGTTTATTTCAAATCGTATTCATTACTTTTTAGGTTTTTGCTTATTCATATTATTATCTTTAAACATCATATATCCGTAACGTAAATCTCAATCCTGAACTCAATCAAGAGGGTTTCCGAATCGGATACGACCTACTTGTCTTTAAACCTTTGAAATACAAATCTCTAACTGCGTTTGGTAGATATCATTTTTATCGGGAAACACTTACTGCAACATGGGTGCCAACATATAGTATTATATCAACTTTGGAAAATATATACATAACATACTTAGTTTAAAGTAGGGGTGTCTAAAGGGTCGGGGCGGGTCGGGACCAATCCCGGTGGGACAGGGCGGGTTGCGGGATTTGGGGATTTTTTTAAAAAATTGAATTTCCAACACTGAAATTGACATTCACACCTACATTACCACGAAATTTCGACGTTGAAATCTATTGTGTATCGTCAGATCTTTACTAAAGAAAAGGGAAAATTATAAACCAATTTTGGAGAAAATTCAAATTGATTGGGAAAATTGACGTTTTTAAAGTTGACGTTTTCAAAAACTACGCAAAATCAAAAGGGTAAAACGGACATCCGAACGCAGAGTTATGACCATTTAAAGTTGCACCAATTTACAACTAAATGCCAATTGAATTAGATTTTTAACAACTCAATGCTTCTATGATATGTTAATTAAGTTCATGTCGTATTCGACTTCCATAAAAGCTTCATAGATTGGCTTCAATTTAGCCACTCAAAGGCAAATGTACCATTAAATGTCAATAGGTCTTCATAAATTGGCGTAAATAACACATCTCATGTTACTACTTTATTTATTCATAATATGATTATTGCATGGTGTTCTATAAACAATCCTCGCATGGTGTTTTATAAACAATCCTCAATTATCTACATTATATAAATTATAGCAATATTGGAGTCAATAATTTAACACAAAAAAATTGACAAGTTCACTATTCACAATTTACAGCTTCTGATAGGGTAGGAAGATTTGTAAGAAAAATGAGGTATTTATAGTTGAGAAATAGAGTTAAAGTGTAAATATACTAACTTAGGGGGGGTTGGGATGGGGAGTCGGGATTGGGTGTTGGAGTGGTAGGATCGGGACCGGCGGGACGAGCCCTAATCCCGTCCCGAGTTCGAACCCCACTACCTACATTTTTGTTCCATTTTTTTGGGGGCGGGGCGGTAATCGGAGCGAATCGGGATCGGACCGACTCGACCTACTGGATAACCATAGTTTAAAGAGAGATCACGGGTTCACGTGATATGTATTTTAGCCTATAAATTCGCTGCTGGTTCTAAGTCAAATTCATATAGCGCATGAAATGCATACATTATACATATTAATTTGATTCCTTACAAAAAGAAAATATCTCATTTTAGTTCCGAACTCATTAATTTTGGTTCACGTGATATGTACTTTTTTAGCCTATAAATTCGCTGCTGGTTCTAAGTCAAATTCATATAGCGCATGCATACATTATACATATTAATTTGGGGCGGGACTCGAACTCGGAACCTTACAAGAAAAGAAAATATCTATAAATCATTTTAGTTCCGCTAAAACAATTTCATTAATTTTTGGGATTGGGAGTGAAGTTCTCTTGAGGATCTTCCATCGAGCAAAGTTTCAATTTTCAACCTCTCGATTACAGAAAGTCTGCCTTCATTAAATTATTATTGTCTGTTTATTTTAACTTAATTTTATTGTATCTATTATTAAAGACTTTTTTTCCTACAATACCATTAGATTTAGACGAGGAGGGGTAAAGAGGACAGGGTAGTATACGGAACTAATATTGATGACAACACGCCCACTAGTGCACCTTCAACCTGAAATACCTCCTATTCCCCCTAGTATGAGACGAGGTCCAGCAAAACGACCATTAAAATCAGATGCATGGACATTTTTTGATAGGGACGTAGAGAATCAAGTAGCCATATGTAAAATTTGTAAAAATTTTCGGAAAAATCGGGGGTTTAATTAGACACGTAGTAAGTGCTCTTAACCGGGTGCGCAAACGGCCGCTCCATCGGGACAAGGTTCAACTGTCACCCTAAATACAACAAACATAGAGATAGGGAAGCAATATCAAAATTAGTTCTTTGTGGAGGGTTTGCCTTTTTCATTTCCTTCATCTCCCGGTTTTATTCATTACATTAGAGATATATATAATCTCACGGTTTTCCTAGGTCACTATGTATTTAAATGCGCATGAATATCAACAATATTTACGTTTTTCATTATATCATTTTAATGGCAAAGTATCTATCACCGATATAGGTCGTAGTACTAACGGCCATGATTATTTACTGTAACTTGTCATTGGATAGATTATAAATGGTCTATGCAAAAACGTATTTTAGCATGATAGGCACACTTTGGTACTTTTATTGCAGAAAATATTTATTGATTATTACGGAATTACCGATAAAATTATGACTATTACATTAGATAACGCTTCTAATAACAATTACGCAATTACAATGTTAAAAAATAGTTTAGCTCCATCTTTTCAGACCATTTTCATATAAAATGCGCGTGCCATATATATAACTTAATTGTAAAGGATGGTCTATCACTTTTTGAAGACATTCTTAGTAAAATACAATTTGCTATAAACTTTATTTTTAAAAGTAATAAAGTACAACGTAGAAAAGAATATAAAAAAATTTGTCATGATTGTGGACTACCTTTTAGAAGAATTCCACAAGAAGTATCCACTAGGTGGAATTCTTTATACGAGCAACTCCTTGTTGCTTATGACTATAAATTACCTATAACTTTATTTTTTAACTCTCATAATAAAAAGCCGGTGATATGATTTTAGATAGTGATTGGGAAAAAATTTCCGAACTTATTGTATTTTTAGAGAAATTTTTTCAAGCAACAAAAGAATTTTCCGGTATATATTATCCTACTATTTCAACTATGTTATTTTATATAACTCTAATATTTTTATTACTTAGTGAATATATGGAAAAACCGGCTTATAAAGCAGACTATTAAAAAAATGTTTGTCAAAATAAAAAAATATTTTATTCCTATTCCTTCTATTTATATTATTGGTTCTGTATTAAATCCTACTATTAAAATAGACGGTACTAAATCACTAATTGAAACTATTTACGATTGTATAGAAGTACTACCACCTCCAAGTCCCAAAAATCTAAATCACCCACCACCTATTGAACAAACTAAAGAAGAAGTGTTGAATAGCGTAGAACACCACTGCAAAAATATATATAGATTTTATCAACAAGAAAATGCTAGTAACGTACCGGCTACCATACCATCTTCTTCATCTTCAACACAACCTCACAAAAGACATGTTGTTTCTGCGGCTAGTATTGAAAGCCTCAGAAATAGAATGTGCGGCCGTACCTCTACTAACCAAATTAGCGAGTTGGATATTTTTGTTTTGCGGGGTTAAACGTACCGTATCAAGAAGTTATCAATGAAGATGGACAAGAAGACTTTTGAAATCTTGGAGGGGAATGAGAAGACCTTTCCGACACTTTCATTGATGGCTCGAGATGTTTTGAACATTCAAGCGTCATCAAGCTGCGTCGAAAGCGCTTTTCTATGAGCGAGATATCAAATAGGAGACCACGAGACACTCATTGTCGGAGACGGCTTGGAAATTGCGGTATTATTCGAGAGATTGGATACGAGCGGAGCGGAGAAGGTGCGGTCAACCGGAGATCAACGAAGAAGATGATGAAAACTACAACGAAATCTTAACCGAAGGTAGTGGAAGCGACGTGGATCAATTTGACCAACAAATACCTATTCCAACCGAAGAACCACATGAAATCATCAAGCAATTAGAACGATTTTTTTGAAAATGTAATTTTTTTAATTGCAATTTTATTATGTAATTTGCAACTTTTGGACAACACCATAAAGTTGCAATTTAGATTTTAGACAATTGTATTTGTATTACAAAAAAATCATATGTCTATTAAATAATATAAGAGGCACAAAAAAACCTTGGGATGTTTTTATTACACTATCTTGTTTTATTTATTGAGTTTTTTTTATACATATGTTATTTAAAAAAAAAAAAAAAAAGGAAAACCCGACCCCGCCCCGCCCCGACCCGAGCCCGACCCGAGCCCGCCCCGCCCCGTCCGACGGGATCGGGATCGGACGGAGATCGGGGCGAGTCCCGCCCGGACCCGACCCCGCTAGGCCCGCTAGTCCCGATCCCGACCCCCGGATCGTCCCGCCCCCGACCCCGACCCCGCCGGACCCGGCCCGCCAGACCCGAGCCCGGCCCACTGGCCACCCATACTTATTACTTTCCGTCCTAAAGAGATAGTCACTTCTTTGCTTTTTGATAGTTAAATTTTTTAATTTTGATCAGCTGTTAAAATATAAAAAATTTATAATAAAATTTACATATTTTGAAATTTTTTAAAAAGTATTATTAGTCATCACAATTAATAATTTAAAATATTTAAAAAAATTACGATCAAAGAATAACTCAACTCTCAAAAAGTGTCAATTCTTTTAAAGGAGGAGTATGTGTCTTTTTTATATTTCACAAATTAATGGATCCTCCAAAATTATTTTTTTTGGATACGCAAATTTGGAATCCGCCAATATGTAAAATATTGGCCCTTTAATATATTTTTGTTAATATTGTACAAAATATTGTTCTATATGAAATTATTTGGTTCAAAATAAGGTTATAAGTTTATTTCAAGGTTATAATCAGGATAGATAATTTCACATTTTAGATAGATAATTTCATAATTTTGATAAAGAAAATTATCTTGAATTTAGCTAATAACCCAAATCAAATACTGTACTAAATAAATTTAATCTCAAATATTGTATTGGGATAACTCCTAATCCCTCAAAGCACACCCATCCTATAAGTAGTAGCTCCAGTATAATCTATGTTAGAATGGACAACAGATTTTTAGAACTTTTACTTAATTTTTTAGAACTTGGCTGAGTAAAAAATGAATTAAAAGTAGTATTTACCAGTAGAAAGCATGAACTCTCCTAATTACAAGTTTTTACTTAATCATTCACTAATTTGTTTTCTCCAACGGTGTGTTTCTTTTCTTTTTTCTTAAGTTTTTCAGCAGCCCATATATTAAAAAAAATCGCAAATTGTACGAGTGCTTTTAAATTCCCCCTATTAGAGCTCTTATTAATTTAAAGTTGTACAAGATAATTAGTAGTTGGTTTGTCATCTCTATCATTTGAAAAGTTTTGTGAAACGCTACAAATTGATATGACTAACAAGTTGAAAGACTGTTGAAAAGACGAGTAAAATCTAAAATCATCATTCTTTTAAAATTTGTAAGAAGTTAGTGTTCATGCACCACAAAAATTTTATCATTGTGAGCGTGAATTTCATAAATCATGATTGCATAACTATGGTTTTTTCGCACCAAAATCACATAATTTATATTCTCCAATGATATGTTCCTTTTTTTAATTAGTTTTTCAGCACCTCATATAAACAAAGAAGCTTTAATGCTTCTCTTTTCGGGGCTTGATTATTTATTTATTTTTTTTTTATTTTTTTTTGGGGGGGGGGGGGGGGGGGGGGGTCAATCTATGGCATAAGAAAGGCAACAAAGAGCAAGAAAAAAATGTTTAACAATTTAAGAACAAAAGAACATTATCCGAAAAATATTATCCTTTCCCATTGGAGTTAAGTAAAATTAACCAATAAACTTGAATTAGACTCCAAAAATTGTGTGTTGTGCATACACATTTTATAATTTATACTATATAATATAAAATATTTACATTAAGTATAATTTAATTTATTATAACAAGTTATTACTTGAATTTTCAGATTATCATATCAATATAAGAAGTTTACATGTTATATATATATATATATATATATGTGAACATCATAAACTCTTTTTCTCTTAAATTATACTCCTACTTGAATAGCACTACTTCCCTACTACCATAATTGCATGGAAGATTCCTCTCCAACAAGCATGAACTCATCATGCTTTGTGGAGTTACAGCTATTTTAAACAAAGCAAACAGATTAAAGCAAATCATGATAGTATCATTAATAAAATGGAACAACAAAAACTGAAAACAGCCAGCAACCTGCTTTTAGTCAAAATCAAAATAATATTATCAAAGCGAAATGAAACTCAAACGTGTAATTGTTTTGAAATGCTTTTCAAAAATGTTTTGAAAACCAATATTTTCTTTCAAAAATAAAACGTTAACAAAATTTAATTAGATGGTCATACATTTTAACATGGTATTAAAGCAGGTAGAAATTCTGAGTTCGAATCTCACTCATCTCATCCTTTATCAAAAAGATTTTGTAGGTGCTTGGGTTATGCAAAGGAATCAGACTCGCACGTGTGACCTATAGGTCACGAGCTCGAGCAGTGGAAGCAACCACTAAAGTTTGTATTAGGGTTCGTTGTATACCTCACACCCCGAACTCTGCTAACGCAGAATGTTATGTGCACCGAGCAACCCTATTTTAACATTCACACGTAAAAAGATGTGCTGAAAATATAATTAAATAAATAAATATATATTCTCATTATGAAATAAATAATCCCCTTGATTATTTTCATTAATTGAAGGACTATATATACATGTTACATATTTCCATAATAGGAGAATCATATTCCTATTCTATTCCTAAAACATTATTCTACTTGGATACTTAAATATACAATTATGGTAATACAAATATTATGGCAAGTGTACAAGACTATTTACACCATAATATTACCTAAACTAGGATACTACAATGATACCTAATTTATTACATTATACACGGTATTGGTGAGGAATTCGAGAGCCATAACATACACAATATACACATGTATGTGTATGTATGTGTATATTGTGTATATTTAACACACACCCGCAGTCATAGCGGGCGGTCTTCGAACGTTGAGACTGTCCCTAAAATCTTCAAAAAGGACCGAAGGCAGACCCTTTGTAAAGATGTCGGCAACTTGATATCTTGACGGGACATGGCAGACACGTACCTGACCTGACCCGAGCAACCTTTTTGCGGATAAAGTGAATGCCCATCTCGATATGTTTAGTGCGCTGGTGCTGAACCAGATTACCTGAAAGGTAGATGGCACTAATATTATCGCAATACACTAAGGTTACCTTCTGAATGGGACAATGAAGCTCCAAAAGCAAATTACGTAACCAACATGATTTTGAGACCACATTAGCTAACCTCGATATTCAGCCTCGGCACTTGAGCGGGATAGAGTCGACTGACGCTTTGCCGACCAGGAGACCAAGTTGTTGCCAAGAAAGATACAATAGCCCGACGTAGACCGTATGGTGTCGGGACAGCCACCCCAATCAGCATCAGTATACGATACAAGTGTGGACGTCGAGGATGGATACAAATGTAAATCATAGTCAAGTGCACCTTGAATATACCGAATGATTCGTTTGAGCGCATTCATGTGCTCAATTCTGGGATCATACATGAACAAACACACTTGCTGAACAGCATATGTAATATCCGATCTCGTAAAGGTAAGATACTGAAGGGCCCCTGTTAGACTGTGATATCGGGTCAGATCCTCGTAGGGTACACCGGCCGCGGCACTAAGCTTGGGCTTAGTATCAACTGGAGTGGAAGTGGACTTACATGATGACATCTCAGCCCTCTCGATGATCTCAGCTGCATAATTCCGTTGAGACAAGAATAATCCATCGGAATGACGAGTGACGGCAATCCCCAAAAAGTAACTTAAGGAACCTAAGTCTTTCATAGCAAACTCAGAAGTGAGCATGGTCATGATAGACCGGCGTAAGGCATCGGAAGAGGCAGTCAAAATGATATCATCCACATACAACAGAATGTAGGCCAAGGATGAACCACAACGGTAGATGAATAAGGAATTATCTGACCTGCAGTGAGAGAACCCAATAGTCAAAACATAGTCAGCAACCCTTGTATACCAGGCCCGTGGAGACTACTTAAGCCCATATAAGGACTTCTTCAACAAACATACATGATGAGGATGTTTGGGATCCCTGAATCCCAACGGCTGATACATATAAACTGTTTCCTTGAGATCACCATGTAGGAAAGCATTCTTTACGTCTAACTGATAGATATGCCATGCTTTCGAAAGAGCCAAGCTGAGTACAGTGCGAATGGTAGCCGGTTTGACCACCGGACTAAATGTCTCACCACAATCCACCCCAACATGCTGAGTCTTACCATCAACCACAAGCCGCGTCTTATGCCGTGCAAATGAACCATCTGAAATTTTCTTGTGAGCAAAAATCTACATAGACCTAATAATATTAATACCAGAAGGATGGGGCACCAACTCCCACGTCTTATTATCAATAAGAGCATTATATTCATCTGTCATAGCAATTTTCCAATTTGGGTCATTTAACGCAGACACGGGAGTACGGGGTAAGGGTGATTTAAGAATATTAGAATTTAAATTAAAATGTCTCTTCGATTTAAAAACACTCCGCTAACTACGAGTGACCGGTCTATGACTTGAGGAAGAAGTGAGCGGATTTTGGGAATTTTCTAGGCTCGGGATGGATTGGTCAGCAGGCAGTGGGCCTGCTGGCCCAAGACGGTAATTCGGCACTGGAACTGGACCAGTTCCAGAATTGGGCTGGACTGGCCCAATCATTGGAACTGATCCAGTGACGGTAGTTTGCGACAGACTAGTGGGGCCAGTGGGCCCGCTGGAGAATTTTGGGTGCGTGACATGTTCGAAAAATGGTGAATAATATACGGGGATATACCATCATTCAAAAAATTATACGAACTAGGCTCGGGAGTATGAACTTTAGTAAATGGAAATTGGGTTTCATCAAAAAACCCAACTTGGAGGATAAATCAAAGCATTTGTAACCACGATGATTAGATGGATAACCCAAAAACACACACGGAGTAGACCGGGCCTGAAGTTTGTTAATTGTGGTGGACGGGAATAACAGATAACACAAGCATCGAAAAACCCGAAGATGAGAATAAGAAGGATTCTTATTAAATAAAATTCGGAGGGGGGAAGAATATGTCAGACCTTTGGAAGGAATTATGTTAAGGAGATATGTAGCCATTTGAAGAGCATGATGCCAAAAATATGGGGGTACGGAAGCATGAATTAAGAGAGTGCGGAAAATGTTATTTATGGAATGAATTTTGCGTTCGGCTTTTCCATTTTGTGAAGATGTATGAGGACAAGAAAAACAAAAAATGATCCCATTATTAGCACAGAACTCCCAAAAACACCCTATTGTCATATTCTTTGCCATTATCACACTGAATATTTTTTATTTCTCTTTCGAATTGGATTCTAATGAATGCTCTAAATTTTAAGAAGACGGAAAACACTTGAGATTTATTTGCAATCAGAAACGTCCATAAAAACTTAGAATAATCATTCAAAAAGAGAACATAATACCGATGACCCAAAGAACTTAGAACATGAGACGTCCATAGGTCGATATGAATAATATCAAATGGCATTAAAGTATGAGAATTTGAGTCTACAAATGACAACTTAACATTTTTTTCTAAAGAGCAAGACTGACAATTTGGAGTACTATTCGTACCCTTACATGAAATAAAATTATTTTTATGTAATGATGATAAAATAGAAGATCCCGGATGACCAAGACGAGCATGCCACAAGGAAGGAGCAAGGGCTTCAAACGCTGATGGCAAGGCTTGACTCAATGGACTGAAATTGGGCGTGATAGGATAAAGATCTCCCCTACTATCACACCTTATGAGAGGACTCCCCGTCTTGAAATCCTTCACAGAGAAACCAAAATGATCAAATTCAACAGAAATGGAATTGTCAGTGGTGAACTTGCTGATAGACACTAAGTTTTTAATCAATTTGGGGGCATGTAAAGTATTTTTCAAGATAAGGGGTGGATTGGGGGGAGACAAAGTTTTATGACCATAACCCTGAATTGGAATAGAGTTACCATTTTTGACAATTATACCATGAGGGTTGCTCAAATTGAAATAAGACAAGAGAGTACCTTGATCGGAAGTCATGTGTGTCGTCGCGCTGGTGTTCATGTACCAATTCGAATCTGGTTGCATCAACCCAAGCGTGTGCATTACAACCTTAATGTCGGTGTGAGTAGGTGTGGGGCCCATTGCCAAAAATGCTTGTGTGGGCCGAGGCCCAGCAGTCCACCCTGCTGCCCCGGCCCAGTGCTGAACCTAGAAGATGAAGGCTGGTTGTTGGGCCTGAATTGGGGTTGTCCAACCCACTGCCTGTTGGAAGGTCCTGGAAAATAGGGGTTGTTGGGCCAAGGCCCATTACCCCAGCCCCACTGCCATGGGCCCGACGATTGGGACCAATAGGGAGGAGGCCCACTATTGACTGGATGGGGCCCACTGTCGGACCGTTGACCATTGGAACCACCACCGGAACCGCCACGTTTGCCCCCGCGATTTTTGTTATTATTTTTACGATTATTTTTGCCGCCACCATGAGCACGGTTTTGGCCCGAATTACTAATAAAACCCGAAGTATTTGTGGAGGACGCCATCATGACTACGAGGTTTGCTCTGGTAGCCGGCTTCTTCCAAAGTAAGCATGGAGCGGGCTTGATAAAAGGTGGGAAGAGGGTTGCTTTGACAAAGGAGAGTCCCAACGTCATTATAGGCCTCAGAAAGGCCAGCAACCAATTGTAGAACCAGACGATTATTTGTCACATGTGCGCCAACGTTACTGAGTTGGTCCGCCAACTCCTAGAGCTTCTTGCAATATGCAGACACGTTTGAAAATTCTTCCATGCGAACTTGAGAGATTCCTGCTCGAGTGTGACAACACGTGAATGTTGGTTATCTTGGAATATGTCACGCAATCTATTCCAGGTAGTCATAGCCGTAGTGTCCAGCTCAATGATCATTTGTAAGAGGTCAACCGAAATAGTGAAATAAATCCACTGGAGAACGGTAGCATCAAGAGTAATCCATAACTGAGGATCCTCCGCGGGAATAGATGCAGCGGGAGGAATTATGTGATGGATGACTTGATGGGAGATAACGTGAATTTTAAATAATTCTGCCCACGTCGCATATTGGACGTTTTCCATCTCAAGAACAATAGAGATGTTGTTCTTGATGTTAGAAATCATGAGGGCAGGATGAAAATTGTTCTTAGACATAACGAAAGAACAAAGAGAGAGGAGGGGAAATTTGGGAAGAGTGGAGGTAAATAATATCATGAATTCCGATTAAGGGGGACGGAATTCGGATCCGGTTGTGGTCGAGAAATGGCACAAAAATCGAGAGCAAGGGCGGAAGCAAGACCTAGTCTCTTGATACCATGAAAGAAATAATCATCTTGATTATTTTCATTAATTGAAGGTCTGTATATACATGTTACATATTTCCATAATAGGATAATCTTATTCCTATTCTATTCTTAAAACCTTATTCTACTTGGATACTTAAATATACAATTATGATAATACAAATATTATGGTAAGTGTATAAGACTATTTACACCATAATATTATCTAAACTAGGAGACTACAATGTTGCCTAATTTATTACATTATACACAGTATTGGTGAAGAATCCGAGAGCCATAATATGTATATTGTGTATATTTAACACATTATAATTTAAATTTTTAAATAAGAGGTCACACACCTTATTGAGTCAAACAAGAATTTGACTACCGATCACTTTATTTCTCTTCTTTTAAAGAGGCTTACTGCGATGAGCAATTTTCAAGAAAGCCTAACTTTTTCTTGTCCCTTTTTCATAAAGTTGTCTTGAACAAAGAAGGCAAGAAATTTAGGTATCAAATTTTCTTAAGATTTGGTACATTCTAAATCCATGGCAGAAATAAAGCAAAGTAAGGTACAGAAAAGTATTTCCCTTTTGAATCTACAATTCGACAAAGAAAAGTAGACAATAAAGGCCAGACAAACCTTATGGAATCTCATGAAATATTTGAGCTTGTTGGAGAAATTTCAACTGATAAAAAAAAAAAAGCAATGCATGTGGTAACTTTTTGGTACAAGAAAACATATATATATATTCTTTTTATTTTTACTTTTCATTTGCCAGTGCGGTTTGGCATCATCTGTCAGTTTTGTCTATTTATATTTGTACTCAATTTTCCTACTATCGAGTCACTTTCGGGGCTATGACGACGGGCATGGAAGCTTTGAATTCGGGGACAGGAATGGGGGAGGCGTCTCACTTTTGAAATTCGCTAGAGTTTATGGGATGGTGATAGCCAATGCGAGGCTCCTGGAGAAGGAGGAACACTTGGTGACTTTTCGTAGTTTGGTGACTAAGACTCATATAGACTTTTTGCTCCTTAGAAAGGTTGACAAAGGTCTTTGTAAAGACTGCAAAGTTATTTCGAAGGAGGATCTTACAACCCGACATAATCTTTTGGTGATGGGTTTGGAGATCAAGATGGATAAGAAGAAGAGGGTTGTGGATGACAAGTTAAGAATCAAATAGGGGAGTTTGACCATGGCTAGTGCAAAGAAGATGGGGGAGAGGTTGATGGCCAAGGGGGCTTGGGAGAGTAGTGGGGATACGATCGGTATGTGGGACAGGACGGCCAGTTGCATTCGGGAGGTAGCTAGAGAAGTGCTAGGGGCCTCGCAGGGTAATCGTGGTGGGCATCGAGGGGACTGGTGGTGGAATGTAATAAGTTCAAGAGAAAGTGGAAGCGAAGAAAGTGACGTATGTGAAATTGGTAAAAAGCAAAGATGATATGGAGAAGTGGACGAATAGGGAACTGTATAAAATGGCGAGGAAGGAGGCAAAGCTGGTGGTTACGGCGGTGAAAACAGCGGCTTTTGAACGCATGTATGTGAAATTAGAGGAGAAATAAAGGGATAAGAAGTTGTACAGACTCGTCAAGGCAAAGGAGATGATGGCCCGTGACTTGGATCACGTGAGGTGCATCAAGGACGAGGATGGCAAAGTACTGGGGGAGGAAGCGCATATTAGGCGGATGTGGCAGTCTTACTTCCATAAACTCTTAATCTGGAGCATTCTATTAGATACCGGGATTTTGGGTATTGTAGAAAGATTAAGGCTGAGGAGGTTAATAGTGTTATTCACAGGATGCGCAGGGGACGAGCGACCGGGCCTGATGAGATCTAGTTGAATTTTGAAAGAGCGCAGGCAGGGCAGGTTTGGAGTGGCTGACTGAGTTGTTTAACGTCATTTTGAAGTCGGCAAGAATGCCCCAAGAATAGAGGTGGAGTACAATGATTCCCTTGTACAAAAACAAAGGTGATGATATCCAGAGTTGCAATAACTATAGGGGTTCAAGCTGTTGAGCAACACTACGAAAGTTTGGAAAAAGGTCGTGGAGATGAGGGTGAGGAGAGGCGTGTCTATTTCCTAGAACCAGTTTGGATTCATGCCAAGGCGTTCGACTACTGAAGCCATTCATCTTATTAGGAGGTTGGTGGAGCAGTATAGGGAGAGGAAGAGAGACTTACATATGGTTTTCATCGACCTCGAGAAGGCATACGACAAAGTCCCTATGGAGGTTAGAGGTGTACTTGTAGCATGCATTAGGGCAATCAAGGATATGTATGTTGGAGCCAAGACTAGGGTACGGACAGTAGGAGGAGACTCGGAGCACTTCCCAGTGATGATGGGGCTGCACCAGGGATCAGCTCTTAGCCCATTCCTATTTTCCTTGGTGATGGACGGACTGACCTCACAAATCCAATGGAAAATACCATTGGGTATGTATTCGAAGATAACATAGTCCTGATTGATGAGACTCGCAGCGAAGTGAACGTCAAGCTGGAGGTTTGGAGACAAACTCTGGAGTCTAAAGGTTTCAGGTTGAGTAGGACCAAGACAAAATATTTAGAGTGCAAGTTCAGCAACGGGAATGACCTTGAGACAGGCGTGGAGGTGAGGCTTGGTACACATGTCATTCCAAATAAAGAAAGCTTCAAGTACCTAAGGTCTATTATCCAAGGGAATTGAGAGATTGATGACGATGTCACACACCGTATTGGGGTTGGGTGGATGAAATGGAGGCTGGCATCTAGAGTCTTGTGCGATAAAAAGGTGCCACCAAAACTAGGTTCTATAGGATAGTGGTTAGACCGACTATGTTGTATGGGGCAGAGTGTTGGCCAGTCAAGATATCACACATATAAAAAATGAAAGTTGCAGACATGAGGATGATGAGATGGATGTGTGGGCATACAAGGAGAGATAGGATTAGAAATGATGATATCCGAGACAAAGTGGGAGTGGCCTCAATGGAGGATAAGATGCGGGAAGCGAGGCTGATATGGTTCGGGTAGGTGCAGAGGAGAGACATAGATGCCCCAGTGTGGAGGTGTGAGAGGTTGGCAATGGACGGGTTCAAGAGGGGTAGAGGTAGGCCAAAGAAGTATTGTGGAGAGGTGATTAGACGGGATATGACGCAGGTGCAACTTACTGAGGACATGACCTTAGATAGGAGATTTTGGAGGACACGAATTAGGGTAGAAGAGTAGTAGGTAGTCGAGCTTAGTCCTACTTACGCTTACAAAATGATAGTTATAGTGTTCTTACTGTAGACCCGATTATCCTATCACACTTATATGCGTAGTATTGCTTTATAGTCCCGTGTAGTTTGATTTCTGCTGCTATGTGTTCTTTAGTGTACTTTATTTAACTTATTTAGCTATGTTAGCTACTACTTCCTTATGTTAGAATGCGCTATCATGGCATATTCGATTTTGTTATCAGCATGTTCATACTACTTTAATTTCTTGTATGAGTCTGATTGTTTCTCTTACTTTGTTTGTGACTATGCTTTGTCTTGAGTCGAGGGTTTTCCGGAAATAACCGCTCTACCTACCAAGGTGGAGGTAAGGTCTGCGTACATTTTACCATTTTCAAACCCCACGTTGTGGAATTTTACTGAGTAGGTTGTTGTACTCAGTTTTCCTACTAAAATGCAAAGTACTCCTAATAGGAGAAGGTAGTAATATTGACATATTAATTAGAGTCTATTATGATACTAATTGCAACTTTCCATATACTTCTCCAACTTCGTACTTAATAGGGCGGCTTGATAAAGTAGGTGACTTTACGTAACTTTGGGCCTTTCTTAATTTCTTAACAACTAATTGAATTAAAGTTATAATTCATGTAAACGTGTAAATATACCATAATTAGAATATTTCCATATATTGTGTAAATATAATTATGGTAAGACTAGGATTCCTCTTTTGTATAGGCTTAGGATTCCTATTGTATAAGGAATGAATATTGTACTCTATATATACCTTTATATTAATGAAAGACTCCTCAAGGGAGATTAATATCATCTTACATGGTATCAAGAGCCAAATAAACAAAACCCTAAAAACCTTTCTCTTCCACAGCCGTCGACTGCCTCTCCTACGCCGCGGCCCTCCCGAATTTTCTTCTTGTTTTTCGGGTTTTGTTCTTCCTTTCTTCTCTTCTCTAAATGGCTATCCCTGATTCTTCCACACTTTCTGACGCCTCTACCTCCACAAATCCCACCACAAAGTCATCACCCCCGTTTCATCCCGCCCTTACTGTTTCCAACATCAAGAACCATATTCCCATTATTCTTGATCAAGAAAACAACCGTATTCTCCCGGGTTGAACTTTTCGCAATCATGCATGTCTCTATAACGTGCTTGACCATATTGATGATACTATTCCGCGCCCTACGGAGGTTGATGATTCTATCCGGCATCGTCTCGACGCGGCGTCAAACAATGGATATATGGTAGTATCTCTCAGGATATGCTCCTTACTATCATGAAATCGACTCCTGAGCCTTTGACTTGTGGAATCGTTTGGAGGAATTTTTTCAGGATAACAAGCACACTCGTGCCGTGTATTTGGAAGAACAGTTCAACAAAACACGTCTTGAAAACTTCTCCAATGTCTCTGAGTACTGCAAGCAGCTTAAACTTCTAGCGGATCAACTCTCCAACATCGGCACGCCTCGTCACCGACGATAAAATGGTGCTACAAATGATTTACGGACTTACTAAGGGCGAATATGATACTTTGGCCACCATTATTCAACAGGCAGATCCGCTACCGAGTTTTAACAAAGCTCGCTCACAATTGTTGCTCGAAGAAACCCGTCGTGCTAAGCAGGATGAGCATGCCCAGCAGGTGTTAGCTGTCGACACGCAACCCTAAGATCGACGCCACCAGACAACTCCTAACAGCGGCAGGGCCGCGGCGGCAAGGGTGGAAAAGGCCACGGCGGTAGAGGAGGCTGTGGTCGTGGCAAGGGTCGCGGTCAACCGAACCAACAGCAGCAACAATAACAGAGATCGCAGAACAACTGGGCCGCGGCTCCTCAGCAGTTCGTCTACAGCGCCGCGGCGCCAAGTCCATTCCAGTACCAGCAGCCATACAATCCGTATTCTTACCCCGGTTTGCTAGGCCCCGCTCCAGCCCCACAGCAGGCCCACTTCATGCAAGGTCAGGTCCCGCAGCCCTCCTCCGGCATGACACCCACTGAATTGGGTCAGGCGTTCAGCACCCTCTCTATGCAACAGCCTGACAATACTTGGTACATGGACTCAGGCGCCACATCTCACGTCACCCAGTCTGCAGGTACTATTCCTAAACTGTTTCGTGTAAAGCCTCCTCAATATGTTACAGTTGATAGTGGACAATGTATTCCAGTTAAGGGTTATGGTACCTCATACACACAACCTCCTCATCCACCATTCTCCCTCAAAAACACCTATATGCCCCACACATGATTAAGAACCTCATATCTGTCCGCCAATTTACTCGTAATAATTCTGTCTCTGTGGATTTTGACCCTTTTGGTTTTACTGTAAAAGATCTTCATACGGGGACACCTCTTACGAGATGCAATAGCACGGGGAATCTCTATCCATTCACTTCCACCTCCGCTGCCAGATCTTGCTCTCCCGTCACTCTAGCAGTTGTTTCTTCTTCAACCTGGCACAATAGGCTTGGTCATCCAGGAGTCCCAATTTTTAATTTTCTTAGAGGCAACAATTTCATTGCTTGTAATGGGAAACTTGCCCAAAATTGTGTTTCTTGCTCTTCAGGCAAACATATTCGTCTTCCGTTTAAATCATCTACTAGTGTTACATTTGCTCCTTTTGATATTATACATGCCGATTTATGGACATCTCTTATCTCTAGTTCTCTCGGTCATAAATACTATCTTGTGTTGCTTGATGATTTTTCACACTACATTTGGTTATACCCTCTTAAATTTAAATCGGAAGTGTTTGTCAAATTTCTTGAGTTTCGCAAGTTCATTCAAACACAATTTGGAAAAGGCATAAAATTATTTCAGTGCGATAATGGTCGTGAATTCAATAACTCTATGTTTCACCGTTTTTGTACCAATAATGGCATGGTCTTTCGCTTCTCCTGCCCTCACACCTCACCACAAAACGGTAAAGCTGAAAGAATCATCCGCACCATTAACAATATGATTCGCACCCTATTGATTCATGCCTCTCTCCCTCCACCCTTCTGGGTCTATGCTGCTAAAATGTCAGAATACACTCTAAATATTCTCCCTACTAGCACTCTTCACAATATGACCCCTACCGAAATCCTCTACCATAGAATCCCCTCTTATGATCATCTACGGATTTTTGGTTGTCTGTGCTATCCCAACCTTAGCTCCACCGCCCCTCACAAGCTCGCTCCTAGGTCCACTCCATGTGTCTTTCTAGGATTCCCGCCGAACCATAGGGGATATCTATGCTATGACTTGTCGACTCGTCAGATCCACATATCTCGTCATGTTACATTCGACGAGACCACATTCCCGTTTTCGAATCTTCCAAAATTCCAAAAATAGGACTACTCATTTCTTGACGAGTCTGTCATCTCTCCCCTCATAATCGAACAACTCACATCCCCTGTTTCATCGTCAGAGCCGCGACGCCCAAACTTCAGAGAAGCCTGTCAACCTTCTAGCGCCGCGACTCTCGATCCAGGAGACGCGGCGCCTCCGACGGCTTCGCCCCCACCTTCTCCTTATCTGACTTTACCCCCCGTCTCAGACACCACTCCGCCACCCACTGTCCCTACACATCCAATGGAAACTCGTTCAAAGCATGGAATCTTCAAACCCAAAGTCCATTTCAACTTGTCTGCCCAAACCATCTCTCCACTTCCAAAGAACCCAAAATTGGCCAAACAAGACCCTAATTGGAATGCGGCTATGTATGAGGAATTCAATGCTTTAACTAAACAGCACACATGGGATCTAGTACCTAGACCTGAGGGGGTGAATGTCATTCGTTGTATGTGGCTATTTCGTCACAAGTTCAGAGACAATGGGGATCTTGAGAGTATAAGGCTCGTCTTGTGGCTAATGGCACAAATCAGCAGGAGGGCATTGATTGTGGTGAGACCTTCAGCCCGGTTGTCAAATCGGCTACCATCCGCACAGTTTTGAGCATAGCCATGGGCAAACACTGGCCGATCCATCCGCTTGATGTGAAGAATGCATTCTTACATGGGGATCTGAGAGAGACGTCTACATGCATCAGCCACCAGGGTTCACCCATCCAGCAGTTCCTCACTATGTGTGTCATCTCCGTAAGTCACTATATGGCCTGAAGCAGGCCCCCCGTACGTGGTATGATCGCTTTGCCAAGTATATCTTGCATATTGAGTTTGTATGCAGCAAGAGTGATACATCACTTTTCATTTTTCATCGAGGTAGTAGCACTTCTTACTTATTACTTTACGTGGATGATATTGTTCTTACCGCCTCCTCCGACGGATTGAAAAATGAGATTATTGCCTTGCTCAAGTCCGAATTTGCAATGACTGATTTGGGGAAGTTGAGTTACTTTTTGGGGATATCAGTGACCAGGTCTGCCGGTCATATGTTCTTGTGTCAGCGTAAGTATGCAGAAGAGATTGTGTACAGGGCTAAGATGGCGAACTGCAAAGAGGTGCCTACTCTAGTTGATTCCAAATCTAAGCTTAGTGTTATGGATGGTGCTCCAGTCTCTGATCCTACTCTGTATAGGAGCCTTGCAGGTGCACTTCAGTAACTCACATTCACCGGAGCCGACATAGCTTATGCCTTTGTTCGGCGGGTGTGCTTATTCATGCATGCCCCCGGGAGTCTCATTTCATCTGCTCTTAAGCGTATCATTCGATACATTAAGGGCACTCTTGATTATGGTTTGCACCTATACCCCTCTCGCACCGACGGGTTGCTTTCATATACGGATGCAGATTGGGCAGGGTGTCCGGACACGCGACGCTCCACCTCCGACTTTTGTGTTTTCTTAGGGGATAATCTGATTTCTTGGTCTGCCAAGCGACAGGCTACCCTATCTCGCTCCAGTGCCGAGGCTGAGTACAGAGGCGTTGCAAATGTAGTAGCTGAGATTTATTGGCTCAGAAATTTACTACTAGAACTTCAGTGTCCTTTGCGTCAGGCATCTATTGTGTATTGTGATAACATCTCTGCCATCTATCTTTCTCATAATCCGGTTCAACATCAGCGAACCAAGCATATTGAGATAGACCTACACTTCGTTCGTGAGAAAGTTGCGTTAGGCCATGTCAGAGTGTTACATGTTCCATCATCCTATCAGTATGCAGACATATTTACCAAAGGACTTCCCCAGACAGTTATTTCTTGACTTCAGATCCAGTCTCAGCGTCCGGCCTCCTCCCGCTCCGACTGAGGGGGTGTGTAAACGTGTAAATATACCATAATTAGAATATTTCCATATATTGTGTAAATATAATTATGGTAAGACTAGGATTCCTCTTTTGTATAGGCTTATGATTCCTATTGTATAAGGAATGAATATTGTACTCTATATATACCTTGATATTAATGAAAGACTCCTCAAGGGAGATTAATATCATCTTACAATTCAATTAACTTTAGGTAGAGGTGAGGTCTGTGTACACTTTACCCTCCTCAAACCTCATATTGTGGGATTTTACTGGGTATGTTGTTGTTGTTGTAACATGAAATGAAATGTACTTCTTCCGGCTCAAATTAGTTGTCATGTTTCTTTTTTAGAGTCAAACTATGTGAATTTTTGCTAATATTTTAAAATATTTTTTTAGCAAATCGACATGAAAAAAATTGCAACTTGTAGTATTTTTAGTGAAATTTTGAATATTTAAATTTTAATTGTAAAATATTAAGTTGATCCAATTCAATTTAGCTCTGAAGATTAGTTAAGTAAAGTTTTTTTTTAAAAAAAACATGAATGCTTATATATATTAGGAGCACTTTTTATGGGGGGGGAAATTTAAGGCTATTTACCTTGCATAATGTAAGATGGAAGATTTAAGTTTGTTTATTTGTGGTATTCTATTTGAAATAGAGTTGGGGGATTTCAATTGGACTTGTAAACATGAACGAGTCAGGACAAAATTGGATAAGTCATAAGAGTATGACATGTACACTTATTTTATTCAAAATTCATCTTTATTCTTTATCAAACAAACAAGAGGTATTAAGTATGAACTCTACTACAGATCAAACTCCTCCTTTATAGAATTCTATATTATTATTTTTTTGGGTAAGGAGCATAATTTAAAATCATAATGAAAGTTCTGAACTTTTCTATATGGTACTCCCTCCGGTGATTTTACTTTTTAGTTTTTGTTCATAGTAAGTGGTGTTTCAGGTAATTAAGATGGTATAATTGTTTTTCTTTTAATTTTGTCTCTATTTAAATAAGTGAGTTTTATTTATTTACGAAATTATATTAAATAAATATCATTTATTAAAGATAAGTTAGTAAAAATATTAATTTTTAAAAACCTTCTCGGAATCCCATTTCAGAAAGTCAGGTCGAAGGCAAATGGATTCCCTTGCTTAAAATTAGTAAATTTTTAAGAGGTATGCCCAAATTAAAAAGCACACTAAAGGAGTACTCTTTTCCTCTTTTGGTTCTAAAATGCATAATTCAAGATAAAGGGTGCGTTTGGTTTTGGTATAAAGCAAATGTTCTTCATGAAAAATGTTTTCTTGAAAATAATTGAATTTCTACTTATTTTTTAATGTTTGGTAAAAAATCATCCCAAAGATATTTATATGTAATCTGACAAAACACTATGGGGTGGAATGGAGCGAAGGAGTGGGGTTTGGGGATGATAGGGTGGGTTGGTCAAAGAGGAGAGGACGGGAAATGTTATTTATATAATTTATTTTTTCTATTTTCATTAAGGAACGATCAACAAAAACATGAAAAAATTATGGTACCAAACACACCCAAACACTGTGAGCAAAAACAAGAATCCTGGAAAAACAACCCAATGTAATGTCAAGCAATAAAAATTATGAAACGCACAAACACCGCCCTCGAAAACATTTACCGTATTAAATAATACTTACTTATATAGTACTCCCTGCTCTCATTTTTACTTGTCACATTTTGACTTAATACGCTTATTAAGAAGTCAAAAATCGAATGATAATTTTATTATATCACTCCTAATTATTGCTAAGTAACGTAATGGTTGAAATAAATAAAACATACTTTAAAAGTTGTGCAACCATTAAAATTTCATTGAACTTATTAATCCAATAATAAATAATAAGGATAAAATAGGTATGAAATGGTAAATTATCTATTAATTTTCTAAAGTGGATAAGTAAAATTGGATAATTATTTTTAATATAGTGAACAAGTAAAACTGAATCGAGGGAGTAATTCATAAAAGTGATTCTTTTATCATAAGGGAAAAAGGAAAATTTCATTAACTATTTAACCATTAGGTGATACAATATGATTATGAAACTAATTAAGCATCATTTGATTTGACTAATTAATCTGTGATTCATTTCAAATTTGGATTACAATCCAACTTATATAACAGAATATGGAAAGAAAACATAATCAGTATTAAATTGCTAAGCAAAAAAGACTAGCATTAATATTTTCAAATTCCAAAGACAATTTTAATAAGTATTTTATGCTCTCAAATAATTTGTGTGGTTACTAAAAATAGTCTTGGATTTCCGAAATACTATAAAAAGAAGTGCTTCAAATTATTGTTATTTGACTAAGACCTATTCTAAAAACATCGAGATATTTCTAATTGTTTGTTGACAAAAACAAAGTCAGAAAAACTCTCAAATTATTTCAATATTGAACCTTCGACATATAAGATTATTTCAATATTGAACCTTCGACATATAAGAGATCCGAATCTCTTTAGAAAGGAAGATTTTTGTTTCAAGGTAGTCTGCTCAAGTCCGCTTACGAAACTTTCGTTATTGAGTTAGTCATACACTTCACATGTTTCTAGCTATTCACATGACATCATCAAATGATACAAGTTCTCAAATAATTTGTATTTTAAAAATTCAAGACACAATTATCTTTTTTTCATCTTACCCGTAAAAGAATTTCGCCTTTAATGGATTAAAGATTTAATAGAGAAAATATAACTTAAACATAAATAAGAGTTAAAATAGGTAAAATACTTATAAAATAAAAAAAACTATAAATAATCCAAGACGGGGTAAGTACATTTCATTAATTCAAACTATTTTTCATCATAATAATAATAACAATAATATGATGAATAAATTCACCAACGTCTCTTTGGAACCCAGTAAACCTTCATAAAACCAAATTTCTGGGTTCACAAATGGTTGAAAAACAACCAAAAAAAAAAGGATAAAACCTTCCTAGAATAATCTCCACAATAATCAAAAGGTTAGGCCAAAGGCAAAGGTAAAAATAAAACCCTTTAAAACCTAAACCTAAAAATCTTCCTCCTCGAGAACCGGACCGGCCGGTTCAAACCCTAGCATTCTGAACCAAAGGACCAAACCCATTCAAAGCAGCTTCTTTACAAGACTCAAAACCCACATCATTAATCACCATAACAATCTCATCTAACCCTAAAACACCATATCTATGTTCATCCATATCAAGTAACTTCAAGATTTTCATAAAGAACTCAACTTCACATGGCAAAACCAATCCACCACTTGGTTGAAACCCAAACTCTTCCTCAGCCTTATCAAGAAGTGATATGAAAACGGGTAGGTACAAGAACCGAGTTGGGATCACGAACCGGCGGCGTTCATGACCGACATAAACAGCTAATGAACCGGAAGGGGTACAGCCGGGGTGGACTGAACCGGATTCATCTGAATCGGATGAGGAGTAAGAGAGGACTGAACGGTTCTTCCAACGCTTAACGACTTGTTTGAGACGTACGATTTGAGTAATCATGTGAACCTTCTTGATAGCGGAAGCCATAAAGAAGAAGGAAGAGATTAGATAATAGAGGTGTGATGTAGGCAAATGCAAGAGAGAGGAGAGTGTGAGGCAGCGTTATTGTGGGGGGGTTTGTTAAGAGATATTATAGGGGGAAGCAGTAGTAGAATGACAGTTGAAGACTTTGGGGGGTGCCTTGAAGACCGGGCGTGGGAGTGGAACAAAGTGTAAGTAAATTTCTCACTCCCCTTTATTATTATTATTCTGATGATAAGATAAAAGAGAAATGTGGAGAAAATTTAGTGATTCGTCAACCAAGTATTTGTTTATTGCTAAAAGTCTTTTTTTTTTAAAAAAAAATGTCTTTTATTATTTATCAATTCAATTAAAAGTTATTCTTATCATCATACCGGCCGTAACGCACTAGAATACTGAAATTAAGCATGTTTGAAATAGATGGAAAGTCCTCGTGTTACATTTATTTTTAGTTGATATTTCGCTTATTTTCGTCTATATATATATATAAAAGGTCAAAAGAAATTTGCACGTTACTTAAGTGGCATGTTCAATTACTTACTCCATTTGTCCCAATTTATGTAGCATTTTTTTTTAGTATGTCCCAAAAAAATTATAACCTCACATTTATATTATATTTATTTTGGATCACATATTTTACAAATCTTTCTTTTTTAAACTCTGTGTCAAATCAAAAGAATTTCCCCTTTCTTTATTTTACAGATATGAATTTTTTCAAATTTTATCGATCAGTGTCACATAAATTGGGACGGAGGGAGTATTTGTTTGTGGGTTTACTTTCACATTCGAAAGATTTAAGACCTATTTAACTCACATTCTCGGCCCTAATAACGAAAAAAATAGTTAACGAGAACACAAAATTGGACAATATTAAAAAAGAATACAATGTTAAAGGTCTGAATTGTGTTAAGTTTCTACACAATGTTAAAATGCTTCAACGTTAGTAATGTTCTTATGATTAGATATTTACGATTAGGATTCTGCAATGTTGAAAGTTTTAACGTTTTTATTTTGGGGTTCTGATTTTGGCGAGATTTTTGGATTACTAGGGTAAAATATATGGATTAAATGGGTCTCATAATTTTTGGATATGAAAGTGCGCCTACAAATAAATGATGTCGCATGCCACTAAGCAATCTACAAAAAGTTTTAACCACACACGCATACACACACATATAGTAACTTTCCACAATCGACTAATACTTGGATGACCACCCATGAAATTTTCTCAAAATCAATGTGAAAGAAAGTACTAAATCCTATTCCCTTTATTATAAGGTTGAAAGTTTGTGGATTAAAGTGTACTAAATTCTTTTTCCCTCTAATTTTTCAACTATTATGTTTTCCTTTATGATGAAAAAGAAACGTGGAACAAAATGCACTAGTTTTATTATTTCCCTTTTATTAGGGAATAGAAAATGTAGAGAAAGTTACTAAGTTATCTTACCCTTTATTTCTTTTTAACTACACTATATACCTTTATTTTTTCCCCTAGAACTGACTGCATTTTATTCATCTTCTCAAAAATTTATAGTTGATCTGAGGGAGTTTACAATAGCGAAAAATCCTCCTTATTCTGATATGAAACAAGTCCTCTACTGGTTTTGTCCATACTGTAGCCCCTCAGTATGTATGTCGCCTCAGGAAATCACGCTATGGCTTGAAACAGGCACCCCGAGCTTGGTATAACCGTTTTGCCAGGTATATTTTGCAAATTGGGTTTATATGTAGTAGGTGTGATAACTCTCTTTTCATTTTTCATCGCGGTAGCAGCACTGCTTATTTGTTATTGTATGTGGATGACATTGTTCTCACTGCCTCATCTGACGGATTGAAAAATGAAATCATTACTCTACTCAAAATTGAATTTGCTATGACTTATTTGGGCAAGCTTAGCTATTTCTTGGGTATATGGTAACGAGATTTACAGAAACTATGTTCCTGAGTCAGCGTAAATATGCAGAAGATATAGTGTACAGGGCTAAGATAGCAAATTGCAAGATTATGCAAACTCCAGTCGATTCCAAATCCAAGCTTAGTGTTGTTGATGATTCAGTTTCTGATCCTACTCTGTATCGGAGTCTTGCAAGTGCCCTTCAGTATCTTACATTCACTAGGCCTGATATTGCATATGTTGTTCAGCATGTGTGTCTGTTTATGCATGCTCTGAGAGAGCCCCACTTTGCTGAACTTAAGCCTATTATCAGATATGTTAAGGGCACCATTGACTATGAATTGCATCTCTACCCCTCTACGCCGAACAGATTGCTTATTTATACGGATGCAGATTGGGCAGGGTGCCCGGACACGCGTCGCTCCACTTCAGGATATTGTGTATTTCTAGGGGATAATCTTATTTCATGGTCCGCCAAGAGGCAAGCCACATTATCCCGTTCGAGTGCTGAAACAGAGTATCGCGGAGTTGCTAATGTAGTTGCTGAGATCTGTTGGCTCCGAAATCTTCTTTTGGAGCTCCAGTGTCCACTGCGCAAGGTGTATATAGTCTACTGTGATAACATATCTACCATATATCTATCTCACAATCCGGTCCAACATCAGCGGACCAAACATATTGAGATGGATATCCACTTTGCGCGTGAGAAGGTAGCTCTTGGTCAGGTCAAAGTGTTACATGTGTCTTCCTCTTATTAGTATGCAGATATCTTCACAAAAGGGCTACCGGGACAGTTATTCATTGACTTCAGATCCAGCCTTAGCGTCCGGCCTTCTCCCGCTCCGACTGAGGGGGAGTATTAGCGAATATTCTCCGAATATTCACAGTATCTTTTGTAATTATGATAATTGTATATTTAAGGTAACTTAGGATTCTTACTGTATTAGGAATCATCAACTTCTGTACAATTATATATATATTGTGATTAATGAAAGGAATCCCTAAGGGAGATTATTCCAAACTTACACTCTGCCCAACTACTACTTCCCTGCCCCAATCTTATAGTGTATGCAAAAATCAGATGTTCCTTATTGTCTCTGACCACACCTCCGCCTCCATATATGTCATTTTTGCAACTTCCATCTGAGTTAAGCTTTACAAAACTAATGAAAAGTTTAATCCAATTGACTGGAATAGTCCTCCTGGAGGTAATGTTACTTTTCAATAGTTGTACAATGTTGCTTCATTACTTATAATTAATCTGTACATTGTTAAACTGATTATAAATCAACTGAGTAACAATGTATGCAATATGTTGGGATATAATTGTTGTAGGGAACGGGAAGTAAATAACTATTACAATAGTAGAAAGGATAAACAAACTATTACAATAAAACTGAAAATCAAAACCTTAACAAACTGCTTGTGTGATTTGCTGAGTCGAGTGATGGCACTCTATTTGTAAGACAAGATTGCCCCGTATATCTCCTCTTACGGTGTTTGAGCAATAGTCTCCCAAGATACAACAACAACTTTAACAAGTGAACAAAGGAAACTCAAGTGTTACTCCTGAAGAACTTTGAGTATAGTAACTTTGCCAGAGAGGAAGAATATGAACTCTGAAAATTCTAGAGTATTTTCTAAGTGCAGTGTGTTTAAATTGAGCCAAAGGCCTCAATTTATAGTGTAAGGAGAAGACCCTCAACTAGCCAACTAATTAGCCTTCAATAGCCATGTAATTGCACTTGACTGAGGGGTTACATTCAGCCAAATAATGGTTGAATTCATGTGGCAAGTAATGGAGAATCAATGCTCCAAAACCAGCCCAAACGTCAGATTTTTCCAACTTTACATCGCAGCATTCTGCCTCTGAAGCGCCGCGACACTGTGAATCAGCGTCGTTGCGCAGCCTGGGAGGCGCCGCTGCTCCGACGGTGTGGCGTCGCGGCCCTTCACGGCTCCGCGACGATTTCTGACTCGTTTCATTTTACACTTTGTACACTTCTTCCTTCATTTAATAATGTGGAATACTTTGTTATTTGGCCAATAACCGTTCATAATTCTATGTCTCAAACGTATTACATACGTACCAATATCTCTTTCACTAATGAAATTTGCGATACTTGGCACTACGTGTTCACGTGTGTGGAAACGACATTTCCGATGTGCAGGACCAATTGTTCGAGTCATAAATTAATGGGATATACTTATTTCCAAAAATCCCCTCTTGAAAAAGATTTTGGCACACACACATGGTGTCTTTTCTAGCAATCTTTCAGCGGACCGATGTTGCATCTGGATAGGTAGCATACGCTTTGAACCTTTCATAGTTGAATACCATCGGACTTACTTACTGCGCGGTGAACGTGATGTCTTGAACCATCAGTATTTAGTGTAAGCCAAGTCAACGGTACCAACACAACAACTTCCTCTACTCAGTTCTTCGTAATGTTTTATCCGTTGTGGTCTTGGACACTTCTTGGTTTCTTAAGTGCGTTCATTTGAGGTGGACGGTTCTCGCACTTAAATAGGTGGTCTCCTACAAGGTATCCTGCTATACCCCACTTTACAAGTGTTAGGAACCATTAAAAATTTCCCCAAACCTAACCTCAACCGGTGAGGATCATTAAAGGTTTTGGAAACTTAACCTTCACCCACAATGCAGATAGCACTTATAGTCTATCGCGGGAACAGCTTTGGATTTGGTGTTTCTTCATAGAAATCACTATCCGAAGTGCGCATGCTTCCACGGAAGCGATCAACTTAACATTTACAACTTAGTTTTCCCATTGAACTTAATTCATGGGATCTCCAGTCAGTAAGGTTGGGTTACCACCGTATTGGTCCTTATACTTTGGGTTTTAGGCCCATTCCCCTAGACATGCAGAATATCTGATCCTTGGGTAAGCCCTTTGTCAGTGGGTCAGCTATGTTATCCTTTGATTTTATGTAATCAATGGATATTATACATGTGATGATCAGTTGCCTAACGGTCTTATGTCTCCATCGAATATGACGAGACTTGCTGTTGTACATAGCATTCCGTGCCCTTCCTAGAGCCGACTGGCTATCACAGTGGATCATTACAGAAGGTACGAATTTGTTCCAGCACGGAACATCCTCTAAGAAGTTGTGAAGCCACTCAACTTCTTCTCCTGCTTTGTCTAAAGTGATAAACTCCAATTCCATCGTGGATCGGGCGATGCATGTTTGCTTAGAGGATTTTCAAGACACAACCTCACCACCAATTGTAAATACATACCCACTGGTGGACTTGGTGTTCTCTATATCAGATATCCAGTTTGCATCATTGTACCCTCGAGTACAGATGGATATCTCGTAATGTAACCCGTAAGTTAGCGTGTATTTCAGGTATTGAAGTACCCGATTCAATGCCATTCAGTGATCGTCACTCGGATTACGGGTAAACCTAGCCAACTTGTTAACTGTATAAGCAAGATCAGGTCGGGTGCAGTTTGTTATGTACATCAAACTATCGATCACCTGTGCATATTGCTCCTAACATATGTTGCACCACGAGTTTTATCAAGCTTTTGATTTCTATTCATTGGTGACTTTATAGGCGAACTGTCTAACATCTTGAACTTTCTCAAAACATCCTCCATATAGTGAGACTGAGATAAGACCAGTCCGTCAGATGTCTTAGATATTTTTATCCCTAAGATGACATCTGCGATACCCATATCCTTCATGTTGAAGCATTGTTTCAACATGTTCTTAGTCTCTAGAATTATGCTAGGACTGCTCCCTATGATCAATATGTCGTCTACATACAGACATATCATAACAAATGAGTCAGAGTTACCTTTCATGTAGACACATTTGTCACATTCATTAATGGCGAAACCCTTCGATAGTAGAGTACTATCAATTTTTTCGTGCCATTGCTTCGGGGCTTGTTTCAGCCCGTACAGAGATTTGACAAGCCGACATACTTTCTTCTCTTGCCCTTGAACCACATACCCCTCGGGTTGGTTCATATAAATTTCTTCTTCTAAATCACTATTTAGGAAGGTTGTCTTTACATCCATTTATGTATCTCAAGGTCAAGAAAAGCTGCGATTGCAATGAATACCCGTATGGACGTCATCCGAGATACTGGGAAGTACGTGTCAAAGTAGTCAAGACCTTATTTCTGCCGATAGCCCTTGACTACCAACCTGACCTTGTACTTATCTATAGACCCATCTGCATTATGCTTCCGTTTGAGTATCCATTTAAACCCAACGGTTTATTTCTCGGAGGAAGATCAACCAACTCCCAAGTATGGTTATGCAGAATGGAACCTTATTTCACTCTCAATAGCTTCTTTCCAGAGCGGTGCCTCTGGAGTTGACAATGCTTCAACAATTGTCCTTGGTTCATCATCAACCATATAAGCTACAAAGTCAGGACCGAAGGATTTATTCTTCCTGGCCCTTTTACTTCGCCTTAGTTCCATATCTGGAGTCTCCAAGTTCTGAGAATCTGGAACACTAGATTCCGGATATTTAGCCACCTCGAGATCCACTAAATCTGAACCATCTAGATCCCGGCCGTCAATGACTCCCGGTTCCTGAGAGCTTTGTTCATAACTTCGTTTGCGAAAGGTTATGTCTTTTTCCTTTCTAGGAAAGGTATCTTCAAATAATTGAGCATTCCTTGATTCCATGATTGTACCCCCCGTGGATGTCTGGAATATCTGACTTATGCACTAAGAAGCGATAAGCACTACTGTTATTTGCATATCCGATGAATATGCAATCTACAGTCTTAGGCCCAATCTTGACCTGTTTTGGCTTGGGTACTTCGACCTTTGTCAAACAACCCCACACCTTTAAACATTTATAGGTGGGTTTCTTTTCCTTCCATGATTCATATGAGTTTTGTCCTTACCCTTATGTGAGACTCTGTTAAGAATCGTATTAGCGGTAAGGAAAACTTTTCCCCACATGTTTTGGGAAAGACCGAAATTGATGAGCAAGGCATTCATCAATTCCTTCAATGTGCGGTTCTTACGTTCCACCACACCGTTCGATTGAGGTGAGTATGGAGTCGTCGTTTGATGAACAATGCCTTCTTAGGCACAATATTTTTCAAATGGCACTACATATTCTCCCCCTCTATCGCTACGAATGGATTTAATCCGCATGCTTAGTTGGTTCTCAACTTCTGCTTTGTAACGTCGGAACGCTTCAAAGGCTTCATCCTTACTTTTCAACAAGTAAAGGTAACAATACCTTGTGCTATCATCAATGAATGTCACAAAGTACTTGTTCCCCCCTCTAGTTTTGCAAACTTCAAATCACATATATCTGTGTGAATAAGTTCTAGAGGAACAGTATTCCTTTCGACGGATCGCAAAGGAAGCTTTGTGAGTTTTGCATCTACGCACACCTCACACTTATGTTGAGGATTTACATCGATAGACGACAATAACTCCAACTTTACTAACCTTTGGATGGACTTGTAGTTGACATGTACTAATCTATGATGCCATAAATTAGAGGACTCAAACAGGTAAGATGAAGAGGCTTCAATATTATTGCTTTTACGTAATACAAACATGGTGTTCACTTTGAAGAGGCCTTCACAGACGAATCATCTTCCCACAAACGTTTCATTCTTAGTGACTATAAATTTATTGGACTCAAACACTAGCCTAAAACCAGCATTAACCAATAAAGGACCTGAAATTAAATTTCTTCTAATCTCAGGAACATGCATCACTTCTTTCAGAGTGAGCTCCTTTTCAGAAGTCATCCTCAGGGCTACCTTTCCTACCACCAGCACGTCAGAGGAAGTTGTTGCCCATGAACAGCTTCTTGTTTGTAACCGGTGTATAAGTGGAGAAGGCATCTTTGTTGGAACAGATATGTCTTGTAGCACCTGTGTCCATCCACTATTGCATAGGATTCTCAACCAGGTTTGCTTCTAGCACCACCGCTGAGAACTCCTCAATCATGTCGTCCAGAAACTGGTCCTTGACTATGTTAACCTGAGCCTTGCCCTTAGCTTTGGCCTTCTCTTATTGCTCAGTCTTGAGCTTACGGCAGTCCTTGATCATATGACCAGGTTTCCCACAGTGGTGACAGTTTCCTTTGAACTTCTTCGTTGCTTGGGTCTTGCCGTATTTCTGGAACTTGCGCTTTTTGCTTAGGCACCCTTTGGCCTCAACCAGATTTGCCTTTGCCTCAGCGGGTTGTTTACCCTAGGCAAGGCCTTCTTATTATCTTCCTAAATTTGGAGTTTGATAATAAGTTCTTCAAATGTCATCTCATTTGTCTTGAGCTTTAAGTAGCTCATAAACTCATTCCACGAAGGATGTAACTTTTCAATCAGTGATACAACCAAAAACTGCTCGTTTGGCTTCATACCTTCCAAATCCAGGTGATGTAAAATCATTTGGAATTCCTGGACTTAGGACATCACTGTTTTATTATCCACCATTTGAAATTTCAGAAATTTCCCAATGATGAATTTTTAGTACCTGCATCTTGTGCGTTGTACTTCTTTTGTAGCTTCTCCCACAACTCTTTGGCAGTGCCAACGGTGCAATACACCATGTAGAGAGGGTCTGGCAAGCAGTTTAATATGTAATTCTTATACATGAAATCACTATGACTCCATGCATCAAGAACCATCTTCATGCCATTAATGACATGGATACCTAGGCCCTCTTCACCCATTTCAGAAAGCGAAGGGTCCATTTCATCTCCAGCTTGTGGAGGATCTTATGTTAGGAAACATGTCATTCCTATAACAGTTAGATAGAAGAGCATCTTTTTTTGCCATCTTTTGAAGTTTGACCCCATGAACTTTTCAGGGCGTTCATGGTGAAATCCATCGGGTGGAGGAGCGATACCATTCCCTTGAGCGACAGCAAAGGTGTTGGATTAGCCTTGAGCAATCGAAAAGGCATTAGGAGTGCCTTGAGCAGTGGGGAAGGCAGAGGGATTGCCTTGAGCAACAGCAGCAGAATCAGAAGCAGTTTGGTTTATACCAGTCATCTTTCTAACTTACTTACAACAAAATCTTGTCTTATAATTGTTGGGATACAATTATTGTAGGGAACGGAAAGTAAGTAACTATTATAATAGTAGAAAGGATAAACAAACTATTACAATAAAATTGGAAATCAAAACCTTAACAAACTGCTTGTGTGATTTATTGAGTCGAGTGATGGCACTCTATCTGTAAGACAAGATTGCCTCGTATATCTCCTCTTACGGTGTTTGAGCAATAGTTTCCCAAGATACAACAACAACTTTAACAAGTGAGCAAAGGAAACTCAAGTGTTACTCTTGAAAAACTTTGAGTATAATAACTTTGCTAGAGAGGAAGAATATGAACTCTGGAAATTCTTGAGTATTTTCTAAGTGTTGAGTGTAGTGTGTTTCAATTGAGCCAAAGGCCTCAATTTATAGTGTAAGGAGAAGACCCCTCAACTAGCCAATTAATGGCCTTCAATAGCCATGTAATTGCACTTAATTGAAGGGTTACATTCAGCCAAATAATGGTTGAATTCATGTGGCAAGTAATGGAGAATCAATGCTCCAAAACCAACCCAAACATTAGATTTTTCCAACTTTCCGTCGCAGCATTCTGCCTCTGAAGCGTCGTGGCTCCAGGAGCTGACCAGCCAATTTGCGCCACGGCGCAGTTTGGGAGGCACCGCGGCTCCGACGGTGTGGCGCCGCGGCCCTTCACGGCTCCGCGACGATTTTCGACTTATTTCATTTTACACTTTGTACACTTCTTCCTTCATTTACCAACGTGGAATACTTTGTCATTTGGCCAATAACCGTCCATAATTCTATGTCTCAAACGTATTACATACGTACCAATATCTCTTTACTAATGAAATTTGCGATACTTGGCACTAAGTGTGCACGTGTGTGAAAACAACGTTTCCGACTTGCGGGCCCAATTGTTCGAGTCATAAATTAATGGGATATACTTATTTCCACATTTAGTAAATTTCCAACACAATATTTTCCATTGATCTTTGAATGCTATGCCTTTCCTTTCCATACTTAGCTTCACATCTTGCTCTCCATAGTTTTCATATAGTAATTGTTGGTATACACTTTGTCATGAATAAAATCACTGGTTCTTGGTTTTGAATTTCATCAATTTCTCAGAAGTAATCTCAAAGGCAAATTGGTAAAAGAGATTCCCCAAAGGTTCACAAATAATTTTCCAAATTTCTTGTGCATATAGTTACCAGAACAAAAAAGATGCTCAATATTTTCTTCCTCAAGGATTCTGCAACATCAACACCTTGAGGGTATAACAATCCTCATTTTTACTATATACCTTTATTAGGGAAAAAGAAATGTGAATTGTTGAGGAAAGTGTACCAAATTCTACTTCCTTTATTGCGAAATTGTTTTTCTTCAAATTTTACCACAAGAGCCATTATGAAAATATTGGTTGCACTAGGTGCATGCATAAAAATATATATGAATGACATATGTATTTAAGGGTGTCAAGTGGGTCGGGTCGGCCCGATCCCGATACGGTACAATCCTGGTTTGCCCCGGACCCGACAGGTAAAGGGGGCTAGGGATTAGGGGTAAGAGAGATAAGGGACGTGGGGATTGATGAAAAACTCAGTCGGACCCGGACCGGTCAAGCCCGGTCCCGGTCTCCCCGTCCTGTCCAATTTAGTTTAATTATAATTCTTTTTATTATTTTAGCCATTGGGCAGGGGGGGGCCAACGATGATTTTACTCATGTTGATGAAACTGATTGTTATTCCCCTCTCACCCTCTCAGATTTCATGATGTTAATCTTAATGAACGTAGTGCTGATGATATTGATTTAGAAAAATGAGGAATTAGAAAGAGTATGGTACTTTTGATTTAGATGACATAGAAAATGAGGTAGAGAAATTAGATTAAGATAATACACCTACTAGCCCCGTTACCCAAGCTCCTACTCGGACACCATCTCAGTCTGGAGCTGGTCTTCCTCCTAAGCCTCCAACTCAAGGTAAGACTAAGGTGCAACGTCCTAGAACTAGTCATGTATGAAAATTCATGACTTATGATGAAGATAAACTGGATGCACGTTGGCATACATGTAAAAAATGATTTAAACACGGAATTGGCGAATGGTCGGGTGGTCTAGATAGACACTTGAGAAAATGTGTTAAGAAGCCATAGTTTGATGTTCGAAAAGAAGCGGACCTTGCAACAAAACAATTTTCTGGTTATATATTATCCTTCTATTGCATAAATGTAATTTTATATTTGTTGTCTTACAACATAATTTGCAAACTGTAGGAAAATGGAACATATGAAAGCCATGATGAAATAATTGTGAAATTTAAAACGTATTTTTTTCTTATTTCCGAAATATATTTAATTGCTTGTGTACTTGATCCGACTTTAAAATTACGAGGTGCCAAGGGACTTGTTTAAATTTTTTATATAAATTTAGAAATTGATGAATTAGAAGAAAGTTCATCTTGTGAACAATGTAAATGTAGCATATATACTAGTATTAAACTATTGTATGATAGATATAAATGTTTTGAAAGAAATGAAGTTTTACGTCCTTCGCAAAAAAGAGGCCTACAATAGGCAATCAAAAATTTAATAGGGAAATGGATAATGATTATATTGATATTGGTTCTACACAAAATGAAAGTGATATTGATTCTTATAATTCACAGGAATTTGAATTTATTACGGATGATGACGAGATTGATGACCTTTTGGGATGGTGGAGGGAGCGTGACAAGTCATTTTCATTAGCAAAAATGTCTCGAGATATACTAGCTATTCAAGAATCATCAGTAGCTTCGGAGCCAGCTTTTAGCGCGGCAAGATTTGTACTTGGAGACCACAGACAATTATTAGCAGAAGACAACTTAGAGATTTCTGTTTTATTCAGGGATTGGATCAAAGCAGAAAGGAAAAGCTATAGGCTACCAACTTTAACTCGTCACGAATTAGAATAATTGGATGAGATAATCATCACTAATAGCGATGACGACATGAAACTTATGGTCGTCAAGCAACAATGCCAATTCCATAAATGACTCCAACGGAAGTAATACAAATATTGGATAAACTCTACATACAATCGTACAAGTTTTAGCATATGCCTTGTTGTAACATAACCCTTTTTAGAAGGTGGCTGTCTAAATTAGGTGATTTTATTGTTACTTCGGGACCTAATTGAAACAGAACCCTTCCTAGAAGGTGGCTGTGTAAATTAGGTGCTCTTCTTGTATTTGAGATTTTGTTGTCAACCTTTATGAAATTTGAAGTTATTAAATAAATAAAAGTCTTATAGAAAATTCTATTTAATACTTGAAATTATTTTTCTTTTTATTAATTGCAATTCTTTAAATTTTTCATAAAAACTTGAACTTATATTTAATATCGTCTAATAAATTGAAAAAAAATAACCCTTGGAAGTTCAAAAAAATAGCCGTTAGAAGTTCAAAAAAATATGAAAGAAACAAACTTAAAAGTTGAAACTTAAAAATGAAACAACTTCATAAAGTTAACATGAAACAAACAAACTAACATAACATTACAATATGAAACATTACAAACTTTAAGTTAAAACTAACATAACATTACAAAATTTAAGTAAAAACTAAAAACATGAAACAAACAAACTAACATTACAATAGCAAACAATATAAACTTGAAGTTTAGAAAATGAACGACATCAACAACAAATTTAATAAACTTCATTAATTTTGGACTTGTGCATCCAAATCCGGTATGACTTAGTATACACTGACTTGTTTAAAATAACGAGTTATGTTGTTTTTAGAAACCAAAATAATTTGCTTTAATGAACTGAGTTGGTTTTCCTCTTCGAAAGCCAAATTAATTTAATTTGGCAAGCAATATTTTGTTTTGCAGAACATATTATGTTGATTTTTGTTCTTAAAAATGTTAGCTCTACCATTAAATGTTGGGGTGGAGTGGTAAATGTTCCTTTATTCTTATAGATAAAGGGTCAAAAACACATATGAAATATCACCTTTTTGCGAGTTTTCTATCTGAACTATCAGATGTTTTATATTTTCTAGCTATCTGAACTATCATCAATTATTTATCATGTGTTTACGAGTTTCCTATGTTGAAGTGAAGAAATTAATCTTGTGCAAATGAGTTAGTGTATAAGTAACTAGTTGTACATGAGCATATTTAAGTTGTACACATCTAGAAATAAATAGACTTGTTGACTAGTTTAGCATTAGTGAGTTAATTAGACTAGTATAAATGTAACATTTTAGATTCTTATTGAAGTTAGTTCTTTAATGAAAGAAGATATTTTCTCACAAACTCTCTCAGTATTTCCCTATCTATAACTAACTCTTCCCCCTTCTCTTTCCTTCCTTCTCCGATCAGTAACCGTCATTGATGAAGGTCTGAGCTTGCATGCTTCTTCCTTCTTTTAACATGGTATCAAAGCAGTGTTGACTGCAATCCAATTATCCGATATTCTTCGATCTCGTTCATTTCTCGATCATTCGATATTCTTAGATCGCAAATCATTTTTAGCTCGATTGAACTGTGTGATTTCAATCTCTCTATTTCAAAATGGAAACCTTAGGTGATCTGAACTTCAACACTACTAGTTCTTCGAATTCAACCAATCAATTGTTTGATTCGAACGATCCACTATATGTGCATACATCAGACACTCCAGGATTAGCACTAGTTCCACAATTGTTGATAGGGACTGAGAATTATTCAGAATGGAGTAGAGCAATGCGGTTGTCTTTGTTAGTGAAGAGAAAAATTGGATTCATTGACGGCTCGTGTAGCAGAGTAAGCTTTGTAGGAGACAGTTATTGATTGCATAAGTGGAAAAGATGCAATGCAATTGTGCAATCATAGATCATTAATTCAGTTGTGAAGGAACTGCGCAAAGGAATTGTATATGCATCAGATGCTAAGCATGTTTGGGAAGCCTTCAAAGCAAGATTCGATAAGGTAAATGGAACTCAAATTTATCACTTGAATAGAGAGATTAGCCCATTGACACAAGGAATTTTAACTATGTCCATATATTTCTCTAGATTGAATGACTTGTGGGTTGAATTTGAGTATATAATCCCATATCCTGGTTGTGAATGACCTAATTCCAAAGAATTTGTTGATTTCCTACACCAAAAAAAATTGATGAAGTTTATAATGGGGCTAAATAAAACATATAGTCCACAAATGAGGCATGTCCTCAGGATGGATCATGTTCCCTCACTAGACCAAGTCTATGCTATGATACTACATAAAGAAGGACAAAAGGATGAATAGAAGTTTTGGTGCAGAATCAAGGATTTTAGGTAATGAACCCATAACAGTATCTAACAATGCATTCATGCCTTGTAATAACTCAAATGGGAGACCTAATGCACCAACAAGTGATTCAAATGCTAGACCTAGGTGGAATAGGGATATATATTGTAGTTATTGTCATAAGCAGGGGCATACAAGAGAGGTGTGTTACAAGCTGAAAGGATATCCACCTGATTTTAAGTTCAATAATAATAGAAAGAGGGGTAATCCCACACCAAGAGCACACAATGCCAATTTCCAAGAGAAAGGGTAGTACAGTGGTCATGAGAACTCAGAGATGTAGAACACACAATACACTGCATATTACTTGGGTACTATACATGTTAATCCAATCTTCACACATGAACAATACCAACAAATTCTCAAAATGTTGAATAGTGAAAGAGCAGCAGTTGAGAGAGCCAATATGACAAGTAAGTCTTCTAATGGCCATAATATTTGGATTATTGATTCTTGTACTATTAATCACATGATTGCTACTTTGAATCTGTTGAATTGTCCTGTATCAGTACAATCTATTATCAGTTGCAAGACACACTAGAGAATTAAAATGTTCAGTTAGTTTCTTTCCTGACTTCTGTATCTTTTAGGACCTCTTCAGTGTCAAGGTGAGGAGGATTGGTAGCTTTAAAGATGGCCTCTACATTCTCAGCTCTACATCATCTGCTACTTCACAATCCCCAAATGCTTGTCTACTTCCACTCACATCCCACCAAACACATTATGACATCAAAGACTTGGTCATGCTTCATTTTTAGTGATGCATCATATAATAAAGCAGTACTTTAGTCATTCTATTTCTTGTGATTGTCATGTTTATCCATTAGCTAAATAGTCAAGATGTTCTTTTTCTTCTAGCACTATTAAATCTAGTCATTCATTTCTATTGATACATATGGATGTATGGGGTCTATACAAAATATGTACTTACAATGGCTTCAAGTATTTTCTTACACTTGTGAATGACTATTCTATAATGACATGAATTTTCGTATTAAGATTGAAAAGTGATGTGTTTGTTGTTCTGAAAGACTTCATTCAGTTTATTGAAACTCAATTCTCAACCTCAATCAAAACTTTCAGATAAGATAATGGATCTGAATTCTTTAACTCACTCTGCACTACTCTATTTACTTCTAAAGGAATCACACATCAAAGTAGTTGCATTCACACACCACAACAGAATGGTATTGCAGAAAGAAAACATAAACACTTACTAGATATTGCAAGAGCCTTGAAACTTCAAGCATTTGTGCCTATGAAGTTTTGGGGTAATTGTATTCTTACTGCATCCTACATTATCAATAGGTTATCTAGTTCAGTTCTTCTTAGTAAATCTCCCTACTAAGTGTTTCATGGTACTGCACATTCTTATGATCACATGAAGGTGTTTGGATGCCTATGTTTTGCTACTAAAACTGACTATTCAGATAAATTCACACCAAAATCTATTCCTTCTATATTCATGGATTATTCTGCAGTTCAAAAAAGCTATAAATTGTATGACATAGAACATGATAATTCTTTGTAAGTAGAGATGTCTCTTTCAGAGAACACATTTTCCCTTTTAAATTCTCTAAAACACAATTCATCCCATCACATCATTTCATTCCATTCTATGATATTTTTATTCCTCCATCCATTTCTTCTTCCTTACCTCATGATATTCATACTCCACAAATTCCATCTTTACATATTCACCCTATGATGCTTCTCTCACTCATTCTCATACTTCCTCTCCTGAACCTACCCTTACCTCTGCTCATCATTTATCTCATTCTTCACTTAAACCTGCAACTAATCTTAATGCTTCTATCCTTCTTGATGACTCTAGTGAACATTCATCAGATGCTTCTTTTCCTTCATCTTCCCTTCATGCACCACAAGATAACACTCTAGCTGGCATACCTCATCTTCCCTCTTCATCTGTTCCTTCTAGAGAAATCTAATAGAACAATTAAGCCTTTTATATAGTTAACTGACTATGTTCATCCTCCTCTACCTTCTACCTCCCATTCCATCCGTCATTCAATAGCTTATTCTCATTTTTCTCCTAAATACCAATCATTTCTCACTGCTTTTTCCTCAGATATTGAACCTATCTATTTCAATCAGACCAGTAAGGATTCTAGATAGGTCAAAGCTATGCAATTTGAGATAGATGCATTAGAACTTAATCACACATAAAAATTAGTAGACTTTCCTCCTGGCAAGGTTACTATTGGGTGCAAATAGATATATAAAATCAAATATAACTTTGATGGTTCTATGGAAAGGTTTAAGGCTAGATTGGTAGCCAAAAGTTACACACAACAAGAATGGCTAGATTTTCATGACACCTTCTCTCCTGTGGCCAAATTAACCACGGTGAGAGTTATCATTGCTACTGTTGCTCTTAAACATTGGCCTATTTACCAACTTGATGTTCATAATGCCTTTTCAAATGGTGATCTCACAGAAGAGGTTTATATGACTATTCCACAGGGTTTTGGCAGTCAGGGGAAGCATAGGGTATGCAGACTGCTCAAATCCCTGTATGGCCTTAAGCAAGCCTCTAGACAATGGAATTTGAAATTGTCTCATGTGTTACTTAACTCTAATTTTGTACAGAGCAAGCATGATTACTCCTTATTCACTACATCAACTCATGGAAAATTTGTACTCATACTTGTCTATGTAGATGACTTGTTAGTGACAGAAAATGATCAAGAAGAGATTCAGAAAGCCAAAAGAATACTGCATCAGAATTTCAGAATGAAAGAGTTGGGAGAATTAAGATATTGTCTAGGGATAGAGTTTGCCAGATCCAAACAGGGAATCCCCATGTCTCAAAGAAAATATGCCCTTGAAATAATTTCTAAGGCAGGCCTAGCAGGATCCAAACCCAAAGGAACACTTATGGAGTAAAATCTCAAATTGACAAGTGTAGAATTTGACAAGATAGTGGATGAGAAGCCTATAGATGGCAAAGTGGTGGATGATACATCAGTAGATATGTTGATAGAAGAAAGGGAGAGATATCAAATATTGATTGGGAAACTATTGTATTTGACCATTATCAGACCTGACATTTTCTATGCAGTCCAAAGTTTGAGTCAATTTATGCAGACACCTAAGAGATCACATTATGAAGCAGCTCTGAATGTAGTCAGATATGTAAAGAAACAACTTGGCCTAGGCTTACTTATGTCAAGTAAAAGTGCAGAACATGTTACATCATTTTGTGATTCATATTAGGCATCTTGTCCCATGTCTAGAAAATTAGTAATAGGTTACTGTGTCAAGTTGGGTCATCATTGATTTCATGGAAAGCTAAGAAACAAAACACCATTTTAGGAGCTTTGCAGAAGCGGAGTACAAAAGTATGGCTCATATAATGGCGGAATTGTTTTGGCTAAGTGGTCTGCTTAAGGAGTTAACCTTGAATGTTATGTTGTCTCTGACACTGTATTGTGATAATAAGGCAGCATTGTAAATTGCTGCCAATCCAATATACCATGAGAGGACTAAGCACATAGAAATAGACCGTCACTTTGTGAGGGAGAAAATTCAAGATGGATTGGTCAAGACACAACACATAGCAAGCCAAGAACAACCAGAAGATATATTGATTAAAGCATTGAGGCATCAACAACATGCTTATCTGTTTTCCAAGTTGGGAATGAGAAACACATTTTCCCATTCTCAACTTGAGGGGGAGTATTTAAGTGAAGAAATTGATCTTGTGCAAATGAGTTAGTGTAGAAGTAACTAATTGTACATGAGCATATTTAAGTTGTACACTTTTAGAAGTAAATAGACTTAGTTGACTAGTTTAGCATTAGTTAGTCAATTAGACTAGTATAAATGCAACATTTTAGATTCTTGTTGAAGTTAGTTCTTTTATGAAATAAGATATTTTCTCACAAACTCTCTCAATATTTCTCTCTTTATAACTAACTCTTCTCCCCTTCTCTCTCCTCTCCTTCTCCGATCAGTAACCGCCATTGATGGAGGTATGAGCTTGCATGCTTCTTCCTTCTTTTAACATCCTACCTGAAATACTAAGTAATACTACTAAATAAGAATGAGATAGTGCGACAACATTTGAGAAGTCTAAACATTAAAAAGGAAAGAGGTTCTATTTGACCGTAAAATGGAAATACACTAGTAAATATGGATATTATTCTCACTTCATTTTCCCCCTCCTACTAATTGAAAGGAATCGGATAAGACTGCGTACAATAGACCCTTGTGATCCGGCTTTTCCTCAGATCCCGCGCATAGCGAAAGCTTAGTGCACCAGACTGCCTTTTTACTAATGGAAAGGAACCATCATGTAAAGTTTTGTACTTACATGTCATTTGGTCTATAATTAACTATTGACAATTAAAAGATTAATTAATTTCATATTACAACTAATCAAATCAAAGTTGGCCTTTGCCGTGTAATGAGATTACTCAAATAATCAAGAAAAGCAGGGCCTAGCAGGTTGTCATTAAGATAAACTAGAAAAATAAGTACAGCTAGGTAAGGGCCTACGGCATTAGCTAGCTTAACAAGCACAAGTTAATTGGAAAAAGTAAATATCATGTTCACTCATGGAAAAAGTTCACTATTCAAATAATCTCCTGTACATTTTACTTGTCATTATTTGTCTTTGGCATAAATTTTGAAGAAAAATTTAAAAAGATAATCTAATTAAGTTTTTCTCATTTATTCTTGACCTCAATTTAATATACTACTCTTTCTTTCACTATATTAATTTTTCCCCACATTTCTCTGAATAAGGATAAAGATTAAAAATATTCATCTTAATTTTTTTAAATAATATATATTTTGAATCAATTATTTTTAATAATCAAAACAAATAAACGATCCTGAGGAAATACATAATAAAACTTGAATTGTTAGTCAAAGTTACCCCACTCAAGTTATTAATATTGGCAACTAGTATTATTTGAACATTTATCAAATACTCCTTTGTTGTCAATTATAGAGCACGCATTGACTTCATGACTTTAACACACTTTTGCTTGATGTTTTTGAACTCCAAATCATTGAGCCGAAAACATTTTTCCAATTTTTATAGAGTTACTGTAGATCATCAGATTCAATGAATGCATATTAACTTGATACTAATGTTTACTTCAAGGAGTAATCAAATTATTTCGTAAAACCAAAGTTTTGACTACTTAACGATTTCATTTTCTAATACCCCCCTCCCCTTCCCTTTTATTTGTCAATGATTTGATAATTTCTTTTTAAGAAATTATTTATTAAAAAAACGTTTCACTAATTTGTTGTACTAATTATATTTTAGAAATTTAAACTTTACTACTACTACTATGTGTAGTTACTTGATGATAAGCGTAATATTAAAAGAAAATAATATATTTCTCTTTTTGCTATAATAGACAAGTATAAAGTAACATTTTAGTATAGTGGGTAAATAAAGGAAATAGATGGAGTACCATATAGTTTTTGTTTTTGTATTTTCTTTACTCTAATTTAAATAAGAACAAGAATGTATTTTTCTATAATTAGTTCATTTTTATTTTATTAAAAAAACACTCCTTTTATAGAACCAGATAACATGTTTAAGAACGTTAGATTTTAATGTTAATTTTGTGTTATTACACAGACATTTAGTTTAAAATTATAAAATTCAAAAAAAAAATTATATCTAAAAAAATCGTATTGAACCAAATTAAAACAAATTAAATGAGTGGGGGAGTATCTAAACTTTCAAATGCATTATTGTTTCCTTTTAATACATATATGGTGATAGTCTAGGTAAGAAAAGGAAACAACTATAATAATTTAATTGACAAACTCACGAATATATGATAGTTTAAGGTCTCGTTTGGACTTGAGTTGAAATCATGATATGAAATCCGTGATTTGAAATCAGAATGATTTGAAGTTAAAGTTTTGTTTGGACATGCAATTAAAAAATTTTAAGTTGTATTTTTCTCATAATTTTAGAAACCCCACAAGTTGTGAAAAACCATCAAAACTTTTCCAATCTTACCAAATGAGCAAATCATATTTCGTAACAAAGTTAATATGCTACTAGAATACATTTCTATAAAATACAACCTCTATGGATCGAACTTTAGTTCAATAAAAAAAATTGAACATGAGTTGTAAAAGTAAATTTAGTTGATAAATAATTATTAAGAGTAAACTTTGTTATAAATATACTACCAACTTGCAGATTTTTTTTTTTATATTTGATAAAAATGATTAGTAAATATGATCGGTAATGTATCTACCAACTTATGAATCTTTTTTTACAAAATATGCCTTTTGGAGAATTTGAGATTTGAAATCTTTATATGAAGTTGAAATTTTGTACAATTTCATAAATAAATGCTGATTTGAAATTAAAATATAAAATTATAATTTCATAGCATGGCCAAAAGCCTACATTTTTATTATTACATTTTATTAATTTGAAACAAAGAGAGTAGTACTCCCTCCGAATTAAAAAAAAAAAAAAAAAAAAGTGTCCACTTAGCCGTTTGCAAATTCTTTATGAAAATACTAACTTATAGAGAAAAATAAATAATTTGATTAAAATATCTCTAATTAAATATTTATTATGATCTGATCACCTAACACTTAATAAAAATAAAATATATTTTTTAAATTTAATAAATAAACACTATTTTTAACTAAAAAAATAAAGACGGAATGAACCCTCTGTTTTTTTTTTAGTAAGACGAAGTACATCCGTTGCAGAGAGAAGTAAGCATTGAGGCGAGATTTTCAGTTAGTCAAACTGTCAAAACCAACTAAAAATCAGGCCCCATGTTCCACGCCTCCCAACTTTTGTACCTAGATAACCCCGTCACGTGTATACAATCATACTACAGATATCATGTTTTTCCAAATATCTTTAAATTAATACGTCTGATATTATCTTAATTAATTAATTTCATTACCAATTACCGAAGATGTTCAAGTCTCAATTCTCAAATTATTCAAAAAAATTAAAGTGAAAGCAAAGAATAATGAATATTAAACTATACGCATGTAGTAGAAATACTCAAAACCCGTTAAGCATATATCGTTCGATTCTGATATTAATCAACAAAGATGACACTATATTATTAATTATTCTGGTGAGGGTGAACTTTACTAACACTTTAGATTGTTTTGTTTCTTGCAACAAATAATTTATTTGAAATATTATTTATGGTAATCTAATACTCCCTCCGTCCCATATTAATTGTCAAGATTATTAAAAATATTTGTCTCCACATACTTATCATTTTACAAAATCAAGATGAAATTAATTAGTTTTATCCTAATTTTATATTAAAGTGTTCTTGAAAATAACAAATATTAATTAGAGTATAATTTATTGGAGAGAAACAAAGATAAGGTAGTAAAATACACCTTTCATTTATGATTTATTAAGGGACGTGCACAAATAAAATGTGACAACTAATATGGACTAAGAGAATAATTTTATATTAAATATATCTTCCTAATTTTGAACTATGTAAACTTCAAAGTACTTAAGTAGTGTTTGCCCCAAGTGTGAATGCATTTAAAATCAATTAATGGAAATAAAGCCAAGTTGATTAATTAGAGTAATATTTAGAACACAACCGAATCAAGAAAGGATCTGCAGTAATGTACGGCCCATGAACGTGGAGATGCGCCAAAAAACTATTAAAAGATGTAATATAGAGTTGACCACATACATTTTTTTAAAATTAAAATAAAAGATAGTTACAGTTTGTCCACATGGCACATGGCACATGGCTTAATCAGAGTTTAGCAACTTTATCTAGAAGAAATGACAAGAAATAGTTGATCTCTAGTAGTTTTTCTTTTTTCTCCTCTAAACATAGGGCAAAGGTTCAAATATGATCCTAAACTTTGTAAAATGATTCAACTTCAGCTTTAGTGTATTTATATGAAATAGTTAAAGTCAAATGTATCGTTATGTATAAGATTGGTCCAAACATATCTTTATTCACTAACGGAAGCTTTCCAACACATAGACTTTTCCAAAATAAAAAAGGGTCAATTTTTTCCTTGAACTATGCAAAACGGTCCCAATCTACCCTTGAAATTGTTAAAACTATTCCTTTCGTTTTGATTTATTTGACATAATTTAACTCGACACGTGTTTATTTTTTAAAAAAATTGTGGTTTTAAATATGATATAATATTTATATAATTATAAAATTTTCTTACTAAGAAAATATAAATGTGATATTTGTTTAACAAACTAATAAAGAAATAATGTCAAATAAGGTAAAACGGAGTGAGTAATTTACACCATTCTTCTTGAAAGGAATGATAAAGTTGAGAATACAATACAAGTGTTAAGACCTTATAAAATCAATGTTTTAATTAAGAGAAGGAAGCAAGCAAGGGATGAATATAATAAATAAGCTGCAATATTGCCTTGTTAACACTCAAAAGTGTTTAGCCGAATCAAGTGACAATCGAAGGTGGAAAATGATTCTAAATTGGTAACTGAGCGGAATCATAGCCGAATCCGTTAGTCCCTACCCTCGACTAGAAAACATCATCGGCTATTACAATAGTCTGGCCGAGTCATAATTTCGAGGAACGGCTCAGACCCACACATACTTGGACGCCTCGAAGACCAAGTCCAAGGACCTTCTAGAAAAGGTAGCAACCTAGCAATAGCCTGAAGGGACTGCCGTCGATCGTGCTAGAGGTCCAGGCAAAAAATTCGGCACCACCTCATCATAGTTGGATAGTGGATTTCATGGGTAGTTCAATGGCTAACATAGGGGGTCACATTTATTTTTCTTGTACTATAAATATAAAATCACTTGTACAGAATAACACAACACAATCAATCAAAAACCTGATTTTTACATATCCTAATTCTATCTTTATCGCCTTTATTGCACTCTAGCTGTATTTATGTTTCTTACCACTTAATTTACTCAATCACCATCCTAACGCTTTCTGGAGTAGTGGGGGAACCTATTGCTGGAAGTTAGAGTTTTGCTTTCGGCCCAAATCGCTTAGTTAAGGAATCAATTTGTCATCCGATTTCGTCAGCCGATAAAACGGCAAACACTTCGGAGGGAAACAAATTTGACACGCCCAGTGGGACCATAGGTGATCTCATAGCGAAGTTTGATTCTCCAGGTCAGGATCACACTTGACGTATGCGCCTAAGGTCTGGTAAGAAAATGAACTAAGAGTTCAGCCCACATCCTAAACAGAATCCTCCCATAAGGAACAACGAGCCACCATCTTTTTCGGGTGTGCCTACATCGGTTGATACCCCCCCCCCCCCGCCACTTTCTCCATCAACCCAAGTTGTGGGTGAACTTAGTCAATCTGAGGGTCCAACTGTTATGACCACGCCATTCATTAGATAATAGATTGACTTGGGCATCCACGATATTATGTACCAGGTTTTCAAACAATTGGCTGATATTGTCAAGCCAATGGTGCATAATGAGGTTCAGCAGGTGAGAGAACTGGAAGCTAATCGACTGCATCCAGGAGAAGGTTCGGCTAGTTTTGTCATCCCTCTGATAAATGGCGTTGTGTAGCATGCAATTGTGATTCCAAGTGTTGTTCCTCAGTCGAATGTGTATCAGTCAGTACCTACTCAGGTACAACCGATAGCACACCTAGGAGCACAAACCCAGTCACTTGGTAACCGTCTACTGTATGATTTCCACCAAACACTGGGGGCAAGCTGTGCCACTCTACCAAGAGAATCTACAGTATGGACAGATCAATATAGCCCAGAGACCAGTTCAGACGTCCGGACACCTTGGTTTGCTGCCCGTTATGTTGTACACTTATGCAAACGACCATATGGTACAGGCGACTAATGGCGGCCAGCCGAACTGCGATCGATGACGCCCCGGCTATGAACTCTTCTAGGCTATCCGGTGACACCTTTGTTTACGCGAGACACCATTCGGCAAAGAATCCACAGCCGTACCCAATCCATACCATACAGGAAGCGCAAACTTTCTAAGAACGGTTGATGTCTGAGGAGAGCAGACATGGAACACTATTCCACCTTATTCTCAAGTTTCGTCGACTGTTCCAGGAGCTCATCTTGCAGGCTGTGGTGGCTATGCCCAACAACAGCAATGGGGATATACCCCACCTGTTGGTAATGGCTAGTAGATCACCTACAACTTTCAAAATCTTGTTCAACAAGGTGCAGAATGGAGGCCTCCAATTCAGAACGCCTACCAGTCGGTTCCAGTTGAGAATTGGCAGGGGACACCATAACTAATGAACCTTGAAACCATTGAAAATACCATGAGGAGGTACGTCGGCATCCAACTAAAACCCTTAGACAGACCTGTTTACAGGAAGCCCTACCCCGATTGGGTAGATCGGGTAGCACTATTGCCAAGAGGCTTTAAAACGCCTGATTTCGCCACCTTCTCGGGTGATGACGACAAATCTACCATTGAGCACATCGGCAGATTTATCGCCCAATATGACGAAGTTGGCCATAACAAGTACCACAAGCTGTAGTTATTCCCTATTTTTTTAATAGGAACGTCATTTGCATGGTACTCATCCTTGGCCCCCGATTCCGTGCAAAGTTGGACTGACATGGAGCATTGTTTCCATGATAGATTTTATTGACCCCAACCTCAAGTCACTGTGACGGATTTGACGAATCTCAAGCAACAGATCGATGAGTTGGCTACCGATTATATCGAGAGATTCAGAAGGAAGGTTGGGAAATACATTGTACACTTTCCTAAATCCAAATGCGCCCACATGATAATCAACAACATGAATCCATAGCTAAAGGAGAAATAGTGGGACAATCTTACTCTGACTTAAGCCATTTAGCCGAGAAGGCTAGCCAAATAAAACAATTTATTCAGGAGAAGGAGAAAAGAAGAGCTAACCGAAACAGAGGCTCCCATTTGGTATCCATTATTGAGGCAGATGCGTTTGACTTAGAGTCAGCTGATTGCACGACAGACACAATGGTAGCCAAGATCGTCAGGGGATAAGGTTTACTCTTTCCCAGCCCTGAAATCTACGAAGGGCAAAGAGATGAGTTCGACTGATGACAGGGTCGGTTACTCATTTGACATTACGAAGGCAGATCGGATCTTTGATCATCTACTTAAAGATAAACATATTCGGCTGCTTGATGGCCATAGGATTCTGTCTGCCGAAGAACTCAAGGATAAGAAGTACTGTAAGTGGCACAATTCATATTTGATGACATTATCCATAAAGTGTTCAGGATTGAGATACTGCAAATATAAAGTTTTCAGCACACTAGTAGTAAACAAAGCTAAGTTGACAATAGAATTATTCACCATAAATGGCTTGACTAATATAATGACTAATGAGGGAAGTTGACTTGAGGAAACACAATAGTTAGCCAAGTGGGAGTCCGATTGGAGGATTCAGATAGTGATAGCCCCATGACTCAAAATACAGCAGGGTCATCCCTTATACTGGAAAAAAAAGAACGTCATGATGAAGATCCATTTTAGAGAGGACCGGGAAGGATATCTAACAAAAGAGAACCACACCCTTCGAGCATAATGGGAGAGGGACCCCCAAGTGGAAGGTCCATATATGTATTCCCAATGTAACAGGATTATGAGACAAGATTATGACGGAGGTCCATTGCTCACGATATTTCATTCACCCTGGATCTACTAAGATGTATCATGATCTCAAAGGTATGTATTGGTGGAGCGACACGAAGAGGAACATTGCGAAGTTGTAGTTTAGTGTCTTAATTGTCAGCAAGTAAAAGTAGAGCATTAAAAGCCCGACGCCTTGACTCAAAACATTGAGATCCTGATGTGGAAATGGGAAATGATTTCATTACAGGTTTACCTCGCTCTTATCATAAGTTTGATCCTATTTGGGTGATTGTTGATAGACTGACCAAATCAGCTCAATTCCTGGCAGTTAAAATTACCTACATAGCCGAGGACTATGCAAAGTTGTACGTTAATGAAATTTTTCGCCTTCATGGTATGCCTATTTCTATTATATCTGACTGAGGTGCGCAACTCACAACTAATTTCTGGAGATCATTTCAACAAGGTTTGGGCACTCAAGTTAATCTTAGCACAACTTTCCACCATCAGACAAACTAGGTTCAAACGCTCGAAGACATGCTACGAGCTTACGTATTGGACTTCAAGGGAAGTTGGGATGATCATATATCCCTTATTGAATTTGTGCACAATAACAGTTATCATGCTAGTATCAAAATGACTCCATATGAAGTTGTGTATGGACGGAAATGTAGATCTCCTATATGATGGTTCGAAGTAGGCGAATCAGAATTAGTTGGGTCTGACATAGTGCACCAAGCCATAGAGAATGTGAAGCTTATCCAATAATGGTTGTTAACTGCTCAGAGTCATCAGAAGTCATATTCAGATGTGCGGCGGTGGGACTTAGAGTTCTAAGGAGATGATTGGGTCTTCTTGAAGATTTCTCTTATAGAGGGTGTAATGAGATTTGGGAAAAAGGGAAAGCTTAGTCCAAGGGTTTAAATCAAATGAATCAAATATAGGCATGGAAATAGTAGCCATTGGTTAATCCGCAGGTAAAGGGCACTTGTATGAGGAGAAGTGTGATAATGAGGAAGCTAGACGTGGAAACCCCAACATTCGAGGACAAATGTTTCTAAGGAGGAAAGAATGTAACATCCCGTACTTTCGGGCGATGGTTTGAGCAACTAGACGTATGAAAGTAGACCCGAGCCCTGGAGAATTTTGGTCATATTCAAACATGTAAACAAATGGCCCGTCGTATAAAAAGATGAAGTCCCGAAATGATTCAGACTTAAAAGTGCAATGACGGTGATTAGAAATAATATTGTATGCATACCGAAAGAGGCTACGGACTAGTATTATATTAAATGACCATGATCATAAATATATGACATGTGTTAAAAGTGAGTGTTATTTAAGTGAATTGTGATAAGAATTAATGAAGTAGATGAGTAGTTAAGTGGGAACAGTATCCAAATGGGTCCATAGTACGAAAGAAGTATGTGACTAATGAACAACATATGGTTTATTAATGACACATAGACAAGATTTCTATTACTAATAAATACAGGGGATAAACTTTTGTTAGTATACTACTCGGCTGACACATTGTTATGAGGACTAGTAAATAACCACTTACGTGTGCACTTCCACCACTTGCATCAAAGAAGAGACAATAACTTTAATGGATTGTTGGCCACTACTTCATAAGGGTATATACAATTTTTTTCCTAGATCTACAACTTTATAGGGAGAAAGCATGTACTACGGATAGTATATATAAACATCAACTTTGTTTTCCATTAATTTGGATTTCAAACAGAGATACCAAACTACCAATATCGATAGCAAAATATCTATACATCCAAGGGCACATATGGAAGAAGCAATTGGTGTAGTACTTGGATACCCAAAAAAAACTTCATCAGGCTCGTATGAGCGATTAGGGTTAAGTGTATGTTGGAAAAATTGACTTGTTATGGTCATTTGAAGGTCGAATCAAGGTATGTTAAGGCTAACTCTTCCTTCTTTTGCATGTTCTAAGTTACGAAACGTAAACGTAATACTGTCCCATAAATGATTCTAGTCTTAGTAGTTAAGGATGTTCATGTTGTTCATTCCTATTTTCAAATCATGTCTAATTATGCTCCTAGATCCCTATTGAGGTATATGGGAAAGATGTTAATGTTCATAATGCTAATCGAAGGTGCAACGACCTTACGTCACTCCAATAAACTCAAATTGTCTTAGTATCGTTCATTAATTGTATACATGTATAACCATTGACCCCATAGGCATTATATACGCTACTATATGATATGTATTATATATATATGTAGGGGTTGGGAAAAAGGATAAGGCCTTATATACGCACCACCACCTAATCAGATGGTACATGATGATGATTATGCCCACAGAGGCTTGTATGATATGTTGGGATGCACACAGAGGCTTGATGACATTATATACGCATATGTATGACCCTATTGTGCATTATACGTAGGTATATTATACTTTTCCTCATAGATCAGACTCTGCTCTCTTCTCACCTAGCTCATCTAGTTCCTTCTTTAGCGACATCCCTTGGGTGCTTTCAACCCTTAACCTTTTGCTGACACTCTCTATATACATACACAAGTTGTTTTAGTATCTAAATGCCTTGGAACATCTTTTGCGTGGCCTCAATTTGGTTTTTGTCCCTTATTTCTCAACCAACATATTTAACAGTGATAATGTTAATATTTTGCCTCCATCTTGAGTACCTACCATTTTTTAAAATCCGGTGTTATGGGGTAACTTATCGTACTCCCTCTTTGTCATGGTTTTGCCATATTCTTTACCATAGATGACCTCTCTCGGAACCTCACGTGCGTTTTTCCTTGCATTGACAGTCTTGATGTCTTCTGTTATGAACTTATTCCATTCTTTATCTGATAGCTTTGACTATTGGCACACTTTATGAAGGAGGTGGTTAGTAAGATAACCAAAACGTACTTATTCTGACTCATGATATCCTTTTTGTCATCCTTTCTCAAAACATCTGCACTCTCTCATCTCTATCTCGATCCTTCTTAGCCTATTACTAACATTTGAATTCATTCACCTTCCTCCATAGTCGTAGTAACTTCTTTTAAGTCAACATCTTTTTGGCTACTTTTACCTTCACTTCCTTAAACTTCTGAGTATTTTGATGTTCCCTTATATCTCCCCTCTCATTTCTTCTTTCTTAGTAAGCTTATCATTTGTATTCAGGCACCTTCCTTGATTATTTTGCATCATAGTTCCCATTGCCGTTAACTTTGCTATAATCTTTTTGTTGTTTGATTGTTGGAAGATCCAGTGTACTAGATATTATTGTGTCGTCCTCCCCTCTTTTAGTGGATGTAATCACCACCTTAGCTCCTTAGACTGTCGCCTCCCACGTTGATTTGTTACATCAAATTTCCTTTTTCCTTGCGACTTAACTTCCCGTCGGGATATATGTCTCATAGTACGACAGCTTCAACGTCATTTGGGTGCCCAGAAGAGGCATGTACATAGACACATACTATATCTGACTGTGGCGGTTATTTCTTGCCCTACGAAGCTTACTAGTGATATTTCCCACTGTGGTTAACTTACAATAGTTATTGCTTCACTACTTATTGGTATCTTCCCAATGTCGAGTCATTCATCTTTTCAGTATCCTGACATCACCTAGTCCTGTTGAACTTTCTAAATACCAAATTCGACATTAGCCTTCCTCGAGTTGCTTGCTACTACTAACATCCTTCTCTTCCTCCGAAAATGACCATTCTCTAGTGAGCGCGTACTAGATTGTCAACTCACTTCTTTGTCCATAACTATAACCAATCTGTTGTCAAGTTCACCTCATGTTCTCGAACAATTGTTATATGTTGCAGCTGATATTCATGAAAGGGACTCATGTGCTTGTATAGTCTACCATCACCGTGGGTTCCCTACCCCATTTATAATGCTTGATTTGATGGTTATCCTTCTCCCGTCACTATTTTGTCTCTTGTATGCTCCCGAAGCTTTCATGAGGTGTTCCTTTATGGACAATTCTTCCTATTTCTAACAATCCTTACTTGTTAGCGGTGTCATACCTCTGCATTTGGTTTGTACCCTTGGGTGGCATAATCCCTGATATGCTTTATGTACTCTGCCTTTGCCCTTCCATTAGTGTTACCTATTATAACTATTTTCTAACAATACATTTTATTATGGTTTCTCCCGCAAAGAGTTAAACAACACATATAACCTATTCCCAACCAGTTAACTCAGCGTAAGGTGAGTCCGGGGTTTCTGAATGCAAGGTCACAAAGGGTTCGAATCACGTATTAATTGTCCATCGGTGAACTCTCATATCTTATTAGCTTGCTAGAACAGTGTGGTGATCCTGTTACTTCTACTTTGGTCTCTTCTTTACAATCTCGACCCATTTCTACTAGAATATCATTCGTTCCCTTATAACAAATAATAAGTGGTTTTCTGGGTGCATGAATATGTGTATCTATATATATAAGCAATTTCAATAACTAGATTAATGTACATGTACTATCCTGCCTTGGTCCTATACGTGAGCCTTGATTAGACACACTTCAGAGCGGAACCCTCCTATCTTTATCAACTACTCGCATTCTCTTGGCCTACCTACTCTCCTCTTCCTCCGTGTATTTCATGACATAGACCGATGAGCCTTGATTGACGAAGTCCCAAGAGTGTGGACTATCCGAAACCTCAGAAGAGCCGGTGTCGGTAAATAAAATAAATACCTTGACATGGTGTTGAGCCTGAGGGGAACCCGGCGGTGCCCATCCCTGCACTACTCCACTCACACCATGGTCAACGGGGCCTGATACTGAAACTAAGGACCTCAATGAGGTCGGAACTCACCTTGCTCCATCTTCCGTTGGCAGAACTAAAAATGTTCGAGTGGGAGACTCATATGGAACCTCAGATGGATCCTCCTCAATAGAAACCATGATCTCCGACGGGTCTGATTCAATCGTGTAACTTACGTCTATTTTTACTACATCAGTAGCCCTCTGACTTGTGCCAGCGGGTGGTACCAGTCCAGTATCTTCCCTCATAGTCATACCCACACTCTTACTAACCTAGGTCTTTCTCATTACAGATATCGCTACAATTTCAAACGGGAAAATAGGATTAGGAATTATTTTTCTTACGACTCGGCTCTAAAGAACGATCTAAATTATGAAGGAAGGAGACAATCCTAAATGCCCTGTAGCCTCCTGCTTATAAGTGTGGCGTGCTACACACCCATAAACAAGGCTCTACTAGACACGACTTGTAGATATCCCTAGGATAGACTTGCTCTGATACCAAGTTTGTCATGACCCAAACCGGAGGGTCATGATGGGCACCCGGACCTTACTTGCCGAGTACCACTAATCATATATTTAACATCTAACCATAATTAATCATGGGTCACGAGGGCCGTCACAAAGTACCATGCTGACATATAAAAATGATAAACTGAAAAGGAGCTACGCAAACTCTTACAAATAAAAGAACACAACCTATGCATATATACATACTAAGGCGGACAAGGCCATACATGACTATTATACACAGGACATCTGTCTACAAGACTCTAAGGAATACGTGACATCATAAGGTCAGGACAGGGCCCGCCACACCCATATGCATATGCAAAAATATCGTATTAAGATTGGACTGCAACTCCGGTACAAGTGGAGTGCTTCGATATCAGCTGAACCAGCAACCTACTAGTGCGAACCGTCACCCTGTCTACCTGAGCCTGCGGATATGAAACGCAACGTCCCCCGACAAAAGGGATGTCATTAAAAATAATGTACTGAGTATGTAAAGCATGAATAACAATATAAATCTATAAACTGTAAAGAAAGGGATAAACGCAATATGAAGCGACAAGTTGTAAATGAAAACATGAGCAACCTGAATACCATATGAGTTGAATCATGAAACTCAAATACAACCTGTCCGGATAGACCTTCACTTTATAAACTATCCTCGTCTTATATTGAGAGGTGTATAACATATCACTACCCCTAGGTATTCTTTAAGGTGTATGTGTGGATATGCAATGCAATGTAAATACCGACTTATGCATGTGTTGCGGAACGCGCGACCCGATCCATTTTATGTATATGTTGCGGAACGTGCAACCCGATCCATTTTATGTATATGTTGTGGAACGTGCAACCCGATCTAATAAATTTATATGTATATATGTTGCGGAAAGTGCAACCCGATCCAATATATTTATATGTATATATGTTGCGGAACGTGCAACCGGATCCAATATATTCATATGTATATATGTTGCGGAACGTGCAATCCGATCCAATATATTTATTTGTATATATATTACGGAACGTGCAACTCGATCCAATATATTTATATGTATATATGTTGCGGAACATGCAACCCGATCCAATGTATTTATATGTATATATGTTGCGGAACGTGCAACCCGATCCAATATATTTATATGTATATATGTTGCGGAATGTGCAACCCGATCCAATATATTTATATGTATATATGTTGCGGAACGTGCAACCCGATCCAATATATTTATATGTATATATGTTGCGGAACGTGCAACCCGATCCAATATATTTATATGTATATATGTTGCGGAACGTGCAACCCGATCCAATATATTTATAGAACTAACATATAAACAGACCTTTCATTATGAATCAATAAGACAAGATATAGATGAATCAATAAGCTTCTTCAATAGAATGAAGGACATATACATTCCTAGCTTTCAAGAGTAGAGTTACTTTGGACGGACATTCGTTTACGTTCATTTACATACATGTTATGCCAAAAGAAGGAAGAGTTAGCCTTAACATATCTTTATTGGTCTTCTTAACAATCCAATAAACGCAGCTCATCTAGCACATCAACCTTATTTGCCAAGAACCCCTCTTCTTCCACCTTACTTCATCTTGAAGAAAGCCCGGATTAAACAACACGACAAAACGAACAACGAGATCAAGGCGGTGCGCGAAACCCCTGTATTGTTCTTTATATTATTGCGTCAATTGTAAAGGTAATATCATTCTTTGAGAATTGTCTCCTTAAAATGGAACAAGACGTTGCCTCTCTTAGTATCATCATAAGTGAAGTTGTCGTAGATAATATTTGCTATGTGAGAAATGTAAAAAGAAGACATTTTATATAATCTCATTTTTTTGGTTGTGGGGTCTGCCACTTATTCCATATATGCTAAAATCACATCTCAGTGGTATGAGTCATATGTTGATCTTTTGCCAAGGCTCCACGTGGAAAGGTGTACATATAAACTTTATCCAAATTAAATACTCCATGGATCATGTGCTATTTTGTACCCATATCGCTTATCCATATAATCACTAATTATCTCCATGTCTTCCACTAATTCAACATTTACTCCTTTACACACAATTAATTTCTTGATCTTAGTTCACTTAAATATTAAATCACCTTTAACACACTTCATATACTCATTATCACAATTGTGTGATATAGCTTTAGTCTATAACCTCTTTTGGGACATACAAAATATTATCTCAAATCACTGCGGTCACACTTGTTAAATCCTATATTGTTTCGAGACTTCAACCTTTTATACAATGCTCTCAATCTACATTCATGAGTATGATCAAAATGTCATATGGTCCGTATAACTTGTTCTATATTCCAAACTTCAACGAAACTTATTTTCTCTAATTCATTTAACCTCTAATCTCCGCGTAACCTCTTCAACATTGATAAGAATTTTCTATAACTTCATGAATGACCTCAACCTCATTAAACTCATGTGTGTTTACCCCGATGTACCCTAACGCTAAAGTACAGGGTGTTACAATGTTGTAAACCTGCTGTAATTTCATGGTTAAATAACCATGAAAAAGCTTAATTTTTATAACCACGAATTTGGTGGTTATGTATTTCATTTTCCCATTATACCCCACACACATCTATCCCTCCTAAATCCACCCACCCACCCCCACCCACACCACCATCACCACCACCGCCCTCACCACTACCTATTTATTTTTTAAAGTTCCCATTTTATCTTTACCTTAATTTTATTAATATTTAAAAACTAGTTTTTTACAGTCTATCCAAACATTCTGTTCATTAATGCAGTACAATACAATACAACACCATACCATACATTAATGAACCACGGGAAACAACCATCCAAACAGAGGGTAAGTGTTGTTCTTATTGAAACCCTGAACGCGGCCTCAAGTGTGTCTATCAAACACAATCCAACTTACATAGCATATATGGTGAGTTTCATTCTTTTAGCCTTGCGCGTGAATGTCAATCGCATTCTTCGTGAAAAAATCAATCAATTAAAACACTCCACCCATTTTAATTATACACATCAGAAAGGAATAAGTGTGCTACTGTGTTATACAAATGAAGAACCACCACTTAAACCAATCAAATAACAAAACTGTAAAATAAGAAATCAAAATTGGAAACTAAAACTGAAAACTGAAAACTAAAAATGAAAAATAAGAAACCAAAACTGGACACCAAAACTGAAAACTAATAAACCAAAACCAAAACCAAAACTTAATATATGATGTGTATAATTAAAATGGGCGGGGATTTTTAATTGGTTGAATTTCCCACGTAGGATGTAATTGACATTCACGTGCAAGGCTAAAAAAATAAAACTCATCATATATGTTATGTATAAGTCGGATTGTGTTTGATAGACACACTTAAAGCCAAGTTCAGGAGTTCAATAGGAACAATACTTAGTTGAAGTGCCAAAATAAAAAAGGGCAAGTTTAGGGGCCGCGTATTAAGCCAATTAAGAAATTAATGTGCATACCCTTTTTTCATTTCTTGAACTTATTACTTACAAGTAATGGTTTCAACTTTCAAGTTAGGACAATTATATTGTACCACAAGCAACAAAATGGTAGTGACTATGCCTAAACAGGATTTCGATACATGGATCTGTCGATTCGAGACATTAAATAAAAGGCTCGAATCATTCTACTTGGAAAGTGTCAAGAATTTTATTTAGCTGTTAATTGTTTACAGCTGTTAGTGGACTAAACATTTACTGTGTTTGTTTCACGTCAGATTCGTGTGTTAATAGTCCCTAGTTTTTAAGCTTCTGTTATTGTTTGTGGTTATGTTGTTTCCTTTTCTTTAGGAGTCATAGAAAATAGTTTAGTTATCTATTTAAGAGTGCTGATGTAATTTGGTTACTTGCACTGCAGTAATACAAAGTTCACTTTTCCTTCAATATTTTCTCTCTTTTTACTGGTTGTTTTACTTTACATTTGGTATCCTAGCCAGAAAGAGAGTTCATCATATTGAGTGTGTTGGGTTCTGCTTACTGTGAGTTTCTCTTTTGCAGTACTATTGCGGCAGCAAAACGATGTCCTCTGATGGTCATTACGATCATTGGAGCATGTTGATGGAGAACTTCCTTAGGTCCAACGAGTTTTGGCCAGTTGTCAGTGTTGGCGTGCAAGAGCCAGCGGCCGGTACTGCTTTGTTGGAAGCACAGAAAGCAGAGTTGGACATTCTAAGGTTAAAAGGATCTGAAGGCAAAGATTTATCTCTTCCAAGCTATTGATCGCTCAATACTGGAAACTATTCTTTGCAAGAATACTTCTAAACAAATATGAGATTCCATGAAGAAGTATCGAGGAACGGCCAAGGCAAAACGAGCGCTTCGTGCTGAGTTTGAAACTCCACGTATGCAAAATAGTGAGTCGGTGACTGCCTATTTCCCGAGGGCAATGGCAATCGCAAACAAGATGCGAATCATGGGGAGAAGCTAGAGGACGTTACCGTCATTGAGAAAATACTTCGCTCGATGACCGAAAAATTCAACTATATTGTTTGCGCAATTGAAGAGTCCAGGGATATTGATACTCTTTCTATCGACCAATTGCAGAGTTCTTCGTTGGTTTATGAACAAAAATTAAACCAACAAGACAAGGAGGAGTTAGCGTTGAAGGCAACAACTTTTTCAAAAGGAGCTGGTCGTGAGAAAGGGAAATGGAAGGCAAGCTTGGACAGGACAAATATGACAAGAATAGAGCTGGTGAATCTCAAGAAAGCGAGAAACTGCGCGAAAATCAAATGTGGGATGCTATTGTTGTCATCGGTAGTATCAAAGTAACTTGAATAAAAATGCTGGTAGATCTAACTTTGCAAAGACACAAACTGAAGAAACAAAGGAAGAAGAGGTTGGGAGATTTCTCTAAAGCGATGCGGGAAGTATTTTTTTTTTTTTTTTTTGATAATTCAATTTGTCTCCCAAGATAAAACAGCAATGGAACCCTTGAGCAAAGGAAACTCAAGAGCTACCGTGAAGAATATTGAGTAACGAAATGATGCTTGGAAGTTGTAGGAAGAAGATTTTTTTCGGTTGTGTATTTTCGTGCATATCAAGTGTTTGAGGAATGGGCCTGCCTCAAAACCGACTACTTCTGGCCATTATAGGAGGAGTAATTCAGCCAAAATACCCGAATTGAGTGCTTGGCTTTTCTGACGTCCTTCGGGGGAGGTAACCAAAGCACACCGGTCCTTCAACAACTATCAGCATTTTTTGATAATCCAGGTTTCTCTCTTGATGGTATGTCATCCTGAAGAAGAAATTGCCTGAAGTAAGTGGTACATTGACACAGGTTACAGCAATCACATGTACGGGAACAAATTGGCTTTCTCTGAGTTGGATGAATCTTTCCATGATATTGTGAAATGTGGAGAGGTACAAATCTCAACCATAAATAACTTCATTAATACCATAAACGATGTACTTTTTTTTCCAGACTTGAAGACAAATTTGCTTAGTATTTGGTAGCTTACTTTGTCGACTACCGAGGCAAAGTACTTAGCATCAGCTTATTGCGCGAGTCAAGCTATTTGGTTGAGAAATATACTGACAGAACTTCACTTTAATCAAGAAGGTCCTACAGTCATCCATTGTGACAACAACTCAGCAATTAATCTCTCAAAAATCATGTTCAGGGAAGGAGTAGGCATATAGATGTGAAGTATCATTTCTTGCGTGATCTCGTCAAGGATGAGAAGATTAAATTGATTTATTGCAGAAGTGAAGAGCATGTCACTGATACGTTTACCAACCCCTCAAGTCAGCAAGTTTTCGGAAGTTAAGAGAATTACTAGGCGAAAGTTTTCAGTTAAAGGGAAGGAATGTCAAGAATTTTACTACAACAACAACATACTCAGTAAAATCTCACAACGTGGGTCTGCGGAAGGTAGAGGGTACGCATATCTTATATCTATTTTGATAGGTAGAGCGGCTATTTCTAAAAGATCCTCGGCTCAAGACAAAGTATAAGCACAAGCAAAGTAACAGAAACACGGTCAGACCCGGACAAGATATTTAAAGCAATATGAAAATGCTGATATCAAAAGCAAATAAGCAATGCTAGCGCATTCTGAGAAAAGAAGTAGTAACTAACGTAGGTAAATAGGACAAATAAAATACATTAAAGAACACATAGCATCAGAAATCAAACGATACTATAAAATAATATTGTGTCTACTAGTGTCATAGGCTAAGCGAGCCTACAATAATAGAACTACAACTATAGTTTGTAAGCGTAAGTAGAATTACGCTGGACTACCTACTACCCTTCTATCATAATATGTGTCCTCCACAACCCCTTATCTAAGGTCATATCCTCAGTAAGTTGCACCTACGCCATATTCCATCTAATCATCTCTCCCCAATACTTCTTCGGCCTACCTCTACCCCTCTTGAACTCGTCCATAGCCAACTTCTCACACCTCCGCACTGGGGCATTTGTGTCTCTCCTCTGCACATACCCGAACCATCTCAATCTCACTTCCCGCATCTTTTCCTCCACCGAGGCCACTCTCACTCTGTCTCGGATATCATCATTTCTAATCATATCCCTCCTTGTATGCCCACAAATCCATCTCAGCATCTTCATCTCCGCAACTTTCATCATTTTGATGTGCGAAGTCTTGACTGATCAACACTACGCCCCATACAATATAGTCGATCTAACCACCACTCTATATACTAGCCTTTAAGTTTTGGTGGAACATTTTTATCGCATAAGACTCCAAATGCGAGCCTCTATTTCATTCACCCTGCCCCAATACGATGTGTGACATCGTCATCAATCTTTCAATTACCTTGGATAATAGACCCGAGATACTTGAAGCTTCATTTCTTCGAAATGACCTGAGTACCAAGCCTCACATCCACGCCTGTCTCAAGGTCGCTCCCGTTACTGAACTTGCACTCCAAGTATTCTGGCTTTGTCCTACTCATCCTAAACCCTTTAGACTCCAGAGTCTGTCTCAAAACCTCTAGCTTAGCGTTCACTCCGCTGCGAGCCTCATCAATCATGACTATATCGTCTGCGAATAACATACACCATGACACCTCCCATTAGATTTGTATGTCAGTCCATCCATCACCATGGCAAATAAGAATGCACTAAGAGTTTATCCCTGGTGCAACCCAATCGTTACTGGGAAGTGCTCTGAGTCCCCTCCTACTATCCGTACCCTGGTCTTGGCTCCATCATACATGTCCTTGATCACTTTAGTGTACGCCACAGGTACACCTTTAACCTCCAAACATCTTCATAGAAGTTCCCTAGGGACTTTGTCGTATGCCTTCTCGAGATCGATGAAATCCATATGTAAGTCTTTTTTCCTCTCCCTATACTGCTCCACCAACCTTCTAATAAGATGAATGGCTTCTGTAATCGAACGCCCCGACATGAATCCAAATTGGTTCTCGAAAATAGACACGATTCTTCTCACACGCATCTCCACGACCTTTTCCCAAACTTTCATAGTGTGGCTTAGCATCTTGATACTCCTATAGTTATTGTAACTCTGGATATCACCTTTTTTTTCTTGTACAAAGGAATCATTGTACTCCACCTCCATTCTTCGGGCATTATCACCGTCTTAAAAATGACGTTAAACAACTCCGTCAACCACTCCAAATCTGCCCTGTCTGCGCTCTTCCAAAATTCAACTAGGATCTCATCAGGCTCGGTCGCTCGTCCCCTACGCATCCTGCGAACAACACCCTTAACCTCTTCAACCTTAATGCTTTTACAATACCCAAAATCTCGGTACCTACCATATTTCTCCAAGTCTCCTAGCATAATGTCTCTATCTTCTTTTTGTTCAAGAGTTTATGTAAGTAAGATTACCACCTACGCCTAATATGTGCATCATCCACCAGCACTTTACCGCCCTCGTCCTTGATGCACCTCACGTGATCCAAGTCACGGGCCTATTCTCCCTCGCCTTGTCTAGTCTGTACAACTTCTTATCCCGTCATTTTTCTCTAATTCCACATACATGCATTCAAAAGTCGATGTAACCACTAGTTTTGCCCCTTCCTCTCCATCTTACACAATTCTATATTCGTCCACTTCTCCACCTCGTCCTTGCTTTCTACCAATTTCGCATACGTTATTTTTTTGCTTCCACATTCTTTTCAACTTTACCATCCCACCATCAGTCCCCTCGATGCCTACCATGGCTACCCCGCGAGACCCCTAGCACTTCTCTAGCTACCTCCCGAATGCAACTGGTCGTCTTGTCTCACATACCGCTCGCATCTCCACTACTCCCCCAAGCCCCCTTGGCTATCAACCTCTCCCTCATCTCCTTTGCACTAGCCATGGTCAAACTCCCCCATTTGATTCTTAACCTGTCATCCACAACCTTCTTTTTCTCCATCTTGATCTCCAAATCTATTACCAAAAGCTTATGTCGGGTTGTAAGATACTCCCTCAGAATAACCTTGCAATCTTTACAATAGGGTTATCCAGTGGGCCGAGTCAGCCCAATACCGACCAGGCTCATCCCGCAACCCGCCCATCCCGCCCTCGTCCCCCTTTGCAAAAATAGTCGTTGCAACAACGACCAAATTTTGATTTTGGTCATTGTACAATTGCTATAACGACCATTTTCGCCCCCATCCATAAACCCCTTAATATTTATTTTTAACCCCTAAATCTTCCTACATTTTCTCTAATCTCTCAATTTATCTCTCTACAATTCTACATTGCCTACTAAATATTAAATTTTTTTTGCTCATTTATATCAAAGTTAAAAAATTGGGAGTGAAGTTGGTAACTAGCTTGAGGATCATCCATCGAGCAAAGTTTTAATTTTCAACCTCAATTACACGTCGATGTTACGTCGGCGTTTGGTACCTTCGTTCCTTCTTTAAATTATTATTGTTACTTAATTTTAATTATCGCACTTAATTTTATTTACTTTAATTATTTATTTTCATACTTATAATGAAACGTTTTGGACATATGATTAAAGGTCATAGTGTTTCTTCTAGTAGGGGTAACAAGGGTAAGGGTACTTCTTCTAGTAATTCTATTCCTAGTTCCTATGATTTGATTGATTTCACTCATATCGATGAAACTGTTTTTTAATGATATACCATTAGATGATGAGGTAGATGAACCAGACTTTAATTTAGACGATAATCTAGATGACACACCCACTAGTGCACCTTAACCTCACGCTCAAACTGAGTCTCATCCTCAAACTGAAACTGAAATGTATCATATTCCTCCTAGTATGAGTCAAGGCCCCACACAACGAAAATTAAAATCAGATACATGAGATTTTTTTATAGGGACCAAGAGAATCAACTAGCTAGATGTAAAATTTGTAAAAATATTTATAAATTTAAAATCGGAAAAGGTCAAGGTGAACGGGGGGTTGAATGAGATATGTACAAGGCGAGCACACAACTAGGTGGAATCAGTACCAGGCTAAAATATCGGGTGTGCTAATGCCATATGAGTCGGGACAAGGTTCACATAGTGTCCCCGATCAAGTACATGGTCAAATTAACCTGACGACGGGGGGAATTTTCGGTCCTAAATATGATAAAAACAAAGATAGGGAAAATATGGCAAAATTAGTTGCGGTGAAGGGTTTGCCTTTTCATTTCCTTCCTCTCCTGGTTTTATTCATTACATTCGAGAAACATATAATCCTGCTTTTTAATGGTTTTTCTAGATCAACTGTTAGAAGGGATGTTTTTAAATTTGTAATTGAATATCAACAATATTTACGTTATGCATTGTATCATTTTAATGGCAAAGTGACTATCACTTCTGACATAGGCTGTAGTACTAACGGTAATGATTATTTAACGGTAACATGTCATTGAATAGATCAAAATTGATCTATGTAAAAATATATTTTAGCATATAGATATATTGATAATAGGCACACGGGAAGTTTTATTGCACAAAATATTAATGAAATTTGTGATTATTATGGAATAATTGATAAAATTATGAATATTACATTAGATAATGCTACTTCTAATGATTATGATATAAGACTTTTAAAAGTTCGATTAACTCCATGTTTTCCTGATCATTTTTATATAAGATGTATGTCATATTTATAACTTAATTGTAAAGGATGACCTAAAAAATTTTGAAAGCATTCTTGATAAAATACAATTTGCTATAAATTTTATTGTTAAAGGTAATAAAATACAAAGGCGCAAAGAGTATAAAAAACTTATCATAATTGTGGATTACATTATATTAAAATTCCAGAAGATGCACAAAAAAATTCCATCTAGTAAATTGCAATTTTACTATGTGATTTGCAACTTTTGAACAACACCATAAAGTTGTAATTTTGAAATTGTATTACAAAAAATCGTATTTATATTAAACAACATTGGGATATTTTTATTACACTATCTTGTTCAGTTATTGATGTTTTTATTATATATATATATATATATATATATATATATATATATATATATATATATATATATATATATATTTTTTAAATTAAGTGGTTAAAAAACTCCAAATCCCGATCCTGACCCGTCCCGTCCCCCCAAATCCCGGCCCCTCTTCGACGGGATGTGGGACGGGATGGGACCTCTTCCCGTACCGCTTATCCCGACCCGCTAATCCCGTCGGAGCCCGCGTCCCAACCCTCTCCCGTCTCACCGGGACCCGCCCCGTTGGACATCCCTACTTTACAAAGACCGTTGTCATCCTTCCTAAGGAGCAACAAGTATTTCTGCGTCTTAGCCACCGAACTACGAAAAGTCACCAAGTGCTCCTCCTTCTTTAGGAACCTCGAATTGGCTATCACCATCCCAAAAACTCTAGCGAACTCCAAAAGTGAGACGTCTCTCCCGTTCCTGTCCCCGATGTTAAAGCCTCCATGCACGTCGTCATAACCCCCCAAAAGTGACCCGATATATCCATTGAAATCTCCTCTATAAATAACTTCTCAGTGGGTGGTATACCTCCCACCACTTTGTCCAAATCCTCCCAAAAGCGCATCTTCTCCTCTTTGTCCAAGCCCGTCTATGACGTGTAAGCACTAATAATGTTCATAGTGAACCCTCCAACTACCAACTTAATCGTTATCATCATGTCATTGACCCTCCTAACCTCTACCACTTGATCCCTAAGCTCATTGTCTACCAAAATGCCTACCACATTCCTATAGTTCGACCTACCCGAGAATCATAATTTATACCCATTTACATCCTTAGCCTTAGGTCCTACCCATTTGGTTTCCTGGACATAGACTATATTAATCTTCCTCTTCTTAAGAATCTTAACTAGCTCTATGGACTTCCCCGTTAAAGTTTCAATGTTCCAAGACCCTATTCTCAGTCTAGCATCTCCCTTACCCCACTTACCCCCTAACCTTCGCTCCCGTTCCCAACCGAGAACGTGACCCTAGTCTACCATTAGTCACCAAAGCCAATGCCAAAGCAACTAAAGTGGATATAAATTAATAGACTAATCAAAGATTTACACCTAAAACAGGAACGCCAAAAATGATATAACTAAAGGCAAGAAGAGTAAATGCAAGAACGTAGAGGCATGAAGCAATACAGTGAATCATCAAAATTTAAATACAGGGATAGAGAAAGAATAGATACGAACAACCGAAGGTACCAACTCCAGTTGAACCAAAGTTTAACTACAAAAATAACAAACAATTAATGAATATGGGCCACCGGAGGTATCAACTCCAGGTGGATAGCAGCAGAAACCTGAAATCCTTGCTCACGCTGTGATAACGATGCCAACAAGTTGACTGTGATAACGATCCTTGCTCACTGTTGGAATTCACTGTGATAACGATGCCAACAAGTTGACTGTGATAACGATCCTTGCTCACTGTTGGAATTCACTGTGATAACGATGCCAACAAGTTGACTGTGATAACGATCCTTGCTCAAGAATTTTACTATTTAGCTGTTAATTGTTGTTTACAACTGTTAGTGGACTAAACATTTACTTTGTGTTTGTTTCACGTCAGAGTGTGTGTTAGTAGTCCCTAGTTTTTAGGGTTCTGTTATTGTTTGTGATTTCCTTTTCTTTAGGAGTCATAGAAGGTAGTTTGTTCCTGAGTTATCTATTTAAGAGTCCTGCTGTAATTTGATTTTCTTGCACTGCAGTAATACAAAGTTCACTTTTCCTTCAATATTTTTCCTCTGTTTACTGGTTGTTTTACTTTACAGAAAGATGGTATAATTTGCCCCTTTGCTATACGAAGATGATTCATTTTACCATTCATTATACTTCTACAAATATACCCCTCAACTGTTAACATTATCTAAAGTGGAACCCTAATTCTATATGGACTGACATTTTTGTGAGGTAAAAACTGAAATCACGTGTCATGCTAGCTCAACCCATTGTTGATACTTTCGTCCTCTTATTTTCACAATAGATTTTATACCGGGAATCTATTATTTTGCTCTCCTTCTCTTTGGTGATTGTAAACTTGGCGCTTTTGGTCTCTAAAAAATTGGGAACTTCTGATTTTGTATTGAAAGAGCTAAACGTGAAGGAAAATTCAACATGTTGTCCCTCTATAAAATTACACTTACCTGGTCTAACTACTCGTTACTGCTTATTTATGCAATGAGCTTTTTTCCGTTTAAAACCATTTTTCCTCTCCGGGTGTGTTAGGTAGTACTTGTTTTTTAGAATATATTTTCTTAGAAAATAAGTGAATTCTTATTTATTTTTTAGTATTTGATAAGTAATCACAAAAATATTATTTCAAGAGCATTTATATATAAAATCTAGCAAAACACTAATGGGGTGAGATAGGGTGAGGAATGGGGTTTCTGGTGTGGCGAGGGGTGGGATGATTAAGGAGTGAGGGTTGGGGGCGTTGGGTGGATAGGGAGGAGACAATAAACTTAAAATGTCTCGTGTGAAACTTGTTTATCCTACAAATCTTTTTACTCATTTTTAAGCAACTTCTTTTTCTAAAAAAAATATTTTTCAAAACATTTTAACTAATCAAATATGAAATCTGAAAAATGTTTTACCCTCTTGTCCCTCAATTCTTGTCCATGGGAAATGTGATAAAGAGTTTTATAGTTACAAATTTTTTACGGATTAAGTTTATTGTACTGTATGAAACCATTTACTATGATTTACTATGGCAAGAAACAGAAATAAATGAAAGACTGCTAAGCATGCAAAATCGTGGAATTAACGAATTGGTAATATATACATGACATACAATAATATATGTAATTACGGTTATCATGAGCTTAGAATAAAAATCCTAAGCTTGTGGAATTTCGTGTTTCATTGATAAACGTGGCATGAGCAAGAACAATGATGTTCCCACACATGGATAGAAGCTCTACATACCTCAATTCTGGTGTTTAAGCGTAATACAACGTTCGTCACTCCTTTCGACTTTAATCTATGGAAATGGATGTCAAAGGGAATCAATATTAGTGATGATACTCATGTTTTGGCCATCTAGACATTTTATTACACTTTGTGGGCATAAAGCTCCACAACTTCCATTAACGGTGTTCTCTTCACCCAATTCTCATTCTATTACTTCTAGGTGATTCTACAATCTCAATTAGATAGAATTAACACCATTCTTTATCACTCATATGATTATAACAATTCTAAGTCAACAATCATTTTATCAAACACTTTGTGGGCATAAAGCTCCACAACTTCCATTAACGGTGTTCTCTTCACCCAATTCTCATTCTATTACTTCTAGGTGATTCTACAATCTCAATTAGATAGAATTAACACCATTCTTTATCACTCATATGATTATAACAATTCTAAGTCAACAATCCAAAACTCTATCATAGTTCATATGATTCTCTTTATCAAACTCATTAACTTATCTCCCACGAACTCATCAATTCACAACTACAAATGATTAGAAGGGGAAAGGATTACCTTTTTGAAGTTCTATCCCTTTGAATTCGAAATCTAGGGCTCCTCGTCCAACGATGACGTTTCAATCGCAATTCTATAGATTATAATGGGTTTAATCAAGTTAGAAGGGTACTAAGGACTTGAATTTATGCTATAATCGTTGAAGAACTCACCTTAGAGGGTTCTTGAGGCTTTGGGATGAGTTCTCTCTTGTTCTAGGGTAATTTTCGTGATTAGGGGTGTTAGGAAATAAACCCCAAGCTTAAATATAAGTTAAAATATGAAAATATGAAGTTTTGACCCGAAATCTGGCCCGTTGCGTGATGGACCCACGACGTATAGCCATCATGGGACCCCCTGAAGGTCAGGGTCAGAGAACATGTTTTCTCGCATTGAGCCCGTTACGCGGGGCCATCGCACGCTCCCCCACGCGCGACACGTGGTCATCGCGGGTGGCTCGAGTTGGCTTCTATGCAGTTGTTTTGTAACGAGCATAAATTATGGTACAAAGCTCCATCCAGACTCTGGAATATACCGTTGGAAAGGTATTTCAAATATCTACAACTTTTGTATTTTAAGGTTTCTCAAATTTGCAACATAATTTCACGTAATTAGGTTGGAAGGCAGACTTTTCGTAAACTTAGCCGATTCTATCGAATCTTGAGCACCTTCTTACTCGTCTTGATTCCAAAACAATGATTTCCACCCAAACTCATCTCGATAAAACTTTTCATGTCTAAAATTTCACATTAATACTCATTTAACACATCCACACCTAATTCGGATTTATGAAGTGTTACATTATCTCCCCTTTAGGATCATTCGTCCTCGAATGATGGTCGTGGCTAGAAGTGGGACTAACTCTGGAATTATATAGAAATTTTGACAGAGTTTCCTTTGTAGATAGGACAATCCCAACATTTCTCAAACACATATCACCTAACTAGAACACAATAAAAGCCTCACAGGCATCATAATACGCTTGACATGACATAATAGGGTAACTGAAATATGAACATGGCTGGCATGAATACTGAACTGTCATGAATTCTGGTCTGACATGAACACATAGATATTGAAATGAGTAAATACATGAATATTATACATGGTATTCGAGAAAGGATTTGTAGGCACGAATGACATGAGTACTGAAATATGAGCATGAACATGAAACGATTGCATGGATGTGAGGAGCATAAATATGGAACATGAATAAATGAATATTGGCCAACGTGGATACATGAGTATTGAACTGACATGGGATCTAAATAAGTGAAAATATAAATACCATAACATAAAATCTGAATGCAGAAAATGTGAACGTTTGAACAAGAGATCTGAATGTTGAGCGGAGATGGGATCTGAACACTTAGAGACTTGATCATAGATGTTTGTATGTGACCAGGGTAAACACATGAGATAAGAGTACGATTTAGTCCTTCAATGAAAGCGCAACTCGATGCGAATGAGATAGACATGAGTCATAGAGTAGGAATATGATCCTAACTTATAGCATGAAGCTCGAGCATAAGCATGACATGAATACGTCAAATCTGAGTAGGATACTTCTTAAATAAGTACCACAGGGTACATGAAAGGAACCCCTTTTTAAATTGAAACATACATTATTTTGAAATGTATCGTGTTCGCTCTGAAACTTAGATACGAATACATTGGCTCATCTTGCTTATTCTCGTGAGTGGATCATAAAGGATTGACAGAAAATGAATCATATGTATGAATCACATGAGACATTTCATTTTAGAGCATATACGTGGAGGTAACATGGAATATATGTACACAAAAACGTGATTAATATGGCATAAAACATGAATATGTGAATAGCATGACATGGGACATGCGAATATAAGCAACATGACATTTACATGAGTACATCGAAGTTGCACACCATGGCGTTTTGGCATGAGTTCATGAGTATTGAAGTAGGAATAAGACATAAGTGTCACTTGCATGGATGTAACACTCTGTAAATCTGGGTTAGGTGTGAATAAATTAAATGAGTATTGACGTATCATAGTTTAGTTTTGTGAATCCCTTCGGGATGAATTCAGGTGATATATAGTCGTTTGGAAGTCAAACCAAATAAGGGAGTTCGTAAAAGTTCTTAAATTCGTCTAAGTTTGAGGTAGTTCTCACTTATTCTCAGTTTTCAGGTTGTTTCTTTAGTAATTTGAGAAAACTCATAAAATTAAAGTTGTAGATCTTTGAAATAAATTTCCAACAATATATTGTGGAGCTCAAACTAATCTCTGTACAAAAAGTTATGTGCATTTTACTAGATGTACCGCGCACCTATGGCAGTGATTCTGCCCCGGTTGAGTGAAGTGTTGCATGAAGTAGGCCCACAGATACATGACCACGCACGGGGATGATGTTATAAAAAGCCTAACTTCGTTTTAGTTGTTCTCCACTTCATTTTGGATGACTTTTTGGAGGAAAAGAATCCTAGAGACCTCTCTCTAACCCCAAGGTGAGTTCCTAGCCATCTTATGATTAAACCTCATAAAAATAACAAGTACTAACACTATATTATCATTCCAATTCATAAATTCTTGATAATCGAAGGAAGAACCATTGAAGAGAACTTTTGGAGATATCTTAATAAAGATAAGAACTTAACCTATGATGGTGTTTATTGAATGAATTGAGACTAATGTGGGCTATTGCAAGTGATTAGAATCCATGGGTAAATCATGTGAAAGGAAGAACATGAATGTTGACTTAAAAACCTTAATTTCAAAAAGGGTAGGACTTGTAGAAAAAAGGTTAAAGTTCTAATCTTTATTATCGTAATTAATTGTAGAAGGATTGTTGAATTTAGAGGAATTCGTTTGAGCGGGATTGAGGTATGTATCTTTTTAAAATCCTTTTTGACTATAAAAATTATTTGTATATCTCTTTTTCGAACATACTTTTCAACTTTAAAATGATTTCGTTAGCAAGGTTTCATGTGCGTGAGGAGAAAGCCCTCATAGAACCTTAGGTGTATCATACTATATATATGTATTTGTGATTTTCTTCCTATCAAAGGATTGTTGAAATTGAATTATAAAGCTTTGCATTTTGAACATGAATTACCCTTATAAGGGACATTTTGAACTTGATTTCGAAAGCTTGGATATTTCATGAGTTTTTGTCCTATGAACGAGTTGTGTTGAAGTTAAAATTTATTTAGTGACTTGAACATGATTTCTAAAATTATTAATGACTTGATGTACCCTTACCGATGGGATGATGAACATAATTCATAATAAACTATTCGGCTTCCATGCCATGATTTGTACATGTTTGTGTTTGGGCCTATATGGGCAAGTTGTGCTAGTCCAGAGGATGATTAGCCATTATGGATCCTAACGTATCGCTTTTGAGCATTGTTGTGTCAGTCTAGAGGATGATTGACCTCAAAAACGTGTAGTCGGTGCATCTATTTCTATGCTAGTCCAGAGGATGATTAGCCTCCATGAGAAAATAGCTTCGGTGTATCTATTGTTGTGCTAGTCCAGAGGATGATTAGCCTCTATGAGATAAATCTCTGGTGTATCGAATGATTGTTCGCTCGTAAGTTGGTATGTGTTAATCTGTTGGTTGCTTGTGAGTGGCTTGTTGATGATCTTAAGTCCATGATGGAAAAGACTTAACGTAAATAACGGTATAATAAATTGAAATTGATACATTTCTATGTTATTGACTTTTATTGGTGATTTTACTAAGGTTGTAATCTTACTCCATATTTGAGATTTTGAACGGTTTTGAAATTACTTAAGGTAACGAGTATGACTTAAGGATTCAAAGTGACTATATCTTCATCATTGACATATACTGGATGTTCATGAGATGTTATCATTTATTTTGACTGTTTCACAACATTGTTTTTAATTACACTTATTACTTATATATTTTTCTATTAATCATTATCCCGGAGATACTCACTGAGTACCCAGTACTCAGGCATATCATTATTGTTTTTGATGGTATGTTAGGTAACGAAGAAGAGCAAGTTAGTGATATGCGTACGGATTAGGAGAACCTGCTGCTTTCCAGACTTATTGGTGAGCCTGCATCCTTGTTCGTGGGACATCTTATCTATCTAGTTTACTGCTTTAGTTTTCGGACTGCGTCCCAAAGTTAGACTATTATTTATGTCTCATAGAGGCTCCATAGATAGATGCTTATACTGTGGGTAGATGTTGAAGTCATTTTTTGACTCATTGGGTGTTGCTACAATTATGACTATATATTTATAATAGACTTCCGCTGATTTTATTTCATAATTGTGATCATGCTTTCCTCTAGATATTTATATCATGTTTGATTAAATAATGAATATTGTTAAAAGAGGTAAAAGTTTAGTAATTTATAAGGTGCTTCCGGTGTCGTTCATAGCATCGGATGCCTGGTACGTCCAAAGTCGGGTTTGGGGTGTGATAATGGAGTATAATTGTAGGCTTCACTCTTTGGTATTCAGGGACATAGGGCATAAATAAAGAATTACTTTTAGAACTTAGATATACTGAAAGAATGGGATATGGTTCAACATAGCTTACTTTATCACTGTAAGTCGACACCTTTTTCATAAAATAAGGCTCATGAAGGAAAGAATAATAGGCATGAATACCTCGTCATCAAGCACCTAAGACATGAGTAGAAAGTCACTTTGAACATAAAAATGGCATACATAGTGAAAGAAAAAGGGCATCATTTGTGCCAAGTTACGAGATAGTTTCAAAAAATTCATTGGAGAAGAAACTCGGCATTAACCCAACATCTCCTTTACTCATAACCTACCCTTGTAATTGATTATTGTCATTGTGATCATAAAACATTAGCCAGAGGAACACAAGCACGAATTACATAGAATCATGGGTAGGACATTCATCTTGACTTACTTTCATCATTGCCTATCAACATCATTGTTATGATATTGCTATAAGTGGATGCTTGAATAAGTGGATCGTGGGCACGAGTACGCGAAAACGTAGATAGCATAACATTAGAGTTAAATAAAGATATTTACCTTAGCCATTTTCCTCTTCTCCTCAATCAGTATCAAAATTAACATCATATTCGGTAAGTAATTAGTAGCTAGAACATGTACATGGGTATAAAAGCACGATAGATATGCGGGACATGAATATGATTTTTAACTTTAGACATGAGCACAACCTGATGTGCGAAACATGAAATAACATTTATTTTTCATAGCTTACTATCGTATGAAGTCTTAATTCTTGCATCTTAAACGTGGAGTGTAAAGCTCTAATATGAGCATGATATAGGTACATAAGGTATGAGTAGAGTACGTTTGTTGATATAAGCGACCATTTTCTATCTTTTTATTGTACGAGCGACTCTATTAGGAGTCGAGGTCATAGTTACATTATCGGGAGGGGAAATAAGAGCATATCCCCTCGAAACAAGAGCTTCAAATTCACCAAGGGCTCAATCCATTTTCCCCACGAGTTCCTGTCCAACTTGCTCCATTCCTGACGACTCCATCTGAAAGTAACACATCGATAATGATTAGCTTTACATCTTCTTCTTCCTTTAGAGACGAGGCGTATTCGATGGAAAGGAAACAATGCATGAATGTTTTATTACTCAAAGAACGGATTAAAAAAATGATTCAACTCATAGCTCTATGGCACGATCTAGAGTTGAAATAATGGTAACATTTCCTAGATGCCCTGTAGCCTCCCAATTATAAGTGTGGCTCGCTTCACACCCATAAGTAGAACTCTACTAGACACGGTTTTATAGACTCCCTATGACACTTGAATCTATTGCTCTTATACCAAGCTTTATCACGCCCTGAACCATGGCCTAGGTGTAACACAACACTCGATTCCTGACTGCATTTGATCGAGTGAACCACATGGCTTGTTGAATCAACATGGGCATCAAAAGCATGAAATAATAATTTAAAATATGTAAAACTGAATATTGTAATTATAGTCACAAAATATAATTGCGGAAATAAATTAGAAAATGTAATAAGTCTGAATAACTGACATGACATGCTAGACTAGTCTATGAAATCTCTTAACATAAGTTTGAAAACTAACTGTTTACCGAGACAAGGCCCACGGCATACCTCTACTACATGACATGACATGAATATAAAATAAAGATAACACCTCGAATGAAATGGGGCTCACCAATAGCTGATATAATGAGATTTCTAGCGAGCAGATCCGTCGTCCTGAAACTCCGTACCTGCACCGTGAAGTGTAGACCCCGGGTAAAAGTGATGTAATTACATTTGAATTGTACTCATAAATAAAGCAACTGAAGAAATAATAGTAAGTGGGGGTGCTCGTGGAATGGCCATCCCAAATCAATAACATACATGACGTAATACAAAACTGAAACTGTAAATGTAGACTGTAACTGAAGTTGTAAACTGTAATATGAAACTGAAACCTGAACATGATCATGATCTACATAATCAAGCTGTAACATGAATAAAATATTTTTAAGTGGGATAGCCTTAGTATAACTGACAACATGAAATCACCAAGTAAGTACGTGGAGTCTGGTACTTGGCCCGACTAGCAGCGCAATCTCATACCTTACCAGGTATGAAACATGAATGGATCCAATCAATAGTTTGAAGGTATCGTCCCAATCTGGGCGGAGCGATCCTTACCCTACATTGGCATACGTAATTTCAGGTTATCTGAACCTTCTTGGTAAACCTATGCTACTCCCAAAAATATTGAACATGAATATAAGTGGCATCTGCACCCATGATTTTTAAAACATGATTCATAATGTAGTTTATAACATGGTTTTTCATGAAAATTTGTATAAGTATATGTATATAATCTTGAGACATAAAAATATGTAAAAATCCCTGGAGTGGAACAACCTAAGTTCATAACGGATATCGGAGAGCTTATGGAAATGTTAACACGAGCATACATAAATTACAGACAGGTTCATTACAATCGTAATACAATTAACGAATTGGTAATATATACATGACATACAATAATATATGTAGTTAGGGTTATCATTAATTTAGAATAAAAACCCTAAGCTTATGGAATTTCGTGTTTCATGGATAAACGTGGCGTGGGGAAGAACGATGATGTTTCCACATGTGGATAGAAGCTCTACATACCTCAATTCTCGCGTTTAAGCGTAATACAACATTCATCACTCCTTTTGCCTTTAATCTATTTCAATACATGTCAAAAGGAATCAATATTAGTGATGATACTCATGTTTTGGCGGGACGTCTGAGTCTGGACCATGGCGTGCACATGACCGCCTTTAATTGGCCTGATCGAAATCAATCTGTTGGGATCAGTAGGGTCAAAATCATCAACATCATCCACTTATGAAGACGAGACCACATACACAGAAGGATGAACGTGAAATAATATATAGACAATTAGTATTAATTTTAATTTATATTTAATACATTAACCTTTGGTAAAAAATCAAACCTATGTTTCGACCGACTCCTGAAAGGGGTCTGGTGTAGGATCCGGAGTAGTATGATAAATGAGATCCTGAATGGCTGGAGCTAGAGCTGAAGATGGAGATGGAGCTGCAGATGAAGATGGAGTTGAATCTGTCAACGAATCCTACGATATGTATAAGTATTTTAATTTTTTAAAATAAGTATTTTAAACACTAACCCCTAGGCTAAGAAAATCCTCAAAGTTGTAGTGAAACTTCTTTTCACCCTGTACATCACGAACTGGCTGTTGCGCACGTACTGCTGCGTCATATGAAGCCCAATCTATGTCATCACGTACACCGACATACGCATTGTGGCTTTACTGGGATGAATAGTCATGTGCATCTGAAAATAGTTGTGTCGGTGTATATGTAGGTGTAAACAGTCGATAAGAAGTTGATGGGCGACCTGAAGTCGACTGGACATCTAAAGTCGACGGATGCTGGTGGGCTAGAGCGGGATCGTGAGCATGCTCGTTAGGCTCATCTACTAGACGTAGTCCTCTGCCTCCATCTACTCTTGCACCACCTCGGCCACGATCCTCTCAGCTACCACCCCCTCTGGTCCCACCCACTCTACCACTATCGCCTCTAGGAGGTGCGCGCCCATGACAGGCCCATCCATCTGCTGCCTGATACTGGTCCTTTAGAACATGTGCATGTATACGTCCGACCTTTTGTGCCCATTAGATATCCGACTCGGCTACCTGAACGGTCTAGGCAGGAAATTCCACTGTCTCGGGGATATCCATATATTGTAATCCCAACTGGTGCATTGTTTGTACGGTCTGTAGCTGCATTTGTTTGCATTATTAATAATTGAATAAAATTTTAACGTAATAATTAAGATAATTAATTAAGTGTGGTAAACTAACCAACACCTCATACTACCATGTGAGTGATGCGTATCCTCGTCCATCTAGAACATGTATATTGGGTTTGCCAATAAGCTGTGTGTGATCTGTCGGTACCACTCCATATAAACCCTGATCGGAGTCGTACGACCAACCACCGATGTGCTCTGCAGCCTCCGAGCCTAACGATCAATATGGGTGTGCATAAAGGCTCGGTATGCAGTAGTTACATTCAAACGCTCATCCAGCTGATAGTGATGGTGCTCCTAATTAGCTGGGTCAAGAATATTTTGTTTATGCCCAAACATTCGTAAGATGCGGTGGGGCGCGTGATCCTCAACAATCTCCATGTGTATCAACGGATATTACCACATCTACACGGCCTCACCAGCCCTACAAAATGTCGGTAATTGATAAAAAAAAACTAACCATACGACGTCCATAGAAAAGCCTGTAAAAAAATGACCACAAATTAGTAAATAATAAAGAAAAAAATAGTCTAAAAATGGTAATAAATTACTAATAATGTAAAATCAAAAAATTTTACCATGTCATCCGTCATACGATCAATCTGATCCCTGAACGGAAGAATGCGGTGGTGCGTATTCATATCTCAAGATATACCTTATCTATCTCCACGTATAGGGCATGTCATCATCAATGAAGTCAGGCTGAGGGTGCGCGGGTACTGGCTGAAAATGAAGCATCTTATCCCACACCCATAACTGAAAAGGTTATTAAAAATGATTTATTAGTCGTTTTTTCAAAAAGCTATATTTAGAATAAAATTACACACACTTAAATTTATTACCTATAGGAGAGCGAAAAATCCACCAACATCACTCATAGAGCTAATAGATTCTCAATATAGACATCGATATATGTAAGCCAGAACAGTACCTCCTCAGTTGTAATCTCCTAATCGATACAAATCAGTCAAAAATAGCAAATACTTTAAGCTCACATGCGAATCTGATGTGTTCGGGAACATGATGCCCCCGACTATGATGAGTAAATATAAACGAGAACGACGATCCACAATCTCCTGATCTGTGTTTTATACAATAGGATTTGCCACATCCGAGGCGCGCAAGTAAGCACAGAGGGCAAACATCGACACTCCACTCTGTCCATGGATATCATCGGTCTGAGGCATGTATCCAGTGAGCCTAGTCAACTCATTCTATAATGTCAACTCTTGAGGAAGATCCCCAGTGTATAATGGTAGTCCATTTACCCGTAGTCCAAACATGGCATCCACATCCTGAAGCGTGATAGTGGCCTCACCAGTGCAGAGATGAAATGTGTGGGTCTTCGGTCTCCATCGCTCAACCATGGCCGTCACAAGAGCCCGATCATGTTGTACCCGATCAATAGCGACACAATGATAGATACCGCCCAATACAGTATTTCTAATATGCGGATATGGGGGCCGAGCCTGTAAAAGATCTCACGCATGTTCCACCCTACGGGGATGGAACAACGTTCTCATATGTATCTGGCCAATCCATAATAGCTCGGACCTCTGATTATCCTGTAGACTAAGTATGATCTATCGATTGGCCTCGGATGAACGTTGGGTTCCATGGAGGTGTCGTATCTGTACAAACAAAATTTAAATTATTCATTATCCTATAATATTAATTACCTAATCCTTTAGCGAAAAATTATACTAACTTACTAATCCTTTATCGAAAAATTATATTAACTATCTAAATTTGCGAATTAGAATAATTATGTTGTATTATATTTTTATGAATAATTAGGAAATTACCCTAACTAACTAATATTATGTTAATGATATTTTTTATCCTAAACTAATGATGTTCAATCCTAAACTAAGGATTAACTACTTTTAATTAATAATTGATAATTAATTATTACACTAACTATAATTAACGAAACATTATATTAATAATGTTTTTAATACCAAATTAATGATGTTCAATCCTAAACTAAGGATTAACTATTACTAATTAATAATTGATAATTAATTATTATACTAACTACAATCAACAAAAAAATATATTAATTATTTTCTTAATCCAAAACTAATGATGTTCAATACTAAACTAAGCATTAAAGTAATGACGAACTAATTCATTTAACGGAAAATTATATTAAGTAACTAATTAATCATTAATTGAAAATTAACACATAAAATTAGATAACTAAATGGCACATTAATAATTAAAATGGAATAAACAATTTTACAAATAAATAAATTAACAATTAGATAATTAACAAATAAAAAACTTAGGAGATTACTATATTTTTTATAATCAAACAATTTACAAATAATTAATGAATAATTAACAATTAAGAGATTACTATATTTTTTCTAATCAAATAATTAACAAACAATTAGCAAATAAAAAAATTAAAAAAAATCAAAAAATGGGCTGGGCAGAGGACTGCCCTTATTGCGCAAAATAAAATTGCGAAAACACTACTTTTTCGAAATTTGAGACTATGAAACATTAATCATGCTTAGGATTATAATGTATTTAACAATATAATTAGAAAGTTCATAGTAAAATACCTAAATTAAAGATTATTTTTGAGTTTTGGAATCGAGTTCTACGGCGCTTTATTCCGAAATTCAAGCTTCGAAACTTGTTTCTTGACTTGAATATATCGAAAATATTGATTTTCGAGTTGAAACTTTAACCAAAAATGACTTTTTTATGATGTGGGACCTCGATTTACTCTTGTTAATGGCGGTTATCAATTTTTTAAAAGTGAAGTGGGGGACCATTGGGGAAGAAACTGATGACGTTAAGTCTACCCCTATTGCGCAATAAATTGTTACGCAAAGGTACTAATGTACCAATTTTTTTGGTTATTTTGATTGTTTTTCTCACTTTTTTTATCATTTAAGTTTCGAACTCTTTGTATTGATATTTGGCAGCTTTATTTTGAATTTGACATCTTTTGAATCGAAATTGGAGCGGTTGGATCGAAATTGAAATTACATATTCGAACAACACCTTACTTTTTCTGTGCGCAACACTATTGACTATTTTAAGTTGTGAGTATTTTAATTCAAATTTATTTCATTAGTTTTAAACAGATCAATACCACACAAATATCTAATCAAGGACACTTTAAAATAGGCACCCTTATGGTATGACTCAATTTCGAATACACTCCCTGTATTTTGAAACCAAACACTTAAATCCTCCATACTTTAGAAATCCTACACGTACACCCCTATAAGATATATCCCGGATATTTTAAAATATAATTATGAAAAAATAAATTGGAACTATAAATAAAAATTTTATGTATTTTTTTTATCAAAGTATTTCCTCTGTCTCAATTTATATGACACATTTTTCTTTTTAGTCAGACCCAAAAAGAATGACACATTCCTTATTTGACAATAATTTAACTTTAAACTTTACATTTTTTTACACTTAACGAGATGATCTATAACCACACAAATATCTTTGGCTTGTTTTAGACCACAAAATTAAAAAGTCTTCGTTTATTTCATAAATTTTATGTCTAGTCAAACTAGATCATATAAATTAGAACGGAGAGAGTAATAAAAAAGATAATCATTGTTGCTGAATATCCTTATTCACAGAGTTGGTTAAAACAACTAATAAATACTTTTTGAAACATGCATCTCTCGAGACATATAACTAACAAATGAAATACAAATTACTTAATAAGATATACTTCCTCCGTTTTAAAAAGATTGACCTAATTTGACTTGACACAAAGTTTAAAAAATAAATGAAAACTTTTAAAGTATGGGATCCAAAACAAATTTTAGATATTTGTATGGATGTAAATGATCACATAAAATTAAATTATTTTTAAATATAGAAAAAAACTAATCATTTTGACACAAACTAATAAAGAAAATAGACCAGTCTTTTTGGGATGAAGGTAGTACCAATTATTAGTAATAACTTTCCTACCCTTTAAACATGTAAGTTATTTGCATTTTTTATAAATAAAATTTTATTATATAAGAATATCTAACTTTTATTTTAATTTGTTAATTTATTCTTCCACTTCTAGCTCAATGATTAAATTTTAATATACTTTAGTTTTGTAGTTACCTCTATGTAAGTGTTTGATTTAAAAATACAGGAGATGTATCTGAAACTGTCATATTACAAGAATTTGTGTTTAAACTTTAAAATGAAAACGCAAAAGTATCCGTTTCATTCAAATATACCCGGGACATTTTATATATATAGAGGACAAACCATTTTCATCCACGTCCCCTCCCTTCTAAATTCTAATCCTCTAAATGATTTACACACCACTAAGAACAATGGGAGTGTATCACGCTGTCAAATGAGAATTGCCCAAAGGCTAAGCACCCTCTTCACTATACCAAAAAGAACAGTAGGCACCTCAAGATACCACTTCTTGCAAAGTAAACAGCAAAATTGAGTTTTTCACCATTAACTGTGGACTAAATATCAAATATTTGATGTCATAAATAATTTGTCCTACAAAAAAGATTTGAATATATCTGACCCTCTTTTTCTTGAACGCTGGTACCTCACATTTATAGGTTAAAGGAAATCAATCTATCTTAACTAGGCAGATTTCAACTTAGCAGATGTGGACGCCAGATGTGAAAGGGTTCTGTGTCCAACAAATAGTAAGAAGACTCCTAAGAATCCAAGCGCTTTCAGTGTTGTGAACAGATTCAACTGCACTCACAGAAACAAATAGATATGTAGAGTCAGCAAGCAAAGATATTTCTGTCTACCAAATAAATCTACATGCAGAATTTGAGCCTTTAACGGGGCAGCTGAACACCCTGCAGTTTTTTTTTCCCGGCAGGTCATTTACGATTTCATTGTCAATTTCAGAAAAGTTAAGCTGAAGTGTAGGCAATGGATCCTTATTCAAATTTTCTATCTCTGCCGGTGCTTAGAAAGACTAATCTACCTGTTAATGTTTTATCAAGAAGCACTAGATAGAAGGCTGTCAGAAATCAAAACTTACGGAGAATCAGGACTAACTAGTTGAGATAATTTATGGAAGTCAAACAAAAAGATTACTTCATTTTAAAAAAAGAATCTAACAAACTGCCTGATACTAGTGTTGAAAATGATTAGCTACAGTGAAGAGTTTGACACTTCTGCTATAGCTACAATTTTCAACAATCTAACGCAGCAGTCATGAGAAGGGAATTGTTCTCACCAATGTCGGTGGGAGCAAAAGAAACACATGATATTTGTAGTTCTCCTTTGATAAATGCCCTGAATCTTATATCAGAACATTTGAAGTGGAATAAAGTTTAAGGGAGATCCTCAGATTCACTTAAGCCTATTAGCAACAATTAAAAGGGACATTTTTAAGACCTTGTTGAATTCCAATAACTAATTACTCCCTCCGTTTCAAAATTGTTTGTCTTGCTTTCTTTTTTAATCCGTTTCAAAATGAATGCCTCTTTCCTTTTTTGGCAACTCTTTCATTCCAACTTTCTACATGTCATGTTGAAGACTACAAGATTAAAGGGCATTTTGGTACATTCCACATATCTTTAGTTAGCAACCACATGATTCAAAAGTCTTCTTTACTTTCTTAAACTCCGTGCCAAGTCAAAACCAGACAAACGTTTGAAACGGAGGGAGTATGATTTATGAGGATTTGCAACTTGTAAGGCATCTCAGTTACGAGTAAATTTGGTTCAAGCAATGGAAGAGAAAAAGAAAGCGACAGGGAGTCTATTTCCTTCCTATGTAACCCCCCCCCCCCCCCCCCAAACCCAACAACAAATGTTTTGCTAAAACTAAAAAGAGAGTAAAAGAAACTATACCTAACAAAAACGCATTTAATCTCATAAGCCATTACTCCCACCCACCCACTAAAAGTGGGTATTTGCAAGCAAAAGTGAAGCCGCTTTTGAAGAAAGAGCATATTAATGACATACAGATAGCAAAAGGAAACCAAAGGACACACCTTCAACCAGAACAGAAGATAAAGTGATAGAACAGCTGCAATGGCAAGGTGGAAAAGAATGGCAGATGTTGCAGGTGCTGATGGGAAGTTCTTCAAGTTCACACCCAGCCTCAAAAGCTTCAAAAAGACATGAAAGCATGATAAATTAACCACAACAAAGGCATTTCAGGCAAGGGAGTGATTGTTAAGCTCCACATCCAGGACAAGTTAAAGCAACAAACTGAAATAGAACCAATCATACAGCTATTCTCTCTAATTTTTTCTTCTCTTTAACGGTGGTGTCAAGGCAAGATTGTGTGCACCAAAACTAATCCACCGGGTACATCAGTACAAGTACCGGGTAACTCTACCTACCAAGCTTAGACAGATGGGAGGAAATCACCTATCTTTGTGTATATTGGAATTTGATCCCACAGCTATTATCACTTCTTTTTATACATTATTTCCTTTTTTTAAGTGGGGGAAGGGGAGGGACACTGATATTCATTACATTTAACTTAATTAAAAAAGAACGTCAAGCATGGTGTAGAGAAAAACCTACCCCAACCAAAAATCCAATGAATGGCAAAAGAACAAGGGCCAGAAATGCATAAGAAAGGTTAGTAGGAGGTTTTTTCTCTGGAGCCCTGAATATGTGAGTTATTTCTGCCTTCGGCCCAAATCTTGAGGAAGGGTCAACAGCCTGAGGAGGTGGGCGAGCTGCCTTCTCTGGAGGCTCTGGCAAATCTAATTCAACAGAACCCAAGGGTTGCAAGAACGAGTTCTCCTGGAGGAAATAAAATGGTCAGCTCAAGGTACAATAAAATGTTTCAGATCCAATATCTAAATTTCTTTACTGAATGTTTCTTTTCAAAACTTGACTAAAAATATGGTGCTAAATGCAGCTTTAATGAAGTTAGAATCCATGCATACCATTACAGCATCTCCGACAGTAAGTTGAATATCATATCTACCCAATAGATAGAAAAACTTCTCAACAAGTCCAAGGAAATCCTACAAGACAGAATGCCAATTTAAGTATTCAGTATTGGAGTTAAGAGGCAACTGCACACGTTTTTTCTTGGAATTGGAGTTTGTGCTGAACTCAAAAAACACGTCCACATTATGTTAATCGGGAGCAACAGAGTACAGAAAGATTTCACAAACTTAACTAGTATTATTTCAAATTGTTTTCCAGAATTCCCCACCACAAAGATATGCTCCACCTTGCTCTCATGTCTCAACTTGAGGAAAGCCTGCAGAACATCTCATACTTCACCAAGTGGATAATAAAGAGTCAAAGTTATTGAACACAAAAATCAGGATCCCAACCTGGTGTGGCTTCAAAGCACGCCCAAGAGGAGAAGTTAATTGAAATGACAACCGTAGCTTTTGAAGATGGTTTGCTGATAAAGAGATGGAGTTCTCCCCAGCCAAATCAAGCCTGTATGAAACGCACCAAGAAAAAGATAAACTATCAAAATTCATATTATAGGTAGAATCAAAATGTGCTGAAAGACCATCCTGAAAAACTAGACAAATTGGTGCACCCATTAACATGTATAAGCTGTAAATACACACACAATGCTTGTGCCACAATTAATTTGGTGGTATAATAGGCATAGAGTTTTCATATGACATCAAATAAATGAATAATTAAGAAACTTCAACTTCTCATACAAAAATATTAGTGCAAGGTAACTAACAAAATAATACTGAAATGATATTCTGAAAACGATGAGAGGTAGCCAGATAGCAATATCATGGAAAATTGAGAAAACTATAAAGTAGCGAATATCTAACTAATATAGGTCTGAGATCACCTTTTAAGTCATTGTTAAACATAAGTTATAAAAATACATTAAGGGTATAACAGGAACGAGATAGATACAGACACCAAAACAAAAACCAATCCTCTAGCATGTCGCCACTTTATATGTAGTTAAAAGAAAACATTCAATCTAGCTATTAAAACAGCATATCGTACTCTTCCCATATATTCTACAACCAAGTAGGCTCGGGTTCGAGTCCTAGGAATGAAGTCACCTTTGGTAGAGAGCGGTTTACTACCAAAGCGGGACTTTAAGTTGGGGTCCCAAAGTGGCTACCAGACACCAGGTGGGAAATCAGAAAAAGAAAACCAAGTAGGCACAGTATATTCATTATTTAACTGACACAAACGAAGGCTCATAAAAATTTAATGCATACAATTTCTGTGTAAATAACAGAAGACGATTTCACATGGCTGGTCAAAGAAGTTCTACTAATTTCAGTGCCTTACTTGTGCCTTGTAAAGTAGGAGAATAAAGATGAGATGTAGTCTCCAGGTATTCAAGCTAAGAAAAGTTCAATGAAAGAGAAAATAGAAAGGTAGTGCCAATCTAGTATCAAACTTCGCCAGATTTACCGGCATACCATTACATGTACTCCAGTGTGTTTTTCCAAATTTTTATCTCAGCAAAGGCGTCTTTACAAAGTATAACAAGGTTAAACTTCAAACAAGTAAAATTTCAAGCAAGCACTATGAGCATTCTTGCAAACTGGCTTATTACGCGACCCGTGTAACTTTTTTGAATTAAAGAACTTAGAAGTTCTGCAATCAACCATAGGCAGACAATGTCAAGTTGATCAGTGATAAAGAAACTCTGATTATTAAAACCTCTTCAACGAGTCCTTAAATAACAGTTTGGTAAATTGATTTTACAGCTTCCGTAAACTCTACTTTCATAAGCCTTGTGAACCTCTACCCGTTGTCAGAAGTAAATTAAAGGCAACTATGTACATGAAGTAGAAGTGAATAAAAAGACAGCTGTAGTAAAGAAAATTACAAAAGAAATACTATAATAAAATAGTTTTAAGAACAAGAGGAAAAGAAAAAAATGTGTCTATGTTCCTTATTTTGAATTGGCACTATTCACCTACTTGAAACAGAAAGTTCACTAACGACGGTGATTATAAATAACTAATACATGAAGAAAATGGTCAAAAGAGCAGCCAATGACTAAAAAGGGAGACCTCTTCAAAATGGATATCACAAAGGAGATGAAACGGATAAGAAAATAAAAGAACATACTTTTTACGAGTTTCAACATTCCCAAGATTACTGTCAAGAACAGAAATCTCTGCATTATCAACTTTAATAACTCCTGTAATGTATATGGGTACTTTTGTTCTTCCTCCAGTGGCATAGATCATTTTATGCTCTGAATCATGAAGAACAATCTACAAGATCATCAAGAGGAAAGGAACATAAATTGGTCAAATGAAGATCGATGTTGGAAGCAAATTTTGATAAGGAAAGAGAAGAAGATGCCATACCTCAAAAATGAAAATATAACTGCCAACATCAATGTCTTCGGGCAAAGCATATAAGTAATGCACGGATTTTTTATGGTCAAATTTGAGATCCTGTATCACGGGGGCAGACAAATATTCACAAAGTAAATAGTAAGCAAAGATGCAAAAACTACTTTCAAAGAAAATATTAACGGATATATCTGATGCACTAGCACCTGATCAATAACAGAGGCATCCTTTGAACCAGAGCTGAAAATCTGCTTGAGTTTGATTGTAAGAGAAGGTGCAGCAGCCCCCAAAACAGTGTTTACATTTACCTAATTGGATCAAAGATAACAGTCCATCAATTTCAGATGTGCTGGAGAAACTTATTAGAGCACCAAGATAACCAGATACGTGATACAAGAAAGAATGCATTAAATAATTTCCTCAGAAGAATAACTGTTAAAAAAGGCACACATGAATCACGCAAAAGCATTGCAACTAGGCACAAAGCAAGTTGTGTGCTTTGCCTAGCTTATACAGCGATTGGGTGATGACACTGAAGCAATGTCGTGTGTGTATTAGCAAAAACCAGTCAACCAACTGTTTTTTGTAAAAAGATTTAGATTAATTAAAAGATACATGAGCTCTTCTTGGAAAAGGTGGCACTACACAGCAAAAAACTAGTTAATATGTCTGAATAGAGTCTCAAAGACTTTACAGTCTAAACCCGAAAATTGAGGAATCTAAGGAAAGCAATTATGAAAGAAATATAGGGTAATTCAGAATTCAAGAGAATTATATCAATAATGTCACACCTTAAGCTGGTTCTTTTTAGTCAATGAAAGCACACTGGTCGGGAGTGATAAAATCAATGGAATGGAGACCCTGCATTTCAAGAAATGTTTGATATATAAGTAAAAAAACGGTGATGGCACCAGTGCAGCAAAAATGCTACATCTGAACTCTACCAGCAAAAAGCCAAAAACACAATATTATACAGAAACGAAGCAATTGCATAAAAATCAGAAAAAGGGGAAAAAAAGTATATTTGCAACCACACCTATTGTTTTCTAAGGAGGCCAATGCTTCAATTTGATAATACAAGTCCTTCGCATTTCCAGGAACTCCAACACCAAGGAGAAACCTCGCCAAACCTAGAATTTTGTCACCTGGAAGCTGCACATCATAAAGGAAAGTATTATCAAGAATGATTGTCATAAAAATAGAGAAAGAAAATGACATGCACTACACGACATACATTTAAATTTTCAGCAGACACTGCAGCAACAGCTGTAATCCCACACACTACAGCTGATGAAGTTGAGAGGGGACCCTGATGTCCATGAGCATCAACAAGTTTTTCATCAAAGTAATAGGCTCCATCATCTGTATTATGATATGACAACATTACTATCATAGACGTTCATTTATTAGAACAAGGGAAACTTCTGGAATTTTTGTTATTAACTGTTAGCCCCACTAGCTGACAGAAAGAAAAAAAAAGGAAAAGAGAAAAGAAACAAAAGAGGTATATACCATATTTCTCCAGACCATCAAGAAGCTTCGATATATCATTTTTCACCATGATAATCTGTCAATGCAGAGTAAATATGAGGTTGAATACGAATACAAAAGATATTACACAGAATTCCGTGATGCTTCGTCCACAGAACTGCCCTTTTATTCGCATAAGAGTATAAAAATAGGTCAAGCGCTAGGATTATATGCAGGTAGGAAGATACTTGCCTCAGGTCAATAGCCAAATCCATCAAAATAAAGTGTAGAGAGGTGCAATCGATAGTATGTTCAGGGCAATCATAGTCTTAAAGCCTTGGTCCACTAATTTACAGAAGCATTACATCATTAATGAGACATCATTTAATTCGTAGTTACGCTAATAACCTCATCAAGAAGCGTAGTCCACACAACACAATTGTGTCAATCTTGGTATATAGCAACCTTTGGTGCCAATTCTTCATGGAAATGATACTCTACTCCCTTAATATTTCTTGTTATGTCGGTGTCACCTTGCATGTATATTGGAAAGCAACATGTGCAACGCGTGATGTAATATTATAGACAGATACTCTTTGAAAAAAGAGATGAATAATTTACTATTCTATCGGTGGCGTATTCTTCTATTTTTACTATTGTTTTTTCTTTCACTTTGACTATCTGTACTAATTCTGTTGTCGTTACTTTTCTTTCCTTAGTTATTTTCACCACATCCTTTCTACTCATGTATTTCTCAAACCTTTTTTTTGAAAATAACTTTTCTTGAGCCAATGATCTTTCGGAAACAGCCTCTCTACCCCGCAAAGGTAGGGTTAAGGTCTGCGTACACCCCGCCCTCCCCGAACCCCACTTGTGGGATCACACTGGGTATGTTGTTGTTGTTCTTACTTGTCTAATGAGTCCAGCAAGGACATAGATCACCTTTTATTAAATTGCAATTTTGCATCACAACTACAGACTAGTTTTTCTTTGTTCTTTGGGAAGTTATAAAATTGGCCCGAAAAGCAAAAGGAGGCAACTTGGAGGACAACCACTAAGTCATTTTTTGACTTATGTGGAATGAAAGAAATAGGATGTCGTTTCATATGAGCTAGATTTACATGAGGAATGTCAAAAAGATGGCCAGCGTACTTGCAAAATAGAAAATCTCAATAAAAAGAATCCCATATAGCCACATTTAGAAGGAAAACCACCAAAATGTGATTGAAATAATCTGATGGGCTCTTCATAAAAATAAGAGCTAGAGCTAGGGGTGGGCGTTCGGTATTCGGTTCGGTATTTTCAAAGTTCGGGTTCGGTAATTCCGTAATTGAAAGTAGACACCAAATACCGAACTTTCAAATTTCGGCTCGGTAATCGGTAAATCAAATTTGGTTCGGTACAGTATTCGGTAATACCATATTAAAGTCGAATCCGTAGTTTAGAATTTTCAATTTTCAATTAATATTGAGGCATACAAAGGTACTAGGAACACCAAAAGCAAAAAGTTTATGGCCTCAAGTGCAAGGCACTGAATATTAACCAAAATATAGAATTCTACATGAATGTAACAGAGTTGCAATGCAATTTGAACAAGTAACTTCTTTTTAAGCTATTATTACGAGTATGAGGGAATAATTTAAAGAAGGAGACATTACAATTGATAAGAAGAAATTACGCTTGTTTGGTCTTATATATGAGCTGGACACTGATGGCCATTGATCATGGGCTGGATATTAAGAAATTACGCTGGTTTGGTCTTATATATGGGCTGGTCACTGATGGTCATTGATTCATGGGCTGGATATTGATGGGCCTTTATTTAGGTATTTGGTAGTACCGAATTTCCGAACGGTATAAAATCTCAAACTAAATGCAGAAACCGAATACCGTATATTTTAATTTTATTCCCAAAAACCGAACCGAAATACCGAAATCCCCGGTTCGGTTCTGTAATTCGGTTTTCGGTGTTTTATGCCCAGCCCTAGCTAGAGCACATTTATAGCACGCTTGTGGGTAGCAAAACAAGACCATCTTATGAGTTATGATGATGGAAGTATGCATTCAACTACTCGAGGATGATAGAGGACAAATTTTACTCACCAAAGATTGATCAATCTCAGAAGAAGCTAACAAAATGACACCAGCCAGGCTCTCAAGTGCAATTCCTGTAAAAAGTGATTTATCAGGAAAATGTCAAGTAAATACCGTAATGATTATTTTGAATTAGGTTTCTCTTCAAAAAGTTTTCCAAAACGTGAAAACAATTTTGTGTGGTTTCAGAAAAAACATTTTTTCTTTTCGGAATACTTTTCTGTGTGGCTTTTGAATAACCAACAGCTATTTTGTTTTTCCCAGAACATATAAACTTCGGGAACCTTAAAGCAAGATTAACCAAATCAGACATCTATCTGCCACAAGCATTAACCAAAAATTGTTTTTCCAAAAAATATTTCCAGAAATGCTGCCCAAGTACTTAAGAACCTTAAGAAACTTGTACTACAGAGACTTGGCTTTTTCTGATATAGGAATAGTGATATAACTATTATCTACTCTAAGATAATAATTACCTGCAGCATAAGTGCTAGACTCGGGATTGTTGGAGCTATAGCGCCACCTTCCATCACTTTGGCTAAGAGCCTGTCAAGAATTCAAAATGTCATGTCAAACACCTCATAAAGATAAAAAGAGTCAAAACTCCAGTAGTAGTGCAAATGTTAAATGTCAAACATAAAATGAAACCTTTATGGCACGGAAAACTGAATCAGAATTTTCAAGATGTACATCCACGTCAGAACTTAGGCCCTACAAAGTGAAAATGGCATGTGAGGAACAGAGAAATTCCCCCTGACTAAACACAATGTCCTTGTGAAGCACGCAGAATACATAAGCAGATCATGAGATCTACAGATGTTATCAATTTTGAGCAGAAAGAATGGCTATATTTAGATGCTTCTGTTTTTCTATTTCCATTTTCTTTTTCTTTCATTGAAGGATTTGAAGTGATGCAACCATTAATGAATCAGGATATCAGTTCTAATGGATACAGTAGAAAAGAAAACAAGAGGTATTTTCCCATGCATTACCTTGATAAGAACCAAACCTCCAACTGAGTAATAGTAGTCAAGAAGTGAGCGGGCACTTTTCACAGCATCCTTAAGTCTTGGGGCTATGCCCTTGAGAAAAAGAGCGAGAGAAAAATGAATACAATGCATTTAAACTAGTTTTCAATCAGTATATCGGAACAGTTCATCAAGCTCAAACATACTGCAAAAGTCTTCTTCTTAAGCTCGCAGTTCAATAACCCATTAACTCTTAATGCCTGGAACAGATCTTTCACTGCTGAAGAAGGAGATGACAGAGTGTCCACCACAGACGCACATGTAGCAGCCCTTAGGTCAGGCTGTTTTTCAATTCCAAGAACCTCAAATGTCCTTAAGGCCTCGTATGTTTCTTCTAGACTGGAGAGGTAACATAAGCAACAAATTAGACATACATCATTTATGTTTCAAGAACACACAGTTATTGCCAGCCATGACGTCGTATAATGTGAATCGAAACAGAGGAATTTTCCCTTGAAATGATTATAACACAGATAGTCGAATGCACATACAATATGTTCAATCTCCTACTCTCTGAAAACAGCTTATAACTGAAGTAGCCAGATATAGTTTCCCTATTCCACTTATTTCTTGCTATGGAACAGTTTGCAGGAAGGTCCTTCAAAGGAGTAATCAGAGCAAATTTACAAACTGCTATTCTGCTAATAACAAAACAATTCCTCCAAGGCTAATTACAGGGTATTACTTTATGTTACCCTTAAATTATGCTTAGCAAATACGAATAAAGTTAGATAGACTAGACATAGTTAGAGCTCATTGTCCATTAACACTATCCTGCACATACAGAACAGATGTAGTTCATAATTTTGGAACTCTTCAGTGATCCTAACACAGTCTAGTTATTTTCATGTTTTCCTGAAAGACCGCGATAAATTAAACCGACCCCCCCCCCCCTAAACACACACACACTCAAAAGGCAGATTACTACAACAACAACATACCCAGTGTAATCCCAAAATCCCTATTGCAATTAACTGGTAATACTAGAAAAAGTATATTTTGTTCTAAATCTGTCTTAAGTCTACGAGACATCAATGGACCTGACCCAAATATTACAACTATACTATCATTGTCCAATTGTGTAATTAACAATTAAGAGTTTACATCATTCTGCATGGGTTAGCGGACTAAACTCAAGTGATCTACCATGAAAGCCCCAAAAATGTAGCCTTCTTACAGACAACTACACGGCATGCCCTAAATATGATTTTGACATAGGTCAGCAAAATGGTTTAAAAAACAACCATCCAATCCGACCCATTAAATATGGATTGGATAACCGACCATTTAAAAATGGATCAAATATGGATATTATCCATTAAAAGTGGATATCCAGATGGATAATATATGTATTATCAATACTCATTTGTCTGCTTGTTATTTTTCATGAGTTCTTGCTTTCTATGAGTCTAAGCTTATTTTAGCTTTTAGCTTGTGTTCTCACCTAACTATTCCTAAAGCCATGGATAATATATCCATAATATATCCATATTATCCATCGGTTAACTCATTTTTTATCTGTATTAAATATGTCGTTGTTGTTGTATTAAATATGTCGTTATTCTTATTTTCTTGCTGCAATTACTGCTTATTACTACTGTTTCTTTTCAATTCTACTTGAGTCGGGGTCTATCGAAAACATCCTCTCTGCCTCTCTATCTGTCAAAAGGTAGGGAAAGGTATGCATACACTCAACCCACCCCAGACCCCACCTGGTGGGATTATACTGTGTATGTTGTTGTTGTATTAAATATGGGGGAGTCAAATATTTTATCGTATTTGTTTAATCCATTTTCAACCCGCCCATATCCAATCCAACCTGCCCATTGGCCACTCCTATTTCAACATATACACTAACATCAATTCACAGGAACAAAGCGAATTAAACTCTGCCTGTTAGATATTTTCCAGCTTTAGCACGCGAAAATTGTCAAATTCATATAGTTAACTCCAACTAATTTGAAATTAAGCCATAAACTGATTGATTAATTGATCGATCTAGAGAAACAAAGGTTTAACGAAACCTCGAAAACGATCCATGAGTAAACAACTCCAATGCAGCAGATCGATGAGAATCTGAAATCGGTTTGAATATCACAGCTTCACCACAGATCAATACGGACAATGCTAATACCAAAAATCCTAGAATTTTCACCATTCCTGTAAAACGAAAAATAAGATAAAATTGTTAGGATATAAACTATTCAAATTAAGGACATCTTTGAGAGTTTACTCGTACTTTGCGCAGTGACAAGGAAGGGAGGAGTGTGAAATATGCCCATAGTGTGTTTATCTTGTCGGAATAGGGTTTGTCCTAGGATTTATAGTACGCATTTTGAACATAAAAAATGTAATATTCGAAAAATAATATATTTGAATATGTATTTAATACTTACCTTCGGAGTTGGAGTTTGTTCATCCGATTTTTCATGTTTTCATGTTGAGAGCATGTATTGGAGATCCTTCTCGGATAGTGCTGATTGATGATGTGAAACAGAGGATCTATCATATGAAGAGGCTCATGTTGCTATCCTAAATCGACAAGTCCGCAAGTTAAGGACTAAGGAAGTAGCCTCCTTGAAAGTTCTGTGGCGAAATAAGAACGTGGAAGAGATGACGTGGGAGGCGGAAGAGGAAATGATGCACAAGTATCCATACCTATTCCAGACCAACGCCGAGGTTACAAGAGAAGCATAAGGTAAATTCTAATTTCTGATATTATAATTAGTGCTTGCGTACCATGTGAGGACTAATGCAGTGATGTATGTTACTTTTTATGGCCGTGAAAAAGTAGTTGTATATTCGGGCTACGTAACGGGGATTAGATATGTCACCCCAAAATTCGAGGACGAATGTTTCTAAGGGGGGAAGGATGTAGCGTCCCGTAATTTTGGACTATGGTTGAGCACCTAAACATAGGCAAGTAGACTCGGGCCTCGGGGAATTTATGTTATATTTACGTACGTAAATAAAGAGCTTAGTATATGGAAAGATAAAATCCCGAAATAATTTTGGACGTAATAAGTGTGACGATGGGGATTAATAATAATAGTTGTATATCCCCAAAGAGTTTATGGACTAGTGTCATATCACAAAATTATGACATTGAGTATATGAAGGTCTTATAAGTTATTAAGATTTAAGTGAATTGGGATCACGAAAATAATTGTGTGTGTGATTGATTAATTGTGAGATTGATTAATTTTAATGGGGGACAATAGTAAATAGGGAATTTCTAACGTGTAATTCTTAAATAATCTACCTATTGACTAATCACTACTTAAGGGATAGGTGGAATCAAATAATGCTCTCCACCGCGAAAAAAAATTGGCTAAGTGGGAGACACTATCATAAGAGACCATTAAATGATATTTAGCTTCATTCAAGACGTCTCACTTAGTAAGCATAACTTTTGCTTTGGGAATTCCTTAAGACCAAAAGAATCAAATCAGCAACCTGCACTTCATTTTCGATTAGGAAAAGAAAACCTTACAACTTTGCAACTTTCACTTCACGTATAATTGTAAGGAATTACTTACGGGTTGTGGTCCGTTTTGAAGTTCTCAGTCCACTTCTCATTTCAACGGAAATTTTATGAACCTTAAAGTGTAAATGAAGGTATGTTAAGGCAAATTATTTCTTTCTTTTGGCATGTTCCATGTAACAAAACGTAACCGTAATATTATTCCATAAATTATTCTACTCCTAGTAGTTAAGAATATTCATGTTATTGATTCCTATGTTAAAAGCATGTCTAAATATGTTCTTAAATCCTTATTGAGGTATATAGGAAAAATATTGATATTCCCAATGTTAGCCGGAGATACATGTTAATATTTCCAATGTTAGCCGAAGGTGCAAGGATATTATGTCACCTGATATGTTCAGGATGTTTTATTGTCATTCATGCATGTTCATTTGCATTATATTTATGTATTATCATGGACCACTTGTGCTATGCACACTACTATATGGTAAATATTATATATATGTAGGGGATGGGGAAAAGGGAATGGCGTTATATACGCACACCACCTGCAGCTGGTACAGACTATCACGAAAGAGCCCGAAGAGGCCAATATTGATGCCCTTGTGTGGCCAATATGATATGAAATGATGCCCACATAGGCTGTTATGGGAAGGAAATGTCTTTGTATGGCCAATATTTATATGTATACCGCATTTGCATAGTGCATAACATTTAGGCATATGTATTAGGGCCCTCAGAGGCATTTACTGTTGATCGGTTGTTTTTGTTTCAGTTATTGTTATATCTCTGTTATGCTATTATTCATGCCTGACATATTCAGTACATCAGTCGTACTGACGTCCCTTTTGTCGGGGGACGCTGCGTTTCATGCCCGTAGGTTCACATAGGCAAGTCGACGATCCACGTTAGTAGGTTGCTGACTCAGCGGATTTTGGAGCACTACCCTTGTTTCGGAGTGTCGGTCTATCTTGGTACGGGAATTTTTGCGTGTATATATGGGTATGGTGAGGCCCTGTCCCGACCCCTTGATGTCGTATACTCTTTAGAGGCTTGTAGACATGTGTCATGTGTGTTGTAGTCTTGTATGGCCTTGTCGGTCTTGGTATATATATAAATTGAGTTTTCTGGTTAAGATTTTCCATAATCCTTTTTCGGCTTAGTCTGTATTCAATTATGAATAGGTGTTAACTGTATGGTTAGTGGTACCCGACTGGTAAGGTCCGGGTGCCCGTCGCGGCGCTCCGGTTTGGGTCGCGACAAATAGTAACTACCCATGCATACTTATCAAATCTATAATAAAAGGTATTGCTTAAAATATATCTATATACACACACACTACATCGAAATAATATATAATGGTATTGAGATTGTCAATCTCACGGGGTCTTGAAATATTACTGTCATAAACTCTCTATAATCTCATGAATGACCTTAATACCTTCAAACTGATATGAGTTTACTACGACGCATCTTAACAACAAGTCACGGGGTGTTACATTCCAGCTATTCTTTAGCTATTTTCTGGATTCGTCTTTGATGCGATTGGGTCCCTTTCATGTGATTCCTATTATTTGATATGGTCCTTCCTAGTTTTCTCCCAGCTTTCTCGCGTTTGGATCCCTGGTTGTAACAGTGACCTTTCGGAGGACATAGTGCCCGATTTTAAAATGCCTTAAATTTGTCTTCCTGTTAAAGTACCTTTCTACTCTCTTCTTTTGTGCTATCAAACGTTTGAAGGCCAACTCTCTGCGTTCCTCGAGCAGCTCTAACCCTACCGCTATGGCTTCTTTATTGGATTCCTCGATGGCCTAAGTGTATCGGAAACTGGGTTCTCTAACGTTCACGAGTATCATGGCCTCGACTCCATATACCAAGGAGAAAGGGGTTTCACCAGTACTTGCCTTGGTCGTGGTTCTGTAAGCCCACAACACCCCTGGTAACTCTTCTAGCCACTTACCTTTAGATCTTTCCAACCTTTTGTTAATACTTTGGATGATAGTTTTGTTGGTCGACTCTGCTTGTTCATTTGCGCAAGGGTGATAAGGTGATGACGAGACTCTTTTGATGTTCATCCCCTCCATGAGTTCAATAACCTTTTTTCCCACAAATTGCCGACCGTTATCACATGCGATCTCCTTTGGCATTCCGAATCGGCAAATGATGTAGTCCCAGATGAAGTCTATGATCTGCTTCTGCCAAACCTTTTTATATGGTTAGCCTCTACCCATTTTGAGAACTAGTCTATCATGATTAGCATGAACATTACCTGCAGAGGGTCGTCGCCCCTTCCTACGGGTTCCCCCACCGACCAAGTGACACGCCAACCATGCCCCTTCTCTTTTATTTATATATATATATATATGTGTGTGTGTGTGTGTTGGTTTGTCTGTAAATACATGTGCTTCCCTCCTACATGGCATGGCAACCAAATATGATATGACACAATTCAGGCCATAGTTACTTTTTGGTAGGCTTTTGTCTAGTTAGTCGGAATCTAGATGGTAATCATGGTTAATCAATTTTATTAAATCTTTTTCAGAGTTAATCGGATTATATAGAGTTGATAATCTAAATTGCAATTTCATTTTTAATAAAGAGTGTATAACATTTTATCAATATCTAGATAATCGTCTATCAATATCCAAACATTATAACAATAATCGTCTATCAATATCCAAATATCATAACAGTAGAGTAATATGCTTATCAAAATCATAATTAGAAACACATAGTTTGAACACATACATTTATTCAGATTTTCATATCACCTTTAGGAAGCGATTTTTTAATTATGATAAACTATAAGATAAATAACGACGGAATTGAAATAAATGATCAAGGAAAAATTAGATTTATAAATAAAATATGAATGTACAACTAAAAATAATAAAGAAAAACAAAAATTAAAGACTATAAAGACGGTCTTATCATGAGAAATATATTCCCAACTAAAATACTTAGAATACAGCGCAAAAGAAATGAAGTTAGAAAATGACATAAAAGAACTAGAAAAACAATGTGATAAGTTTGATAAAATATGGATAGACATGGGAAACGGATGGAAAAAATGAATAAACAATCTTGACTAATACTAACGAAAAGATAACTGCGTTATGGGAAGAAATAGTATTAAAAGAAAAAATGAAAAGCATCTTATCACTAATGGATGAAATAAAGGAAAATCAAACTAAAACACAACAAATGATTAGAGAAGAATTAACTAATTTATGGAACGTATCTGAAATACCAATGTTCAAATTAATATTAGAAAAACTTAACATGCTACTTGAAGAAAAAAGCAAAGGTAAACAAGTAGAAACTAACAATGAAGCTAGTACGAGTAAAGAAACCACGATAACAAAAATGAATACTCGTAAACCAGAAATTGTACCAATAGATGCTTGGAGAAGAAGTAAAGTACCAATAATGGTAGACATTAGTAAAATAAAACCAAGATTATCAAAAGATGTAACAGAAACTTTAGACAGACTAGTAATACTAAATAAAGAAAGAAAATTCTAATGGAACCTAGTGCGATCACGTTCTTAAAAACTCATGGAAAACAGATTATAGAAAGAGAAAAATATAAGTACGAACCTATGAGAACAAAGCCAATAAAGGAAGAAACACCAAAGGAAGTAAAAATACCTTTAAAAGAAGTAGAAAAAACAACCTACGAATACCTAAACTTAAGACTAGACAAACAAGAACAACAGATAAATGAATTAAAAGCAGAAAATTTAAAGTTAAACTTACATAATGACGGAGAATGGTATGACAAGTATAAAAAATATAAAAGAAAATATAAGGATACGAAGAAACTACTGAAAGAAACTAAAGTAGAATTAATAGAAACAAAGATAGAGCTAAGAGAAGTAAAGCAAGAGTTATTAGAACTTAAAGAAGAAGTACACATCTTAATAGAACAATTGAAAAGGTTAAAAGGAAAAAAGAAAATAAAGAAAATAAGATTAAGTGATGAAACTACTACAAGCAGTGATGAAAAAACTGATAACAACACAGATAAATAGAGTAACGACAATAAACAAATAAACCAAGAATTACAAGTAGTAGAATTCATAGAGGAAGAAGAAAATTCTGAAAATACAGAAATAGTAAAAGAGAATAACCAAATAATAGAAGCCTTACAGAATATGAAAAGAGTAAATGCTATAATAGAAGATGAACCATACAGTGATATAGAAGATGACTATAATGGACAGGTAGAAACCGAAGTAGAATCAGAGGATATAATAAATGAAGATGCAAATGATTATCCCGAAGAAGAATTAGTAGACCCTAATCTAGAAGTAATAACAAGAAGGAGAACTAGATTACCAGATCATATACCTATAAGACAACAAGCTGAATTTAAAGAGTTTGTAGGATCAATGACTCAAGGAGTAAATTATAATGGATACTTTCTAGATTTAGATAATGTTTATGATGAACAAGAAGTAGGAAGAAGAATAATAGACTGAAATTTAGGAATGTATATAGCATTAATGAATAGTACACAAACAGAAAACTTAGATTATATGTACGATCTAATATCTAAAACACTAATTGGAAAAGCAACATACTGGATAGAATCAATAGCATATCAATTAAGAGGAGAAGTATTAAGTCATGCAACAGATTGGAAATCAATGTTAATGATATTTGATTTATTATTGAAAAGAGAATTCTTAGGAGAAAAATGATTAGTAGCTAGAGAAAATGTGCTAGCAGAAAGAAAAACATAAATTATAATGAATTTGAATAACATAAGATGTTGTAAGATAAATAAACTACAAGAATATACGATTAGCTTTAGTAAATTCTTTTACAAAGCAAGATTCTTACCAGAAGAAGGAATAATTTATCAACAATTATACTATGACCATTTACCTATACCATATAATATTGAGATATCAAAAGAATACATCCAACTAGAACCAAAAGAAAATACTCTAGGAGAAAGAATAAGAGTACTAAGGGCATATCTAATGAGAAAATATGAAGAATATAGACTACAGCAAAAGATTAAAAAAGATAAGAAGATAGGATTAAGAGAAATATGTGGATTCACAGAAAGAAGATTAATATTTGGATGTGATGATAAAGAAAAGAAACATAGAAGACATAAAAAGCATAGAAGACACGAGGATAAATATGATAAGAGTCACAAATATAAGAAAGATAAGAGATATAAGAGAAAACCTTATTATAAATCCTATAAGAGAAAAAGATTTAAGAGATATAGAAATAACCCTGAAATAGAAGAAAGTTTAGATATAAAAGAAAATTCAGAAAAAGGAGAAATGTAAACCCTATAACAGATAAAACTAAAGAAGAAAAAGTTAAAGAATGTAAATATTGGAACTGTAATGAAAAAGGACACTATGCAAATAAGTGCCCGAAGTTAAAGAAAAAAGGAATAAAATATATAAATACAGAACATTTTATAATGAGTCTAAGACAGATTAAAGAAGATAATACTAAATGGTATGATTACGAAGATTTCTATATCAGTGAAACAGATGAAGAGTCAGAACCAGAAAATGTAAGTTATATCAACCAACACTCTAATAGTGAAAGTAGTTCTGAGTAAAATGAACTCACTAGAAAGAGAAAAAAGAGAATTAAGAAGAGAAAGAGATTACTGGATACAATGTGAAGAATACACTAGACATAAATTGATTATAACTTCAACAGTTAATAAAACAGGAAGTAAGTATTACAGCGATAGGTACAATAAGATTACCAAAAGACTTGGAAAAATAAGAGAAAAATAAATGAAATAAATTGGCAACAAACTCACATAGCAAGACATATAGATCAATTTATGAGAAATGAAGACATTAGAAAAGAAGTAGAAGAGTACGAAAATGATGAAGAACTTCAGAGAAGATTAAATGAAAATGATTAAATGGTAGCAATTCATATAGAAGCTCATATAGAATATAAACCGAATAAAATGATTAAACAAAAAATATTCATTGATAGTGGAGCAAATATATGCTTAGCTAGAAAAGATGTATTAGAATCACATAGATGGAAAAGATCTAGAATACATAGAGCAAGAGTATCAGGATTTAATGAACAATCAAAAGAATTGGATATAGTAGCAGAAAATATGAGGATTATACTAGGAAAAACTATTTTTAGATTACCCATAGTATATCAACTAGATAATATGAAGCAACAAGTCTTATTAGGAAATAACTTTCTAGACTACTTCAAAACACAAGTTATAAATAAGAATACATTTAGCTTACAATCACCCTGTAACAAATGGATAATATTAAAAAGAGTATTACCAGTAAATACATTAAGATTATGTACAATAAAAACTGATAGAAATAATAATCTAGAATTATTAAAAGAAAAATACCTTAAGATGTTAAAAACAAACTTTGGAGAAAATCCAATGCAGTTATGGGAAAAAGAAAGAATATATGGAGAAATAAAATTAATAGACCCTAACGACATAATTAGATCAAAACCAATAAGATATAGCCCAACTGATCAGATAGAATTTGAAACCCAGATCAAGGAATTAATAGAAATGAAAGTAATACGAGAAAGCAAAAGTCCACATAGTAGCCCGACCTTTTTAGTAAGGAAACATAATGAACAAAAATGAGGAAAAGCCAGAATGGTAATCGACTACAGAGAATTAAATACAAAGACTATCTTTGATGGATACTTTCTACCTTATAAAAGAAACCTTATCAACAGATTAGGAAACAAGAATTGGTTTAGTAAGTTCGATTATAAAAGCGGATTTTAGCAGATTAAGCTAACAAAAGAATCAAGAGCTTTAATAGCATTCAGTGCCCCTCAAGGACACTATGAATGGAATGTACTACCCATGAGATTAAAGAATGCACCGCAAATATTTCAAAAAAGAATGGATCAGGTATTTAGAAAATTGGCAGACTTCTGCATAATATATGTAGATGATATATTGATATATAGTAATGATTTAAAAGATCACATAAAACATTTGGAACAATTCATAGAAACTGTAAAACAACACGGAATACTTTTATCTGAAAAGAAGTCTGAAATATTTAAGAATAACATTGAATATTTAAGATATGTTATAGACAATGAAGGAATACAACTACAGGAACATGTTGTATCAAAGATTAAAATTTTTAAATATAAATTAGAAAATAAAAGAGAAGTACAACAATTCTTAGGAGTAATAAATTACACCTCAGACCATATAAAAGATTTACCATACCTAAGAAAACCTCTACAAGACTTAATAAAGAAAAATGTAACCTTTGAATGGAAAAAAGAACATACAAAGGCTATAAACCAGATTAAAGAAAAAGTAAAATTCAACGTTAGAACTGACAACACACAGGTGAAAGCCTTTATTAAAAACAGAATAGACACATTACCAGAATTGAATAAAAGGAGAAAATGACAATCATTCTTTTACTGCTATGATTTTATTGTTAAGAATATATCTGGAACTAAGAATGTTTTAGCTGATTTTCTTAGCAGATATAACAATGTCAATTAGCAGCGAAGACTTCGAAGAATACATAGCCAAGGCTATGCAAGAGATTATCCGAACAAATGAAACAATAATTACCAGATTACAAGAAAATACCCAGTCAATCAACAAGCTAACAGAAGCCATACAAGACTTCTCTAAACCAAAAATCCTACAACAAGAAGCCCAACAGAAAAAAACCGACTACCATACCACCAGTACAACAAAAAACGTTTACACCATTCTTATCCAAATTAGCAGCTATGCCATCACCGATACCCTCAACATCAGCAGAAGTATCAATGGCAGATACACTGAAATATAAACCAGAACTGATTAGTGCTTACGAAAAAATTAATAAATTTTATGATTATAAGACTAACGCTGATATTGTACGCAGTGCAAAACTGAGTAAATATCCTAGGTTTATCTGCAGTGAAAGAGCAAATCCGAGTATAGTGGAAAGACTATTTACATACGGATTCATTGACAAAATAATTACAGATGAAAAGATGGTCAACATCACCAGATTATCACAAGATCAACAGAGCTAATGATGGAATCCTTCGGCAAAGGAATCTACGGAATACAAATATTAGACGCATCAACAGATTTAAAAGGTAAACCTATTGTTATCTGTCAAATATTTAAGACATGAAGGAATAGCACCATCAGCGGGGATGACAAGGACCTGAAAATGAAAATACCCGTACACTGGAAAAATTTCAAGATTGACTTAGTGCCAAAATAGTATTTGGATTAATGACACTAAAGACAAGAATAGAAGACATGCTGAGAACAAGGAAAGCATCCGTAATTGGATGTTCCAAAGGTGGAGATGTAGAGGAGATAATGACCCTTTACTATGATAACGACATAGAAGTGAAGGAAACCACTGAGTTAACCTTATTGTTAAACAAGATTACCAACCTGAAGCATACCCATGCAGAGGAAACTATAAGACATTACAAGACTATGGTGGAATAAAAGAAAAGACCAATGATAAGAACAGAAACGCCATCATCATCTAATGTAAACATAAAAAAGAGCAAAGTCCTTATCCTTTTGAATAAGGAGGGAAAAAATTGATTACTCTCACAGGTATCATGTAGATTCATCTACTTGACACCTAATTGATTATTATGACAGGGAGCATGTAGTGTTAACTACTTGTAACCCAAAATTGATTAGGAGCCTCACGGCCCAACAGATTATTATGCTGGGAATATGTAGTTTTACTACTTATAACCCAAAACTGATTAGGAGCCTCACGGCCCAAAAGATTATTATGGCAAAGAATATGTAGTTTTGCTACCTATAACCCAAAAAAAAGGTCTTATGGCCCAAAAAGATTATTATGGAAGGGACCATGCAATTCATTGCTTGGAAACCCAATGATTATGGCCCAACATAGTTTTCAACTATGGTAAAGCCCAAAAAAGATTACAATTGATTACTGAGAAGATATTTTCAAAAGAATCAAAAGACAACTGGACAGCTGGAAAGCAGTAAACAGAAAAGCAGCCAGACAAGAAAATGACATCCTGACGAGAAGTCATTACAGAACAAAACAGCTAGAAAAGCATCTGAAAAGCAGCTGAATAAGGACAAGAGAAAAAGTGACAACTTTGAAAAAAAAAAAAGAAGACAAAACAACTTTAGAAAAGTAACATACAAGGCAATGTAGCCTTTAAGACTTTTTTGAAAAGAATTTTGTCTATTACTATTTACTTTATGACTTTTTAATTAAAGATGAATAGTTGAATAGTCGAGGTTATCTATAAAAGAAGCCTCTTGTACAACGGAGAATTCATTCGAAATACACAACTCTTACACCTTACAAAAAACTCTCTCAATGCGCAGCTAAACAACTTTTAGTCTATAATCCAATATCAAGTCCATAATCAAATATCAAAAAAGAACACCATAAGATTAATTGAATATCAACAAAGAATATCATAAAAGCAAGAGTAGACTGCTTTGAAAACTTATGATTAGAACCATATGAGTAAAAACACAACATCTTTCAGAAGATTATCAGAGGATATCCGTGAGGACTCCCAAGCACCCAGACCATTATTCTGTAAAGTCAAAAGTACGCAGGGAGCAGTGTCATAGGTGGGTTGAGCTACTCAGGTGATCTGAAAATCTAAATAAAGGTTTGTGTTCAAACTATGTGTTTCTAATTATGATTTTGATAAGCATATTACTCTACTGTTATGATATTTGGATATTGATAGACGATTATTGTTATAATGTTTGGATATTGATAGACGATTATCTAGATATTGATAAAAGGTTATAGACTCTTTATTAAAAATGAAATTGCAATTTAGATTATCAACTCTCTGAAAATGTTTAATAAAATTGATTAACCATAATTACCATCTAGATTCCGACCTCTAGGAGTTATTAGATGATGAAAAGATCCGCCGTACAGCCCGTACAGAATTTGGTATCAAAGCATTTAAGGAATTACTGTGCACTCGATGTCTTGTAAATATATGTGAGCATTATCTTTTTTAGAATTTTACTTGATGTATTACTTCACATCTACCCAACTGATCTATTTCACGAGACATAACTGATTTATTTCAAGAGACATAACTGATTTATTTCAAGGGACATAAATGATTAAAATGTCGTGAATACACAATCTTAAACGCTGGTTATAGAAATAAGAAAATTCATACTGCTGTAGAGTAAGAGATGCACAAGAACAGTCCATCAAGAAAATACTCGGAATGTATACCCACTCAGACTCACTTTTGTTCAATTATAAAAGAATGAACAAAATCTAATTTGACAACAGATAAGATTACTAGAAAAGGTAAAGTGAAACTATGTAAAGACGGATAAATATGCATATTCAGTTATGAAATCAATTCACTTGACCAGTAAGTCATAATACGTATCAACTCCTTCAAAAGTTCGTTACTTTCCTCGACCTGTTCAATGACCATCCTCGCAAGTTTAGGAGAATGGCCAAGGATGACTTTTATTAAGTACAATTCAGTACTTGTCCCCTTGAATTTCCATAACCTCACTGTTCTAATCATATTCAGAGCTTCACTCACTTCATTTACAGTCTTCGAAAAGTTATCAAATAGTTCTGATGTGTGACACACTGTCTCATCAACCTAACAGAAAGAATCATATTGTACGGTTGCTGGTCCGCCACTGCACTTATTAGTCATGATATTACTTACCTTGACAGCTTCATCTATGTCAATTTCATAAAGCTTTGGAGAATTCCCAAGTAGACAAAACGCATAAGAAATACGTTTAACAGAAATCTTCCAAGTCATAATTTTCAGGCTTTGCAAGTTTAGTACCACATCAAGCTTGTGCACCAACCCTAAGTTCTGAAAAACCAATAAAAACATCCGAAATGTAGTTACTATTACAAATTAAAACACTACAAAATCAAAAACAAATCAATGCATTGATACAATATTCTCACCTTCAGGGATGACCCATCCAAGCAGAGATGTTTAATCCTTTTAAAGATATGGTTCACATTAAAACACTGAAATGTGATTGTATAGCTGCTAATGATAGTCAAGTTCTCAATCTTCGGAGAAATTATACTAACATTTGTCAACATCAATACAAAATTTTAACTCCAAAGTCTCGAGCATTGGCAGAATAAGACACTATTTTTTAATGCAGAATGTTCTAATTTAAGGCTAACAAGATTAGGTTATTGAGTACCATCAGGCAGCTTAAATATACACCTGGATAGCTTCAAATGTGTCAACGTTGCACAAGTAAATATGCTATCAGGCAAACACATATTTTTCATCGTTGCACATATCTAAAGTGAGCTTCTGGATACCATGATTTGAGACGAAGATAATGCATCGTTCCAAATCCGGCTGTGACAGTTCGTCTTCCTTTGAGATAAGATGGAATTCCAGGACATTTCCAGTATGTGTTGGATGAGAATTTTGTGAATTATACTTGCGGCAGAAGCCCCGATATTAGATACATACTGAAAAAATAGGGAATCAAACACAAGGTATGGTTGTGTGGACCAAAATATGTCTACAAAACTTTGATAAGGTGCTAGTTCTTGCAGCACATCGACTCATACTTAATTTTTCTCTGAAATACTTTATATACAAATTTAAATATTTTGCTTCAACATGAATTAAGGGGTCTATAAATAGTTGTCTTACTAGTAGCAGTGAGCATTAGTAGATATTAATGAACAATTTTTAAGTCAGGAAGAAAACCAATGGACACTTTTATTGAGTTCTTCAAAGGACTTTTTGGTTGAACTTCCCAAGTTTGTTCATTCCCATAGGATTTAACAAATTAAAGCTCTCTTCAATTGTTAGAAGAAAAAAAAAGAACATGCAATTGGGTTTGGGATTTTAATGTTTACATGGTAACTTTCAAAGAATTTATTATAATTCATGTATCCAAAATTTTAACGATTTTTGTAGTTAACCTTTTGAGTTCCTACAGAAATGCATTAGTAGTATTAGAATTGATGAATTATATCTTTAAATTCATAAGAAAACGTGGTAGGTTATTATTGATAAGAAGAGCATAGTTTCACTTAAGTTTAGCACCGTTGGCAGGTTCTATTCAACGATACTCTTAGGAATAAAAAATGTAATTCAGATGTTGGTTAGCCAAATAAGATCAATATTCAATACTTATCAGTTTCAAGAACTTGCACTTCATTCTTTAAATTTTTTTGAACACATTTTTTCAATATTATGTATGTGGTTCTAAAAAAATTGTATATTGATTCAGGGTACACACAATACGCGGGCACAAAGACGAGTACATATAAATATAGACTGTGTGTTCATATACTACTCAAAAGATACATAGTAATTACTCCATCCATCTCAAATTATCTTTTTACACGTTTCTTAACAAATCATATCATAAATAAGAAGGTTTTTTTATTACATTATCATTATCTCTCTTCAATTAATTAAAGTCTAATAAATATTGATTATTTTAAAAAATAATTAATGTTAAGGACAAAGTAGAAAAAACTTAATTAATTTTATTTGTTGTTAAAAAGTGGCCAAGTAATTTGGGATGAATGTTTTTAATAATGTGGCCAAGTAATATGGGATGGAGGGAGTATTTCTATTCTAGTCCAACTCCAATGTTAAGAAACAATACATGGGAAGTGTTCAAGAGCATGTGATCTTTACTTTTCTGCTTCTACTGAAGGTAGTACTGATCACTTTCAATCAAATAATTTCCAGGGAATACGTAGTAAAAGTTGAAACTCAAGCACTGAAACCTCGAGAGCCCACCGTTGGGCTGGGCGCCGAGATGCCGAGAGCCCACCGCCGGCCGAGAGCCCACCGCCGGGTTGGGCCGTCCATCCACTGCTGTTGTCCGGTCCCCATCGCTTTGCACTGTGATATATACCGTTGTATATTGAGTGTATATCACATGTATATTGTTTCTCGTTTAACACACCCTCACAATCATATCGGGCGGTTTTCGAATCGAGATCGTCCCTAAAATCTTCAAAGAGAACCGCTGGTAGACCCTTTGTAAAAATGTCTGCAATTTGATAACGTGATGGGACATGGCATACGCGAACGTGACCCTTTGCAACCTTTTCACGGACAAAGTGAATGTCCATTTCGATATGCTTGGTGCGTTGGTGTTGAACTGGATTACCTGAAAGGTAGATGGCACTAATGTTATCGCAATATAACAAGGTTGCCTTCTGAATGGGACAATGAAGCTCCAAAAGCAAATTACGTAGCCAACATGATTCGGAGACCACATTCGCTACCCCTCGATATTCTGCCTCGGCACTTGAGCGTGATAGAGTTGCCTGACGCTTTGCCGATCGGAGACCAAGTTGTTGCCAAGGAACATACGGAAAGAGCGAAGTCGACCGTCCGGTGTCGGGACAACCACCCCAATCGCATCCGTGTAAGAGACAAGTGTGGATGTAGATGAAGGATACAAGTGCAACCCATAGTCCAGTGTCCCCTGAATGTACCGAATGATGCGTTTAATTGCATTCATGTTCTCAACTCTGGGATCATGCATGAATAAACACACCTACTGAACCACATACGTAATATCCAGTCTGGTAAAGGTAAGATACCGGAGGGCCCCCGCAAGATCGCTGCGATAGCGGGTCGGGTCCTCGTATGGTGCACCCGTGCGGCACTCGGCCTTGGGGTTTGCATCAATCGGCGTGGAAGTGGACTTACGGGATGACATCCCAGCCCTCTCTATGATCTCAGCAGCATACTTTCGTTGAGACAAAAACAAGCCACCTAAATGACGCTTGATGGCAATCCCCAAAAAATAACTCAAAGGCCCTAAGTCTTTCATAGCAAACTCAGAACTGAGCATGGTCATGATAGACTGGCGCAAGGCATCGGAAGAGGCGATCAAGATGATATCATCCACATACACGAAGAATGTAGGCCAATGACGAACCACGGCGGTAGATGAACAAGGAATTATCTGACCTACTGTAAGTGAACCCAGTAGTTGAAACAAAGTCAACAAACCTCGTGTACCAGGCCCTTGGAGACTGCTTAAGCCCATATAAGGACTTTTTCAACAAACATACATGATGAGGACGGTTTGGATCCCTGAAACCCAACGGCTAATGCATATAGATTGTTTCCTTGAGATCACCATGTAGGAAAGCATTCTTGACATCCAACTGATGAATTGGCCAAGTCTTTGAAAGAGCCAAGCTAAGCACAGTGCGAATGTTAGCCGGTTTGACCACCAGACTAAACGTCTCACCACAATCTATCCCAACCTACTGAGTCTTACCATCACCAACAAGTCGCGCCTTATGTCGAGCAAATGACCCATCTGAATTCTCCTTATGAGCAAAAATCCACATAGACCTGATAACATTAATACCATATGGACGGGGCACCAACTCCCACGTCTTATTATCAATAAGAGCATTATATTCATCAATCATAGCAATTTTCCAATTAGGGTCATTTAATGCGGACACAAGATTGCGGGGCAAGGGGGATTTAGAGACATCAGAATGTAAATTAAAATATCTTTTAGGTGTAAAAATACCCCGCTGACTACGAGTGACCGGTCTACGACTCGAGGAAGAATTGAGGGAATTTTGGGAATTTTCTGGGGTCGGGACGGACCGGCCGGAAGAGCTCGGCGGTGGGCTCCGCCGGCCCAAATCGTAAAATCTTGTGTCATCGATCGGGACCAGTTCCGAGGTGGGCCGGACCGGCCCAATTCTTGGGACCGATCCAAGAATCGGAGTTGCGCCATCGGTGGTCGGGGGTCCAGCGGACAGTGGGCCCGCTGGAGAATTTTGCGTGCGGGAGATGTCCAAAAAATTCTGAATAATATACGGGGATATTTGGTCATCCAAAAAATTATACGACTTAGGCTCGGGAGTATGAACTTTCGTAAAAGGGAATTGGGTTTCATAAAAAATGACATGGCGATTAATTATGATTTTCTTGGAGGATAAATCAAAACACTTATAACCACGATGATTCGACGGATAACCCAAAAATACACACGGGGTAGACCGAGCCTGAAGTTTGTTAATTGTGGTGGATGGGAATAATGGATAACACAAGCACCTAAAAATCCGAAGATGAGAATAAGAAGGGTTCTTATTATATAGGATTTTGAGGGGGGATGAATATGTCAGATCTTTAGAAGGAATTATGTTAAGAAGATATGTGTCCATTTGTAGAGCATGATGCCAAAAATATGGAGGTATGGAGGCATGAATTAAGAGAGTTCGGACAATGTTATTTATGGAATGAATTTTGCGTTCGGCTTTCCCATCTTGTGAAGATGTATGAGGACACGAAAACCGAAAATTGATCCCATTATTAGCACAGAATTCCCGAAAGTCCCTATTGTCATACTCTTTCCCATTATCACATTGAATATTTTTTATTTCTCTTTCGAATTGAGTACGAATGAACGCTCTAAATTTGATGAAGACGGAAAACACTTGTGATTTATTCGCAATTGGAAACGTCCACAAAAATCTAGAATAATCATTCAAAAAGAGAACATAATATCGATGACCCAATGAACTAAGAACAGGAGACGTCCATAAGTCACTATGAATAATATCAAATGGTATTGAAGTATGAGAATTGGAGTCTACAAATGGCAACTTAACACTTTTCCCTAATGAACAAGACTGACAAAGTGGAGTACGATTCGTACCCTTACAAGAAATAAAGCTATTTTTATCTAAAACTGATAAAATAGAAGATCCCGGATGACCCAGACGAGCATGCCACATGGAAAGAGAGATGGCTGCAAAAGCTGATGGCAAGGCTTGACTCGATGGACTGAAACCAGGCATGATCGGATATAGATCCCCCCTACTATCACACCTCATGAGATGACTCCCCATCTTGAAACCCTTCACAGAGAAACCAAAAGGATCAAATTCAACGGAAACGGAATTGTCAGTGGTGAACTTTCGGACAGACACTAAATTTTTAATCAATTTAGGAGCATGTAGAGTATTTTTCAAGCGAAAGGGTGGATTGGGGGGGGGGGGACAACGTTTTCTTACCATACCCTAGAATTGGAATAGAACTGCCATTACCAACAATTATCCCTCGAGGGGTGCTCAAATTGGAATAAGATGAGAGAGTACCTGATTCGAAAGTCATGTGAGTAGTGGCACCGGTGTCCATATACCAATTTGGGTCCGATTGAGTTAGCCCCAGTGTGTGCATCGCGGCATCGATATCGGTTTGAGTGGGGCCTGCAGCATGATGGGCTTGCGGAGGTCGGGGCCCAAGAACTCCTGTCCGTGATGGAGCTGGGCCGTAGCTACGTTGCCGCCGCCGCCGGGCCGGCCGCCGTGGGCCGCCACCGCCGGGAGTTGGGCTCGGATCGTCGTGGCCGCCCCACCGGCCGCCGGAATTCACCGCGTGATTGTAAGTGGCGGCGGCTCGGCCCACGGCCCCCACCCCCCCACCGCCGGGCCCGGGGGGGTGGTAGGCCACTATTCACTGGATGGGACCCACCGCCTGCTTGCTGACCACCGGAACCGCCACCAGAACCGCCGCGTTTGTCCCCGCGGTTTTTGTTATTATTCTTGCGATTATTCTTGCCGCCACTATTATTATGGTTTTGGCCCGAATTATTAACAAAACCCGAAGAACTAGGAGAGGACGCCACCATGACGACTGGGCTTGCTCCGGTAGCTGCCTTTTTAGCCAAACCGGCTTCTTCCAACGTAAGCATGGAGCGGGCTTGATAGAAGTCGGGAAGAGGGTTGCTTTGGCGAATGAGAGTTCCAACACCATTATAGGCCTCCGAAAGACCGGCAACCAACTGTAGAACGAGACGATTATTAGTTATTGATGCGCCAACATTACGGAGTTGATCTGCCAACTCTTTGAGTTTCTTGCAATATGCAGAAACGTTTGGAAATTCGTCCATTCGAACTAGAGAGAATTCCTGCTCGAGTGTGACGACACGTGAATGTTGGTTGTCTTGGAATATGTCACGCAATCTATTCCATGCAGCCATAGCCGTGGTATCCGCTCAATAATCGTCTTGTAGAAGGTCCACCGAAATAGTGGCGTAGATCCACCGGAGAACGGTAGCATCAAGAGTAATCCATAACTCAGGATCCGCCGCAGGAAGGGGTCTAGCGGGAGGAATGATATGATAAAGAACTTGATAAGAGATAGCGTAAATTTTAAACTACTCCGCCCACGTCGCATATTGGACGTTTTCCATCTCAAGGACAATAGGGATACAACTCTTGATATTGGAAATCATGAGGGCAGGGTGATAATTGTTCTTAGACATATTGAAAGAACAAAGAATGAAGGAAAATTTAAGAGAGGTGTTTTTGAGAGCGGAAAACGAATTTTGGAAGAGAAACCCGAGGGGGGGTGGGGTGTCTCGGCCAAAGAGAGGACAAAAGTTGAGAGAAAAACTTTTGTTTAGACCTAGTCTCTTGATACCATGAAAGAAATAATCCCCTTGATTATTTTCATTAATTGAAAGGCTATATATACAAGTTACATATTTCCATAATAGGAGAATCCTATTCCTATTCTATTTCAAAAACCTTATTCTACCATAATTCTAACTATACAATTATGGTAAGTGTATAACACTAATTTAAGGTAACCTTTACACTACAATATACTACAAATATATATACCATATATACAAGATTGTCTTGTCCTCAATATACACGAGAATGGGCCACTGCTGAGACTCGAGAGCCCCTTTTTGGGCTGGGCGCCGAGATGCCGAGAGCCCATCGCTGGCCGGCCGAGAGCCCATCTTCGCCGGGCTGGGCCGGGCCGATCCATCCACCGCTTTGTCCGTCTGGGTCCACTGCTTTGCCTATGATAACACTGTTGTATATTGAGTGTATATCACAGGTATATTGCTCTGTTTAATAGAAACCAATGTGTGTGTTTCTGTTTAGAATAAAAGGACTGCATTTTCCGCAAGTTATGTTTCTTAGATCTGATCGCGGATCCTACCTGAATGAGCCATATAATCAAAGTGCTCCAGATCAGAGTTCCAAACTTGAACAATACAAGGCCTATTGGCTATTATTATCAGGAGAGAACCTTAAAAGATCTTAAAAATACACAAGTCTCTAGAAGGAATATCAGTGTTATCCTAAAACTCAAATCTGCAACATTTGTGCCTGTGAAACATAATACTAGTATTTCGAAGATAACCTGTGAGTAGAGGTGTACATGGACCAGGTTGGTTCGGGTTTCTCAAATACCAAATCAAATCAATTGTGTCTGATTTTTAAATCTAAAAATCAAATCAAACCAACAAAAGTCGGGGTTTCAACTTTGGTTTTTCTCGGGTTATTCAAATTTTTTTCGGTAAAAAATCTTCATACAAAATATATAACATATGCTTCAATTATTTCTTTAGTACTAGTAAGATAGAACTATTTAATTAAGGTGTTCTTAAAAAAATGACAAAAAAGTGAGATGAGTGATGACATTATACTAAAATATTCAACAACAAAAAATAATGAAATCGTTAAGCCATAATGATAATGATCATAATATAAAACTACTAAAAGAAAAAAGTATGACCAATTATTAAATTACATGACTATATATTAAACCAATGCAAAACGAATAGTACGTAGTAATAGACATCCAACATTATTGTTATTCCTAGGGGTGGCTAGTGGGCCGGGGCGAGGCGGGGCGGGTCTCGGTGGGATGGGATCCGATGGGATGGGATCCGGCGGGATGGGAGAAGGGTCGGGATCGGGTATCCAGTGGGACAGGCGGGCCAAAATTAGCGGGACAGACAGGCCAAAATTAGCGGGACAGGCAGATGTCCCGTCCCGTCCCACATCCCGCGGAGAAAAGGGGACCGGTGTTGGGGGACGGGGCGGGATCGGGATTTCGGTATTTTTTAGCACTTAATTTTAAAAAATAATATATATAAACACTTCAATAATTGAACAAGATAGTGTAATAAAAATATCATAAGGCTGTTTTTGTGCCTCTTAAATTATTTAATAGAAATATGATTTTTTTGTAATATAATTTCAAAATTGCAACTTTGTGGTGTTATTCAAAAGTTGCAAATCACATAGTAAAATTGCATTTAAAAAAATTACATAGTTAACCATACTTTTTTGAATTTTCTCACAATGTCTTGAGGATCTTCGGTTGGAATTGGAAGTTGTTGGTCAAATTGTTCGACGTCTCTTCCTGTTCCCTCGGACAAGATTTCGTTGTAGTTGTAGTTGTAGTCTTCTTCGTTGATCTCCGGTTGACCGCACCTTCTACGCTCCGCTCAAATACAATCTCTTAATAGAACTGCAATCTCCAATATGTCTCCCGCCAATGAATGTTTGTGCTATCCTATTTGAAATTTTCCCGCAGAAAAAACGCTTTCAGACATTGTTGATGACGCTTGAATGTTCAACACATCTCGGGTCATATTTGCTAGTGTCAAAAATGTCTTCTCATTTTTCCTCCAATATTTCAGCAAGTCTTCATGTCCTTCATAATTGACAATTAATTCATACGGTACAACACCCTGCAAAATATAAACATCAAATTCTCTAACTTGTGAAGAAGTTGAACCACTAAATATTTTATTGCTAAGGCCTTGAATACTAGCAGTAGAAACTGCATGTTTTTATAAGGTTGCAGCGAAGTAGTAGAAGATGGTACAAAAGTCGGTTGATTATTTATACTTTGTTGTTGGTAATACATATATACTTTTTTGCATCCAGTGTATGATAGACGTAACTTCTTCTTTAGTTGGTTCGTGAGTTGGTTCTTCAGTTAGGTCTGTTAAAAGTACTTCTATACAATCATAAATCATTTTTACAAGTGTTTTACAACCGTCTACTTTAATAGTCGGATTTAATACAACACCAATAATATAAATAGTGGGAATAGGAAAATAATATTTTTAATTTTTTAAAACATTTTTTCAATAGATGTCTTATAAGTTTATTTTTTCATATATTCATTAAGTAACAAAAATATTAGAGATATAAAATAACATAGTTGAAATAGTATGATAATAAATACCGGAAAATTATTTAGTAGCTTGAAAAAAATTCTCTAAAAATCCATTAAGTTCTAAAAAAATTTCCCAATCATTATCTACAAGCATATCCCTTGAATTTTTATTATGGGCGTTAAATAATAAAGTTATAGGTTTTCTATAATCGTAAGCAACAAGTAATTGTTCATATAGAAAATTTCACCTAGTCGCTACTTCTTCAGGAATTTTTCTATAAGGTAATCCACAATCGTGACAAGTTTTTTTTTATACTCTTTGCGTCTTTGTATTTTTTTACCTTTAAAAATAAAGTTTATAGCAAATTGTATTTTATCAAGAATGTTTTCAAAAACTTTAGGCCATTCTTTACAACTAAGTTATAAATATGGCACGCACGTCTTTATGAAATGATCAGGAAAAGATGGAGTTAATCAAACTTTTAAAAGTTTTATAGCATAATCATTAGAAGTAGAATTATCTAATGCAATAGTCATAATTTTATCAATTATTCCATAATAATCACAAATTTCATTAATATTTTATGCAATAAAACTTCCCGTGTGTCTATCATCAATATATCTATATGCTAAAATACATTTTTGCATACACCAATTATGATCTATTCAATGACATATTACCATTAAATAATCATTATTATTAGTACTACGGCCTAATCAGAAGTGAGAGTCACTTTGCCATTAAAATGATAAATGCATAATGTAAATACTATTGATATTCATTTGCAAATTTAAAAACATCTCTTATAACATTGATTTAGGAAAACCATTAAAAGAAGGATTATACATTTCTCTAATGTAATGAATAAAACTAGGAGAGGAAGAAAATGAAAAAGACAAACCCTCCACCGCAACTAATTTTTTCATATTTTCCCTATCTTTGTGTTTATCATATTTAGGACAAAAAATTACACCCATCGTCGGGTTAATTTGACCTTGTACTTGATCGGGGACACTATGTGAACCTTGTCCCGACTCAGATGATATTGGCACACTCGATTTTTTAGCCTGGTATTGATTTCCACCTAGTTGTGTGCTCGTCTTGTACATGTCTCAATAAATCTCCCGTCCCACCTTGACCTTTTTCGATTTTAAATTTATAAACATTTTTACAAATTTTACATCTAACTAATTGATTCTCTTGGTCCCTATCAAAAAAAATCTCATGCATCTGATTTAATTTTCGTTGTGTGGGGCCTCGACTCATACTGGGTGGAATATGAGGCATTCCAGTTTCAGTTTGAGGTTGAGACTCATTCTAAGCTTGAGCTTGAGGTGCACTAGTAGGTGTGTCATCTACATTATCGTCAAAATTAAAGTCTAGTTCATATGCAGAATATATCTCATCATCTAATGGTATATCATTAAAAAAAGTAGTTTCATCTATATGAGTGAAATCAATCAAATCATCGGGACTAGGAATAAGATTACTAGAAGTATCCTTACCCTTGTTACCCCTACTAGAAGAAGCACCCTTACCCTTACCCCTACCCTTAATCATACGTCCAAAGCGTTCCATTATAATTATGCTAATAAATAATTAAAGTAAATGAAATTAAGTGCAATAATTAAAATTAAGTAATAATAATAATTTAAAGAAGGAACGAAGGTACCAAACGCCAACGTAACATCGACGTGTAATCGAGGTTGAAAATTAAAACTTTGCTCGATGGATGATCCTCAAGGTAGTTGCCAACTTCACTCCCAATTTTTGAGCTTTGATATAAATGAGCAAAAAAAAAAATTTAGCTGGCAATGTAGAATTGTAGAGAATAAATTGAGAGATTAGAGAGGTTGTAGGAATATTTGTGAGAAAAATAAAGAGAAAAATGAGGTATTTATAGTTGAGAAATAGGGTTAAAGAGTAAATATATTAACTTAGGAGTTAAAATAAATATTAAGGAGGTAGGGGGTTTATGGGGTGGAGGGGCCAAAATGGCCGTTATAGCCGTTGCACAATGACCAAAATTGAAATTTGGTCGTTGTTGCAACGACTATTTTTTTTTTAAAAGGGGGAGGGGGCTGGCGAGGCGGGACGGGGAAGCGGGATCGGGTTGGGGCGGGTCAGATCGGCGTACGGGACGAGCTCGGTCCCGTCTCGAGTTGGAACCCCGACATCGATTTTTTTTTTGGGATCAGGACGGGGCGGGTATCGGGACGGGCCGGGTTCGGGCCGACCCGGCCCACTAGACAACCTTAGTTATTCCTAGTGTTAGAATTGAATTTATTTTGTTAGCATTAGTATTGATTTGGGATTTATTTAAGTTACTAACATCAATGAGCTATAAAACTTATTGGACCATTCTTTGGGAAACTTAGAGAAAGCATTATATTTTGTAGGCTTCTAACCAATTATAGCTACTTTTTCATAATTATTGTTCATAGCTTTTTTTAGGGTATTTTCGGATGTTCATTGTATTTAAATACGTGTATTTTGTGTATCCTATATTTTTGGACAAGATTTTAGTGGCCTAATGTCGCTTGTATTTAATTATATTTGAATACATACAACTTAGTCAAACAAAACATTCAATCAAATACATCTAGTTTGTCCCAAAATATAATCAGTGAAATACATTACTTATATTTGCATTAAAAATGACAAAATACACTCAAATACACCCAGATCTGAGATACAAGAAGGAGAAGAAGCCATGGATTCCGATCAAATCTTCGGTCAAATACAAAAAAAATACACTAAAATGACGAGGACACTCAAATACAAGATCTGATGTACAAGAAGGAGAAGAAATCATGAATTCCGATCTAATCTCCGGTCAAATATAAAAAAATACACTAAAAATGACGAATACACTCAAATACAAGATCTAATATACAAGAAGGAGAAATAGCCATAAATTCTGGTCCAATGATGTGTTTTTCATAGCCATTTGGTTAAGGTCGGTTGCTGGTTTAGTCATGGGAGATGGGTCTTTTTAGGGGAGATGGGGTGATGGATGGGGGGGGGGGGGGGGGGGGGGGTTCAAAGTGGGGATGGTGTGCTTGATGGTTTCGGCGAGGTAAAGGTGGGAGGTTGGTGTGGAGATGGCGGAAATAGGGGTGGCGTGGATCTGGTGGGTTAGCGGAGGAAGGTGAGAGGTTGGTGTATGACGGTGGTTTTTTGGGCTGAGCAGTAACAGGGATGGCGTGAAAAGATGGGGGTTTGGCGAAGTGGTAAGCGTCGAGGCTGGTGGAGCAAGGCTAGTTTGGTGGTTCGTGGTGGCGAGGGACGGCGACAAAAGAGATTGGTGGTGAAGACCAACCTAGCTGCCCTGTTCTGTCTATGATTTTCTTGGTTTTCGTGGAGAGACGAGAGAGAGAGAGAGAGAGAGAGAGAGAGAGAGAGAGAGAGAGAAAATAAGTCATAAAATTAATGTATAAGATATACCTATGATAGGTAAATTAAAATTTACTATAGCTATAAAAAGTAATTAATTAAATAGTAGTTATTAATCATAAATACCTCTTAGAGTTAGTCATGCCAAGTAAATATTTCTTAAAAAAATTTAAGTTCAAGCTTGAAATAATATATTAAAAGACAAAACTATGAAAAAACTTAAGAAATGTGTATAAATTACATTATAAATAAATGTTTTTATGTATAAAATATTTTAAAATCGGGTTGGTTTGGTTAGGTTTGACTTTTTTTGCTTTAAACCAAACCAAATCAATTATGATTAGTTTTTTTTTCAATACCAAACCACTAGTCGATATTTTTTTCTCGGTTTGACTCGATTATCGATTTGATACGGTTTATCAATTTTCTTTATACACCCCTACTCGTGAGCCTTAGCCTCAGCCTCTTACCATTTACCAACATAGAACGCATTTTGAAATCTTCATACTTTAGTATCGCATCATTTAGAAGCATGACATGCATATTGAGGAATATGCTTTAGTACAAAGTTCCTTTAAGGAATCATAAATAAAAAGTGTATATTTAATATCTTATTCTTATCTATTTCCAATAAATTACACTTTAATAATATTGATTATTTTCAAGAACACCTAATATTAAGGGTAGAATGAGATAAAAATAATTAATTTCATTTTGGTTTTGTAAAATGACAAATATTTTGAGATAAATATTTTTAGTAACTTATGGGACGAAGGGAGTATGTTTTGTTAACCACAAAATGTTCAAAGTGGACCTTGAGTAGACTAGTGAGTTGTGTTTGGTGCACATTAATAATTCCGCAGGAAACAGAAAAAAACCAATGTCCAAGGGGGAAGGGGGTGGAGTTGACAAGTAAAGAAAGCAAAATGGACTCTTCGTTTTCTGCAATCTTGAGAAACATAAAGTATGATGAGTAGAGTTTTAGTCCCTATTTATTCTAGCTTCTGATGTGAAGGGAACCATATTTGGCCCTCCACATACTGATACTACGCCAAGTTAAATTAATGGGACAGCTTAAAAGATAGCATTTGCAACAAGCTAGGCACGTTGCCATTACGTTCAGCTGGGAAGACGCAATCATGGAAATCTGTGAAGAAGGAGAAGAAGCATGAAACCATAGTTATAGAGGGAATTTATCACACTTTAGTTGCTCCGTCGTGTTCATAATAAAACAGAATTTCTTCTTATACTGAAGGGAACAATAATAACTTTCAGTCGAATTACGATGGCTGTCATCTTTTTATCTTCTTCAAGGCATCCATAGAAGTTTGAAGCGAACTATGTTGGCTCTACCTGACTGAACTTCAATTATTTTTCCTTCTGCTTTTATGGACGGTGTCTTGGAGATGCATCTCTAGTTCTCCATTTGTTTAGATATATCGAGTGGAGTAGCTTCAATTCAATTACCTCATAGTGAGTGAAGGAAATGCGGTCTCAGCTACGGTCTACGTATATGCTTTGTTTCCATCTTGAACTGAGGTCTGTCATTTGAAGAAAAAGGTACCTTTATCTGCTTCTCATGAACATAAAGCACTTCCTCTAGAATGTCAAGCTACGTTTTCCAAATTGTCGTGGAAGAAGAGTTCGAGCAATTTATGTGAATATACTTGTCCCTTCTTCCTTCCCTCCAGCTCCAAATTACAAATAGAAACAGAAAATGAGAACCTTTTGACGCTATTTAAAACAAGAGGACTTCGGGGTCTCATTAACTTGTATGCTAATAGTAAGTAAATCTCAATTGTATCAAACATTGAAGGATGATCATCGCAAACAAGGTGCCCACGATTTTGCAAAATTTAGATGAGAGAGACCAAAACATCAAGCCAAAGTTCATATACCACTCGAGACACAATCATATAGTCAATGCTGAAGGCCACCAAGAATGAGATTTCAAAGGGCTTCTCCAAAATTATTGAGAAAAAAGTTGGTCGAAACAGAAATTGACAAGCTGAGGAGAGGGTACACGTATGAGAATTTAATTGAAACAGATCTAAATCAACACAATGAAGGTACCTAGGAAGAATTTAGTTGTCCTCCTTCCAATATTATTACAGAACTATAAAAGCTTCATGGCACAAACTTTGTGCGAGGCCTCTTCCACTCATCATCGTGCAAATGCTGTCAACAATTATCATAGTGTTAATAATACTCATGAAAATCTAGGCTTCGATATAATGGACAAAAACAGGACAACTAGTCTCTTCTCACACAACCCCGCAATATATTAACAAGAGCAGTGATAATATATCTAATACAGGAAATGCATAGGTCACATTGACACAAAAATGACACTTGACTTCTAAAAGAGCATTTCGATGTTACTGAAAACCTGTAACAAAGTTGACATGAGATCTCAAATATAGGAGATGCAGGACTCGAACTCACAGCATGTATAATAGCTCTTCAATTATATGATGCAGCTGATACCACTAAGAAACTGTAAAGAGTGGACAAGGTTCCTTATTAGGAGGCAACTCGTGACAAATTAACAATCTTGCCTACTGAATTCCAATATTGAGAACAGATATGCACAAAAATATAAATATCACATATAGATGGACGCTAAACTCCCAAAACAAATTCTGGTTAAGCCCAATAAAAATCAAGTACCACGAATGGGGAAAAAAAGCAAAGTGGCTACTCCATCCATACAGCTTCAGAAATCCAATTTTGACCACGCACAAGTCAATATCAATCAGCTACGTCCTCAATCCCAAATTAATTGGGGTCAGTTATGTGAGCTCTCTGTAGGCATTTCACTATATTCAGATCCATTCTATTAAGGCATCATTTGTCGAATTTTTTTAAAATTTGCAAATATAAATTTTTCCATAAAAACTTGTTTCTATTAACTTTCTTCAATAAGGTAATCTGAAAAGACTAAATCTGTTTTCCTTCTAAAGAAGTGGTTTGCAGGTGTAATTCAAAGAAAAACTCTTCCACTCACAAACACATTCACAAATCTTCAAAAGTTACAATTAGCCAAAGGTGTTTTCCTTTTCCTCACAAACTTTTTCTCCAAAACATTCTTTATTAAATAAAATTTCAAAAGTTGTCTAAAGGCTCCTAAAAAAAATTCTAAAGTAAATTCAGGATTCTGTAAAACTAGAAGTTAGCCAAATTCAACTACTTATCTCTATACGGACACACAAATCTTTAACACGATAAAAACTCCTGACAAACACCAAACATGAAGTAACGAAGTATGTTATGTCAATGACACCAAAAGGATATTAAATGGATGAAATTGGGATATAATGAAATATAATAAGATATAGTCACTTTGAGGCTCCCTCTGAGAGCATGTAACCACTAGTTCAATCATCAACTATGTATTTGAATCTAAGAGAAATTCAAGAGAACGTTCGCCATCCTAAATTTCTTGTCTTTTTCTAATTGATAAGGAAATATATCCACAATCAAACATCATACTTGACTTGGATATTGCCCACATGGATCATTTGCTTATATTGTGTTATTTTTTTGCCAAGTCAATATTGATTCCACGAGATTGAAGTCTTTTGAGACAATTTTCCCCTCTATCTAATTTTAGATTTATCGCGTCGCATGTTATCAATTTCAACCATCATATTGTTGCAACATCTATAATGGAAACACAACATATTTTAGGCTGCATATGCAACCGGTACTAGGTTGAGATAACTTTTGGTGTCAAAAAGGATCTTCAGAAGAAGAGGACTGGTAGTAGTAGAAGTATTTTCCTTTTGAGGTTCTGAAAAGTGTACAAACCTATCCATAAAAGGGTATTTTCTTTTTATAACAACTACAACAATTATTACGTCTTAATCTCAAACAAGTTTAGGTGTTATATGAATCCCTACTTCTTCATTAAAGCTCATATAATATCATCATACTAAGTATAATAAAGTGAAAATAAGTATAATAATGACAATAAAAGTTCTCTAACAAGTCTAATCCTATTCTCAACTAGTAACTATCACCTATATGAATTGTTTCTCCATTGTCCTACCTTTAGCTAAGTCTGTATTGATACCAAGCAATTCTAGGTTTTCTGGGACTTTCTTCTATGTAGGGGTGGATGTTCAAAACTTTGGTTTGATTTTAAAGAATTTCGGTTCAGTTCTTTGGTCTTCGATTTTTCAAGTATATATACCGAATACCAAACCGTAATTGTTGGTTCAGTTCAGTTCCGTTTTTCCTTGTTCTGTTCGGTTCCTCGCTAAATGCCACAAAAACAGAAACCAGCAAACAAGAAAAAAAAAGAAACCCAAAAACATCTATTTTCGATCTTTCTGATGCTATTGCTATAAATTTTAATTTCAAGAAATATCCAGAAAAATCTTAAGCAAATAAGACCCAAAAGAGGTGATAATTTTGGAAAAGACTTCAACTTACATGATTGAGTGGAAACAAGAAACAATAAAACAAAAAATAAAAAAAGAGGGAATGAAGAAGACAAGCCACAGATGATTGCATTGGCCAGAGAGAAGAGAATGAAGATTGAAACTGTTGATTACTTGATTGGATGGAGAAAATGGTCGTGGAAAATCACTGCAGTCGCTGGAGAAGGGGGTAAGGGCTAAGAATTAAGAAATCACTAAAATTTGACTTAGGCTTGGGCTTAGGAATAATCAGGAATGGGCTCAAATTTAAATTGGGTATTTGGGCTAACTGAGGCAACTTAATACACACACACACATATATATGTATAACAATAGTTCGGTTTTTCGGTTAACTGAAATACAAAAACCTTAAAACCGAAAACCAAACTGTTAAAAAACCAATACCGTAGAATCGATGAAACGAAACCGAAGATCTGAATTAATGCAGTTTTGTCCGGTTTTTCGTTTTTTCAAATTTTATGCCCATCCTACTTCTATGGGATTTTAGGTCTACGGCGGTCTACCCCGTCCCTTTTAACACCTTCACTTAACATAGTTTCACACCTAGGGACCGCTACATCTGTAGGTTGTAGGTCGATGCAGAACATATCCAAACCACCTTACACAACCTTCTCGCATTTTATCTCAATGTGCGCTACTTGCACCAAATATAAAAAAAATGTTTAGTTTCGTCATTGTATTTTGGTATTAAAACTCTCCATAATATAAAGTTTTATGTATAAGAACTCTCTCAGTTTTTGTGTCCCATTGTTTATCAAAGCAGCATACCTTTGAATGGAGTAGTTTTCATGACATAAGACTAAAGAATTTATTTATAAACCGAGAAATCCCGAGGGCCAATGTCGCATGGTTCGAAACTCGGTAGAAATGGGCCCGCCCCACTACACTTCTCCACTTAAACACTAGGCTTTTGTCGGCGGCAAGGTTCGAACCATGACGTGTCTAACCCATACATCACATGTTGCACTTTAACACTATACAGTCATTAAATACTAGTATTAAGTCATTTTACTTGTGGAATTATCAGTTCACCTAAATTAGAAACCAAATATAAAAAGAAATTCGGCTCATCAGATTTGGTTTCAAACAGTAATTTATTGTTTGGTTTCATAGCAAAAACTCAAAACTTCAGGTAACAAAAGTCTCTTCTCATGCCAAATTCACCAAACAAAACCAACGAAATGAATGAAAACATCAAGAGAAATTTCAATTTAAAAAGCCAATATTTGCTAGGAATCACAATGTGGTAACCTTTCAACAATACACACTTTGTTTTTTCTATTCTATTACATAGAAAATTACATAAATCTTGTCTCCTTCGGTCATCTTCATAGTCAAAGACAGAACAAAAACACTTGCAATTATCTGAATTCATTTCAGACATCCTTTTGAGAACATGAGAAGACATCCCCACCAATTTGAGGGACAAAATTGATACAACAGAGAAGAAAGAGGGGTATATACATTGATCTCTTTGTATGCCCTCTTTTTCCTCCTTAACCCTCTTATAGGCCCCCCATTAAAACTTGACTCAGTAGATTCAAAAACAGAAATTTTTCTAGAGACCCCATAAACTCCAAAAAGAAGAGAACTTGAGAAAATGAGTATGGTTGGATGAAGAACTCAAGGCAGATGGTACTTGATTTTCTAACCCAAGAAAGGTTGAAATTGAGGCACTTTGACCAAATATTATGACATTTCTCCCAACTGCATATAATCTTTTATATAATACCCGGAAAGAAACAGGAGATTGATGAGAAGTTGCACTTAGTGAAGTTATGGAAGTTTGAAAACCCAGTTATGAGAGCACTTTTGGACGCTATTTTCAGAAAGACAAAAATTCAGAGAAGATCGGATGATTTTCAAAATATTGCTTTAAGATTGTTGGGAAAATGTGAATGAAGAACATAAAAAGTGAAAGCTTGAAACACCTTAAATAACACTTCCCTAAAAGTGGTATTTGCTCCTTCGTCTTCCGGAGATTGCTATGGAACTCTATGCAAATAGCTTTGAATTTCTACACTAAGCAAATAATGAGAAAATTCTTGTTAGGAAACCAAGAAAATTTCTGATTTTTAAGTGCGTGAATTTTAAAGAAAGGGTGTTTTAAAAGGAGAAGAGAGAATAATTAATAACATATGCAAGAATTTCAAGGTTGGTTTCTTTCTGCAGAATAGACAACAATTTATACGGAAGAAATCAACAACTTAAGATGAAAGAATGCACCCCTTTCATCTTAAGACACAACTTCTCGTTCAAAGTTTATTTTCTTTGGTGTGTTTAGTATGGTAGCCCCAGACCCAACTTGTGGGATTACATTTGGTAGGTTGTTGTTGTTGTTGTTGTTAGTGTGTTTAGTATGGATGTTTTTCATGTTTGATTGGTCAAAATGTTTTAGAAAACATTTTCCCTAGGAAAACAAGTTACTTAAAAATGAGGAAAACCACATCCACCCAATGCCCCCAACTAATACCCCTTGACCATCTCACCCCACCATCCCACCCCCTACTGTTTTGCTAGGTTACATTAAATGCTCATAGAATAATATTCTTTTGCTTACTTACCAATCACTAGAAAATAAGTAAGAAAATCACTTATTGTCTAAGAAAACAATTTCTAGAAAAACATTTTCCATTCATACCAAACACATCGTTTAATATTTAAACCAACCAACATACCCAGTGGAATCCCACATAGTGGGGTCTGGGGAGGTAGAGCATACACAAATGTTACCGGGAGTTAGAGAGGCTGTTTTCGGTAGACCGTTTATTATTTAAATCAAATAAAATTCTAAAAGTGGCTAGTTCAAGTGATGAACAAAGATAACAAGCAAAAACCCTTAAAGTAAACTATCACTTCCAATCTAAAATCGACGGAATCAAAGCATAACATGAAACAAATCACATACATTTGACATAATGAGACTTCAGATTAACCAAGAGTATATTAGGGCTCCAAAACAGATCCGTTACATACGCACCAAGAGAGAGATAAAAATCGAAATGGTAGGGGACTTACAAACTCTTTGACGATTCCCTTGTAAACCAAGACAGGGATGGCGATGCCGAAGATACCTACAATCGCAAGGTTACGTCGACTCCAACGGAAGTTGTGCTCGAGATTCTCCCTAGCGGCTCCCCATTCCTCGATCCACTTGTTCTTGTTGTACTCCATTCCTCCACCCATCTTCACTTCTGCCACTCTCTTTTTAGGAAATGACAATATCTCCTTGTTATCATCTTAATTTTATTAACCCCCTGTTTGGATCACGTGATTTATCATTGTATTGTTTTATATTAAACTATTTTTTTTTTATTATTGTTAAAATTATATTATAGAAAGTTGTAATTTTGTGATTAAATAATTATGAAAAAATATAATTTTTATAACCACGAATTTAATAATTTTTGTGTGGTTTATGTATTTCATTATACCCCACCCACCTCTATCCCATCCAAGTCCACCCACCCCACCCTTCCCCACCCACACAACAATCATCCCTACCAACCCACCCCACACCCACACAACTACCTATAAATCCATTGTAATTTCATGGTTAAATAACCATGAAAAAACTCAATTTTTATAACCACGAATTTTACTAACCCCTGTTTGGAAATAACAATCTCTCCTTATCTATCTTAATTTTACTACCCCTTGTTTGGATGGTTGTTTACCGTGGTTTATCATTGTATTGTAGGGTAACCCGTTATAATTTTGTAGTTAAATAATTATGAAAAAGCTTAATTGAAATAATCATTGATTTGGTGTTTTTGCGTGGTTATGTATTTCATTTTTCCATTATACCGCAACTCACCCACCTCTATCTCACCCAAATCCACCCACACCACCACCCCTACCAACTCACCCCCCACACCCACACAACTACCTACCCTACTCGATCATACCCAAACCACCAACCCCCACTATTTACCATCCACCCCTACGCTACCACTCACCACCACCACCACCCCTCACCCCACCACCCTTCACCACCACTCACCCCACCTACCACCTACTTATTTTTTAATGTTCCCATTTTATTCTTTATCACACCCAAATCCACCCAACCCCCACTCACCCCACCACCAAACTGCCCCGACCCCCACACAACTACCCACCCCCTCCATTATACCAAACTCACCAACCCCCACCCTTTACCACCCACCCCACACTACCACTCACCACCTCACCTCCACCACCCACTACCCATCTCCACCCTACCAATCACTACCCCCACCACCACCCATGACCCCCCCGGGACCACCACCACCTAAGACCCCTCACCACCACCTACTTATTTTTTAAAGTTCCTATTTTATCCTTTATCTTAATTTTATTAATATTTAAAAACTAGTTTGTAATTAAGAGTTAAGAGTATTTTAGTAAACTTACACATTATTATATAGTAACATACAGTCAAACTAAATAATAAAAATATTATTAAACCACAACAAATGATACAGTCTATCCAAACATTATGTTCATTAATGCAATACAATACAATACAACACCATACCATATTGTACATTAATGAACCACGGGAAACAACCATCCAAACATAGGGTAAGAGTTAACGAGTCAAAAACACACCATTTTCTATCTCAATCAAATGTGGAGTTTTGTATCTAAACTATCACTAATTAGTTAGTAAAACACACATAAATTATCAGTTATTCACTTTTTGTACCTCAACTATCACGTTGAAAACTCAAAAAAAAAACCTTAACTCTTAATAACAATTAATACAAATTTAATTAATTTTTTTCCTAAATTTGTAATAGCAGTTCTGGCTCTGAGATTAGAGAATTTGGATTGGCTCGTGGCTGCTACTGCCTACTACTCCATGAAGAGAGGGCCAAAGAGGCACTTCTATTTCTTAGTATTGTAGTCAAATGACAATAATGTCCTGTCTTTCTCAGTCTCTCGTTTTGTTTTTTCCAGGAAACAACTGCATTTTATTACTTTATAATATGCTTCAACTGTGCATATGACACTATTGCATCATTTACAACCCAACATGGGAAATTGAATCCCAAAAAATCAGTCATCTGCCACAGATTCAACTCCTTCTGTTTAAATATGTATTGCAGACCTTTATGATCTGTGAAAATGTCTACATGAACACCATACAAGTAGTGCCGCCAAATCTTCAGTGCATAACCACTGCAGCTAACTCCAAATCATGTGTCGGATAGTTTTTCTCATATTTCCTCAATTGCCTTGAAGCATAGGCAATCACTTTACCATGATGCATTAGCACACATCCTAAACCTGCTCCCGAAGCATCACAATACATAACATAGCCTTCTGGATCCTCTGGGAGAGTAAGGACTGGTGCCGATGTTAGTCTGCACATTAACTCTTGGAAACTCCGCTCACATACATCGGACCACTGGAACTTTATGGCCTTTTGTGTCAACTTTGTTAATGGTGCTGACATGGTAGAAAATCCTTCTACAAACCTCCTATAACAACCGGCTAAGCCCAGAAAACTGCGAACCTCTGATGGAGTCGTAGGCCTCAGCCAATTCTTCACCGATTCAATATTCTGAGTGGCAACGCGTATACCCTCGTCTGACGCTATATGACCAAGGAAAGCCACATAATTTAACCAAAATTCACACTGGAGAGCTTTGCATACAACTTATGGTCCCGGAGCGTCTGTAGTACTATCCGTAAATTATCCACATGCACTGCCTCCGAGTGAGAATAAACCAGGATATCGTCTATAAATACTATCACAAATACATCCAGAAATGGGTGAAACACGTTGTTCATTAGATCCATAAATGTTGCCGGTGCGTTTGTAAGCCCAAATGACATCACTAAGAACTTGAAGTGCCCATACCTTGTTCTGAAAGCTTTCTTCGAAATGTCCTTCTCCTTAACCCTTAGCTGATGGTACCCTGACCTTAGGTCGATCTTTGAGAAACATCTTGCACCTTGTAACTGGTCAAACAAATCGTCAATTCGGGAAAGAGGGTACTTGTTCTTGATAGTCACTTTATTCAGCTGCCGATAGTCGATACACATCCGTAACGAGCCATCTTTATTTCGTATAAATAATACCGGCGCACCCCAAGGAGATATACTATGCCTAATGAAGCCTTTCTCAAGCAGATCATTTTATTGCTTCTTTAATTCTTTCAATTCAACTGGAGCCATTCTATAAGGAGGAATAGATATCGGCTGAGTGTCTGGCAACACGTCTGTACCGAATTCAATTTCCCTTTCGGGAGGAAAGCCTAGAAGTTCGTCTGGGAATACATCAAGGAATTCATTAACCACCGAAATTGATTAAGAAGTAGGTAGTTCGGCATCGACATCCCTAGCCCAAACAAGATGGTATATACAACTTTTGGAGACCATCTTTCTTGCCTTAAGGTATGAAATAAACCTACCTTTTGGCGACCCCATATTACCCTTCCATTCAAGGATTGGCTCGCCTAGAAACTAAAATTTAACAATCTTTGTTCGGCAATCAACATTAGCGTAGCACAATGCCAGCCAATCTATGCCCATAATAACATCAAAATCAACCATTTCTAATTCTACCAAATCCGCTAGGATCTGACGACTACAAATTAATACTGCATAATTCTAATAGACCCGTTTAGCAACTACCGACTCACCAACTGGTGTAGATACCACAAATGGATCTCTTATCAACTCATACTTCATACCAAATTTACAGGCAATAAAAGAGATGATATATGATAAATTGGAGCCTGGATCTAACAACGCATACACATTATGTGAAAAGACAGATAATATACCTGTAATGACATCAGGTGAGGACTCTTGATCCTGTCGTCCCATCAATGTGTAAATGCGGTTCTGGCCTCTACCTTTGCCTCGATCGTATAATGTCTGCAAACTCTGGCCCGACGGGCGTACCGACTATGATAAAGCTGTTGTAGATTCGACCGGCTAGACTCTAACACCTCCGCCTCCTGTCTGGCATTCTTACATAATATGACCAGGTTCACCACAAGAATAACACACATTTGATTTTTGTCGGCACAACCCTGTATGATCTTACAACACTGCTCGCACCGAGACACCATTGGCCTCATTTGAGTAGAATCCCCTCTATAATAAGACTCTGATGCTTGCAAACTTTGACCTGGTCCCGACTTAACATACTTATCAGCCCTCGACCCTGAAAATAGTAATGATGCGCTAGATGATGGGTAAGATGGTCATCTATAAAGTTATGGCCTGGGTCCACCTCTGAACTCTCTTACGTCACATACGGATCGAGCCCTCTTATGCTAGCCCTTATCACACTCTCGATCTACCCGATGTTGCCTCTTACGATCCTTCAGATTTTGTGCGTAAGCCTAAATGCGAGCAATAACTATATTCGGATTCAGAGAAGCCGTAGTACATTCGCTGACCAAGTGCGGTCCCAAGCCAGTAACAAACTTATGTACCCAGTCACTCATTTCAGCTATAATCGTAGGAGCATATCTTGCCAATGAATTAAACTGCAAGCTATATTCTCGAACACTCATGTTGCCCTGCCCCAAACGTAGGAACCTATCATGCTTGGCCCGTCGAAGCTCGACCGGTAGAAAATGCTATAAGAAAGCCTCTGAAAATTCTCTCCATCTTGCTGGTGGAGCATGAGGTCACCTAGAATTCTCCCATGTCTCATACCAGGTTACCGCGATATCCCGCAGTCTATAAGAAGTAAACTTTGCCTACTCAATATTGGTAGTATCCATTACTCGCAATGTACGTTGTATCTGATCCAGAAAATTTTGCGGATCCGCATTCAGGTATGATCCTGTGAATATCGGAGGATCTAGGTTAATGAAATCCCGAGCTCTCGCGCTAGCAACTCTATCAGAAGAACTGGGAACCAGACGTTGAGCTTGAGCGGCCACCAATAGTGTCAATAACTGTACAACACTTCGCATATCAAGATCCACATCTAGAGTATCAAGTGGAGGAACTGGGGGTACTGCAGCTCCATTAATCTCTTCCGATGGTGGTGAACTAGGAGAATCATACGATTGAGTCACACCGAGGGTCTCACTCTAGCCCTCACTAGCGGGTGGCAATCGGCTAGTACCTTCGCCTACAGCCGTATCCAACGCCCTCACACTCTTGAACTTTTTCCTTGCTGTAGGCATTGCTGGAATCATAAACACGAGACGGATTAGGAGTGAAATGTGTATAATTCAGCTCTACTGCACGATTTATATGATGAAAGAATAGAAACCATCCCTAAATGTCAGGTAGCCTCCTGCTTATAAGTGTGGTACACAACACACCCATAAATAAAACTCTACTAGACACGGCTTGTAGACTTCTTAGGACAGACATGCTCTGATACCAAGTTTGTCACGACCCAAACCGGAGGGCTGCGACGGCACCGGACCTTACCCTCCGGGTACCACTAACCATACGCTCAACGTCTAATCATAATTAGATACGGACTATGCCAAAAAAGGACTATGTAAAATCTTAACTAGAACCCAACTTATATATACATACATACCAAGGCCGACAAGGCCATACAAGACTACTATACACACAGGACACAATCTACAAGCCTCTAAGAAAGTACATGACATCAAAAAGTTTAGGACAGGGCCTCGCCATACATGTATATACATACAAAAATATATTGTACTGAGATTAGACCGATACTCCAAAACAAGAGGAGTGCTCCAAAATCCGCTAAGTCAGCAACCTACTAACGTGGATCGTCGCCTTGCCTACGTGAACTTGCGGGCATGAAACGCAGTGTCCCCTGACAAAAGGGACGTCAGTACGACTGATGTACTGAGTATGTCAGGCATGAATAATAGCATAACTGGGATATAACAATAAACTGAAATAGAAACAACTGACCTGCAGTAAATGCCTCCGAGGGCCCTAATACATATGCCTAAATGTTATGCACAATGCAAATGCGATATACATATAAATATTGGCCACACAAGGGCATCTTCCTTTCCATAACAGCCTCTGTGGGCATCATTTCATTATCATATTGGTCACACAAGGGCATCAAATATTGGCCTCACATGGGCATCTTTCTTTTCGTGATATCTATACCAGCTGCAGGTGGTGACACGTGTATAACGCATTTCCCTTTTCCTCATCCCCTAAATATATATATTGATACCATATAGTAGTGTATATAACACAAGTGGGTCCAGGGTAATACATGAATATAATGCAAATGAAAATGCATGAGTGACAATAAAACATTCTGAATTTACCGGATGACATAATATCCTTGTACCTTCGGCTAACATTGGGAATATTAACATTTTTCCCATATACCTCAATAAGGATTTAGGAACATATTTAGACATGCTTTTAACATAGGAATCAATAATATGAACATTCTTAACTACTAAGAGTAGAATAATTTATGGAACAATATTACATTTACGTTTCGTTACATGGAGCATACCAAAAGAAGAAATAATTTGCCTTAACATACCTCAATAAGTGGAGAAAACCTTAATTTGCACTTTAGAGTTCTTGAATATTTTTGTTAAAATCTCGAATTATCTTAACAAAATAAGAACTTTGGCTGAGAATTTTCAGAGCACAACACGGGATCAAAGAAATGAAAAGAAGCAATTTTTTTCCAAGCGAACGAAATGAGTGGAATGCTTTCCTCTCCTCTTTAAGTGGAAAGAAAATGTTATGAACGTACTGCAACCCATTACTTCTTGAAACTATTACTTAATGATCTCATCCTAACATTTTTGCCCCTTCTAAAGACATGTCTAACTAGTTACTAATACTATTAAATGGGTTCTCATAATGTTGCCTCCTACTTAGCCAATCTTTGGCGGTGGAACATGTCAATTGACGCTACATGTACACCAACATGCTACCCTACTTCTTTAATTAAGTGACTTGCCTCCCGCTATAATTTATTGTTGGAAATTTGTCTTTGGTGGGGAGGTGCGTCCACCCGTATTTAATGACTTAAACACTAGGGTTCCGTATGTTGGAGGCTTTGTCTCTTCACACATGCATAATCTACTAAGTGAGTAGATGACCGTAGGGCCAAGATTCGTCAAATTTCATTGAGAAATGAAAGAGATATTGGTCCACGAAGTAAGGTGTTTGAGGCATGAAAATATGGTGTGGGACAAATCTACCACATCGGTGGGAAAAGGAAGAATTGTTCTCTTTATAAGTCTCAAAATTGGCTAAGGGTTTGGGACCCCAAAGGGTAACCCATGTGTTTGAAGGAGGGAGGACTTAGATGTGATTGGGTTCAAGGCTAAGCCCACACGCGCACCGCCGCCGCCCGCCCGTCCGGTCCGAGCTCGAGTCGTGGGTCATGGACCTTGGGGCTTGGGCTTCTTCTGATATTATCTCTTTGGACCCCAAATTGCTTAATATTTATAGTTTGTCCCTAGAGTTTCTGGAAAGCTGAAATTAGGAACGACGGAAGGCAGAAAGTTTCTACTGCCGTTGGAGTTGATTTTTAGGGTGTTAAAACTCTATTAATATGCACCTTAAACCTCCCTTACAGCTCCTTTATGGTGCACATTAAATCAGTCATTACTTGGCTGATTAACTCCCTCACTAATGGCCATAAATAGCCATTACTTGGCAGTTGAGGAGTCCCTCCCCTTATGCTATATATTGAAGCCTTTTGGCTCAATTGCAGAGACAAAAAACAAGATATATACACAGAGAAAAACATAAGAGAGAACAACTGAAATTTTGTCCAAAAATGTGAGCAGAAACGTGTGGACAAACAGAAAACTCTTTCTTCATTTTTCATTCTTCAGCAAGTTATTTCGTGTTTGTTTTCTTCGTCGGAATCAACCTATTTGCTTTGTAGTATTGATTAGTTGTTGTTTTATCTTGGGAGACTATTGCCCGTTAACGTAAAAGCATATATACGGGGCAATCTTGTCTTAAAGACAGAGAGTCATCTCTCGACTCAACCACAGCTGTAACAATCCAGATTTAGTGTTTCTTGATTTCAGGTTATCAAGATTCAAGACTCAACAAATTGCCTATTTGTTTATCCTTTCGAACACTTGTAATATTTATTTACTTTCCGTACTGCTTTACATATCCAATATTTATCAATCACACACATAATTAATTTTGTGATCCAATTCACTTAAATCTTAATAACTTATAAGATATTCATATACTCAATGTCATAATTTTGTGATATGACACTAGTCCATAACCTCTTTGGGGATATACAACTATATTTATTAATCTCCTCGTCACACTTGTTAAGTCCTAAATTATTTCGGGATCACATCCTTTTATATATCAAGCTCTTTATTTTTCCTATATAAATATCACATAAATTCCACGAGGCCCGAGTCTACTTTCCTACGTTCAGCTGCTCAAACCATCGCCAAAAAATACGGGGTATTACACATTCCTAATTCAAACCTTTTGATTAATATGTTTCATGGTTCAAATATATTTGTTTGTGATTTTATTTGGTTGACCCGATGATCCAATTTACATCACTATGCACTTCAATAATCGTGGAATATTTGTTATAACGCAAAGCAAATTTTTGAATATATTTCAAGTATCTCAAAACAATGCTCCTTCCACCGAGGGATACTTAAGAAAAAGAACGAGACACTAAATCTAAATTAGTGAAACACTTAGTAAACAAGCAGCGAATTTCATCAATTGGTGTCAATGAATTTAAAATTTTAAACCACAATAAAATGAAACTTCAAGGACTAAATTCAGTGAAGCTTTTGCGGATAAGAAGACACAAGGTGTTGACTTATAAAAAGAAAAGTGGAATATGCCACCTCTTTCTGTTCGCTTTCAGTAGCGCTTAAGTGGTCATTATCCGGGGTGAAGGAATGGGTTGGGTAGGGGCGTCTTGCTTTGACTGCATTTGCTTTTTCTTACTCCTGAATAGTGAAAGATCGAGCTGTTTTTGCTCAAACTAAGTGTTAGAGTTCGATAACGCAATCGACCTTTGCTTCCTCTGCCAACGGAGTTATTCTTCAATGAAAAGAATTTTTAAAAAGTATTTTTTATTCTTACAGTGACACTATGTCAACAGATATATAAGTCTTGTCAGTAGGTATATACACTCAAAATGCATCAAAAATGATATGACAGACTATTAGTGTTTAAGGGTATAAGTGACTATTTTTTAAACGGTTGGCTATATTTGATCTCATTTGCAAATAGAGGATACAATTTTCCCATTTTCAATAGTTAAAGGGTAAATTTGGTCCTTTCCCATAAAGGTATACTATCCAAAATAATCACCCATTACAGCTTCATCCCCCTTGTTATAATCCTCGGCATGAACTCTGAACCCAAACCGTCCCTCTCTCAACTTCTCACCCAAAAGGAAATTACAGTTTTAGCCCTTTTCAATGTTCTCGGTGATCTTATGCATGAGTATGAGTTATTTATTAGTCGATTGGACGCTTATTACCAGTTAGTTTTAGAATTTTGTTTTTTGTTTTTATGTGTAACGGAGTTATTACTTATTACTAGTTGCTACCTTATTATTCGTTTTTGAATAAGAATAATTCCTTATTTTCATTAAGAAGAGTTATATATACAAATATACAATATTTAAATATGAAAAATAAATCTACATTTTCTGACTATAATTCTAATATTTTTTCTAATACAAGACTAATGACATAATTACACTTGTACAAGAATTCTACAACTATGGTAAGTTAATATACAAAAAATCGGTCCTTTGATATACACGGTTTGTCCGTGTAGTCTTCTATCACACCCCCATAGTCATAGCGGGCGATTGTCGTACGCTGAGATTGTCCCTAAAATATTCAAACAGAACCAAGGGAAGACCCTTAGTAAAGATGTCATCAATTTGGTACCTTGAAGGGACATGCAAGACACGTACTTGTCCACGAGCTACCTTTTCGCGAACAAAGTGAATATCCATCTCGATATATTTAGTGCGCTGATGTTGGACCGAATTCCCAGAGAGATAGACAGCACTAACATTATCACAGTAGACCAATGTAGCTTTTTGAATATGAAAGTGAAGCTCTAATAAAAGATTACGCAGCCAACATACTTAGACACCACATTGGCTACTCCTCAATACTAGGCCTCCGCACTGGATCGCGATAAAGTAGCCTGGCATTTTGCCGACCAAGAGACTAAGTTATCACCAAGGGATATACAATAACCAGATGTTGAACGTCTGGTATCTGGACATCCACCTAATCAACATTTGTATAAGGCACGAGAGTAGAGACGGAGGATGTATATAAATGCAATCCATAATCAAGCGTGACATGTATGTATCGTATAATGCGTTTGAGCGCATGCATGTGCTCAATATGTGGATCATACATAAATAAACACACCTATTGTACTGCATAAGTAATAGTTGGTCTCGTGAAAGTAATATACTGAAGAGCCTCTACAAGACTACGATAGTGGGTGGGATCCTCATATGGTGTGATAGAAGTAGCACTCAGCTTCGATTTGGTATCAACCGGAGTAGAAGAGGACTTACATGATGAAATGCCAGCTCTCTCAATAATCTCAGTCGCATACTTCTTTTGGGATAAATATAGACTACCTGCATGACGAGTGACAGCTATACCCAAAAAATAACTCAAGGGCCCCAAGTCTTTCATAGAAATTTCTGAAATGAGAAGGGACATGATAAACTTACGCAAATTATAAGAGAAGGCAGTCAAAATTATATCATCAACATATAACAGAATGTATGCTAGAGAAGTACCACGACGCTAGATGAACAGAGAATGATCAGATTTGCTATGAGAAAATACAATAGTAGACACATAATCTGCAGACATCTTATACCAAGCTCATGGGGTCTGTTTAAGTCAATACAAGGACTTCTTTAGCAAACAGATATGGTGAGGATAATTGGGGTCCTTAAAACCCAAGGGCTGATGCATGTATACTGTCTCCTTAAGATCATCGTGAAAGAAAGCATTTTCACATCCAGTTGATGAATGAGCCATGCTTTCGAGAGACCCAGACTAAGCACAGTGCGAATGGTTGCCGGTTTGACCACTGGACTAAATATCTCTCCACAATCCATGCCAACCTGTTGTGTTTTACCATCACCTACAAGACGGGCCTTATGCCTCTCAAAAGAACCGTCAAAATTTTCTTTATAAGTAAAAATTCACATAGAACGAATAATATTGACACCAGACGGACAGGGCACCAACTCCCACATCTTATTTTCAATAAGAGCATTATATTCGTCATCCATGACCATTTTCCAATTCTGGTCATAAAGGGCAGACATTGGGTTACGTGGTAGGGGTGATTTAGTGACATTAGAATTAAGAATAAAATGTCGTTTTGGTTTAAAATATCCCGATGGCTACGAGTAACGGGCCCTTGACACGAGATAAAATTAGACAGGATTTGGGTAATTGGCGGGTCGGCAGTGGACTGGCCAACATGCAGTGGGCCTGCTAGCCCAACAACGGGTGGCTGAAATAGTGGATATGGGGAAGAATTATTTAGGCCAAAATTGGATCGAGAATCGAAAGTAGAAGCTGGACCGAGACTGGCAGTCGTTACTCGTTACTGGACCGAGACCGACAAACGTTACTAGCCTAGTGTGAGAATTCGGGCCAGCAGACAGTAGGCATGCTGGCAGATTTGGGTCACGGGTCAGCTCAGATAAATGGTGGATAATATACGGTAAGAGCCCATCATCCAAAAAATTATATGAACTAGACACGGAACCATACAATTTAGCAAAAGAAAATTGGGTTTCATAAAAAATAACATGTTGACTAATTATAATTTTGTTAAAGGATAAATCAAAACATTTGTAACCACGGTGATTAGATGGATAACCCAAAAATACACAAGCGGTAGAACGGGCTTGAAGTTTGTTAATTGTAGTAGACGGGAAAAATGGATAGCATAAACACCAAAACACCCTAAGATGAGAATACGAGGGATCTTTATTGTAAAAAAAATTAAGTGGAGATTGATATGCTAAACCTTTGTTAGGGAGAATGTTAAGGAGGTAGGTAGCCATTTGTAATGCATGATGCCAAAAAGAATGAGGTAATGAAGCATGGGCTAGCAAGATTCGAACAATATTATTAATGGTACAAATATTTTTTTTGGTCTTCCCATTTTGTGAGGACAAGAAAACCGAAAAGATATGCCATTAGTGTTACAAAATTCTCGAAATTGCCCATTATCATATTCTCTGTTCTCGTTCAAATTGAGTACGGATGAATGCTCTAAATTTTAAGAAGGTTGAAAAAACTTTAGACTTTTTAAATAAAGGAAAGGTCCACAAAAAATTAGAATAATCATTCAAGAATAAAACATAATAACGATGGTCCAACAAACTTAAAATATGAGATGTCCGTAAATTACTATGAATAATGTCAAAAGGCATCAACGTACTAAAAGTAGAGGCTACAAAAGGTAATCTAACATGTTTCCCTAATGGAAAAGAAGGAAAAATAGGAGTACTACGTGTACTCTTACAAGCAATAAAATTATTATTTTGCAAAGAAGAAATAATAGAAGACCCCGGATGACCCAAACGTGCATGCTACAAAGAATGAGCAAGAGCGGCAAACATTGAAGGTGTGGATTGACTCGTTGAAATGGTGGTGGTGGTGATTGGATAAAACTCTCCCCTACCATTACATCTCATTAGAGGTATTCGCATCTTGAAATCCTTCACAGAAAATCCAAAAGGGTCAAAATTAACAGAAACCCAATTATCAGTTGTGAATTTTTGGACTGACACCAAAATTTTAATTAAGTGAGGGGCATGAAGAACATTTTTTAAGATTAGAGATGTGGGGGAGACAGATTTGTGTGACCATAATCACGAATTGAAATTGAATGACCATTACCAACAATTATACCACGATTGTTGCTCAAATTGAAATAAGACGAGAGATTGCCTGGTACGGATGTCATGTGAGAAGTGGCACCAGTGTCCATATACCAATTTATATCTGGGGGATTTAATCCAAGTGTATGCATCGCACCCTCGATATTTGTGGGTGTTGGGACCGGTGTTGGGCCCGTAGCAGTAAAGGCCCGCTGAGGCCGAGGCCCAAGAAGGTCAGCCTACTGCCAAGGCCTAGCAGGTCGTGTGGGTGTATTCTGGAACTGGACCAGAAAATTGGGCCTGGATGCATACTGGAATTGGGCCCAAGGTGCTGGAAAATTTGACGAGTATGGCGAGTTGGGCCACTGGCCCAGCCCCACGACCAGTTGGCCCAAGGCTGCGACCAGTGGTTCTGCGGCCCACTGTTCCGACCACTGCCACTGCCGTGGTTTTTGCCATAATTTTTTATGATTTTGACCTTTTTTTGCCGCCACCATTGTTATGGTTTTGGCTAGAATTATTTGAGAATGTGTGAGGGTCATTTGACGTGGCCATCATCATGACATAATTTGCTACAGTAGCCGCCTTTTTAGCCAAGGCGGCCTCTTCTAATGTGAGCATGGAACATGCTTAGTAGAACGGTGGGAGAAGATTACTTTGACGAAGAAGCGTCCCAACGCCATTATAGGCATCGGATAGACATGCAACCATTTGAAGAACAAGACGATCATTGGTGATGGGCGCACCAACGTTTTTGAGTTGATCCGCCAATTCCTTCAGCCTTTTACAATAGGCTGAAACATTCAGAAAATACTCCATGTTGACATGGGATTATTGTTGCTCAAGAGTGACAGCATGGTTGTTATCTTGGAATATATCATGCACCCTATTCCAAGTTTCCATCGTCGTGGCGTCAGGTTCGATAATCGTCTACAAGAGGTCTGTAGATATAGTGGAATAAATCCATTAGAGAACGGTAGCATCAAGGGTTGTCCATAACACAGGGTCATCATCGGGGGTAGGCACCTTCTCATTGCCTCGTACCGAGGGGATGATGTGATGAAGGACTTGTTGTGAACGTGTGTGAACCTTAAATAATTTCGCCCACGTCGCGTATTAGACGTTTTCCATCTCAAGAACAATATGGATGTGGTTTTTTATGTTGGAGACTGTAAAGACTGGGTGAAACGTGTTTTTTGAGGTAGACATAATGAAAGAACAAGAGGAGAATTAGGGATTTGGAGAAAAGAATTGGGAAGAAAAAAAAGGGTGGCCGATGGTCAGGTCACGTTGCCGAGATGAGATGGTTGCAGAATGCGGTAAAGATGGATCTTGGGCCTAACTCAACCCCAAAAGCTAGCTTGTAGGGTGAGGATTGTCCAAGTCCATAGAAGGAGTCCATGTTCACATTTCATATCCGATGTGAGACTCTTAACACTCCCTCGCATGCCCAAACCTTGTTAACTGGAGCGTGGATAATGTAATTTAGGGGCCCAACATCGGTGAACGAATAATTGGAATGAGCTTAGCTCTGATACCATGAAAAAGAATAATCCTTGATTATTTTCATTAATGAAGAGGTATATATACAAATATACAATATCTAAATATGGAAAATAAAACTATATTTTTCTACTATAATTCTAATAGTTTTCCTAATACAAGACTGATACCATAATTACACTTGTACAAGAATTCTACAACTATGGTAAGTTAATATACAAAAAATTGGTTCTTTGATATACACAGTTTGTCCATGTATATCACGTATTCTATCGGTTTTGTCTCTGTTTATTATCTAATAACTAGTATATTTTATCCTTTACCTCTGCACCCCAATTATCTAACTAGTAGGAAACCGTACAATCTATCCAAATATTGTATTCATAAAAATAATACAATGCAACTTAGTAAGATATAAAATGGTATATTATGAAACAATATGTAACAACCATCCAAACAAGGTGTTAGTGGCTGCTAATGATCTTTTAATGGACGTGGAAATTGATACGAACAAATTACCTCCTTATGGAAGATTTTCGCGATGATCAGCTTTCTACTGTTAGGAGTTTATTTTGGGCAAGTTGAAGGTGTTTTCCTTCATATGATCTGTTATTTATCAGTCAATTTTGTTTCTTTATATTTGTTTTGCGATAATATTTCTTATGTGCTATGTTTTTTCTTTTACTTGTTTATTAATGTCTGATGTCTGCTGATGAGTTGTCTCTTTCTTTGGATGATCTTCATGTTGATAAACTTTGTACTGTTATGCGTTTATTTTGGGCAAGTTGAAGTTGTTTTAGTTCATATGACCTATTATTTATCAGTCAATTTTGTCTTTTTATATATGAGTTGCTGTAGTATTTCCTTTTTTTTTTGCTACTCTAACAAATGTTATATTTAGCTTGATTGTGATGGGGTTTACTATGAACCAATTGATTTGAATTAGTAGGTGGAAATTACATGGGGTCTCCTCATAAATATCAGGTTTTACTTATACAAAAATTTCATATCATATATGTTGTTATTTTGAATGCTTTTACTCTAATGAGCTAGTAAAAAGATTAGTCAATGTATAACTTTTATGTTATGTGATCAACTATGTTGCTCGGACTCCCTAAATATGATGTTGCACATGTTGGATCCTACAAAAGTGGGATTACTTTTGGAGGATCTGACATGCACCCGTCACCATTTTTGAAGAGTCCGAGCAACATATGCAATAAGAAGGATATGGGGATTGTTTTATTTTTCTAAAGCTTTTGGAGAACTTGAATTATGGTGTTAAGTTAGGTAAGATTCCTGAAATTCCGGAATGCTGCCTACTTGGTGAATCATGCTATAGTTCATTTGCCTTGTTCATGATACTTTATCAGATGCTAACAAGGACTTCCTTTGGGGATTCATCGTCTATGAGATGTGAGGAAGAGATAGTATCTAAGTACCTTTTAGACATTCAATTTTTGGTCCTGGACAATAGGTTTGCAAAAAATTCAGACTATTGAACTGAACAATAAAGTTTGATAATCTTGAATCATTGAGCTTGCATCATTTTGGTTTATTTGAGAGGTTTTACTATCTATTTGCTGGATCTGTTTGGTGATGCTAAAATGGATTTATATGGTTGACATACACATAATATACACCATTAGCTATTAGCTCTATTGACTAGAACATAAGTCAGTATCACCTATTAGACAACACTAGACAATTTAGTACTCTCAGCTTCTAAAATCTAATCCTTGATTGTGAATTTTGGATTTTTTTTGTTAGCTTAGGTGTTTAGTGGAACCTTGAGATATAACTAATAGAATTCTTAGAGTATCTCATTTACTTGCTGAAAGAATCATTAACATCAGTAGCTAGTATGTGGGGTAGCTCAAAATTCTTTGTTTGAAGTCTATGTACAATGGGAACATGGAGCTTTATGCTGCTAAGCCATGAGTTTTTTGTTAGCTTTGGTGTTCTGTCGGTATCTGCCCGTTTCTTATGCATACAAGTATTTCTATTGGAACCTTGATATATGACTAATAGAATGCTTAGAGTATCTCCATTACTTGCTAAAAGAATCATTGACATCAATATCTAGTATGAGGAGAAACTAAAAAAATCTATGTTTGAAGGCTAAGTACAATGGTTATATGGTGCTTTATGCTGCTAAGACATGAATGTTTAGCAATAAGAGTGTTTTAGGTCTTCAACATACGTATGCCTTTAAAGTAAATAGAAGATTACACTTCAGATTTTCTTTAGAAAGACCCTACGAGACAGGCTACGGTCTCAAGCTAAAACCAGAATTAGTACAAGTTCTGCCAACTTACAGAAGCCACTCTTTTAACGTCTTTTTCATTAATTGTAAAGGACAACCTTCATTCTCCCAAAAGTGGTAGAGATGTGATTCTTGAATCATGGGTTCAACAGTAATGCGGAATGTGTGTCTGTTTAAATACCTTTGTGGTCCTTGTCTCTGATGGAAGATCCATGATTCAAGATTGATATATATATTCACCGTATATTCTATAATTAATATGTTAGTATAATTATGTAAAGTAGAGATTCTTATTCCATTAGAACTACACTTGTATACACTATATATATTGTATTAATGAAAGGACTCAACTCAAGGAGATTTACACTATTCTACATGGTATCAAGAGCCAAAAATCCCTAACCTTATTCCCCCCCCCCATCTTTTTTCTTCTCTTCTGATGCTAAACCCTACCGGAAACAGCCGATATACGCCCTGTATATGGCTGATATAAAGGGACTGCCACCATATACTACTCGTATATAATGATATACAACATCCTTAAGCCGATATACACCTTGTATACGGCTAATATACCCTTCATGCCACCATATACTACCCGTATACAACGATATACAGCATCCATAGGCCGATATACACCTCGTGTATGGCTGATAATGCCACATATACACCTCGTATATGTCCCGAACCCCCTTCTTTTCCTCACCTACTTTCCAACAGCCTTCATGGCGTCATCCGCGGCCCACATAGTTTCTTTCGCTTCCTCATCCACAACCTCGGACGTCACACATCCTCCTCGCTCTTTCAACCCCAACACCTTTCATCTGTCTTTCGTCGTAACTAATATCAAGAACTTTATCCCGTTAACTCTTGATCAAGAGGATGGATAATATGAGTCGTGGGTTGAACTTTTCCAAATTCATGCATGTGCTTACAACATGCTTGACCATATTGATACCATTTTCCCCCGCCCACCCGACGTCGCCGACACGCATGGAAACGACTTGACGCTAGCGTCAAGCATTGGATCTATGCACTATCTCTAAGGATTTGCTTCATACTATTATAAAGACCGGAGCTTCGGCTCAAGAGTTATGGACACAGTTGGAGGAAGTTTTTCAAGACAACAAACATATACATGTCGTGTATCTCGAGGCGCAATTCAACACCACCCGTCTTGAAAATTTTGCAAATATGGTCGACTGCCGCAACAATTAAAATTGCTTGCCGACTAATTATCCAACATGGGTGTTGACACCCATTTTTGTCCCAACTTTTCTTAATTTAGTTGCAATTTTAAATATTTTTTTAACACATCAAAACAATTTTAATATATATACATACATGTGTATACATATATTATTATTCTCAATATTATTATTATTATTCGCATTTTTTACTATCATTTGCATTTTTATATCATAATCATAATTTTACCCTATTTCTATGTTATTCTATTTTTTCACAAAACGGCATCACATTTTCCGTTGTAAGCAATTTAAAATATTTCGCAAATATTATGTTTTATTATTATCACATCGTTATATTTTATTTTAAATAATTTACATTTTTTCTTCAAAGCTTGTTTAATATTAAACCCCCTTTTATATTTTAAACTCATAACCCATTTATTTCCCCAAGCCAAAACAATTTCTACTCAGCCCAAAACAATTCAACTCCCCTTTTTTTATTTTTCGGCCCACCCGAAACCTCACCAAAAAAAGGCCCAAGTCGGCCGACCCGACCCGAACTGGCCCAAAAATGAAGCCCAACTCCCTTTCCCTTTTATCCCCCTAACCAAACATAACCCTAAACCAAAAAATCAAAACACACCCCATACCCCCGCACCCATCGCCGGTCACCTCACCCCTGCCGCCACCAACCCCTGACACTACCAACCCCCATCTGTTACGCCGACACCACCAACCCTTCGACCCATACCCTATCCCCCCAAAATCCGTGACCCATACACCTAAAATCCGTTCCAAAATCGTTACTTTTGGGCTCCTTTATTTTGAATTCAAGCTCGGTTTTAGGGGGAATTCACCTATAACCCCCCCCCCCCATTTTTTGTTCTTCAAAGAGGTCGGATTTTCTACTCTTGATTTCGCATACCATCTATTATTTGGGTTCGACGGATTAAATAATTTTTGGGTTTGATATCATCTTTCATTATCTTTTGATCGAAAAAAGCAAAAAAAAAGGGAGAAAAGACGGGACGGGGACCGAAAAGAAAGAAAAAATATCTGTTGTGTTCTTGATTTTTAGCATTCGCCTTCCTTGTTATTCAAGAAATAAGTCCGAAAACAAGTCCAAAATCGGAAGGAAAAGGGGTGAGTTTCATTCTTAAATTTTGGGGTTAAATACTTCTATTGGCTTCGTGAATCCCAATCAGAAAATCTGTTTTGTTTTGTTATTGTTGTTCTTCACTGAATCGGGTTTTTCGATCCGGGTCGGGTCGACCCGTTCAGGTAAGATTTCCAGGTTATATGCTTGATATTTTATTGTTGGTTATCTGACATTTGGAAAGAAGTCGATTCGGGCTGAGACCTCTAATTCGGATTCGGGTCGGGTTGACCCGGTATGGGTATATTTCCAGATTTTGTGTTTTACATCCTGTTTGTTGGTTATATGAAATCAAAAAATTTTGATTCCGATTCCGGTCACTGCTTTGGGTTGCATTTCTTGAGTCGGGTCGACCCAAAATCCGGGTCTGTTTTCAGCACCGGGTCAAGTCGATGTTCCTGATTCGGGTCACTGTTCATAATCCGGGTCGGGTTTTCATAAACATTCCGAATCTTGTTTCGGTTCGAAAATTTCAGAATTCGGGTCTGATATTTTAATTGCTTAATGTTGGTTTACTTTGCCACTTGAACATCCGTTATGCGGCTATGTTGTTATTTTGTTGATTTGACCTAATACTGCATTAGGCCAATGAAATTGAATTCGAGGTCGCATCTCTTCGGAAGTCATTTCTCTGTTTCAGTTTATTGTTATGTTGTTTATTTCACTGATTTGAACTAATACTGCATTTAGACAAATGAAATTGAATTCAAGGTCGCGTCTTTTCGGAAGTCGCTTCTCTGTTTCAGTTTACTGCTATGTTGTTTATTTCACTAATTTGAACTAATATTGCATTTAGAACAATGAAATTGAATTCGAGGCCGCGTCCCTTCGAAATCGTTTCTCTGTTTCAGTTTGCTGTTTTTGGCATTTAAACATCTGTACACGGATATCTTACTGTTTTACTGATTTGAATAAATACGCATTTAGCACGTCGCGTCCCTTCGGGAATTGCTTCTCGATTTGGTCAATGAAATTGAATTCGAGGTCGCGCATTTAGGCCAATGAAATTGAATTGCTTCTCGGTTTCAGTTTGCTATTTTTGGTTTGTTTTATTGATTTGAACAAATACTACACTTCCAATGAAATTGAATTTGAGGTCGTGTCCCTTCGGGATTTGTCTCTCGGTTTCAGCTTGTTGTTTTGGTATAATTTTGCTGATTTGAACATGATACTATACTTTGGCCGATGAAAATATCCATCGATTTTGAGGCCTCCACAGTTGTAAAGACGGAAATATAACTTCTGGGCAAGGATGAAACTTAAATCTTTTTTATTTCATCCGAGAGATCAACATGTTTAGTAGGCGAGACAACTAAAATGACCGACGAGTTATATGTTCGCAGCCACGACGTGATTGGAATGATTCTTTTTCATCCGAGAGACCAACATGTTTAGTAGGCGAGGCAATAAAATGACCACCGAGTCATGTGTTTGCAGCCACGACGTGATTGGAATGGTCTTTTCAAAATTTAAGTCTGAGCCCTCCGTGATCAAAACATTCACTGTTTTGGATACGGATCGAAGTTATTTATAATTAACTGTTTCTAACCGTTTGTTCTTGACAACTTACAAGGAACAAAGTCAACAAAGGCAGATACTCCTCGGAGATTATTTATTTTGTTGTTTTTACTTTCTTTAATTCAGCTTTATCTCGCTCTGTATTGTAATATTATTTATTGCACTTATGTAATTATTGAAATGCTTAGAATAGGTAGACTTAGAATTAATTCATAGGGTAGTTTAAGACTGGAAACCCGTCGCTAGCTTATTTACTTGTAGGTTCGGTTAACTCAAACTTAGAAATCCTCCGCTAGTTTAGTTATTTTTAGGCTCGTCATGCATATTCAAAATCTTCAAAACAACTTTGGTCATCTTTTATTTGCTTTATTAATCTTACAAATAAGTTTGTCTGTTCCGATTTGCAACTCAAAATGATTTTAAAAAAAAAGAATTACTTCTTCGGCATTATAAATAAATTGTTTTTCTATCAATTGTCGAAAATGCATTATTTTATGCAAAATTACTTTACATGTACTTTTATAAATAATGCCACAAATGCATGTCTTTTATCTCAAAAAATCAAGTTTACATATAGTTGCATAAATGTCATGCATACTCTTTTCGGATTTTATGTCTGAATTTATTTTTCAAAACCGCAATCATCTTTGCGAGACCTTCAAATGAATAAATAGTAAAATCTTTACATTATCAAATGCATCCTTTTTATTTGCAAACATCTTTTTAACTTTATATACTTTTAAACATGCATTTTTCTTAGCAATAATTAACTTGAGTTTGACCGGATAACCCCAAGTTAGCGGATCTTAAAGAATGCCTAACCCCTTCCCTTTAGGATAATAAAGAACTCTTACTTAGAATCTCATTAGTTTAATAGACCATAAAATTGAAGTTAATTTGCAGCATTTAGTTAACATTTAGGTGCCCTAATTCACCGTAGAATAATTAGGTGGCGACTCATTAATCCAATACCCAGGAATCACCAATATGTTGTACTCCGCTTTGACTACGGGTCAAAAATGGGTGCGACAATAGGTACTCCAATTTCTGACACGAAGATTGTTCTGCAATAGATTAATAGTTACCGAAGGGCAAATACGACACACTTGCAACGATGATTCAACAGGCCGATCCCTTACCAAGTTTCAAAAAGTGCGGTCCCAATTACTATTAGAGGAGACGAGACAAGCAAAATAAGATGAACACAACCCCAAGGCGTTGGTGGTTGACGCACCCGCGCTAACCACCACAACCACATGCCAGTTACCAAAATCCAACCATCACCCGCCGCAACACAACCGCGGTGACGACAGAGGCAGAGGCCGGGGAGGCAAAGGTAAAAATCTAGGGGGACGGGCCAATAATTCCAGCCAACAACAGTATGCCCATCACCTAACACAGTGGCTTGACCCACTGCCCTGACAGCTCTACGTAAACTGGGCCAGCAGTTTTCCAGTAGCGGAGCATAATTGCAACAGTGGGCTCAGCCGAGGCCCAGCATTCTGGGCCCATCCAGCGGCTCACTAGCCAGGACCAAGCCGTCATGCCCAGTACACAGCAGCCCAGCAGCTGACGTCCAACCTCATGCCGATAGATTTGGGCCAAACTTTTGGTTTGTTGAATATTCAGCAGCCCGATGATGCACATATAGATACGGGCGCCACGTCTCACCTCACCCATAATTCTTGTAATCTCCTCAATTGCACAATTTAAATACTCCTCAATTTATTATGGTCGGTAATGGTCATCGCATTTCAATTCAAGGGTTTGGCCACACACTAAATCCACCACCGCACCCCCACTACTCCCTTAAACACGTCATATATGCTCCTAACATTATCAAGAACCTGATCTCTGTTAAAAAAATTATCACTAATAGTTATGTATCTATTGATTTTGACCCGTTTGGTTTTTCTGTGAAGGACCTACGTACGGGGAGACTTCTTACAAAATGCAATAGTGTGGGAGACCTCTATCTTTCCCTATCCACGTCAGCTGCCAGTATCAATTCTCCCACATCTCTAGCTGCAATCTCCTCCTCAATATGACATAGTAGACTTGGACATCCCGGAGCTCATATTTTTTATTTTCTTAAAAACCGCAATTTTATTAAATGTAATAAATGGAAACTTGCCCAAAATTGCTATTCTTGTCATCTTGGAAAGCATGTTAGACTTCCGTTTACGTCATCTTTAAGTATTACTTTTTCTCCCTTTGATATTATTCATGCAGATTTATGGATCTCTCCTATTATTAGCAAATTGGGTCATAAATATTATTTAATATTCTTGGATAATTTTTCTCACTTCCTATGGGTCTATCCGCTCCACTTTAAATCTCATGTCTACTCCAAGTTTCTTGAATTTCGTACGTATGTTAAAACACAATTTGAAAAAGAAATAAAAATGTTTCAATGTGACAATGCTCATGAGTTTAAAAATTCTCTCTTTCTTAAATTTTGTGCGGCTAATGGCATTGTCTTTCATTTCTCATGCCCCCATACTTTCCCTCAAAATGATAAAGCCGAACGAAATCTTTGCACTATTAACAATATGATTCATGCCTTACTTTTCACGCATCTCTTCCCCCAAGCTTTTGGGTATATGCATTAAAAATAGCAGAATACCTTCTTAATATACTACCTACCCGTACGCTCCAAAATAGGACCCCTACTGAGTTCCTATTTCGTCGAATCCCTACCTATGATCATCTTCGGATTTTCGGTTGTCTCTGCTACCCGAATCTGGCCTCCACCGTCTCTCACAAATTAGCTCCTCGTTCCACTCCGTGTGTCTTCTTAGGATTCTCGTCAAACCATAGGGGGTACTTATGCTATAACGTGTCTACATGCAAAATCATAGTCTCACGTTATGTCATGTTTGAGGAGAACGTCTTGCCCTTTGCCAACATCTACCAATTCTGACCCACTAATTACGAATTCCTTGATGACTTTAAAAGACACATCACATCTAATCCATAATGCACTACAAAATCCGCACCCTCAGGCCGTACCGCTACCCGTCGACCCCACCCGTCCCATCGACCTCCCTGCCAAATGGTACACCCGTCTCACTGCCCCTCCCACTTGACGAGTCTACCACCACACTACCCCACACCACTGCCCCGTTACCCTACCAGCCATTGCCTCACCCTATTGCCTCGCCACACTACCCATCACCCTGCCAGCCCATGCCCGACAACACTGCCCAGTCCAGCCCATCACTACCCAGCCCATCTGCCCCACCCATGACCATCCCCACGCACTGAATGTAAACCCGTGATATAACACGAGATTTTCAAACCAAAAATTCACTTCAACTTATCCACTCAAACCATCTCACCTATTCCTAAAAATCAAAAATTAGCCAAACTTGACTCAAATTGGAATGCAACCATGCATAAGAAGTGTAATGCGTTGAGCAATCATCACACTTAGGATCTATTTTTAAAACCAGAGGGGGTGAATGTGATTCATTGTATGTGGCTCTATCGCCATAAATTCTGAGACAATGGAGAGCTTGAACGCCATAAGACAAGACTTGTGGCTAATGGTACTGGTCAGCATGAGGGAGTTGATTGTGGTGAGACTTTTAGTCCGGTGGTCAAACCATCCACTCAAACAATCTCACCTATTCCTAAAAATCCAAAATTAGCCAAACTTGACCCAAATTGGAATGCGGCCATGTGTGAGGAGTTTAATGCGTTGACCAATCAACACACTTAGGATCTAGTTCTGAAACTAGAGGGGGCGGGTGAATGTGATTCACTATATGTGGCTCTATCGTCATAAATTCCAAGACTGTGGAGAGTTTGAACTCCATAAGGCAAGACTTGTGTCTAATAGTATTGGTCAGTATGAGGGAGTTAATTTTCGTGAGACTTTTAGTCCGGTAGTCAAACCAGCAACCATTCGCACAGTTTTGAGCATGACTATGGGAAAATTGGCATATTAACCAGCTTGATGTAAAAAATGCTTTCTTACATGGGGATTTGAAAGAAGCCATTTTTATGCATCAACCGCATGGCTTTGTGCATCCGGAGGTTCCTCAAAATGTCAACCATCTTCGTAAGTCACTTTATGGTTTGAAATAAGCCCATAGGGCTTTTATTTTTATTTTTCATACAGATCGGGTTCGTGAGCAGCAAAAGTGATCATTCCATTTTTATTTTTCATCGAGGTACTGACACGACTTATCTTCTTTTATATGTGGATGATATTGTTCTGACAGCTTCTTCTGATACACTAAAACACGAGATCATTGACATGCTCAAGTCCGAATTTGCTATGACAAACTTGGGTAAGTTGAGTTACTTTTTAGGGATATCAGTAACCAGATCCGCACATGCCATGTTCTTATGTTAACGTAAGTATGCAGAGGAGATTGTCTACATGGCTAAAATGACAAACTGCAAGATCATGTCCACTCCTATCGACTCAAAGTCAAAACTCAATGCAGATGACAGGGATCCGGTCAGCGATCCCTCTCTTTATAGGAATCTCGTAGGTGATCTTCAGTACCTCACATTCACTCGGCCCGATATTGCATATGTTGTTCAGTAGGTGTGCTTGTTCATGCACGCTCCTAGGAGCCCCACTTTATAGCTCTTACGCGTATCATTTGGTACGTTAAAGGCACTCTTGACTACATATATATCCCTCCGCATCGACAAGGTTTCTTTCTTACACAGACGCAGATTGGGCAAGCTATCCGGACACCCGTCGCTCTACGTCCGACTATTGTGTATTTTTGGGGGATAATATTATTTCGTGGTCTGTTAAGCGGCAAGCCACACTTTCCCGTTCGAGTGTAGAAGCAAAATATCGAGACGTTGCGAACATTATTGCATAGCTATGTTGGCTCCGAAATCTCCTTTTTGAGCTTCTTTGTCCCTTACGTAAGACATCTTTGGTTTAATGTGATAACATATATGTTGTCTACTTATTTCATAACCCGATTCAGCATCAGCGAACTAAACATATTGAGATAGATATTCACTTTGTTCGTGAGAGGGTTTCAATGGGTCACGTTAGGGTGTTGCATGTTCCTTCTCATATTAGTACACAGATATCTTCACTAAGGGGCTTCCTCAGTAATTATTCCTTGACTTCATATACAGTCTCAGCGTTTGCCTCCTCCCGCTCCGACTAAGGAGGTGTGATAGATAATATATTTATATATATTCACCGTATATTCTGTAATTAATATGTTAGTGTAATTATGTAAAGTAGATATCTTTATTCCATTAGGACTACAATTGTATACACTATATATATTGTATTAATGAAAGGACTCCACTCAAGGAGATATACACTATTCTACAAAGACTATGAAGGAGTTAGGTCTTTAGCTATTGGTATTCTATTAAGCTCCTCAAATCATTCTAGTTGAGGCAGATCCTACTGCTGGGAGTGATTCGATACTCTTCCTCTCTTTCTTTGAGTATTCAGAAGCTCTCATTGACTTTTCCAGAGAGTTTCTAATACATCATTCATCTGCCGTTTCTCTGAGTACTCGGGATCATATCGTGTTGTTAGTGTGCTTTAATCTCCTACACATTTAGTACTAAAAGCAGTTTCTCTAAGTGCTCGGGATCATATCGGGTTGTTAGTGTGCTTTGATCTCCTACACATTTAGTACTAAAAGCATTTTCACCCCTCTTCTGGAACTAGTTTCATGGTGAATTTTGGTTTTGCTATTAGAATACTAGTAACGTTTATGTATATTCTTTTCCTTTGGTTTATTTACTGATCTAAAATTTAGCACTTGTATTCTTATTGATTCTTGAGGTGATGCCTATGAAATCTCTCTGTACGGAATTATCACTTTTCAGATCAGGCCATGAATGTTTCGTCCTGACAGAAGTACATTGTCGTCTGTTCAAAACCGCCTAGACTATGTTTTGTGTGCAAGCTTGGTTATCGAGTTATTCGCCTAAGATGTCGCACGCCTATCATATATATTCCTTGTGACACTTGGACATAAACAATTGATTATTCGTTGAGTAATTATATAAAAGTAATTTCTTTTGTCATATATAAGCTGTTTCAGCCCTTTCACGGATTCCGCGCATAGCGAAAGCTTAGTGCACCTGGTTGTCCTTATATATAAACTGTTGAATATTTCTTGAGTAAGAGAAGATTTTGGTTTAGTGTGAAATAAGTTTTAAAATTACTTTATGATTATATCATATATTCAAGGGATAACTTCAGAGACTTCCTCGAGGTTTGACTTTATCACGTTCACCTTCCTTGTGGTTTATAATATTATACATACCTCCCTTATTTTAATTTTTTGTAACCATTCTTTAAACCTATTTAGAATAAATTATAAATGAATTACGATTTGCCATATTTGCCCTTCTTAATATTAATTTCTTCATATTAATGAACATTATCAAAAAGTAACAAATACTTTAAAAAGAAAGCAACACAAATAAATCAGTTTCCTTAAGATCGAAAGTCGTCCTCTCTGCAAACTTACAGTTATTATTCCTGTTCAATTCCTCTCCATTCTTCTTCGCAAGAAGCAGCCGTCTTCCCTGCAAAAGAAAGTAAATTAGGTATTCTTTTGCAAATCTCATATCTTTACTAATGAAGATTAAGTATTCTTCGGAGCCGTTTGGACATGATTTCAAATCATGATGATTTGAAGTTGAAATTTTGTTTGGACATTCAATTTGAATTTTTTAAGTTGTATTTTTTTTATAGACATACAAATTCATAAGTTGTGAAAACCATCAAAACTTTCCAAATTCTTATACAATTTTACCAAATGAATCAAAACTTTCCAAATTCTTATACAATTTTACCAAATGAGCAAGTCATAGTTCATAACAAAACTAATACGCTACTAGACCTTTCTAATACAACATCAATTGACCAAACTTTAGTTCAATAAAATGAAATATTGAATATGAGTTGTTAACTACTCTGCAATATAATTCTCTCACGTGGTTGATAAGAGTAAATTTGTTATAAATATACTACTAACTTGGAGATCTTTTAATATTTGATATAAATGATTGGTACATATGATTGGTAAATATATCTACCAACTTATAGATCTATTTTTATAATATTTAAACTTATGGGTCAACTTTTACATTTAATTTTTTTTTAATTCCAAATCATGTTTTTTGAGTCGATTTGAGATTTCATGTCATGAGATGAAACCCATGTTCAAATGCCTACTTATTGGGTAGGTTTTGATGCTACATCACATATATGTTGTTCCTCTTGTCTACTACAAATGATGATGCTTTTCTCCCTAAGTACTTAGTTTAGGTCTTGTGGTTTGATACTTCTCTGATCTAAAATTGAGTATACTCATTTTTTGTTACTACAATACAAAGTAAAATCAGAAGTACAAAACCCTATCTTAATGAGATCTAGAGACTTGGCCTCAGGCTCGGCCTCTTCCAAATAAGAGTAACTGTAGCTCTAACCCAATTGTTAAGAACTGCATTTTATATTAGCATGTCAATTGATGCAACCAAATATTAAGGAAACACCAATCAATTTAATTGACTAGTACAATATGAACAACAATTCAACCAAATTAATTGACAGAAGTATCCTGAATTTTCTTCATCAAGGATCTTCCATTAGGATCACCTTTGACAAGTTTTTACACCAACAATGTTAAGCATTTAGTCTCATTCCTTTCTTTTCCTTGGAACAATAGTCTCTAAACATTAGGATGTAGAATCCCAGAACTCCTCCTTGAGGCCTGGTATTGTTTGATCTCTTGGACAACCACTTAATTTCTTCATCCAGTTAACAATTTGTATTTTTTCACCTGGCCATAATAACAATGATGCCCAAACAATAGCACACAGATATCAATATGTATTTTTTCTAAGGGTGGCCAGTGGGCCGAGCTCGGGTCTGGCGGGGTCGGGGTGGGACTAGCCAAGGGGTCGGGGTCGGGTCTAGCGGGGTCTGGCGGGGTCGGGTCTGGCGGGACCTGCTCCAGTCCCGTACCGATCCCGATCCCGTCGTTATCGGGTCGGGGCGGGGTCGGGGGTCCGGCGGGTTTTCCTTTTTTTTTTTTTTTTAAATAACATATGTATAAAAAAAACTCAATAAACAAGATAAGATAGTGTAATAAAAACATCCTAATGCTGTTTTTGTGCCTCTTATATTATTTAATAGACATGATTTTTTTGTAATACAAATACAATTGTCTAAGATCTAAATTGCAACTTTGTGGTGTTGTCCAAAAGTTGCAAATTACATAATAAAATTGCAATTAAAAAAATTACATTCTCAAAAAAATTTGTTCTAATTGCTTGATGATTTCCTGTGGTTCTTCGGTTGGAATTGGTATTTGTTTGTCAAATTGATCCACGTCGCTTCCACTACCTTCGGTTAAGATTTCATTGTAGTTTTCATCTTCTTCTTCGAAGATCTCCGGTTGACCGCACCTTCTCCGCTCCGCTCGTATCCAATCTCTGAATAATACTGCAATTTCCGAGCTGTCTCCGGCTAATGAGTGTCGTGGTCTCCTATTTGATATCTGCGCCGCGAGAAAAAGCGCTTTCGACGCACGCGATTGATGACGCTTGAATGTTCAAAACATCTCGGGCCATCAATGAAAGTGTCGGAAAGGTCTTCTCATTCCCCATCCAAGATATTTCAAAGCAAGTCTTCATGTCCATCTTCATTGATAACTTCTTGATACGGTACGAACCCCGCAAAACAAAAATATCGAACTCGCTAATTTGGTTAGTAGAGGTACGGCCGCACATTCTATTTACGAGGCTTTCAATACTAGCCGCGAAACAACATGTTTTTTGTGAGGTTGTGTTGAAGATGAAGAAGATGGTATGGAAGCCGGTAAGTTACTAGCATTTTCTTGTTGATAAAATCTATATATTTTTTTGCATTGGTGTTCTACGCTAGACAACACTTTTTCTTTAGTTTGTTCAATAGGTGGTGGGTGATTTAGATTTTTGGGACTTGGAGGTGGTAGTACTTCTATACAATCGTAAATAGTTTCAATTAGTGATTTAGTACCGTCTATTTTAATAGTAGGATTTAATAGAACCAATAATATAAATAGAGGGAATAGGAATAAAATATTTTTTTATTTTGACAAACATTTTTTTTAATAGCTGCCTTATAAGCTGGTTTTTCCATATATTCACTAAGTAATAAAAATATTAGAGTTATATAAAACAACATAGTTGAAATAGTAGGATAATATATACCGAAAAATTCTTTTGTTGCTTGAAAAAATTTCTCTAAAAATACAATAAGTTCGAAAATTTTTACCCAATCACTATCTAAAATCATATCAGCTGGCTTTTTATTATGAGAGTTAAAAAATAAAGTTATAGGTATTCTATAGTCATAAGCAACAAGTAGTTGCTCGTATAAAGAATTCCACCTAGTGGATACTTCTTGTGGAATTTTTCTATAAGGTAGTCCACAATCGTGACAAGTTTTTTTATATTCTTTTCTACGTTGTACTTTATTACTTTTAAAAATAAAGTTTATAGCAAATTGTATTTTACTAAGAATGTCTTCAAAAAGTGATAGACCATCATTTACAATTAAGTTATAAATATGGCACGCGCATTTTATATGAAAATGATCTGGAAAAGATGGAGTTAAACTATTTTTTAAAATTGTAATTGCGTAATTGTTAGAAGAAGCGTTATCTAATGTAATAGTCATAATTTTATCGGTTATTCCGTAATAATGGCACACTTGATAAATATTATCTGCAATAAAAGTACCAGTGTGCCTATCATCTATATATCTATACGCTAAAATACGTTTTTGCATCGACCATTTATAATCTATCCAATGACAAGTTACAGTTAAATAATCATGGTCGTTAGTACTACGACCTATATCAGACGTGATACATACTTTGCCATTAAAATGATATAATGAAAAACGTAAATATTGTTGATATTCATGCGCGAATTTAAATACATCTCTCTTAACAGTTGATCTAGGAAAACCGTTAAAAGCAGGATTATATATATCTCTAATGTAATGAATAAAACCGGGAGATGAAGGAAATGAAAAGGGCAAACCCTCCACAACAACTAATTTTGATATTGCTTCCCTATCTCTATGTTTATTGTATTTAGAGCCTACAATTCCCCCCGTCATAGGGTTAATTTGACCTTGTACTTGGTCCGGGACAATATCAGTATGTGAACCTTGTCCCGATGGAGCGGGCGTTTGCGCACCGGTTTTGAAGCCTGATATTGGGCATACCTAGCTGGATGAGCACTTACTACGTGTCTAATTAAACCCCCGACCCACCGTGACCTTTTCCTGTTTTAAATTTTAAAACATTTTTACAAATTTTACATATAGCTACTTGATTCTCTACGTGCCTATCAAAAAATGTCCATGCATCTGATTTTAATGGTCGTTTTGCTGGACCTCGTCTTATACTAGAGGGAATAGGAGGTATTTCAGTTGAAGGTGCACTAGTGGGTGTGTTGTCATCAACATTAGTGGGTGTATCGTCTAGATCATCGTCTAAATTAAAGTCTTCTTGAGTTCCAGAAAACAACTCCTGGTCTAAATCTAATGGTATTGTAGGAAAATATTGAGTATCAACAAAATCATCATGTGTAGGAATAAGATGACTAGAAGAAGTACCCTTGCCCTGGTTGCGAAGCACCCTTACCCTTACCCTTAAACATACCTTTTAATCCTTCCATTTTAATTATGATAATAAATAATTAAAGACAATAAAATCAAGTGCGCTAAATAAAATAAATAGAAAATAATAATTTAATGAAGGAACGAATGTACCAAACGCCGACGTAACGTCGACGTGTAATCGAGAGGTTAAAAATTGAAACTTTGCTCGATGGAAGATCCTCAAGCTAGTTTCCAACTTCACTCCCAATTCCCAAATGAATAAATAAAATTGAATATTTAGCAAACAATGTAGACTTGTAGAGAGATATATTGAGAGATTAGAGAGATTGTAGGAAGATTTGTGAGAAAGATGAAGAGAAAATGAGTTATTTATAGTTGGAAAATTGGGTTAAAGTGTAAATATAATAACTAATGGGTTAAAAATAAATATTAAGGGGTAGGGGGGTTGGGGGAGGGGGGGAGGCCTAAAATGGCCGTTGGCCAAAATCTAAAATGGTCGTTGGTGCAACGGCCATATTTGCAAAGGGGGGACAAAGGGCGGGGTCGGGGTCGGGCTCGGAACGGGGTCGGGACGGGCCTGGGGCGGGCTCGGGTCTAGCGGGACGAGACATTGTCCCGTCCCGAGTTCGAGTCCCGCCACCATTCTTTCTTTTTTTTTAAGCGGGGTCGGGGCGGGACCGAGGCGGGCTCGGGCGGGGTCGAGCCGTCCCGGCCCACTGGCCACCCCTAATTTTTTCACCTAGCCAGGACGCCTTCCTTGCAGTCGCGCCTAGTGTTACACGATCGTGCTCTTGAGCATACTCATATCTCCGCGACCGCGCTCCTGCCTGCAGTTGCTCCTTTGTGATCGCGCCAGTTGGTCCACGATTGCGGTGACGGCCTGACGGGTGATCAACTGGTTAATCCAGAAATTAGCATCTTCAAATGGATTCTTCCCTTAATTCTTGGCCTCTTGAAACACACTCTTGTCTTGATATCATCTATGAGTGTACACTTAGCACGTGTGCCAATCCGGATTGTATCATTCATTCTTGCCCAAAGGTGTAAATATACTCTAAACTTTGCGATTTGGAGTATATAATATACCATTTGTTAAAAAAATGGTGCATATATATCTCTACTGTTATAAAAATGGTGTAAATATACCCCTGTCATTACACAAATGGTGCAAATAAGTCTACCCATTTTTTAAACGAACCAAATCCAACCCACCAGAAAAAATATCACGCGACTTAAAAAAATGGGTAGATTTTTTTTTATAGTCACGTAGCATTTTTTTATTAAAAAATAAATTAAATAATTTCTTAAAAATAATTTATCAGCAAAAATGATATATTTACACCATTTGTGTAACGGCAAGGATATATATGCATATTTTTTTAACGAGACATATATTTGCTCTATATCGCAAAGTTAAGAGGTATATTTACATCTTTTACCTTTGTTCTTTCTCCCATAATTTCAAAAGGTGATATGAGAGCCGAGTTTGGTGCAAGACACCAATTTATACTTTGGCTAGCTATTCAGGAAGGCTAGCCATAGTTGACGGATTGAAGAAATAGGGAAATCATGTGCCTGGTGACTCTGTGCTATATAATACAGATATGTGCGTAGTTGAGAAAGACTCCCATGTTCAAGAGCACGATCGTGTGACACTAGGCGCGATTGCGAGGAAGGCATCCTGGCCAGATTTGTAGTTCTTTTATAGGGCATTTTGGTTATATTTGTAATAGTTGATAACTACTATAAATAACCTAGACTTAGCTCTTTTTTTTTTTTTTTATATATATATTCAGCTTCTCATCTTACGCCAGACTATTCTTGGAGATAGTAATTTCGGTCTATCAGCACTACTACCAGTAATAGACTTAGCTCATTTTTAGGGAGACTTTGGATGAATTGGTGCTCTTGAAGAGCCTTTATTTAGCTTTATGCATTTATGTTTATGCTTTAAGGTTTATTAGATTATCTTAGAAATTATCTTAGATATTCTAATGAAACCTCTCTTGAATTTCACCAATGTTGGTAATTCTTGTATGAATTCTCTTCTTCATCAAATTGGTCTTCTAATTGAGTATAATCTAATTAGTGTCTCAACTTACCTTGTTTGTTTTCGATGTTAAGATTGAATTTCAATTATTATTATTGTTGTTGTTATTATTATTATAACAAGGATATAATATGAGTTTGAACGAAGAAGTAAAAATTCATATAATAAATTTTAATTTGTTTGGAATTGAGGTGTATTGGGATTATAATGAGCCTATAGACAATACCCTGAAAACCAATCAAAAATTAATTTTAGCATTTGACGGACTGATTATCTTTTCTTTTAATATTATTTCTATCTATTCCGATGAACTAGACCAAAAATTTATGTAAAGCAACAAAAAGAAGTAACACAAAAGTTTTATTTGTGTTGTTCATCTCATTTATTAACCCCTACAAATCGCCTCAATATCTCTTGATTTCAATTGATTTTTGATTCATCACCCATTCTTCACTTTCCCGCTCAGGACTCTCCCCCATTCACTCATGACTCCCTTTTGCTAACTACTTCAATCCAATTTCTCAATTTAATCCATCTTACTCATAATGAAACAATACAAGTGGCACGGTAAAATCCACCCATACACAAACATACATATACTAGTTGTTTTTTTATAATAATGATGTTTGAACAACTTGTCGGTTAATATGTCGATTCGTTCTGTCAATTAAAAATTTAAGTAAATGAGAAAAATATTACCTAGAGTTTATTCATTTCTATTGAAATTTAAACTCTAGTCTTCAAGATTTGCACCCACTTCATTATATTAATTTATTTTTTTTGCTATTTCACGTCAATTATCTTAAATTTTTTTATTAGTCAATGATGGAAGCTAGGGATCGTTTGCCTAGTGGGATAAAGAATTACAATATCGAGATAAGTTATGGGATCATAGTTGATATAATTTTTTATTTTGAGGTTAATTATCCCGAGATTTTTTATACAATACTTTATGTGGAATAACAATATTGAGATTACTAATTCCAGGATAACACAACAAATAACATATTTGTCCTATAAAAAATTTCTTCTAAAGTTGTAAATAAAGATCGGGTTAAAACTGAAAATAAAAGCTTACTCCAATTTATTCAATTTAAATCAAATACATATTTTATATTATATCTCATATATCTCATTTTTGATAAAACGACAAAACATTATCAGTAAAAGTATATTTATTAAATAATTCTATCATTATTTAATCTTCATATTGTAAAGCCCAATCAAATAGTGTTGTTTGGTTTAAGGGATTATGTGGGTTATCTGTATGGGTTAAAATGTAGGTTTGACAGTTGGGCAAATCAGGATGTGACACGCGGCAGTTGAGGCCCGATCAGTCCCGACTCAGCAAAGGCAGCAAAGGACACAATACTAGAACATGCCCGATGAGTCTATCCCTATCCATCGAAAATTTGGGATAACGACACATGCCCACCTAGCTCCGGAGTGGCGAGATGGGGAGCACATCATCGACCAGTCAGGATAAGCTCGATTCATAACCATGCCCGAAGAATTCATTTGTTACATATTACGTACCCACTATTGCTCTTAAACGCACACCAAGCGTGCGTGGTCGCTAACTAATATAATGACTTGAAAGTCGGCATCGTACCCACAAAGACTTATGATCAACGATTATGTTAGACTTCACTATTACCATCAATTAAACAAGTATTTTCCAACAAAGGTTGTTTTTGTTTATAAACTACTGCTGAAGTAAACTACTTTATTGAGTTACCGATTAACATGGTTGATATTATGATTAAGAATCTTTGAGTTCTTAATCGTCTGTCTATATTACTTTCACACTTACATGTCTATGACTATTAACAGAAACACATTTGTGCTCCTATAAGTTAAACAAGCAAGATGAGCTAGGTATATGTCTATCCTAGACGCAAATTCGCTCCCTGATGTCCAGAGTTGAGATCTTGGCCTACTTAACCTTATTGCAATCTTAAACTCCCTCTGTCAAGTTCAATCTAAAATTTATAGATGTATCCTACTGGTTGCGAAGCAATAAATAATTAAGATCAAGGTAAAATAAATAACTCATACAATAGATCGTGCAAACGTCAACTCAAATTCATACGACAACAATCATACAACAACCATAACCCTAGAACAAGCGAAGTTAACCACTCATGTTCATAACAACTGTCTTACGAATGTTAAATATCATAAACAAGACTACGATTGAATATATAGAAGTAAGACCGATGATTCGAGGCTTCAACAATCCTCCAAGGTGTATTTTCTACTTAAGAACGTCTGAATCCCTTAAAAATGAGCATGTGGGTTATTTATAGGCTTAGAAAATGACCTAGACTTTCCTAGCCCAACATGGACTTAGTAAAAACCTGAAACAACATTTATCACGATGCGGCACCCAACGTAGTAACTTTTGTCGCAATGGACGTCGCGTTGAACTGGATACTTGCCTTCATGCCGTATCCAATTTTTGCACCTCCCTTGATTGGTTATCGCAGACGCATCACCCATCGTGATGAATTTTCCCGTGATGGACAGTGTGTCACACTGAACTTCTGAGTGCTTGACATTTAGCAAATTTCTTGAACTCTCTTTTCAGTCATCACGCCCCACTGTCCAACACACTAAATTTTCTCCGATGAGCAGTGCGACACATTGAAGCTTTGGTCTTCAACACTCAACCAATTTTCATATATTTTTCTCCAAAATGGTGCCTTTTCATCACAAAGTACCCATGTTCATATTTTAAGCCCAAATTAGTCCAATACTTCATAATCAACATAATTTAGGTATATTTAGTACTATCTAACATCAAAATGAGGTAGAAATGTGAGTAAAGTAATGCGTAAAGACGTATAAATACACCTAACATCACCCACATACATAACAACCGCAATGTGCAAATACTGATAATTATAGGTAGTTGTATATATAGAAGACGTTACTTAAGGTTAGATTAAAAAATATCCATTCCCTTCACTTGTATCCCATCTAACTTTCACGCTTTCAGTTGTAACCCAAGCTCTCAAGTTATTGCTTTTGCGGTGATGTTCCCAGACTATTACGCGATGGAAGCTTAATATGATTCACTTATTCTCTTTTATTCATTATTTCATAATGCGTTGTTTTTAATTATTATTGCGACTGTATTCATTAGCAAGTCATACACTACGTCACACCCCATAAAAAGGAAGGAAGCTACGTATGAGTTAAACTTGGAGATGAAAGTCTTTTTCCTTTCTCGTCGGTGAATTAAGACCAAACTGAGCTTATTCTCCTAAATCGCAAACTGATAAGCTTATTCTCCTAAATCGCAAACTGATAAGCTTATTCTCCTAAATCGCAAACTGATAAGCTTATTCTCCTAGATCGCAACAAGTTGACAGAACCCCTTTTTACGTCCCCATGTAGCGACATTGGGACGAAAAAGGAAAAGAGATGGATGGGGTTTCTCTCGCTTTTGACATAGCGGGTTCGCACGACGGGTTATTAGATAGTGATAAAGTAAGTCCCTGATAATTGCGTTGTTGTGCCAGGACTGTGACGGCTCTCAGCCACATGAATAGTTCATTGTTTAGCATCAAAAACATATTATCTGGTCATTATAATCCGCGTGCCCTTGAACTTCGAATATAAATTCAATTGTTATTCTAAGTCACTGATTCAGAGTTAAACATTATCCCGATATAAATTTTAAAATTGAATTTATTCCATATTTGATTAGAGGTATTAATTAAAATTAATATTATTGTTATGCAAAATTTGGTATAACTTATTTCATATAAAAAGTGAGATTGATTTTTATAATCCTGATTATAATTCAGATATCCTGTTTTTGAATCAAACGACCTCGGTGTTAGAATCCCAGTGGTAAAATAGTAAAAAGACATTTATTAATTGTTTCTGATTTAGTTTAGGAATAAAATGTTATTACTCTGACAGCCGAGCGACAAATGCACAATATTAAATTCAGCTGAGTTCTTCATCTTTGCCCTCTGTATCTCTCAGTTCCCTAGGAGAACAAAGATATTACAGTCTAGTTTTTAATCTGTATGTAGATACGTGCATATATATATATATATATATATATATAATATACATATTCAGCTAGATATATTTCTTCCATACAACTCCAAGGAATTTAGACAACCATTGATTTTGGATGATGCTGGCTTAGATCCCTTTGTTTCTGATTTGGGTATTCCTTTTTATCTCTCTGCTTTAAGGTTTTATGCATATGCATGATTTTTATTTCTCTGTGCAAATTTATAGATGTTTCTGTGTGTGGGAATTCATGTGGATCTGGATAAGTTTTGTGATACATTCATTTATGTAAATGGGTTTTAATCTGTGTCATCTGTGCATTTTTCTAGAAATTTTATATTAAGAGGAATGGGTTTTTGAAAAGAAGTGAATATACTGATTTGAGGCTTTTCCTCAACCGAAAGAAAATTAGTGACCTAAAGTCAAATTTTATGTTTATCAAGGTGGTTTATTTCCAGTTCCCTTGTGATGCAGCCAATTTTCTTTTTATTTGGGAAAGTGGTTGTACTTTGAATGCACATAGCGCGTGGAAACTTAGGGGTTTGTTTTCAATTTAGGGTTCAATAAAAGTAGGTGGTTATTAATGGAATCTTGAGTTTGCAGTCACTTAATTGTTATGTTGCTCTGACTCTTCGAAAATCCCGTCGGGTGCATGTTGGATACTAATTTGGTAAGTAGGTAGGGTGGGCGGGGTCGTAATAGACTAAAAGGGAAGTCTAGAATAAGAAAACCGGAGTCTACCTTCGCATTAGGAGTTTCCTCATTTCAGATTATGTAAAGTACCCAAGGGTGTAAGCCTTTCGGCTGGTTTAAGATGATGAGAAAGAAATGAAAGTCCATTTCGGGTTGATTCGATTCCCCCGCTTGCCCAGGAAATGAGTTGCGTAGCGGTTACCTTAGGGTTAGGGATGGAATACCCTTTCAGCCTTTCGGGTGGGATTCTACTTGACTTTCCAATGAAAGTGCGTACTTAGCCAACTGATTCTCAATCCTTCATTAAGAATGCGGTGACAATTGATTCTCCAAAAAGTAGTGCATTTTTGGAGGATCCGACACGGCCACACGGGTGCGGCAATATTTTGTTTTTTATGTTATAAATTTATATAACCGAGCACAGCTAGTTTGTGACTAAGGCATAGTTGTTTTTCTTCTTTGTTATTAAGGTGCTCGACTATTGCTCGTTCAGCAGTGTGATGGCATTCACTTGTACTGGTCAAAACAGACTGGCAAATACAGTGGTATGTAGTTATTCTGCTCTGAATCTATGGAAAACCCCGTTGTTCCATTGGTAGCCATCTGCTAGTTTTTCCCCCGACATCTGAACTAGTTGTTGAACCAACAAAATATTCACCTAGTTCAGTTGCTTGGACCAAAATGGACCAAGTGAATGTAGAACTATTAGTACCATACAACGAGAAAAAGTTCTCACCTAGTTTAGTTTTATTTCCCAGTATGTTCTCACCTAGATTAGTTGCATACACCAAATGCGCCCTAGTATATCTAGAATTATTGACCTATTCCTTCGCCTGCATATAACTTATTTTTATGTCTTATCCGGGCTTTACGTGTATAACAATTACTTTTCTTACTTTTTGTCGAAAGGAGCTGCAGATTAATACTCTTAAGCAAAAGGTATGAACAGAAATGGGAAACTGAAATAGCTAAGCTAGCTCATTGAAACCTTGTGTTGTGTGGTTGTTGAACCTAAGTCCTGTAAAGCCACTGTAATCAAACTAGTATAGCCACTCTGGATATTTCTTCAAACTGCAAAAGTCACTTTTACTTGGGATGTAACTTGTCCATTTACATCTGGTAGGTTTTTAGCGGGATCGGGACGTTAAACCCCCTATCTGTAACCACTGAAAGAATAAAGTAATGTATAGATGATCCACATCTATCAAAAGAGATGATGAAAGAAAAAAAACTTACTTATTGACTTGCTCTGGCTCATGTCTATACATGTCCAAGTCCTAAAATTTTGGTTTTCCATAAGATAATCTTTCCTCAATTTAGCAATTTGAAACATCTTGCTATAGTAAGGCTAGGTATTTCATTTCTTCTATTTCCCCAATGAGGCAAGTTTTCTCAAAGCGCCACATTTGGAAGAAATTCCGACTTTTACTTAAAAAGTGAGTTTTTTTACAATATTCAAGAATTGCTTGAATATTAGAATTCCGTTGTCGCGTTTGTTATTATTCAGCATTTTAAAGCTGGACGATAAATGTTGTATGACATGCTTGGATGTTAGCTACATTGTTGATTTATAGAATTATTTGCAGCTTCTGTAAAGTTGAGGCTAACATATATGGTCAGATTGTTTTCTTTTGAGGTCCTTTCTCTTATCAGTTTTGAAAATTGGGTTGAACAATAACGTGCTATTAGTCAAGTTGTTCTCTCTTTTTTTTTGATGAAGAAGGAATCAACCATAACTACCTTGTTAGTCATTGCTTTTTAGTGATTGGTTGTTGGATCAGATGAAGTATATTTAAGAATGGCAAACAGATTGTTGTTAGAGTGCTTTAACTTTGAATAGCCTGTCAATTGTCTCACTAATACTTCCCTACTTCCAAAATTTTCGGGAACCGGAATGTATGTAAAATGATTTAACGATATATCCAAAATTTTGATTTTATAAGTTATGCGAAAAGGAAAGAATTTACCAATTGCATATCAATCCGTTGTTGTTTGTAGCGCGTGAGACCACGTCTTGCAAACAATCGTAGTACAATCCCTCATCTAATATAAATATCATTGAGTAGATCTCACCACCCTTTCCTCTTACCATGACTGCTAGGGATTGCATATTCATAGATTCGGGCCGCCTTTAAATAATGTCCGTGTTCTTGAAGTGAAATATTTTATATATTTCCTCTTTAAGTATGCCACTTGAAGAGTTAATTGATGTCAAAGTTTACTCTTTTTCAAACTCATTTTTATACTTCCCACATTCTAAACGTTAAATAGAAATATTTTTCTCACCTTTTTTTCCAATTAATATTTAACGTTTTCTTTTGTTTACTTTCCATGTGATTCACTATACCTGACATTCTGATCATTATTATCTTTTTGTTGACTTACATCAATTATATTTCCTAATTATCAATCAAAAAAGAAATCCTAACATCAAATAGTCATCTTCTGAAATGACTCAAGGATTTCCAAAGCCTTTACCTCTATATTAAGTATTTTTCTTGCTATTTCCCCTCGCATCCGGCTTCTTTCATTTGTTGCTTGACTAGTATTTTGAGATCCTTACTTTGGTCAATGTATTCATCTATTCGTCTGTCAAATTAGTTGTCAGTTTCCATTCCTCAATTTCGTCTGTGAGGAGTTGGAATAGTATGACCCCATAGGCGAAGATATCACATGTATGACTTGCGGCTAAAGAAAGTAAAAGGACACAAAAGAAAGCAATGTTAGCAAGGAAGAAAATAATTAAGTTCTTCACAATAAAGGCGTCTTAATATAATTAGTGGCCTAACGCTAAAATTAATTAAAGGCATTAAGTATATACCCATACACAACAAAATTTAGTGGTCTTTTTTTTTTCTTTTTTCATACTTGTATTTTTGTGTATTATTATTAATAGACATATAAGTGTTATACTTGAGTTCTTAAACCTTTCTATGCTCTCTCTCTATCTCCCCTCTTCTCCCCAACGGTAAGAAAGCTAACCCCCTCCCCCCAAAGCTTACCCTCCCCCACCGCACGCCATGCCTTCTGACCAGCCTTCACCTGCGATCAAGTATCAGATTAACTCTACCCCACTCTTCTCCCGCCGGCGGACAACACTGCTCCGACCAGGTACACTTTGCCGGCGACCTACTTCTAGCCAGACCAGTTTCCTCCCCCTTGTCTCTTTTCTTTTCTCTCTCTCTTCCTTTCTTTTCTCCTCTACTCTGCCACCGGAAATCCCTCTACAATAGGTTTCCGGTCAAGTCTGCACAGGTACCCACAGTAGTTTCCGACTTCTGGGGGTGAACAATAGTCTCCGACGGTGAAGTTCTTCAGGGAACAGGTTCTATTCACATGGAGTTGATACCTCCGGCTGCCCTTATTGATTTTCTGTCGTTTATCTTTGTTGTTAAATTTGTCTGTTACGCCTTGCTGAATCTTGACATTACATTTTTGTCCTTTGTTTTATCATTCTGATCTGTAGAAGCCTGACTTACCTCTAGATTCTTGCTAACTTGTGCGTTAGTATTGGTTCCCGTGTGTGTTAGCGTTAACCTTTGACTAGTATTTTTTTTTTTTTTTTTGCTCTAGTGGCTTTGATGAATGATGGTAGACTAGGGTCATGTTCTCGGTTGGGGACTGGGCGAGGGTTAGGGGGTAAGTGGGGTAAGGGAGATGCTAGGCTGAGAATAGGGTCTTGGAACATTGGGACTTTAACGGGGAAGTCCATAGAGCTAGTTAAGATTCTTAAGAAGAGGAGGATTAATATAGCCTGTCTAGAAGATCAAATTGGTAGGACCTAAGGCTAAGGATGTGAATAGGTATAAGTTATGGTTCTCGGGTAGATCGAGGTATAGGAATAGGGTAGGCGTTTTGGTAGACAGCGAGCTAAGAGATCATGTGGTAAATGTTAGGAGGGTCAATGACCGAATGATGGCGATTAAGTTGGTAGTTGGAGGGTTCACTATGAACATTATTAGTGCTTACGCACCGCAGACGGGCTTGGATGAGGAGGAGAATAGGCGCTTTTGAGAGGATTTGGACGTGGTGGGAGGTATACCACCCACCGAGAACTTATTTGTAGGAGGGGATTTCACTGAACATATCGGGTCACTTCTGGGGGTTATGACGATGTGCATGGAGGCTTTGGCCTTGAGGATAGGAACGAGGGAGACGTCTCACTTTTGGAGTTCGCTAAAGCTTTTGGGATGGTGATAGCCAATTTGAGGTTCCTGAAGGAGGAGCACTTGATGACTTTTCGTAGTTCGGTGGCTAAGACTCAAACTCTTTGCTCCTTAGGAAGGTCGACAACAGTCTTTGTAAAGACTGAAGGTTATTTCGAGTGAGTATCTTACAACCCGACATAAGCTTTTGGTGATGGATTTAGAGATCAAGATGGAGAAGAAGAGGAGGGTTATGGATGACATACTAAGAATCAAATGAGGGAGTTTGACCATGGCTAGTGCAAATGAGATGGGGAGAAGTTGATGACATGGGGGCTTGGGAGAGTAGTGAGGATGCGATCGGTATGTGGGACAGGACGACCAGTTGCATTTGAGAGTAGCTAGAGAAGTGCTAGGGGTCTCGCGGGGTAGCTGTGGTAGCATCGAGGGGATTGGTGGTGGAATGGTGAAGTGCAAGAGAAGGTGGAAGCAAAAAAAGTGGCATATGCGAAATTGGTAGAAAGAAAGAATGATGTGGAGAACTGGACGAATAGGGAATTATATAAGATGGTGAGTAAGGAGGCAAAGCTAGCGGTTACGCCGGCGAAAACGACGGCTTTTGAACGCCTGTATGTGGAATTAGAGAAAAAAGGCGGGGATAAAAAGTTGTACAGACTAGCCAAGGCGAGGGAGATGAGGACTTGTGACTTAGATCACGTGAGGTGCATTAAGGACGAGGACGACAAAGTACTGGTGGATGACGTGCGTATTAGACGGAGGTGACAATCTTACTTTCATAAACTCTTGAACGAATGAGATAAAGACATTGTGCCGGGAGATCTAGAGTAATCGGAAGGTAGCATGATTTTGGATATTGTAGAAACATTAAGGTCGAGGAGGTTAAGAGTGATGTTCGTAGGATGCGTAGGGGATGAGCGACCGGGCCTGATGATATCCAGTTGAATTTTGGAAGAGCGCAGGCAGGGCAGGTTTGGAGTGGCTAACTGAGTTGTTTAATATCATTTTTAAGATAGCAAAAATACCCGAAGAATGGACGTGGAGTACAATAATTCCTTTGTAAAAGAACAAAGGTGACATCCAGAGTTTCAACAACTATAGGGGTATCAAGCTGCTAAGCCACACTATGAAAGCTTGGGAAAGGGTCGTGGAGATGAGGGTGAGAAGAGGCGTGTCTATTTTCGAGAATCATTTTGGATTCATGTCGGGGTATTCGACTACAGAATCCATTCATTTTATTAGGAGGTTGGTGGAGCAGTATAGGGAGAGGAAGAGAGACTTACATATGATTTTTATCGACATCGAGAAGGCATACGATAAAGTCCCTAAGGAGGTTCTATGGAGATGTTTGGAGGTTAGAGGTGTACCTGTGGTGTACACTAGGGCGATCAAGGATATGTATGATGGAGCCAAGACCAAGGTACGGACAGTAGGAGGAGACTCGGAGCACTTTTCAATGATGATGGGGCTGCACCAGGGATCAACTCTTAGCTCATTTTTATTTGCCTTGGTGATGGATGAATTGCCACGACAAATTCAAGCGGAGGTGTCATGGTGTATGTTATTCGCAGATGACATAGTCCTGATTGTTGAAACTCGCATCAGAGTTAACGCTAAGCTAGAGGTTTGGAGACAGACTCTGGAGTCTAAAGAGTTCAGGTTGAGTAGGATCAAGATAAAATATTTGGAGTGCAAGTTCAGTAACGGGAGCGACCATGAGACAAGCGTGGATGTGAGGCTTGATACTCAAGTCATCCCAAAGAAAGGAAACTTCAAGTATCTCAGGTCTATTATCCAAGGGAATGGAGAGATTGATGACGATATCACACATCGTATTGGTGCAGGGTGGATGAAATGGAGGCTCACACTTGGAGTCTTGTGCGATAAAAAGGTGTCACCAAAACTTAAAAGCAAGTTCTATAGGGTGGTAATTAGACCGACTATGTTGTATGGGGTGGAGTGTTTACCAGTCAAAATTTTGCACATCCAAAAGATGAAAGTTTCCGGAGATGAGGATGCTGAGATGGATGTGTGGGCATACAAGGAGGGATAAGATTAGAAATGATGATATCCAGAACAGAGTGGGAGTGGCCTCGGTGGAGAATAAAATGCGGGAAGCGAGGTTGAGATAGTTCGGGCATGTGCAGAGGAGAGACACAAATGTCCCAGTGCGAAGGTGTGAGAGGTTGTTTATGGACGGGTTCAGGAGGGGTAGAGGGCCGAAATAGTATTAGGGAGAGGTGATTAGACGGGATATGACACATGTGCAACTTATTGAGGACATGACCTTAGATATGGGTTCTGGAGGACACCGATTATGATAGAAGGGTAGTAGGTAGTTGAGCGTAGTCCTACTTACGCTTACATACTGGTAGTTGTAGTGTTATTATTGTAGCCCTGCTTAGCCTATCATACCAGTAGGCGCAATATTGTTTTAGTCCCCTGTCCTTTGATTTCTGCTGTTGTATGTTCTTTCGTGTACTTTGTTTATCTTATTTACCTGCGTTAGTTATTGCTTCTTTTTTCAGAATGCTTTATCATGGTTTATTCGCTTTTGTTACTCTCATTTTCATACTGCTTTAAATTTCTTGTCCGGGTTTGACCGTTTCTCTTGTTTTGCTTGTGCTTATGCTTTGTCTTGAGCTGAGGGTCTTTCGGAAACAACCTCTACTTACCAAGGTAGAGTTAAGGTCTGCGTACACTCTACCCTCCCCAGACCCATGTTGTGAGACTTCACTGGTATGTTGTTGTACAAGTGTTTTACTTCACATAGTAATATTATTATTTATAATAGTAAGGATCAAGTCAAGTTAATAAGATATTAGTCATGTGTTTTCAATACATTATCTTGGATTGTGTTGTTAAAACTTTATTTGTTAATATGAAGATTTGAGTAGTTTATTCTAATGTTTTAAAATATTTCTGTTAAAAAGTAAGTTGTTTTTCTTTCTTTTTTACAATTTTTTAAACTTTTTTTTCCTACTTTTTTCAGTCTTCAACATTGGTATAAAGAGAAATTAAAATCATAAAATTCATTAAAAAAATTTGGGGCCTAAAGAAAAGGCTTTACTAGCCTCACCCTTGAGTAGCCCCTACTTTTCAAGAATAAAAACAACTTGCGCCTCTTTACTTCATTTAAAAAGACAACTTGTGTCTCTTAGGAGATGTAGAATTCAGAAATTTCTTTGTCATAAAAGCAAGTGTTGGCAGAAAGTCCTTTCTGGTTATTTCATGATTCCTTGATTCCAAAGGTCCTTGGTAATTTGGAATTTTAACCATGTGCAATTTTGACTTCGACGCAAGTGGTAATGATGCTGTTAGAGACATACTCCACCTTAAGTGATTATGGTTCCTAATGCATCCTACCTAGGGTTTGTTAGGAAGCTCTGTTTAATGAACTTAGTTTTTGACATTATTGTAAGGGAAAATTCTTGATTGATTATCTACTTTGTGGGAGTGGCATCTCCTGAGAACTTGATTCTAGACTCTTGTATTCATTTTGCCTCCACCGGATGCCATTAACACATTACTTTATTAAGAAGAACCTTAGACTCTAGATTTTGGAAGAGTTGTTTTAGGTCTGCTGATTCAGACCCAAGATAAAGGTTACCAATGGTGCAGGGTTAGTGAACAGAACTCAGATCCAATTGGTTGATGAACTTATCTGATTAAGATTTATGACCAAGAAAAAACTCCTAAAACAGCAGCTTTTAGCCATTTCTTAAGATTAAAAGAAAAGATTTCGTGGGAATCTATCTACTGAGTGTCAAGTAGTCCCTGGTGTTGGGTGATTCTTGTACACCAATATGCTCAAGTAGTTTTACCAACTTTTCAATGTGAACTGGCCGCTGTCTGGATTTATTTGCACTCTTGATGACTTAGGAAGTGCTTTGTTTGGGAATATTTCATGTAAAATTTCTTGTTTGTTCAATATTAATAGTATTCTTCAGTTTCTGATAAAAAAATAGTATTCCTTAGTTGTAGTTCAAACTATTTACCTTTGCTGCTTTATGAATGGTTTCATTCCCCAGAACATCAGCTTCCTTTCGTGGTTATCAAGATCTCCTGTAAGTCATTAGTTGAGCAGTTTCAAAATTTAATTTTTCTTGCCACAGATCTCCTCTGTGGCCTGTCGTAGTCTATCTGGTCTGTTGGGAAACTTGATAGATATGCCTTCTATATTCACTCTGATTCATAATCTTGTAGAACTTTCAGTTATTAATGATAATTGGTTTGGTTGGCCCGCCATTCGTTTTATCTTGTATTTGTTAGGTGATTTTAAGGCACTTTCATCATAGACAAGAACGCCTGTACTTTGAATGCCCGAAGAGTTAAAATAGATTTTATTTTTTGAAAGGGTTTTTGTGTATTCTGAGTGTAATAATCTTAGATTTCATGACTCCTTACATGTTTAACTGGATCTTCTTGTTTATAAATTTGCTCCTTGTGCTAGATGGAGATGTTTCAATTGCTACCAGACTGGTGTTTTTAATTTCATTTATAATTGCTCTCTATCATTAATTCATGTTAACTCTTGATGACTTGGTGTGGAGAACTCCCTTCCAGCCTTTATTTCACCAATCCAAACAGGGATTCCCGTCTTTGTAGAAACTAACATAAATTAGCCCTTTTTAGATGGGCGGAACATTTGGTTAAATAGGATAAAAGAGGTGTTCCTTTTCTGTCCTATGTTGTTCACTGTTCCAGGAGTTCTATTGTCGAATAAATTGTGTTTCTCTCTTTGGACAGTTCTGTTCACTGTTCCAGGAGTTCTATTGTTGAATAAATTATGTTTTCTTTCTTTGGACAGTTCTATTCAATTTAGATTTGGTTGGATGGAGCGAGATTTTCTGGACCTTGAGACCCCTGGAACAAAAGATCACAATGATATTAATGGTTCTTCAGTTGCTAGTCACCGAGATAATATGAAGCATGAGCCAAAAGATTCTGCACGCCCTGGTGTCATTGAGACTTCTAATCCGAATCCTATAGATGTTAAATCTTCAGCAGAACGAGAAGAACACAGCACAGATGACGAGGATAACCACAGTGAAGATGCTCAGAAACAGTTGGTGCTTTACGATCCTGCTGCAGTTGGTTCTGGCGAAATTGAACTCGTCCCTGATCCTGTTGATTCTCAAACTCGACGAAACTCCTTTCCTAATTATGCATCTAGGATTTTGCCATCTGTAGGGGCATTTACTGTGCAGTGCGCTAACTGCTTTAAATGGAGGCTTATACCCACGAAAGAGAAGTATGAAGAGATAAGAGAACACATATTGGAACAGCCTTTCTTTTGTGAAACAGCTCGTGAGTGGCGTGCTGAAGTATCATGTGATGATCCGCCTGATCTTACTCAAGATGGAAGTAGGCTCTGGGCTATTGATAAGCCTAATATTGCTCAGCCCCCTCCTGGGTGGGAACGTCTTTTAAGAATCCGAGGTGAAGGAGGCACCAGGTTTGCTGATGTGTACGTTTCTTGCGCTCCTTCACTCCTTTTGCCATTAGTAGGTTTTAAAGTGCATATCAGTGTTGTCAAAGGCGCACTTAAGCCCTGAAGTGAGGCTCAGAAAATGTTGAGCGTTTTTCCTAAGCTTCAATGTCATCGTCAAGGCTCTAAGGCATATTTTTCCTTGCCAGTGAGCATAATCCTAAAGAGGCGGCACTACATAATTGATTTCACTTTATCATAACTTTTTTTTTTCAATTTCTTTGTCCATATATTTGTTATTCATGCTCATAATTATTACTCTTGGACTACACTTACATATTTGTATTTTTTTTCCATTTGCGCCTTTGTTCATTAAAGCCCATGTTTTATTTGTGCTTTGCGCTTAAAGCTCCAACAAACCTTAGAGCTTTTTTGTGCTTGTCACCTTTGATAACACTGGTACATATATGATTCTTCCCTTTTAAACTAGGACAACACTGCCCAATTAACATTTTTTTGGTCATGATTTACAGGTATTATGTTGCGCCATCTGGCAAGAGACTTCGTTCCACGGTTGAAGTTCAAAAGTAAAATACAAATTTGGAAATCTGTATTTTCTTCTCATATCCCTCATGGTTTTGATCAGTGCTTTCTCTTCTTAGGTACTTGCAGGAACACCCAGAGAATGTAGCACAAGGTGTAAGTATGTCCCAATTTTCGTTTCAGATCCCAAGACCTTTGCAGGAAAACTATGTTAAGAAGCGGCCTTATCGTCCAGCACTTGCACATGATGAAAATGATCCTGGTATGCCAGGACCTTTGGAACCTCTTTTCCTCTATATACATGGTTCACTAAGCATGCTTAAGTTAAAAACTTGTAGCATTTGTGATGAATTCATTAAAGCTAGTAATCGGAAAATAATGAAGTATCGCTGCTGTCCTGTCTCTTTCACTCTCTCGGCAAAAGGACATACCCTCGACATCTTTGAATTTTACTGATTTCTTACACCGTGATCAAGTGAATGATGATCTGGTGTGTGTATGTTTTTTCTTTTTCTTTTTGGGACAAAGTGAATGTTGATCTGGTATTCTAGATGGATGTGATAATACCAGGTATTCATGGCTGCAGAAATATTTGAAAAGAAAATTAACAGGTGCTATTTGCCGTGGAGTCACCGGAAGCTTGTCTTAATAGGTGAACAATGAAAGAATTGCTTTTAAGTTACGAACTGTTCCGACGGGAGTGGAGTCACCGGAAGCTTGTCTTAGGGATAATAAAAACTTATGAACATACATGTTATAACTGAATCATTATGTAGTTTTTTTGGCCTTAAGCATTCAACACTCTTAGGCTATAAGCACTTGATTGATCGAGTTTCCTTCACTACCCTCTTATCTATTATAACTAATCACCTCATGGATTGAGAACCATGCTGTGAAGTTATAAGTTCATAGGCATAGATCAGTCCGTGTTGATTGGTGGTACTCTTATCAAATTTATATCTTTGCTCCTGACTGGTTATTCATCTGGTTGTCCCATCACCATAGTCTAATTATTGCCTGAGCTTGGCAGTATTCTTTATAAAAGGAGCAGACTTTATATTCATCACTGATTGAAGCACATTTGTAACTATGACAGTTAATCGCATAGCATGGATTGATCAAGATGGCGATACAGATTTACGGCTTGGTATGCCAGGGCTGTCTGCTGCACCTTGTGACAAGGCCCCTCTTTTTGAACCTGTGAGCCAATCGTTCAAAAAAAAGCGGACTCCCTCTAAACGAATGAGTAATGCTGATTCAGGGTGGAAGTCAAGTTAGGAGTCTACTTTTATTTGTATATGATCTGGTGAAATCTCTCTGAATTCCTATTATGTAAGCTGACATTAAGCAACCAGCACATGGACTTGTACCTATGGAAATGTTAAGGAAGTATGGCTTTGACCAAGCTTTCTTTTTTTGTTGAAATTCTCTGACCGAAATTAGGTAAATATAAAGAGCTACTGTTCTTAGGTTTAGTTGAAATGTTTTCTTCTGTTAAGGTAAAAACTAATTGTCGAAATATAACTAGTTCATGGTTTTTTCATGTCGTGATGTATGTTGTTTAGTAATGTTCAGTTGCACCACTTATATCTGTTGTTTGATGCCATGTTTGACGCCCCATAACATTTTAACACCGTACAATGGTACACCTCCAATTGTGGCACTTAAAAGATGCAAATAAAAAGAAGCCAAGTCTTGATGGTTCATGCCGATGAAAGAAGCAACTAAAGAAATGACTGAGCCCATGTTGGTTAGTTGATTAAAAGTAGTTGATAAGCATCAAGTATGGAAAAAATCCCAACTTTAATGGTAAAAAGGTTTCCTTTGGATCGAACTAACCAACTCAATACAAAAAACAATGGTGAGATAACTCAAAATCCTGAAACCTGTCTAATTAATATTGCTAGTCATCCTTTATTGCGAACACGACAGGGCTCTCGTGGCCACGAAAAGTAGTCTAGTAAGGACTTCATTGTAGGTGTTATCCCAGTGCTCGCGACGCCTAACGACCCAACCTTGCGCGATTGCAACCCAGTGCGTCGCGAAGTACAATTAGGGATGTCAATGGATCGGAGGTGGATGGGGTGGAGCTCAATCCGCCTCCACCCGCCAACCATCCATCCACCACCCGACCCATCCATCACCCTATTTTTCTTCATTCACATCCGATCCACCCCATCATCCACGGTTGAATCGGGTGCTTCGCGGATGAAAATTATAGCACAATCAATCAATCACCTAAAATCCTTGGTAAAATGAAAAAAAAAAGTACATTAAATAAATATCATCATACTGTTTTTACAAGCCCTATCTATGCTCCAAACATGCAACCAAAAAAATGACGACTTTACTTCCTTATAAAAATTATACTACTAATAATCTAATACTGTATTAAATAATGATGACTTTACTTGATTGATTTCATAAAAATAGTTGCTAATGAGTAATGACCTTGATATCTTGGCCAACTGAAAATAAATGCAATAATTACAATTAAACCCATGATAGAATTATGAATAAAAATTATCCTCTATAATAATTTTGGTTAGAGCTCTTATGAAATTAAGGATAAATACAAGACACATTTCTAAGGGTGAGGACATGAATGACCCCAAAGTATAATGAATTTTAAAATTATGATATTTTGTATAGTAAGAAAATATTTTTAAAAATATTTTTCCTTAAAAAGTTATTTGAAGTTGAAGTGAAAAAATAATATTTAAAAATTAAATGTACTTGATATAAATGTATTCGAAAAAAAACAAATCTTAAAGTTGAAGATTTGTGATGAAAACTAATAATTCACTCAAAATACACTTTCAAGTCAATATTTTAATATACCCCTTGGAATCATTTACAAGTACTTGAAGCAAATTAGTACTATTTGCCAAAAAATATATTCAGTTTTTAAGTACTTCAAACTTTTTAAAATTATTTTAACAGTTACTATACATATATACTAGTACTAACAAATTTCACAGTACAAAACATTATATTTGTATTATAGAATTTTGTAATAATAATAATAAATTTATAATGAAACGCTAGAATTTAGTTGTACATTAAAAAAATATATTTATAAACGGATGGATGGATGGGTCGGGTGGTGGGTTGGATGTATGTCCACCCGAATCCGACCCGATCCGTCACCCGATTAAAATTCGTATTTTTGGGATTTTCGTCCATATAATAGGGTCGGGTGGATCGAATATCCATTGAGTCAGGGTGAAATTATCGGTCCTAAGTACAATAGTTGCGCAGAGGAAGAAAAATCAGCACAATTCATTATGTGATTTTCTTGCCAAAACTTAGTCGGGCACTTGGTCCAAATCAGAACCAAAATACTATATGGACTTAGGAAAAGTCTAATCGAGGAACGATATTCAAATACTCAAAAAGAGGGTTGAGATGTTACTAGGGATGACAACGGATCGGATCTGGACCGGATCTTACTAGATTCCAGATCCAAATCCGTTTTTCATACCTGAATCCAGATTTGGATCCAGATCCGTCGGGTCCATAAAAATCAGATTAAAATCCGGATCCACCGGGTCCACGGATCGGATCTGGATCCACATGTAAAAGATTTTGGCTTACTAAGAATTTTTTTTGAACTGACAAACGATTTCTACTTAGCTAACAGTTTACTGTGTTTCAATTTTGAAATGTTCATATGAGATATTTTGTTCGTTGTCTCGTTTTGATTGTGAGCTATTAATTGAAAATGTTGGACAATGACAATAGTTGCGGAAAATGTTGACTTTTATTTCCATAATGCAGAACTTGAATGTGCTTGGAATCTTCACAAATGAAGTGAATATAATTTTAATTACTTGTCTATGGAGATAATCATTCACTAATATAACATTGATTTTATTATCGAAGTTTACACTTTATTTTTTGGTTTTTGAGTTAACGCGGTGATAAATTAAACTTGTTTTGAGAATTAAACTTGCAAGGATGTGCTTAGCAATTTTAAGAAAATACTTATAAAATTACATTTTAGGTTATGAATATATTTAATAAAAAACGGATTCACGGGTCAGATCTGGACCGGATACGGATCTCAAATACAAGATCCAGATCCATATCCGATCCGTCAGAAACGGATCCGGGTCCAATTCGGATCCGTCCGGTCCAAATTTTGAAGATCCATATCCTATAAAACGGATCTAGATCCACCGGATCCAGACCGGGTCTAGGATCCACTGTCGTCTCTAGATGTTACCCATCACAAATTATTTTTCATCCTTAAACTTAGTCCGTAGGCAGTGCCACAACTAAATTACTAACTTTTTTCAATTGAGACTGACTAGTGTGACCTAGTCTTTTCACTCTTTTGTGCCAAAGTAGTGGATCATCATCAAGAACACTCAAGCAAATTATTTCATTCTTATCAAGTGTAGTAAGGCATGTTTTATAAATATTATTATGCCTTTTGTCTCTTAGCATAGTTATGCCAGATTTATCATATTAAAGAGTGCATGCTTCAAATATGAATTATACCTGGTTATTATCGCTACCACATAATTAAGGTATGTTTAGCAAGTTATGTTTTAAATCATTCACACAGTAATACATTATCAATAGCATAGGAGAGTGACTTACCGACATTATATATTCCAATTATTTCACCTTTATTATCATTTTTAAAAGCCACACTCCCTCCTTGGAATGCTGAGAGAAAATTAGACTTGTCTCCAGTCATATGTCTTGAATAATCATTGTTCAGATACCACAACAAATTGCTTTCTCTCACCTTAGCATGCAAAACATACCACTTTTTAGTTTTAGGAACCCAAACTTGTTTGGATTTCCGTTTTTAGTGGTGGGATAAAAATTATATTTTCTAACCTACTTCCTCTTAACATGCTTATCATTTTCTCAAAAGGCATTTAACCTAGTCACACAGTCATGTTACAACGGACACTTTCATCTTATGTTGTTCAGACTTTTCAAAAATATTGCCGCATCCGCGTTCGATCCCCTAAATATTCGCTATGTCGATCATAGAGAGGAGGAATACTTAGGGCTCTCTCCGAAGAACAAATTAGGGTTCATCAACGGCAAGATTAAGAAGCCTAATTTGAAATTAGCTAATTACATGCAATGAGAAAGATGTGATGACATGGTTACTTCATGGATCCTAAATTCACTATCAAAGAACCTTGGAGACAGTCTACAATATGTTAGTAATGCAAATGAGCTAAAGGATATGTATGATCAATCAAATGGGGCCAAATTGTATCAACTTCAGCGTGATATAAGTGAGCTCACTCAAGGTAACCTTGATATCACTGGCTATTACACTAAAATCAGGAAACTGTGGGAGGAAATCAGTACTTTGGATATTAACTCTCAATGTACATGTTTGTGCACTTGTGGAGGAAAAACTAAAATGCATAAAGCTAAACAGGATAAGAGACTTATTCAGTTCCTAATGGGACTTTATGAAGTATACATAGTGATTAGAGGTAGAATACTTATGATAAATCCATTGCCTACTATGGCTCAACATTTTCTATTCTTTCCCAAGAGGAAAAGCAAAGAGAAGTTAGGCCTCATAATCGACTAAACCTGGAATCTATCTCACTTCTGGTTACTGCTGCAAGCACTAGCACCCGTTTTAGGACAAATTACAATCAACACTATCCACATAAGAACTCTGGGGTAATAGACCTAAATAGGTTTAATCAATTCTGTGAATTCTACAAAAGACATGGTCACACAAAGGACGTGTTATAAATTGCATGGTTCCCTGTTGACTTCAAGTTCACTAAGGGGCAAAAACTCTGGTTCTGCTGCAAATGTATATGGAACACCTGAGGGAATGGTAGGAAGAAACTATGAGAAGAACAACACATGAAAGGACTTTGAGAATAACAACAATGGGAAGTAGACTCATGGATTGACAAAGCAGTAATATGCTCAACTACTCAGCCTGTTGTAACATATTCAGATTCAAGGTGGCAATTCAATCGAAACTTCTGCTAGGGAAATTGCAGACATTATCATTGGTGGAGTTGTAAACTTTGCAGGTATTCTAGCTTGCTATTCTTCTATAACTGAGATTGACAATCTTTCATGTAAATGTGTTAACTTTTTTGTTGATTCATGGATCATAGACTCTGGAGCCATACACCATATGACTTATAATAAAACTCTCCTTGTTAATATCAAACCTTTGCCTTATCCTTTCCAAGTCACATTACCAAATGAATATAGGATGAGAGTGACAGAAATTGGTGATGCATGCTTTAACATTAACCTTGTATAAAGTACTGTTTGTTCCTAGTTTCAAATTTAACTTGGTTTCTGTTCAATGTCTTGCTTTGCAAATTAAAGGCATTGTTAATTTCAACAGTTTTTCCTATCTGATGCAGGGCCCTTCACTAAAGAGCCCTCTGGAGATTGGTAGAGCAAGGAATGACCTCTATTATCTTTGCTCAAGATGTCATAACTGCTCTACCACCAATTGTTGTCTCACTTCTAATTTTGTTGGATCATGCACTTCACCTAGTTACCCTCACTTGTCTGTTCACAATGAGCAAGCTCTATACACTACTTCTAATTCACCTGTAAATTCCATTCATTCAAGTAATAAAGGAGCTTATTGTGCTGATAATACTATGTTCAATTATGTTCTTGTTAATGATTGTGTTTCCAATTGAACTTTTAGAAATTGTAATTCTGTCAAACCTCTTATGTTATGTATGTCTCATGGGAATTGTGTTGATTACTTGTGGCACAATAGACTAGGCCATGTGTCTTTTGTGAAAATGATGGAGATTTTAAGCATACCAGCAAAATTTCCATCCATGTAACCTTTTATGTGCACTGTCTACCCCATGGCTAGACATGCACGATTTCAATTTCCACCTAAAACCAATACCTCTACAACCAAGATTTTTTATTTACTTCACCTGGACCTATGGGGACCATATCATGTGCCTACTCATGATAACCACAAATACTTTCTAACCATACTTGATGATTTCAGTAGGTCAACATGGACTAAACTTCTCAATTGCAAAAGCAGCACTTTGCTTACCTTGAAAGCATTTGTCACTCTTGAAGAAAACCAATTTAAAGTTACCATTAAAGTAATAAGGATTGACAATGGGTCAGAATTCACAAATAATGAAACCACAAACTTTCTTCAAGAAAAAAGAATCATACATCAAAAGACTTGTCCCTACACACCATAATAAAATGGTGTTGTGGAAAGAAAACACAAATACCTCCTTGAAACTGCCAGAGCACTACTAAATCAATCCATACTATCTATTAGATATTGAGGGAATGCATATTTCCAGCAACCTGCTTGATAAACAGACTCCCCACTATAGTACTTCAGAATAGATGCCCTTTTGAGATATTGTACCAAAAACATTTCACATATTCACACCTTAGATCCTTTGGATGTGTTTGTTTTTCTAACACCCTCAAAACTCACATGGATAAATTTGAGCCTAGATTCACACCTCACATATTTATTGGGTACTCATTTAACATAAAAGGCTACAAAGTACTAGATCTAAGTACCAAGAGGATTCACATTTCCAAAGATGTGTCATTCTATGAAAATATTTTTCCTTGTGCTATTTCATTTCCTGACTCAAACTTTAATTCTATTATGAAAATGCTAAATGCAAACTCCAATGTGTTAAATTCCACACGCAGTAATTTTGACAATGGTGTCACCATCAATGAATGTCACAACCACCACTAGATTCGTTGATCATCAAACACCAGACATCCCTGTTGAGTCTTCACCTAACGATGTTGAACACTTCACTTCAACCACTCTACTTACAGCTCCACCCACATCACCCTTAGACAGTGCTACTGATCATGCATACTAAACCAGTCAACCTACATGTTTTCAACTAAACATCACACCTCAAAATATTGCACCTAGGGGGACCAATAGGATTCACACTGTACCTAGTTTTCTGAAAGAATACAATTACTCTTTACCACAATTACAACCTGAGGCACCTGGTTCAAACACATCACAAATTAGTAATTCAATTTCTTCCACAAGTCTCACTTTACATAGTCAGCAGCTAGTTAAACACATTTCACATGACAGTGAGTCATACTCATATGAGGAGGTAGTTATGGATTTTGCTTGGCAAGCAGTAATGACACTAATATTTGAAGCTTTGTATGCTAATAAAATTTGGGATCTAGTAAAGTTGCTTGCAGGAAAGAGAGCAATAGGATGCAATTGGATATATAAAATAAAACATAGAGCAGATGGCACAATAAAAATATGCAAGGCCAGATTAGTTGTGAAGGGATACACACAACAAGCTAGAGTGGGTTATAATGAGACATTCTCACCAGTGGTCAAAATGATGACTATCAGAACATTGATTAGTTTGGCAGTAAAGAAAAGATAGGATCTTTACTTTGTGAAGGGGAAAGTCCCGAAGGCGAAACCCCCACCTGTACCAGAGGCCCCTTGGCCAGGTGGGATGTAAATCGAGGGATATGCGCGAGTGGCAGCCTGCAAGGGAGAGGACCAACGGGACACGAATTCAGCAACAACCCTTGCAATATTTCAGCAAAGACTGTCACCACACGGGTTCGAACCCGCGACGTCGGAGTGGTTGTACCCCAATCACCTTGCCACTTTACTGGGGGCAAAGCTAGGATCTTTACTAATTGGATGTCAACAATGCTTTCCTTCATGATGACTTACATGAGAAAGTATACATGGACATTCCACATGGCCTCAAGTTAGACACTGGAGGACTAGTTTGTAGGCTGAAAAAGTCACTATATTATGGCTTACAACAAGCTAGCAGACAATGGTATGATAGATTGGCACATACATTGAGCTCAAGAGGCTACTCTCATTTAAATAGTGACTATTCTCTTTTCTATAGAAAGAATGGTTCTTCAACAGTATTTGTTACAATATATATTGATGTAACACCCCGTACTTTCGGGTAATAGTTTGAGCACCTAACGTAGGCAAGTAGACCTGGACCCCGGAAAATTTATGTTATACTTGCGTATACTAATAAGGAAATTAGTATATAAAAGGATGTGATCCCTAAATAATTTTGGATTTAACAAGTGTGACGACGGGGATTAATAATAATAATTGTATATCCCCAAAGAGGTTATGAACTAGTGTCATAGTACAAGAATTATGACATTGAATATAAGAAGGTTTTATAAGTCGTCGGGATTTAAGTGAATTGAGATTGAAAATTTAATTGTGAGTATAATTAATTAATTATGGAATTAATTAATTATAATTGGAGACAATATATAGTGGGACATTAAGTGTAACCTTATAAGCGTACCATAGGAATGAATAAGCCTTATGACTACTGTGCCAGCTTCCCAGCGTCTTCAAGACACTTACCCTTAGCGATTAAATATTTTCATCTCCTCAATCTTCTTCATCTCTTCAAACTATCTTCATCAAGCATCTGTAGGAATCTTTCCATGGATAAAGGTTTATTGCACTCCAAGCAGAAGGAGTAAAACCTCAGTCGGTAGTCGCTGGAATTCTCGACCAAATTGGGGATTTTCTGTAAGTTTTCATATAACCCAAAAGGGAGAAATCCGTGGTGTTCTAGACCTTAATTCCAGTGAAATTGAAGCCTTGAACAAGCCTAAGAACTCAGAAACCCAAGCTGTGACCCAGAGCTTCCTCGGAAATCGATTTTTGGGTCTGGTTTCTACTTGTCGGAACTTGAGCTGCGCGAAAAGTTGTCCGGCGATTCTTGTCGCTGCTCTGAAAAGAGCTAATCCTTCTTGTTCTTAAACTTATACGAATCATAGAACATGATTCTTACTAATTCTAGGGTGATTAACAAAATACTAAGTAGTTGGGTATTATTGGGGCTGTAGATATGAAATTGGAAGTTGCATGTGAAATTGCTGAATTGTTTTAAGCATTGTAGCAGTAAGAAAAAAAAGGTTAGAAGGGTTGATTGTGTGGTTGGACGCATAGGTTTCGACATAGAAGAAGTATAGATTCTACGTGTACAAAGTATTCGCTAGAATGTCTCAATGAAACGATTTCTAGTATATTAATCCGATTATGATGTAAATCATTCATATGGTGTAGATAATCACTTATAAAGCTTACAAGGATCCGCGGAACTTAGATAATTTTGACAACAAGGTATGCAAGGCTCTTTCTTCCTTTTGGCATATTCTACGTACAAAACATAATCGGAATATTATTCCATAAAGTACTATACTCTTAACAGTTAAAAATGATCATGTTATTGACTCTTATGTTAAAATCCTGTTTAAGTATGTTTCCAAGTCCTTATTGAAGCATACGGAAAAGATGTTAACATTCACAGTGTTAGCCAAAGGTACAAGGATATTGGGCTAGGATGTGTTATTGTCATTCATGCATTCTCATTTGCATTGCATTCATATATTACCCTGAACCACTTGTGCTATGCACATTACTATATGGTAAATATTATATATATAGGGGATATGGGGAAAGGGAAAGGCGTTATATACGCATACCACATGCAGTTGGTACATACTATCACAAAAGAGCCCTAAGAGGCCAATATGATGTGATGATGTGATGGCCGTGTGGCTTATTGGGATGGGTTGCATGATCCGCATCACTAACATATATTGGGACGGGTTGCACGATCCGCAACACTAACATATATATATATATATATACCGCATTTGCATCATGCATACATTCGTTACCAATATATGGTATGATGCCCACATAGGCTGTTATGGTAAGGAAGATGCCCGAAGAGGCTGATGTATATGTATACTGCATTGTGCATAACATTTAGGCATATGTATTAGGGCCCGAAGAGGCATTTACGGATGTTCATCTGTTTCTGTTTCAAACTATGATATATCTCTGCTACGTTATTTCTTATGCCTGACATACTCAGTACATCAGTCGTACTGACATCCCTTTTGTTGGGGACGCTGCGTTTTATACTCGCAGGTTCATATTGAGAGAGTGATAGTTCGCCCTAGTAGGTTGCTGGTTCAATTGGTATTTGGAGCACTCTATTCATTTCGGAGTTGCGGTCTGGTCGTTGTATGTTTTACTCTTTAGAGGCTTGTAGATAGGTGTCCTGTGGTTAGTTGTCATGTATGGCCTTGTCGGCCTTAGTATATAAATGTGTAAGTTGGGGCTTTTGGGTTGGAACTTTATATAATCTATCACGGCTCAGTCCGTGTTTAAATATGATTAAGGGTGGAGTGTAGATGTGGTGCCCGGCGGGTAGGGTCTGGGTGCCCGTCGCGGCCCTCCGGTTTGGGTCGTGACAGAGATACTGGATGAAACTGACTTCACTGAGATTTCCTCTGAAGTATTTCCTTTATGAGCAATTCATGATCAAGGATTTGGGTAAAGTTCATTACTTTTTGGGACATAAAATTCCTTACAAAAAAGTTTGTGTTCTGATAATTCGGAAGAAATTTTCTACAGACCTAATCAAGGAGTTTGACTGTACCGATTGTAAACTAGAAACATCACCTATTGATCCCATAGTGAAGCTGAAGTCAAATGAAGGTAGATTGTTGAGTGATCCTACATACTACAGGAAACTTGTAGGCAAACTATGATATATGTTGCTTGATCTTGGTTGAAGTATATAGTATTTGTGATGGTTGTGAGTTATGAGTACCATCTAAATACTTCTTCTTAAAATTATTTTGAGCCTGCTTTACTAATTCATGGGTGTGTTGGGAGTTCTTGGGATTTGGCATGTGCTATAACACAGGTACACCAACAGGATATGGATTCTATGGATTGTTGGTATGCAGCCTCTTAATGTATCTGTTTTGACCCCTGGACATAGTGTGATCATAGGTTAGGTGCAGATATTGAAGCAAGATTAATTCAGTAGGTATTTGATATTTGTTAACTGTGATATAATGGTTGTTTGACTTAGGATTGACATGCCAAGTTGTTTACATTTTAGGATGTCATTCTCTATATAACCAGGTCCATAGATGAGTTTGCACAACCGGTCTAGACCTGAATTTGATAAATGAATATGTATTAAATAGTATGCAAACTGTTTATGCTTGAAATAGTAGTAATATGATAGTTTGGGAGCCTGTTTAATTAGATAAAACTGACCTAAGTTGATATATGTTGATGAAGGTGTTGTGATAGTTTAAAGCTAACAGGTGCAGTTAAAACAAAGCATGATGTGTTAATTTCAGACTTGTACACATACAGTGTCAGTTAATTTCATGCCTAAATATTGTTAACTTAAGGTTTGTTCCAGTTATATGTAGATTTTGACATCCTAGATTGATTTTAACCCTTCTAATTTTAAAACGTGACCCCTCGTGTTGGAATTCCAATCAAAGATATGTTATAGGTAAGGGTGGCCAGTGGGCCGGGACGGCCCGAGCCCGACCCGACCCCGTCCCGAGCCCGCCTCGGCCCGTTAAAAAAAAAAAAAAAAGAACGGTGGCGGGACTCGAACTCGGGACGGGATAATGTCTCGTCCCGCCAGACTCGAGCCCACCCCAGGCCCGCTCGACCCGACCCCGCCCCGACCCCGTCCCGAGCCTGAGCCCGACCCCGCCCCGACCCCGTCCCGACCCCGTCCCGAGCCCGACCCCGACCCCGCCCTTTGTCCCCCCTTTGCAAATATGGCCGTTGCACCAATGACCATTTTAGATTTTGGCCGTTGGCCAACGACCATTTTAGGCCTCCCCCCCTACCCCTTAATATTTATTTTTAACCCATAAGTTATTATATTTACACTTTAACCCAATTTTTCAACTATAAATAACTAATTTTCTCTTCATCTTTCTCACAAATCTTCCTACAATCTCTCTAATCTCTCAATATATCTCTCTACAAGTCTACATTGTTTGCTAACTATTCAATTTTATTTATTCATTTGGGAATTGGGAGTGAAGTTGGCAACTAACTTGAGGATCTTCCATCGAGCAAAGTTTCAATTTTCAACCTCTCGATTACACCTCGACGTTACGTCGGCGTTTGGTACATTCGTTCCTTCATTAAATTATTATTGTCTGTTTATTTTATTTAGCGCACTTAATTTCTTTTACTTTAATTATTTGTTAGCATATAATTCAAATGGAAGGAATTAGAGGTATGTTTAAGGGTAAGGGTAAGACTTCTTCTAGTAGGGGCGACAACCAGGGCAATGATACTTTTTCTAGTCATCTTATTCCTACACAGGATGATTTTGTTGATACTCAACATTTTTCTACAATACCATTAGATTTAGACGAGGAACTATTTTCTGGAACTCAAGAAGACTTTAATTTAGACGATGATCTAGATGATACACCCACTAATGTTGATGACAACACACCCACTAGTGCACCTTCAACTGAAATACCTCCTATTCCCCCTAGTATGAGACGAGGTCCAGCAAAACGACCATTAAAATCAGATGCATGGACATTTTTTGATAGGGACGTAGAGAATCAAGTAGCTATATGTAAAATTTGTAAAAATGTTTTAAAATTTAAAAGCGGAAAAGGTCACGGTGGGACGGGGGGTTTATTAGACACGTAGTAAGTGCTCATCCAGCTAGGTATGCCCAATACCAGGCTTCAAAACCGGGTGCGCAAACGCCCGCTCCATCGGGACAAGGTTCACATACTGATACTGTCCCGGACCAAGTACAGGGTCAAATTAACCCTATGACGGGGGGAATTGTAGGCTCTAAATACAATAAACATAGAGATATGAAAGCAATATCAAAATTAGTTGCTGTGGAGGGTTTGCCTTTTTCATTTCATTCATCTCCCGATTTTATTCATTACATTAGAGATATATATAATCCTGCTTTTAACGGTTTTTCTAGATCAACTGTTAAGAGAGATGTATTTAAATTCGCGCATGAATATCAACAATATTTACATTTTTTATTATATCATTTTAATGGCAAAGTATATATCACGTCTGATATAGGTCGTAGTACTAATGACCATGATTATTTAACGGTAACTTGTCATTGGATAGATTATAAATGGTCTATGCAAAAACGTATTTTAGCGTATAGATATATAGATGATAGGCACACTGGTACTTTTATTGCAGATAATATTTATCAAGTGTGCCATTATTACGGAATAACCGATAAAATTATGACTATTACATTAGATAACGCTTCTTCTAACAATTACGCAATTACAATTTTAAAAAATAGTTTAACTCCATCTTTTCCAGATCATTTTCATATAAAATGCGCGTGCCATATTTATAACTTAATTGTAAAGGATGGTCTATCACTTTTTGAAGACATTCTTAGTAAAATACAATTTGCTATAAACTTTATTTTTAAAAGTAATAAAGTACAACGTAGAAAAGAATATAAAAAAACTTGTCACGATTGTGGACTACCTTATAGAAAAATTCCATAAGAAGTATCCTCTAGGTGGAATTCTTTATAGGAGCAACTACTTGTTGCTTATGACTATAGAATACATATAACTTTATTTTTTAACTCTCATAATAAAAATCCAGCTGATATGATTTTAGATAGTGATTGGGTAAAAATTTCCGAACTTATTGTATTTTTAGAGAAATTTTTTCAAGCAACAAAAGAATTTTCCGGTATATATTATCCTACTATTTCAACTATGTTGTTTTATATAACTCTAATATTTTTATTACTTAGTGAATATATGAAAAAATCAGCTTACAAGGCAGCTATTAAAAAAATGTTTGTCAAAATAAAAAAATATTTTATTCCTATTCCCTCTATTTATATTATTGGTTCGTATTAAATCCTACTATTAAAACAGGACAAGTACTAAATCACTAATTGAAACTATTTACGATTGTATAGAAGTACAACACCTCCAAGTCCCAAAAATCTAAATCACCCACCACCTATTGAACAAACTAAAGAAGAAGTGTTGTCTAGCGTAGAAGACCAATGCAAAAAAATATATAGGTTTTATCAACAAGAAAATGCTAGTAACTTACCGGCTTCCATACCATCTTCTTCATCTTCAACACAACCTCACAAAAGACATGATGTTTCTGCGGTTAGTATTGAAAGCCTCAGAAATAGAATGTGCGGTCGTACCTCTACTACTAACCAAATTAGCGAGTTGGATATTTTTATTTTGCAGGGTTCTGTACCGTATCAAGAAGTTATCAATGAAGATGGACATGAAGACTTTTGAAATACGGAGGGGGAATGAGAAGACCTTTCCGACACTTTCATTGATGGCCCGAGATGTTTTGAACATTCAAGCGTCATCAATTGCGTCTCGAAAGCGCTTTTTCTCGCCGGCAGATATCAAATAGGAAACCACAGACACTCATTACAATTGTAAAATCATATGTCTATTAAATAATATAAGAGGCACAAAAAAACAAGACATTGGAATGTTTTTATTACACTATCTTGTTTTGTTTATTGAGTTTTTTTTTATACATATGTTATTTTTAAAAAACAAAAAAAAAGGAAAACCCGTCGGACCCCGCCCCGAGCCCGACCCCAACCCGACCCCGCCCCCGCCCCGCCCCGATACCGACGGGATCGGGTTTAGATTAAGTGTCTTGTCATGTAGTTTTTTTTGTCTTGATTTAAATATTTTCTTGTCATGTGTCTTGATTTAAATATTTTCTTGTGTGTGCTGTTTGGCCAGAAAATGGTATGTGTTGAATTCCAGCATTTGATATCATGTGCCAAAATAAAAAAAAATCAGGTAAAACGGACATCCGAGCGCAGAGTTATGACCATTTAAAGTTTTATCAATTTACAACTATTTTTTCTCCCTACATTTTATGTCAATGCTTCCGTGATATGTTAATTAAGTTCATACCGCATGCGACTTCCATAAAAGCTTCATAGATTAGCTTTAATGGCTATGATTCAAGAGATATTAGTAGCCTAAAATAAAAAAAATAAAATAAAAAATAATAAAAAATATATATTTAATTCGGTTTTTCGGTTCGGTTCATATCCAAAATTAAAAAATCGAATCACTAAATCCTGATTCGGTTCGGTTTTTCAAAAAATCAAACCGAACAGGATTTCGGCCCGGTTCGGTTTTTCGGTTCTCCGAGTTTTTTGCCCACCCCTAATGCACGACCACAATAGTGTAGGGTCCACGTCAGATTGCTCTTCACTATCTCGCGAGACCCTATTGCAGTTCGAAGGCAATGATGCTATGTATTTAAACATGAGTTTTGGAGCTCAGCTTGGTGCGATTTTAAAGGAGGATTTCTTTATTTGAGTTGGGGTAAGCCTTCCAACCTTGAATTTGGTTATCCATGAAATATAGGCATTATATCCATGTTTTTGAAGTGTATAAATTGAATTCTTAATCTTAGGCTTAAGAGCCTGTAAAATGGTGATTTCGAAGTCAATTGGATTGTGGATTGATGCAATATTATAGAATTGGAACCCTTAGGATATGGGTATATCAAATTTTGAATTTTTATCCTGGGGGTTTGACTTTTATTAACTTTAACCTAGACCGCATAATTAATTATGAGAATCAACTCCTTAACATCGTTTACGACAACAACAACATACCAAGTGAAATCCCACAATATGGGGTCTTAGGAGGGTAGAGTGTACGCAGACCTTACCCCTACCAAGGTAGGAAAGATGTTTCCGAAAGACCCTCGGCTCAAGAGAAAGCATAAAAAAGAGATCAGATAAGGACATAAAATTCAAAGCAGTATGGAAATGAAAGTAACGAAAGCGACTAACATCGTTTAATATTAGTAATTATTTTTTGACTAGTGTTGAGCCGTATGGACGCCTTTGGACGTAGTAACATCGTCAAAAAAAAGTTGAAAGCTCCTTTTGAGTGAGGTAAGTTAAGACTTTGATCTCAATAGGAAATTTTTCCCCAACTTATGTGTAAATGAGGCTTGATATGTGGGAGATAACATATATATGTCGTGACGAGCTTATATACATCTATCGGGTGTAAAAGGGGATATACTTGAAACGCTAGATTTAGCCTCGTATTCTATATCCGTATTTTTGATGAACTGAACATGATATTTATGCCATGTGATGTATTTAGACTTGTTATATTCTAGAAAAATATATTTTACCTCTGTATCTGTTGAAATATTATTTTAAGCATTCATGTACCTTACACTGTTGTCTTCTCTTTATTTGCTTCTTATATGTGATATGTTATTATTGTGGAGCTGAGATATGAGTATCGGGGACCGTGTGCGTATGATGTTGAGATTTTGTGGGGACCAGTGAGTTTGGTGTTGAAAATATTGTGTGGACCAAGTGAGTTCGAGTTGATACAGAGATGTGGGGATACTGAGATGTATTAATAAAGTAAATATGCGAAGATTATGGATATGGACTCATCCCTCATGAGTCACTGACTTGGTACCTCCCTTGCAATATGCATGCTGATTGTGAAAAGAATTGACCAAATGATTGAAATGTGAAATTATGTGATAAAAATTCTACCTTTACTACTGTTCTTGACCATCTCCTTTAACTCATTATATGTATATGAATATGTTTATTTCGTTAACTTGAAATGTGATAAATGCTTAATTATCGATTAACTGTCAAGTAAATGACGGCTACTTCTCTTTTTTCTTTATATTTTCTTATGAATTGTACATGTTGTGGTAGGTTATGACTTTTAAAGTAACTCTCGCTACTTCCCTGTTGGAAGCAGTAAGTGAGGTTTACTGGGTATAAGTTGACTTTCGTACTCATACTATATGTATTGTATTCGTGTGCAGGTTTGGATCCCAGTTTGATCAGATCATGAGTGAGTTCGCGTTGAGTATCCAGTTCTATGATGAGCCGCCTGCCTTTTTATGCAGTGGCCACGACCTGACTTATCTTATTGTTATTTCTTATCTACTGAAACTTTGTATTTATTTGATTCTTTTACTTATCCTTGTAGTTTGCTCACGATAATATGACACATAGTCTGAGTTGTTTAGTATTATAGCTTCCGCACTCGTGTCAGATTTATTATCCTTATGATGTTTCATCATGTTAGACTTAATTAGTAATTTCATGTATTTTGTTTTTTGTTAATTATTACTTGATTCATCTGATTTGGTGATAGTCGGGTGCCAGGAGTAATTGGATTGTGACACCTTCACTGAGAATAGTTCAATTTTACATTTCATCAGAACCAAATCCACATGTGTATCTTTATGGCCTTTGCATTATTTTCCTTCAACTTGTAATTATCACCGGTGATTTTCCCCTTAATTACATGGATCTCTTGCTCATCCTCGTCTTTCTTGCTAGGAATCAAGGTTCATCAATTACATTTTTTTAAGATTGGTAATCTCATGCTTCAATAGAGTTTTGCATCCGATTATTTTACAAACTATAATGTTGGTCACTAAATGGTAGTGGCCTAATGGATTGTCCCTCGCTCATATTTAGTGGTGCACTCATTTGGACGATATTTCTAGATAATTGAGATCATGCTCTGATATAAATTGTTATTGTACATTAATGCGATATAAGGGTGGAGGAGTAAATTGGGTTGTGCCACATTTTTATGATTTTCTAAAATTTGTCTAACTTATATTTGGATGAACTTGGTTCTTTACCTATTTTTTGTGAAACATTAGAAAAATATAAAGTGCAACATAAATTGAAAATACAAAATATTTTCTGTGAAAAATTACCCGATTCAAACGTGTAAAAACCGCAACCTACCCTTTAGTATTTAATCAAAAACTCCACAAAAAATAATAAGTCAGTTCAGATTACAATTCTTGTAACCTAAAACTTGATTCTAAACCTTAAACCCAACAATCACTAAACTGTTGCACCCCTTCATGTTAACTCAAACTTGAAGCAAGAAGAGCTTAATTCTAAACCTTTCACCTTTCAAACTAACTCCATTTTGAAGCAAATTGTTTCTCAATTAAAAATAGTCTACGATTGCTTAATGCTTCTAAATAAGCAGGTTTGTGACTCGATAGCCTACTATAATGAACTAAAACTTGACTCAAACTCATTGATGACAACATGTATCCATCTCGGTTCTTGACACACTGTAGCAACTTGTTGAACTTTTAAGACTTGAAAACTCTCAATTGATCTTGATTGTTTCTCGGACTCTTAATATTGTGTATTTATTTCTACAAAAAGAACTTAAAGAATACCTATGTAAGAGAGTTAGTAGAACATGTAGTTCGAAACAAATAAGGAATTGAATTTGTTAAAGTCCAACAAGAATGAGAAATAGGTTCGACTACCTTACATGCTTTTCAAAAATTAGCATTGTATTGGGTGAAAAGTGCATCCGGAGGAATCAACGTATCCGGAGGCTCAGAAGACCCGGAGACATCCTCTAAATGTCCCCCACTCCCATCAATTCCTATCACGTCCGTCAGTCTCGATCAGAGTGTCGCGGCGCGCATGGACATTAGGACGTCAGCATGGTCACGTCATCATAACTTTTGGGGTTAAAATAGTCTAGTATTGGCTTATATATGTAAAGATTAGAAATTGTGATGACGGAGATATGATAATCTATTCATTTATTTTTTCACTTGAATCGTAGCTTGTTCATTTTATTTTCTTACTTATCAATCTTACATACTTATTTTCTACTATTGTAACCGGACTCGTTAAGGAGTTTCCCAGATCGGATGCAACACACTTGTCTTCAAACCCTATAAAACAATTTCTAATTGATTTTCTAGTTAGAATCATTTTCACCGAAAATATTTTGACGTTGTCTGTAGGGATAGACAATTGTGGTGTTTTCTCAATTCGTAGCAGATCTCCTTGGTTAAACCGAGCATAATAATCGTACTCATGAAAACATGTCAAGATCAAGTAACAGCTCTCACGGATCACATAAACTCGAGAACATCCGAGTGCCAGCTACTGATAAGGGCATAGTAGATCTGTTGGAAGTACTGATGTCGGAGCATAACAAAGAATCAGAACGAGAGAAGAGGAACAACAGAGGCAAGCTCCAATAAAAACAACCTAGCGAGGAGTAGAGCGAGGGTGTTTCAAGTGATGAGGGAGCGAAAAATCCTCGGAAACGCACACCTGAAAGAAAGAACAGAGTTAAATCTCAGTTTGGAGGGCCGAGACCTGTCAAAAAAGGAGGTTCCTTGACGAATGACGTGATCGCAGATGTGCTCGAGGCGCAAAATGAAATGATGCAGCGTATGGAGAGGGTTGTGGCCACTATACCCAAACATTCCATGGTCGAGACTCCAGCATCAAACCAAAATGCGGTAAAAACTTTGGCGTCACCAACCACCAGCACGAGAGAGGATGATGGTGTGAAAGAACGAATGGATGCATTCACAGATGGACTCCTTAAGGTGCAAAGGGAAATGAATGAACGAATGTATCAAATACCGGGAGCACCGCCTGTAATAAAGGATGCGGGAACCAGGAATACAAGGTATTACCGTACCCAGAAAGCGTGACCATTGTCCCTATCCCATAGCGGTTCAAAATGTCTGACATACCTAAGTATGATGGGACCATGGATCTAGATGAGCACATGATAAATTTTGAAGCCGTCATCACAGGGCACGATCTAAAGCAGCACGAGATCGAATCTATCATACTAAAAATATTCAATCAAACGCTCATAAAGAGAGCAATTTCTTAGTATACTCATTTGCCTGAAAATTCTATTGACTTTCTTGTTAGTCTTGCTAATGCTTTTGTCAAGGCTCACGAGGGAGCCCGGAGGGTGGAAACACACAAACAAGATGTATTCGCGATAAATCAGCAATGAGGCGATCTGCTACGAGGATTCGTGGATAGGTTTCAAAGGGAGAAATTGCTGCTACTAACCATCCTGGAAGATTAAGATGTGGTTGTATTTGCAGATGGTTTGAATCCGATCAGTTCGAATTCCTCAGGAAGTTAAAAGAAAGTCTGAGGGAATTTTCAGCCAAAATATGGAGTGAGATAAACCTCAAATACACGTCCAAGATGCGTATTGAGGAAGATCAACGGGTGGCAGTCTCAATGGATGTGAGTAACTGCCTTGAGAAAAGGCCGGACCAAGGGTTTAGCACGACTAGCATAAATCATGGGGGACGATTCAATTCATACGTTGCTCACATATTCCTTAGCTAGGGAACAAATAGGGGTAGCAGCAAGATACACCGGGTCTCATCAGGAAGGGCCCTTCACGGTCTGAGGGACCCGCGCAGAGAGGAACTAGCCCCCTAAAGTTATCAAATTTCAAGGTTAATATAAACGCGACAGAACTAGTGGCAGTAATGAAGACAATGAAGGAAGCCAGGTTCCCGGATGAAATGTGAACGAACCCGGACAAAAGAAATACTGGGTTATGGTGTCACTTCCACGACACATATAGGCACACTACCGAGGACTGTGCAAATTTAAGAATTGAGGTGGCCTAGTTACTACGATGAGGGCACTTGAAAGAGTACATCTGTGACTAGGCAAAGCTTAATCAGAGCTGGAATCCCGAACAGAGGCCAACAAAATGCCTTAACCCACTCAGACTATTAACATGATATTTGAGGGAGAGATGGTGAATAAAGTCACATACACGTCGCTCAGGAAGTCCAAAATATATGTCACAAATACGAGCCATACCGGGAGCCCCTAGAATGTAGAGACATTTCCTTCTCCAGTGATGATTGTACGGGCCTCGCCTTGCCTCACAATGATGTTCTAGTAATATCTATTCAAATTAAAAATTCTCTTATTAAGCGTGTGTTAATTGACCCAGGAGGCTCAGCGAATATCATCCAACTGCGTGTTCTGAAAGAGATAAAGGCGGATGAATCGGTCGTCCCGATAATAAAAGTATTGGCAGGTTTTAACATGTTGAGTGAGCTGACAAGGGGAGAGATTGAGTTTCCAGTACATGCTGATGGCATGGAGAAGGACATAACCTTCGACGTCATGTCTGATGATATGGCTTATAATGCAATACTGGGAAGGTTGTGGATACATTCAATGCAAATGGTCACCTCTACCTTCTACCAGAAGGTCAAGTTCCCTACTCTTTGGGGGGTCGGCGAGATCAGAGGGAACCATAGCGCATCCCAAGCAGAGAAGACCTTGGCAATAGCAACATCATGGAAAAGCGAGGTAGACAAATAGCAATCATTGGCCCCGAACTCACGTAGTATGTCCGAAAAAGAAGAGGGACATCATATAGAGGGAGATGTCGCGGGAGAAGGGTCCCACATTAGACCATCCCAAAGGCTTCGTCGTACCGACAGACAAGAGCTCTGCAGACTCCACTATAGAGGAGTTGGAGCGTGCAACACCTTTTGAAAACTATCCCAAAAAGAAGGTATACCTGGGCTCGGAGCTTTTACTCGAGCTCAGGGATGCATTTTTAAATTACTTAAAAGCTAACTCCAATTGCTTTGCTTGGTCTCACCTTAATATAATATGGATCCCTCGAAAGATAACTATCCATATGCTGAATGTCGATCCTAACCATCCCCTGGTAAAACAAAGGAGACAACCAATATATGTCGTTAGGGACCAATTTGTGAAAGAAAAAGTAATGCACTTGCTCAACATAGGGTCGATACAGAGAGTGAAGAATCTGGATTGGTTGGCCAACGTGGTAGTGGTCCCCCCAAAAGCTCAATAAATTCAGGATGTGTGTACACTTCAAAGATCTAAATGAATCATGTCCCAAAGACTCCTTCCCATTGCCACACATCGATCAAACTATTGATACCACGACAGCGCACGAGTTACTCAGCCTCCTGGATGCATACTCTAGTTATAACCAAATCAGGTTGCATTCGGAGGACCAGGAAAAGTCCTCTTTCATGACCAATCACGGTAAATTTTATTATAACGTAATGCCTTTTGGTCTAAAAATACAGGGGAAACCTATCAAAGATTAGTAAACAAGATGTTCGAAAGGCAGATCAGTCGGACCATAGAGGTATATATTGACGACATGCTGGTCAAATCCCAGGAAGTAGAGACTCATCTGTCCTCCTTGCAAGAAACTTTAGACGTCCTTCATCGACACGATATGAAATTAAACCCATAGAAGTGTGCCTTCGGTGTCAGGTCACCCATAGAATCGATAACTCATCTTTTTATATCTTTTTCCTAACTCTTTGATCGCAGGACTGGAACTAAGACCGGGACTGGCTAAGGGAAAGGCTGACTCCATTAATAGTGAACAAAGATTGGGAAAATATGTGTTGCTCTATTTTTCTTGACTGAATTTTCTCCTAGCAGGGGTTTTACCGACAATGATTTTAATGAGACAACGACCATAAAATGTGTTACATTGGTGGATTTGTCTGGAACTCCGTATAAAGAACCGGAGGCCTCTTCCATGATGCCAGAAGCTGATGCCTTCTATTATTTTCTCTTTTTATTGGCAAAGAAAGACAAATGTATTCAGGTTTTACACCTTACCTATTCTGAATGAAAAAAGGCTCAAGCCCCACCAATTACGCTCTAAAAATTGTTGGTACAAACGCATCCTCTCAGACTCAAAAATATCCATTTTGAACAAAGGAAACACAATCCTTATGCCAAAAAAGATGAGGTCGAGACATCCTCTCATCGACGTCGAACAAAGGAGGACCCTCATTTTATTATGAATCATACGAATTTAATCTCTGATCATAAAATACGCGTCTGAAAGTAACATTCCCGAATTGGGAGAAACAATTGCATAAAATTTCATCCACATATGATAAAATAGAACAATCATGGAACCTAAACACATGCGTCCGAAATCACTATAGAGCATAGTCTCGAAGAGGGGGTCCTTGGGTAGAAGGATCCCTATGGTTGAACTGCTCCCCTTCAAAGAATTGGGTAATCTTTACACCCGATCGCCAAACAATGTCAACATAACCAGAGTGATAAGCAATAGACACATCCCCTCGTGTGTCCAAACAAAACAACTAAATTTTGGCTTACGAAAACAATGTTATAAATAAACAAATAGTCGCACAAAAACCCAAAATATACATATGTAGGCCCAAAAGCAAGGGCAATACCAACATCCAAATGTTACAAATGTTTGCCAAAAATAAGAACATGGGAAAACACCCAAAACAAGCCCGAACACAAGGAAAACAAAGATCAAGAAGCAATAACGTTAACAGAAGCCCCAAGTCCTTTGGGCTCGGAGGGTCTCTCATCCTCTGGAGTAGGAAGAGCAAACTGGTGTCTAAGAGGACTCCTTTCAGCAAAACCTTCCATGGGCTCGACCTCATCTCCATCAACCGGGGCTTCGAAAGGTTGCTCCCTAGCCTCCGTATGAACTTTCTCATCATCCTCAAGTGACAACCACTCACTATCAAAAGCTTCGGCGGAATCATCAACCGAAGGGTTTAGGGTAAAGCCTTGAAAGTAGTTTTCTCCACAGTCAGAGTGACGGCCAGCTCGACGTTAATATCAATTTCCTTATCTCGAGCTTCTTAGAGGGCAACTCTTCGAGCGTGGTACATGGCATGGGTCTTCTCAAGAGTGAACTCCGGCTTTATTTTCTACATCACGACATCCACGTCCGACATATAGGCCTTTTGCAGGGAACTTCGGAGGGAAGCATGGGTGTCAGAGAGACGCTGGGTTTTTGTAAGCTTATCCTTGTACCGGGTCATCAGGGATTGATACCTCTTGTCAAGAAGAGCATGTGCTTCCTTTGCAGCATTTTTTCCTTTTTACACGCATGCAACTCCGCCGCTAAAGTTTGGAACTTCTCCATTAAGCCAGTGTCCCTTTGCGCAATGGTGGCATAGTAATCCTGATGATCAACCAAGTTATTTTTCAACTCCGAGAGTTCCACATGGAACTTGGCCACCTCCTTGCTGTGGATCCTCCTGTCCTGCTCCGTCTGAGCTAACCTAGACTCTAGCTCCTCTGCAACTACCAGTTGGACCTCTAGGGTCACAAAATGCTATTGCAGCTTCTGGTATTCTACCACACTTACCCTCTCTTTGGCAAGCTTGCGTTTGAGCCCCTCTATGGTAAGGAGACCGTACTGAGACAAAAGAAACACTCGAGGTTACAATTTGACATAAATATGGGAATAAATATTGAGGAAAACAAATACCCGTATACCTAGGCGGTCGCATGAGCATCAACGTTAAAGAGACAATCCCCGGAGATGCCTCTAATTTTCCTCCGGTCCTTATCAGTAGCCAACAACTTCATGTAATTGGCAACGACTTCAGTAGTCAGCGAGTTGAGGGATTATGTACCAGAGCTGAGAATGTATCTACCATCCCTGACCTGTGAGAACCTCAAGGACCCTCGCATCAGACCCCGGTACTCAGACCAAAAGATGAGGGAAATCACATTTGAAATGTCGATGGAGGAACAACCGGGATGTAGAAAGAATACATAAAATAGGCTCAGAGCACGGAGTATTACCTCCAGCCCTAATAAGAGCAGGGGAAAAGGGAGTGGAAGAATTCATCTGAGTAGCCAACTCCAATTCCGTGAAGAGGCCGATGGTGGTAGCCTCTAATTGGGCTTTCTTTTTGCGAACAATCCCTGAAGTTGAGTCCTCCTCGTTCTCACTGGCATTAAGTGACTGGAGTTGCCAAGGCTGGACCTTGACCATCTTTGTCCCGAGTGTTCAGTCTGCTCCTCTTAGCTGGGGGATGAGAGGAGAAATATGTCATTTTCGACCTGACCGAGGGAGCTGGCCTCGGACTATGACCCAGTTAGGATTAACTTGGAGAACCTGCTGCAAGGCATCATTTGGATTTTCAGGGATGTCCGCTAGAGGGCGGTTGATGACCCTTTGGGAGGGTCATGATTTTTGGCTCTCCAATTGTTCTTTGCTGAAATCTCCTTCCACATATGAAAGGAAGGAAATGAAGTGTCCAAAATATTTTGGACCCATTGCGTTAGTCCCTTTACGGAATCCGGTGTCCACACCATGACTAAAAATGAAGAAAAAATAGGTATCAACAATCCCACTCAAAATTTAAAAAGCGCAAAGCAAAAAAGGTTATACGAATAATAAACTTATGGTGGAGATTCCATTTCTCTAGGATGGCAGCCTCTGACGGCTTGACCAAATATGCAATAGAGATAATGACATATCTCTTCGTCTATCCTCGTTTGGAGTCATCATCAGTACTCATATTTAAAGAATTTTAACCACGACGAGATAATTGGATGACCCGTGCCCTAAATATCTTGGGGGAAAAGGTGAATCAAGTGGGAAAAGGTGAAGTCCTCTCCGACTCGTGAAGAAAGGTATCAGAAACATGCCATTGTTCCCTATACCACCGGCCTGACCTAAGCCAAGCATATGATGTACTTTCTACAAAATGATAGGGTCGATTGATTAATTCATCCTCAACGAAAAAGGGTAAGTGTAAACAAAGGAATATCCCTGCCGGTAAGAAGTGATACTTTCCCATTCCTTTCGGATAATCACCTCTATATCGGCCCAACCACAATCCGCCTTTACTTGATCTAGGTTGCGATTGTGAATGGAGGATTGATACATACTGGTCGTCTATTCTCGTTCACGACTGTGGTCAGTAGAAGTGGCTGGCACATTCAGTAAGGTCCTTCCTGGCGCTCTATTCTTTGGAAATGAAAAAAATTGAGATGTTAAACGGCTAAACTAGATGAATGAGTCTTTTTCTTCTAGGGTTTACTAGGAAGTGTCCGTCGAATCCCAATCGAGACTTAGTGAATGGAAACGTTGGAGTCACTATGAGTAGCATTTTGTGCCCGAGTGGTGGTGCCACCAGTGACGAAAGAATCTGAAGACATAATTGGTGGTTTAAAGAGAAGGTTTGAAAAGGTAACAAAGAGTTTTCCGGGAGCAAAGAAAGAAGATATAAGAGGTCAAAAACTTGAAGGAGAGTGTATGGAATTTCGGCTATGTGGCGATATATATATATATATATGAGTTTGTGAAAAAATGAAAACTTTGCCTAAAAGAAAGGGAATCGTGTCATCATTATGGGTCTGATAATCAAGTAGAAGTCTTGGCTAAAGACGCGACACACGTAAAGCAAGATTTCGCAGGAGAGTCAGAGCATTTAATGCAAAGAGCCGGTGTGTGGAGAAGACTAATCGTTTGAACAGACGCACTAGGTTCGAGGAATGACTCGGCGAGATAAGAATTGATTGAGAAACTCTTTCACTTCCCGGACTCATGGAATTAAGGGCCCGGAAAGTGGGGGACTATCTGTATTGGGTGAAAAGTGTGTCCGAGGGAATCAACATATCCGAGGCTCACATCCGGGGACATCCTATAATTGTCCCCCGCTCCCATCAACTCCTATCATGTCCGTCAGTCTCGATCAGAGTGTCGCGACGTGCATGGACGTTAGGACGTCAGCATGGTCACGTCATCATAATATTTAGGGGTAAAATAGTCTAGTCTTGACTTATATATGTAAAGCTTAGGAAGGAAAGAAGATCTATCTTGCTTACTTTGTAACCCTAATATTACGTTTCTCTCTCAAGGCAATATAGACAGAGATCCGATAATCTATTCATTTATTTTTCACTTGAATCATAACTTGTTCATTTTATTGTCTTACTTATCAATCTTACATACTTAATTTTTTACTATTGTAACCGGACTTGTTAAGGGGTTTCCCGGATCGGATATAACCCCACTTGTCTTCAAATCTTATAAAATAAATCTCTGATTGATTTTTTGATTAGAATCATTTTCACCGAAAAACAATCATGCGACCTTTCTTTAAGTTGAATTCTATTCTAACTCAATCTTTTTGTGAAAACGATATTACCTTTTGTAAGTATCAATTTTACTCTTTCACATAAATATACAAAATTTAGTTCGGAATATATACATATGGTCACGTCTGCAACACAAGAATTATAACTCTGTCTGAAAACTAATTTTCCAAACCTTATCCTACTTGAATTAGAATACACATAAAGTACATGGTTCATGTTATCTTCAGCCCGATTAACTCTACAACACTTTAAATATTTGGACCTCACATATAATTAGTCATTCTATATTGTCCGTTTTATTTGTTAATCATCAAAATACTCTGAACTCAATAATGTGAATTGCCATTATGTTCACTGTGCGCGCCGTTTTTAACCCGACGTCGCGACGTGATGGCTCGATTCCCTCTGGATTGATTAAAGCTGTTGATGAGTCGCCACCTAATTATTGTACGGTGAATTAGAAAACCTAAATGTTAATTAAAATGCTGCAAAATAACTCTGATTTTATGGTCTGTGAAACTAATGGGATTTTAGGTAAGGATTCTTTATTATCCTAAAGGGAAAGAATTAGGCATCCTTTAAGATCCGCTAACTTGCGGTTGTCCGTTCAAACCTAGGTTATTTATATGCTAAAAAAATGTATGTTTAAAGGTATGAAGTTTTAAGAAAAAGATATTTGCAAGTAATTGATTTAAAAGATGCATTTTGCCAAATTGCATGGCATTGTTTATAAAAATACATATAAAATGAATTTGTTAGTAAAAGTATGTATTGTATGGCATAACTTATAAAGTACATGTAAGATTGAAAAAAGCGTGTGTTTGTGAGACATAATTTATAAGATGCGTATAGAATGATTCTTAAAAGGTGCATGCACTTGTATAGCATTTTAACAAGAGATGCATGTAAATTTATTTTGATGAAAAGTATGCGTTATCATATACAAATTGATTTTGATGAAAAATATGCATTACTTATAAAATACACATGAAATATGCCCTTTTATATATATGTAAAGCTGATTATGAAAAAGGCAGGCATTATTTATAGAATACATGTAATAAAAGCATACATTTGTAAAGCATTATTTATAAAAGACATATAGAGTTGAGAAAAATATGCATTTTATATGACATTGTTCATAAAATAGATGTAAAATTTATTTATTTATGAAAATATGTATTTGGCGATTTGATAATAGAAGAAAGCGATTTTTATTTACAATGTGAAGAGATGATTTTATGAAAATCTTTCAATATTACAAATCAGATAAAACACAAACCTTATTTTTTAGGATTTAAAAAAAAAGTGAGTAAAAGATGGCCAAATTGTTTCGAAAGAGATTAAAACATGCATAACGAGCCTAAAATAAAAATAACTAGCGACTGAGTTTGGAACATGCATGGCAGCCCTAAACGAATAAAGCTAGTGAGGGGTTTCCAAATTAACCGAGCCTAAGAAATAAACTAACGACAGTTAAACTATCCTATTCATGCATCTATTAGCGGCCTAATTATTCTAAGTATTCTAATGACAATATAGAATTAAATAATTATTACAACCCGAATAATAATGAAAGATAGATTAGGCGAATAATAATGGCAGCGATTAGGACGGATGACGATATCATCGCACCCTATTTGTTTTGAAGTTCCGAGGCCGGAGAATGCAAGTAACATAGACGCGGGTCTTTGTTTGGCAAAGTTACGATGAGTCTCATAACGAGACTCTTCGTTGCTCCCGATGAATTTCATGTAAATAAAAGAAAAGAAAAGAATTAGTAGACGAAAAAATATAGATATATCAAGAATATAAATAAATGATTCATGAAAGTAATATGTTGTTGATTTTATGCCATACTTTGATGGCGAAGGAAAAATGTGAGATGGGCCATAGACCCACAAGTTGTACACAAAGAGTGAAAAAATACATATTACAATTGAAAATCACATAAATGATATCACATCTGAATAAGTAAAATACTAGGCACACATAGACAAATTCATGTTCAAATAAGAAAGAAGGGTCTGTTTTGGATCATAAGGTAAGAAAAAGAAACCTTAACAAATTTATTTCAATATTTACATACAATTAACGAAATAGAAGGAGTGCATTAGAATAAATTTGGTCATCTCAATAACAACATGACGTACTACGATCATTTCTACCTTACACACTCAATCAACTTAAAAAAATTATGGGCATCACGACGTTAGCTAGATAAGATATTATACGACTAGTTTGACAATCACATAAAAATAGGAATAGATAAATAATCAAATAACATAGCATTTTCAAATAGACATAACCATTTTGACTCAAACTAAACACACAAACATTTAGACTCTACATTTGATATTTCTAAACCGCAACATAACATTGTCATTATGGTTACTAAGTAGATGTTGAGTATAACAAACCACCATTTAAATAAACTTAACCAAATGTAGGGACTTAGCTAACCATCATCTTTAATAAACGAATATTGAAACCGTGCTTGGATCGCACAAACCACAACATATTTACGCATAAATAATCAGCTAAGTATCGCAAGCACATTTCACCAACCATAGTTTCTTTCTAAGCCCATACTAATCTTAACCAACATTTTAAACAAAACCAACATCTTAGAACAAACTAATGGTAATTAATTCACCAATCGTCCATCATAACAATACCAAACAAAGCATCATTTAAATAACCAATCAGAAATTAATCTACGAATACAGAATGTTAAGCATGCTCAAACTGAGAGATAAAATAAGAGTTTACTGACCTTTTTCGGGTAGCAAACCGAGGCGTCGTCTCGAATCGTCGATTCCGCTCGGAAATATTTTTTAGAATTCTGATTTTTTTTATTACCGAATTCTGATTTTTCAATCCGAAAAACAGAATTGAATTCTGTTTCTGGAAATCCGACCCGACCCGGAATCAAATCAAACCCAAATTGAGCGAAAAATATGAAGAATGAAATGGAATTTTCAGATTGCAAAATTAAGACTAAAAGTAGTGTTTCGGATTCGGAAATCTTAGAACAAAAGGGAGTATTTTCGGATTTGGGAATTAAGAAACAAAAGGGGTAATTCATAACCAAAATTAAGAACAAACAAACTTGAGTTTATAGTCTTTAAACCCAAACTGAAGATCTGATTTTTTGATCCGGTTTCGACCCGACCCGGAATAAAAAAAATAGTGAAAAAATAACCGAAATTTCAGATTTTTCAACACCCAGAACAACCCATTTTTTGTATCTTTTTCGAAATTTAGAACACAAATTTAGAGTTCTAGATATGAATTTTGGAACCCCCAAATATCAAGATTTTCAACTTATATTTCGGACCTTTTTTAAAATAAAGAACACATGCAAAAAAGAACAAATAACCTTAAGAAGATTTCGGATTTTTTTTTTCAAATTTAAAAACTAGATTTTCGGACAAAAATCCACCAAAACTCGACCCCCGAAATAGTGAACAAAGGGGTTTTTTTTATAGATGTATTTCCCCCTCAACGTTCACGTTTGAGTTTTGAAAATAAAAGGGAAAAAATATGATTTTGAAATGGATTTTAGGGGAAGGGTAGGTGTGAAGTGATGGGGGGTAGGGTGTGTCGTTGTCGGGTGGCGGTGTTGGTAGAGGAAGTGGTGTAGGAAGGCGATGTGGGGGGGGGGGGGTTAGGGTTATGAGAGAGTGCGGCGGGTTAGGTTTAGGAGGGAAGGGAAGGGTTTTTAGGGTTATGTTTTGGTGGGTATTAGGTTTGAGATGAAAATAGGGGATGGAAAGGTGGGTTGGTCGAGTGGGCCAAAATAGGGGTGGCCGGTTTGTCCTGGTCGAGTTTGACCGACTGGGCCTCTATTTTTTTGTGAAATGGGGTTTGTTTGAGGGTTAGAGATAAAAATGAGTATTGGGTGAAATGGGTTTGAGTTAAAATAAAATGAAAAATAGTTTATTATTAAAAGATGTTTTGCAAAAAATATAAATTATAAAGATAACGATGTGATAACAATAAAACATAATATTTGTGAAATGAATAATGCTTGATTTAAAATAAAATAACCCAAAATATTAGGGTAAAAACTATGATTATGATATTAAAAAGCAAATAATAATAATAATGTGAATAATAATAATAATAATAATAATGATAATGAATGAGAATAAACAATGATATTAAAAGTCTTAATATATATATATATATATAAATTGTTATGAGGTGTAAAAATATTTAAAATTGCAAATAAATATCGAAAAAGAGGGGATACAATTGGGAGTCAACAGATGCCCCTCTTTGGCCGGAGACGATGAAAGAGTTTATGGACAAAGAAGTTGACCGAGTAGCTAATGTTTTCCTGATCATCGGGACTCGAAGGAAGATTAGGGATGCATGGATAGAAATAGAATCCCGAGGGGGAGAGAAGTTGCAAAAGATGGTGCAGATTCGAGAAATATTGCCCCATTGTTGGGTTATGATGACACTGATTGCAAGTGTGGCAACATATTGGGAAAGAGCGGAACTAAGTTCAAAGTAGGCCGCTGACCAAAATTGTCTCAGTTCGCCGTAAGAGATAGTTCCACGTTGTGATGAAAGCTCCCGCCGATTCAAGCTCATGCGGACTAGAGATAAGGTAAAATTAGTGCATAACTATTGCATACCATGGGTATATGAGAATACGACTTTGTCAGTTGAAATGACGTCGTTGCCTAGACGTTGTGCAGATGACGCCGTTGGTTGGCGCCTGATTGAAATTAAAATGTCCGCATTATGAGGTGGGCGCCTCATTAAAATAAAATACCCGCATTAGAAGGTGGGCGCCTGATTGAAAAATAAAATACTCGCATTAGGAGGTGGGCGCCTAATTGAAATTAAAATACCCGCATTAGGAGGTGGGCGCCTGTTTTAAACTAAAATACCCGCATTAGGAGGTGGGCGCCTAATTTAAATTAAAATACCTGCATTAGGAGGTGGGCGCCTGATTTAAATTAAAATACCCGCATTAGGATGTGGGCACCAGATTTAAATTAAAATACCTGCATTAGGAGGTGGGTCCCTGATTGAAATTAAAATACTCGCATTAGGAGGTGGACGCCTGATTTAAAGTAAAATACCAGCATTCGAAGGTGGGCGCCTGATTAAAATAAAATACCCCCATTAGAAGGTGGGTGCCTGATTGAAAAATAAAATACCCGCATTAGGAGGTGGGCACCTGACTAAAATAAAATATCCGCATTAGAAGGTGCCCGCCAGATTTAAAATAAAATACCCGCATTAGGAGGTGGGCGCCTGATTTAAAATAAAATACCCGCATTAGGAGGTGGGCGCCTGATTTAAATTAAAATACCCGCATTAGGAGGTGGGTGCCTGATTTAAATTAAAATACCCGCATTAGGAGGTGAGCGCCTCATTTAAATTAAAATACCCGCATTAGGAGGTGGGTGCTTGATATGACGTCGTTGTATTGACGTAATGCATCGTGACCCTGAGGCCGAAATGCTATGTTGAAGTTCTCGCAAACTCAATCTAGATGAAAAGCTAGTGCGTGGACATAGGCGATGTAAAAGTTGAGTAGGTGAGAATGTGACCCTGTAAGTCGAAATACCGTTCTTCGTATGGACATAAAGCGGTTGGGACCTTGTAGGTCAACATGATGTCTTTGTACAATCACAAAATAGGAAAGTGATCCTTGTGGTGAGCTGCGATGCGGAGGTCCTTTGCGTATTTGAACATAAATATTACGGCTTCCTGCTTCTTTCAACCAGAAGAACCTGTACTTAAAGAAAAAGGTGGGTGCCTGATTTAAAATAAAATACCCGCATTAGGAGGTGGGCGCCTGATTTAAAATAAAATACCCGAATTAGGAGGTAGGCGCTTGATTTAAATTAAAATACCCGCATTAGGAGGTGGGCGCCTAATTTAAAATAAAATACCCGTATTAGGAGGTGGGCGCCTGATTTAAATTAAAATACCCGCATTAGGAGGTGGGCGCCTGATTGAAATTAAAATACTCGCATTAGGAGGTGGGCGCCTTATTTAAATTAAAATACCCGCATTAGGAGGTGAGCGCCTCATTTAAATTAAAATACTCGCATTAGGAGGTGGGTGCTTGATATGACTTCGTTGTATTGACGTAATGCATCGTGACCCTGAGGCCGAAATGCTATGTTGAAGTTCTCGCAAACTCAATCTAGATGAAAAGCTAGTGCGTGGACATAGGCGATGTAAAAGTTGAGTAGGTGAGAATGTGACCCTATAAGTCGAAATACCGTTCTTCGTATGGACATAAAGTGGTTGGGACCTTGTAGGTCAACATGATGTCTTTGTACAATCACAAAATAGGAAAGTGATCCTTGTGGTGAGCTGCGATGCGGTGGTCCTTTGCGTATTTGAACATAAATATTACGGCTTCCTGCTTCTTTCAACCAGAAGAACCTGTACTTAAAGAAAATTTGTGAGTTTGGGGAGGGGCGGTTGATTCGCGTTGACTTTGTAGCTTTGGCCTTTGATACTCGCGCGTCCCACTGGTTTGGATCTGTAACCCCAGTCTAGTTTCCCTTCTTGGCTAGCCGTTAATGAAAATATTTGAAAATAATTGGTTTATAAGAAAGTATGCATATCAAATAAGAATTTCTGTCGAACTCTAATGAAAATATTTGTTCAAAACAATTTGCTTATAAGAAGGCATGCATATTAACAAGAATTACTGTCGAACTCTCGAATAGTGACATGCAGCGAAACAGAGCAAACGTCTTATCCAAAGTTCTTCTTTTGACATGAAGACTTAGTCGGTCAACACTTTCCATGTCTATCGGCGTTTTCTTGCAGTGAACCCTTAAAATTTGCCCTAGCTTATGATATGTGAGGATGCTGAACTTTCAACTAGACCAAGCCGAGTCTTGTGTGGGTTGCTTGCTTGTTCTATCAAGGCGATCAGACGGGTGTACTTTGTTATATGCAAGATAAGGGGGAAATTTTTTTAATGGTGTGACCGAAGCCGATATAGGCCGCCTACGTATCCCAACAAGGGAATCAGGTCATAACGTAGTTCGTTACAAGCAAAAGGGGATTGTAAGGTTTTCCTAAAGATGGGACCGAAACCGATATGGGCCGCCTACGTATTCCGCCGAGGGAATCAGGTCATAACGTAGTTCATGTTACAAGTAAAAATGAGATTTTGGGGAAATTTGTGCTCTAAAGAAACGAAACCTGACATGAGTTCTTTGTGTATCCCGCCAAGGGAGCGCAACTTTTACAACATAGAAAATGCATTACATAGAAAAATCCTAAATGTAGTAACTTTTCACCGCATCCACGTTGATAGCTTTTGGCCATACTTCGTCGTCCATTTCAGCTAGGATTAATGCTCCTCCAGTTAGCACCTGGTGAACCATATAAGACCCTTGTCAGTTAGGTGCGAATTTTCCTTTAGCTTCATTTTGGTGCGGGAATATACGTTTTAGCACCAATTTCCCCGGTTTGAAAGTCCTTGGTTTTACTTTCTTGTTGAAAGCTTTGGCCATTCTGTTTTGATAAAGTTGCCCGTGACAGACTGCGTTCATCCTCTTTTCATCAATCAACATCAATTGCTCGTACCGATTCTATATCCACTTTGCTTCGCTCAACTCGGCTTCTTAGATAATTCTCAAAGATGGTATTTCCACTTTTGTTGGTAACACAACTTCTATTCCATAGACCAAAAGATACGGCGTTGCCCCAGTAGAAGTCTTGATTGTAGTGCGATAGCCCAAAAGTGCAAAGTGCAAAGTGCAAAGGGCAAATGCTTATGCCAGTGCTTGTAATTATCAATCATCTTTCGCAGTATTCTTTTGATGTTCTTGTTGGCTGTTTCGACTGCTCCGTTCATCTGAGGTCGATATGGAGTGGAATTACAGTGAGTGATCTTAAACTTTTCGCATACCTCATGCATCAGATTGCTGTTGAGATTGGCTCCATTATCTGTTATAATCGACTCAAGGATTCCAAATCGGCAAATGATGTTATTGCGGACAAAATCAACTACCACTTTCTTTGTCAGTGACTTGTGTGACGATGCCTCTACCCACTTTGTGAAATAGTCAATTGCCACTAGAATGAATCTGTGTTCATTTGATGCGGCAGGTTCAATAGGACCAATGACATCCATGCCCCAAGCTGCGAATGGCCAAGGAGAACTCGTCACATTGAGCTCGTTGGGAGGTACCCTGATTAAATCGCCATGAATCTGACACGGATGGCCCTTTTGCACAAAGCGAACGCAATCTGTTTCCATGGTCATCCAAAAAATACCCTGCTCTCAGAATCTTCTTGCTAAATTGAAACCATTCATGTGAGGCCCGCATATGCCTCCGTGTATCTCTTCAACTAACCTGCTTGCCTCTTGGGCATCGATACATCATAACAAACCTCCGGAGTCCTCCGATAAAGGATTTCTCCGCTTAGGAAGAAATGGTTTGCTAACCTCCGAAGTGTCTTCTTTTGTGTACTGGTTATGTCTTCTGGATATTTGTCTGCCTTGAGATACCTCTTAATGTCGTGGTACCATGGATTTCCATCCAGCTCTTCATCTATGTGGAAACAATAGGCCGGCTGATCTAACAAGTTCACATTGATGGGATCAATGTAATTCTTATCCGGATGTTGAATCATAGAGGACAGAGTTGCTAGAGCGTCAACGAATTCATTTTGAGTTCGTGGGATATGCTTGGATTCTTTCTCGCTGAACCTTTTGCACAATTATTTCACGCAATGCAGGTAAGAAAGTATCATCACGTTTTTTGTGGCCCATTCGTCTTGTACTTGATGAATCAATAAGTCTGAATCACCGATAACCAACAATTCTTGTATGTTCATATCAACTGCCATTCTAAGTCCGAGTATACAAGCTTCGTATTCTGCCATATTGTTGGTGCATGGGAATCTGATCTTTTCCAAGATTGGGTAGTGTTGACCCGATTCTGAAATCAAGACTGCTCCGATACCAACTCCTTTGAAGTTTGCAGCTTCGTCGAAGAACATTCTCCAACCCGGGTACTCTTCTGAGATATCTTCTCCAACAAATAATATCTCATCGTCCGAAAAATAAGTTCGGAGAGGCATATATTCTTCATCTATGGGGTTTTCAGCAAACTGGTCGGCTAGCGCTTGTCCTTTGATGGCATTTTGGGTAACATATATGATGCCGAACTCACTTAGCAAGATTTGCCATTTTGCTAGCTTTCCAGTAGGCATGAGCTTCTGAAAGATGTATTTGAGCGGGTCCATTCTTGAGATGAGATAAGTGGTATATGCAGACAGATAATGTCTAAACTTTTGTGCAATCCATGTCAAGGCACAACAAGTGCGTTCCAACAATGTATACCGAGCTTCATAAGGTGTGAACTTCTTGCTCAAGTAGTATATAACTTGCTCCTTTTCCTGTTTTATCGTGTTGTCCCAGCACGCATCCAAACGCATTTTCTAACACAGACAGATATAACAACAAAGGTCGTCCGGGTTCTAGAGGCACCAAAACAGGTGGATTAGACAAGTATTCTTTGATTCTATCAAAAGCTTGCTGGCAATCTGATGTCCACTTGGTAGCAGCGTATTTCTTCAGTAGCTTGAATATTGGCTCACATATCACCGTTGATTGCGCTATGAACATGCTGATGTAATTGAGACTACCAAGGAAACTCATCACGTCCTTTCGACTCTTTGGAGGAGGCAAGTCTTGAATAACTTTTACCTTCGAGGGGTCCAATTCAATACCCTTCTACTCACGATGAAACCTAACATCTTCCCAGCAGGGACACCAAATGCACACTTTGCAGGATTTAACTTCAGATTGTACCGCCTCAGCCGGTCGAAGAACTTCTTCAAATATGTCAAGTGATCTGAAGCCCTTCGCGACTTGATAATAACGTCATCTACGTAGACCTCGATTTTCTTGTGGATCATATCATGGAAAATGGTAGTCATGGCTCTCATATAGGTGGCACCTGCGTTCTTGAGTCCGAACGGCATTACCCAGTAATAGTATACTCCCCAAGGTGTAGTGAATGCTGTATTTTCTGCGTCTTCCTCATCCATTAAGATTTGGTGGTAACCAGAAAATAATTCAACAAATGACTGTAATTCATGCTTCGCACAGTTATCAATGAGTATGTGAATATTTGGGAGAGAGAAATCATCCTTCGGACTAGCCTTGTTGAGATCCCGATAATCACACATACTCGTATTTTTCCATCTTTCTTTGTCACAAGTACGATATTGGTTAACCAATTGGGGTATCTTGTAACTCGAATGACCTTCGCATTGAATTGTTTGAAAACTTCTTCCTTGACTTTTAAACTCAAATCAGTCTTGATTTTCCTTGGTTTTTGTCGAGTGGGTTGGTCGAGTGGGCCAAAATAGGGGTGGCCGGTTGGGCCTGGTCGAGTTTGACCGACTGGGCCTCTATTTTTTGTGAAATGGGGTTTGTTTGAGGGTTAGGGATAAAAAATGAGTATTGAGTGAAATGAGTTTGAGTTAAAATAAAATGAAAAATAGTTTATTATTAACGATGTTTTGCAAAAAAATATAAATTATAAAGATAACGATGTGATAACAATAAAACATAATATTTGCGAAATGAATAATGTTTGATTTAAAATAAAATAACCCAGAATATTAGGGTAAAAACTATGATTATGATATTAAAAAGCAAATAATAATAATAATGTGAATAATAATAATATTGATAATAAATGAGAATAAACAATGATATTAAAAGTCTTATATATATATTAAAATTGTTATGAGGTGTAAAAGTATTTAAAATTGCAAATAAATATCGGAAAAGAGATATACTTTCTTATGATTTTATTTCTTTGCACCATATTTTCTTTACTAATGAGTTTGCTGATGTTTTTAAAAAAGACTTATCATATATATGCTCCTTATCATAAGGTTCTTTACAAGTTGTGCATGTTCTCACCCTCCATTTTGAGAGGAGGTGTTAGAGCTACAACAACTCAAGTAATGGGCAATCTGATCCAAGCTAGATTTTTATGTGTGGGCGTGTGTAATTCAATTTTGATTCGTGTTTCGGGGACCCAACCCCGTCTAGTTATATGTTCTTTTGATCTATTTTCATTTCACATATAATAGAAACCATTAGGATTCTAGATCATTCTAATGATAGATTCCCACTTCCAACTTCTTCTTTTTCTGTTTCTTGCATATTTTTTGTTAGGGTTTTTACGATGTCAAACTTGATTCTTCTTTTTTATTTTGTAATCTAATAGCACGTGACCTACACTCCTTTATGTGAATCTGCCACATACTTTAGATTAATCCACCTAATAATATGACACTTTAGGTCTATTCGTCTAACAACAGAACACTTTAAATTTGTCACCTAATAATATGATGTTTAGGCAAGTCCATATAGTAATATGATCCTTTAGGTTGTCTGACTAATAATAGGACGTTCTAGGGCCAGTCCACCTAATAATATCACATGATGCACTAAATTGATCGGTTGGACATGACATATCACAATTCACAACTTCTGAAATTTACTTGACAATTTGAGACAAAAGATTGAATGAAAAGTATATTACACAATTATACGACTCATTCATATTTGTGGAGGAAATAGGTTGTCGTCTCTTTATATAGTCACAGACTCACAGGCAAGCCTCACCTTATGCGCTAGTTTTTGAATTCGAGTTAGGTCTAAGGTCTATTTTTTATCATGATATCAAAGCAAGACTCATTCGTTGCTTAGTTCCCGTGTTATGTTGTCCACTCTCCCAAATGTCCAATTCTGATCATATGGGGAAGTTTGACAGAGAAAATATGCAATTTTCACTTAATAAGCTAGTTTTAGAATTGAGTTTAGCCTAAGGTTCATGTCTTACTAGTTGAAGTGTTATGCTTATTTTTATATATGTAATCAAAAGTTCAAAACACTTAAATACCAAAAATTATGTTCTTTAACGTTCTTTACTGCAACAAAAATAATTTTATGACTTAAATATTATAGCGAGCGGTTGTCGTGCGCTAAGACTGTCCCAAAAATCCTAAAACAGAACCAAGAGAAGACCCTTAGTAAAGATGTTAGCAATCTGATAACGTGACGGCACATGCAAGACACGTACTTGTCCACGAGCAACCTTTTCGCTAACAAAGTGAATATCCATCTGATATGTTTAATGCGCTGATGTTGTACAGGATTCCCCGAGAGATATATCGCACTAACATTATCGCAGTAGACCAATGTAGCTTTCCGAATAGGATAATGAAGCTCTAAGAGGAGGTTACGCAACCAACAGGACTCAGACACAACATTAGCGACCCCTCGATATTCGACCTCTGTGTTAGAGCGTACAATGTAGCTTGGCGTTTATCCGACCAAAAGACCAAGTTATCACCAAGAAACACACAATAACCAGATGTCTAACGCCTGATATCTGGAAATCCACCCCAATCAGCATTTGTATTCGAAATGAGAGTAGATACCGATGAAGGATATAGGTGTAAGCCATGATCAAGAGTACCTTGAATGTAGCGCACAATGTGTTTGAGAGCTTGCATGTGTTCTTCCTTCGGATCATGCATGAATAAACACACTTGTTGCACTACATAAGTAATATCGGGCCTCGTAAATGTGAGATATTGAAGAGCCCCCGCAAGACTACGACAGTGAGAAGGATCCTCATATAGTGTGCTAGAAGTAGCACTCAGCTTCAGTTTAGTGTCAATCGGAGTAGGAGATGACTTACAAGCTGACATGCCAGCCCGTTCAATGATCTCTATTGCATACTTCCTCTGAGATAGAAATAGACCACCTGCATGACGAGTGACAGCTATACCCAGAAAATAACTTAATGGTCCCAAGTCTTTCATAGCAAATTCTGAGCTGAGAAGAGATATGATAGACATGTGAAGTGCATCATAAGAAGCAGTCAATATAATATCAGCCACATATAACAAAATGTAAGCTATAGAAGTACCGTGACAGTATATGCATAGAGAATGGTCAGACTTGATATGAGAAAACCCAAGAGTAGACGCATAATCTGCAAATCTTTTGTACCAGGCCCGAGGAGCCTACTTTAGTCCATACACAGATTTCTTCAGCAATCACACATGATTAGGATGAGCGGGGTCCCTGAAACCCAAGGGCTGATGCATGTATATTATTTCCTTGAGTTCTCCGTGTAAGAACGTATTTTTCGCGTCCAGTTGATAAATGGGCCATGCTTTGGAGAGAGCTAGACTGAGAACAGTACGAATAGTCGCCAGTTTGACCACCAGACTAAATGTCCCTCCACAGTCCACGCCAACCTGATGAGTTTTGCAATCACCTACAAGACAAGCCTTATGCCTCTCAAAACAACCATCAGATTTTTCTTATGAGTAAAAATTCACATAGAACGAATCACATTATCACTAAGTAGACGGGGCACCAACTCCCACGTCTTATTTTCAATAAGAACATTATATTCATCATCCATAGCCATTTTTCAATTCGGGTCATGAAGGGCAGACACGGGGTTACGGGGTAAAGGAGATTTAGTATCATTAGAGTTGAGATTAAATTGTCACTTTGGTCTAATCACTATTAATAATATCAAAAGGCAACCTAGTAAGAGAATTAGAGGCAACAAAGGTTAATTTAACATGGTTTCCAAGCGGACAAGAAGGACAAACACTAGCACTACGAGTGTTATTACACTCAATAAATTTATTGTTTTAAGGGAGTAAAAAATAGACGCTCCCGGATAACCCAAATGTGCATGTCATAAGGAATGTGCTAAAGCTGCAAACATTGATGGTGTGGCTTGTTTTGTGGTGGTGGTGATGGGATAGAGCTCACCCTGACTATCACATCTCATTAGATATATCCCCGTCTAGAAATCCTTCACAGAAAATCCAAACGGATCAAATTCAACAGAAATTGAGTTATCAGTTGTAAATTTCTGAACAGACACCAGATTTTTAATTAATTGAGGAGCATGAAGGACATTTTTCAAAGCTAAATGCGAGTTTGGGGAGACAAATTTGTGTGATCATCACCACGAATTGGATTTGAATGACCATTACCAATAACTATGTCATGATTTTTGCTCAAATTGAAATAAGTCGAGAGATTACCTTGCGCAGATGTCATATGAGAAGTAACACCAGTATCCATGTACCAATTTGTATCCAGAGGATTTAGCCTGAGTGTATGCATCGCCGCCTCAATATCCATGTGGGTCGGGGAGGCATTTAGGCCCGCAACAGCGAAAGCTTGTTGTGGCCGAGGCCCAAGCAGGCCAAGTTGCTGCCAGGACGAATGTTGTCAAGGCCCAATAAGGGTTATCTGTTGTTGCTGTCTGCCGCTGGGCCTGGCCCAGTTTTGTGTTGGGTAAGGGCAGGGCGGCATGGGTCATTGCCCACTGGCCCAAGGAATGCTCTAGGCAGGCCCTAGGGCTACGACCCACTGGCCTAAGAAATGCCCTAGGCAGGCCCCAGGGCTACGACCCAATGGCCCAAGCCTACCGCTAGGGGTGCTGTGGCTCGGACCCCTACTGGCCGCCACCACATCCGCCACTGCTGCCACCGCGGCCACCACCCTTGCCACCGCCACAATTTTTGCCACTATTATTGCAATTTTGACCCTTTTTGCCACCACCGTTGTTATGGTTTTGACTATAATTTTTGGAGAATGATTGAGAGCCATCGGTGTCTTGTGACGTGGCCACCATCATGGCGGAATGTGCTCCGGTTGCGGCCTTTTTATCCAACCCCGCTTCTTCTAGGGTGAGCATGGAACGTACTTGGTAGAACGGTGGGATATGATTGCTTTGACGAAGAAGAGTTCCAACCCCATTATTTGCTTCAGAGAGGCCTGCAACCATTTGAAGAACGAGACGATCATTTGTGACCGACGCTTCGACGATCTTGAGTTGATCCGACAATTCCTTGAGCCTCTGGCAATATGCGGAGTTATTTAGAAAATCCTCCATAGTTGTGTGAGAGAATTCTTGCTCAAGGGTTACAGCACGAGAGTTTTTGTTATCTTGGAATATATCACGCAACCTATTCCAAGCTTCCATTGTCGTGGCGTCGGGTTCGATAATTGTATGCAAGAGGTCCGTAGAGATGGTGGAATAAATCCTTTGGAGGACCGTAGCATCAAGAGTTTCCCATAACTCCATTTCATCATCGGTGGAAAGCACATTTTCCTTGCCTTTTTCCGGATTGACGATGTGATGGAGGACTTTATGAGATCTTAAGTGAATTATAAAAAGTTCTGTCCACGTCGCATATTGGACGTTCTCCATTTCAAGGACGATAAGGATGTTGTTCTTGATGTTGAAGACTGCAAGAGCATGATGGAAGGTATTCTTTGTGTTAGACATGATTGAGGAAGAAAAGAAAATTTTGGGCGGCAAAGGGATTGTCGAGGAGGTCAGCGGCGGAAAAGGTAGGGTTGCCGAAGAGGTCGGCGACGGAAGAGGTAGGGTTTAGGAAAAGTTTTCTCTAGACTTCTGATACCATGAAAGAGAATAATCTCTCGATGATTTCATTAATGTAATTAGCTTATATACATGATATACAATAGTCATCCTAGGCTATAATTACGATATTCATCTAACTAATACAAAATATTGCTACAATAATTACAGATATACAAAATTACTAATTATATGAAAAGAATATATATTCTATCACTTTATTATTGTAGTAGATAAATCATCTCCTTCCCCTCTACATTTTCCCGGTGAAGTTTCTAATGAGGCAACTAGTAACACATTATTTGATGTGTACTCTCTTTTTTCTTTTACTGGATTTTTGTTACATAATATTTCATGCTAAGATTTTAACAAGACACATCATTTTTCAATAGATACTCAAAAGGGAAAAATATGTATACATAGAATTGTGGATGTCCATTTAGCCTCTGGGCATCCTATTCTATGAAGCTCAAGGGAAAGCTTTGAGAAAATTCATAGGGAAAGCTTACTGGAAAAAACTTTTCTCCTATAAATAGGGGGTTAACCACACCCATGTTGCACAACAATCAAAAGCAATAAAATCTCTCTCTAAATCATTCTCTTAGGAAAAGAGTATATTTACACAACTATACACTGACATACAAAGCCTCGTGGAACTATCAAAGGAACAAGACAATTTTGGATTAGTCTAGCGGCAATCACCATACTTCTATTGCCTTAATAACTATGCTAGAGCATACTAGCCTTAGCAATATGAGCTCCCAACCTAGACTGGACCATGCTATATCAGCTCTTTTTACATCAAGGGATCATTAAATATACTAAGATCCCATGAAGAGCTGGCTCGCTTACTGTACTCTGGTGTATACAAGAAGGAAATCTTTGCAACAAATTTCCTAGAAGCTATATTTGTGTAAGTTTCCAGCTTCAAAAGAATTGTTAACAACTTTAGCCAGCTACAATTACACATCCCCGGCGTCTGAACTGCTACAATCTTGGTTTTGAAGAACACTACCTCCAAAATCTCCATCCAAGCTCATTTGTTGAACTTCTTGTGGAGAAAGAATCTTGATGCAGCGGACACAGCTCACGAATTCCCTGTAAGATATAATATGACAGTATAGCATCCGTAAGTCAGAGGACATACGCTTTTTCTACAGACAATGGAAGTACTGAAAATGTGAAAGAAGCATATATAGTTTATGGACTTACTCCCAAGGGTCATCACCAACCAGGAGAACATCGTTCTCGTGATCAACATACACAAGCTTCCATCCTATTCTTTGTCTGTCCTCCAGTTGCCCCTCTATACCAAATCTACGAGCCAAATCTAGTTTCAGTTCCTCATAGCCTGAGTAACGTGCGATATCAATTGATCTTCCCACCGCACCACGCTTGTACACCTTTGAGAGAAAAGATGCAAAAAGAAAAAGGTTACAACTCTCGAAGAAACAACGAGAAGCGTTTCACAAAATCACTTTATGAGGCTACCAACCTTAGTATATGTCCGCAAACGAGGCAGTTGAGGTGGTGGCTCCCATCCACCTCTATCCATGAAGTTACCATCATTGATAGTAGAATCAATCGAATTAAAGGTCATATACTCGGAAGCCATTGAGGCCAAGAGTTCAGGCTGTGCTTCCTTGGGATTCTCATAGCTGGAGAGCATGCCTCCTCCTGATGAGAGATTCTCTGAGAAATCCTTCCTTGATCCCACTGAGCATTTTGTGATCAAAGGATCAGGCATCATAGGCGGCAGTCCTAACTGATTTTCCATATTTGCTCCAAAAGCTACATTGTTTCTAGGGTCACCCTGAACTTCTCCATCTGGACCATCTCCGAATATCAACGGTTGAGAACTACAAGATAATGGGTCTGTATTCTGCTGCAATTGAACATCATTTTGGGAAAGGCAAGCTGAAGTTGCTGAAGACGAACTATCCAAATAATCAAATTGGAGTCCTGAAGTGTTAAGAGTTTGAGGTGCCAAAAACCCATTGTTCTGGTTCTTGGAGACATTTACTGAAGGTTTAACATCACTTTTTTGCTGCAACTCTTTAACCATGTTGTTATTAGCAGACATAACTTCTAACCCGCTTGAGTTTAAAAGGGTTCCATAACAGTGGGTTGTTTCATCCCGTGCACCTGTGCTTCCATGGATACGACCATTCATATTTGGTTGAACTACATTTTGACAGTTGTTAGTGGACACCGAGGTGGACCAAGACGGGACATCATCAATTACCACAGATTTTCCTCCGCCTGCAGTTCCTGTTAAATTACTTCCATTTGTGGAAAGCTGGCAAGTCGTTCGGGGCAGAGAGTAGCTAGCTGGTCCAGATAGGTCTGATAGGTTTCCAGGTTGCTGCTGCTGTTGCTGCTTCTGAAGCTTTGGTTGCTGAGTTGGCTGGGCAAACCGAAGATTGGACTGGCTATTTATTCTTGTCATTTGCTGCTGAACAACTTGTGAGTGAGAAGTCGACGTGGTTTGAGATGTATCCAACATTTGGCTTGTTGCAAGTGACCTGGAAAAGTTCTGTGTTACATCCAAGAGCTGCTTCTCATGATCCTGGATTGGCCCAAGTTGTGAAGGTTGCTGTAATGCAAATTGTTGTGCTAGAAGTGATTTTTGTTGTTGATGCAGTTTCTGTAGAAGTTGAAACTGTGCTTGGTTATCAGAGAAATGCTGCTGTTGGTTAACTTGATCTGGGGGCTGGGATGGCATGAAACTTTGCTGCTGAGTTTGACTCAAAATCTGTTGTTCGGGATGTTGCTGTGGCAGGCTCTGAGGGAGATTTCTCTGCAGCTGATTTTGAATTGATTGTTGTGGCGGAAGAACATTCTGCAGATGTTGTGCGTGAACTTGAGTCGTAGGAAGTGATTGATTAGTTGGATTTTGTCTCTGTTGCTGACTGACATCAGATAACTGTTGCTGCGATTGCATGATGGAGTCCAACGGGTTCAGTGTTGCTGCTGGTAACTTCTGGAGCTGGTCAAGCTGTTGTCCCTGTTGGTTTGGCCTATGGGTATTAAACTGCAAGTTGTGCTGCTGCTGCTGCTGAAATTGGGGTGCTGCCAAACCTAGCTGGCGTGATAAGTCTGCTCCAGCAAGGTTTTGTAGAGCAGAACCAGATAGGGAATTCAAATAGTTGGGGAACACTGGGTTAGACTGCAGAGAGGGGTTCTTTTGCATGTTCATCCATTGAACTAAGCTAAGACCTGGCAGACCTTGAGGATTCGTCATGCCAAAATCATCACTAAGCCATGGCATCGTCCTCTTGAACATGCCATCAAGATCAGAATAATCACCATCTGCAAGAAGTAATAATTTTCTACCGAGTTAGTAGTTTGCATTTAATGCCAATGATCGTTGAGTTGAAAGCATCCTTTCAGCAAATGTAACTTTCATATTACACGTCAACATTAGCTTATCAGAACCTTCACTATTCAAGGACCACAACAAAGGTAACTTGAAGTTCAAAGATAGGCTAACAAAGGATAATCTCCTTTAACGTTTACCCATAGTCTTCTTTTCAGTATAGATAATTCTTGTTTCCTTTTTTTACTCAAAGAAGGTTCTCCTTTCCTTTGAATTTTTGGTCTTTCTCTGTACAAATATCATCTACTCATAACCATGTTAATCGTTGGTAGGTCCGCCCTCTTGTAAGTGGTAAAAAGACACTGATGAAACTTTCTCAGATGAAACATTTGTAAAAAGACGAGTCCAGATATGACAAACTAGAGGCGAAGTCCAAGCGCTCGACATCAATTTTTATTAAGTGGAATTCTGGTAAAAAATTATTCAACTACCTGGCATTCCAGGTTGCCTTGGACGCTTGGAGTTGAAGAATGGACTAGAACAGATCAAAAAGGGTGCTGTTATCGGTTCAATCTCCCAAATAGAGACTCGGTTGATCCTCTCCCCAGTAGTTGACTCGTCCCAACCAACCTAATCAAGATTGTCAAAGTGTCAGTTGAATAAATTCCAGAAGCAAAGAGAAAATTAGAGAGCAACCACTCCACTTTTTCAACCTGCAAATTCCGCCACTGAGAGTTCTTCCACCTGACGGGATCCAGATCACTAATGCCAGTAATTGTGCCCATATACCTTCTAGTTCCCGATTCTTCTGTCTCAAACATCATGCGAAACCGCATTCCAAGAGATACTTGACTGCTATAAGTTGCTTTGTAGTACTTTGCTAAGGGAATTACAAATTCAGAAGGACCAGCCCTGTTCACAGTAGAGGTCAGAGAGTAAATATTAGCTCTTTAGGTTATTGATGCAAGGACCTAAACAAAAACAAGTCCACTGACCTTGGGTTATAAAACACAGTGAAAGGACTGTTGTTTGCAGTGGCATGTGCTGCTGCTGCTAGGATACCAATATGCATGCTATCACTTGACAACACTGATGACGATAAGTTAGTAGGCTGCCTGTTTGCCTTTCTAATTCCTAGTAGAAACTGGTGCTTTTCATCCCTATTGACAAAGATTAAAGAGTATCAAGTAAGAATCCTTTGTGTTCTACCACAAAATGTACTTAGCTTTCCGTTAGTCTATGGATTATAATTTTGACTACAATTGCAATTGTCATACCTAATAAACAAGACCGAGTCACCTGCAAAAAGTCTTTTTCCACTCACGACTAGGCTCCACCCTGTTGTTAGCAAGTGTCGTTTGGGTTGCCCTGAATGAAGAGAGATGCGTGAGAAACTGGAAAGATGCATAATTGAGATTCAGTTGTGCTACCCAAATGTAACTGCCAAATAAACCTACCTCGATAAACATGTCGAAAGGTCCATATGTTATCATGCAAGTCTCTAGCCACAAGTTCTTGAGCGGGTGGTTGCAGCAAGTAATCCTGATTAAAAACAAGCAGTGTGTCGCACATAAGATACAGAAACAACAACTAGAAACTCTAAATAGAAAATTTTACAAGGTCTTGTAAGATTGTATTAATTTCTCTTGAGGAGTATTTCTCATTATAACAAATATATAGTGTGTACAATGTTGAATCTCAATTGCATAGGGATCCTATATTTACTATAATTATACACTACTATTAATTACAGAATATATGACGAATATATGGTAATATTCGCTAATACACCCCTCAGTCGGAGCGGAAGGAGGCCGGACGTTGAGACTGGATCTGAAGTCTAGGAATAGTTGTCTAGGAATTCCTTTAGTGAAGATATTTGCATACTGATTCGAAGAAGGCACATGCAACACCTTAACATGACCTATAGCAACCTTCTCACGAACAAAATGTATATCCATCTCGATGTTCTTGGTTCTCTGATGCTGAACCGGGTTATGAGATAAGTATATCACGGATATGTTATCACAGTACACCATAGATGCCTTACGCAAGGGACATTGAACATAGTATCTGCAGATCTAGTCACTGATATCCCCAAGAAATAACTCAACTTCCCCAAATCAGTCGTAGCAAATTCGAATTTAAGCAGAACAATGATCTCATTTTTCAACACATCAGAAGAGACAGTGAGAACAATATCATCCACATATAATAACAAGTATGCAATGTTACTACCTCGATGAAATATAAAGAAAGAATGATCACACTTGCTGCATACAAACCCAATCTGCATAATGTAATTAGCAAAACGTTCATACCATACTCTGGGGCATGTTTCAAACCATATAGTGACTTACGAAGACGGCAGACATAATGAGGGGCCTCCGGATGGACAAAGCCCGCGGCTGGTGCATGTAAACAATTTTTTTCAAGTCCCCATGTAAGAATGTATTTTTCACATCAAGCTGATGAATTGGTCAATGCTTACCCATAGCTATGCTCAGGACTGTGCGAATGGTAGTCGGTTTAACCACCGAATTAAACGTCTCACCACAATCAATACCCTCATGCTGATTAGTACCATTAGCCATAAGTTTCGTTTTATATCGCTCAAGGTCACCATTGTCTCTGAATTTATGACAAAATATCCACATGCATCAAATCACATTCACCCTATCCGATCTAGCAATCAAATCACATTCACCCTATCCGATCTAGCAATCAAATCCCAAGTGTGTTGTTTTGTTAAAGCATTAAATTCCTCACACATGGCCGCATTCCAATTCGGATCAAGTTTGGCTAATTTTGAGTTTTTGGGTATTGGGGATATGGTTTGTGTGGATAGGTTAAAATAGACTTTGAATTTGAAAATCCCGTGTTGAGCAACGATTTTCATACGATGTGTGAGGGCAGAGGCAGTTTGGGTAGACTGGTGGGGTGTCGGGTCAGGGATATATTGTTGGGTTGTATTTGTTGAGGCAGTGACGGTGGTGGGTGGTTGTCGGTAGAGGTCGACAGATTAGGGGTTAGTGGGGTTGGGTTCCGGTGAGCGGGACGAGTTGGATGTGGGTGGATATCGGGTCAGATCGAGTGGGTATAGATGACTCGATTCCGGGCCGAGTGTCGGTGATTGGTTGGGATGACTGTGACGGGTTTGCGATGGGGCAGACTGGAGGCTGGTACTATGACGGAGTTGCGGTAGGGCAATCGGGGGCTGATTTGGGCGACGGAAAAAAGGGCGGTAGGTGGCGGTGACACTGATTTGCCGACGGGTGTGAGAAACGACAGTGGGTCGAGTCGTCACTGTCCGGGAGCGTTCTGACAGATTGCTGGTGGTGGCAGTGTCATTCGGCGGTGATTGTGTTGTGGGGGCGATGGCGGTGGCACGACGGAGTTCGGTGAGTATGACATGGGAGGTATCCGACTCGTCTAGAAATGTGCAGTCCGTGTTTCAGAATTTTTGAATGTTTGCAAATGGAAAGATTGTCTTGTCAAATGTGACATGGCGAGAGGCGTGGATTTTACGTGTAGGTATGTCATAGCACAAATAGCCCCTATATTGAACAGAAAGACTACGAAGACCCATGGAGTGGTGCGAGGTGCTAATTTATGAGGGGCAGTGGAGGCAAGATTTGGGTAGCAAAGGCAACCGGAAATCCGAAGGTGATCATAGGAGGGGATCCGACGGTATAGAATTTCGGTGGGGTCTTGTTATGAAGAGTGCGAATAGGTAAAATGTTTAAGTATATATTCTACAATTTTGACTGTAAAGACCCAAAAGGAGAGGGGGAGAGACGTGAAAAAAGATTGTACGAACCATGTTATTAATAGTGCAGATGATTCGTTCGGCTTTGCCATTTTGGAGGGAGGTGTGGGGACACGAAAAATGAAAAACCATTCCATTATTTTTGCAAAATTTGTGAAACGTGGAATTGTTAAACTCACGACCATTATCATATTGGAACGATTTGATGAATTTTTCAAACTGAGTTTTGATATAAATACGAAATTTGACAAACACTTCAAACTTGAATTTAAGTGGATAAACCTAAAAAAAAGTGAGAGATATCATCTAATAGAACAAGATAATATTTTTGACCTAGTGAGCTAGTAATTAGAGATTTCCATAATTGAGCATGCACAATATCAAAGGGTGAAAACGTAACACTTAAAATAACTGAAATGGAAGGCGAACATGTTTGCCTAAAGGGCAAGAAAATCAATGTTGGACAAGTTTTCCATTATTACATTGAATAAAATTATTGCTTCTAAGAAAATTAAAAACATGAGCTCCTGGGTGTCCAAATCTATTATGTCAAGTTGACGGAGAGATGGGAGCGAGAGAGGTATGTGAGTGGGATCTGGCAGCGGAGGTGGATGAGAACGAATAGAGGCCCCCCACACTATTGCATCTCGTAAGGGGTGTCCTCGTAAGTAGATCTTTCACAGAAAAATCAAAGGGGGCAAACACAACTGACACGGAATTGTTACGAGTAAATTTTCTAACAGATATTAAATTTTTAATGATGTTGGAAGCATAAAGGACGTTATGTAGGAAGAAGGGTGGGTGAGGTGGTTGAGTGTAGGTTGTGCCATAACCTTGAATTGGAATGCGATGATCATTGCCAACCGTGATAAATTGAGGATACTTCAAGCGAAACAGTTTGGAGAAATTACCTGAGGAGCGAGTGAGATGAGAGGTGGCTCCTGTATCCATGTACCAATTTTCATCGGGCTGCTGCAAATTTAATATGCTGAAAGTCTGGCCCAAATAAGTGGTGGCCAGACCCGATGGATACTGCTGTTGGCCATAGTGACGTGGGCCTGCTGGGCTGCTGCAATCTGTTGTCGTGGGCCTGGGTATTGACCTAATAAGCTGGGCTGCCAGGATCCAGGAAACTGGGCTGAAGCTTGCTGGATCGGGTATGCAGCTACGGTCCGGGCTCCTGGATTGGGCCACTTCCCTGAGTCGGCCCAAGGCGAGAAACTGGGGGGTTGCTGCTGTTGGGTGGACTGCTGCCCAGACCGACCCCCTTTCCTGCGACCTCTGCCACCTCAACCATTGCCGCGGCCTCTCCCGCCCCTGCCGCCGCGGCGTTGTTCCACGGTTGGTGGTTGTTCGGCGGTGGTGACTGGGCGACGGCAGTGTTGTTTGTCACGGGAGTTTCAACTGCTAACGTCTTTTGATTGTGTTCGTCCTGTTTGGCACATCGGGTTTCTTCCAAAATTAATTGTGAACGGGTCCTGTTGAAGCTCGGCAGTGGGTCAGCTTGTTGAATCATAGTCGCTATAGTATCGTATTCGCCCTTTGGTAAGCCAGAAACTCGTTGTAGGACCATTTTTGTTTCGGAAATTGGTGTCCCCACATTGGATAATTGGTCCACAATAAGTTTCAATTATTTACAATACTCGGACATGTTGGCAAAATTCTCGAGACGTGTATTGTTGAATTGTTCCTCCAAATACACGGCACGTGTATGCTTGTTATCTTGAAATATCTCCTCCAAACATATTCATAACTCATGAGTCGAGGCATCGATTTTATAATCGTATGAAGCAAGTCTTAAGAGATGGTGCCATAAATTCACTTTTTGACGATAGCGTCAAGACGACGCCACGTCGTGTCTGCAACGTCGATAGATAGGGCGAGGTAAAGAGTCATCAATATGGTCAAGCACATTATACGTGCATGCATGAATACGAAAAAGTTCAACCCACGATGAATATTGACCATCTTCTTGATCATGAACTAAGGGAATAAAATTATTGGTATTCGTGACGGCGAACGCCAGATGGAAAGAAGAGGTGAGGGGTTGGGGGGGGTCAGCGGCGGCGAGCAAGAAGAAAAGAAGGGTTTAGGTGTTTTTAGGGTTTGACTCTTGATACCATGTAAGATTGTATTAATCTCCCTTGAAAAGTATTTCTCATTAATACAAATATATATAGTGTGTACAATGTTGAATCTCAATTGCATAGGGATCCTATACTTACTATAATTATACACTACTATTAATTACAGAATATATGACGAATATATGGTAATATTCACTAATAGATCTTACCAGAGGAGGGAATATTTTCTCAGCTGCACGCCGAGGCACAGAGAAACCTCCATGAGTACTTGTATCACTTGCAGTCAAGGTTTTGCAAAAAAATTCTGGTTGTGGTTTATTTGCTTTCATAGACAAATCTGACCTCAATAATGCCTCCTTGTCAAACTGCACGCGAAAATGTTCACACTCACTGAGTTTTAAATTTAACTAGAGCAACACGCATCCTCCAAAAAAGGAGAGAAGAAACACCAACATGAAACCAAAAGGGAAGAAGGACCATTGAAGATATCAAGATACATACTGAAGGAACTGGTTGCAGTGTCATTTGGGCATATACTTCATCTGTTTCGGGATCAGCCTAATTAACAAAAAAGACAATACATTAACTTAGCACAACAAGTACATTAACGTGGAACAGTTTTTATTAAGACAAGTCAATTCTGAACTTCACATACATGGAGGTTAACATTGTGCAGAAGACAAATTAACTTTGACGGAAGATTTGGATAGTTTGGAATTTGGGCTTCCACATCTTTCTTGATAGACGCTGCAACCTGAAAATATATATGCATTAGTAAACAACGAATAATCAGGAGAAGTTGGCCTTATGGATTGAGAACGAATCTTTACAGTGATAATCATATAGCCAATGTTGCACTGACTAACTACATGGGCAAAACAGATTGAATTCTAGAACTCATAACTCAACAATCTTTTTTACTAAATACAACTACTGGCAGCCACAAAGATGTATATATATAACAACTACACACAACCTGTAAACAAGAAGGTAAAAAAGGGTAAATGAAAGACCTGTTCACTGTGGCCTTGAGGGAAGTAGACAACGTGGGTCCCAGCGACCGGCAAGTTCACCAGAGGCCCGGCGCAAGCTTGCCATAGCTCAGGATTTATGCTCTTCTTCTCTCCTGCTAACAGAAACCTCCCACCAGTCAATCCACAATAGTTCATTAGTTATAATAGCCTTTGTTTTTTCAAGAAACCAAGGATGTAAATTATAAATCTTTTTCAACTCAATATAGTTTAACATGTTGTAGCTGGTAAATACCAATCCACACTTAGTATCCACATAAAGTGTAATTACAAAAGAGGTAACAATAGATCTTTTTTCTGATTCTTGCTAGATTGAAAAGGTGAAATCTTTTTCTCTCCATTTTTTAGTACTGTATCATATTTTCCTGGAAAATCCACTAAAGAAAAATCTCTAATTTGACTAGTACCTCAACCCCACGCGTAAACATATTCTTTGAGGATAACATGGAAGGAAAATTGAACGAAAAAGATAATAGGAGAAATGAGAATAAAACAAAAAGGCAAATCATATTTTCCCGGAAAAAAAAATCTATAATGAAAGAATTGAAAATTCTTAAAAAGAAGAAAAAATAAAAAAACTTGTCTTTTTTATTTCTGTATAATATGCATACTATAAGAAAGATAAACTGACCTTCACCGGAGTTAACATTGCCACCACCCGCCTGAGCTACGGTACCATTTCCCGGCATCTTCATTTTCTCTTACTCCGGCGACTCTTATTCAGCTGAAAATTAGCACCCACGTAAAACCTCACCGGAGATTCATCTCGCCGGTGTCAAATCGGGACAAATTCAAATAAAAACGCTTACTTTACATCCCTGAGCTCAGAAAAAGTAGTAAAAGAAGTTTCTTGATTTTCCGGAGGAAGACTAATATTCCGGCGAAAAGGTGGCCGGAAAATGTGACAGAAATAGAAAAAGAGTGTTTTTTGATCTTTGGAGTAAAGAAAAAAGTGGAGGGGGACAAAGAAGCTTTGGAAAAGGGATGAGATGTTGAGTGTTACAGAGACACAAATGCTGCTATTTTACTTTTAAATTCCCCCTTTTCTACACTACATCTCCTAGACAGACACAATGTATATTTTTTCCTTTTCACTTTCACCAAACAAGCCTTTACAGAAATATGGAGTATGTGTGTATATTTGTTTTTTGTTTTTTGTTTTTTTTTTCTCTTTTTGAGTGATACAAAGCAAGCTTTTTTTCTACTTTGTTCCATGTCTTTGTTTAATTATTCTACTACTACTATTACTGTAAACATCAATTATATGTCTCTGTTTTTTATTGTCTCTTTCTTCTCTATCTCAATCTCTATCTCTATCTCTATCTCTATCTCTATCTCATGTTTATTAAGGTGGCCACACTGTCTCTCTCTCATGTTTATTAAGGTGGCCACACACAGTTTGACCATTGAGCTCAAAGAATGGCCAACTTGTACTTTATTTCTCTATTTTTCTTTTTAACTTCTGGCATGAGGTGGAATTAGAATTTAAATTTTATAGGGTTTAACTTTTAGCATTATTAGTATTATACTTATTGTATGGTTGAAATCATGGATTCAGATCTAATATTTTTTATATAATATTTTAGTAAGTTTTTGCATATATATATATATATATTCATGTCGAAAGTTATGAATTCAGATGTAGTTAAGTAATATTTTAATAAGTTTATATATATTTGTATTCATGATTTTGCCACGCTCCAAAACTGGGTGAGACGAATCAGCACCCGGTGTCTTAGCTTGAGAGAGTGAGCCATCTATATTTGAAAATTATGCAAATATTGATAAACCTGAATCAAATGATGCAATAATCTTTATGACAAATGAATATGCCACTGACATATACATGGATATTTGTAAGTGGGTCATCGGACATGAGACGTATCACTGACAGAAATGATTGTTAATGTCTGTCTATGAAGCCTCTAAGATGACTAACACTATATAACTATCATATTGTCAGGACATGGTCCCGACCTACCCATAGTTTCTATACATCAATGGAAAAACCAGACTCGACTCGACTCCAGATAAATGGAGCTCATCATCAACAACTGATATCTGCCATGTATAGCGATGAAGTCTGCCAACCTATGCATCTGAACCTGCAACATGAATGTAGCACCCCTGTAAAAAAGACGTGAGTATAGAAAGAAATATACTAGTATGTAAGCAAACAAAATAGTACATGTAAATATTGAAGCTCATATAACAGATAACTGAAACATAATCAAATGAGAACATCAGGAAGCAAAAATTCAGCCTAAAGAATCGCATACCAAATCTTATTATACTTATTAAGACGTTGAGAACTTCTTTGGAATATTTTGGTTTTACCTTTAGGTTGCTATCGGTAGCAATGTTATGGGATCGTTCATACATTAAGTTATTTTCTTCTTCTTCTTCTTTTAAAATGAGTATTCCATATAGATCATGTGTGGGATACAACAGATATAATCTGAATACAACCATAATCACAAATCAAAGACAATAAGGGTGACACCTATGCTTTTCGTTAGACCGCCCATGAGGCTCACTTTAACCTGGGTTGAACTATGCATTTCATCAGAAGACCGTCCATAGTCAAATCGTCCATAGGACATATAACATATGAATAAACAACTAAGCATTCCCGTATAACACACACACACACACACACACACACACATATATATATATATATATATATATATATATATATATATTTGGGATCTTGTACATAATTTCTTTCTTTACTTATTTTACAACAAGCAGGTCATATGAGGCGCATAATAAATAACTTGATGAGTCACAAGGGCTTCGTATACATACTATCTGTCGGACTAATGCTACAAGGCTATAAGCGGTAATGGGTCACTTTCAAACATACGATTAACATCATTAGATTATCACTTCATTAGCTTATGGAAAGTATTACACTTGATTCGATCTTATGAACATGATTGACCAAACCATTGATATGTACATCTTAATAGAGAAACCTGAACATATCGACTAAAGACGAGGAACAATACAAGATTATAAGGAAGCTCGACATAATAGGAACAACTTCACATGAAAGGGGAAACTAAACGTCAATCGTAGGAATAGTAGGTTCACGAAGTTTCTTTCTTTTGAATCTCAAATCGGAAGGAAAACAGATGATAAGAAGTCATGCTGAAGGAGATAGATCAACATATTCCAAACACAGTCGTCAAGCTTTTTAAGTCTTGAATTATTTCGCGACTTCATCATTTTATACACTGAGCTTTGATCTGCATATTTGAATATGATCAAAATTCTCCGGGGCTCGGTTCTACTTACATACGTCGAGTGGTTCAAATCATGCCTGAAAGTACGGGGTATTACAGGTCTTTCCGTAAAACTATATATTTTATGAACATATTTTCTAGAATTGATCTAATATTAACTATTGACGCACATACTACAAAAGTTTTAATGGTGCACTTGATTAAAAGCTTAGTTATTTACCAAGTGGAACAAGAATCAATTTTTTTCACTTAGGGTGTGTTCGATATGGCGGAAAACATTTTTCGTAAAATGTTTTTCAATTTTTTCTCATGTCAGATTGGTCAAAACTTTTGAAAAATATTTTCTACAGGAAAATGACTTCCCGAAGTAGGGAAAACAAGCTCACAAGTGTCATTCCATATTGATTTTCCTCCCCACTCTCTCTCCCCACCCTCTCCACCCACCCACTCACCATCCATCCACACTCCACCCACCCCCTTCCACCACCCCTCCCACCCCCAAATCCCCTTCCCACAACCCACTCTCATAGTATTTTTCTAAATTATATACAAGTATTTTTAGGATAATATTTTTGCTTACATAACGAACACAAAAAAATAAGTAAGAAATCCCTTATTTTTCTAGAAAATATTTTCATGGAAAACATTTTCCTCCGTACCGAACACACCCTTAATGTAATTTTTTCTCCTTTCTTTAGTAGTGCACTCATATTTTAAAAATCTAAGATTCGCCTTGATTTTGATGAACGTCGTCAAGAAACTACGTATGCTCCTACTTAGGATAAGAAAAATTATGTTATTTTCAACATTATTTCACGTGATCAATGAAGGATTTACGAAATTTCCATGAAATCTCAAAATTACCATTTTTATCTTTGTTAGTTCTTGGAAGCATATGTATTGATTTGATTTACCTTATATACCTAATGAAGAAACATGGAAGTTGATTGATGTAGAAGTCAGACGATTAAGGAAGTAAGCTTGTGTCCTTTTCAAAACTTCTGAGGACGACAAACAAGGATTTAAAGTTTTGGGACTTCATAACGTGTGATTGTAGAATTTTTAAGTATTATTGAAAAGTTTTTAAAATACAATTTTGACGTTATGTAAACATTCCGCTTTATCTATTTTCTTTTGTGCGAAAGATATTACAGTATATTATTACTAAATGTAAGATTGGAATAATTTCCCTTGGGGATTTATTTCATTAATCACAATATATATAGTTGTACAGAGGTTGATTCCTAATACAGTAAGAATCCTAACTTACCTTAATTGGTTGATTTCTAATACAATAAGAATCCTAACTTACCTTAAATATATATCTATCATAATTACAAAATATACTGTGAATATTCGTAGAATATTCGCTAATACTCCCCCTCAGTCAGAGTGGGAGGAGGTCGAACGCTAAGTCTGGATCGAAAGTCGGTGAAGAGCTGTCTCGGTAGTCCCTTTGTGAAAATGTCTGCATACTGATAGGAGGAAGGCACGTGTAATATTTTGACCTGACCAAGGGAAACCTTCTCTCGCACAAAGTGAATATCCATCTCAATATGCTTAGTCCGCTGATGTTGGACCGGATTATGGGACATATAGATGGCAGATATGTTGTCACAATAGACTATAGACGCCTTGCGTAGTGGACATTGGAGCTCCAAAAGAAGATTTCGGAGCCAACAGATCTCAGCAACTACATTAGCAACTCCGCGATATTCTGCTTCAGCACTCGAACGGGATAGCGTGGCCTGTCGCTTGGCGGACCATGAGATAAGATTATCCCCAAGAAATACACAGTAGCCTGAGGTGGAGAGACGTGTGTCGGGGCATCCTGCCCAATCTGCATCAGTGTAGGAGAGTAACTTGGTTGGGGAAGAGGGGTAGAGATGTAGTCCAAAGTCCAGTGTGCCGTTAACGTATCTGATAATACGTTTGAGGGCGGCAAAATGAGACTCTCGGGGGTCATGCATAAACAGACACACCTGCTGAACGACATATGCAATATCAGGCCTAGTGAATGTAAGATACTGAAGGGCACATGCAAGACTCCGATATAGAGTGGGATCAGAAACTGGCGCACCCTCATTGGCACTGAACTTGGATTTTGAGTCAACCGGAGTTGGCATAATTTTACAATTTGCCATCTTAGCCCTATATACTATCTCTTCTGCATATTTACGCCGACACAAAAACATAATAGCTGCAGATCTGGTAACTGATATACCCAAAAAATAACTCAGCTTGCCCAAGTTAGTCATAGCAAATTCAGTTTTAAGTAGAGCAATGATTTCATTCTTCAAACCGTCAGATGAGGCAGTAAGAAACAATATCATCCACATATAATAGTAAATAAGCAGTGTTGCTACCGCGATGAAAAGTGAAGAGAGAGATATCACACCTGCTACATATAAAATCGATTTGCATAAGATACCTGGCAAAGCGATCATACCAAGCGCGGGGGTGCCTGTTTCAAGCCATATAGTGACTTCTTGAGGCGACATACAAACTGCGGAACTGCCTGATGAACAAAGTCAGGGGGCTGATGCATGTACACATTTTCTTTCAAATCCCCATGAAGAAATGCATTTTTGACATCAAGCTGATGAATCGGACAATGCATGCACATAGCAATACTGAGAACAGTCAGAATAGTGGCCGGTTTAACAATCGGATTGAATGTCTCACCACAATCAATACCCTCCTGCTGATTAGTTCCATTGGCAACTAGTCTTGCCTTATACCGCTCCAAGTCACTATTGTCTCTGAACTTGTGACGAAATAGCCACATACACCGGATAACATTCACATTGTCTGGTCTAGGTACCAAGTCCCAAGTGTTCTGCTTGGTTAAAACGTTAAACTCCTCGCACATGACCGCATTCCAATTAGAGTCCAGTTTTGCTAGTTTTGGTTTTTTTTTGGAATAGGTGATAAGTTTTGTGTGGAGAGGTTGAAGTGAACCTTGGGTTTGAAGTTCCCGTGTTGGGCATGAGTCTCCATGTGATGGGTAGGCAGCAGTGGGAGTTCGGGACTAGGATGCAGGCTCACAGGTTCGGGGATCGTTAGCGGCTTTGCTGGTTACGGGACTGGTAGGCGCATTGCTTCTTGCCGGACCGGGAGGCGCTGCGAGGCTTACGGGTCTTTGGATCGGGAGGCATCAGTGTTTCTGAGGGGCAGAAGGCACGGCTGGAGGCAACAAGGGGATTGGTGGGGTGTTCGACCGAGAGTAGGGATGTGTTTGGTTGGTGCCGGACAGTGGCAGGGACGGGACTGTATGCTCTGTCGGAACAGTAGGTTGCCTTTGGTACAGAGACTGGATAGCCGGGGACAGATTCGGTTCATCGAGGAAGGTGTAATCGGTGGTCTAAAATTTTTGGAGATTAGAAAAATGAAAGGTCGTCTCATCAAAGGTGACGTGACGGGAGACGATGATTTTGTGAGTGGCAATGTCATAGCACAGGTAGCCCCGATGAGTAGGAGAAGAGACCAACGAAGACATAAGGCATGGTGTGAGGGGCAAGTTTGTGAGGTGCAGTGGAGGCTATGTTGGGGTAGCATAAGCATCCGAAAATACGGAGATGGTCATAGGATGGGAACCTACGGTATAAGATTTCGGTAGGGGTCTTGTTTTGGAGAGTGCTAGTTGGTAAAATATTAAGGAGGGATTCTACCATTTTAACAGCATAGACCCAAAAAGGTAGTGGAAGACAGGCATGAAACAGTAGGGTGAGAACCATGTTATTGATGGTACGGATAATTCGTTCAGCCTTTCCATTTTGGGAGGAAGTATAGGAACAGGAAAAATGAAAAACCATGCCTTGTTTAGAGCAGAAATTGTGAAATGCCGAGTTATTAAATTCACATCCATTATCACATTGGAAAGATTTGATAGATTTTTCAAACTGTGTTTTAATAAATTTTTGAAATTCAAGGAATTTGGCAAACACTTCAGATTTGAATTTCAGTGGGTAAATCCAGACAAAATGTGAAAAATCATCTAAAAATACTAGATAAAATTTGTGACCCAAAGAGCTAACAACCGGAGATGTCCACATATCAGCATGTACAATATCAAAAGGAGAAAAAATAACACTGTTGGATGACATAAATGGAAGACGAGTATGTTTGCCTAGCGTGCAAGAAAAACAGTGTTGGGCAGGTTTCCCATTATTACATTGAATACGCTTAGTAGTCCTAAGAAAAGTAAAAACAGGGTCTCCGGGGTGTCCGAGTCTGTTGTGCCAAGTTGAGGGAGAGATAGCCGCAAGGGATAGAGGTGTTTGCGGTCTGACAACGGAAGATTGAGTGAAGGGGTAGAGGTCTCCCACACTATTACAGTGCGTAAGAATTTTTTGTGTATTGAGTTCCTTCACAGAAAAACCAAAAGGGTCAAATTCGACAGACACATAATTATTGCGAGTGAATTTTCTAACAAAGATTAAGTTTTTAATGATGTTAGGTGTGTATAGGACGTGGTTTAGGGAGAAAGGCGGGTGGGGATGTTTGGTGTGTGTTACCGTAACCTTCAATTGAAATGCGATGACCATTGCCGACAGTAATAAATTGAGGACACTTTAACTGAAGTAGTTGAGATAAGTTACCTGACGACCGGGTGAGGTGAGATGTGGCTCCGGTGTCCATGTACCAGTTTTCGTCGAGCTGCTGAAGGTTCACGGTGTTGTAGGTCTGGCCCAAATCAGTGGGGGCCAGGCTGCTGCCTTGCGGGTGGTGCTGGACCGAGGCCATGTGGGCATGTTGTTGCTATTGATGGGCCTGCTTGTTGGCTGGGGCAGAGCCCAATAGGCCAGTCGACCAAGCGGTTGCTGGAACTGGGCCCCTATAGTTGGGTATGGGCATGCAGGCGAGGCCCAGTTCACTTGGTTGGTATAGAGTTCTTAATGTTGGTAACAACGAAAGCCGGGTGAAAGGAAGACGATGATCGTTGAGAGGGGTTGTCAAAAGTTCCGGTGGAGGAACCGAAATCTGTGAGGGAGGACATGGTGGCAGCCAGTCTTGCCGTCGACCGAAGGGAAAATTCGAGAGGGGGGGGTCGGCGATGATTTTTTGAGAGAGAGAAGAGTAGGGATTAGGGTTAAGCTCTTAATACCATGTAAGATTGAAATAATTTCTCTTGGAGATTTATTTCATTAATCACAATATATATAGTTGTACAGAGGTTGATTCCTAATACAGTAAGAATCGTAATTTATCTTAATTGGTTGATTCCTAATACAATAAGAATCTTAAGTTACCTTAAATATACATCTATCATAACTACAAAATATACTTTGACTATTCGTAAAATATTCGCTAATACTAAACATAAGTCATTACATAGTCATTACTAAGCTTGACTTTTTTTGGGGAATACCAAAGAGGGATAAATTAAGTCCATCTTTGCCGCATTCTTGGCTAAGATCATTTGCCGCGCCATTTGTTTGCTTATCTGAAAACCAGGGACGGATTAGTTACGGATTCGACATAATTAATTTGACGCAATTTTTTTATATTTATGTTAAGAAAATTTATTTAATATATATAAATATTTATCTCAAACTTAATAAATCATCATATTCTAAAATGTTGAATTCATGAATTTAAAATCTTAAATTTACATATATTTTAGTGGAGATCGCCCCATTCTTATGCATCAAGCATGTGCAGTTATCAGTAAATTGAACTAGCCTCTTGAAGACCTCAAAAGTTTCTTGTTGTAATGATAATGAGAAAAATTAAAAAATGATCCCTTACTTTTTTTGGTATATTCAAAATGGTTTCTAGATATACTTTTAAGCAGGGAACTTATTTCAAGAAAACATTTATTCTAAATGTACCCAAATATAAAGGGATCATTTTAGCATTTTCTAGTACAATAGTTTTTTCTTCACCGGATGTCCTGTACGGATTTTCGATTAATTCGGATTCACGTCACGTAAGACTCATTTAAAGAAAGCGCGCCTTAATAAGATTTTTTCTATCACGAGGAGTCGAATCCGAAATCTCTAATTAAAAATGAAGAGATAGTATTCATTCCACCGTAATGTTTATTGGTGTACAATAGTTGTGCATAGTAACCTCAGTGATAAAGTAATGCTCTTGAAGCTTGAACGTTAATGGGCTGCTGACCATCACTATCACTTTGTTTTCTTACCTTATTGCCCTCTATAGTGATGACAGTGACTAGTGAATTAAGAGCATGTTTGACTAAGCGATTTTGAAGCCAAAAGAGTTTTTTTTTCTTCAGAAAATGTAACTTTCTTTTAGTTATTTGAGTTGTTTGGTCGATTAGTAAAATTATTTTTAAGTAGAAGTAGAATCAATTATCTATGATTGGGGAGAAGCAAAAATTTATTTTCTTCAAGATAAAATTATCCCTATCATAAATATATATTTACCAAGTATATTCCTCATTAATCCATTAACTTCTAATTAATAATCTTTTATTTTATTTTAAGTTGTATTTTTGTGTTTAATTTTAATTTGTGGAATGATTTTAAATTTTATTTTGCTTGATGTCTTTTAGTATAATATTTAAATCACCATGTTGATATTATATTAATATTTAATATTTTTCTTGATTATCTATGTATTATATCAATTAAAAATTTTGATATGTACTTTAAAATTTAATTAAAGAAAGGTAAAAACTTAATTAAAGCCATTCATATAGATATTTAAAATAATTTCTCTCTATAAAATAATCTTAATAACAAACGTTCATTGATACTTGTCATTTTTGATAATTTGATACTCACAAACATTTTTTTAGAAGATTAGTCAAACACAATCTGCTTATCAAAAGCATTTTTCAAATGAATTAGCCAAATACAAATTGCTTCTCACCAAAAGTATTTTTTTTGAAAAACACTTTAAAAAAACATTTTTCAAAATAGGCAGATTTAGCCGCTTGGCCAAATAAGCTCTAAGAAAATAAAAAGTGAATAATAGTATTCATTACAGAATAAAATGTCGCAATAGAGTTTGGGGTTTATCTGATACTCAAGTTATTATGTAGAAAACGAAAAACCATAAAGTAAGTACAACAAAAAATAAATGAGGACGCATATCATTTGTCAACAAAGAAGCATATGTCCTCTTCGATTTTGTTCCAATTTTTCTGCTTAACGTGATTCTTTCTATACTAAAAAATAAATTGAAATCCTACATTTTATTTTGAGTTCAATCTAAACCGTGAAAATTCTAAAGATTCTCTTAAGAGAATTGTAGAAATCTCTCCTATAAACTCGATTGAATTAGATAAATACTCCTATAAACTTGATTGAATTAGATAAATACTCCATAAACATATGTCATAAAAAAATTCAAAGACCAACTAAAGTACGAAAGTTAAAATCTTTTAGTAAATACCAATTCTTATTTAAAAAATATGTTTTCTGCTCTCTGATTTTTTTTCCCATGATCTTCTTGTAGGAGACCTTTTTTTGTTCAATCAAATTTGATCTTATCATTTTTGGCTTGAGAGAATATTATCCCAAAGACATAATTTTGGAGAAAAAATTGACTTTGATGGACTAGTTTTATTGGGGTCCACTTGCAAGGCTCTTATCTATACAGTAAACACTGGTTTCGTCGAACTAGCCAATTACATCTTCTTTGCTTTTGGGATTTGCTTGTGTCACAACTCATAAAAACCAACTGCACATTCTATATTAATTTCTGCTATTTATGACTATCCATGCAGCTTGATATATTGAGTCCGAAATTTAAATGACCCAAAGAAAGAGGATGACAATAAAAATACCTAAAAAAATTATGATTGTTAAGAGTCCCACATCGAATATGAAATGGAAACATGAATCCTTTGGACAATCATCACCCTACAAACTAGCTTTTGGGGTTGAGTTAGGTCCAAGATACATTCTTAGATGGTATCAGAATCAGACTCATTCCAATTATTTTTTCACCGATGTTGGGCCCCCAAATTATATTATCCACGCTTCAGTTAACAAAGTCTAGGCGTGCGGGGAGTGTTAAAAGTCCACATCGGATATGGAATGGGAACATGAACTCCTTATATGGACTGACAATCCTCACCCTACAAGCTAACTTTTGGGGTTGAGTTAGGCCCAAGATACATTCTTACAGTGATAAAAGTACCTTTTGCGCAGTAAATTACTGCACAAAAGGGGTATTATAAACTAGGGCAGACTTCTTTATTTTCATCTTCACTCTTCACCTTCTCCATTCTTACTCTTTTACCATACTTTAACCCCGAAAAATTATGTCTCAAAGCTCCGAAACGTTAAGTTTACTGTAGAACCCCACATTTATTGTTGCAGTTATTATTGTCAGCTCAGAACATCAATGCCCCAAGATAATCCGGATCATCATTTTTGGCGTTGTAAAGTGACATAAGTGTTTTTACAGACTTATTTTTTCACATTATCTACATATTTTACTTTCAAAAACTGTTTTTTTTTTGTAATGTTTATAGGATATGGGTGGTTGCAAATATTTTTGATGGGAAAATGAAATTCCCGTGGATAAAACAGTGGCGTCGAAGTTTAAAAAGTCTTATGTTGATAGAGATACTGCGACTTCACGTATCACTAGAGAGAAGTTTGACTTACAGTTTAAACTTATGGAAGCTCAAGAAAAAATTGACCTTCTGGAGGTCTTGCTAAAAGAATCCGAAGAAAAATAAAAAAAAATCGAGGATAACCTTAGAGACACTCAACACGAGAAAACTAATTTGAAAGATAAATTGAAATTTTGGAAGATGATTTGTGTTCGCTTGTTGTTGTTTCTTATCTTGAAATGTTGCATTGTCGGTTCAGTTTTTATTTCTATTTATTTTATTTTTACTAATTGCACGTTTTATGTATTATGTATTTTCTATCGTTTTAATGTATTATGTAATCAACACATTTTATGTACTAATTTATTTGTGTTTTCATTAAAAATTGTGAATTATTGAACTATTTATGTATTATTAACTCTAAGACGCTTAAATAAATTAATAATAGATTATAACAATCAAAGTAAAATTAAACATACTAATTTTCTTCAAATTGATGACTTCATCATAAATTAAAAATACAAATATAATCATAGTACCCATAATCATCATCATAATAGAAGTTCTCGTTATCATTCCCAGAATAATATTTTAGGTTTCTTAGACATATGTTCTTTCTGTAGATGTTAGTTCTCTACCCGTTGATGATGCTTGTTCTTCGACCAACTTTAGCATGTAAAATCTAGTATGTCTTGCTAGCATTCTGTTGTTTTGTTTTCTAATCCTCCGTACCGTAACCTCGCAAGAATGTTGATCAGTTCGAGGCATGGTCATTGAGAACCTTGTTGGGATTGGAGCGTTGAGATTTTCCAAGTCACAAACAGGACGTTTTAATTCGGCATACTGATATACCCATTCCCGGCGTAAACCACAATAATATTCTCGTGGATCTAAATATTTCACATCGCGAAAATCATCATTACGCTCTATAAGAAGGTGGTGTTTCAAATCGTCTATCTTGAATTCATTGTTATCGCTAGACGAATCACTAGAATAGCTGCTATGATTTGAGCTATCATCACAACTGATATTCGGATCCTTTGGAAGGAATACCGACCAATCTATATTTCTACTACTCGACATTGAATATGTTGTAGTTTAATAACAAATGAAAGACTACTTATATAGTTACAAACCCCAAGTACCCTTGGGGTCGTCATTATGACTCCACCTACTTTATTTAAAACAAATATTAATAGGATCATGGGAAATCATCTTCATCGGCATCTCATAGTCCGAATCCCACTTGGATATGACGTAACCATGTTGGCTATATTATGCTCTAAGGCAACATATTTTCATCTGATTGTTCTTTGTACGGAAATGGTTAATAGCGAAATTCAACTCTTATGGTGTACCACGAGACATTGACGTAACACGATTTTTTAGACGTTTAAGTCCGAGTGCCCTCAAGTTTTGTTACAGCCTTTAACCTTCCTAACACGCCAATTCCACTCAGTTATCATTGTATTATTCTATTGTTGATTGTATCTCCGATTTGAATTATTTGAGTATTTAAAATCATCATCCCATGTCCTTCCCATTGCTTCGAATATGTCTACTGGGCTAAAAGATGTAATGAACTAATATCAGAAAATTGGTTCCAAAATGACATAATAACTCATTTTATTGTGAATGCTAGTTGTTCGTCATTCATGTTATATACTATTCCTTGATTGGACAACATAATGCCCGTTTTTTACCGCTTTATATGACACACCCATATTACACAACTTTTATATGCGTAAAATATGATGTTTCTGAATGATATCCTTAATTTGACAAGACAATGCCTGCTTTTGACCGTTTTATATGACACAACTATATTACACAACTTTTATATACATAAAATATGATGTTTCTGAATCAAATCCTTTATTTGAAAACACAATGCACACTTGTGACCATTTTATATGACACACTTACATTACACAACTTTTATATGCGTAAAATATAATGTTTCTAAATGACATCCTTGATTTGACAACACAATGCACTCCTGTGACCGTTTTGACATACTTATATAACTGAACTTTTATATAACGTATTCGGTTAAAAACTCAAATTTTAAGAATGCCTAAAAATTTCATTCAATAGTTGGTTCAGAAATAGACAAAAAGGCGAGGGTAGCTCAAGAAGTCCTCTTGAATCATATTTTGAAAAAGAAATATTAGGATGTTACACGAATTTATCTGATGAAAAATAGTATGGTGTTCTTTGTCCCTTTGAAAATCAATCGATTTGTATCAACGTTGATTTAAAAATTATTGGATACATAATTAAGGGTGACGCACACTCCTCAAAACTCGAAGGAGCTATAATTTAGGATGAAAAGCTTCAATGTGTTCAATTATATTCGAAAAGGTGTGATTATGAGGTATTATGTCAGTGTCATAATTTAGTTGTGCCACAAGATTTGTCTGCTATATTTCAGACCTCCAAATTCAAGGATGAACCACTGGTTATCCAACACTTGATGAAAGCAATTTTAGAAATGCAGAAAGCACTAGGCATGTATCATGCTTTGGACGATCTTAATTTTCGTGGAGCGAATGAAGAAGATTATTGAAAACTGTTAGAAAATAAAGATCTTCATCGAGACTCGTCGTATTCAGTTTATCCAATAATTCAAGAATGGATAGGTCTTTCAAAATATTTACCATAAACATTAGATTGTGGAATGCCATATTGTTGTGTCAACTAAGCAAGTGCTCCTAATGATGATAGTAGGGATCTATACTACAATGAGGAAGATGGAGAAAGAGATAAAGGGGAAGAAGATGAAGAAGAGAATGAAAGTAAGGAGGAATATGAAAATGATGATGATGACGAGGTGGTGCCAGAAAGCGACGAAGATTAGATTACTTTTTCTAATTATTGTATTTTATGAAATTTTTAAGAGAATTTTATTTCTGAATTACTATATTCAAAACAATCTTAAAATACTTAAAATGCATAATTCAAGACGCTTTGTTAAAAAAAGATAAAATACATCATTCATAACAAATAGAAAAATTGCATAAGATTCATCATTCTTAACAATTCGAAAACATCAAGAAGAAATAAAATACATTCATAAAATCATGACCACCGCTAGAAATTCTGCCACCACGAGAGGTTCTTCCACCATGAGAGGTATTTCCACCACCTGAGGTACTTGCACTATGAAAGGTACTTCCACCACGTTTTCGTAGGGGACACAAACTATTACACCCCGTAGTTTCGCACCCCGTCGTGTCGTTAATGGATACTTGTGTTATGGAAAGAGGTACGATCTTACAGAAGGGTAATGAAGGTTTACAACTTATTTATGAAAGTTCTAAGTGTTTGAAAGTTGAACGGATCGAAGAAAATATACTTTGACGAAATCAAAAAAACTGTGTAATTTGATGGGGAGGTTGACGCACCGTCAACATGTTTGACGGTACCGTTAAAATGCATTTTTAACCGTCAATTTTTTAAAGAACCTAATTTACAAATATGGTTTGACAGTCTTGATTGACGGACCGTCCTTTTGCGGTGGTGCAGAAATTTCTCAGGTTTAAATTGTGTCCTTCGACTTGGAACCCTTATTTCCTTCCTAAATCAGTCCCAAATCTTCTCCCAAGATATTCCTATAATATCCTAACATCCTAAGATGAAATCAAAGCCATAATCCTCAAGAATTACGTGAGAAACCCCGTTATTATAATAAGAATTATCGCCTTCTTGTGGAATTGATTTTGGAAACCCTTGGAAACAAGATAGTTTACTGTTTTGAGAAGAAAATAAATTCTATCCTCATCTATCGATATTTGTGATTAATTAATGATTTGGAGTATGGAAGAATTTTCGTAATCAAAACCCGAAAAATTGTGAAATTATCGTAGTATGACTTGTGGGCTGTTTTAATTAAGGTATGAGTTGATGTTGGTAAAAAACCTGATTGTATATGTTATGTATTAAGGAAAATACGGATTGAAGGATTGTAGGATTGAATTTCATAAATTTTCCGTATGAAGAAGTCTAAGAATCCTATATGTTTAAAGTTGTCAAAGGATGCTTAAATGAGTTTTTCTATGGAAATTATGTTTTGGAGGACCGTGTGGTCGAATTTCATAAGAATCCCTTGTAAAGAAGTCTAGGAACATGGGGTATCCAAAGTTGTCGATAAGATGCCTAAGTGAAGTGCCTCTATGGAATTAGAATTTGATATTGACATCAATATTTTTTCTTGTGTGAAATAGATGATCATCCGTAAGAGGAGCGAGGAATTATAGAACAATTGTAGTGTCAAGGACCAAGGTATGTTAAGGCATACTCTTTCATTATTTTGACACATGCGTGAACGATGTCAAAAAATGCGTAACTGGTCAGTCGATATACTCTTTCGAGGCTTATAGACAGTCATGTTGTGTCTTATGAAGTTGTGTGTCCTGGTTGGCCTTTTCAGTAGACTTGTTATAATCATGTTGGTCTTGTCGGCCTTATTATATAGGTATAGGTTGGGCCTTTTCTGAGTGCATATGATTATGTTTTGACTCGAAAAGTTATTTATCAAAAGCCTTGTCGGCCTATAAATTGTTAAGAATGTCGCAGGTATCAGGATTGGTATGCTCGATCCTTAGGGCGCCGAGTGCCGGTCACACCTCCAAGGTTAGGGTGTGACACAAATGCTTATCATGGTCAAATTCCTTATACGTTATCACTTTCGAGAGTACTTCCTATCCAGAACATCCATTTAATTGGGAATACAAGTCCGTGCGTTAACACACAATTTACGGATATACTATTTGTTATCAATCATAAAAATGGCTATGTTGGCCAATAAGACTCATCACCAAGTGGGTAGAAATGATCGGAACACGCTTTTAGATAACTTTGCACGTTGTATTCCGATGCCACATATTGTGATACCCTCTTTTCAATTGCCTCGAAACACTTGAAGGCATGAGAACATGGCATGTGGTATGATTTTCGCTTACCACAAGTGCACGTTCTCGTATTCGCATAAATATTATGATGTTGCCTCTCCGACCTTGGTAAACACCTGTCTTGATTTCAAATACACATTCTGCATGGTTATACTCGGTCATCAAGTGTTGCTCACATTTTTTTCTATAATGCTCGAATAATTTTGCAGGTTTTGGCATTCATTTCTCACCATATGCTAATATTCCTTTTCCCTCTTTTGTTCTAGGGATGAATTGCTCTATAACTTGCTTGAAAGTCATTCTCACTATTGCAGTAATGGGCAGCCCCCATGCAGATTTTAGCAAATCATTGAATGATTCCAAGCTGTTTGTTGTTAGAATCCCCCATCTTCTTCCTTTGTCTGCATGTAATGTACATTTGACAACATGGATTGCCTTCAACCATTCATAGGCTTCCACCTTCGTTGTCTTGATCAGCTCCATCATTTTAAAAACATTTTTCCTGATGCTCTGTTGCAGCCGCCCACATCCATTTGTTTAGTGTGTTGTTTTAAAGGCCTTTTAAAATTTTGCTTTTATATGCCTTAAACAATAGCGATGGTAAGCAAAAGGAGGCTTTCATCCCTCCAAATGAAACTTATTGTTCAATATGTCGTGATTTTGATCAGATAGCATGCATTTGCCCATTCCATCCTTAATAACGCATCGCCTCAAATATGTCAAAAACATCTCTCATGTCTTGTTGATCTCATTAGTTGCAATGGCGAAAGTCAGAGGGAATATCGACCCATTGACATCCATTCTTATTGCAATCAGTAGCTTGATGTTGTATATCCCGTACACATGTATGCCATCTATGGATATTACTGGCCGACAATGAGCAAAATCATTAATGCATTATTTGAATGTCCGAAACACAAAATTTAAAATATTATCGGGCACACCATGTTTGGAGTTGAGCTTCCATTCTACAATAGTACCAGGATTTAAATATTGTAGAGCTTCCATATACCTCGACAACTTCTGGAAAGAGCCCTCCCAATTACGACCATCTCAAAAGCACACATACACCTGAGATATCCCTTTCTCCTGCTTATCATTTGGTGATATACTCTCAAAACTGCTCTAATGCAGTCATTGATGGGAAACCTGGATAAGTTTAAACAAAAATATTTAGCTATGATAATTTAATTGATTTGAAAATTAAAATGAACTTGGGTGAATATGGTACCGGGGGGGGGGGGGGGGTTTCGGCAATGTCGCCAACTATCACTTGAGAAATCATATTAGTATTTAAATTAAAATGATCTGCTTGACAATCATCCATATGACAAGTGTGATGTGAGTTAAATTTTGAGATAGTACACATAGTATCATAGGTCTCGTTACCCCGAATGATCCATCGACAACCTTGATAATCATGTCTACAAACCAATTGCCACAGCTTTCGGGTAGAATCATCAACTCTAAACTCCCTCATTTCTTTGATGCAATAAATTTTAATGGCCCTTTGCAGTGCCTTTTTTAAGGTGAAAAGTATGCCTTTTGCAAGTAGAAAAATATCTTTTATAAGATTGTACGGTTCTTTCCACATTGCTTGACGAATATGACCATTATCCCTAGTAAAGACAAAGGAATCATGATGATCTCGAAGATTATCAAGATATAGAATCACGTCAGAATGACACCAAATTGGGGATGCTTGCGGAACCGATTCTTGTTGGTGAATTGAGCTTTCTGCTATCGGTTCTTGCTTGTATGACTGATTTTGCATCATCTTTAATAACTGTTGTTTTTGCCTATGAGGTTGAATATCAACCTCACCATCCGAGAAATTTATTTCTTCGTCGAATACATCTGCATTAGGTATATCATCGGTATCACTCGATGATGTTTCTATATGATTTAGATAATCATCACCATCTATGTATGACAGTGAGTAATGTTGAGAATCCAAGTTAATTGAAAACTTAACATGAAATTTAGGTGGAATATTATAACGAACAATATTAGAATAATAAAGAATCTCTCCTTCCCAAAATAATGAAACCTTAACAATTGGAGGAGGAGACACCATTTTTTAAAGAATTTGGGAGTTGGATGAGTCTTTACCTCATCCAAAATTCATGTTAAATAGAAAACGGGTGGGTTTTGTAATAATTGTCACAGTGTCATGTCAAATCAAGTACAAATGGTAGACGAATAATTGATTGTAAAACACAATAATTTATTGCGTAATTGGACTAAAATGGACCTTTTAAAAAATGTGGCCTGCCCTAGTTTATAATACCCCTTTTGCGCAGGTAATTACTGCGCGATAGGACTTAACCGCACTGTTACAGTTAAGTCCTTTTGCGCAGTAATTTCCTGCACAAAAGGTACTTTTGTCACAATTTTTTTATTATTGGGTATTTGTGTTGTCTTCCTCCTTTTTTGGGTCATTTAAGTCCGGATTACTATCATAAAGTACCAACCCTCATAAATATTTTTGTGTCACATTATTAATATCAATAATTGTAGTAAAATTAAGGTATACATAAAAATATTGACTCATTAAATATAGTCATAGGAATAAGCTGGATTACATTGTTAAAAACCATACAATAATTGTAAAGTTATTCTATGTCAATTATCAAATGCAGAGCAGACAATAATTATAGCATCCCCTTTCCTCAGTAATAATGTTTTTTTATAAAAAAAATATACGGAGTAGACTATGTGTTATGGTATCTGAATTTATGACATGAAATTTGCTTTTCTTTGGGATAAAAAGGATTCTAACATTAGTTAATGTATAAAAATGCTCTTTTGGTTTTGCATGAGGAAAAAAAACAGTAATGGAAATGTATATATGATTTTCTGTTTCATATCTTAAATTGGATTTGTCACTTTTAAATATATCTGCGGCGAGGTAACTTTGTTGGGTGAAGTTGTTTTGATGAAAAAGCAACAAACAAAAAAAATCAAAGCAAACAAAAAGAGGACAAATACGGAAATAAATTACTACAAATTCATAAAAAATAATTTGAAGTTTTAACATAAAAAATACACAGATTTTCCAACAGACCATAAAATGCACTACCTCAATTTAAAATATTAGACTAATAAAATAAATGATGTTAAAATAAAGTTCAAATCATGACAAACACTTGTCATGTGAGACATGTTCATTAGTTGGCATGCACACTACCAGGAAAAACTCTTTAGCTTGCACTTAATTTTCCTTAAGTTTATTAACCATCTTAATTCTTTATTATCTTTTCTAATTTGATTCATTAAGTAAACACACAGATGCGATGCTTTAATTTGTGCCTTTTGACTAATTTGTAGTTTCCTATTTGTTTCTCAAGCATATATTCTGTATCAGATAAAAAAATAACACATCCAGGTTTCTCAAACTTTTTGTTTTTGTTTTTGTTATACTGTTGATAACATTGTAAACGAAGACATAACTAAATTTTTCAGTTTATGAATTTTTAAATTTTAAAAAAAGAATTACTAAATTTTTGATAAATTATTTATAGATGTTAAGTAATTTTTTTAACATACGTCTTGTTCGTTGCCACTGCATAAAAAGGCAGGTGGCTCACCATAGAGCTGGATACTCCACGCAAACTCACTCACGATTTGTGTTAAAATTACTTAATTCTATCCAATAGCGCCGCCCCGGATTAAAAGATGCAAAATATCAAATCTACAAATATAAGCATTTAATTGGATGTACCAAAAATTACAAACCTTCTCACTTTTTATTCCAAACAGAATGTAATGTTAGTTATATGGCTGCTTGTTTAATTTTTAACAGTAGAATTTGAAGTGTGTTTTGGTATATAGTAGTAGTAATTTATATTTAAGAAGTAAGAATTTATATTCGAAAGTTTCAAGAAATATCTAACGAGATGGGATTTCGTATTTAAGCACTTTAATGAAAGACTATCAAATATAACTAATTGCACTTACTCCCTAGTCACATATTATTTGTTTATTTTCCCTTTTACATGCCATTTAAAAAAATTATAAATAAGAAGAGTATTTTTACTACATTACCCTCATATCTTTCTAGTTAATTACATTCTAATTAATATTAGTTACTTTAAAAAATAATTAATGTTAAAGATAAAGTAGAAAAATCATAATTAATTATATCTTATTTTTAAAAAATGACCAAGTAATTTGAGACAGATATTTTTAGTAATGTGGCCAACCAATATGAGACGGATGAAGTATTTTGCAGTCGGCAATATTTTTATTATTTTCTATCATCCATAGATAAAATAATCTCCGTTTAATTAAAAAGAATAATGATACAGAAATCGAATTTGGACGGCGGATGGTGTTTCCCGTAAAGTAGCTTGGTCGGTATGAATAGAGAATAGACTAGGAAACAGGGAAAACTTTGATTGGAACAATCCAATAAATTGGTCATAATTCACTTGCACATTACTCGTTGAATAATGTAGTTTTCACATTTTGTGCCAGTAATGAATTTTATTTTTTTATTAACAAAGTTTGGAGTACCGTCTGAATTTGTTTCTCCAAAGAACTTTATTTTAAAGAAACTTGTATTGAAAGAGTAATATCACGAGTCCTAAACTTAAATGATCCAAAAAAAAATAATAATTAAAGCTACCTCATAAAAAAATATATAAGTATATTTTTCGTAATATATTTATAGTCCATTGTCGTTTGATTTATGATGTTATGTGTATTTTATTTATCTTATTTACTTGCATTGACTATTGCTTATTTTTGTTTATTTCTTTTTCAGAATTCGTTGTCATGACTTACGCACTTTGTGTGTCTTACTTTGCTTGGGCTTGTGCTTTGTCTTGAGTCGAGGGTCTTTCGGAAACAGCTGTTCTACCTACTAAGATAGAGATAAAGTCTGTGTACACTCTACCATCCCCAGACCCCACATTATGGGATTTGACTGGGTATGTTATTGTTGTTTAACGTAACAATTGTTTGCGTTAAAGGAGTTAATCGTAACAACCCAATTAACTCCTTTAACGCAACAATTTATTGCGTTAAAATATCACACAACAATTTGTTGCGTTATATCGGGTAGTAAAAGTGTCGACCCCTTTTCTTCCCCACTGGTCCCCCACTTAAGTTTTTTAAAAAAAAGAAAAACTCCATTAAAGGCCAAAATCGATCGATCCCACCTCAAAAAACATTGTTTTCGCTTCAAATTTTATCCTGAAAGTCAAAATTCTTGATATATACAAGACAAGGACAACATTCGAAGCTTGGATTTCAGAAAAAAAAGCGACATAGTACTTGATTCAACAACCTTCAAATCTAGGTATTTTATTGTGAAATTTTTTATTACGTTGTTCAATAAATGATAATCCTAAGCATGAGTATTATTTATTAGTCTCAATTTTTTAAATAATTGTCGTCTTCCCGCGTTTTTGGCCTTGTTTCGATTTTTTTTGTTACAACACTAGCAGTAGCGAACTGCCAGTCTTTTTTAAAAAACAAATCTTGTTAATTTTTTTTTTGTTAATTGTTTTAAATTTTTAGATGTTAAATTATTTACTGTTAATTGTTAATTATTCTAATTAATAGTTATTGAATTGTTTATTTGTTAATTCTTATTTGTGTATGTTCCGAATAATAGTTTTCAATTGTTAATTCTTGTGTTTTAATTTTTTTTTCTTGTTAATTTATTTAATTGTTTATTCAATGTTAACTGTTTAATTTGAAAATATTTAATAATCTCTTATTATTTGTTGATTATCTAATTTCATGTGTGTAACGATCCGTTCATTTATTTTGGGCTTCTTACCGTTTTCCGACTAGATTACCCTTTTCTCAACTCGTTACTCAATGTCGTGGCTCGCAGTGATGGATGACACGTGCCTCGTGATAAATGCATCTCGGTTTTGGAAAGGATATCATAAGTATAGGAGCCTCCTAATTTGGAAACAGAAAGAATTAACGTTCGGTCAAGGTTATATGGTTCAAAGCCTGTTGCCAATCGTTAAATCTGAGACGTCAATGTTTGAAGTAGTCAAGTTTTTTTTTTGCTTTTCGAGGCTATCAGATGTGGTTGAGTCCTTGGTCTTGATATACGTGTAAATTGGGATAATTTTGGGATGATTAATGGTTAAAATGCGTCATAATAGTGTCATATTTGAAAATCGAGTTTGCGAGATAATTCAGATAGTCGTTTATATGCGGGAAGCATGTTGGGTTTTGTTCAGGGAATCCTGGATGGGGATTCGGATAAAGGGTCGGGACTTTCTTAGACTTAACATTTCAGAACTGGGAGAAACCGCTCCTACAGAAAATTAACCGCACCTACAGAGCGGCTTGTGCAGAGGCTGGTTCGAAGATGCGAGCATTTGGGGGATGGGGGTGTCCACTTCTGCAGATACTTTGCGCGGGTGCGCAACCGTACTTGTGAATAACCCTTCTCTTCTGCGAAGTCTCTTGTGTTAAATGAAGCCACTCCAGCGGACATCCTTTCGCAGATGCGAGGTCGCTTCTGCGAAGGATGTTCCGCAGAAGCGAGATCGACTGTAGATAGATTCCTATTTAAGACTTTCTTCCTCATTGCGAACCTTACACTTGACAAGCATACTTTTGGGAGCTATGAGGTTTATTATGGGTATTATAATGAGTTCTTCAAGCACCGTCCTTTAGGTAAATCCTAGACTCTTTTATTATATTAATTAGTTATTTAATGTTCCCTTTCAAACTATTTCTTTGGTGATGGGTAGAGATGCACCAATAATTTTTCTAAGTTTTTCCAAAATGAACATTTTATGAAATTGGAAATCAAGATGTGAACTTTCATGCATTATTCTTAAATGGTAGGGGTTATAAACCAAGGGGAAGTTGTTATGGGGTATAAATCTCCAATTTAAATACTTGTTTGATTATGGATAGTTGGGGTTTCATGAAAATGGGTTTTCTAATAAATTATCAAATTGAGGGTCGATTTATGGATGAATTTCACAGACTTTCGGGATTCTTACTACTTAGATCTTGGGAAACACATTTCTATTCTAAAGTTCCAATTTTTCCCTTGTGGGTCCGGGTCACTTGGGGGTCAAATATTCGATTTCATTTAAGGGCTTATCCTTGTGTTGTTACTATATGTATGTGTTAACTTAGAGCTTATATATCTAGACCACGACCATTTGGTAGTATTTCGGAAGGATAATGTTGGCATGGGAGTTCGTGGCACCCGCTCGGCAATGAGGTAGGCTATAATTTTCTCTTTTTGACTCTGATAGATACATGCAACATATATAAATATTGAGGGATATTAGGCGTGATGGGGGTCTTACCTTAGTGACTATGATGAGCACTTTGGTGGGTACCGATGTTGAACTGTTTGGTAGATCATACTTAGGTTGATCCCAACTGTTGTTATGTGGGTTTGTCGCCATAATTGATCTTATTTATGATTGTTGATTGAAATTACTCATCATTTATGCCTCCTGATATAAAAAGATTGATTATGTGCTATTGATAATTCTGAGGCATGTGTTATTCGTCTCTAAACATGACGTCATCTCATATTTCATGATTTCGACTTTATTTACCATTATTATGATTTGAAATGGAGTTGGTATAAAAATGTTATTGATCCGATGAGACTTGAAAATGAAGGTAAATGATATTGTTATAAGATGATTCAGTTACTGAGATGATGAAAATTAATATGGCTCAAGAAATGAGTCTGTTATTGATGCTCTAGCCAGACCGAGAGATCATTCGAATCGATTGTGAGCGGTGTATGAACTTCACGGGTCCCATATGGGTTATAAGCACATGGCAAAGTCCGGTGTCATGTGTATACCAGGTTTGGAAGATGGCCAGTACATTGCATTACATCATTTATCATATCATTGCATTCATTTCATCTGCATCACTTTCTTAATTGTTTGTTGATATGTTTACTGTTTATGTGTGATTAGATAGTGTAAATTGGTAATGGTTGATGTTGCCAGTGTAAAACGATGTGAGCAACTGGATCTGTGTTGGTACTTTATTTAGGGAAGTGAGGATTGGCCCTTAAAAGTATAAATGTCGTGTTTAATAGAAAGTCTAGACCATTAATGAGACATTATACTTGGAAGCGTAAGTATCGTTATGTGTGAGTTATATGCGTCTAAGTTGATCCTAATAAAGGAGACTCATGAACGTATTCTTATATTCGAGGTAACAAAGATAGTCACGAGGTTGTATGCATAAGGGTTTGTAATGTTTGTAAACTGGCTAGGTTGTTAGCTAGAGACAATATAAGGCTATTAGACTTAGGAAAGTGTTACGAAGTAGAATATGTGTCGGATAAGTGCCTATGTGAACAATCGGTGATTAGTTGTTTTTCCTTAAAGGTATGTTTGACCAAACTTGGGATCCAGTGATGTTACTTGGATAGATTATGTTCTAGGTTCAGGCCGTTAGATAGAGCGTAGTGGACTTGATAACCAATATGTGATATGTGTTTTCATGTGTTTCGAGAGTACCGGGATGTTAAATAGAAATTGCTATGTTACAAGGTGACTTATGTTCTAGACAAGATTGTGTAGTTTAGGGATACTTGTGTGTCAACTTGATTTTTATATCTGTTACATGTTATCCATTATTGTTGGTCTATGATGCCTATAAGGGTACGTTGTGTACTCATACTACACTAGTTGCATTTTTTTGTGGATGCAGGTTTAGCTTTTGGTCCAATCTACCACTTTCGTAGTTCATGAAGTCTTAGGGAGGCCCACAAATCTTATCAGCGGCCTTGGTCTTCATCTATGGTTGTGTTGTCCTTATTATTTTAAAGCAGTTGTTGGCTTTATATTTCCTATTCAGTTGTACTCATAGTAGTTCTTGTATGAGTCAGACCAGGTTCTAGGAAAAGATGTATTAAAGGATAATGATATTTATAAGTTTTCTTAATGAAGCAGTCTTATATTCTTCTATACTTCTTATTATTCCGTAATGTTTTACGATTTGTTAAATGATTTTGGGGATGATTCTCCTACCGGGGGATAGTGCATGTGCCATCATGACCCGTGATTTGGGTCATGACAACGTGTTAATTATTTAAATGATTATTAATTAGTTCATTAATATAAATTTCGTGATAAAAATTAGTTTGTTATTACTTTAATTGTAGTTAAAAGGAATTACTTAGCAATTGTTAATTAGTAATAGTAATTAAATAGTAAAGGTAATTCTTAATTAGTTTAGGACTGAACATCATTAGTTTAGAGTTGAACATCATTCACAAATTTAGAATAAAAGATAAACTTCAAACTTACCTAAAATGGTAAGAATCATCTATCGTGCTAACAAAAACGACTTGACAAAAAGTCTTGTAAGTTCAAGATGTATTTTGAAAATATCCTAACAGAAAATCATTAATTTAATCAGTTTTGCAAATCCTTAATTAGTTTTGGATTGAACTAGTTAGTTAACATAATCTCCGTTAAATAAATTAGTTATTTAATATAAATGTTTTGTTAAGGATTAATTTGTTAATTTAATTAGTTAGGGTTCAACATCATTATTCGTAAAAACATATACACAACACAACAAAATATAATTCACAAATTTAGAATGAGAGATAAACTTCAAAGTTACAAAAAGGTACGAATCATCTAGCGTACTAACATAAACACTTGACAAAATGTCTAGCTATCACGCCCTAAATCCGGATGGGATGGACTATACTTTATATACAACTACTATAAATTTGTACAAGTCATATGAAATAACTTGAAAGACAAATATGCTAGTACTAATGACTTCCGTATGTAAATGTGGCCACTGGCCCCTGACATAAATGTTATACAAATGAATCCACATACACTGTCTATGAAGCCTCTATGAATACGTAATACTGGACAACTAATACATGTGTCGGGACAGTGCCTCGACTAACCCATATCTCTATGTATGCAAATACTAGACCTGACTCAACTCCGGATAGAAGAGGAGCTTACACCCTCTTGTTGAGTGTCGCAACAACTAGCAAGTATGTTCGTCAACCTATATATGTCTGCAAATATGAACATAGCAAATGCAACGTCCCCGACCAAGGGACGTCAGTACAGAAAGATTGTACAGAGTACGTAAGGCAGACATGAAACAAATATAATAAACTAAAGCTCATAGAAGAGACAATTGGAATGAAATTAAGCAAATACAATTGAAAAGCTCTGTAACCTCTATGGAAACACTTACTGAACCTTATTGTACATTTGTCTTTCTGAAACTTCTTTAGAGTCTTTCTGATGATATATGTTGGTTGCTATGTAGAGCGACATTCTGGGATTTATTATTGGAACACTTGGGGTCATGGTACATTAGATCTGTTCTTTTCTTCCTTTATAGCACATGAATCAAATGAGATCATAATATAACAAGTAATCTATCGAGCCATAACAAAATCTAATACATATAAGGACGACAAATACTTACTCTACAAATGAGCCTCGATAGGCTATCAAATAAGCAGTTATGGGCTATCCAATAACCCTTTGTGGGTCGTCAAATAGGCCTAGCTAGGCCAGTAAATAAGCCTCGATAGGCTAGCAAATAAGTCGAGGCCACGTACTCTGGATGAAAATTATACCCAAATACAAATCTCTAATGTATATAATTAACCCTTTTCTGATTACTTATAACTTGGAAGGGATCTTACAAATGATTCAAGGATACAACCCATACTACGCTTGCAAGTAACACAACTAGGAAGTTTAAACTCTCTCGAGAGGCAAATCATGTATGATGAAATAAAATATAAACTTAGTAGTCATGAGTGACATTAAGTGGATGAGTTGGACACTTATCAAGTATCTGAATAAGGTTCCTATGACTCATTATTTCTTCAGAGCTCTTGTCTTATGAGAAAAATACTACCAATCTCTATCAATGAGGACAAACAAGTAGTCGTTATCTACGACTCCAGTGAGATTATGCAAATGCGGTCTAATAATACTCAAATGACTTATGGATTACTCATATAACAGGAAATGATGTTTACTCTAACTACGGATCTGCACATAGACCAATGGGAACCTAATACAATACAAATGACACTATATGAAGGAACGACTGAATACGAGAGAAGACATATACTCTTTATCTTGTGGAACTTATATAGAAGAGGGAACAAATGACTCGACTTTGAATCGAGGGATACCATAGGGATATTCACACATGTTTTGATGACACTCTCCTAGTACTTAAAATACATGCTCTAACCTCTTATGACTATTGTATTCTTGTGAGGATTTGTATCCATTTATATTCACATGACTAGTCCTATAAGGACGCTCTACGACCCAATAGAGATAACACAAGTATCGCCATACGATTCATCCTAGACATCATCCATCTTAGACGGCATCCTATAGCCCCTTTAATCATACTTTATAGACTATCACCATCAAGAACAAATAAAGTTCTCATCTCATTATCAACTAGCTATCCTCAATAAGTAAATCCACATGCCACTTTTACTAATGGTCATCATGACACACCATAACTATGAAAATATAAGATTCTTATCCCATTGTCCGCTAACCATCGTCATGCTATAGAAACTCTTTTGAGGGTGCGAATGTGGACTGTTCATACCTACTGAAAGGAACAAGAAATCACTGACATACATTTTAAGCTTATGTCACCGGGGCAACGTCAAATAGGAAGTACATGGAACTATTAAATACACAAATGGAGCACCTCTAGAATTCTGTTCTAGAATCGTACTCTATAGACTACTAATATAGTCGCACCTAAAGGGAAATACTATTTCCATTGCAACAGCTCGCAACTTGTCTTTAAGGAGTAACACGCTCGAGTAACAACTGATTATAGTCACATAACATTTTTTAGGGGATTCATAGGCTCAAGACGTGGAATCACTACACTTGAGAGCTCTATACTTCATAGTTCACATGGGAAACAAATAATACACATCATGCCAATAACGGCTAGTCAAGGAATAGCCTTACGTACCTTTATTTTCGATCCATCAATGATAGCAATAGAACCAGTTCCCTTTGCACTTAAACTACAACAAGGAAAACAAGGCTAGCATCAACAAGAGAAACACACCAACTAACTTATGAGTGACACTCTTATTCTACAAATGTTTCTACAGCGATTATCCAAGCCTATCTCTTTCTAATCCTTGCGACACTCTTAGTAACATATGAATACAAGTTCAACAACACTTTCAGCACCTACATATAACAAGAACAGTCCCACTTACAACACAACACCATTAGCAATTCAACTACATTAATTCAATTTCAACTTACTAACTAGTAATAATTAAGTGCTTCTAAAACATCAACTAGCCCATATACAACACTTATATTTTCACCACATATATCATTATAAGAGCAGCTTCACAACACCATATAGCACACATCAATTCATCTAGCAGCAAGCTCGTTCTATATTTAATGAGACAACATCTCTCCTGCCCCATTTACATCCTCAAGTTCATAACAACATCAACAACACACAAACACTATCAATCAACATGTCCAACACCTCAACATACAAACCATCCCCTAAAAAATATGCTACATCCATATTACTAAGCAATCAAGGAGCGACAAGCTCCTGAGGCTATAATATAATGCTTCTCTCCACACCCAACCTTCCATTGCAAACAATCTCTAAACAAGCTACCATACCCCTCTCATATCCATACCATTCAAAACAACCTAAAACAACAAATTAAACTTGAACTCACATCTTCCGATCACCGTCTTGTGAGTTCCAACTAAAATAGGACGCTCAAAAGAGCTTATAAAGAAGAATAGGGACAACATCTTACCTTATTGTCCAATTCCTTGACTTTTCTCTACTTGCTGCCATTTAAAATTGCCATAAACAACTACAATAGATAAACAATTAAGCTCAAATACCACATGACAGCGGCGAAGAGAAACCAAGCTTATAAACTTAATCTTTTTACCTTAACCTTGGAGGAAATAGATTGCCTTGGGCTGTTTGGTGTAGAAAACATATTAAGGGCTTAAGAGAGAAGATAAACCACATAAAAACCTTTTCACACCATAGAAGAGGAATGAAACCATAAGCTTTTCCATTTAGAACCCTATGAGAAAGAAAATGTGGCTACTTTGGGTTGGGAGAGAGAGAGAATTTATGAATCTTTCTTTGATGAGGGAATCTGAAAATGGCTGGATATTGACCTTAATGAGGTCCTTTGGTCGAACATATTTTGACCCTAATGGGCCCCTCTTTATCCACCGGATTGGGCCACCTATTAAGCTTTAATTTGGGCCTCTCATTGCCCTTTAATTTGGGCCACATAATCTAAATAGGTGATGCAACTACTTGTCATATATTGAACCTAGAAATTTGCTAATTTCCTCTAAGCACGTGTGTCATCCTCATTTATTAAGTAGGAAGTGAAGCAAGTGGAACATGTAAGCAAGTTGGACGTGTGAGCAAGTAGCTCAAGCACATACGACGTCTAAGCAAGTAGGTGAAACTAGTAGGTCGTCTACTTTTATCTGATGTCTCATTTGTTTACGAATCTCATTTATTTTAACTAGGGTTAACAAAATACATACACTTGGACCCTTAGGGATGTACAACCATTATACACTACAAATATCTTACGACGCATTCTCAACACTCTTTCAACCCAACATAAACTTAAGAATAACCTTACTGCTCCGAAACTATATGGACTAATTTACAACATGTCTTATCATAGAAATGTGTGGTGTTACACTAGAATACACTTACAAAAATGAATAACAAACGATAAACTTTAAACATAACATACTAACATAAAATATTTGAAAGATGTCTTTAAAAATTTTAAGTTTAGGCCTTGCAATTACAAGAATAATGAATAATTTAAATGTTATTTGTACAGATACGACACTTCTATGGACCCCAACGTTCACCAGGGTCATTAGATAGATCTGTACTTAGGCTACAGGATAATCATAAGTCTAAGCTATTATGGACATAGCAGTTGCATATGAGGGTGGTGTTCCACCCCCGCCATATGCATATGGGTGGTAGTTTTTAGCAGAGCACCCCCACATGCCCACATCTTAGAGACACTAGATTGGGGTGGAATTTATCGTAGCATTAGGGTTGGTCGAATACAACACAATTGTCCCCTTATGACAGCCTTGGTTGAGCGGTGGAGGTTAGAGACACACATTTTTCATCTATGCACCAGTGAGGCCACGATCACGTTGCAGGATGTGGAGGTTATGTTTAGACTGTGGGTAGATGGAGACCCACTATACAGCTGACAGGACCCTCAAGTAGTGACATAGCGAGCGGAGTTGACTAGGCTCACCAGTTTCGTGCCTCTGGGTGTTGATATGTCGGGACAGAGTTGAGTGACTATATCTTGTTGGAAATTAGCCTTTGGCGGGGAGATGCGTCCACCCATCTTTGATGAATTAAACACTTGTGTTCCGCATGTTGGAGACCTTGTCTCTTCGCACATGCATGATCTACGAAGTGAGTAGATGACCGTAGGGCCAAGAATCATCTAATTTCGTTGAGAAATGAAAGAGATATTGGTCCACGAAGTAAGGTGTTTGAGACATGGAAATGTGGTATGGGACAAATCTACCACATCGGTGGGAATATGAAGAATTGCTCTCTATATAAGTCTCTAATTGGTAAAGGGTTTGGGACCCCAAAGGGTATCCCATGTGTTTAAAGGAGGGAAGACCTAGATGTGCTTGAGTTCAAGGCTAAGCCCACACGCGCGCCGCCGCCCGCCCGTCCGGTCCGGTTCCGGTTCCGAGTTCCGGGTTTCGGGTTCTCGGGTTCTCGGGTTCACGGGTTCACGGGTTCACGGGTTCACGGGTTCACGGGTTCACGGGTCGTGGGCTGTGGGCTGTGGGCCTGTCTGATATTATCTTTTTGGACCAGATGCACAGTTTGATCCCTAAAGTTTCATATGTACAGTTTGGTCCCTGAAGTTTCAATATTTACAGTTTGGTCCCCGAATTTCGGAGACTTTTTCGTAAATATTGGACTGCGTTTGGAGCATTAACCAGCCATTATTTGGCTGATTAATTCCTCCATTAACAGCCCATTACTTGGGCGTTGAGCAAACCTCTTTCAATGGCCTTAATAGCCATTACTTGGCTGTTTTAATGGCCTCCTTTAAGGGCCATTACAGCCTTGTTTGTGGCTGTTGGACAGCCCCTCCTCTTGCTATATATTGAGCTTCACTTGGCTGAAAAAAAGAAGCAAGAAACAGGCAGAATATAGATGAAAAACAGACCACAAAACAGACGTAAAAGACACTGAAAAATCAGCAAACCAGTGGCTGAAAAATCATTAAAACAATGGCTGAAAATCAGTCAAAAACAGTGACCAAACCCTCACGTATACACAAGATATACACTACAGAGACACACTATATACACAGAGACAAAAGAGAAGAGTAAAGAGAAACTCTTCCTTCCTATTCCATATCTTCAGCAAGTCGAGTCATATTTGTTTTCTTCGACAGGCTCAACCTATTGGCTTTGTAGTGTTGAGATTAAAGTGTTGTTTTATCTTGGGAGACTATTGCCCGCTAACGTAAAAGCATATATACGGGGCAATCTTGTCTTAAGGATAGAGGGCTATCCTCGACTCAACACACAACGTTGTAACCTTCCAGTTTTAGTTGTTTCTTGATTTCAGGATATCAAGATTCAAGACACAACATACTTGCGGCAGTTCTCAAAGTTGGCTTTGTAAGGTGATCAAGATTCAAGACACAACGCACTTGCGGCAGTTTTGAAGTTTGACCATTTATTTATCCTTTCGAACATTTGTAATAGTTATTTACATCCCGTACTGCTTTATAAAGTACGATAGAGTACCAATAACTTAAGACAAGATTGTATTGTAATACTATTAGTGTTCGAAAGATGTTGGTTAAAAATTGTGTGACCAAATCTGGATATGGCAATGGTTTTCTGGTAGAAGGGAGTGATGATGATGAACGTATTCATGGTGTCACCGCTACCATGACTGGTGGGAACAAGCGCTCTCGAGAGCACGAGGATGTCAACTCGGGACAAGAGGAGAAGATCGAAGATGTACTTCTATCTTGCGTGGAGAAGGCCTGTATCTATCCCGGACAAAAGATCCGAATAATGGTAAGAAGGAGCTGGACACTCGGTTTGATGAAGTGACCGAAGTGAGCCGAGAATCCGAAATTGGGATAAGTAGTTTTTCTTACTTGTTAAGAATAAAGATTAAATGATGTACGATTAAAAATGGATTAAAGTAAGGAGGAATATGAAAATAATTTATATTCCTTACGCTTTAAAATCGAAGTTTAATCTTATCTTCTTTCCGTTTAAAGATTGGATTGTAAATGACTTAAAAAGATCCGTTCTTTTAAGTGTAATTGTTAAAGTGTGTAAAGTACGTTCGCACATACGATGGAGAAAGATCCACTAGCGTGCGAAAACTGTTACCAATTTTAAGTAAGCGCCAAGAATTATCTGGGCAACCAATCTTAACGAAGGAGTCTAAAAGCTAAAGACGTTAAACTGTCATACTTGGCAGAAGATCCTTCATAGGATGATATTGGACACTCAGTCATAAAAAGCCTCCGGGCGACTGGAGTGGGCCAAAATTCCTTTGATATGATGATATGGACACTCAGTCATACAAAGCCTCCGGGCGACTGGAGTGGGGCCAGAATTCATTTCATAGGAAAATTAATGGACACCTAGTGTGGTGGGCCAGAGTTTCCAGGTCTTAATGATCTGAAGGCCTAAAGAAAGGCAGTAAAGAAATTGGACACTCAGTCTGCTAAAGCAACTGGAGTGGGCCAGAGTATCTAGATCATATATGATCCGGTTACGCCCTAACCACGGGCAAGAGGTTGTTCATGTGAAGCAACGCCACCTCTAAAATCAAAGGGGCTGGAGAGGTTGCCCTCAATAGGACTTCAAGGAATGGATCACTCTAAAAAGAGGTGATACATGTTCCCAAACTTGGTTTAAGGGACGCTGTTGGTCAAGCTGGTTTGAGACTAGTCCAACAGGTCTATAATAACTAAGAATGGTACAGTATGTCTGTAGCCAAATGAATGATATATTTGTAATCCGTGCATCTATGCCATCATAGATTAAGACACGTTAAATAGCAAGTCATTCAAAAGCTAACGATGTTGAGATTGTTGCCTTCTGTCGACATAAACCCTCAAAATGAATGTGAGGTAGACGAAGAGGCAAAATCACCTTTCCAAATTCCGTCAAGGGAATAGCGAAAGAAGTACCGCTCCTCTAGAACTTAGTCACACCTACTTGGGTGATTTGAAGTTGATACAAAATAGAGGGGGGAGACAAGTACGTTGTGACCTTCATTGATGATGGTACAACGTATGGAATCCTTTGTTTGTTGAAAAACAAAGATGAAGTTGTTGAAGCGGATAAGCGCTACAAAGCAGAAGTTGAAAATCAACTAAGCCTATGGATTGAGAAATTTGTAGTGATAGAGGGGGAGAATGTGAAACATCGTTCATTAAACGATCGTTCATTTCTCACCTCAGTCCAACGGTGTTAGCCAAGCGCAAAGTCGTACGCCCAAATTATGTGGGGTGGCTTGGTAAAAGTTGGAATACTGAAACAGGTCAAGTTGTACCTAAGACTGTAGATTGCATATCCACTGGATCTGTAAATAACAGTAGTGCGATCGCCTCTTGGTGTCAAAGAATGTGAATTCTTTGGAGATAACTTTCCTTGAAAAAGGAAAAAGGGGTAATTGCTCAAGGATAACTAGAACCCGCGAGGGCTCGATGTTGTCCGGAACTAGACGTTCCAAATCTACGGGACTCGAAAGTTGTTGGCTATCGGAACTTAATATTCCAGATCTGCAGAACTCAGGGATTCTAGATGTAGAACCGAGAAGGAGAAAAAAAAAGGGAAAAAGACTTGTTCCATACCTTCTAGCTTGTATGGTTGAGAACGAACCATGGACAATTAACAAAGAATTGTCATCTCCAAAAACTCTTGCTTTGGAAAGAAGCTAAAGAAAGAAATAGATTCTATCATATAGAACCATACTTGCGTAATGGTTGATCTTCCTCGGGAAAAGAACCTTTGGGTTGTAAAATGTGCTCCCTCGTGAGTAGTTTCACATCCGGGGCCATTGTAGTCTTACATGGCATGGATGTTGAAATGACCTTTCCAACCGGAGAGTTGGAAGAAGAGGATCGAATTGGTTTCTTTGAACTGTTGGGCTTCTTCCGAACTTTCATTTTGGTCCCGAAATGTTTACATTTTGGTCTGAAAGTTTCGGATAAAACAGAACAATGAATCGACCACGAAACATTGACTCGAAGTTAGAAAGCCAACGGTTGGAGAATCAACGATCGAAAGTAAAATTCATATTGAAACAAAGTCTCGATATGAAAGATATGGGTATCACAGATGACATCTTAGGAATTGAATTTCTAAGACATCTAACGGATCGGTCGATAGTAGACGGTCTCGTTGAAGCCACCAATGGATATGAATCATAGAAATGATTGGAATCATGGTGCTCCCATAGACAAAGAGCGATATGCACGGGTCATGTGTAGTTCAATGTATTGTACACACTACAACCGACACGGTATCGTCCTACAAACGATCGGTTGAACTAAGGTTCATCGATGATCTTAATACATGATCAATAGAAGGTGTTAAGTCGGATATGACGATATCGAATTATTCGCTTATCTACAGATTATAGTATTACGGATGTCCGGCGGTTACGGGAGAACACGGTGATGCAAAGCTGGACATCGATCCGAAGAACACCAAAGCCACAAGCAAATGTGTATGGTGGGTCTTGGAAAATCATCTAAGCAAACTTGCATCGGCCGATTCATGATGGAATCGGAGTTTATCGCTTTATACAAAGCATGAAAGAAGTTGAGTAACTTCACGGCTCCTTAGAGGACGTCCCTTATTGGGAGATACCCGTGTCTTGGCAGTTATACATCGTGGCTAGCCGGTCGGCTTCGGGAAGGACACGGATGACGGCGTCTAGACATATCTTTTAGGATCTGTCGGAGACATAAGACCGTATGGCGATTGATCATCACGGGTGTCACATCCTTGTTTACTAACTAAGGGACTACCGGAGATCAAGTGTTACTCGCCTGTCTAGGGGGATTGGCTTAAAACCCAAACAATACGAACCTTTGCGGTGGAAACCCAACCATACCGATTGGAGATCCCAAGAATTTGGTTCAATGGGAAAACTAAGCGGCAAAAGGTTCGGTTGAGCGCTTCGGTGGAAGCAAGAAGCACTTCGAATGATGATTTCGTACGGAAACATGAATCCAAAGTTGTTCCCGCGATAGACATTAAAGTCTTTGCTGCATGGTGGGTAAAGGTTAAGCTTCCAAAACTTTCTAAAAGATCCTCAAACGGTTGAGGTTAAAGTTGTGGAACTTTTAATGATTCCTAACACTTGTGAAGTGGGGTATAACAGGATACCTTGTAGGAAATCACCTATTTAAGTGCGAGGATGGCCGACTCAAATGAACGCACTTAAGAATCCAAGTGTGTCCATGGCCACAACGGACGAGAAACGTAAGAAGGAAAATGAATAAGAAGAGTTATTGTGTTGATATCGTTGTCTAGGCTTACACTAAACACGACGGTTCAAGACATCACGTTCACCGCGCGATAAGTAAGTCCGATGGTATTCAACTAGGGAAGGTTCAAAGCGTAAGCTACCTCTCCCGATGCAATATCTTTTCGCCGAAAGATTGCTTGAAATGTAGGCACTTTGTGCGTGCGCCACAATCTCTCTTTCATAGAGGGGATTGTTGGAAATTAGCCTTTGGCGGGGAGATGCATCCACCCATCTTTGATGAATTAAACACTTGTGTTCCGCATGTTGGAGACCTTGTCTCTTCGCACATGCATGATCTACGAAGTGAGTAGATGACCGTAGGGCCAAGAATCGTCTAATTTCGTTGAGAAATGAAAGAGATATTGGTCCACGAAGTAAGGTGTTTGAGACATAAAAATGTGGTGTGGGACAAATCTACCACATCGGTGGGAATAGGAAGAATTGCTCTCTATATAAGTCTCTAATTGGTAAAGGGTTTGGGAACCCAAGGGGTATCCCATGTGTTTAAAGGAGGGAAGACCTAGATGTGCTTGGGTTCAAGGCTAAGCCCACACGCGCGCCGCCGCCGCCCGCCCGTCCCATCCGGTTCCGGTTCCGGTTATGAGTTCCGGGTTTCGGGTTCTCGGGTTCACGGGTTCACGGGTTCACGGGTTCACGGGTCGTGGCTGTGGGCTGTGGGCTGTGGGCCTGTCTGATATTATCTTTTTGGACCAGAGAACTCGCCGGATGCACGTTTGATCACGAAGTTTCATATGTACGAGTTTGGACGAGAATTCTTTCATATGTACAGTTTGGTCCCTGAAGTTTCAATATTTACAGTTTGGTCCCCAGAATTTTGGAGACTTTTTCTGTAAATATTGGACTGCGTTTGGAGCATTAACCAGCCATTATGTGGCTGATTAATTCCTCCATTAATAGCCCATTACTTGGGCGGTGAGCGACCTCTTTCAATGGCCTTAATAGCCATTACTTGGGTACGTTTTAATGGCCTCCTTTAAGGGCCATTACAGCCTTGTTTGTGGCTGTTGGACAGCCCCTCCTCTTGCTATATATTGAGCTTCACTTGGCTGAAAAAAAGAAGCAAGAAACAGGCAGAATATATATGAAAAACAGACCACAAAACAGACGAAAAAGACAACGAAAAATCGAAGCAAACCGGTGGCTGAAAAATCAGCAAACCGAGTGGCTGAAAAATCAGCAAAATAGTGGCTGAAAATCGAGTCAAAAACAGTGACCAAACCCTCACGTATACACAAGATATACACTACGAGACACACTATATACACAGAGACAAAAGAGAAGAGTAAAGAGAAACTCTTCCTTCCTATTCCATATCTTCAGCAAGTCGAGTCATATTTGTTTTCTCCGACAGGCTCAACCTATTGGCTTTGTAGTGTTGAGATTAAAGTGTTGTTTTATCTTGGGAGACTATTGCCCGCTAACGTAAAAGCATATATACGGGGCAATCTTGTCTTAAGGATAGAGGGCTATCCTCGACTCAACACACAACGTTGTAACCTTCCAGATTTAGTTGTTTCTTGATTTCAGGATATCAAGATTCAAGACACAACATACTTGCGGCAGTTCTCAAAGTTGGCTTTGCAAGGTGATCAAGATTCAAGACACAACGCACTTGCGGCAGTTTTGAAGTTTGACCATTTATTTATCCTTTCGAACATTTGTAATAGTTATTTACATCCCGTCTTCGCTTTATGAAGTACGATAGAGTACCAATAACTTAAGACAAGATTGTATTGTAATACTATTAGTGTTCGAAAGATGTTGGTTAAAAATTGTGTGACCAAATCTGGATATGGCAATGGTTTTCTGGTAGAAGGGAGTGATGATGATGAACGTATTCATGGTGTCACCGCTACCATGACTGGTGGGAACAAGCGCTCTCGAGAGTCTGAGGATGTCAAGCGGGACAAGAGGAGAAGATCGAAGATGTACTTCTATCTTGGCAGTGAGAAGGCCTGTATCTATCCCGGACAAAAGATCCGAATAATGGTAAGAAGGAACCGGACACTCGGTTTGATGAAGTGATCGAAGTGAGCCGTAATCCGAAATTGGGATAAGTAGTTTTTCTTACTTGTTAAGAATAAAGATTAAATGATGTACGATTAAAAATGGATTAAAGTAAGGAGGAATATGAAAATAATTTATATTCCTTACGCTTTAAAATCAGAAGTTTAATCTTATCTTCTTTCCCGTTTAAAGATTGGATTGTAAATGACTTAAAAAGATCCGTTCTTTTAAGTGTAATTGTTAAAGTGTGTAAAGTACGTTCGCACATACGATGGAGAAAGATCCACTAAGCGTGCGAAAAGCGTTACCAATTTTAAGTAAGCGCCAAGAATTATCTCGGGCACCAATCTTAACGAAGGAGTCTAAAAGCTAAAGACGTTAAACCCGTCATACTTGGCAGAAGATCCTTCATAGGATGATATTGGACACTCAGTCATAAAAAGCCTCCGGGCGACTGGAGTGGGCCAAAATTCCTTTGATATGATGATATTGGACACTCAGTCATACAAAGCCTCCGGGCGACTGGAGTGGGGCCAGAATTCATTTCATAGGAAAATTAATGGACACCTAGTGTGGTGGGCCAGAGTTTCCAGGTCTTAATGATCTTGAAGGCCTAAAGAAAGGCAGTAAAGAAATTGGACACTCAGTCTGCTAAAGCAACTGGAGTGGGACAGAGTATCTAGATCATATATGATCCGGTTACGCCCTAACCACGGGCAAGAGGTTGTTCATGTGAAGCAACGCCACCTCTAAAATCAAAGGGGTGGAGAGGTTGTCCTCAATAGGACTTCAAGGAATGGATCACTCTAAAAAGAGGTGATACATGTTCCCAAACTTGGTTTAAGGGACGATGTTGGTCAAGCTGGTTTGAGACTAGTCCAACAGGTCTATAATAACTAAGAATGGTACAGTATGTCTGTAGCCAAATGAATGATATATTTGTAATCCGTGCATCTATGCCATCATAGATTAAGACACGTTAAATAGCAAGTCATTCAAAAGCTAACGATGTTGAGATTGTTGCCTTCGTCGACATAAACCCTCAAAATGAATGTGAGGTAGACGAAGAGGCAAAATCACCTTTCCAAATTCCGTCAAGGGAATAGCGAAAGAAGTACCGCTCCTCTAGAACTTAGTCACACCTACTTGGGTGATTTGAAGTTGATACAAAATAGAGGGGGAGACAAGTACGTTGTGACCTTCATTGATGATGGTACAACGTATGGAATCCTTTGTTTGTTGAAAAACAAAGATGAAGTTGTTGAAGCGGATAAGCGCTACAAAGCGAAGTTGAAAATCAACTAAGCCTATGGATTGAGAAATTTGTAGTGATAGAGGGGAGAATGTGAAACATCGTTCATTAAACGACGCGTTCATTTCTCACCTCGGTCCAACGGTGTTAGCCAAGCGCAAAGTCGTACGCCCAAATTATGTGGGGTGGCTTGGTAAAAGTTGGAATACTTGAAACAGTCAAGTTGTACCTAAGGCGTAGATTGCATATCCACCGGATCCGTAAATAACGATAGTGCCGATCGCCTCTTGGTGTCAAAGAATGCTGAATTCTTTGGAGATAACTTTCCTTGAAAAAGGAAAAAGGGGTAATTGCTCAAGGATAACTAGAACCCGCGAGGGCTCGATTGTCCGGAACTAGACGTTCCAAATCTACAGACTCGAAAGTTGCGGCTATCCGGAACTTAATATTCCGATCGCGAACTCGGGGATTCTAGATGTAGAACCGAGAAGGAGAAAAAAAAAAGGGAAAAAGACTTGTTCCATACCTTCTAGCTTGTATGGTTGAGAACGAACCATGGACAATTAACAAAGAATTGTCATCTCCAAAAACACTGCTTTGGAAAGAAGCTAAAGAAAGAAATAGATTCTATCATATAGAACCATACTTGCGTAATGGTTGATCTTCCTCCGGGAAAAGAACCTTTGGGTTGTAAAATGTGCTCCCTTGTGAGTAGTTTCACATCCAGGGCCATTGTAGTCTTACATGGCATGGATGTTGAAACGACCTTTCCAACCGGAGAGTTGGAAGAAGATGATCGTAATTGGTTTGTCGAATCTGTTGGGCTTCTTCCGAACTTTCATTTTGGTCCCTGAAATGTTTACATTTTGGTCCTGAAAGTTTCAGATAAAACAGGAACAATGAATCTGACCACAGAAACATTGACTCTGAAGTTAGAAAGCCAACAGTTGGAGAATCAACAGTCTGAAAGTAAAATTCATATTGAAACAAAGTCTCGATATGAAAGATATGGGTATCACAGATGACATCTTAGGAATTGAATTTCTAAGACATCTAACGGACTGGTCGATAGTAGACAGTCTCGTTGAAGCCACCAATGGATATGAATCATAGAAATGATTGGAATCATGGTGCTCCCATAGACAAAGAGCGATATGCACAGGTCATGTGTAGTTCAATGTATTGTACACACTACAACCGACCACGGTATCGTCCTACAAAATGATCGTTGAACTAAGGTTCACCGATGATCTTAATACATGATCAATAGAAGGTGTTAAGTCGATATGACGATATCGAATTATTCGCTTATCTACAGATTATAGTATTACGGATGTCCAATGTTCGGTTACGGGAGAACACGGTGATGCAAAGCGGACATCGGATCGAAGAACACCAAAGCCACAAGCAAATGTGTATGGTGGGTCTTGGAAAATCATCTAAGCAAACTTGCATCGGCCGATTCATGATGGAATCGGAGTTTATCGCTTTATACAAAGCATGAAAGAAGTTGAGTAACTTCACGGCTCCTTAGAGGACGTCTCTTATTGGGAGATACCCGTGTCTTCGCCAGATTATACATCGTGGCTAGCCGGTCGGCTTCGGGAAGGACACGGATGACGACGTCTAGACATATCTTTTAGGATCTGTCGGAGACATAAGACCGTATGGCAGTTGATCATCACGGGTGTCACATCCTTGTTTACTAACTAAGGGACTACCCGGAGATCAAGTGTTCTGCCTGTCTAGGGGGATTGGCTTAAAACCCAAACAATACGAACCTTTGCGGTGGAAACCCAACCATACTGATTGGAGATCCCAAGAATTTGGTTCAATGGGAAAACTAAGCGGCAAAAGGTTCAGTTGAGCGCTTCGGTGGAAGCAAGAAGCACTTCGAATGATGATTTCTGTACGGAAACATGAATCCAAAGATGTTCCCGCGATAGACATTAAAGTGTTGCCTGCATGGTGGGTAAAGGTTAAGCTTCCAAAACTTTTTAAAAGATCCTCAAACGGTTGAGGTTAAAGTTGTGGAACTTTTAATGATTCCTAACACTTGTGAAGTGGGGTATAACAGGATACCTTGTAGGAAATCACCTATTTAAGTGCGAGGATGGCCGACTCAAATGAACGCACTTAAGAATCCAAGTGTGTCCATGGCCACAACGGACAGAAACGTAAGAAGGAAAATGAATAAGAAGAGTTATTGTGTTGATATCGTTGTCTAGGCTTACACTAAACACTGACGGTTCAAGACATCACGTTCACCGCGCAGTAAGTAAGTCCGATGGTATTCAACTAGGGAAGGTTCAAAGCGTAAGCTACCTCTCCTGATGCAATATCTTTTCGCTGAAAGATTGCTGAAATGTAGGCACTTTGTGCGTGCGCCACAATCTCTCTTTCATAGAGGGGATTGTTGGAAATTAGCCTTTGGCGGGGAGATGCATCCACCCATCTTTGATGAATTAAACACTTGTGTTTCGCATGTTGGAGACCTTGTCTCTTCGCACATGCATGATCTACGAAGTGAGTAGATGACCGTAGGGCCAAGAATCGTCTAATTTCGTTGAGAAATGAAAGAGATATTGGTCCACGAAGTAAGGTGTTTGAGACATAAAAATGTGGTGTGGGACAAATCTACCACATCGGTGGGAATAGGAAGAATTGCTCTCTATATAAGTCTCTAATTGGTAAAGGGTTTGGGACCCCAAGGGGTATCCCATGTGTTTAAAGGAGGGAAGACCTAGATGTGCTTGGGTTCAAGGCTAAGCCCACACGCGCGCCGCCGCCGCCCGCCCGTCCCGTCCGGTTCCGGTTCCGGTTCTGAGTTCCGGGTTTCGGGTTCTCGGGTTCACGGGTTCACGGGTCGTGGCGTGGCCGTGGGCCGTGGGCCGTGGGGGCTGCCGTCGATATTATCTTTTTGGACCGAGAACTCGCCGGATGCACGATTTGATCCCCGAAGTTTCATATGTACAGTTTGGACCCGAATTCTTTCATATGTACAGTTTGGTCCCTGAAGTTTCAATATTTACAGTTTGGTTCCCAGAATTTTGGAGACTTTTTCTGTAAATATTGGACTGCGTTTGGAGCATTAACCAGCCATTATGTGGCTGATTAATTCCTCCATTAATAGCCCATTACTTGGGCAGTGAGCAGCCTCTTTCAATGGCCTTAATAGCCATTACTTGGCTGTTTTAATGGCCTCCTTTAAGGGCCATTACAGCCTTGTTTGTGGCTGTTGGACAGCCCCTCCTCTTGCTATATATTGAGCTTCACTTGGCTGAAAAAAGAAGCAAGAAACAGGCAGAATATAGATGAAAAACAGACCACAAAATGACGAAAAAGACACCGAAAAATCAAGCAAACCGGTGGCTGAAAAATCAAGCAAACCTGGTGGCTGAAAAATCAGCAAAACAAGTGGCTGAAAATCAGTCAAAAACAGTGACCAAACCCTCACGTATACACAAGATATACACTACAGAGACACACTATATACACAGAGACAAAAGAGAAGAGTAAAGAGAAACTCTTCCTTCCTATTCCATATCTTCAGCAAGTCGAGTCATATTTGTTTTCTCCGACAGCTCAACCTATTGGCTTTGTAGTGTTGAGATTAAAGTATTGTTTTATCTTGGGAGACTATTGCCCGCTAACGTAAAAGCATATATACGGGGCAATCTTGTCTTAAGGATAGAGGGCTATCCTCGACTCAACACACAACGTTGTAACCTTCCAGATTTAGTTGTTTCTTGATTTCAGGATATCAAGATTCAAGACACAACATACTTGCGGCAGTTCTCAAAGTTGGCTTTGCAAGGTGATCAAGATTCAAGACACAACGCACTTGCGGCAGTTTTGAAGTTTGACCATTTATTTATCCTTTCGAACATTTGTAATAGTTATTTACATCCCGTACTGCTTTATAAAGTACGATAGAGTACCAATAACTTAAGACAAGATTGTATTGTAATACTATTAGTGTTCGAAAGATGTTGGTTAAAAATTGTGTGACCAAATCTGGATATGGCAATGGTTTTCTGGTAGAAGGGAGTGATGATGATGAACGTATTCATGGTGTCACCGCTACCATGACTGGTGGGAACAAGCGCTCTCGAGAGCCTGAGGATGTCAACTGGGACAAGAGGAGAAGACTGAAGATGTACTTCTATCTTTGAGAAGGCCCGTATCTATCCCAGACAAAAGATCCGAATAATGGTAAGAAGGAACTGGACACTCAGTTTGATGAAGTGACTGAAGTGAGCCAGAATCCGAAATTGGGATAAGTAGTTTTTCTTACTTGTTAAGAATAAAGATTAAATGATGTCTGATTAAAAATGGATTAAAGTAAGGAGGAATATGAAAATAATTTATATTCCTTACGCTTTAAAATCAGAAGTTTAATCTTATCTTCTTTCCCGTTTAAAGATTGGATTGTAAATGACTTAAAAAGATCCGTTGTTTTAAGTGTAATTGTTAAAGTGTGTAAAGTACGTTCGCACATACGATGGAGAAAGATCCACTAATCGTGCGAAAAGCGTTACCAATTTTAAGTAAGCGCCAAGAATTATCTCGGGCACCAATCTTAACGAAGGAGTCTAAAAGCTAAAGACGTTAAACCCGTCATACTTGGCGAAGATCCTTCATAGGATGATATTGGACACTCGGTCATAAAAAGCCTCCGGCGACGGGAGTGGGCCAAAATTCCTTTGATATGATGATATTGGACACTCGGTCATACAAAGCCTCCGGCGACCGGAGTGGGGCCGAATTCATTTCATAGGAAAATTAATGGACACCTAGTGTGGTGGGCCGAGTTTCCTGTGTCTTAATGATCCGAAGGCCTAAAGAAAGGCAAGTAAAGAAATTGGACACTCGCCTGCTAAAGCAACCGGAGTGGGCCGCAGTATCTAGATCATATATGATCCGGTTACGCCCAACCACGGGCAAGAGGTTGTTCATGTGAAGCAACGCCACCTCTAAAATCAAAGGGGCTGGAGAGGTTGCCCTCAATAGGACTTCAAGGAATGGATCACTCTAAAAAGAGGTGATACATGTTCCCAAACTTGGTTTAAGGGACGCCGTTGGTCAAGTGGTTTGAGACTAGTCCAACAGGTCTATAATAACTAAGAATGGTACAAGATGTCCGTAGCCAAATGAATGATATATTTGTAATCCGTGCATCTATGCCATCATAGATTAAGACACGTTAAATAGCAAGTCATTCAAAAGCTAACGATGTTGAGATTGTTGCCTTCGTCGACATAAACCCTCAAAATGAATGTGAGGTAGACGAAGAGGCAAAATCACCTTTCCAAATTCCGTCAAGGGAATAGCGAAAGAAGTACCGCTCCTCTAGAACTTAGTCACACCTACTTGGGTGATTTGAAGTTGATACAAAATAGGGGGAGACAAGTACGTTGTGACCTTCATTGATGATGGTACAACGTATGGAATCCTTTGTTTGTTGAAAAACAAAGATGAAGTTGTTGAAGCGGATAAGCGCTACAAAGCAGAAGTTGAAAATCAACTAAGCCTATGGATTGAGAAATTTGTAGTGATAGAGGGGGAGAATGTGAAACATCGTTCATTAAACGACTGTTCATTTCTCACCTCAGTCCAACGGTGTTAGCCAAGCGCAAAGTCGTACGCCCAAATTATGTGGGGTGGCTTGGTAAAAGTTGGAATACTGAAACAGGTCAAGTTGTACCTAAGACTGTAGATTGCATATCCATCGGATCTCGTAAATAACAATGAGTGCTGATCGCCTCTTGGTGTCAAAGAATGCTGAATTCTTTGGAGATAACTTTCCTTGAAAAAGGAAAAAGGGGTAATTGCTCAAGGATAACTAGAACCCGCGAGGGCCTGACTGTCCGGAACTAGACGTTCCAAATCTACAGGACTCGAAAGTTGTTGGCTATCTGGAACTTAATATTCCAGATCTGCAGAACTCAGGGATTCTAGATGTAGAACCGAGAAGGAGAAAAAAAAGGGAAAAAGACTTGTTCCATACCTTCTAGCTTGTATGGTTGAGAACGAACCATGGACAATTAACAAAGAATTGTCATCTCCAAAAACACTGCTTTGGAAAGAAGCTAAAGAAAGAAATAGATTCTATCATATAGAACCATACTTGCGTAATGGTTGATCTTCCTCCGGGAAAAGAACCTTTGGGTTGTAAAATGTGCTCCCCTGTGAGTAGTTTCACATCCAGGGCCATTGTAGTCTTACATGGCATGGATGTTGAAACAGCCTTTCCAACCGGAGAGTTGGAAGAAGAGGATCAGAATTGGTTTGCTGAACTGTTGGGCTTCTTCCTGAACTTTCATTTTGGTCCCTGAAATGTTTACATTTTGGTCCCGAAAGTTTCGATAAAACAGAACAATGAATCTGACCACAGAAACATTGACTCTGAAGTTAGAAAGCCAACAGTTGGAGAATCAACAGTCTGAAAGTAAAATTCATATTGAAACAAAGTCTCGATATGAAAGATATGGGTATCACAGATGACATCTTAGGAATTGAATTTCTAAGACATCTAACGGACTGGTCGATAGTAGACAGCCTCGTTGAAGCCACCAATGGATATGAATCATAGAAATGATTGGAATCATGGTGCAACCATAGACAAAGAGCGATATGCACGTGTCATGTGTAGTTCAATGTATTGTACACACTACAACCGACCCGGTATCGTCCTACAAACAGATCGTTGAACTAAGGTTCACCGATGATCTTAATACATGATCAATAGAAGGTGTTAAGTCGATATGACGATATCCGAATTATTCGCTTATCTACAGATTATAGTATTCTCGGATGTCCAGCGGTTCGGGAGAACACGGTGATGCAACCGGACATCGTGATCGAAGAACACCAAAGCCACAAGCAAATGTGTATGGTGGGTCTTGGAAAATCATCTAAGCAAACTTGCATCGGCCGATTCATGATGGAATCGGAGTTTATCGCTTTATACAAAGCATGAAAGAAGTTGAGTAACTTCACGGCTCCTTAGAGGACGTCCCTTATTGGGAGATACCCGTGTCTTCAGCAGTTATACACTGTGGCTAGCCGGTCGGCTTCAGGAAGGACACGGATGACGGCGTCTAGACATATCTTTTAGGATCTGTCGAAGACATAAGACCGTATGGCAGTTGATCATCACGGGTGTCACATCCTTGTTTACTAACTAAGGGACTACCCGGAGATCAAGTGTTCTGCCTGTCTAGGGGGATTGGCTTAAAACCCAAACAATACGAACCTTTGCGGTGGAAACCCAACCATACTGATTGGAGATCCCAAGAATTTGGTTCAATGGGAAAACTAAGCGGCAAAAGGTTCAGTTGAGCGCTTCGGTGGAAGCAAGAAGCACTTCGAATGATGATTTCTGTACGGAAACATGAATCCAAAGCTGTTCCCGCGATAGACATTAAAGTGCTGCCTGCATGGTGGGTAAAGGTTAAGCTTCCAAAACTTTCTAAAAGATCCTCAAACGGTTGAGGTTAAAGTTGTGGAACTTTTAATGATTCCTAACACTTGTGAAGTGGGGTATAACAGGATACCTTGTAGGAAATCACCTATTTAAGTGCGAGGATGGCCGACTCAAATGAACGCACTTAAGAATCCAAGTGTGTCCATGGCCACAACGGACAGAAACGTAAGAAGGAAAATGAATAAGAAGAGTTATTGTGTTGATATCGTTGTCTAGGCTTACACTAAACACTGACGGTTCAAGACATCACGTTCACCGCGCAGTAAGTAAGTCCGATGGTATTCAACTAGGGAAGGTTCAAAGCGTAAGCTACCTCTCCTGATGCAATATCTTTTCGCTGAAAGATTGCTGAAATGTAGGCACTTTGTGCGTGCGCCACAATCTCTCTTTCATAGAGGGGATTGTTGGAAATTAGCCTTTGGCGGGGAGATGCATCCACCCATCTTTGATGAATTAAACACTTGTGTTCCGCATGTTGGAGACCTTGTCTCTTCGCACATGCATGATCTACGAAGTGAGTAGATGACCGTAGGGCCAAGAATCGTCTAATTTCGTTGAGAAATGAAAGAGATATTGGTCCACGAAGTAAGGTGTTTGAGACATAAAAATGTGGTGTGGGACAAATCTACCACATCGGTGGGAATAGGAAGAATTGCTCTCTATATAAGTCTCTAATTGGTAAAGGGTTTGGGAACCCAAGGGGTATCCCATGTGTTTAAAGGAGGGAAGACCTAGATGTGCTTGGGTTCAAGGCTAAGCCCACACGCGCGCCGCCGCCGCCCGCCCGTCCCATCCGGCTCCGGTTCCGGTTATGAGTTCCGGTTTCGGGTTCTCGGGTTCACGGTTCACGGGTTCACGGTTCACGGGTCGTGGCCGTGGGTCGTGGGCCCGTTCGATATTATCTTTTTGGACCGAGAACTCGCCGGATGCACGCTTGATCCCCGAAGTTTCATATGTACGCTTTGGACCAGAATTCTTTCATATGTACAAAGTTTGGTCCTCGAAGTTTCAATATTTACAGTTTGGTCCCTTAATTTTGGAGACTTTTTCTCGTAAATATTGGATGCGTTTGGAGCATTAACCAGCCATTATGTGGCTGATTAATTCCTCCATTAATAGCCCATTACTTGGGCAAAGTGAGCGCCTCTTTCAATGGCCTTAATAGCCATTACTTGATCTGTTTTAATGGCCTCCTTTAAGGGCCATTACAGCCTTGTTTGTGGCTGTTGGACAGCCCCTCCTCTTGCTATATATTGAGCTTCACTTGGCTGAAAAAAAGAAGCAAGAAACAGGCAGAATATAGATGAAAAACAGACCACAAAACAGACGAAAAAGACACTGAAAAATCAAGCAAACCGGTGGCTGAAAAATCAAGAAACCAAGTGGCTGAAAAATCAGCAAAATAGTGGCTGAAAATCAGTCAAAAACAGTGACCAAACCCTCACGTATACACAAGATATACACTACAGAGACACACTATATACACAGAGACAAAAGAGAAGAGTAAAGAGAAACTCTTCCTTCCTATTCCATATCTTCAAAGAAGTCGAGTCATATTTGTTTTCTCCGATGTGCTCAACCTATTGGCTTTGTAGTGTTGAGATTAAAGTGTTGTTTTATCTTGGGAGACTATTGCCCGCTAACGTAAAAGCATATATACGGGGCAATCTTGTCTTAAGGATAGAGGGCTATCCTCGACTCAACACACAACGTTGTAACCTTCCGCATTTAGTTGTTTCTTGATTTCGGGATATCAAGATTCAAGACACAACATACTTGCGGCAGTTCTCAAAGTTGGCTTTGCAAGGTGATCAAGATTCAAGACACAACGCACTTGCGGCAGTTTTGAAGTTTGACCATTTATTTATCCTTTCGAACATTTGTAATAGTTATTTACATCCCGTACTGCTTTATGAAGTACGATAGAGTACCAATAACTTAAGACAAGATTGTATTGTAATACTATTAGTGTTCGAAAGATGTTGGTTAAAAATTGTGTGACCAAATCTGGATATGGCAATGGTTTTCTGGTAGAAGGGAGTGATGATGATGAACGTATTCATGGTGTCACCGCTACCATGACTGGTGGGAACAAGCGCTCTCGAGAGTCTGAGGATGTCAACTGGGACAAGAGGAGAAGACTGAAGATGTACTTCTATCTTGCAGCAGAAGGCCTGTATCTATCCCAGACAAAAGATCCGAATAATGGTAAGAAGGAACTGGACACTCAGTTTGATGAAGTGACTGAAGTGAGCCAGAATCCGAAATTGGGATAAGTAGTTTTTCTTACTTGTTAAGAATAAAGATTAAATGATGTCTGATTAAAAATGGATTAAAGTAAGGAGGAATATGAAAATAATTTATATTCCTTACGCTTTAAAATCAGAAGTTTAATCTTATCTTCTTTCCCGTTTAAAGATTGGATTGTAAATGACTTAAAAAGATCCGTTCTTTTAAGTGTAATTGTTAAAGTGTGTAAAGTACGTTCGCACATACGATGGAGAAAGATCCACTAACTGTGCGAAAATCGTTACCAATTTTAAGTAAGCGCCAAGAATTATCTCGGGCACCAATCTTAACGAAGGAGTCTAAAAGCTAAAGACGTTAAACCCGTCATACTTGCGAGAAGATCCTTCATAGGATGATATTGGACACTCGGTCATAAAAGCCTCCGGGCGACCGGAGTGGGCCAAAATTCCTTTGATATGATGATATTGGACACTCGGTCATACAAAGCCTCCGGCGACCGGAGTGGGGCCGTAATTCATTTCATAGGAAAATTAATGGACACCTAGTGTGGTGGGCCGAGTTTCCGGTGTCTTAATGATCCGAAGGCCTAAAGAAAGGCAAGAAAGAAATTGGACACTCACCGCTAAAGCAACCGGAGTGGGCCGAGTATCTAGATCATATATGATCCGGTTACGCCCTAACCACGGCAAGAGGTTGTTCATGTGAAGCAACGCCACCTCTAAAATCAAAGGGGCTGGAGAGGTTGTCCTCAATAGGACTTCAAGGAATGGATCACTCTAAAAAGAGGTGATACATGTTCCCAAACTTGGTTTAAGGGACGATGTTGGTCAAGCCGGTTTGAGACTAGTCCAACAGTCTATAATAACTAAGAATGGTACAAGATGTCCGTAGCCAAATGAATGATATATTTGTAATCCGTGCATCTATGCCATCATAGATTAAGACACGTTAAATAGCAAGTCATTCAAAAGCTAACGATGTTGAGATTGTTGCCTTCGTCGACATAAACCCTCAAAATGAATGTGAGGTAGACGAAGAGGCAAAATCACCTTTCCAAATTCCGTCAAGGGAATAGCGAAAGAAGTACCGCTCCTCTAGAACTTAGTCACACCTACTTGGGTGATTTGAAGTTGATACAAAATAGAGGGGGAGACAAGTACGTTGTGACCTTCATTGATGATGGTACAACGTATGGAATCCTTTGTTTGTTGAAAAACAAAGATGAAGTTGTTGAAGCGGATAAGCGCTACAAAGCGAAGTTGAAAATCAACTAAGCCTATGGATTGAGAAATTTGTAGTGATAGAGGGGAGAATGTGAAACATCGTTCATTAAACGACCGTTCATTTCTCACCTCGGTCCAACGGTGTTAGCCAAGCGCAAAGTCGTACGCCCAAATTATGTGGGGTGGCTTGGTAAAAGTTGGAATACCGAAACAGTCAAGTTGTACCTAAGATCGTAGATTGCATATCCACCGGATCGTAAATAACGTAGTGCCGATCGCCTCTTGGTGTCAAAGAATGCGTCGAATTCTTTGGAGATAACTTTCCTTGAAAAAGGAAAAAGGGGTAATTGCTCAAGGATAACTAGAACCCGCGAGGGCCTGACTGTCCGGAACTAGACGTTCCAAATCTACAGGACTCGAAAGTTGCTGGCTATCTGGAACTTAATATTCCAGATCTGCAGAACTCAGGGATTCTAGATGTAGAACCGAGAAGGAGAAAAAAAAAAGGGAAAAAGACTTGTTCCATACCTTCTAGCTTGTATGGTTGAGAACGAACCATGGACAATTAACAAAGAATTGTCATCTCCAAAAACACTGCTTTGGAAAGAAGCTAAAGAAAGAAATAGATTCTATCATATAGAACCATACTTGCGTAATGGTTGATCTTCCTCCGGGAAAAGAACCTTTGGGTTGTAAAATGTGCTCCCCTGTGAGTAGTTTCACATCCAGGGCCATTGTAGTCTTACATGGCATGGATGTTGAAACAGCCTTTCCAACCGGAGAGTTGGAAGAAGAGGATCAGAATTGGTTTGCTGAACTGTTGGGCTTCTTCCTGAACTTTCATTTTGGTCCCCGAAATGTTTACATTTTGGTCCCGAAAGTTTCGATAAAACAGAACAATGAATCTGACCACAGAAACATTGACTCTGAAGTTAGAAAGCCAACAGTTGAAGAATCAACAGTCTGAAAGTAAAATTCATATTGAAACAAAGTCTCGATATGAAAGATATGGGTATCACAGATGACATCTTAGGAATTGAATTTCTAAGACATCTAACGGACTGGTCGATAGTAGACAGTCTCGTTGAAGCCACCAATGGATATGAATCATAGAAATGATTGGAATCATGGTGCTCCCATAGACAAAGAGCGATATGCACGAGTCATGTGTAGTTCAATGTATTGTACACACTACAACCGACCTGGTATCGTCCTACAAACAGATCAGTTGAACTAAGGTTCACTGATGATCTTAATACATGATCAATAGAAGGCGTTAAGTCGATATGACGATATCCGAATTATTCGCTTATCTACAGATTATAGTATTCGGATGTCCCGGCGGTTCGGGAGAACACAAGTGATGCAAACCGGACATCGATCGAAGAACACCAAAGCCACAAGCAAATGTGTATGGTGGGTCTTGGAAAATCATCTAAGCAAACTTGCATCGGCCGATTCATGATGGAATCGGAGTTTATCGCTTTATACAAAGCATGAAAGAAGTTGAGTAACTTCACGGCTCCTTAGAGGACGTCCCTTATCGGGAGATACCCGTGTCTTCAGCAGTTTATACATCGTGGCTAGCCGGTCGGCTTCAGGAAGGACACGGATGACGGCGTCTAGACATATCTTTTAGGATCCGTCGGAGACATAAGACCGTATGGCAAAGTTGATCATCACGGGTGTCACATCCTTGTTTACTAACTAAGGGACTATCCGAGATCAAGTGTTCTCGCCTGTCTAGGGGGATTGGCTTAAAACCCAAACAATACGAACCTTTGCGGTGGAAACCCAACCATACCGATTGGAGATCCCAAGAATTTGGTTCAATGGGAAAACTAAGCGGCAAAAGGTTCAGTTGAGCGATTCGGTGGAAGCAAGAAGCACTTCGAATGATGATTTCTGTACGGAAACATGAATCCAAAGCTGTTCCCGCGATAGACATTAAAGTGCTGCCTGCATGGTGGGTAAAGGTTAAGCTTCCAAAACTTTTTAAAAGATCCTCAAACGGTTGAGGTTAAAGTTGTGGAACTTTTAATGATTCCTAACACTTGTGAAGTGGGGTATAACAGGATACCTTGTAGGAAATCACCTATTTAAGTGCGAGGATGGCCGACTCAAATGAACGCACTTAAGAATCCAAGTGTGTCCATGGCCACAACGGACAGAAACGTAAGAAGGAAAATGAATAAGAAGAGTTATTGTGTTGATATCGTTGTCTAGGCTTACACTAAACACTGACGGTTCAAGACATCACGTTCACCGCGCAGTAAGTAAGTCCGATGGTATTCAACTAGGGAAGGTTCAAAGCGTAAGCTACCTCTCATGATGCAATATCTTTTCGCTGAAAGATTGCTGAAATGTAGGCACCTTGTGCGTGCGCCACAATCTCTCTTTCATAGAGGGGATTGTTGGAAATTAGCCTTTGGCGGGGAGATGCATCCACCCATCTTTGATGAATTAAACACTTGTGTTCCGCATGTTGGAGACCTTGTCTCTTCGCACATGCATGATCTACGAAGTGAGTAGATGACCGTAGGGCCAAGAATCGTCTAATTTCGTTGAGAAATGAAAGAGATATTGGTCCACGAAGTAAGGTGTTTGAGACATAAAAATGTGGTGTGGGACAAATCTACCACATCGGTGGGAATAGGAAGAATTGCTCTCTATATAAGTCTCTAATTGGTAAAGGGTTTGGGACCCCAAGGGGTATCCCATGTGTTTAAAGGAGGGAAGACCTAGATGTGCTTGGGTTCAAGGCTAAGCCCACACGCGCGCCGCCGCCGCCCGCCCGTCCCGTCCGGTTCCGGTTCCGGTTCCGAGTTCCGGGTTTCGGGTTCACGGGTTCACGGGTTCACGGGTTCACGGGTTCACGGGTTCACGGGTCGTGGGCTGTGGGCTGTGGGCTGTGGGCCTGTCTGATATTATCTTTTTGGACCAGCTGATTAATTCCTCCATTAATGCCCATTACTTGGGCAAAGTGAGCAGCCTCTTTCAATGGCCTTAATAGCCATTACTTGGCTGTTTTAATGGCCTCCTTTAAGGGCCATTACAGCCTTGTTTGTGGCTGTTGGACAGCCCCTCCTCTTGCTATATATTGAGCTTCACTTGGCTGAAAAAAAGAAGCAAGAAACAGGCAGAATATAGATGAAAACACGGACCACAAAATGCATTTAAAAAGACATCGAAAAATCAGCAAACCGGTGGCTGAAAAATCAGCAAACCAGTGGCTGAAAAATCAGCAAAATAGTGGCTGAAAATCAGTCAAAAATAAAGTGACCAAACCCTCACGTATACACAAGATATACACTACAGAGACACACTATATACACAGAGACAAAAGAGAAGAGTAAAGAGAAACTCTTCCTTCCTATTCCATATCTTCACAAGTCGAGTCATATTTGTTTTCTCCGACAGCTCAACCTATTGGCTTTGTAGTGTTGAGATTAAAGTGTTGTTTTATCTTGGGAGACTATTGCCCGCTAACGTAAAAGCATATATACGGGGCAATCTTGTCTTAAGGATAGAGGGCTATCCTCGACTCAACACACAACGTTGTAACCTTCCAGATTTAGTTGTTTCTTGATTTCAGGATATCAAGATTCAAGACACAACATACTTGCGGCAGTTCTCAAAGTTGGCTTTGCAAGGTGATCAAGATTCAAGACACAACGCACTTGCGGCAGTTTTGAAGTTTGACCATTTATTTATCCTTTCGAACATTTGTAATAGTTATTTACATCCCGTACTGCTTTATAAAGTACGATAGAGTACCAATATATCTTCCATCATCAGACACCTACATCTTGAGGCTAGGGATGAGCCTATTATAGATGGCAAAGATCAGTTGATTGTTGATCACCGTGCTCATCTCTATTTCCTGATTATATTAGGCAGCATCTTGTTCCCAAACTCGTCGGATTCCCACGTGAGATAAAAATATCTAAGCTTTTTGAAGCATTTGGACCACTTGGGAGACTAGAGTTGGGGCGGTGCTGTTTTGGCGTTCCTCTATAGACATTTATGTGGGGCATCTAATGGGAATTATAGTGATCTCTACGAATTTCTTCCTCTCGTCTAGGTAATATATTTTAGTTTGTATTCCTCACTTCTAACTATATCTCTTGGTACTAAACGACAACTAAACAATCACGTTTTTTAGTATCACTTTCAGGTATGGACTTGGAATAAGACCCGTCTTTTCCAGCCCGTATCTAGGGAGCCCGATGCTGATGAGGGTAGATTCCATACGTGAGGAGGTAGGCGAGAGGGATTACCCAATATATGGACATCCACCACACCATTCTTCCATTGATGGATTAGCTTGACCGTATGACGGACGTGCAGGTAAATTTTATTTTTACATTATTACTTTACTTTTAAGTTTTTTCTGGTTGATCACTAATTACTAGCTTTTTTTACAACTTTTTAAAAGGACGCAATACGATGCGATCTTGCATCAAATGTCGCCCTTTTGCAGGCTGGTTAGCGTGTGTGGATGTCACAAGTCCCGTTGATACACATGGATATTGTGGAGGAGCATGTGCCCCATCGTGTCTTGCGATAGTTCAGACATGCATAACATGTACCTGTAGCAGCTGAATAGGACTTTTGTCACCATGAACGGGATGAGCGATCAGTAGCTGACCCTCCATTTCTTGCATGGAAGGACATCCAGATCGCACATTGGATGAGAGACTGCAAAGGATAATGGAGGTCAATCACGAGACTCCGATCAAGGACTACATGGAGTGGTAGGGGCATGTTAACACACACCTTAATTGGCAACTCCAGTATACGTGTTACGGATAGTGTAGGATACGCCACACTTTCAGAGCAGTATGAGGCATTAGTATGTATAGTAAAACTCACTTTTTATTAAAGTTTAGTCTCTAATTTTTTGTAAGAATAGTAATTAATAAATATTCAATAAACATGCAACTTAGAGACGTACAGAGATTGCACTGGTTGGGGACATATGCTATGGTGATCCCTGAGTGAGCGGGCCTAGCTCATCAAGTCGTATCTATATCTACGGACGTTATACGACAGGAACGAGAGGTCGCACGTATGCATGAGCATGTACCAATGGGTCAGTATTAGGTAGTGGATGGATGCACAGGTCATGAACGCGGACGTAGACATCGTGAAATACATGGACGACAGGCATGCAGATGAGGTAGTGGTCATCAACAGGTAGATCTAGCACAACCATCGACTTCAGCCCAACTGTCGACTTCGGTAGGGCTATTTGTAGATACACCCCGTACTCTGACGTGCCTATTTACATATATACATGGGTCTTCATCTCAGCCGAGCCAGAACGAGTACATCGCCTTACGCGATAACATGAATTGACCTGCTTATCACGCAACAGTAGGGGAAGGTCGGCCATCGAGAGATTTGGAGGGACCCAGGGAGCTACACTTTCAAGGATGATGGTTTTATGAGCTTCGACGATTTTCTTGCCGCCACACCGGTTAGTGTTTAAAAATTAAAGTAATTCTTTTAAATATATGTACCATTTAATTTTAAAAATTACTTATTATTTCATATTTTTCTACATCCGCCGGAGCCACCCACTTAGGAGCCTTTCGAGCCACAAGTTAGATTTTGAATAAAACCTATTTTTTTCAATATAAGTTGAATATTACTTTAACATAAAAATTAAATTGGTTGTTTAAGATTTATTTGGTCCTCGGACAAGACACAACTCCAGCTCCATCCATTCAAGATCCCATTCGGGAGACTACTTTGGATCCTACACCAGACCCCTATCAAGAGCTCACTCAGGAGCCTGTCGATATACATATTTGATTTTTAATAAAAGTTCATGTATTCAATATAAATCAAAATTAATACTAATTCTTTATATGTTTATTCAGCTTCATCCTTCGGTGCCTTTAGTCTCATCACTTGATGAGAATGATGATGTTGATGATTATGACTGTACTGATCCCAACAGATTGGCTCTGATCATACCAATTAGAGATGGTCACAAGCACATTATGGTCCGGACTCCGAAGAAGGGGAAGAAAAAAAAAAGGTGGCGGATGATCATAGCTTAGAGTGTCCTGCTATTAAGAGGAAGAGGGGGGATGGGGATGATGGTGAGGGTGGTGGGGATGGTATTAGCCTTAGACCTAAGGTTACTCTAAAGTCTACTACATGTGGAACCCATTGCCGATTGCGTATATGTAATTAATTTGTTTAGTTTAAGTCAATATTATATTTTTTGCGTATCAATTTCTTAATGATAATTAGTTATCTTAGTCTTTATTATCATATATTACTAACTCGTGTGATATCCTTATTAATTATTAAAAAAATCTCGACATTTTCGAAATAAAGTTGTTCCTTAACTAAAAACTAACACACTTAAATTAAAAATCTAAAAAATAAAACACTTAAACCTAATGATAACAAGTTTTTAAATAAAATATACTTCGGGCAGTTTACAATCCCTTAAACTACGACCAAAACTATTGGGTTTCCTTGATGTATTGAGCCTATATTATTGTTCACACAAAATATATTGGGTTCTATATAAAATATCGGCGTTCCTCAATTTTGAGACATGACTAATTTTTAGCCAAAGTATGAAAAAATAGTGAATTTCGTGCATTGAAAAAAAGACTAAGTGTTGGAAAATGTATAACAACACCTTTAACACAACAATTTGTTGCGTTACAGGAGTTAATTGCGCCATTACGGTTAACTTCTTTAACGCAACAAATTATTGCATGAAAGGTACATTTGTATCTTTTTTATGGGGTAGTTTGTTTGCCTTTGTTTTTTTTTTTGTATCATTTAACTCTTAATTTAATATTTGAGAAGCAATACTCCATTCATTTTTGGAATGGGTTAGTAAATCTTTTGATGTTAAATCCATGCTACAAATGAGCTGGATTATTACATGAACAAACACAACTCTGCCAAAATCTAACCCTAACCCTATGAATCTCTCATCTCTTTGGTAACATGGTGGCAGTTTAGCCATCTCCACGGCTACCACCAACTCTCCCCAGCCTTTGGCTGCGGGAGAGCTTCTTCAAACCTTAACGAACACACTTCTAACCCTAACCCTCAAGGTTCTTATGCCATATGCCTAAATCCTAAACCAATTGAGTCGTCTTTTTAAAAAAACAAACATAAAATCCATTGAAGTTATTGATGAGATTCCCACGTTTCAGTTTACAATCAATGAACGACAATAATTTGCTAAGGATGAAAGGCTTCATCAATCCATAGTAGTGAAGCTCTCTTCAGGTGCGCCGAATTTGCTAACGATGAGAACTTTGCCTCCAAAATTGTGTGGCATCAAGGGGTATTATTTGATTGGATTACTTGCCTCTAGACAAATACTGATTAGGGTTGATCAATATGAGTTTTTCCATAGTCAATAGGTTATAACCTTAAGGAGGAAACTATAAGGGCGGTGGTTTGAATTTATCTCCCAAACTTGTCCCGTAGCTGTTTGCAAGGAAGTTGATACTATCCATAGCTTCGGTAGTTGAAAAACCCATTGCCATCAATAAAGCCAGGCAAACAAATTCAAGACCTAGTATAGCTAGGGTCAAGGCGATTCTTGATTTAATGGACATATTGCCGGATACGTTGAGGCTTCAATTTATGGATAAAAGGATTGGTAAAATAGTGGAGGAATTTTAGGAGTTTGTCTATGATAATTTACCATCATATGGCAACCATTGCAAGCATCAAAGACATGATGAGAGTAAGTGTCGCTTGTTATAGGGAAGAAAGTGAACAAGGTTCAAGATGTGATACAAGCAGTTGATGTAGTTGCGATTGAAAAACTTCAAGGCGATGCAAGATATTATTTGAATGCTAGGACGTAGCTTACGGAAGTCAATGATGAGGTTCAATAGAAACAGTGGTCAAAAGCTCAAATCCTCAATCTCTCAGGACAGGAAGTGAGCAACTAAATTCGGATGTCGACTCAAAAGTTTGTGACAATTCGGGACAACCTGATGGTGTCATGAATGAGTAGAAAATTGTGAATTTTCATAATACTAACGAGACTAATGAGGTTTTGGATGATGAACATGATTAATATGGACAACAAGCTAAAGAAAAGGAAGTCGTAGTGGATGTGGATTCGAGAATAGTTGCAGATGATGTTGGGGTTTCCATGGAAGCTAAGGAGTTAATCAAAGATAGGATCATGTTAACACTCAAGCAAGCCATTGGCACCATAATTGACACTTTAGTTCGTACCAATGAGCCGAACGTTATGACGAAGTAAGGTATTCAATCAAATTCCTCAAAGGACATTCTTTGTCATAACTATTTTGATGCTCTTTTGGTTAGAGAGGAACAACTGCCTAGTCTGGGCAGTCCTAAACTTCATGTTGCATATTTGGAATTGGTAAACATGTTAATTCAACAACATGTTGCTAGTTTGGTTTGTCCCATCCTTGTTTTGAAGCCCTTAATAGATACTTTGAACACTTCAGCGTATGAGGTGCCGACACAATCTGTGGAGTCATTTGGTGAGCTACAAGATGACCCTGGATAGCAACTAATCTCTATGGAGAATGACCAAAATGTGGATACAGTGATGGCCTCAACTTCAGTGCACTCTGTCGTATCCCATTTTAACCACTGTCAAAGCGGATTACAACATATTGGTGATTCCTGGATTGGATTAAGGAGTCGCCACCTAATTATTTTACGATGAATTAGGACACATAAATATTAACTAATGCTGCAAAATAACTTCGATTTTATGGTCTACGATTTTATGAGATTCTAGGTAAGGGTTCTTTATTATCCTAAAGGGAATGGATTATGCATCCTTTAAGATCCGCTACTTGCAGCTATCCGGTCAAACTCATGTTAATTATTATGCTAAAAATGTATGTTTAAAAGTATGGGATTAAAAGAAGTTGCAAGTAGTAAAAAAAAAGATGTATACATCTATGTAGCATTTTTTTATAAACTATATATATGTAGAACTGGATTTCGAAAAAGGGATGCATTATTTATAAAGTACATGAAAAATATGCATTTGTGTAATGTATGTACAATTGATTTTGGAAAAAAGGGTATGCATTATTTATAAAATACATATAAAAAACATGTATTTTGCAAAGCATTATAAAATACAAGAAAGTTACCTGCGTTTATATGGAATGTTTTCTTTTAAAAATGCATATTTTGGTAAAAGCATGCATTTGCATTGCATGGTTTCAAAAATATGGGTCAAGTTAAAAGCATATTATTTAGGATATATACAAAGTTCATTTTTCAGATAAAGCATACGTTTATATGACATTATTTACAAAAATACATAATTGGCAATTAGCGGAGAGATGCAAATGATTTACAATGTGAAGCAATGATTTTTATGGAAGTCTTTTAAGTTGCAAATAGGATAAGAAAACTAAACTCATTTTTGTATAGTTAGTAATGCGGATAAAGGGTGACCAAATTATTTTGAAAGTTTGAAACATGCATAACGAGCCTAAAGTAAATAAATTAGCGGCGGGTTTCCAATTTTAAACTAATCGAGGCTAGAGATAAATAAACTAGCGACGGGTTTCTAATTTTAAACTACCCTATTAATCAACCATTCATAGCCTAATTTGTTCTAAGTATCCTAACAACCATACAAACATTAAATAATTATTACAACCCAAAAAATAGAAATAACGGGATTAAAGAATAATAATAAAAAGGGAACTAAGGCGGATGACGATGTCATCTCGCCCTATTTGTTTTGAAATCCCGAGGTTGGAGAATGCAAGGAATATGGATGCGAGTCTTCGTTTGACAAAGTCATGATGAGTCTCGTGACGAGACTCTTCGTTGCTTCCGATGCATTTCATGTTAACAAAAGAAAAGAAAAGGATTAGTAAACGAACCTGAAAATATACATAAGAAAGAAATGTAAATAAATAAGTCATGAGAGTAATATGTTGTTGGGCCTTAGGATGCAAACAGTGGCGGACAAAGGTATAAAACAAACCCAAGACATATTACATCACCATTTGCATCCCTTAAACAAAAATCATAGGAGCTCCTCCGTGGATTTTCTCTTGAAGCCCCATCTGTATTGCATTTTATCCAGTTCATTAGAGGAGGCTCCCAGATGACCTTTGTGTCTTTAAGTCTTGTTGTCCCTCCTTCTAGTATATTTATCGAATCCTCCCACCTGTTAGGTATCACCTTGATAGAAGGATTCCTAATCTGCACTATTCTCTGGATAATAGTAAACATATGATATATAACTCTTCCTACAGATCTGTTCTCTACATACTTGATGATATTCCTCCTTTTCCACAATTCTAGATAATTATAGTTGAAATAGCTTTAAATATTTGTTTGAGTCTCCATGTAATAGGTGTTGTCCATCATTTAACTATCAGTTGTTGTAATTTTAGTCCCTCCATAGATATTCATGTCTTAGAATAAAAATACAACCAAGTTATGTGAGCTACATAGGATGTGGTGAACTGATGTTGTGTTGTTTCCTCTCTAGGATTAGTACAACACCAACATATAGACGCCATATTATAGCTTATCTTCTTAAGCACATCATCCACTGTTATTTTGATTTTCCAACATCTCTACATGAAGAAAGATTTTGAAAGGATGACCTTTCATCCACATATTCTTATAAGTATTTGCTTCCTGACATCTCAATCTGAAAAATTCTCAAGCATGCTTGACTGTAAAATCTCCACTATTGTCTAATAGCCTCCATGGTTTATCTATTCCTCTATCTTCCCTTGGAGATGCAATATGTTGAACTATCTCTTTTGATAGTACTGTTGCCAATTTGTTAAGATTCCAATTTCCATCATGTACTACCTATTTCACAGTCTGAATCCTCTCATCATATACCTCCCCATGAGCAGTATAATATAAGACACCCATCATTATGCTACTCCTGGGGAGGTATATCATCTGTAGAGATAGAACATCAGCAGAAGAAAATATTATCATAGCATCAGCATATGCTAGATGATTCACCTTGTGACTCCATTTGGGCATATCAAAGCCTTGAATTGAGGACAATGATGTAGAGCATTTAAATTTCTTGTAAGCACCTCAAAAGTCAAAATAAATAGGGTTAGGGATAAGGGGTCTCCCTGTTTGACCCCACTTGAATACTAGAATAAACCATTTTACTGTTCATTAATCAATATTGAGTATCGGTTATTGTTTACAGTTTTGTACACCATGTCTATCAATCTCTTACTGAAGCACAACTTTCTTAGTACCTTTATTAAAAATAACCAAGATACTTTATCATGTTCTTTAGCCATATCCAGTTTCATCACCACATTAGCATATTTGATCCTCAATATGATATATGTCACTATTTCTTGTGTAAGAAGTATGTTTTCCACAATACTTCTACCCTTCACAAGTCCATTCTGATTTAATGATATAATATCCGATAATTTGTTCAAGATCCTCTTACGAATTAGCCTAGAGAATATTTTATTCATAAAGTTACTCCAACTAATCAGTCTCATGTCTAAAAAGGTTAATATGACATCATTTTTGGCAAGAAAACCAAATTGGTATGAGTAATAAATTTAGGTAATTCTACTGCACAAAAAATGTCCTTACCGTATTGATAATGTCTTCTTTGATTATATCCCAGTAAGTCTAATAAAATATACCAGTAAAGCCATCTGGACCACCTGTACTATCTCCATTTAGACTAAAAATCACTTTTTTAATCTCTTTTTCTTCTGACATCTCCATAATTTCATCCCTCATATTATCATCAATTGGTCTAGGGAAATGATCTAGCATTTCAAAATCTGTTGGATCTCCTTCTTTTGTGAATTGATCTTGGTAGAACCTGAGGGCCTCCCTCACAATCTCCTCTTTTTCTTCCAATCGATTACCCTCTTGATCTAGTATCCTCTTCAGTTGTAGTCTCTTTATTCTCCCATGTACATAATCATAAAAGAATCAAGTATATTTGTATCTATCTTGAAACCATTGCATTCCAACTTTTTATTTCCAAAATTTCTCTTCCATATGCAGAAATTTATTCAAATCTGCTTGCACTCTATGTAAATTTTCTCTATTGACATGAGTTGGTTGATCTTCAAACTGAGCTTCATGTACTTTGATCACATTTTCTAAATTTTCAATCTCTTAAAAATATTTCTAAATGTCTCTTTACTGGAATTGAGTTAAACCAACTTTTACTTTTTTCAACTTGTGATGAAAAATAATGAAAGGATTTTCCGTAAAGTCCAATGTCCACAAAGATCTTACCTTATCTAGAAAGGACTCATGCTTAACCCAAAAATTTAGAAATTTGAAAAGTTTTTGAATTGGTTCAGAATTTCCTGTATAAGTTATCAACATAGGAGCATTATCAGACCCAGTTTTGATTAAATGAGTGATATCTATACCAGGAAATTTATTCTGAAGAGCATGATTTATCAAACATCTATCCTATCTTTTGAAAATGCAATCCTCACCACGTTGACCATTTCACCAAGTATAGGTACTACCTCTAAAGCCCAAATCAACTACCCACAGTTTTGAATGCAGGCTCTGAAATCTTAAATTTCATTAATAGTTACTAGTATTCCTTCATATTTCTCTGTTTCTGTAACTATAATGTTGAAATCTCCTCTTATTAACCAAGGGTGTTGCTGTGTTACTCATCTCTTCCAAGGATTTCCAGAGCTCTAGCCCCTCCCTAAATGAACACTTTGCATATATCAGTGTGATAACCATCTCTTTCTATGTCTCCCTGATTTTAAGTTTTATTCTTAATTTGATCTGCCACCACTTGAACTTCAAATATATCATCCACAAATATCCATATCTTCCCTGAATAGTTAGCCATGGCATATTGTAGCCCTATTCTTCTCTTGTATGTTTAAGTTTTATCTGCCTTTTGAAAAAGTTCCATCAATCCTATAAAATCAAAATGGTATTTATTATGTATTTATATCAGTCTAGGAAAGGCCTTCATTGTATTGACTAACCTGATATTCCAAATGATAGCATTCATTATAGAATATTGGATTTATTCACAGTTCTTCTAGTTTGTACCCCTGTCCCTAGTGGTAAACTATGATCTCTAGGTTTTCTTCTTTCCTCTTCCTAAGCCTTTTTCTAAAAGCTTTGGTCATTATCACCTGCTCTAGATGCTGCCTTTATACTCTTATCAAGACAATGAGTATTTAGGTCCTTCTCTGCTGATTTTCTTTCCTTCTTTGCTTTAGTTCCTATCCCTGTTAGTATTATATTTCATTTCTTTACAGAATTGAAACCTTGGTCATTAGTGTGTTGCTTCTCAACCTTGTTGATTGTTGTCTCCTGATGCTGATATTTCCCATGCTCTTCTATATCCTCTTTATTAAACTCATAATGACTCTGCAAATCCTTATTTGATTTTTGTCTCATCCTTTTCTCTTCCTCTTCTTTTTGTTGATTTACTACTGTCTCCTGTTTCCTCATCTTGTTGATGTGACTTATCTGTGATGTTGGTGCTTTTAGTAGGGCTTATTTCATGTTCCTCATTATATTTGACAGGGCTGATGGCTTTTTTTGTATTGGGCTTGCTGTTGTGTTACTATCTGCTCCACATCTACCTCCATTACTCTCTGAATCAATCTTATATCCTTTGTTTTGTTGGTCCTATACCCCTAATGTGTTCTTTGATTTCTCATCACCTGCTCTACTTGAATTCCCTTTTATGTGTGAAATACTTTCCTCATCAGTATTGTTGCTATTAATCTCCTCCTTGTTATTACTAACTTTCCTTTTATCTTCACTGATGGGTTGATTGTCTCATATTGTGTCTTTGCAAGACTGTTGGTTTCCCCTTTGTATTCTGATCAATATTGCCCCCCACTTCTCCTAGTATTATACCTCTCTTGTCTTTGATGTATTTGTTCCTTCTCCTTTGCATCCACTCCTATTTACCCTGGTTATTTCTCCTATTCTTCCATTGTTTTCTTTTCTTCTTTGATTAGAATCATTGTTATTCTCCTCTGCTTGTTTCTTGTCATTACCTTCCTTTTTCAATTCCTCTTTGTATTGCTTTTTCAGTTCTGGATTCAAAGCCCTGCATTCTTGCTCATCACGTCCTTGTAGCTTACAATGTTTGCAGTATTTTGGTAGAAAAACATAGTTTATGTTGACCCATTTGGATTGTATTTTGCATGTTAAGTCATCTTCCTCAACAATATGTATTCTCTTAGCATGTTCTACTATCAAGTCTAACTCCACTTTTACTTTTGCACAGCTTGATTTGGTTCTATTTGTTGTAGCCAGATCCACCACCAGAGGTTTCCCAACTACAGAGGTTAATGAAAATATTGCATCTTTTGCAAAAAAAAAAATGGGAGGCAGCTCAGAAAAGCTTATCCAAGCAACTGCTACAAAAGTTTCTTCAAAAGGTTTAAACCATGGACTACATATCAAAGGCCTCATCTGACAATATCTAGAATGTAGTTTGATATAATATGCTGGTTTAGACAGTACTTTAATGTAATCTTCCAATAGTTCCAGTCTAATTAGTACATGTCTGTCTCCATTACACCAATTGTACAAGGACCTTTAACTGAACATTGGTCTGGGATTGCATTCCTTAATTCCTTGATATCTATTATATCATATGAAAACTTGCCAATAATAGCATATTATAAATTTTCTTGGATGATGAGTTTTTTAACTTCTGAGGATTTCCAAGTCATGTATGGCTCACCATCAATATAAATTGTTGCTTTTGGTGGTATAGTGTATACCTCCTTCTTCTCCATGAATTTCAATAGACCAGCATATTTACCAGCTTGTGTTGCTGGAGGGTTTGTAGAGGTGGATGTGGATGGCATGTTTTTAGGCAGATCATTAGGATTAGGTTTGTTGTTTTGAGGGTTGAAGGTGATATCAGTGGAGGGAAATCGGATCGAAATAGAAGAGGGTTGTCATCAGGCAATGGTGGCTGTCCGCCGGCAGTATTGGCCATATCGGCCACAATAGCAAGTTTTTTTGATAGGTTTAGGGTTTTAGTTTAGAGAGAGTCCGTCAAATGTTTATAACTTGGTCCATTTATAATCCTTGCCGTTGAGATCCCACCAAAATTGGTTTTTTGCTAACTTATTTCAGCTGTCTTTAATTTGCAATATATAAAGTATCGTTAAGTTATTCTTCTTTGCCAACTGTGTGTCCAGCTTCAACAATTGTTCATAGTTTTTTTTAAATGGGCCTTTTTAAATATATATTTGTAAGTTCAACGATTCTAAGACATTATCGTCACCATTTTCCATTTAGACAATATTTGGAAAAGTAACTTTTTGAATTATTCATTAATGAATTTGACTAGTGGTAGGTTATTTCTTTTTAAGATTTATAAGTATTTTATGCGTGGAAATATAATTATCAGGTAAGTAAGTTCTCAATATTTCATATATTTCTTTTTCTTTTCAGTCTGTTGGTTGGGTGCTCATTGAGCCCCATCGTCACAAGACTTAGAAGAATGAATTCCTTTTATTTTATCTATTTATTGTGCCCTTTATTATCTTTTGACAGTTCTTTTATTTTACGATTGTTTCTTCTTTATACCTAATCCAGAGCCGTCTCAACAAGATTAGGGGTCTAAAGTCAAACTTCAGTGATAGATCCTGAAAATGTTTTTTTAAATAGAAAAGATCGAAATAGTTATGAAATAAGAATATCAACAACGATAAATCTTTAATGAAAGTATAAAATAAAGTTAAAATAATAAAACATGGCTAAAGAACTTGATAAGTTGATATAATGATATTGAAAGTGTGTTGCACTGCTTCAGTATAATGATTGCTTGTTGCAATGCTTGAATTTTGAAGACATCAAAAAGCAAATTTTGATCTTTTGTAACTCATAAGCAGCAGTAATTTTGTAGCCGTTTGAGAATTCAGATTATTAAGAATAAGAATAGAGAAATAGAAAATGGAAAATGTAAATACGAGACTAATAATAAGAGTCCATGTTAGTTGTTAGGATATGATTGAAGCAATAAAGTAGATACTTGATTCATTCCCCAATTATTACAATGGTCCCAACATTAAAAGTAAAAAATTATTGTACTTTTTCCTTAAAAATTTATTTTCAAATTTAACATCACAATTCTTTTAACGGAAAATGGCCTAAAATATTCTTGAACTATTAGAATTGATACAAAAATGCCCTCCATCCACCTTCGAGCCCCCAAATACCCATGTCGTTAACTTATTAGGTCTATTTTTCCTTTATTTTAACGGATTCATTTTATTTATTACGTGGCAACCTCTCATTGGATAGCCATATAATTAACTAAAACTAATTAATTCTCAACCCATTTAAACCCGATCGACTAACAAAACCCTGACCCGCCCCAAATAAATCCCTAACAAACCAAATTGGAAAAACCTCTAATCCATTTCATTACAAATCAAAATAAGGAAAAATTAACTCGCATTAAGTATTTAAATGGAAGAAATCTGATCCTAGGTTTTTATTGAGCATATTTGTGTTGAAATTAACTGAATACTGCAAAAAAAAAAAGCTTGTTTAATCTCATGAAACCTCCATAAACTTGGACATTCATTGATGAACATTGACCTCAATTTGAAAACTTAATTTCGAGATTTGTTCGCGATTTGAACTTGGTATGTTGGTATTTGGTGCTTAAGCTCAAGTGTGATTGAGTATACTTGAAAAACAAATATTAAGGAAGTGAACTAAAGCCGCAATTGAAAGAGCTTTTCGAAGCTTGCTTTAAATTTCTAAATATGTAAATTTGGGTGTTTAAATCAATTGGGTGATACTATTTTTAAAGTTGGTAGCATGAATAACCATCGAATTAGGGCTTAGAACCTAAAGAAAGAAGCAGAAAACTCCATGGAAGTCATTAAAGAAGCCTGAAGCTTCAAGTTAAAAGATGATGGTGGGGTAGAGATTTTCTCACACGGGCCCGATCAAAATACGAGTCATTGATGAACTATTTTTAATTTGGGAAGGGTTTAAATTGGGCCAATCAAATCTGTCCACGTAATAAATAAATATTTAATATTTTATTTTAACGTGACCATTAAAAATAAGGGCAAAGTAAACTCAATATGTTAACAACATGAGTATTTGGGGGCTCAAAGATGGTCAATTCTAATAGTTTAAGGGTGTTTTAGGCCCTTTTCCGTTATTTTAATAATATATAAAATATATCTTTAAGAGAAAAAAATGATACCCCAAGTCATTGCTTTACCAACTTCATAGTGTAGCCGGCCATGATCTAATCCTCCATTATGTCTTGCCCTTCTTTATGTTGCTTCGATATTTTTTCTACGTGTCTAGATTGTACAAAGTCACTGAGCATCCAAAATAATTTTAAAAAAACCGAAATTTTGCACGAAGCGCCACTACCTATTAGTCTCGTAAAAAGAACTCCCATGGATAATGACAGTACGTAGTAGTACTGATGTTTCAATCAGTGAAAAATTACTTGAAATGGAAGTTTTTGTAGTTTAATACAAACACATATCATCATTGTTGTATGTAAACAAATATGTGACAAAAAAATAATACTTGGCCACAATAAGCCTTTATTTAATGGGTTTCTAGCTCCATCAGATGATGTATACAAAGGTCAAAGAAATCAGTTTGTGTTCAAATGATGTACGATAAAAACAATTTTCTTAATTAATTTTAGGAGACATCAAAGCATTACATGTCGATGTAGCACATAATTTTTCGATACTAACTAATAAATGTAGAGATTTAAACCTTTTTTCAAATTAATGGTTTTCTCAAAATTAATGGTATGCACTTTTTTGTTCTCCTTATTAAATTCATGTAGTATAAGTCGATTCTTTTTACAATGGACATTTATTGTTGGAAATTTGCCTTTGGCGGGAGTTGCGACCGACCAACTTTAACGGCTTAAACACTAGTGTTACGCATGTTGGAGAATCCGGTTCTTCACACGTGCATGATCCACTAAGTACATAGATAACCGTAGGGTCAAGGATCGTCAAATTTCGTTGAGAAATGAAAGAGATATTGGTCAACGAAGTGAGATGTTTGAACAATTCTCCCTCATCGGTGGAGGAAGAAAGAATTGTTTTGTTTATAAGACTCAAAGTTGGCTTGGGGTTTGGAATGTGTTTAAAGGAGGGAGGACCTAGATGTGCTTCGGTTCGAGGAAAGCTCACACGCGTGCCGCCGTCGCCTGTCTGGTTCCGGGTTCCGGATTCTTCTGATATTATCTTTTTGGACCAGAGAACTTTGACATATGTACAGTTTGATCCCTGAAGTTTCATATGTACAGTTTGGTCCCTAAAGTTTCAAGAAAGTCATAATTGGGCAGAGATCAGAAACGTCCACCAGCACTCAATTCAGCCATTTATTTTGGCTGAATTACTCTTACTAAATGACCAATCCGTTGCACATCTCACCATTTATTTTGGAGGAATTACTACCTCCATAATTGTCATTACTTGGCCAGTAATGACACTTATGGAGGCAGTTCATCAGCCTCTCCTTCACCCTATATAAAGACCCCCTTGTCACCATTGTTGAGGACACTTTACACTTAACGAAAAATAGAAACAAAGAATTCTTCCTACAACTTCCAGCCTCATTTCATTACTCAAAATTCTTCACGGTAACACTTGAGTTTCCTTTGCTCAATTGTTCATTTACTGTTTTATCTTGGGAGACAATTATCCAGGACGTAGAAAGGATACATACGGGGCAATATTGTCTTAAAGACAGAGTGCAAACACTCGACTCAACATACATAAACAGTTCCAGTTCATTCTTCAATTTCTGTGTAATTTTCAGTTTGTTGTTGAATTGTAATTTCAGTTCTTCAATTACTTAGCAGTTACTTGTAATTTTCGTTTCCTGCACCTTTGTAAACAAACATTTATCTTATTAATTATCATTTCATTAAACTTATTTTAATAAGAAAATTGACACCCAACTAACTCTCTAAGGACGGGATATATAAACCACTAGGGAATTTGTCTGCACTTCGCGATCATAAAAAACCTATTGATGATTGAACTTAAAAATAATTGTCTTCTTTATAATAATGTGTTCGTCAAGTTATAAAAATTTCAACTTCACATATACAATGTACATCTAAATTTTTATTTGAGTCATATTAATTTGGTTCGCTTTTTGAACATATGTACATATAAAAAAAATCACCACATTTTATAAGTGAGGTTATTACCGCTTACAGTACATATGTGGAGAACACTAAGTGATTTTAGGAATTGAATCACTCACTCATTCTTCTTCTGCAAATCCATCTGCATATTTCAAACGAGTTTAATTTTATAATTTTGCTAAATACATGATCGAATAATATTTGCCCTATAAGTTGAACTATTCAATCTCGACTGAACTATTCAATCTCGACTTGTTTTTTCAATTATTTTGAAATACTCAAAAGTAAGATTATGCACATTCAATAACGAATGAAGTCTACAAAGCAAATTTTGTCATCTAAGCAACAATAAGAAATATTAGATTCATGTTATGGAATGTGAAATTTTAAAAGTTATTCTTTGTTATTTTATTTCGGAGGTAATAAATACTAAACTCACATCTGTATCCTCTATTTCTTTAGCGCCTCCCCTCTCCCACCATTTAAATTTTCACTCCAGAAAAAAAATCATTAGGAGTTATAAATACGTATTTTCTATATTTTTCACTATATCTTGCACAAGCTTTTATCCAAATGAGTTTTTTATTGCTTCTTCAAACTTAATTCTCTCTTTCTTTCCTTTTTTATGTGTTTGTAGAGTTATTTCTTTCTTTTCCAATTTATATACTATTGAGTGATGAAGAAGTAAAAAATAGGATAACTTTAAGAGAATAGATATAATTATCAAATTGCTTACGGTATCACTTTTTAAATCTTCAAGCAGAGCAGTGCTAAACAGACATACATGTATAGATGTCTTTTTAGTTGACATTGACCCTTTCAGATTTGACTTAGTGTTAAAGTACTATAATAAACTCATAGCTAAACCTAGGGATCAAGATGGATGAAATAAGTTGATTTTACAGCCCTCAATTTTCTATAACTCCACCTTTTGCCTTCCTTCCGTTATCTCCTTTTTGTTGATCAACTAATTACCATTGTATGTGTTCCCGTCTAAAATGTTTGCCGTTTTATTGGCTGACGAAATCGGATGACAAATCGATTCCTTAACTAAGAGATTTGGGCTGGAAGCGGAACTCTAACTTCCAGCAATGGGTTCTTCAACTACTCCAGAAACCGTTAGGATGGTGATTGAATAAACTAAGTGGTAAGAAATATAAATAGAGCTAGAGTGCAATAAAGGCGATAAAGATAGAATGAAGATATGTAAAAATCAATTTTTTGATTGATTGTGTTGTTTTTTTCTGTACAAGTGATCCTACATTTATACTACAAGAAATAAGATATGATCCCCTTATGTTAGCCACTAAATTACCTACTAAATCCACTAGCCAACTATGAGGAGGTGGTGCCGATTTTTGCTCATGTCCTCTAGCATGACCGACAACACTTCCTTCTAGCTGTTGAAGTTTTTTTTCATTTCTTGGGGTCTAGAAGGTGCTTTGACTTGGTCTTCGAGGCGTCTAAATATGTGTGGGGCCCAATCATTCCTTGGAATTATGATTCGTCCAGGTTACCGAAATAGTCGATGGAGCTTTTCTAGCCAAGGGCTAGGACTAATAGATTCGGCTACGAGTCAGTTCGGTTATCGGCTTAGAATTATATTTGTCTGCTCATTTTGAGATTTCTACCTTCGGCTGCCACTTGATTCGGCTAAACACTAAAAGTATTTTCGAGTGTTAACAATTGCCCCCTTCATTAACTCAAGTGCAGTTGTTGAGTTGATGTATTAAAAAATAACCGTCATTTCGTGTGACAGTTGCGAGTGTCATTTCAAACACTTTTGACCTAAATGTTCGCAATGATGAATTTCTCTTAAATTTCTTTTAACCGAGGCGTCTCGGCTACCACAAATAAATTATGACGTATTTCAGCCGCATGTTTGAAAGAGATTAGTCCAGACACGTGTCAGCCACATCTCCAAAAGGAAAAAAAATAGGAGAGACGTTCCCCCAGGGGTTTCTCATATGTTTCTTCAGTCGTTCCCAAATTCTTTTTTCTCCTCTAAAGAAACTCTATTTCCTTAATCAGAAAACCATGTCTTCATCTTCCTCTCCATCTCAGGGATCAAATAACACCGATTTGGCTAATGGTGACCTAACCTCTACCTTTGCCTTTATCGATGAACAGTTGGTTCTTACCCCTTATGGTACATCTGAACATGACGACCTCCTTCTTTCTCGGCATCTTATCCCGGTAAACTATAACCTTCATATAACATGTGATTGGTTCACCGGTGATCGTTGTCTGGCTATCCTGCGTACCTGGCCAGCCAAGATTGCCAACTATTCAGGTTGGTTGGAACGAGTGAAGTCAGCCAGAGAGGCCGAATGGAGACGCATGGGTCTTTATGACGCCATTGCATTGTGGAAGTTTGACCTCCCCTGCAACATTAGTCTCGTATACACTTTCCTTAGTTATTGGTCGACTACTGCCAACGCCTTTGTTTTTTTTTGGGGGATGATAACCCCTACACTGCTCAACGTGACGGCGATACTTGGCCTTCTGATACTGGGAGTCGAATCGCCTATTTTAGGCGATATAGATGTTTCCAACTTGTGCATCAAGGTTTTAAAGACTACTTCCGACTATGGCCACTTCATGGCCAACAACAGTCGCGTATCGCCTTTCCCAATCGACGATGCTAAGCATCATGCTTTCCTGCTTTTATGGTTCAGCCGATATTTTGTCTGCACAGGATCTTGTGCAGTCGTGAAGGAACTGGAAATTTATGCGGCGCTAGCCGTTTCGGGGGAAGATGTCAACTGGGCATATCTCTTCCTGACTTATCTTTATATGGCTCTTGGCGATGCCCAAGCACCGTTAAGGGACTCCAGAAATCTGGATACCTTAGCCGGCCCCCTATGGTTCCTTCAGTTGTGGATCACCCTATATTTCCCAGAGTTTATTCCTGATGGTTTTGATGACCGCCATTTTCCATTAAACCCGCCGGTGCTAGCCGATACTCTTCGAAAAACACCTCTTATGCCCCAGGACATTCTCACTGCACTCTCCACCATGTTTGGTCTGTCTCGAGACCATTACACATATTAGCAACCGGTCCTCGAGAGATGGGCCACCCCTGACTGGGTCCGTCTAGTAGCCAATGATGACCTTACGTTCTCTCAACGGAGAACTATGGCCCTCACATGGGGGCGTATTCTAATGGCTAGGGATCTTTTGGGTGGCTTGAAGCCCACCTCTAGGAACAATAAGTTGACCACAGAGCCTTATCGATCGAACTTTGTGGCAAGGCAATTTGGTCTCACTCAGCACGTACCATGGCCCCACCGCAATATTGTTTGTTTAACCCAACGCTGCATTCTTGATGCAAAACAGGCGAGAGATATAGTCGATCATAATCTTGAGAGGCTCTCCCTATTTAACCGGCAGTCGTTTACCCGAGAGAAAATACTATTGTTGTGTTTGACGATTGGTGGAACACGGCCAAGGAGAAATTCTTCCAGTCTCCTTTAGATGTCTATTGTGATCGGCTAGTCTTGTCAAAGAAGAAAAGACCCAAGAAACTTTTAAATCACGGGTGAAAGAGGCCCATTTGAAAACTTCTCCCTTTAAATCGGCTAGACCTGTTGGCTCATGTTCTTCCGTTAGGTTGCGGCAAACGAAGAGAAAAGGTACATTATTTTCTACATATGTGTCAGCCAGATTATTCTTATGAATTTTTGGCTAATATCTTTCATGTGTATTTCAGCAACTCAAACCCCCAGTGTTTGTCAATTTGGAGACCACTTCCAACAATGAATCCCCGTCACCCAGGAAATCTATTCCCAAGTAACCCAAATGAAGCGGAGGGGTTGTCATCCGAGATCGTAGTGAAGAAGGCCCCCATAGAACTAGAGTTCCTGTTTCAGCCGAGGAAGATGAGGAAATTGAGGTATATCCCTTGTCTAGATTAAATACCTCTGTATCGGCTATCTTTCAGTATTCATGTTTTCTGTTTGCCCTTCAGGGACCGTAACTCATAAGACACAGACGGTCGCATGCAGCGTTTGGTGCCCCTCTACATATTGGATCGTCTTTCTTGACTTATGATCTCACGCATCCGTAAGATCCATTATCGGCTGTCCCCAAGGCCAAAATTTCACCTGTCGAGGCAGCCGAAGATTTTTATGATGATGCAGCCGTAGAGGTATATCATTTCTCTTATGCTTGGTCCTTCATTATTTCCAAACCCTTGCCTCTATTCTGAACCTGCTCTTTTTGTATAGGAGATGGCTGGAGATAATCCCCCGACTGAAGCTAATCCGGCTGATGACTCAGAATTGCCAATCGAGATCGTCCCTGAAGACGTGTTTCTGCAATATTTTAGATTAATCGATATTGCACCTGCACCATCTTTTCCTGATGGCATTCATCATAAGCGAGTCGAGGAGTCTCTTGCCAAGGTGATTCTGACTAGCAAAGAAGAGTTCCATGCGTTGAGTGCTTCTCTGTTCAGACTGTCAAAAGAAACAAAGGATTCTCCAGTTTTGGCAACCTCCTATAATGACATGACCTTGGCTCTAAATGACTTATTTGCTTTACACAAAAAAGCAAAAGATAGTCATGATGAGACAGTCGATGCTCTACAACATTTGGGGTCTCTTTAGCTAGAGAAAAAACACATTCAGACTTCTTTCAATGAGGTGAATGCAGAAAGGTAGCAGAATGTCAACCGAATGAATGAATTGCAGGAGCAACTGTCAAAATTGTGAGCCGAGTTGGAGAGGATTCAGGCGGAGATAAAAGTTATTACTCCGGCCATAGGCGCCTTGGAGTCGACTATTAAGGCCCAAGATTCTTCCTACTCTTCTTTGTTTCGGCAGGGCATTCATGTGGATAATAACATTCGGGAACTCGATAACCAATAGGTAGTCTGGGAATTGGATAAAAAAGTGGGCATTGAACGGCTGACCTAATTGGAGAATGAGTAGACTGTGTGGAAAAACAGACTTGCTCAAGCAACGCTAACACTCCCTGCTAGTTTTTCCAAAGTAGCATCTGAGGGAACTTATTCTTCAGTTATGACTACTCATTTGCCGGTTGACCCTGTTGCTCAGTTGTCAGCCGACATCCTTATGGATTTGCAGTCCGAAGGTATCTATCCTTCTGTTACTCAAGAAGTATTGCCAGCAGCCGAACAACAGGCAGAGGACATTCTAGCGGCCGACAGTCAAGTTTTTTCCGAGATCCCATCAGTGGTAGTGGCTAAGCCTTTGTTAGATGTGGAAAGGGGGTTTCCTGAAGAAGAAGGAGTAAATGAGGTAGTCGTTGGTGCGACTGAGGATAAGAAAGAGACTGTGGCTATCCAGAGTGACCAAGCAGCGGTAAATTCGGCTATTCCTGAGACCCCTATGAGTGATGATGTAACGCAACCCCTAGCTGGTGACATGTCAACCAACTTGTCTTTTTAATTTTATGGACCCCAAATCGAAGGGACTGTTTTTGTGACCAGGGAGCCGGTCTGTGGCAGTTTTTTACTCTTGCATTCCCCAAATCGAAGGGAAGTACTTTTTGCCTTTTTATGTGAATGTGATCAGGCCGCTGGCCTGTGGCTATCACACATTCATGTATTCCCCAAATCTAAGGGAATTAGTTTCTTTTGTGTGGCTTGGCAGTCGGTCTGTCACTGTTGCTTACTCATGCATACCCTAAATTGAAGGGTAATACTTTTTAAAGTACTTGTCGTTTATATTTCTGTCAAGCTCTTCATTGTACATGTTTATTAGTTGATACGCATTACCAGCAATCCTTACTACGAAGGGTCCTTCCCAAATTGGCGACCATTTGCCAAATTTACGATCTTTCATTCCAAGCGGCAATACAGTTTTCCAAACCAAGTCTCTTTCGGCGAACCTCTTGGGCTTAACATGCTTATTGTATGGTTTAGCCATTTTCCATTTACCGGCTTTGATTCTTTCATGGGCCATCAGTCGATCTTCATCTAGCTGATATATCTCTATTAGCATGGCCTGTTGATATTCTTCCAAGCTTAAAGAATTTTGTTTGGCCACCCGTAATGACTTAACATTAATTTCCAGGGGCAACATATCATCTTGGCCATAGGTTAGACGATAAGGTGTTATCCCCGTAACAGTAGACTTAGAGTTTCTGATTGCCCGAATAGCTTCACCCAAAGTGAGATACCACACTGCAGGTCTATCCTCAACATTTTTACTAATTATGTCCACAATAAGTTTGTTAGCTGCCTCAGCTTGTCCATTCGCCTGTGCATAATAAGGCGAAGATGTGATCATCTTGATCCCAAACTTCTCAGCAAAGGCTGCCACCTTAGAACCAATGAACACCGTCCCTAGATCGGTTGTAATCATCTCAGGAATACCATATCTATATATGATCTGGTGCTGGATAAACTAAATGACATCTGTCTGATGAACCTCTTCATCGGCTGTGCCTCTACCCATTTAGTGAAGTAATCATTAGCCACAATAATAAAATTATGCCCTTTAGCCGATTGTGGATGAATCTTGCCGATGAGGTCTATAACTCATCCTCTAAAAGGCTAAGGCTTCACGATCGGGTACAACACCTCAGTTGGTACCCGTTGGATTGGTCTATGTCTCTAACACTCCTCACAACCTTTTGCATATTGAAAGTAATCGGTCGTGATGGTAGGTCAATAATAGTCATGGCGATAAATCAACCACTTCATCATTGGCCCAACTCTGTGTGATCCACAGATTTCTTCATTAACTTCTCCCATGACTCTTAAGGCCTCTGCCTTATCAATGCACTTGAGTAGCACCGCATTTACACTCATTTTGTAAAGATCATTATCAATGAGCACATACTTCAAGGCCCTCCTCTTAACCTTAAGTTCCTTGCACGTGGAAGGATCTTTTAAGTAGCCGATTAATACTTGCTTCCATGAGTCTATCTAGTCTATGGCTAACACTTCGGCTAGCAGCTCATCATACTCTGAGTGAGTAGAGACTTCCTAAAGCCAAAAGCTTCTTGTGCTAAGTCGTTAGCCTCAACATTCATGCCTCTGGGAACATAACTTAACATGGATGATGTGAACCTACTAAGTAACCTGCTAGCCGTTTCGTAACGGGCTAACAAATTTGGATCTTTGCAGTCATATTCCCTAGCCAGCTGTTTGATAACCAACTAAGAGTCTCCTTGAATCTTGATGCACTTTGCTTTCATAGAAACTAGGAGTTTGAGTCATATGATGAGAGCATCGTATTCAGCTTAGTTCAATGTCAAGTCAGAATCTAACCTATTAGAGAATCTTCACGTTTTATCTCTAGGATCGGTTATCATTATTCCGACTCTGACTCCTTTCTAGGTTCTTGACCCATCAAAAGTCAGCGTCTAAGGGACGACGTCCATACATGCAGTAGAGGGTGTGCATGGGTCCTCCACATCTACACAAGGGTGGTCTGCCAAGAAATCAGCTACTGCGTGTCATTTGACAGGCCTGAGTGGCCTAAACTCTAGAGAAAATGCAGTGAGCTTGATTGCCCATTTCATTAGTCGTCCTTGCAAAACAGGTTTATTCAATAAGTATCGGACGATGTCAATTTTACATAAAATATGAACCACATGTAGCACTAGATAATGTTCAAGTTTTATATAAGCATATAATAAGGACAAACAAAGCTTCTCTATAGGGGTATATCTAGTTTCAGCTTCGTTGAGCATTCAGCTAAGATAGTAAACTGCCCTTTCGGTTCTATCATCGGCATCATGTGCTAACAGGAAGCCGATAGACAAATTTGCAGCCGAGATATACAATTTCAACGGTATCCCTGGCATGGGGGGTATCAACACAGGATGAGTTGCCAGGGCCTTTTTAATTTGGTCAAATCATTCTTGCTGTTCTGGGCCCCATACTAGCTCTTCTTACCCTTTAAGCCTAAGCAAATGTGAGAAAGCCTTCATTTTGCCAGCTGAATTAGATATGAACCTCCTTAGAAAGTTGATCTTCCCTAACAGGCTTTGTAACTCTTTCTTTGTTTTGGGTGGTGCAGACTCCATTACTGCCCGAGCTATGTTATGATCTATCTCAATACCTTTCTTATGTACCAAGAAGCCAAGGAAGTTATCAGTCGATACTCCGAACATGCACTTGGCTAGATTCATTTTAAGGTTATAAATCCTCATTCTTTTTAGTGCTTGTTCAAGATCGGCTAAATGATCTTTAAAGTCCTTAGACCTTACCACTACATCATCAATGTAGACCTGCACAGTCTTGCCGATCAAATCATGGAAGATGGTGTTCATTGCCCTCTGATAAGTAGCACCAGCATTCTTCAGACTGAATGACATGACTACCCACTCATAAATTCCCAAGGCTCCTGGACCCCTAAAGGCAGTCTTGTGAATGTCCTCCTCGGCTACTGCTATCTGATTATAGTTGGAGTATCCATCCATGAATGTCAGCACACCATTAGCGGTCGCCGAATCAACTAGCATATCGGCTATAGGCATGACGTATTCATCTTTGGGAGTGGCTAGATTTAGGTTCCTATAATCAATACATACAAGAACCTTGCCATTTCTTTTCTTGATTGGCACAATATTTGCCAACTATTCCACATAACTCGCCATTCCGATGAACCCGGCCTTCAGCAGCCGTTCAATCTCGACTTTAATTTGAGGCATCAGCTAAGGGTGGTATCTTCTGGGCGGTTGTATATGAGGTGTGAAACCATCTTTAATTGGCAATTTATGCTCTACCAAAGTACGTGCCAACCCAGGCATCTCATGTTAATCCCATGCGAAACAGTCCTTATATTGCAGTAGAAGAGCCATTATGCTTTGTTTATCCTCCTCCTTCAGCAAACCACTGATACGTGTTAGCCGAGGGACTTCCTCAGTACCCAAGTTGATATCTTCCAAGGTATCTTGAGATTCAAAACTAGGCATAGCCCTTCTTATGGGTAATTCAAGTTCCATCGGTAACTCAATGTCATCGGCTGCCAGTGTTGGTTTTCCGTTGTAGTTCTCTGCCTCTGATGCCTCCGCTATCCTTGCTTTATAACTTAGAGCAGTAAGCCGATGCCACAGATCACGTGTGATTTGGTCTCCTCAATCATCTAACTCTTCCATGCTAAGCTGTGGTTCGTCTAATTATTTTATTTCAAAACCTCATGGAGTAAGATTGCAGTATTCCCAAGATCCTTCTTTGTATTGCTCCGCGATAGCTATGGGAGCCACATAAGGTGAATATAAAATAGCTTCCAAGTTCTTAACCCCCGCTTGAAATGGGTTATCATCGGCTGGAATGATTTTTATCTTATCTCCTTCCCAGAAAATGAGATTTTGATGCATAATGGAAGAAAGGCATCAGCTGGTGTGAATCCAGTCTCTTCCCAATAGGATGGCGTAGGACGGCTTGCCGTCTATCACAAAGAAGGCAGATCTGACCGTCTTAGGACCTACGGTGATTTCTGCTACTAAGATCCCCAAAGCTTCAGAAGCCTCTCCAATAAAGCTAGTCATTTTCATGTTAGTTTGGATGAGATCCGCCCTGGTTTTGTTGAGGCATTTCAAAGTAAGCAATGGCATCACATTCAGCACAACCCCATTGTCGACGAACACTCGGCTGAAAGTTTTGTCGTTAATGTAAGCCTTAACATAGAGGGGTTTGAGGTGTTTAACCATCTCTTAAGTAGGTGCACCAAATACAGTGCTCAAAGTGTCCCTAGCTGTGGTATCAGCTAATATCGCCCATTCAGTGTTTTCCACACACACATCACCTTCTAGGCTATCCATCTTAGAGCGGTCGGCCCAGAACTCACATGGAATCAGGCTAACCATTTCAATAGTTTCCTAAATCTCATCGACTAAATCATGCTTGAATAAATCAAGGATGGAATCTCCTACCTCATCCAATTCATTTGACGAGAAGTTAATATCTTCCACCTCTTGTAGGCATATAGGAATCGACTGGGGTTCTAATGCCTGGACCCTCTAAGCGCTCTGTGGGACCGTTTTGGCTGGGGATTCCTTCAGGACCGTAGTCTCATGTTGAGGTTTCTCATGTATAATCAGCTCTAGTTGGTCTAAAGCTTCTCCTTCATACGGCACCGTCTCTGAAGAGGTTGAGCCGAATGCCCGCTCTATAGCCTCAGCCACGGCAGACTCAGGAATTTCCTGCTTATCGGTTGCCTCAGCGCTGGATATCATGTGCAATGTTAGTTTTATTTTGCACAAGGCTTTGGCGCACTACATCCTTATTTTCTGAGTCCTGGATACGACACTCGGTGGTGCCTCTTTATTTTAAAAAACCTGATTAATGAACCACCTTCCTTTCTCTGTATTAGCGGTTGGCTTGATCATCCTCTGAGATCTTAGCTGACCTTCATCCCTCACTGTGATACGCAAGAAAGAAACATCTTCTTTTACGTTGAACTCAGCCACCCTTTGTTTAGCTATGGGGAATGGTTCCTCATCTATGTGGGGTACGCACGGTTTCTCATCGACTGATTACCATGCTTGCCCCTCAAACCTACGCCTGAGGTCTGCTGGGTCCCTTCTGAACTTTGGGTACTATTTGTGAGGTTCCTGAGCAATGTGCTCTGGTTTATAAGGGCGGCCACGAGAATTATTTCAAGTTGGCTGTATGTCCGTGTCCTCATGAATGTCACGTAAGCTTCCTAGCCGATCAAACACAGAGGTCCTTGTGGCCTCCTCCTTAGCAGTAGGCTTCTTTGGAACCCATATATTTCTCATCGGTTGTTTCCCCTTTACATCCTTTGATTTATTTGGCTTGGCAAATGATACCATAGATATCGTTACTGCGGGGATGGGATCAGTATCAACAATCATTTCAGCTATGCTTTTATCGGCTAGCTTGAACCTGCCATCTTTAATGCCCTTTTGAATTGCCTTCTTGAATACCACACAATTAGAAGTAGCGTGGCTATATGAATTGTGCCACTTACAGTACTTTTTATCCTTGAGTTCTTCGGCAAATGGAATCCTATGGCCATCAAGCAGTCGAATTTGTTTATCTTTAAGCAGATGATCGAAGATATGATCTGCCTTTGTAATGTCAAATGAATAACCGACCCTGTCATCGATTGAACTTGTCTCCTTGCCTTTATAGCTTTCAAGGCTGGACAAGAATAAACCTTTGCCCTGATAATATCGGCTACCATTGCGTCTGCCGTGTAATCGGCTGACTCTGAGTCAGACTCATCTGCCTCAATAATGGATACAAAATGGGAGCCTCGGTTCCGGTTAGCTCTTTTTTTCTCCTTTTCCTGAATATATTTCTCTATTTAGCTAGCCTTCTCGGCTAACTGGCTTAAGTCAGAGCAGGATTGTCCTACTAATTTTTCTTTTAGGTGAGGATGCATGTTGTTGATTATCATGTGAGCGCATTCCGATTCAGGAAAGTGTACAGTGCATTTCTCAACTTTTCTTCTGAATCTCTCGATATAATCGGTAGCTGACTCATCGACCTGTTGCTTGATATTCGTCAGGTCTGTTACAGTGACCTGAGGTTAGGACCAATAAAATCTATCATGAAAACAACGCTCCATGTCAGCCCAGCTCTGTACGGAGTCGGGGGTCAAGGATGAGTACCAGGCAAATGTTGTTCCGGTTAGAGAAACGGGGAATAGCTACAACTGGTGATACTTGTTCTGGCCAATTTTACCTCATTGGGCGGTAAATCTGCCGATGTGTTCAATCTTAGATTTGACGTCATCACCCGAGAAAGTGGCAAAATCAGGCATTTTGAAGCCTCTTGGCAATGGTGCTACCCGATCTATCCAATCAGAGTAGGGCTTCCTGTAAACAAGCTTGTCTAAGGGTTTTAGTTGGATGCCAAAGTACCTCCTCATAGTATTCACAATAGTTTCAGGGTTCATTAGTTGTGAAGTCCCTGTCGATTCTCAGTTGGAACCGGCTGGTAGGTGTTCTGAACTGGAGGCCTCCATTTTGCACCTTGTTGAATAGGGTTTTGAAAGTTGTAGGTATTCTGCTAGCCATTACCAATAAGTGGGGTATATGTACATTGCTGCTGTTGGGCATAGCCACCAAAGCCTGCAACCTGAGCTCCTGGAACAACCGACGAAACTTGAGGATAAGGTGGAACAGTGTTCCATATCTGCTCTCCCCGGACATCAGTCGTTCTTAGAAAGTTTGTGCTTCCTAGATGGTATGGATTGGGTACCGGCTGTGACTGCTGGAATGGTGTCCCGTTGTAGATAGCGTCACCAGATAGCCTAGCAGAGTCATAGCCAATGGCCATCGGCTGCCAACTCGGCTGGCAACATTGGTCGCATGTACCGTAGGGCCATTTGCATGAGCGTATGGCATAACGGGTGGCAAAATAAGGTGTCTGGATGCCTGAACTGGTCTCCGAGCCATATTAATCTGTCCATACTGCATATTCGCTTGGTTGATTGGCATAGTTTGTCCCCAGCATTTGGTGGCAACCATACAGTAGACTGGTTACCAAGTAACTAGGCTTGTGCTCCTAGGTGTGCTATCGGTTGTACCTGAGTAGGAACTGAATGATACACATTCGGCTGAGGAATAACACCTGGAGTCACAGTTGTATGCTGCACAACGCCACTCGTCAAAGGGATGGCAGAACTAACCGAATCTTCTCCTAGATACAGTCGATTGGCTTTCAGTTCTCTCGCCTGTTGAACCTCATTATGCACCATTGGATTGACAATGTCATCCAACTATTTGGAAACCTAGTACATAATGTCGTGGATGCCTAAGTCAATCTGTTGTCTAATGAATGATGTGGTCATGACAGTTGGACCCTCATATTGGTTTAGTTCACCCACAACTTAAGTTGATGGAAGAAGTGGAGAAGTATCAACCGATGTAGGCATACCCGAAGAAGATGGTGGATCGTTGTTCCTTCTGGGAGGATTCTGTATAGAATGTGTACTGGACTCTGGGTTCATTTTCTTACTTGACCTTAGGCGCATACGCCAAGTGTGATCCTGACCTACAGAATCAAACTTCGCTATGAGATCACCTATGGTCCTACTGGGCGTGCCAAATTTGTTCCCGTCCGAAATATTTGTCGTTTTATTAGCTGACGAAATCGGATGACAAATTGATTCCTTAACTAAGTGATTTGGGCTGGAAGCGGAACTCTAACTTCCAGCAATAGGTTCCCCAACTACTCCAGAAAGCGTTAGGATGGTGATTGAATAAACTAAGTGGTAAGAAACATAAATACAGTTAGAGTGCAATAAAGGCGATAAAGATAGAATGAAGATATGTAAAAATCAATTTTTTGATTGATTGTGTTGTTTTTTCTGTACAAGTGATCCTACATTTATACTTCAAGAAATAAGACGTTATCCCCCTATGTTAGCCACTAAATTACCCACTAAATCCACTAGCCAACTATGAGGAGGTGGTGCCGATTTTTGCTCATTGTTTTCCTCTTGCACGACCGACGGCACTTCCTTCTAGCTGTTGATGGTTTTTTTCCGTTTCTTGGGGTCTAGAAGGTCTTTTGACTTGGTCTTCGAGGCGTCTAAATATGTGTGGGTCCCAGTCATTCCTTGGAATTATGATTCGGCCAGGTTACCGAAATAGCCGATAGAGCTTTTCTAGCCAAGGGCTAGGACTAATAGATTCGACTATGAGTCAGTTCAGTTATCGGCTTAGAATTATGTTTGCCTGCTCATTTTGAGATTTCTACCTTCGACTGCCACTTGATTCGGCTAAACACTAAAAGTATTTTTGAGTGTTAACAGTATGATAGAGAATAATAAACAAAATTAACAAAATAAAGGAGAGGGTATAGCTCGAAAAGAATTATAAGTTACAATTATTGTCATATATACTAATGGTGAAGAAAATACTTGTCAAAATATTCAAAGTTAATATAATTTAACTTTTGAAAAGGGAAATATGAAAAATATTTTAGGACAGAGAAAGTAATACAAAATGTACCGTGAAAGAACATTAAAACACTTGATATACACGGAAAGGCTTGTTATACTAACAACAAATTTGAAAGTTCATTAAATAGAAAGTTTCTGCTTAATAGAAGATTGTATCTTTGGAAATTACCTCATTATATGATTGGAAGAACAACTTCTAACTCTTCATTTTCAATAACCTTGTCCAAAAAATCAAAGAAAGGTATGTTAGGTAACAGAAGTTCAACACTTCTTACTTTCTTGATGAATATCATCAAAAACAAGAATACTGTTAAAAACAGTAAAAAAGAGGAATATGATATACCTCAACACCTAGATCTGCTTAATAAGTGGACTATTCCAAAAATCCAACCCAGGTTGATATACCAAATGGGTACTTTTGAAAAATTAGGATTAAAACAAGTAGTCAAAACTACTGAAGAGACCATCACTGTAGATAGCGATCATGCTACCTTTAAATTATTAAATGACAGTGATATTGCCCCTTATAGGCATACCCATCGTTTTATGCATATCGGCCTTATACAGGTTGCTTTTAAGCCACTTACTCTGAGAGGCTTACTTGAAAGCTTTATAGCTGTCTTAAGAGATGGCAGAAACCAGAACTGGAAGAAATCCCTTATAGGGACAGTTTATTTTAATGCTTATCCTAACCTGCAGATATCTATGCAGGATGAAAACTCTCTAAATGCTTTAAATTTAAGCATTAAGCTTCATGGTTATGATTATATGCCAGGAACTGAAGTTATATGTATTTGTTACAGGATTTATTTTAAACCTTTATATACCATGAATCCTATGTGCAAAATTATGGATTTCAAAAATGAAACCATTTTAATAGAAACAAATTTTGGAAAATCCAAGATTACAACCAGAAGACCCATTAAATGGGATGAAATTGATTTTCCCACCGAATGGGTCATAGAGGGAGCTGCACCCCCCCCCCCCCCCCCAGAATAGTTGTAATACTGATATTGCTCATATTGACCAATCTCTTGATGGAACTGTCAAGTTAACATTTTCTGAACCTGTTTACTTGAAAAATGATTTGGGTTCCAGATCTAATAGATCTGATGTTTATAACCGTTCTTATATATCTCCTGCGGATTATACGGTAGAAACCCCGTCAAGGTCTCGAGCTTCTACTTCCCGTATTCCGGATTTTATAAATCCGCCTGTGACTGAAACTAATAGAGTCGACAGAATTATAATTGGAGATGATAATATTGCCAGAGCTGTTAATGAAGACCCAGAAATAACTGAGTCAGATATGGATTATCCTAGTGTTTGATGGATAATACAAAAAAGATTGATTTTAGCCGGGGATCTCCCGCAAGAAAAATGATAAGTGATGATTTTAATAAACCCAGATGGGAACTTTTCAAGAATTGGTTTCTAGAAAATTTTGATAACAGTAAGCGTACTGCTTTACAAGAAGAATTTTATAAAGATATTTCTCACGCTAACAAAATTATATCTTTTGTCCCTTGGTTCATGACCAAATATGTAGGAGATTATATCTCTGTTCTTGAGAGAGAATACAAGCTCTCCAATGGAGGAATTGCTCATGGTATTTTCCCTCCCCAGCAGCCTTTTCAAATTGAAAAAGATGAAAAAACTCTTGACTTTGCTGCTTTTTCAAAACTGGTAGAAAGTAATTCTGCTTTTGTTACTACAGGGCATATTAATACCATGCTCAAACAAAATAATTATACCAATGTTTATATGAATGTTCTAGGGGAATAGGTTACCCTTTTACATAGTGGAATTGATAAATTAACTTCTGAGGTCATGAGGGCCATCCCTGCTATTACAATTTCCTCCCAACAGCTTAATAGTGCAACTCCTAGTGTTCAGCCTCCTCCCGAGATAAAAGATTTTAAGCTAAGGGCTTTTCGGAATTGGAGAAATTGTTAGATGATAAGTTTAGGGGTCTTAAAATTAGTCCTTTAACTAGGGATCAAGAGTTGGACCTTTCAGGACATGATTATAAAGAAAAGATGACTGATGAAGTTAATAGACTTGAAAAATGGGCCAGAAAAATAGTACAAAGAATGTACTATTACCCACGGCCCACTCCCCAAGATGTCCTGTTTGAAGAACAAGACATTGTTGACAATAACAGTTATAGTGGGAAAAACATCTATGAATGGAATATTGATGGTTATACTGAAAGACAGATTTATACGGCTGTCCATAGAATGCTTATGTATAGTACCATTTGCAAGGCCAACAATAATACTGATAAGACTGTGGCTGAAATGATAATATCAGGTTTTACAGGTCAACTAAAAGGATGGTGAGACCATTATCTCACACCCCAGAGGCGAAATAATATCATAGGGGCGGTTAAAATAGAACCAGGGGTTGTAGACCCGGTTCCAAATGTTGTTTATACCTTAGGGATAAATATCATAGAACACTTCACAGGTAGATGGTCGGATGAGTCTGAAAATATCAGGTCCTTACTCCAAAACCTGAGATGTAAAATCCTGACATCCTTTAGATGGTATAAGGATGTTTTCCTTAGCAGGGTAATGGAACTACCCGAATGTAATAGCTCGCACTGGAAATCCAAGTTTATAGATGGATTGCCTGCTTTATTTGCAGAAAGGGTTAGGAAAACCCTGAGAAAAGGAGGTCTCACAATTAATTATGAGATCTGTACTTACGGCAACCTCATAGGTACCTGTATCCAAGAAGGGTTAGCTTTGTGTAATGAAATTAAGCTGAACCAACAGATTAAAAGCCAGAACCTCAATGAAAGACAACAATTGGGAGAGTTCTGTGGACAGTTTGGGATGGATATACCCAAAGATAAGAGTTCTGTATCTCATAAACGCAAAGCAAAAAACCAGGAAAGCTTTCAAAAATGAAAAGCTAAGCGTCTTGAGAAGCGCCTGGAAAAAAGGGGAAGACGGAAAAAGGAATTCAAAAATCGTAGAGATTTCATAAAATCAAAAAACCCCAAAGCTTGTTGGAAATGTGGTAGAACTGGCCATTATTATAAAGATTGTAAGGTTAAGGAAAAAATTAAGGCCCTTAACATTGGAGATGATCTCAAGATATCATTGTCCAAATTATTGCTTAACTCGGAACCTGAAGACTCAGAATATGAGACAGAGCAAGCCAAGGACTCCTCCGATGAAGAAATTAGAGTTCTTGATAAGGAAGATTATATCCTTTCTGAAGATGAATGTCAGCCTTGTCAAATAGGACAACCCTGTTCCAGCAAGGGGAAGGAAGACGATGAGTTTTATAACATTTTTTCCCAATTCCAGGACATGAATATCAATGTTCTGAAAAATGATAACCTTATATAACTTCTGAGAATGATAAAAGATCCAGTAATCAGATCCCAAATCATAGACCATGTCCAGCAGGCTCCTGAACCTTCACAGGGAAGGAAGGCCATAGATAAATCTAGTGCCTATTCTATGTCCGAACTCAAAAAATAGATGAAGGAAAAGCAGGGCATAACCAGCACTCCGAAAGATTTGGAGAAAGAGATTAATAATCTCAAACAAGAAATTCTGGAACTAAAAAGGAATAATATTGTTCTAGATGCTAGAATTACCAATATCGAAGGGAAAGGAAAAGAGAAGATCATAGAAGCAGCAGCCCCAGTGGATGATATTCTGGAACTTGACAGTTTGTTAATCACAGGGGCCACTGATGAATCAGGGAACTTTCTCCAGACTCTGGAGCTTATTACTTCCCAAAAATTTTATATTAGTATCAGTCTTTTAATTGATTATAATTTCAAAAAAGATTTTATTGCTCTTGTTGATAGCGGGGCAGATGTTAATTGTATACAGGAAGGATTAATCCCTTCTACATATTTTCATAAAACCACTCATAGTGTCCGGTCTGCTAACGGGCAAAAACTTCAGATTACTTATAAATTGCCAAAAGCTTATATTTGTCATAATAATACTTGTATAGCTTAGAGTTTTATTCTGGTAAAAGATATTTCCAGCCAAATTATTTTGGGCACTCCTTTTATACAAAAATTATTTCCTATTACAAAAATTGACAAAAAGGGAATAGTAGGTACTTTCAATGATAAACCTATTATATTCCAGTTTATAACCGAACCTTTTTCTCGAATTTTAAATGAGATTAAAGATCGTTTGGTTCATAAACACCAGCAAATAAGTTTTCTGAAAAAAGAAATTTATATTTCAAACATAGAGGAGCTCCTTACAAATCCTAAGCTCCGTCAAAAAATTGATCTTATACAAAACCAGTTTTTTCTACAGGTTTGCAGTGATCTCCCAAATGCTTTCTGGGATAGGAAAAAACATATTGTTTCTCTTCCATACGAGGATGATTTTAAAGAGGGTAATATCCCTACCAAGGCCAGACCATGCCAGATGAATTCTGAATATTTAGAATTATGTAAAAAAGAAATTACTTCTTTATTACAAAAAGGTTTAATAAAACCCTCAAAATCCCCTTGGTCTTGTACAGCTTTTTATGTTAATAAACATGCTGAACAAGAAAGAGGAGTTCTAGGCTTGTTATAAATTATAAACCACTGAACAAAGATTTGAAATGGATTCGGTAGATTTACTGGATAGGCTTAATAGTGCCATCATATTTTCAAAATTTGATTTAAAATCTGGATATTGGCAAATTCAAATTAAAAGAGGAAGATAGGTATAAAACTGATTTTAATGTACCTATGGGAGAATACGAATGGAATGTTTTGCCATTCGGGTTAAAAAATGCCCCCTCTGAATTTCAAAACATTATGAATGATATTTTCATACCATATAGTAATTTTACTATTGTCTATATAGATGACATTTTGGTGTTTTAAGATATATTGAAACTCATTTCAAACATTTGGAGTTATTTAAGAAAATTATTATTCAGAACGGGTTAGTTATATCAAAACCCAAGATGATACTCTTTCAAACAGTTGTTCGCTTTTTGGGTCATAACATCGAAAATGGGAAAATAATCCCGATTAATAGGAGCATTGAATATGCCTCAAAATTCCCGGATATTATAACCGACAAAACCCAGCTCCAGAGATTTTTGGGCAGTTTGAATTATATTAGTCCTTTTATAAAGGATCTAGCGAAAGATACAGCCATATTATATGAAAGGCTGAAAAAAGTCCCCACTCCTTGGACAGACAATCATACATAGGCTGTCAAAAAGATTAAAGGAAAGGTTAATAACCTCCCATGTCTTAATTTGGCCAATCCTACATATATCTGGTTTAGCCCATGAGCGGCTAAAACCTTGAGTGTTGAACCTATGTTATACTAGCCTACTTGGAATCATGGAACAAATGCTTTTAATTAGCGGATGATTCATGTGAGAAGAAGCTAAGGTTGGGCAGAGAACAGTCCAGGATATGTTCTTCTTCGGTATGAACGGAGGCCATAGAAGTGTCGGAAGGAAATTCTTCCTCTAGATTTTTCATTAAATCCTTTTTTACTTCAGCCATGTAAGAGGATATTATTTTGGCTTTAGATATAACTCCTTTTTTAAGTTGAATTTTTCTAGCAATGTGCTGGAAAGGACTATTAGTCTCAGTCTGGGGTTGTTCATCTTGTGCCTGGGTATAACTTTCCACTGCTGCGGTAATCTGGTCTATAAGTTCTTGGCCATTCAAGTTTCCGTCGGCTGTTTTTTGTAGCAATTTTTTCCAGAACCTAACATAATAAGTCCTGTGTAAACAAGGGATTTGTTCTGGGGTATAACCCACTTCAACTGACCATTTCATGATCCAGGGGATAGAGTATTCTATAAAAAAGTGCATATTAGCAATTCCGTCTATAACAGTCTTTTGTTCTCCTAGCTTTATGATTTTTGGAGAAACATCAACCCAATTGGTATATAAACCTTTAAAAATTTGTGGCATAATATTAACTTATGGACCATATGTAATCCACCAATGCCAAAACCAGTTTGGTATGTCCTGTTTATAAACATGGGAACATATTTTTATAAACCAGGAATGCTTCATGTTTGGGTTTTCATATAGGAAGGTTTTATAAAAACTCTCCACATAATCCCAGTAGCTAAATTTGACCTGAATCCTTTGTTCCGGGTGGAAATATTCCCTTTCTTTTGAAGTATTAAAACCCCAATCTTCTGGAGTAAAAATCTTTTTTATAATAATTTTTGAAAAGTTATAAACTTTTTTGGTATTCATGGGGAAATAGTGCTGAATGTCTGCAGACCCTGTTGTCATGAGAATAGTCTCATAGTGCATTCTTGATTTATAAGTCAAGATGGGATATGACCCAGCTTCTAAATATCTTTCCATGAGTTTCCATGGTTCATCTCTTCTTTCCAGATCTTTATTATCTAGAATCAGTATAACATCTCTCTTATTAAGTTTTTCATATCCCTCACTATCCTCTTGCTCGTCATGAGCTATTTTAGCATATGATGGCTGACCTGAAGGTTGTGGGTTATTACCTTCTCCTCTGGATTTTATGAAATCCATAAATTGTTGGTATAAAGGACTGTCTTTATCAACTGACGAAGTCCCTGGTTGATTCACCAATTTTTTGTTTCCTTGCTGGAGAATGGTATTACCTCTTCCAGTTCCTCTGCCTCTGCCGCCACGACCCCTATAATTAGAGTCACCTGGCCAGTTGGGCCTCATCATCCTGTATAAGAAATTCATTAGGACTATGGATTCAATTATTCCCTAGTTAGGAAATCTGGCAGACTATTATCTGTTCCCTTTTTATAACAAATCTCAAAATCAAATGGTGCTAATAGAGCTTGCCATCTGGCAAACATTTGTTTAGAAACATCATTCTTGCAATCTTTATTAAACATAAATTTCGCTGCCTGGCAATCAGTATTGATAATAAATTTTTGATTATATAAATCGCCTTGAAATTTTAAGACGCTTTTTACAATTGTTAGAATTTCTTTTGCAACTGTAGAGTAGTTTTTCTGGCTGGTATTCCATTTGCCATAATAGAATTGTATCAAATACTCCTGTTTATTAACTGGAGAGTATTGCTTCAGTATGCCTCCGTAGCCAATATCCGAGGCATCTGTTTCTATGATTTTAGGCCATGTAGGATTGGCCAAATTAAGACATGGGAGGTTATTAACCTTTCCTTTAATCTTTTTGACAGACTGTGTATGATTGTCTGTCCAAGGAGTGGGGACTTTTTTCAGCCTTTCATATAATATGGCTGTATCTTTCGCTAGATCCTTTATAAAAGGACTAATATAATTCAAACTGCCCAAAAATCTCTGGAGCTGTGTTTTGTCGGTTATAATATCCGGGAATTTTGAGGCAAATTCAATGCTCCTATTAATCGGGATTATTTTCCCCTTTTCGATGTTATGACCCAAAAAGCGAACAGCTGTTTGAAAGAGTATCATCTTGGGTTTTGATATAACTAACCCGTTCTGAATAATAATTTTCTTAAATAACTCCAAATGTTTGAAATGAGTTTCAATATTATCTTAAAACACCAAAATGTCATCTATATAGACAATAGTAAAATTACTATATGGTATGAAAATATCATTCATAATGTTTTGAAATTCAGAGGGGGCATTTTTTAACCCGAATGGCATAACATTCCATTCGTATTGTCCCATAGGTACATTAAAAGCAGTTTTATACCTATCTTCCTCTTTTAATTTGAATTTGCCAATATCCAGATTTTAAATCGAATTTTGAAAATATGATGGCACTATTAAGCCTATCCAGTAAATCTTTTTTGTTTGGAATCGGATACCGAATCCATTTCAAAGCTTTGTTCAGTGGTTTATAATTTATAACAAGTCTAGTAACTCCTCTTTCTTGTTCAGCATGTTTATTAACATAAAAAGCTGTACAAGACCAAGGGGATTTTGAGGATTTTATTAAACCTTTTTGTAATAAAGAAGTAATTTCTTTTTTACATAATTCTAAATATTCATAATTCTTCTGGCATGGTCTGGCCTTGGTAGGGATATTACCCTCTTTAAAATCATTCTCGTATGGAAGAGAAACAATATGTTTTTTCCTATCCCAGAAAGCATTTGGGAGATCACTGCAAACCTGTAGAAAAAATTGGTTTTGTATAAGATCAATTTTTTGACGGAGCTTAGGATTTGTAAGGAGCTCCTCTATGTTTGAAATATAAATTTCTTTTTTCAGATAACTTATTTGCTGGTGTTTATGAACCAAACGATCTTTAATCTCATTTAAAATTCGAGAAAAAGGTTCGGTTATAAACTGGAATATAATAGGTTTATCATTGAAAGTACCTACTATTCCCTTTTTGTCAATTTTTGTAATAGAAAATAATTTTTGTATAAAAGGAGTGCCCAAAATAATTTGGCTGGAAATATCTTTTACCAGAATAAAACTCTCAGCTATACAAGTATTATTATGACAAATATAAGCTTTTGGCAATTTATAAGTAATCGAAGTTTTTGCCCGTTAGCGAGAATAGGACACTATGAGTGGTTTTATGAAAATATGTAGAAGGGATTAATCCTTCCCGTATACAATTAACATCGCCCCGCTATCAACAAGAGCAATAAAATCTTTTTTGAAATTATAATCAATTAAAAGACCGATACTAATATAAAATTTTTGGGAAGTAATAAGCTCCAGAGTTTGGAGAAAGTTCCCTGATTCATCAGTGGCCCCTGTGATTAACAAACTGTCAAGTTCCGGAATATCATCCACTGGGGCTGCTGCTTCTATGATCTTCTCTTTTCCTTTCCCTTCGATATTGGTAATTCCAGCATCTAGAACAATATTATTCCTTTTTAGTTCCAAAATTTCTTGTTTGAGATTATTAATCTCTTTCTCCAAATCTTTCGGAGTGCTGGTTATGCCCTGCTTTTCCTTCATCCGTTTTTTGAGTTCGGACATAGAATAGGCACTAGATTTATCTATGGCCTTCCTTCCCTGTGAAGGTTCAGGAGCCTGCTGGACCTGGTCTATGATTTGGGATCTGATTACTGGATCTTTTATCATTCTCAGAAGTTCTATAAGGTTATCATTTTTCAGAACATTGATATTCATGTCCTGGAATTGGGAAAAAATGTTATAAAACTCATCGTCTTCCTTCCCCTTGCTGGAACAGGGTTGTCCTATTTGACAAGGCTGACATTCATCTTCAGAAAGGATATAATCTTCCTTATCAATAACTCTAATTTCTTCATCGGAGGAGTCCTTGGCTTGCTCTGTCTCATATTCTGAGTCTTCAGGTTCCGAGTTAAGCAATAATTTGGACAATGATTCCTTGAGATCATCTCCAATGTTAAGGGCCTTAATTTTTTCCTTAACCTTACAATCTTTATAATAATGGCCAGTTCTACCACATTTCCAACAAGCTTTGGGGTTTTTTGATTTTATGAAATCTCTACGATTTTTGAATTCCTTTTTCCGTCTTCCCCTTTTTTCCAGGCGCTTCTCAAGACGCTTAGCTTTCCATTTTTGAAAGCTTTCCTAGTTTTTTGCTCTGCGTTTATGAGATACAGAACTCTTATCTTTGGGTATATCCATCCCAAACTGTCCACAGAACTCTCCCAATTGTTGTCTTTCATTGAGGTTCTGGCTTTTAATCTGTTGGTTCGGCTTAATTTCATTACACAAAGCTAACCGTTCTTGGATACAGGTACCTATGAGGTTGCCGTAAGTACAGATCTCATAATTAATTGTGAGACCTCCTTTTCTCAGGGTTTTCCTAACCCTTTCTGCAAATAAAGCAGGCAATCCATCTATAAACTTGGATTTCGGTGCGAGCTATTACATTCGGGTAGTTCCATTACCCTGCTAAGGAAAACATCCTTATACCATCTAAAGGATGTGAGGGTTTTACATCTCAGATTTTGGAGTAAGGTCATGATATTTTCAGAATCATCCGACCATCTACCTGTGAAGTGTTCTATGATATTTATCCCTAAGGTATAAACATCATTTGGAACCTGGTCTACAACCCCTGGTTCTATTTTAACCGCCCCTATGATATTATTTCGCTGCTGGGGTGTGAGATAATGGTCCCACCATCCTTTTAGTTGACATGTAAAACCTGATATTATCATTTCAGCCACAGTCTTATCAGTATTATTGTTGGCCTTGCAAATGGTACTATACATAAGCATTCTATGGACTGCCGTATAAATCTGTCTTTCAGTATAACCATCAATATTCCATTCATAGATGTTTTTCCCACTATAACTGTTATTGTCAACAATGTCTTGTTCTTCAAACAGGACATCTTGGGGAGTGGGCCGTGGGTAATAGTACATTCTTTGTACTGGTTTTCTGGCCCATTTTTCAAGTCTATTAACTTCATCAGTCATCTTTTCTTTATAATCATGTCCTGAAAGGTCCAACTCTTGATCCCTAGTTAAAGGACTAATTTTAAGACCCTTAAACTTATCATCTAACAATTTCTCCAATTCCGAGAAAGCCCTTAGCTTAAAATCTTTTATCTCGGGAGGAGGCTGAACACTAGGAGTTGCACTATTCATCTCTTATTTAGTGTTCTAACTCTTCATTTTCAATAACCTTGTCCAAAAAATCAAAGAAAGGTATGTTAGAGCATGCATGCAAATTAGAGTATGTACAAAAATTCACTTCCAATTTATATATAGTGCATAACGAAGAATATTAAGAGGCATAAGGATTAATTATCAGTGCAATTCTGAGGGGTTAATACACATTAAATATTACTATTATATTAGAAGTTATGCAAATGAAAAAACTGTTAGAAATATAGTGATTAATTAGGAAAAACTGTTATGGAATGTGAAATATATAACTTGGAGATGAGAAATGTTGTATTTAATATGGTAAGTCTTTACCATGATGAAAATGGGATTGGATATTGATTATTTTATTTGGTAAATAGAGTTAATTAAGAAAACAAATACAAAAAAAATGAGATAAAATAATTTCTTTTCCATCGACATTTTCTCCATTTTGTGCTTTTGATCTCCTCATCCATTCTACAATACCCTCCATTTATTGGAATGAGAATATCATATTGTTGGTGTAATTTTAATTAGGTGTCATAATTTCTACATTAAATTAGAAATTATGAAATTAATTACTAATACTAGTTAGGAGTAGAAGTTATGAAGATGAAGGGGTGTGAATTATGGAGATGGTTTTTAAATAAAAACAAAATAATTAAAAATAATATAAAAAGGCAAAAAAAAAAGGAGAAAAAATATAAATAGAATACTTGGGCATAGAGAGGTGTCACATAGTATTATCTAATCCTAGCTTTATATTATACATAGATATAGATTATTATATCAATATTACAACACAAAAGTCAAACTTCATCATCCAAATGATTCTGATGAATACTACTAATATCTATTTCAAGAAATTTTGCTGAAGCAATCATGAACCATTTCATATTTGAATACTTATAATTAGGGATGGCAGGTGAGTATAATTTTGCGGATTTCGCACCGCATCCGTCCCAATTGGGGCGGGTATGGGTATAACTTTGGTGGGTAGTAGGCGGGTATGGGTATTGAAAATATACCCGTCACGGGTAGGCGGGTAGGTGGTGGATTTGCAGTCATATCCGCCTACCCGCCCGCCTTATACCCGCCCCAAGTCCAAAATATTAGCATCCCATAAGTCGTGCCTTCAAACCATAAGTCACGACAAGTCTCTCATTCTTCAACAAAACTCAAAACACTACGCCTCTTCAGTCCTTCACGCCTCCCTCTCTCGTTCCCCTTCACGCCGTCTCTCCTCCCTCTATCATTCTCGACGTCTCTGCCTTTTTCTTTAAAGGAGATGCTGATCAGGAAATATTGAAAAATATTATTGTCTTTGTTTTGTGCTTTGGGGTTGTCTTGGTGAGGTCAATTTTTGTACATTTGTTAAGTTTTACCTATTGGGTTTGTGGAGTTCAATTGAAAAAGTTGAAAAACTTTAGCTTATATAGTTGAAATAATATCTGGGTTTTGTCTACATTTGTAATATATAGCTATTTGGGTGGATAATTTTTGGGTTTTCTTGGAAATTTTATTTTCTTGATTCTTTGTTGTGCAAGGGGGAAGAGGTGAAAAAAATAGGGAATTCTGCTGGTGAAAAAATCTGAAATTCTCCTCCTCTCTCCCAAAGAAAATGAGACTGTGACAATATTGATTCTTGACTCAAAATTTTGGGATAATTTTTGGAATTTGAATTTTTTGGATCATGTTGATCACTAATTGATCACAAATGAATTGATTACAAAATATGACAGGCAGGTACAAGCGGGTATTGACGGGTGACGAATATCCACTTGGGTGGTGGAGCGGGTGTGGATTTAGGAATATACCCGCCTAGGCGGGTATGGATGTTGAAAATTGTACCCGCCACGGATGGCGGATAGGTGGCGGATATAAAATTTTCTGGCGGATACGGGTGCGGGGGAGGGGTACCCGCACCCGCCCCGCCCAGCCCAATTGCCATCCCTACTTATAACCTTATATCATTCAACGTAAATTGGTAAAGATATCACTAAACATTTCAAAATTAATGCTACAGTTGGAAATAAGGGTCCGCCGGCCATAAGGGTGCTGTAAAAGTTCATTAGGATAAATATAATAACTTTAGTAGTTATGGAAATTCTAATATTTTTCTCCCCTACTGCGTACAACTAAGTCTGTGCACGAATTGATTCGATTTAGTTTTGGTCAGCATCAATTTGAAATTTTGAATTTTGAATTTTTAAAATTCTCAATCAAACTGGATCCATTCTAGGTCCAATTCAGTTCATCTTTTTTTATTTTTTCGGCGCGATAATCGATTTGTTTGGTTTCCGAATTTAAACAATCAACTATTTTCATTTCAGTTTTAGAGCAAGCATAATCAAAAGTAATGAAATTCTAAATTTGCACCCTTGTAATCAAATTAACAATTCAACATCTTTTTCCTTCCGCCGTGAGTTAAGTGGTCTGCATATAGAGTAGCATTATCTAATTGCTTAAAGCAAAAAACTACACTTGAAGATCTCAGTATCATAAGTTCTATGTGTAGGGTTTTTGTTGGGTTGTTGTACGCAAAGGATATTGAAAACTTGTTTCAAACCCAACAAACGTAGAACTGTTTGACTATAGGGTAATTTAAAACTGTAAACATAAGAATTGAATAGTACTCACATGTTTACAATATCTAGAATCTTTATCAACTATGGGTGCGCACGCGAATGCCCTTTCGATTACAAACTCCAAACTTCAATGTATTCCTCCTTTGGAAAGCTAGGAAATCCGACAGAGGTTCGAGAGAGTGTTTTGATTCTGAGTCTCTAAGACTTAGAATAATGATATGAAAATCAAGTGTAATGAATAATGAAGTGTATGTCTGTATTTATAGGTGAAAAATTAGGTCAAACCGGATTAGGGTTTGACCTTGGGCCTGGCCCAAAAAATTTCAGCACATTCTTAATTAAATTCAAAATCCAATTTTGACTTAATTAAAAAAATCATCATTCATTTAAATATCTCGATTCTAAATCGAATATTTAATACTCTCTCAATACATCCTTAGATCGAAAGGACAATCGACATAGTGTGAACCTGCATGCCTTCTCATATCGACACTAATCAAAGGTCTACGCGGAACTCCTAAACGGCGCTGCAAGACGAACTCAATATGTGAAGTACGTTTACATGAATCCAGTAAACTTAACCTCTATGTGGTAAGATAAAATTCTTTCATTCACGATACACTCGATCAAGCTTAGGATTTGCCAAGTGTCTATCCAAATGGCTTGATCATTATATCTCATCTATATTGGTTGACAATAAGACCATATTCTAGATATGTCTATTGCGTTGGCCAACGACTTAGTCAACCCAATATCAATGAGAAGCTGAGTGTTCTCTCGAATATACATTCGAGGAATGAATCCTAAATCTTGGCTCAACTACCACCTTTAATCCACATCGTAATGTACTCAATACAAGTCGTATCTCAACCTATAAGACATTTGAGTTTAGGACAGGATAAAAGTATATTACTATGTAGACAAGGTGTGTATTGACCTCAAGTCAAAGGACTTCTATCTTCCACACGCTGATCATACTTTAGACATGTATAACAAATAGTATATCAATAGGGTATACCAATACTTCCAAAGTATCCATGTGTCCATCATGAGTAGTCATTACTCGTAGCAGGTGAGACATACTACATCCTCTAAGGAAGTGATGCAGACCACATGTCGACTTATCACATATCATCAATATCCCATTCTTGATGATCATTAGTCGAGGCTATTTTAAGAGTTACGTTATAATATTAATAACTCACATTATTAATAACAACGTAACCTCTAGGGATGCATATTATAAAATATTATAAACAATCAACTAATAATTCAATAATTGCAAATGCCAAAATATTAATCTCTATTAATAATAATACGAATATGTATAAAGTACATTTGTTCTAATACAGATTGTCTCTAGGACATAAATATACTTTCACTATGCCCATCGACAATGAAAACTCAGTTATTTCATTGAATTCATAAAATAATAACATTTTTGAATTTGGATTGATGAGTATCCAGTCCTTAAACAGAAAACACTGAATAAAGCTAAAAAATATATGAAAGAATACAATTACACAACAAGTTTCAATCTTTTATTACAATCCAATACTAGTCAATGAGGCACACACAGAAGGGTAAGTTCTAATCATTAAACTTCTAATTCGGTTGAGTTCGGTTAAAATTATGTAAAATCATATATTGCACAGACCTACGTACAACTAAGATACATACTACAAATAGAACTTTCCACGCTCTCTTCTCATAATCAAAACTAGGGTTTAAACTGGTCTATAATGGGTTGCTCTAATACATCGTGGCCTTGTTTTATGATTACTCGATATTTAATTAGTTTAAATTAATGTATTACGTGTAATCCTTCAATAACAAATTTTAATAATTTTAAACCAACTCAAAAAGAAAAAAAACACATATTTCTTTTATGAGAATCAATTCATATGCTTGATTGTTGGAAAAATATAATATGGAGCACACCAAAAATGGTTTTAGTACCCCCCCCCCCCCCCCCCCCCCCACACACACACACACACACACCAGAATCACATGCAACTGTAGGAAATTGAACTGGCAGGAACATTATTTCACAGAGAAATAATTGTTTTGTAAATTATTTATAGAACATGGTTTAGGTACATTTCTGGTGAAATAAATTCAATATAAGGATGCATTTATTTAATTATATTAAAGCATACCTCAGCATCTTATCATCATAACTTAATTTTATTTATTTAATTCTTTGTCGTGATCATGTAACTGAATTCTCACGGGTTAGCGATATTTGTTCATGATCCTCAAATCATGACGAAATAATTTTTTTATTTTTTGCCATGTGCTTTTGAATCTGCCAAAATAAAAAATAAATTATTTCCAGTTCACAATTTTTTTATTTAAAATAAAGTGTTGCTATTTCATATTGATACCTGTTAATTCTTCCTAGAGGAATTGTCGTACTGAATTTAATAATCATGGTTTTGATTAGGTGGTCTCCGCTGGAATTACTTCGATCGTAGCTTTTATTAAAAACTAGTTAACGGTATCCCGTCGTTGTGCGCGGGTTCAATAATATTAATTTTACATGAATAACTTGTTTGTAAATCTATAACATGTTTGGCCAAGCTTATTTTTTTTAAAAGTGTTTATTTTTTCCAAAAATGCTTATTTTAAAAAATAAGGTATTTGAGCAAGCTTTGAGAGAAAATAAGTGTTCTTGTAGAGTAGCAAAAGCTGTTTTTCAGAAGTTAAAACTAAAAAAGTTTTTCCCATAAGCACTTTTTTTTAAAAAAAATACACTTTTAGAAGCATCTTTTAAATGTTTGGTCAAACATTAATTGCTGCTCAAAAATATTTTTTAAATTAATTGGTCAAACACAAACTGTTTATGACGAAAAATATTTTTTAAAGCACTTTTGAAAAAAAACTTCAAAATAAGCAGATTTTAGAAGCATGGCCAAACAAGCTCTTAATTATAGTAATTATTTAGAATACGTACCCCTAATTATAGAATATAACAATACTTTATTAATAATAGCAAAATAATAAGAAAAGTAATGAATTATGCTCCAATCTTCTCCATTTTAGGCTTTAATCCTTTTCATTTCTCTCCCTCTCCGAGCACACCAACACCAACAACAACAACAACAACAACAACATACCCAGTGAAAGCTCACAACGTAGGGTCTGGAGAGGGTAGAATGTACGCAGACCTTACCTCTATCTTGGTATGTAGAGCGGTTGTTTCCGAAAGACCATCGGCTCAAGACATAGCATAAACACAAGCAAAGCTAGAGAAATGGTCAGACCCAGACAAGCACACCATGTCAAGAATATATATAGTAATGAACTAGTGAATTTATCCGCGTTTCGCGCGGTGTCACGACCCAAAATACCAAGTCATGATGGCACTGACTTTCTCAAGTCAGTAAGCCAAGACAACCCATTTAACTCATATTTGATTAAGTAAAAATAATACGGAAAAGAAAATCTAACCCCTAAAACCTGATGTCACTGATACAAGAACGAACTAAGAATTACAAGTCTGGGAATACACTCCCAATATAAATACAAATTTGTCTACAAGTAAAAGGGTAGAAGAATAATAAATAAGAGAGAAGAGTCTGGTGCCATGGATATAAACATGTAGCTCACATGAATCCTTCACAAGCCTTTCTCAACTGGTGAAGAAGTCTCGTGCACCGCAAAAAATTAGGAACCAAATCTACATGCAAAAAAAGTGAAGCAAGTGTAGCATGAGTACGGAAAACACGTGTACTCAGCAGCATCTTCGACCAATCCTAAATAAAACGAAAACGAGAGCTAGCCGTTAGATTACCACTTTCGCACTAAACCATCATATGTCAGAAATAGTACACGGTTCACCTTATATGATTCAAGCCTAAATCTAAGAAATTCTTTCAGTTATCACTTATTTTACAAAATCACCTAGCAGTTCATAAGGGCAGACAAATAACCAAAAATCATATTTTTCCACAAATGTATATTTATTAGTATCCGGCCACGAGGGAAAAATTATATATCAATTCCAAGTAACAGAATAGAACAACAGCTAATCACTTAAAGATCAAGTCAATATCATCAATATGAAATGTATGATGTGAAATATTATTCATATGCAATGCAAGGCATGTATGTACCCGTATACACATGCTCAGGACGATATCCGCTAAGTCATGACCCATGGGGGACTCGCAAGGTCTGTATACCCTCCGGAACTATTTCCCTTCGGACATCAAAATATATCATATCTGTGTCATCACTCTGTCCTAAACAATTTTCTTTCAGGCCATAAAAGTAACCATCCTGAACCATTTCCCTTCGGACATCAAAAGTAACTCAAATTTGTGTCATGCCAAGTCCGGAATAATTTTCTTTTGGACTGCATATGTATCATCAAGTAACATATGCATATGATATTATATGAAAATGAATGTAGCAAGCACAACAATCAGATAAAAACAATTATGTAATAATTAAACATAAAGTACAAACATCATACCCCAATCACAGATTTGTAGCATAATACTATTCTATCAGCTAGTTGTCAAAGCGTGGCATTCAGACCATCTATACAATTTAAATTTCACAAGTATCCACAGTATGACACTGGTATTCGATACAAGTGCTCATCACCTTACAAATATCGGGACCACCTTATTATTCCCATTTCACCCTCTTAATTAGTTTATTTGACCAACTACGACGCTTTAAATAAGTACAAGATCTCAACATGCCTAATTTAGCAGTCCGACAGTCCTTGCAAAGCTTTGTCTTTCTATAGCGCCTCTGAACGATCAAAGTCTATCAAATATGAATTCTATGTCAAAATACGATTCCATAGACATCCATATTGCTATAATAAATTCAGAATCAAAATTCATCCGAAAAGCTATTTTTCGGGCCTCGGGTAAAACAATAATTTACCAAGATTTTCATAAATAATATTCTATGCGATTATACAAGTCCAATGACACTCATGTTGCCATATAAATTTTGGACTCGAAATACGCAACCTGAATAGTGACCCTAGGCCCACACAGGCAAATCTAAATTTTTATTTCAGAAAAATGTTGCCCATGATCTTAGGATGCTATATTCAAAATTTGAGCAAAAATCATCCATGAATCGACCTTCGAATCTAAGAAATACCAAAATTCCAAAAACTTCAATTTCTACAATCCAAATTCGGATATAGTTGATAACCAACGGAAATAATTATGGTATAACACAAAAATGAAGGTTGGATACTTACCCCCATATGAAGACGAAAAATTAGCCACAAAAATCACCTCAAGCGGAGCTCTAGAATTCAAAATATGTCTAAAATACCAAATAAACTTGGATTGGTTTTTACTACACCGTCCAGGCGGTTTTCTTCATCGCGATGCCACGTGTCGCAATCGCAAAGGCCAGTCTTTTTTTTCTAAACTAGAAAATCAGCAATGCATTTTCAAAGTAAAATGGTCATATCTCGCTCATACGATATCAGAACGCGATAATTCCAGTTGCAATAGTTCGAAATTACGATACGGATCTAACAGATCAATCAAAATACAAATCAAAGGTCGTTTTCTCAATATGGTACCCTTACTTCCCAAAGAAACGACACTTAAACATCAAATATGAGCGCGCTATAATCCAAATCTATCCTAAACTCGTTGAAATCTCACCAAAACTTGTGCACATGTCCAAAATCATCACACGAACCTGCTCGAACTCTCAAAACACCAATCCAACATCGTTAAGATACATTTTTCTCTAAAATCTTCTAACTTTCTCAAATTCTAAGTTTATGCAACTTGCGTTCCAAAACACACCTGAATGCCTCGGGACCCAAACCAAAGTCTCAACTAAGTCATAAACAACATTTCAAACCTCATGAAATTGACAAAATGCAGTTTTGGACACGTTTATCCAAAAGACAATTTTTCGTCAAACTAATCTCATTTTTCAATCTTAAGAACTTCTAGAATTTTACTTTCTTATCCGAAACTCACCCAAATCACTCTGTACCCGTTCCAACCATCCATTCAAGTAAAGAATCATGTTCCGGATCTAACGAAATAATCAAAAATAAATTCCAGACGCTTTAACTCAAAAGTCAACTCTTAGTCAAACTTCTCAACTTAGAACTTCTAATTTTCAAAACTTAGATTTCCTTCCACGATTTTCATTCAACTGTCTCAAGAATCGCGTTACCCATCCCCGCAAGTCATAAACATCACTATAAAGCTAACATGATCAACAAATTTCAAATATGAGTCTTATTCCTTCCATTGACCATCTTTTCACCATAAAGTCAACTGATTACTCCAAAGACTTCTCATATTCATTCGTACCTCTTCTGAAATATCACCAAATATTCACATAGACCATTAGAACTTTCATATAGATGCCATCAATAAAATTGTTGTCAAATCGCTTTGTTAACGCCAATAACACTCGGTAAAACATGGCACACCTCTATTTCAAATTGAAATTCATCAATTATTCAGAAATGGAAAACTAGAGTAACCATAAATCTTTCTGGTAATATATTTTTAAGTCACCCGGCTTTAAATAAACGGACCTGACCCAATTAAAAATGCAACATTCCCTGAATGTCATTAATAATCACCTGAATTGTTTCCAAACCTTTATAAATTAAAAGTAAGCCTTTCATAAATATGGGGTGCCCTATATTAGTCTGTTATTTCAAACCTCAAATGATGAAATGTGACCAAGTCGTCAACCAAGTATCGATGAACTATACCTTATAATTTTAATTTCTCATCATTTCAGGGATGCCATTGAATCACCTAACCTTGTATAGCACAAGTTACCTCCTCATAAATTTTTCGTTCGCAAAGTCCGAGTGGTCCTTGCCACACTCTAAGTCAATTTGTCCATAGACATCCTTCCTCAATCATACTTATCATCTTTCACCCTATTTGAATGATATATTATAATATCACCATAACCCGTATATGGTTGAAGTAGTCATGATGCTACAAATTCAAGTCTTATGAAGCTCACTCCTCTAAATTCATAATAGGGTAATTGTACCTTAATTCTTCGATTTATATATTCCATTGAAATAACATTTATCATGATAAACCGAAAATCACTCAAACTCATGTATGTGGTGTAGAGCAAAATATCACACATCTTTAACTTAGTTAAGTCAAACATAGAGGTAGTAGTAACCCATAATATTCAGTATCTGAAAGTTTCTCTTGCCTTACTCGAACCTTAAAAATTGAACATTCATCTAAGTCAAATGCACCACATATACAACCTCCACATTTCTTCTCCAATTCAGGTTCAATAACCGATAACTCTTAAGTACTTATAGTTTCACACTCGTTCATCGTTAGAGTCATTCCAAAAATCGGTCACTGTTTCACCCAGAAACCTGCATCGTAGTCAAATTTACCGCTCTATTCACATTTCTTTAACATTCACTTCTTAAACAGAGTAATACTACCGAATTAACAATCTCGTAGTCCAAAATATTTTTTTCTTACTTCCATATTTTCAAGATATCAACGAACTTCTCTACGAGGTTAGTTCATCCATAGTAACCTTTTTCCAGATGAGCACATCCACCACTTGTGCTCATCTCAAAACTGAGAAAGATCTAATTGAATTCACGAGCACATCCACCACTTGTGCTCGTCTCACAACTGAGAAAGATCCATTCGAATTCCTTTCAATACATCTTATTCTATCAAGTAGCTGAAGATTCTTAACACTCACCCCAATACAATTCCTACTCCATCAAACCTTATCACAAAAAGTCATCTGCTATGTTTATATTCCTTCCAAACTTTTCTTCATAAGTTCATCAACTATTCTTCTTGCTCGATCAACTGATTTCTCCAAATTTTTCATCGTCTTCAGAATATAATTTCCCCATCTCAATACTTTACAAGAATTTTCTATGTTATGCCCAAACCTCTGGAGCAAAATTTTCAAAATCACACGTTTATCACCTGGTTATTTTGATAACCGAATCATTTTAAATCATCAACTCACTTCTCATTACTCATTATGCCATATATATATATATACTCATTCACTTTTTGAGATACTAGCTATATAAGATATATAGATCAATACCGTCCTTCGCACCACCACTCTCATTTTGTATAGATATCGCCGAGCTAGAGAGTCTCACATATAATTCAACTCAATAGAGTTTTGACTCATATTTGTAATCGAAATCTAGTCACGCGTTCTTATAACAGTGACACGTCTCTTATAATACCACGCAAATAGGGGAACGTATACTCACCATCAGTGAGAAATTAGATCAATGAAGTTTAGACCTTAACCAACCACATACGTACATACACACGATAAGGAATAAAGAATGAAATTTTTCCTAAGTGTCTCATAGCCTCTTGAAGATAAGTACAGACGTCTCCGTACTGATCTGCAAGACTCTACTAGACATTATTTTTGTACTTGTAAGACCGGTGAACCTAAAGCTCTGATACCAACTTTGTCACGACCCAAAATATCAAATCGTGATGGAACAAACATTCTCAAGTCAGTAATCCAAGACAACTCATTTAAACTCATATTTGATTAAGTAAAAATAATGCGGAAAACAAAATCTAACCCCCAAAACCTGATGTCACTTATACAAGCATGAACTAAGAATTACAAGCCTGAGAATACACTCTCATATATATATACAAATCTGTCTTGAAGTAAAAGGACAAAAAAATAATAAATAAAAGAGAAGAATCTGGTGCCATAGATTTAAACATGTAGCTCACCCGAATCCTTCACAGGCCTTTCTCAGCCGATGGAGAAGTCTCGTGCACCGCAAAAATTAGGAACCAAATCTGTAAGAAAGATAGTGCAACAAGTGTAGCATGAGTATGGGAAATACGTGTACTAGCAGCATCATCGCCAGACCCTAAATAAAACGAAGACAAGGGTTAGCCGTTTGATTACCACTTTCACACTAAACCATCAGAAGTCAGTAGGGCTGGCAATGGATCGAGAGGTGGATCGGGTAGAGCTCAATCCACCTCCACCCGCCAACGATCCATCCACCACCTGACCCATCCATCACCCTATTTATTTAAATCCACATCCGATCCACCCATCATCCATGGGTAAATCGGGTGGATCGGGTGCTTCGCGATAGAAGCGACGAAGACTTATGAAAATTGGTCGATACTCAAGTCTTGTAGGTAATTTATGACAGTTAATAAATATGTCAGTTCAAATTTCACAAAAATGAACTTTACTTTGTTCATTTTACTGGAAGTAGAGAATTGTACGGATTAATTCGAGAATGACAGGGTCTGGTAAACCCACAAAGTTGCATTTGATTATATCAACTGTTAAGATAAAATAAATATCATCAATCCTTCTAGTACTGTGAGTTCATATTTTTATGTGAAAACGATTAGCATTTGTTTTTTTCCTTTCTTATGTTGTTCAATGTACGTTTTACTTGATCAAACTTAGAGTGGTATAATTAGCAGATAAAAATATAATTTGTTCAATCTGTTTAAATTTGGACGAGTTAGCGACCCACATATTTCTTAACTCAAGTTATTTTGATTAGTCTGATTCAGTCAAATTAAAAATAGCATTTATTAAGCGTTTGGACATGCAATTTCATCTTATGAGATGAAATCATCGTTTGGACATGCGATTTCATCTCATGAGATGAAATTCCAAATTATCCAAAAAGGCATGATTTGAGATTTCAAATTTTAAATGTAAAAGTTGACCACAAGTTTATATTTTGTAAAAATAGATCCATAAATTGGTAGATATAATTAGCAATCATGTTTATCAATTATTTATATCAAATATTAAAAGATCTACAAGAGAGGTGGATTGAAAATAATTAATTTATAATGGGTGGGTCGGGTGGTGGGTTGGATGTATATCCACCCGAATCCGACCCGATCCGTCACCCGATTAAAATCTATGTTTTGTCGGATTTTCGTCCTTATAATCGGGTCGGATGAATCGGATATCCATTGGGTTAGGGTGAAATTGCCAGCCCTAGATGTCAGAAATAGTACACAGTTCACCTTATATGATTCAAGCCTAAATCTAAGAAATTCTTTCAGTTGTCACGTATTTCACAAAATCACCTAGCAGTTCATAAGGGTAGACAAGTAACCAAAAATTCATATTTTTCACGCAAGTATATTTATTAGTATCCCCCCACAAGGGCATAATTATATCTCAATTCCAAGCAATATAATAGAACAATAGATAATCACTCAAAGATCAAGTCAATATCACCACTATGAAATGTATGATGTGAAATGAACACGATTTTCCTATGAAATGACTATTTCGCCCCTCGAGATTGGGAATGAGTTTTTGAACTAATTGTTTTACCTGAAATTTTTCTAAGACTATTATGGGTATCCTTCGAATCTTGTGTTACTGTAAAATTCATAATTGTTAGACCTTGCTTATTCTGAGATGCTTCGGAAGAAGAAAGCTCGAGTTTGATAGGTCATGGCGCCTATTCGGCCTTCTAGGTAGGTTAAGACTTACCTTCTGGTTAAACTTTGGTTAGCGAAGCGTATGCGTAGTTAAGTTCTGTTGGAGAAATCATGTAAGCCTTCGGGTATGAAGTTGGGATGGATTACTTAGGTTGGATATTGTTGATTGTTTGTGACTTATTTCCTCTTTGTGATTGCTAGACTTGTACGTAGTTGCCATACCGTACTTGTGATATATTTATCTATCATTCATCTTGGTATTATCATGGATAAATAAACAGGCTTGACTTGATACTGATATTGTGATATATTTCCATGTGTGGCATGATTGGAATTTGAATATCATTTACACTTGAGATTGATACATGCATATCATTCATACACATTCTACATGGATCCTTGCTGTGATTTGACATTAATAATGGTAAGAGAGAAAGTGAAATATATGAGGCTTCCTATTATGGTGTTTGCTACATGTTTATTTCACGTGACCTCTCTTACATGTAATTGTGGTTACCAATGTGGTCCGAAAGGAAAGAGTTCCGGACGTGACATTGTACAGATTTGGAAATAATATCATACTGGTAATTGATTTACGGATGTTGTTATGTTATTCATCTCATGATTAGTGCTGAATTTGACATTCATACATGCATTCATACTCATTTCCATGATATATTGATGTTATTTGTCATTAACGTGATGGTGATAAATGAGAAGGAAACAACAATGAGTCTTATTACATATTAATTGCGTAGTCATTCTATGCTGAGTGATACGGGATGGCTAGCAAGATGTTCGGTGGGAAGAGTCATCTCTAGGCTGAGTGATACAAAGCGACTAGTACATGGACTTCGCAGGTCCTCCATGGGTCATGACTGCTGGGACAATGATATATTCTGCCTTGAGCATGTATGTATGACAGGAGGTGACATTGGCCAGTGCATTGCATCACATACACATTCATATTACATCCATTCATATATCTGATTATGATTGTTATTTTCATTGTATTGTGTGATGTGGTTTAGCCTTGATTCCTTAATTGTTACCTCATTTGAGATGGTGTTTACTTGTTAATCCCTTATTTAGAAGTTTGATGGATTCGAGGACTAGAGATTTCGCCTAGGTTCTAACTGTAGACTACTGAGATCTAGGGTAATTCACCTTATTGCATGTCTTATATGGGTGTGCTTAGTAACTACCTCATTTTCGTATCTTTTGGATTTTGACTGGATATTCTATACTTGGGCTGATTATTTTTGGACTGTGATATTACTTGTACTTGATTGCGAGAATGTCTATTCTTTAATTTTTTTCTTATATATATGTTAGCTAACTGTTGTAGGCCTATGATACCTGCCAGTACATAATGTTTGTACTGATACTACTCTTGTTACACCCTATTCAGGGTGCAGAGTTGTTGCAGGAACATGAGTGAGGTTCGATTAGCTTTCCAGGATCTCATGGAGTTCATCTATACTTTCTGTTTAATTCTCACTCTAAACAGAAGTTGTATTCAGGTTGTGGTTGTACTTTATTCCTTTTGTATACTTAGAAGCTCTTGTACTATTCAGATCAGATTTCTTGGGTAGTCGTTGTAATCTGCACTTATGGTAATTATGATTTACCCTCCATTTATTTTGTTCTATTTACTTATTTGTTATTGAATGAATAATTAAAGAACGGGTTCGCCTATCGAGGTGGGAAATGGTAGGTGCCCGCACGACTGAGTGAAAATGGGTCATGACACACAACATCAAATACATATTAAGAATATGAATGAATGCAGTGTAGAATGATATGCATGTATGCAATGACCATGTGTACCCGATATACACATGCTCCTGCAATAGGTGTCACGTGACCCATTGGGGGACTCATGAGGTCCATATACCCATACATAATATTTCATCGGATCCCAGCTCTGTGGTTGTAGTGTCATCATCAATCATCGCTCTCGTACCATATACCATATCCAGTAATCGGCTTTCAAGCCCGTTTAATCAGTATCTCAATAGTTCAAATGATAATAATAATGTGTATGAATGATATGGATGTGTACACCATGCAATAGTATAATCGAATCTTTTTCAAGTATTTTGATGACATGCAGAGTAATGAATGCATGATAAGTCAAATTAAGATAGGATATCAAACATGGCTATGACCCCAAATAATCAGCAATCATACCAACCTAAGTGTATTTATGCACCACGCTCATGGCCCGAAGGCTAAACACATAATCTTCGTCATGTACAAATACTAGTTCATTTAGTTACCCTTTAAGTTCACTTGTACCCATACAAGTGCTCGTCACTTCACTAGTACGGGACCCCCAATTCCCCATTACTCCCCTCAATTAGTATACCAACACATAAATGCTACATTAGAGTCTAGTAAATCTCAACTTGCCTATTTTTCGGAGCCAAGGAATCACACAATTGCTTTCCCTTTTCTCTGAGCTTCCTCACGAGCCAACTCTATTCATTTACATTAACTAAATAAGATTACGGGTCTAATGGTACCCATATCAATATATAACACTAGAATTCCCGAGTTAAACTAAAAAGAGACCCCAGACCCACAATAGCAAGATTCGAACTTTATTACCCAAAAAGTATAATAACATACTAAATAATCATATCCTTAAGTTAATTTGTAAACTAAGACCGATTGGGTCCTCAGTTGCAAAATTTGGCAAAAAGCCCCAATTCCAAACCCTAGAATCATCTCCAATTTCAAAAAGGGTTTCTAACATTAAATTAGCCATTTCAACATCATCCTCTAACATGAATCACACTAATTTACAATATTAACATCAACTAACCAATAATACATCCTCAAATCAATGATTCTTATTCTCGTATTCTGAATCATGGAACTAAGCCAATCATTTCCCTCAATTTAGAGATTACACTAAGATAGGGAACTTAAATGATTAAACAATAATTAAAGGATGAAAATATACCTCTAATGAAGAACCCACTTGAAATCCTCAATAAACCTCCCCTAAGTTGAGCTCTAATCCCAAGAAAATGAATTTTAGGGTATGGGGTCGTTTTAGGGCATTAAACACTTTAATAAGAAATAATGATTCCGCTTCGGCAAAAAAACAAGCCATCGAGGCAAGGTCACTTAACCTACCGGATACGCGTTGGGGCAAAAATGACTCCGCAGAGGCGCACTTACCTCTGTGAGAAAAGCATCCGCAGAAGCGGAAACTCAATACCTGGACAAAACTCACATCTGCGAGCCAACCTCAGCAGAGGCGGACACACAGAAGTGGACGAAGGCTCGCTGGTGCGGATATCAGAAACCAGCAACAGTCCAAACTTAGCCAACTCTCCGTCAAACACCCGAAACACTCCCGAGACCCCGGATACAAACCAAACATGCATTCCTACATAAAATACATTCCAGACCTACTCGCGCACTAGAAATTCCCGAAAAAAAAGTCTCTAAGTCTCGAGTTTGACCAAAGTCAACCCTTAAGTTCTAGTTTTACTATTTCACAACCAATCATGCAAAACCCATATGGTTGCCTCGGGAACAGAGCCAAAGACTTGACTAATTCATAAACATTGTTCCAGAGCTAATGGAATCGATGAAACTACAAAATGGATGTGTTTATCCAAAAGTCAACTATGGGTCAAACCTCTCTATACTTTTAACTTAAGAATTTCCAAACTTACCAAAAAGGGTCTGAAACCTACCCGATCACCTTGGGAACCGTGTCACCCATCCCCGCAAGTCACAAACAAGAAAATAAAGACTCGGGAAGGGTAATTTAGGAATTTCTAAGCAAAATGACTTTTTGAGTCATTACAATATTTTATGTATATATATAATAATAAATTGGAAATATAGTAGCATAAATAAGGGATAAATTTCATAGAATGATCACTTAACTATCACTTTTTTCACAAAATTCACTTAACTATTATTTCTAACACAAAAATCACTTAACTTTAAGAAACTAACACAAAAGTCACTAAAACCACTTTCAGGTTTCACTAAACCACTTTTTCGTGAATAACTTATTTTTATTATTTTTTAGTTAAAATCTAATAAATAAAATTTTAATTTAAAAGGTTCAACTCAACCTGATCCAAAACTCATATAAAAAAAAGTAAATAATCTTTCATATTCTTTCTTTTTTCCTACCATTTTTAAATTACTGTATCTTTTACCTTGTATTTTTTATATATATATTTTTACATTTTTTAAAATTATTACTCTATACATAATCGTTAATAATTTCTGAAATTGGCAATTGAAACCATAAGGCAAATGACCCGCTATAGCAATAATACTTATAGTGTAAAAGTTATTTAATAAATCATAAGCGCTCATAATTCCTAAAATTAACAACCTAAAAATAAGGAGGGTAAGTTCCTATATCAAGTAAATTTGAAATTTATGATGACAGTATAAACATTTTACCATAGACTTTCAAGACTTGCCGGTAAGAAGTACTTCATATGTTCCAATTTACTTTTTATTTTTTGAGATTAAATTATGTACACTTTGATCAATATTTTATAATATATTTTTTTCATGTCATGAGAAAAATAGCAACTTATAATACTTTTTGAATATCCAATTTAGCCTCACAAATTAATTTAATTGAATGTCATGAATCGAAATTAAAGGTACCACGTAAATTGAAAAAGAGAGAGTATAAAACAGGTTGGCTTCTAGTTAGGAGAAAAAATATGTTGCTTTTTAGCAGATAAAAAAGTTCGGTTTTGTGACTTCGAGGATTTGTTGATAGTTCAAACATGTTAAAATGGTAGGGGAAATAGAAGAATATGAAAGGTTATTTACTTTTTTTTATATGGGTTTAGGGTCGGGTCGGTTGAAACTTTTAGATCAAAATTTAATTTATTAGATTTTAATAAAAAAGACTAAAAAATAAGTTATTCACAAGAAAGTGATTTAGTGACACCTGAAAGTGATTTTAATGACTTTTGTGTTAGAAAAGATATGTGACTTTTGTGGGGGGGAAAGTGATAGTTAAGTGACCATCTGTGAAATTTACCCCATAAATAAGTTATGGGTTCAATTGCAAATGAGTATTGTGTGTGGGAATGAAGTCTCATATTGACAAGTGAAAAGAAAAAATAAGCTACATGTATGTTATAGTGATACTCTTGATGGTGTGAGGCTTTTTGGAAAGACCGTGTGGGCTTGACCCAAGTGAATAATATCACATCATGTCATGTTAAGAGTATCTTTTTATTGTTTTAACCAACAACTGGTATCAGAGTCAATAGTTCAGCAAGATGAGTATAGAGATGACACTTGAATGATGGTGTGGTGCCTATTAGTGTCTTTGTCTCTCTACCTTACAAAAAGGTAGGGGTAAGATCTGCATAGACTCCACCCTCTTCAATACCCACTTGTGGGATTATATTGAGTATGTTATTATAGTTGCTTGTTTGTGGACCGATTTACTACCTTTATTCGTAGCTTTGGAGACACATACAAAAAATAAGTCAATGGGCTTTGGTGGCTATAATGTTTGGTTGATCTAGTAACACATAATTAATCTCTAGATAAGCTCAAAAGGTGATGGGTCTTGTGGAACATACTTCCAGCGGGAGATTATGAGGTGTGTGAACAAAGTCATACATTGGTAATTGAAAAGAAAATGAAGTTACATATAAGGTGTAGTGATATTGTTAATGATATGAGGCCTTTTGATAATGTCATGGGCGTGGCTCAAGCCGACGGTATCACATCATATCATATTAATAGTATCTTTGAGTTGTTTATGCCAACAACTAGTATCAGAGTCAATAGTTCAGCAAGACGAATATGAAGATGATAAAATAATAGTGTGGGACCAAATTTAGTGTGTTTGCCCGTCAATGAGACCGATTTACTATCCTTATCTATAGCTTTGGAGATGCGTACAAGTAATAAATAAGTCAGTGGGCTTTTGGCGGGAATAATGCATAGTTGATATTGGTGACACAAAATTAATCTCCAAATAAGCTCAAGAGTTGATGAGTCATGTCGAACTTAGTTCGAGGAGAAGTTATCGGGTGTGTGAGCAAAATCATACTTTGGTAACTGAAAAGCAAAAGAAGCTACATATAAGGTATAGTGATATTGTTAATGGTATAAGGCCTTTTAGTAAAGTCGTAAGCTTGACTAAATAGTTCATCAAAACGAGTATAAAGATGGAAGAATGAAGGAGTGGGCCCCAATTTAGTGCCTTTGTTTGTCTATGGGGATGGTTTACTACCTTTATCCGTTGCTTTAAATACACACACAAAAAATAAGTTGTTCAATTTTGACGGGCATAATGCTTTGTCGATATATGTGACACATAGTTAATCTCCAGATAGCTGAAGAGGTGATGGGTCATGTGAAACTTAGTTCGAGGAAGAAATTACGGATGTGAACAAAGTCTTATATTGGTAGCTGGAAAAAAAAAAGAAACTACATATAAGGTGCAATGATATTGTCACAACCCAAAATCACAGAGTCGTGATGGCACTAACCCCAAGGGTCAGTAAGCCAATCACAATCATCCAACTAGAATTTAAATAGAAAAATACAATGCGGAAATTGTTAAGTAAATCAATTTAAGTCTTATGAAATCTCATAGTATAAATAATACAAACTCTCAAGACTAGTGTCACTTGTACAAGAACTATATACGGAACACGGGTTGAAAATATATCCCTAAATACATAATTGTCCCGAAATGTGAAGACAAAATTAAGAAGTAAGGAAGAAGCAACAAGTGTCACGAATCTTTGAAATAGCTCCACAACGGTTGGATAGTCATAAACTCCACTAGAACTAGGAATAGAACCAAAAGACTGTAAAGACATGTCTTTACAGTCTTTTGGTACTTTGTACTTTGAAAACGTAATTACGATATGCACAACAGCAAGAAGCAATTATAAGCCACACAGGTTATTACATTATGAAGCATTGATATAGTATGTTCAACAACAAGAAGCAATTATAGGCCACACATGTTAATACATTATGAAGCATAATTATGATATGCATAACAGCAAGAAGCCAATATAGGCCACACATGTTAATACATTATGAAGCATAATTATAGTATGCACAACAACAAGAAACAATTATAGGCCACACAGGTTTTAACTTAATCATTTATACAATAAAGACTCAATCTTTAGCTTCTTTTCAAATTAAACGAGTATGATGGGATGAAAAGGGGACACATAGTCACATATCACACAGACAGATAATAATGTCGCAGAAAGTACGGGCTACATACCCCACTCACAGATCCAATAGATCGTATTATACTATCAGTTAGTGCCCAAAGTGTGGCATTTTTCTAAGTAATTTAAAGCACAAATACCTATAATATGACACCAGTACCCGATATGAGTGCTCTTCACCTCACACGTATTGGGAACCACTTATAATCCCCATTACTCCCCTCTTTATTTAATTCACTCAAATCAATCATGACGCTTAAGTAAGGAACAAAATCTCAACTTGCCTAGAATAGGAGTCTGATAGCTGCAAGGAAACTTTGACTTTTTGTAACGCCTCTGGAAGGTCCAAATCTAAATAAATATGGAAAGTACATCAATACATGAGTCCATCAACACTCATATTACTATATAAAACTTTCAGACCCAAAAGGTCACCTCAAAATAGGACCCCGAGCCTCGAAGGGATAACAAAAATTTATTTTAAAATCGGTTTACCCATCATCTATGAAGTTTAGATAGCAAATATCATCTAAAACTAATATCAATTTCATAAACAATTGAAGAACTTCCCTTTTTCTCAACCTACGGCTTTTCCCCCAACTTTCTCATCCCAAATTATGATATCTAGCATTGAATCCTTTAATAACTGAAGATATAATCATAAGGGAGTGATTAGGAACTTACCCACTTGAAGAATCTTAAAAATCTCCTTCAAAAGCTTTCCAAACCAAGACCCCAAACTCATAATATGAGAATAAAATGAATAGAATCATTTTTGGGGTCTTTTAAGTCGTTGAACACATTACCCATCGCAATCGCGGAGCCTAGTGACCCGGCCCATGAACTACTTCTTCGCGAATGCGCGCTGGTCTCCGCGATCGCAACCTTGCTCCACGTAATCATGTAGAGCACACAAGTAGTTGTACATCAGGAATTTCTAGTGTGTTCCAAACCTCGATCCGACACTCGAAACTCATCTGGAACCCTTCAGACACAAACCAAAAGTGCAAAACACTTCTAAAACACGCAATAAATCTGCTCACGCACTCTAAATCGTCATACGAGGTCATCTTGACAAAGGGTCCTACCAACGCACACTGTAAAATCTTTTAAAGCTATAATTTCAACCACACACACCTGAAATGCTCCTGAGTGCCTCCAAAACCGAACCAATGGCTCGACTATACCATACTCGACATTTCGGACCTGATGAAATCGATAAAACTTTGAAAAAGACTCAAATGCCCTCAATATTGACTTTAGTCAACCAAAGCTTATTTCTTAACTTAAGATTTTCTAATTTTCACAATCTTACCCAAAACTCTTTCAAAACACTCGGGACACGTTCCAACAGTCCGCCTATGTCATAAATCACGTTCCAAAGATGATGGAACCATCGAAATTCGATTCCGGACGCATTTACTCAAAAGTCAAATCCTAGTTAAACTTTTCAAACATGAAATTTTCAAAACTCAAATCATAGGTTTTCACTCGTTATTCTCATCTGATTGCCTCGAAAGTTGCCCCACCTACCTCTGCACATCAAAACCACCACTAATACTAGAAAAAAAGTATTTTCAAGAAAATATGTCAAATGGCCAAAACGACCGAACGGGTCGTTACAGATATTGTTAATGGCATGAGGCCTTTTGGGAAAATCGTAGGTTTGGCTCAAAGTGGATAATATTACATCATATCATGTTAAGAGTATCTTTGAGTTATTTTATCTAATAATTAGTACAAGAGACAATAATTCAATAAGACGAGTATGGAGATGGCAAAATGATGGTGTGGGGTCCAATTTAGTGTCTTTGCATGTCTATGGAGACGATTTACTACCTTTATCCGTAGCTTTGCAGACACAAAAAAAATAAGTCTGTGGGATTTCGCAGGCATAATGTTTGGTTGATATAGGTGACACACAATTAATCTCCAGATAAACTCAAGAGGTGATGGATCGTGTGGAACTTAATTTGACGGGAAAATTATCAGATGTGTGAACAAAATCATGCATTCGTAGCTCAAAAGAAAAAGAAGCTCAATATAAGGTGTAGTGATACTATTAATGATATGAGGTCTTTTGGAAAAGTCGTAGGCTTAGCTCAAAATGGACATTATCTCATCATATCATGTTAAGAGTATATTTGAGTTGTTTTAGCCAACAACTGGTATCAGAGCTAACAGTTTATCAAGACGAGTATGGAGATGGTAGAATGATGACATGAGGCCAAATTTAGTGTGTTTGCCCGTCTATGGGCCAGTTTACTATTTTTATTTGTAGCTTTAGAGATGTATACAAAACAAATCAGTAAGCTTTGGCGGCCACAATGCTTGGTTGATATAAGTAACACACAGTTAATCTCCATATAAGCTCAAGTTGTGATGGGTCATGTGGAACTTAATTCGAGAGGGAGATAATCGGGTTTGTGAATAACTGGAAAAAAAAGCTACATATAAGGTGTAGTAATATTGTTAATGGTGTGAGATCTTTTAAAAAAGTCATAGGTTTGGCTCAAAGCGTATAATATCACTTCATATCATGTTAATAGTAACTTTGAGTCGATAGATTACTCTTAACAATGGATATAGTTAATACTAACAATAACATTGAAGAACATAAAAAATCTCTCTTAGCAGCCGTTTGGACATGATTTGAAATCATGAGATGAAATCAGAATGATTTGAAGTTGAAGTTTTGTTTGGACATGTAATTTGGATTTCTTAAGTTGTATTTTTTCTTATAGACATAAAAACCCCACAAGTTATGAAAACCATCAAAACTTTCCCAATTCTTGTACAATCTTACCAAATGAGCAAATCATAGTTCACAAGAAAGTTAATATGCTATTACAAGACTTTTCTAAAAAAAATATAACATATTGATCAAACTTTATTTCAATAAAATAGAAAATTGAACATGAGGTTGTAGTGTAACTACTCTTTAATATAATTCTCCCACATGGTTGGTAAGAGTAAACTTATTATAAATATACTACTAACTTGTAGCTCTTTTAATATTTGATATAAATGATTGGTAAACATGATTGGTAAATATATCTACCAACTTATGGATATATTTTTACAAAATATAAACTTATGGGTCAACTATTAGATTTTAAAATTTTGAAATCATGATTTGGAATCCCAAATCATGCCTTTTTGAATGATTTGGGACGCATGTCCAAACGCCTACTTAATTTGCTAAAATGAATAAGTAAGAAAAAATAGTATATGAAATTAATAAAAGGGAACGGAGGAAATTCTCCCTCCATCTATTTTTACTTGTCCATGTTTGACTTCACGCCCCCTTAAAAAATAATTAATAAAATAAAAAAATTGTCATATCACTATTTGAATATAATAAATTTATGTTTTGGGGCATTAATTAATAATAATGGTAAATTAACAACTAAGTTATTAATTTTGTCTTGATTTTATAGAAGACAAATAAAAATGGATGGAGAGAGTAATACTCAAGCCAATGGATAGTAGCAATCATGTTAAATAACTACTTCCCCGTTTCTTTTTATTTGTTCTTTATACAAAAAATATTTTTTTCTTTTTACTTATTCATTTTAGCAAATCAGGGGATCTTTTTCCAGGATTGCCCTTATAATTAAGCAACTACATAAAGTACTAGTCATCAAAGTTAAATTTCTAAAACATAATTTTATAAAACAAACTCCTAATAAATAATTTATTAAGAAGAATTATAAGTTAACAAGGTCAAGTGAAAAGGAATGGAGAAAGTAGTATTTGGAAATTCGTAGGTTCATTATATTTAATATGTCTTCTCCAAACAGGTCAAAGTGTCTCCACAGAGGTGGACTAATAGAGTATTTAACTATTCATTTATAGTTGAAATTTATTCTTATTAGTGTAAAATAAAATAAATTATAAACATTTAAATGCTGAGAAAAAATAAGTCTTAATCATACAATATTCATATTTATACACAATATATTTAAAATCTTATATATATTCAGAATTAGATATTTTATTCTTAAAAACTCACAAAATTTAAAAAGTAGTTATTAAATTAGACAAATACATGTAATATTTACGTTGTTTACGAAAATCAACTTTACTAATTCATCAAAAATTCATTTTTACCGACATTTTCGTGATAACCTTGTTAACTCTTAAGTCGATAAAAATTCAAAATTTGTTATTCCAAAAATTGGGTAAATTTAGTATGGAACTTTAGCACTTGGCCTCCACCCCCTTATGGGATGGGACGTCGCTAGCATTTGTTGTTATAATATGATAGGCCAAAAAAGAGTATTAATAAATGCTCTAACGCACACTTCCAAACTCTAATAATGGTTTTTTTTTCTTCTTTTTCAATGGATCCTACAAGCCAGATCAATAGATAGAAATCATTCATAATCAAATAATGCATGTGTCATTTGATTTTACACAACTTCCTCCCACCTTCGTTTTTGTAGGGTACCCTATATATAATGAAGGTTTTATGTAGGTTAAGTGTATCTTGTTTTTTTTCCTCTTATTATATATTCGATATTCACATTGAGATTTTGATTAATTGAAATTTATGTCGCTTAAACTCCTAATTAAAAGGAGAATTGCTCCTTACTGAGATCTTCATAATCAGAGTTTGAACCCGAGACCTCTAATTAAGGGTGCAAAAATTTTATTCATCCCACCACACCCCTTGATGATGTATCTCTGATTAGATATCTAAAAGGGACAATAATGTCTTTACACCCCACCAGCCTCTTTCAGAAATTAGTTTTTCTTGAAATTTGGTTAGTTCCCTAAACTTGGTGATATAGACAACACTGCATTCTAAACCAACATTTAGTCAAAGATATATAATATGTGGCGCATAAGGATTTAGATTTTCTTGATGGATCACATGGAAAAATGGAGTAAAATAATGTCCAATGACGGGTTATGATCTAGTAAAGATTTTATGTGTTTAATTATTTGATGATCTTTTGTTTTTTTGGTAACTGAAATGAGCCATAAAATCGATAATCAAATTTACAATCAGTTATTAAAATTTATAAGTCTTCAAATTATTCAAAATAAAAAAGATACCCTTCTACTTATCGAACGATCATTATACTTTTAAAAAATCTTGATCACCAAAGGAATGAGGAATGTGACAACAAGGTCCACGTAGAATTAGTTTGAGATGGATGTGTAATGGTGATAATATTCCAATCTCATCGAATCAGAATGGTCCATAACAGACAATGACAAAATTAATGGGGTGCCAAGTTTGAAAAGAGAAACATTTGTCCAAAAAGTGTGTTTTGTGATAGCTTTTCTTGGAAAAGTATAGGTCTATGAGGTTCATAATTCAAAAAAGCTATACCTTTATTTTTCCTAGTCCCTTAAAAGTGACTTTACAGTATGAAAGAATCTAGGATTTGGCACCACTATTTGGGCCAAAATAATCAAGATAAACCAAAGTTTTCAGGTGATGTCCTTTCAATTTCATCTCCTATTTGATTTTTTGATAGTGAGCTAATTAAGCTTGAAAGGATTGCCGTCCACGGCACAGAAAAGAAAAAATGGTCTAAATATATGCCTTTAATGTTTGCGATTTACTTAATATGTACCGTTCGGGTCTTTGAAAATTGTTTTGTCTGAAATATTCCCTTTCACTAATAATTTTCCGTTGTAGAAAACATGGTTTAATTTGGCTGGTATGGTGAAGCCGTAGGAGTAAATTTGAAGTGTTAGGGTAAGTCCCAAAGTCCTAAGTTCTTCCTTTCAATCCAAGTCGAGGTAATAGTTTCTATGGTAGGGCTAACGAGATTTCTTTTGCTTACCTTTTCAATTGTTTTGTGGTATATTCAAACATTTTCAATTGTTCAGGGCGTATTTGGAATTATTACATAGGTATTATTGTGAAATAATTGATAGTTTAGGAGTAAATTTGAATCTCTAGTTTGTTTACGTGACTCCACCGTGGTAAATGTCATAGCCAAGATAAACAGTCGTTAGAGAGGAACAAATATGCAACGAAATTAATAGTGCAGGACTTTCGTGGTCTAAAAGGTAAATGAAGAAAAAATGTATGACAAACGAATATTTCACGAATAAATTAGACCTTTTACCAAGGAAAATGGCCATTGAAAATAAAAAAATGGTGCCTAATAATTTAATATGATCCCTAATAATCAATAGCGATCAGGAATGTCTGGTTATCACTCGTATATATAGTAGACTTTGTTGTTAATGGTCAATATTATTTTAAAGCAATTTAGTATTCACAAATCATCATATATACAAATGACAAATTGATCTTCTGTAAGTTTGTTTTTTGTTAAGGGTTAACCGTTAACTTAACCAATTTCAGTCACTTATGGGAAGAAATATAGTATTTAGACATTCAGAAATCATACTAGAAATTTAACAAGATGCAAATTTATGCATATTATATCTACAAGTTTTTCTATTTTTTTTCCAAGATAAGAAACAAATATTTGATTTGAAATAAAAACGTTTTTACATATAGATCTTTGACCCTTCAAGAAAAGTATCGAGAATAAATTATAAAAAAACTCATTATTGAGAATTAAATTATGGAAGATAAGATTGTAAACTGGAGCAGAAATAACATGTCATGTTATGTTAGATGAGATTAGAATCAGCGAGTAAATTCCTGGAAATTGCTATCAAATTAGTTAGGCAGCATCTTAATTAAATGATATTGACATTCTACGATATCGCGTAACGTTTCCATGATTTTGTCAATAGTTAATTGTAACGAAATCTAAAGGTAGAAAAACGTCCTGTATGAGCAACTTTATTTTAACACGATCTTTTCCTATTATATAGAAAATTAGACGTACGAGAATCGGTTAAGAATTATAAACATAATTAATAAGATTATCAACTCTAAAACTATTAAGAGAAACTTTTAAAAAGTTTGTCTAATAAGAAAAGGATTAAATTTGTCCTTAAACTTTACAAAACTGGTCCAAATTTGTCCTCCATTAATATTGGGGTTAGATTCATGACCCTTAATCAATATTTATATTGGCTAGATTTATTCCTTATTAACTAATGATATTTTTAACATATGGACTTTTTTTTACGATAGAACATGGTCAAGTTTGGCCGTTAAACGATGCGATATTAATAGTCCAAATTTGTTCATGAAATTTGAAGAACAGAGTTTGTGTTATCGCCTTCTTCAACACTTAGAACCTCTAATGACTAGTTCTCTATCTCCAAATTCAAATTAACCACTCTCAAGCAGTTAAAATGGAACTCAAATAATGATATTAATTGTACCATCAAACTAAATCCCCACCTCTATTGAAACTCCATCACCAATCCTTTTCATATCATGACTAATAACAATATTAGAGCTCCACATGGACCTACTAATTCTAAAACAAACCTAGACGTACAGAATTAACTTCTAAATTATTTGCAACGATATTTTGAGGATCAAGTGGATTATAGTGGTTGAGAGTCGTGATTTTTTGGTGAGGTAAAATGATGATTGAGGAAAGTGGTGAAGATAAAGGTGTGAGAGAGAATACTCTGAGCCTACTCTCTCACCCCCTAACTGCCTATCTACTCATGTTCGTAGCTCGATCGAAGTTCAAGACTGAGTTCTGATGGAAAAACATAAGTTGTCCCCATCAAATGATATACGTCAATTGCTCAGATGATTTCGATGTGAATTCTTTTTATGAGTGTCGTATGAATAAGTGGTAAAGTGACGGTGGTCTTCAAGTGGTATTTTGTGAGTGTAGAGAATCATATGGTGTGATAGTGATTACTTTAGAGGAATGAGAAACGATGGCTGAGAAAAATAATAGTCAAATATCTTGATTATTTTGCAAAATTTATGGACAAATATGAACCATTTTACATAGTTGAAGCTTGAAGGAAGAACAAATTATATTTTCTTTTTAAAAAAAGGCAACGTATCGCTAAGTTTTTGTAGTTAGTCAATAAAAATAATTTAATCTACTTTTATAGTGAAAATAATAAATTTGATCACATCTATTTACAGATTGAGATGACAAAATTCGAATATTTATCTTAAAAAATAATTGAATTCTATATAACTTTAAAACCATAAACATCAACTGTGAGACTATTGTCTAAAATTGCATTAGTGTTTTTCGTAAATAAGCACGCAAAAAGTACTCATTTGCAATAATTCACTCTTGGCATTAAACTTTTTTAAAAAAAGTAAAATGAGATTATGATCTTTACTACGCACTACCAATTTTCTACGGTAAATGTGGTTGATATTTGAATGTGTGACCCTCCTTTTAAAAATAAAAAATATTTCGTGTCCTGAACCCATTTTTGTGTTTCAATTAATTCGAATTCTGTATAAGACTCATTAAAATAAATAAAAAATACCTCTTACTAGAATTTTCTTATTCTCGAACTCAAATTCGAGACTTTTAATTAAAAAAAATGCATTCGCACCTTAAACCGTATCTTGATATTTGAATTGCTATGCAAATGCATGATTCGGTCATGATGAACATGGAGTTTTTTTAATTTACAATAACTAAATAAATAAATAGGTAGAAAGAGATCAAACCGGTGATTAGAAGGAATATTGTAGTAATTGTAGCTTTAAATAGGAAAGATCCTTACAATCTCTTTTATCTGCTTTTAGTTTAGCTTAGTAGTTGTTGTAGTACTAACAAAAATAATGATAGAAGCAATTATTAGGTATTATTACTCTTTTTAAAAAATTATTCATCTAACTAAATTATTACGCGTGAAATTCCTCGCATACTTCACTTTTCTATGATCAAAATAGTAATAATGCAGATCTTTAACAACATAAAAGCTTAGTACTCCATGTTCCATCTTGCCTGACCATATTAACCTTCTCCAGAAAAGTTAAGATTGTTATTCATTAGCTACATGGTAGCAATATACAAAAATAACAGCTGAAGACGAAAAATGTATAGAAATGTTACTCCCTCCATCCCAAAATAATTGTCATATTTCGCTTCTTGAGAGTCAATTTGACTAATCTTTAAAGTTAAATTGGATTACATTAATTTAATATTTTAAAATTAAACTTTAGATATTAAAAAACTAAAAAAAAATACTATAAGCTGCATTTCTTCTCATATGAATATGACGAAAATACATCTTAAAATGTTAGATCAAAATTAATGTAGTTTGACTCTCAAAAAATCAAACATGATAATTATTTTGACACAAAGGAAGTACATCAAATTCAAGGTAACATTCTGTTCATCCTGCCCATGAAAACGTTGATCTGTTCATCCTGCCCATGAAAACGTTGATCTTTTCATCCTGCCCATGAAAACGTTGATCTTTTCATGGGCTAATTTTGTCACCCCTATTTTCTATCACATATTTCTCTTTATTTTTTATTCTTTTGGTAATTACTCCTGTTTCTCAACTAATCGTGTGTGATGTAGGGGCAATTGGACTATATTGACAAAATTCATGTCGGTTTAGAGCTAATGAAATCAGTAGATGAAGATATGCTCTTTTTTGTTGAACTTCATTTCAATTAGGCAAGATAAATAGAAGGGACAAATACAATGATCCACAACATGATAAGAGTTATAAAGTTGCAGGAGGACAAAAGGAAGGCAAAAAACAATGATCCAGAACATGGGATAGAATACTCCAGTTTCAACTGATCATTGGATCAGGACTTGATGCAGACACAACATCCAGCAAGGAGTTCACAGGTTCTAGTTCTTCATGCCAAAGTTGAAGGGTATCGCCTGGATAAACTTCCTTGTAGCTCCATCTATGTTGATCTGGTTATCAAAATTGCTCGCAAAGACATGCTTATATAACAAGACAACTGAAAACATGAGATGCCCTCTTTCAATAAGATGAGGGTGTTGCTTAAAATGTTCCAAAGCAAAAACAATAGCCAATAAGAAAATTGGTCCGACTCTATCAATCATACAAAAGCTTAAGTTATGCTGGAGTTGCAAAAGAGCAATACACACAGAAAAAGGGCAGCCCGGTGCACTAAGCTCCCGCTATGCGCGGGGTCCGGGGAAGGGCGGACCACAAGGGTCTTATTGTACGCAGTCTTACCTTGCATTTCTGCAAGAGGCTGTCATATACAGAGCGTATAGGAAATCAAATTCTAAAAAACCTACAGCAGAAGTAATTCGTGTTCACAATATAATAAAATAAACACTAGTTTCTTAGAATTGGTCCAAACTCCAAAACTACAAGGCATAGATATAACTATATAAGTCTTGGACACAGTTGAAATGTGCTAAACATGTAGGTAAAGAGGTTTACCAGCATTATGACTCTCAATATCACCATCATTAAGAAGCAGAGATTCATGAAGTTGATGCTACAACTACTAATACCTACCGGTATTATCAACGATTCCCTTGGTTTGACAAAATGTTGAGTATTGATGTATTTTGAAGATTAGCAAACACAGTATATTCTGTAAGTAAACTGTCCTAAGAACAAGGTCCTTAATGCTTATTAGGGGTGAGCGGGTCCGGGTACCCTAACTTTTTTAAACTACCCGGACCCTACCCAGTAAACGATCGGTTCCTAAATCTGTTACCCGGAACCTACCCATAGCAATCATTACCCGGAACCTACCCGGACCCTGCGGTTCCGGGTAGGTTCCCGGGTACCCTGTAAAACATTTGTCATAAATACTACTGCATAATCAGTGACTGAATTTGAAATGGAGGAAATAGTGACGGACGAAAAATCTGAACCCGTGAAATGGGTTCCCGGGTACCCTGTAAACATTGCAAAACTGAAATGACTACAACACAATGACTAAATCTAAAATGGAGGAAATCAGTGACGGAAAATCTGAAATGACTACAACACAATCACTAAATGAAGAAAACATTGCAAAACTACACTGCATAATCCAGTGACATTTAACAGAAATATCAGTCACTGATTTCAGATCTGCATAATCCAGTATTCCAGTGAATAAATGAAGAAAACATTGTAAAACTACTGAAATTGCAGATCTGCTTTTGAGCCTAAAATTGAGGAAATCAGTGACGGAAAATCTGAAATGACTACAACACAATGACTAAATGAAGAAAACATTGCAAAATTACACTGCATAATCCAGTGACATTTAACAGAAATATCAGTCACTGATTTCAGATCTGCATAATCCAGTATTCCAGTGAATAAATGAAGAAAACATTGCAAAACTACTGAAATTGCAGATCTGCTTTTGAGCCTAAAATTGAGGAAATCAGTGACTGAAAATCTGAAATGGGTCTCCCGTGACTGAAATCAGTGACTGAAATGGAGGAACAGGATACAACACAATCACTAAATGAAGAATACATTACAAAACTCCAAATAAACATAAAACAAAAATACATCTTCTAAAGAAACGCCCATAAATGTCACACGTCCACTTGCATACTAATCCACCATTATGTCTTCCGTGACACAAGTAAGCTCTACAAAAATAAAATGAAACTATTGTGAGATTCCAAGACAAAAGATAATACACAAAAATAAAAATTCTAAATAACCCTAATCCATAAAACAAAAATAAAGAAAGACCTAGTGAGAAGTGACTTACCTTCCTCATATTTTTCTGCATCTTCCATACACTAATTGATTTTGAAGATGAGTGCAACCAATCTTGGCAACAAATCAAAGCTTCCACAAATTTAGGAGTTAGAGAGCTGCGAAATTGATCAAGCACTCGACCAGATGTGCTAAAAGCCGATTCCGAGGCTACCGTGGATACGGGGATGGCTAAGATGTCTCTAGCCATCAAACTGAGAACCTTGTAAGTCGACTTAGCAAACATTCCACCACATCAATAAATCAAATGTTTCATTTTTGGGCTCACGAGGACTACTAAGGTACCTTTCCAATTCAGATCTTAAATCCCCACTAAGTTCATCTGGGTACCAATCTTTGACAAGTGAAGCTGGATCAACAAAACCAAAATTTTCTCCACCAACACTGTCAATAGAGCCTTGAGACTCATCCAATACACTAGAATCAACCATAGATGAATGATTTTTGTCATAGAATGCAAAAAGACGTTCCAATACATTCATTACCTTACTAACGATCAATTCTATTTTAGCATCATCAACACCAATCCTTCTACAACTCCAATTCAGAAATCTCAACTTATATCGAGGATCTAGTACTACGTCTATCAACACCATCATGTTTGTTTTCTCAATACTCCCATAATACTTGTCAAATTTGGCTCTCATTTTTGTAGCCATTGCCTTAAGGTTTTCATTATTATTTTGGCTTTCACATTAACTAAACATGCTAATAACTTCATGAAAATAATGGTTAGTTGTCACATAGAGACTTCCTGACATCCTAATAGTAGCCTCATAGAAATTTCTCAGAAATAAAGACAACAAGGATGCATTTTCCCAATCCTCATCTTTCGGGACACCACAATCAAGCTCAGTCACAAAAGCCATATCATCATCTTCAAGTCTTACAAATGCTTGTTTGAACTTACTAGCACTTTCTAACATAAGATATGTAGAATTCCACCTCGTACTAATATCAAGACAAACAGAGCCCTTATAAGTTATGCCCTCTTCAGTTATACAACTTTGGAATTGTTGTGCTCTACTTGGGAACTCCTAACATACTTAATCGGCTCGAATTCGACTAATTGATTCACGAACCTCACTCAACCCATCTTTCACAATCAAATTCAATATATGAGTGCACATCTCATATGAAAAAACTCACCCCCCAAAACAAGGGTATTTCTTAACTTGTCCTTCAAATAAGCAATTGCCACATCATTAGAGCTCGCATTATCAATTGTAATTGTTGATATACGATCTCTAATTCCCCACTCAATTATACATTTTTCTACCATCTTACCAATATCCCTACCTTTATGGCTAGGCATAACAACAAAAAGTTTAGCAATCGCTTATGCAAATTCCAATTTTCATCAATAAAGTGAGCGGTAAGACATAAGTAACTCAAATTTTGAATGGAAGTCCAAATGTCAGTGGTGAGAGCAATCCTAGATTTAAGAGATGACAACTTATCTTTTAAGCATGAGTTTTCACAAACATAAAGTTTCATGCAATCCCTAGCAATTGTGAATCTTGAAATATGTTTAAATAAAGGTTGTAATGCCGACACAAAACCCCTAAAACCTTCACGTTCAACCGTTCTAAATGGTTGCTCATCAATAATAATCATCCTAGCCAACATGTGCCTACAAAACTCTTTATCATATTTCAAGTGCTAAGCATATGCTCATTATCCCCATTTATACTACCTTTAAAATGACCACAAGCAATTTTTGCTTCTTGTCAATATTGGGAGGATACTTTTTGCAACTTCTCAAATGTTTCCACATGGATGAGGTACCATTGTTAACACTATAAGCTAAGCCTTCATTGCAATAGTTACAAATAGAAACAACATTACCAGTTTTCTCATCTATTGCTTTAACAAAATGCTCCCAAACCTCAGATTTTGTTGCCTTCTTTTTCGATGGTGCACGAGTTGTGGATGCGCGTGCTAGCCTCGCCATCTACCAAAAAAAAAAGTATCAAAATAAAACAAAACAAAACAAAACAGCAACTCCAATAAATTGAGCATAACAAGTTAACAACAAACAATAAAAGGGAAATATCAACCCAAGTACTAGCTTTTCTAACAGAAATCAACCCAAATACTAACAACAAACAATAAAAAACAGTAACATTATAATACAGAAATCAACCCAAACTAATTCAATCTAAACTAACAAAAATCAACCCAAACTAATTCGAATATCTCTATTGAATCATCGTAAATCGAACTATTTAATGTTCTATCTATTGGCTTAATCAAAGCCAATACAACACGAGTTGTAGTTGATTTACGATGATTCAATAGAGAATATTCTGAATTAGTTTGGGTTGATTTTTGTTAGTTTAGATTGAATTAGTTTGGGTTGATTTCTGTATTATAATGTTACTTTTTTTTATTGTTTGTTGTTAGTATTTGGGTTGATTTCTGTTAGAAAAGCTAGTACTTGGGTTGATATTTCCCTTTTATTGTTTGTTGTTAACTTGTTATGCTCAATTTATTGGAGTTGCTGTCTTGTTTTGTTTTGTTTTATTTTGATACTTTTTTTTTGGTAGATATTTCGAGGCTAGCACGGCATCCACAACTCGTGCACCATCGAAAAAGAAGGCAACAAAAAATCTGAGGTTTGGGAGCATTTTGTTAAAGCAATAGATGAGAAAACTGGTAATGTTGTTTCTATTTGTAACTATTGCAATGAAGGCTTAGCTTATAGTGTTAACAATGGTACCTCATCCATGTGGAAACATTTGAGAAGTTGCAAAAAGTATCCTCCCAATATTGACAAGAAGCAAAAATTGCTTGGTGGTCATTTTAAAGGTAGTATAAATGGGGATAATGAGCATATGCTTAGCACTTGGAAATATGATAAAGAGTTTTGTAGGCACATGTTGGCTAGGATGATTATTATTGATGAGCAACCATTTAGAACGGTTGAACGTGAAGGTTTTAGGGGTTTTGTGTCGGCATTACAACCTTTATTTAAACATATTTCAAGATTCACAATTGCTAGGGATTGCATGAAACTTTATGTTTGTGAAAACTCATGCTTAAAAGATAAGTTGTCATCTCTTAAATCTAGGATTGCTCTCACCACTGACATTTGGACTTCCATTCAAAATTTGAGTTACTTATGTCTTACCGCTCACTTTATTGATGAAAATTGGAATTTGCATAAGCGATTGCTAAACTTTGTTGTTATGCCTAGCCATAAAGGTAGGGATATTGGTAAGATGGTAGAAAAATGTATAATTGAGTGGGGAATTAGAGATCGTATATCAACAATTACAATTGATAATGCGAGCTCTAATGATGTGGCAAGTGCTTATTTGAAGGACAAGTTAAGAAATACCCTTGTTTTGGGGGTGAGTTTTTTCATATGAGATGTGCACTCATATATTGAATTTGATTGTGAAAGATGGGTTGAGTGAGGTTCGTGAATCAATTAGTCGAATTCGAGTGCATTAAGTATGTTAGGAGTTCCCAAGTAGAGCACAACAATTCCAAAGTTGTATAACCGAAGAGGGCATAACTTATAAGGGCTCGTTTGTCTTGATATTAGTACGAGGTGGAATTCTACATATCTTATGTTAGAAAGTGCTAGTAAGTTCAAACAAGCATTTGTAAGACTTGAAGATGATGATATGGCTTTTGTGACTGAGCTTGATTGTGGTGTCCCGAAAGATGAGGATTGGGAAAATGCATCCTTGTTGTCTTTATTTCTGAGAAATTTCTATGAGGCTACTATTAGGATGTCAGGAAGTCTCTATGTGACAACTAACCATTATTTTCATGAAGTTATTAGCATGTTTAGTTAATGTGAAAGCCAAAATAATAATGAAAACCTTAAGGCAATGGCTACAAAAATGAGAGCCAAATTTGACAAGTATTATGGGAGTATTGAGAAAACAAACATGATGGTGTTGATAGACGTAGTACTAGATCCTCGATATAAGTTGAGATTTCTGAATTGGAGTTGTAGAAGGATTGGTGTTGATGATGCTAAAATAGAATTGATCGTTAGTAAGGTAATGAATGTATTGGAACGTCTTTTTGCATTCTATGACAAAAATCATTCATCTATGGTTGATTCTAGTGTATTGGATGAGTCTCAAGGCTCTATTGACGTGTGTTGGTGGAGAAAATTTTGGTTTTGTTGATCCACTTCACTTGTCAAAGATTGGTACCCAGTGACCAAGATGAACTTAGTGGGGATTTAAGATCCGAATTGGAAAGGTACCTTAGTAGTCCTCGTGAGCCCAAAAATGAAACATTTGATTTATTGATGTGGTGGAATGCCGCTAAGTCGACTTACAAGGTTCTCGGATTTGATGGCTAGAGACATCTTAGCCATCCCCGTATCCACGGTAGCCTCGGAATCGGCTTTTAGCACATCCGGTCGAGTGCTTGATCAATTTCAGCTCTCTAACTCCTAAATTTGTGGAAGCTTTGATTTGTTGCCAAGATTGGTTGCACTCATCTTCAAAATCAATTAGTGTATGGAAGATGCGTAAAAATATGAGGAAGGTAAGTCACTTCTCACTAGGTCTTTCTTTATTTTTGTTTTATGGATTAGGGTTATTTAGAATTTTTATTTTTGTGTATTATCTTTTGTCTTGGAATCTCACAATAGTTTCATTTTATTTTTGTAGAGCTTACTTGTGTCACGGAAGACATAATGGTGGATTAGTATGCAAGTGGACGTGTGACATTTATGGGCGTTTCTTTAGAAGATGTATTTTTGTTTTATGTTTATTTGGAGTTTTGTAATGTATTCTTCATTTAGTGATTGTGTTGTATCCTGGTCCTCCATTTCAGTCGCTGATTTCAGTCACGGGAGACCCATTTCAGATTTTCAGTCACTGATTTCCTCAATTTTAGGCTCAAAGGCAGATCTGCAATTTCAGTAGTTTTGCAATGTTTTCTTCATTTATTCACTGGAATACTGGATTATGCAGATCTGAAATCAGTGACTGATATTTCTGTTAAATGTCACTGGATTATGCAGTGTAATTTTGCAATGTTTTCTTCATTTAGTCATTGTGTTGTAGTCATTTCAGATTTTCCTTCACTGATTTCCTCAATTTTAGGCTCAAAAGCAGATCTGCAATTTCAGTAGTTTTACAATGTTTTCTTCATTTATTCACTGGAATACTGGATTATGCAGATCTGAAATCAGTGACTGATATTTCTGTTAAATGTCACTGGATTATGCAGTGTAGTTTTGCAATGTTTTCTTCATTTAGTGATTGTGTTGTAGTCATTTCAGATTTTCCGTCACTGATTTCCTCCATTTTAGATTTAGTCATTGTGTTGTAGTCATTTCAGTTTTGCAATGTTTACAGGGTACCCGGGAACCCATTTCACGGGTTCAGATTTTTCGTCCGTCACTATTTCCTCCATTTCAAATTCAGTCACTGATTATGCAGTAGTATTTATGACAAATGTTTTACAGGGTACCCGGGAACCTACCCGGACCCTGCGGACCCGCTCACCCCTAATCCGTATATGACCTTTTAACCGGACTGGGCCAAATAACCGGACTGGGTCAAAAATTTAAACACCCCAAAGCCCAAAACTAAATAATTTAAATGGGGGTAGGTTCATAGGGTCCGGGCATCGGTTCCGGGTCCGGGTACCCGGTTTCTATTTACCGGAAATGGACCCGATATTGATCGGTTCCTAATTTTAATACCCGGAACCTACCCGTTATTATAATATATCTACCTGGAACCTACCCGATAGTATCGGTTCCGGTCGGCGTATCTGGGTACCCTGTACCCGTGCTCACCCCTAATGCTTATGTGTAACGAGCTGAAAGGCATGACTATGTTTGAGAAATTTAGGGAAATGTCTGTATATCTTCATTATTATTCGTGTAATATATTCTGGATATTCACAAGATCTTTCCAAAGTGTATGACCGACTTGGATTTATTTTTTATACGACGGTTTGAGAATCCTTCTCAGTAAAGGACTCTGATTTGAATCAGTTTCCTTACTTGATAAGATCTCCGAAATAATTGGTTTCCTTTTTCATGTGCTTACTAACATGATTAATATATATTGTATATACTTTAGAGGAATTACTCATTCACACAAATTGAGAGATCGTGAAAACAATTCAGAGCTTTCAAGTAAATCGTTTTCCTTGGAAGTACGAAGACTGATCATCTGAGTGACAAATCAGACTGAAGACTCTGGTCCTTGTGTCATAGACTCATAGTTTTGATTCACTTTGTCCAGTCCTAGTTCACTTGTAATAGGATTTTGAGTTGTAACCATCTGCTTATTGAGAAGTATTGTTAGGTTGTTGTTTGATTGTTAGAAGAAACATTTTTGTTGTTTCAAGTCTGTTTGACTTGAGGAAAGTATATCAGTCGGGTGATTATTGATGTTAGGGCTTCGAGTCAAGTCTTAGATTGCAAGTGTTTGTAATTCTGAATTTTTGGCTCACTTTATTTACTGGAGTTCAGAGTTAAATCCTACCGGTGTAGGTCGTGATTTTGCACCTTTTGAGCTGGTGTTTTTCCACATTAAATCATGTGTTTTTATTATTCCGCACTTTACTGTTTTAAGTTGTTTAAACTGCATACTCATAAGAACCAGGTTTTGTAGTCGAGTTACGCAAATTTTAAGAAGTGAAGAAAAATTGGTGTTTGATTGTTAGAAGAAACATTTTTGTTGTTTCAAGTAATGTTTGACTTGAGGAAAGTATATCAGTCGGGTGATTATTGATGTTAGGGCTTCGAGTTAAGTCTTAGATTGCAAGTGTTTATAATCTGAATTTTTGGCTCATTTTTGGCCCAGGTGCTATCGTCTCTTTCCCTCGTTTTTACTTTGTATTTAACATCTGTTCTTTGGTTCTTGTTCGACCCATATTGGGTAGTTATTGGGCAGCCTTTATTTACTTGTTATTGTGTATTTTTGTTTGATTTCCCTTGCATTTATTTCTTAATTAGCATCTGTTTTATTTCTTAATTATTGTGCAGCCTTTGATTCTGCTTTTGTCCCTGTTTTAGTTTCTGGATAGCCTATGCTTGTAGTTCTTGTGTAGTTATTATTATTTTTGTTCTTGTTTAGCCTCTGGTCTTAGTTCTAGTTCTGCCTGTGTTTCAGTGTGTTTGCTTCCCTTCGATAGTGATTTCTTGCTTTAGTGGCTCTAGTGAACGATGGTAGATTAGGGTCATGTTCTCGGTTGGGGACGGGGGCAAGGGATAGGGGTGGTAGATGGGTTAAGGGAGCTTCTAGGCTGGAGTTGGATCTTAGAATATAGGGGCCTTAACGAGGAAGTCCATAGAGCTAGTGAAGATTCTCAAGAGAGAGGATAAATATAGCTTGTGTCCAAGAAACCAAATGGGTAGGGACTAGGGCTAAGGATGTGGACGGATATAAGTTGTGGTTCTCAGGAAGGTCGACGTATAGAGTGAGATACGGGACCAAGTGGTAGAGGTCAGGAGGGTTAACGACAGGATGATGACGATTAAATTGGTCGTTGGAGGGTTCACTTTGAACATTATTATTGCGTACGCGTCGTAAGCAGGCTTGGATAAGGAGGAAAAGAAGCATTTTGGGAGGATTTGGATGAGGTTGTGGGAGGTATACCGCCCACAGAGAAGCTATTCATAAGAGGAGATTTCAATAGTCACATCGGGTCGGTTATAGGGGGTTATGACGATATGCATGGAAGTTTTGGCTTCGGGGACAGGAACGGAGAGGAGTCTCACTTTTGGATTTCGCAAAAACTTTTGGGTTGGTGATAGCCAATTTGAGTTTCCCGAAAAAGGAGGAGCACTTGGTAACCTTCCATAGTTGGTGGCTAAGACTCAAATAGATTTTTTGTTCCTTAGGAAAGATGATAGTGGTCTTTGTAAATACTGCAAGTTTATTCTGAGCAAGACCTTACAACCCGACATAAGCTCTTGGTGATGGATTTAGGGATCAAGTAAGAAGAAAAGGGTCGCGAATGACCGACCAAGGATCAAATGGGGGAGTCTGACCATGACTAGTGCCCAAGAGATGGGGAGCAGTTGATGGCCATGGGGGCTTGGGAGAGTAGTGGAGATGCGACCAGCATATGGGCTAAGACGGCCAGTTGCATTAGGGAAATAGCTAGAAAGGTGTTGGGGGTCTCGAAATGCAGTCGTGGTGGGCATCAAGGAAACTGGTGGTGGAATGGAGAAGTCCAAGGGAAGATGGCATATGCGAAGTTGGTAGAAAGTAAGGACGAGGAGGAGAAACGGACAAATAGGGATATGTAAAAACGATAGCTTTTGAACGTTTGTACGCAAAACTAAAGGATAAAGGAGGATAAGAAATTGTACATGCTAACCAAGGCGAGGGAGAGGAAAGCACGTGATCTGGATCAAGTGAAGTGCATCAAGAATGAGGATGGCAAAGTCCTGGTGGAGGAAGCTCTTATTAGACGAAGATGGCAGTCATACTTCCATAAACTCTTGAACGAAGAAGGGGACACATATATTGTATTGGGAGATTTGGAGCATTCCGAGAGGCGTCGCGATTTTGGGTATTATAGGTGTATAAAGGTAGAGGTTAAGAATGTGGTTCGTAGGATGCGAAAGGGAAGAGCGATCGGGACTGACAAGATTCCGGGGGAATTTTGGAAGAACGTAGGCATGGCAGATTTGGAGTGGCTGACTGGGTTGCTTAATGTCATTTTTAAGACGGCAAAAATGCCCGAAGAATGGAGGTGGTGTACAATGATTCCTTTGTTCAAGAACAAGGATGATATTCAGAGTAGTAATAACTATAAGGGTATCAAGCTGTTAAGACACACTATGAAAGTTTGGGAGAAGGTCGTGGAGATGAGGGTGAGGAAAAGCGTGTCTATTTCCGAAAATCGGTTCGGATTCATATCGGGGCGCTCAACTACAGAAGTCATTCATCTTGTAAGGAGACTGGTGGAGCAATAGAGAGAGGAAGAAGGACTTACACATGATGTTCATCGACCTAGAAAAGGTATACCATAAAGTCTCAAGGAAAGTTCTATGAAGATGCTTGGAGGTTAGAGGTGTACTTTTGGGTACACTAGGGTGATTAAGGACATATATGAGGGAGCCAAGACCAATGTAAGGACAGTGGAAGGAGACTCGGAACACTTCCCTGCTTTGATGGGGTTGCATAGGGATCCGCCCTTAGCCCGTTTTTATTTGTCTTGGTGATGAAAGGATTGACGTAGCAAATCCAAGGTGAGGTGCCATGGTGTATGTTATTCGTGGATGACATAGTCCAGATTAATGAGACTCGCAATGGAGTTAACACTAAACTGGAGGTTTGGCGACAAACACTGGAGTCTAAAGGGTTCAGGTTGAGTAGGACCAAGAGTGAATATTTGGAGTGCAAGTTCAGTGGCATAACGCAGGAGGCTGGCGTGGAAGTTAGGCTTGGTATGCAGGTCATCCAAAAGAAAGGAAGTTTCAAATATCTTGGCTCTATTATCTAAGAAAATGGGGAGATTGATGTCACACATCGTATTGGTGTGTAGGGTTGATGAAATGGCGGCTCGCATCAGGAGACTTGTATCACAAGAAGGTGCCTCCAAAACTCAAAGACAAGTTTTATAGAGTGGTGGTTAGACCAACTATGGGGCGGAGTGTTAGTCAGTCAAGAACTCTCACGTTCATAAGATGAAAATTACGGAAATGAAGATGTTGGGATGGATGTGTGGGCATACTAGGTGAGATAGGATTAGAAATGACGATATCCGAGATAAAGTGGGAGTGGCCTCGATGGAGGACAAGATGCGGGAAGCACGACTGAGATGGTTCGGGCATGTGAAGAGGAGAGGCATGGAGGCCCCAGTACGGAGGTGTGAGAGGTTGGCTATGGACGGTTTCAGGAGAAGTAGAGGTAGACCGAAGAAGTACTGGGGAGAGGTGATTAAACAAGACATGGCGCAGTTCTAGCTTACCGAGGACATGACCGTAGATAGGAGGTTACGGAGGACACGGATTAGAGTAGAAGATTAGTTGGTAGTGGAGCGTTGTCCCGCTTATCCTTTCATACTAGTAGTCATAGTATTATTTTGTAGCTTCTTTTCTTTCGGTTTCCAGCTACTATTTGTTGTTTCTTGTATTCTGATTATCGTATTGATTTGTAGTTGTCAATATAGGTCGTGATTTTTGCACCTTTTGAGCTGGTGTTTTTCCACATTAAATCATGTGTTTTTATTATTCTGCACTTTACTGTTTTAAGTTGTTTAAACTGAATACTCATAAGAACCAGGTTTTGTAGTCGAGTAAGGCAAATTTTAAGAAGTGTAGAAAAATTGGTAAACCCAATTCAACACCCCCGCCCCTCCAAAAAAAGACTAACACAAAAGGAATAGGTGGGGAGGCAAGTTTGGTTTATTCTACTTTTTATAGCCAAAACTTTTGTTTATTTTAACTTGAATAATTTTCTATTAGAGCCTCGGTAAGCAAATAAAATTTCATTGAATCATATTATGGCATTTAAATAAGCATGAAGCAGATTAATTAACTCACAGTTACAGTCCGAACAACTCCGCCGCTAGCACCATCTCGTGCAATGGCAAGAGATACTGCAGTGACCACCAGTTTCTGCAGGAAAGGTGAAACAAACTTAAATCTTCATCCGACTAACTTAGATCTTCAGAATTATCATTTAAGCAGATTATGAATAGTGAGGCGATACTAATGCAGATGATTGATCAAAGGATCAACAAGTCCACAAAGAGATTCTATTATGCCTAGTCGAAAAGCTATCCCCACGAGGAGAATTTCAGACTATTACTACCTTATTAGATAACAGAGCCCATAGGAGGATGCAAGTTCAAGCTCTTTATGCATTCAACGACCACGGTGGCTGGTTGTAGAGTCAGTGTGTGTGAACCACACTGCTCAGCCTCTTTTACAAAGTAGTTCCCTACCTCTTTCATTGGTTTGCTAGCTGTGTACCAAATAAATAAGAAATTTTCTACTTTTTGATTAAGTTTCATCTCGAACTAGCATAACATACTTCTTTTTCAATATATATCTGCATTATAATTTATAAAATCTAAAGCATGGCAGATGAAGATAAACACATAGCTGTGAAGATGATGGCGTCCAACAATGTCGAACAAATTAGACAGGTTGTAAATACAAACTACATGAAACTAACCTCAGCTTCTTCTTGAGTCATTCCCTCTTTCCATGCTTGGTCAAAGAAACCATACAAATAAGTAGAGCCAGATCCTGAACGTAACAGTCAATGAACAGAATTGCTCAGCCAACTGGTAGCACTTGGAGCATCTTGCACAGGCAAACTAATAAAGTAAACCAAATTATCAGCTGTAAAGTTCAGCTCTCAATATACTTCATTAAGCAACGCCAAGGGAAATATTCTGAACATATTTCAAACAAGACACTAGGGTGTTAAATCAGCTTCTTATCTTCCCAAAAGGCATGTTTTTCTCTTTCGTGGCATTGCATTCTTTCATCCTATCCAATGCGCTTACCCTACCCAATGCATGATAATAACCATCGAACCCATTGTCATGTATAGCAACCAAAAATTACCAGATAATATGACTATAACATACCCAGTGAAATCCCACAAGGGTCTGGGGGAGGGTAGAGTGTACGCAGACTTTGCCCCTAACTTGGGAGGTAGAAAGACTGTTTTCGAAAGACAATATCTTAATTTCACTAGAGCACCAAAATGTAAGGAGAACATATCATCCAAGAAAGCTTGAATACAACCAAATAACCAATTCCATCACATATTAGGTTATTAAAAACCAAATACGTGAATCTTGTAAATCAAGTCTAGTTCCGGTGTTTTTTTGGGGTTTAATTTAGTTCCAACGGATTCTTTTCTATCCATTTCCATTTGTTCCCCTCCTCATTAGTTATTCCAGAAAAGAAAAAAACAAGGGCGATGAAGCATATTTCTGGCTCTAAGAAAAGAATTCCAGGAAAATCCTCCACAAACAGAGCCATCTCGAGAAACAGCTAAACGTATTTTGCACTCTCATTCAAAAGAGAAACATGGGTTTCACTGAACCATACTACCAGGTTATCATGATGATAAATCGATACCTGTTGGAAACAAAGATATGCTACCATCACTCTTGTGCTCTTTTTTTTGATAAGGTAAAAGTTTATGCTACCGTCACTCTTGTGCTCTGGTTTCATCTAAGTCTTCCTATTCTTCTTCTAGTCAACCATGTTGCTCCCATCTCCCTTGCAAAGTGATGGGCATTCCTGTCCATCCCCCCCCCCCCCCCAAAACCCCGTCTCTCTTTCATACACCCACAGCCATTAATATGCAGCAACAAAAACAGGCACTTCAATGAGATCTAAGACATGGAGTATCTAGTTCTCTCTTTCTATTTCCATCTTCTAGCTTCTGTTGGCTCTTGTTCTGTTTTCCAGTTTTCAGCTCTTTGTATTAACGGAGTCTTGGAGAAATCATTTTTTCCCTAAATCGGGCTATCTGAAGAGTCTGCTTAAGTAGTTACAGGAAAAGGGGACAAATTTTCTGTGAACTGAAAAGAACCTTCAATAGCCAAGTGTTTCTGGAAGTATGCATGCACGAGATAACTAAGAAGTACAGATTAAGAGAAAACCTCCAATAGCAAAAGGCTGCTCCAAGATTGTGCCTCCAAGAGGGATTCCATATATCTTGCCTCCTTCATATTTGTCCCAACCACCAACAATCATTCCTGTTTGAAGTCTATCCTGGACATACAGAGAACAACGAATCAAATAAATATAAAAGGTACATCATAAATTAACCTAGGCCGTATATTATTTACGATGTATATGGCTTAGTGGTCAATGAAGTGGGTGTAAACCTTGGAGACAGTTTCAAATCCCAATTAAGACAAAAAAGCACTACGTGATTTCTTCCCATCCGCGTAAGCCTTGGCGAGGCAAAGTGACCTGGTACCTGTGCTAGTGGGAGGTAGCAGGTTTCCGGTTGAATAGTCGAGGTGCATGCAAGTTGGTCCGAACACCATCATTATCAAACAAATATTATGTATAATGTACTTCAAGTGATTCGCTTTTTTTACTGACAGCTAAATATTTTTGGAATACACTTGGTGGATCCCAAGGAACAGCACATGAAAACAAAGTGCACAAAAGACAAGTTCACCCAAAATTCCATATAGTAGCAACAGTAAGCTTATAAACTAGAGTTGTAAAAGCTAATTTTAAAACCTTTTTGGGCTAATTAATTTAAATACCAAATGGGTATTCATGCGCTAGTTCATTTAGCATAAATATCCAGGAGAGGAAAAAAAGAAATGCATGTATGGTAAAACTGCATACATCTCTATAAATATTATAGTCACACTATTACCTGCAGATAATTCATAATGATTAAACAATTTAAGTTCATTAAAGATAACAAAAAAAAGTGATGTTACAGGTCTGGAGAAAACATACATAATGAGATCAGCTCAAAAATTACTATAATTTTCCTGAGTAAGACACAACGAATTTAGCTTCAAAAACTTTCCATATCTGTTTAGAGCATGAACTGTTCAATGTTAAAATCATTACTAAGTACAGGGTTATATTGATCTTACAAAAAAAGGCAGCTAAGACCACTCAAATTTTTACTACTATCAGATGGATAAGAGATTGCCAGTAAAATAAAGGAAGGTCCTGCCAAGACAGTGACAGGCTGATATCATATTTTATTGAACCATCGAAGGCGCACACAAAATATGGCACAAAATTACTTGAACACAATTACCAGCTATCTCTATTTGTAGAGACTCGCGAGTACACAACCCTGATCTATTCGCATTAAAGAGGAATTAAAAAGATTGATAATTTTCAAGCTATACTGTGAAGATATTTACATTACAAGTAAAAGAGGCAAAATCGAGTGACAAATGACTAATAATAATTTATATTAATGGGACAAACTAAGAAAAAAGTATAATAGTTATAGAGAAAACCTTCTTGTTGTAGGATAATAACCTTGCAAGGTTCGCAACAACCTTGACAGTAGCCGGCTGGCCTAGCTGTATCCTGCGGGCACAAGAAGTCTCAAGATTAGAAGTTCCTAAAAATAACTTCGCATGTTAAGTGGCAAACAATGCTGCTACACTATAAAATTACCTCCTGCCAAAAGTAGATATACAAACAAGAGACCCCATTCATGGCCCAAGTTATAGAGGATGTGATTCAAACATTAACGAAATATACACAAAAAAAAGAGAACCAATTTTACAATATAGAAGATAGCTCTGAAGAAGCTAACTGTTAATATTGCAGCTTATGACCAGGCCAAATCAAAAGAAGAAAGTAGCCAAAAAGGAAGTTTTGGGCGGAGGGGTGGAGGGGGCTTGCAAGTTGTAAAAGGTGGGATCCACGATTAAGCACTTGAATAATTAAAGATGGAATACAGGTTCTAATCGAGGGAAGAAGCTTACGTGCGTTGGTGTAGGAAGTAGCGAACATAGTCTGAAATAATTTGGGAATCTGCTGCCTGCAAAAGCAAGTGTTGTATATTAGGCATAAAGATTCCCATTTCTAGGATTTATTTTCAACCATCAATGTACTTACTTCTCAGTACCTTATGACTGTCCAAATTTATCTCTAGACCATCAAGTTCACACAACAGGTTTCATTTCACATGTAATTATGCACGTGGAAGCTAATACTGTTGGTAATGGAGTTCTATGTCAACCAAAATGGTGATCGTGGACAAAGGATTAAAAACTTTGGTCCATAGGTGGGCACATAGTCTTACGCTTGATTCATTAGTGTATGCAGATGCAAGGCGTGCTAATTAGAGCATCGACAGGTGTGGCCAATACGATAGACAAGATATAAAATGGCTCAATGATTAGCGTCATAGAGAATTAGAAATGTATTGCAGGTCAAAAGCTTCTGGGAACATAGCTAATGACGATAGATAGTGATAAAGAGGATAGGACGGTGGATTACGAGGTTGAGGAGTGCCGTTCCAAAATCTACTTAATAGGGGAAGAGTGGGGTGAAAAGATGATTTGAAGGAACTTAAGGCCGAAAAATACTCTTAAGTAAGAAAATTTACATGGAGCTACTAGAAAGAGGCAGAAGAAGAAGGTAATAAGCCACCAAGAAAAAAAGTAACTTTTTACAATTTGTGGCAGGACAAGAGTCAGTTTTAATGGCAGAAAATCTTAGTACAAGAAGGAAATTGTTATGAATTGCATATGTAAGAAGTACAGAGATGACAAAAATTACCTCATGTTGTATTATAGCTTTACCTCACAGATATGGACTGCGGTTTCGCTATATCAAATATTTCATGGGTTTCACTGAAACTGTGGATGAAGTAATGTCAAGTTGAAGACTAGGAAAGAAGGCGAGGAGAGGACGGTAGCCTGGTGGACATCATTATTGTGTCTCTTTTGGCTTATTTGGATTGGAAAAATATGAGATTACTGTATAATATTAAAAACAACATTAAAAGTATTAAAATATTTTTTGTTTCCTTTGTACTTTTGGTTTAAAGAGAGAACCCGCACTTGTAATTCATAGAAAATAATGGTGCTTGAGTCACTAAGCCTGTTCACATATGTTATCTATTCATCAATGTATTTATAATGAAAATTACTTGACTTACCCCCCTCACTTAAAAACTAGACTGTAGCTGCAAATGAAGCCTTAGTGCAGGATTTAATCTCACTTCTTATAGTTCAATATTTCTTCAATGTAAGATGTCGTGGCACAGCATTCATGTCTATAAAGAATCTCTAAATTCTTTCATCAAACCAGCTTCACAATGTAGACCGAATTCCAACAATCAGAAAAAAACTAAGCACATAAACAAATGATGACTCCCTTGCAGCCTTGATCTTACACTCTAAAACAGTGGGCATCAACATAAAATATCCCTCAGATGTAAGTTACATTCAACTTTTTACAGAAAACCCACATTTATATGCCTCCCCGTCTCTCTATATGCCTCATCCCACCAAGAGAGATGAGACTTGAGAGAGAGCAATATGAAGTCATCCTTGAAGATTATCAAAATATCAAATCTTTTCTCCTTGTCAATAGTTCCTTTTCAAATGGAAAGGGAAAATAGAAAATGTGGTTCCACCAAAACTCCTAAAGGTGCCATGAACCAAGCATGATTCTGCATTAACTTATAGACGTCCAAAAACATCACTACGGCCTACGCATTAACTTTGTGAATCCACTTTCTCCTGCTTATTCTTATTTTGTATACTTACATGATAAACAAGTATGATATTACCATGTACTTTTTGTCTATCAGCCTATACTAGATAAGAATGCCATCTAACTGTTATTTAACGAGGTTTTCACATCATCGCGCCAAATTTAGCCCTTTATCACAAATCCCAATTTTTAAAAACTTCATAATTTCATCATGTACAATAGCCATATACAACAACATACCCAGTATAATCCCACAAAGTGGGGTATGGGGAGGGTAAGATGTAAAAGAAAGCGTTTGAAGCAAGATACAACAACAAATATGACAGCACAATAGCAAGATACATGCAAACGAGACAACAAATACTAATAAACCAAATAATAAAAGAACAAGATGGTAAAGGATAAATGAATTGATAATGCCACATCAGTTTCAGGGGTAGTTTCTGCTTTAGAGAAATCCCAATATAAAATGTTACACCCTATGTACTAATTTATATATAACAATTTCCTTTTTAGTCTGTCACGAAAAGAATGTCACATTTCTATAATTAGAAACAACTTTAAAAAATGATTTATAGCCACAAAAATATTTAAAGTTTGTTTTAGACCACAAATTTAAAGAGTTTTCTTAAACATTGTGCCTAGTCAAACGGTGGCACATAAATGGGTACAGAAGAAGTAGCATTCTAAGTTCCAACATAGATAAATATAAATGCACAAGAGAATGTTAAAAGCATCATACTGATCCAGAGCGGCAAACGTAGACATTATCAGTCAACTGAGTGATCTTATCAGAAGCCCTATTCGCCACATACATTCCTGAATTTTCCACATAATTAACAAACAAACAAATAAATAAATGTAAACTTCTCATAATATTGAAATAAAAAACTAATCAGCCATTAACCCTGCAAATTCAGTTACCGGTGCTAGTGCGAGAATCAGCACCAAGTACAACGCCGCCATTGTAAGTAACGCCGATTATGGTCCTAATAGTCCCTCCGTCTTTCTTTTTTTTTGTTTTAAACGTACCTTAACAAATATTAATTAGAATGGTTATTTGACTATTTTTATCTTTATGTCTCATTTATAAATCTCTTTCATTGTTTGTTTTATTTGTGTGTCAATTCTAATGATAAAATGGGGAAGAAGTAATTAATTGTGTCTTTAACTTCTAAAATGAAAAATATTATTTTTAATAATTATGACAAATAATTTGATACTGTGTAAATACTTTATAAAAAGTTTTTCAATTGAGATAATGATCAAAAACACATTCAATTTACTCTCTCCGTCTCATATTAGTTATCCACATTACTAAAAATATTCCTCAAAAAGTACTTGTTAATTTACATAACCAAGATAGAATTAATTTTAAAAAAAATATTTTGTCCTTAATATTAATTATTTTATTTAAGTAGTCAATAACCAAGATAGAATTAATTAAAAAATTATATTTTATCCTTAACATTAATTATTTTATTTAACTAGTCAATATTGATTAAAGTGCAATTTATTGAAGATATATAAAATTAATATAGTAAAAATACATTTTTATTTATGATTTTTTGAAAGGATGTGTAAAAAAAGTTGACAAGTAATATGAGAGAGTATCATTTTTTCGCGAGTTTCATACCTCAACTATCAGTTGTTTTCATTTTCTACCTGAATTATCACTCATATATGTATTAATACCTAGTAGAGTAGATGGTGATAATTCAGGTCAGAAAAGGAAACATCTAATAGTTGACTTAATCAACTTTAAAGTGTATTTAATATATAAATGGTTATAGATCATGTAGAAAAGGGGAACAAATAATAATCGGGATGTGAAAATTGTAAAAAGATGATAGTTGAAATGTATTTTTAACCATTAACTCTTTCAATTAGGACGCACGTAATCCATCCTAGTTAGAATTGTAGTGTTTTCAGAGTTTTGTGTTGTCAGAAATTTTTAATGTAGATAGGAATTAGCTAAGAGTTCAAACAACTAATTGGTGTAAATATTTCCACCTGATTGAATAAAAGTTACTTTTCAACCAAAAAAAAAAAAAACATAAGAGAAAGCTTTTTTCTTCTTGAAACTTTTATCCTTTGTGACCGGCGAGAACAACACCAAATTTATCAACTTCATATTTTATTCATAGTATCAAAATGACTCATATATTATGTCTTGACGATTTATAAGAAAATAAATTTTCTCCCCCGCCCCCGCAACCTCAACCACACAAAAACTTAATACTCGTCTTTGACTAACCATAAAACTTGAAATTATATGTATGTCCTAAAGACAATATATATTAAGACAAATATACTTTATACACGTTCGTATTATTATTAATGGAGATTAATATTTTGACATTTACAATTATTTAATTATTAGTTGATTGTTTGTAATATTCTATACTATGCATCCCTAGAGGTTACGTTGTTATTAATAGTGTGAGATATTAATATTATAACGTAACACTTAAAATAGCCTCGACTAATGATCATCGAGAATGGAATATCGATGATATGTGATAAGTTGACATGTGGTCTGCATCACATCCTTAGAGGATGTAGCATGTCTCACCTGCTACGAGTAATGGCTACTCGTGATGGACACATGAATACTTTGAAAGTATTGGTATACCCTGCTGATATAATGTTTGTTATACATGTCTAAAGTATGATCAGCGTGTGGGAGATAGAAGTCCTTAGACTTGAGGTCAATACACACCTTGTCTACAGAGTAATATACTTTGATCATGTCCTAAGCTCAAATGCCTTATAGGTTGAGATACGGCTTGTATTGGGTACATTACGATGTGGATTAAAGGTGGTAGTTGAGCCAAGATTATGATTCATTCCTCGAGTGTATATTCGAGAGAACACTCAACTTCTCAATGATATTGGGTTGACTAAGTCATTGGCCAACGCAATAGACATGTATAGAATATGGTATTGTTGTCAACCAATATAGATGAGATATGATGATCAAGTCATTTGAATAGACACTGGGCAAATCCAAGCTTGATCGAGTGCGTTGAGAATGAAAGGAATTTATCTTCCCACATAGAGGTTCAGTTTACTGGATTCGTGTAAATATACTTCACATATTGAGTTCATCTTACGGCGCCGTCTAGGAGTTTCGTGTAGACCCAAATACGATTAGTGTCGATATGTGAAGACTTGTAGGGTAACACTATGTAAATTGTTTCTTCGATCTAATGGTGTATTGAGAAAGTGTTAAATATTCGATTTGGAATCGAGATATTTAAATTAATAATAATTATGGGATAATTTCTATTTGATGGAAATTATTTAATTAAGTCAAGATTGGATTTTGGATTTAATTAAAATGTGCTGAAAATATTTTGTAAAAAAGGCGAGGCACCGCGGCACTAATTGGGCAGTAGGCCAAATCAGATTGGCCTACTGCAATTCGTTTTGGGCCAGGCTTTGAGCCCAACCCAAAATCTGAATTTTGCCCTAATTTCACCTATATATAGAGCACATTCTCATTCATTATTAGATACATTATTCATATATTATTCTAAGTCTTATAGACCTAGAATAAAACTCTCTCTTGAACCTCTGCCAAATTTCCTAGTTGTTCGAAGGAGGTATACATCAGAGTTCTTGGAACTTGATGTCGAGGATCAGTTGCGTGCGCACCCTCGGAAATTACTAAAAGACTCCAGAGTTTCCAAACTGTAAGTATTATATCAAAGTATTACGGTTATATACATGTTATGTATTGACGTGTTTTTATATTACTACATAATCATCCTACAGTTCGTCGCTTGTTGGGTTTGAAACACAAAATTTTCAAATTTCGTTGCGTACACAAACCCAACGAAAACCAACAGTGGCATCAGAGTCGGGGCTATTTTGTGTGATTATGTAGTAATCATTGATAATAATATGAGTTAGAATTTGTTTAAATCTGAAATTTTATATCGTTTAAAGCTTGAAAACCTAATGTCTTAAAGGCACATAATACTTGTCTCCCAAACTATTAAACAATTATGTAATCGAGGAAGTCATTCCGATCTAACTCTTCTAAGACAATGTGCGTAACCGGTTCATTGCGAACATGGTGCACTGAAGCGAAGAATGAGAAGGGATTGAATAATGGTCGATGAAAGTGTTGTTTGATAGTGAAGGGTAACGAAGATGAATCGCAAATATGCAAATCTGCCCTGAACCAGTTTTAGGATTTCAAAAATGCAGATTTTGTGTTTCTGAGATGGAGGCGCCGCGACTCCATTATGGAGCACCGCGGCGTCACCTAGGGAGTCAGAAAGTTTGACTAAAGTCAACATCGGGGATAAATGTGTTTGTGTCAAAGTTTTATGGGTAAATGAATTTTCTTTACGTGGAATCCTTATGGCTTAAGGTGGAATAGTTTTGAAAGAAAATTTTGAATTCGACGACATGGGACCGGGTCACTTTTGGGGTGATTTTGGTCCAATTTTTTTTATATAGCCAATATGTATATTTACAGACTCGTGAGTTAATGTAGAATTTATATTTGATAGACCTTAATCGTTCGGAGGCACTCCGGAAGGGGAAGACTCAAATTTGATTGTTCGCGACTCCCACGTTATTTTGAGGTAAATTATGGCTTACTGTTTTAAACTCCGATTGGAGGGCGTATATAGCTTAGAAATACTGAGGGGTTGAGTGCATGAAAAGGTGGTCCACACTTGTGACTGTGATGAGCATTTGTGCGGGCATTAATATATTTGTAAGGATAGTGTACAATGATAAATTGTGGCGTTGATATGCGAAAATTTAGGATTTAGTTGTGTGATATAAGATGATAGTGTATGCTATAAACTTGCAAATATTTGACTTCTATATGCTATGTGCATCACTTCTTACATGATAAATTCTCGTATTCTCTTGTTAAATGGGCCCACGGGCATTGTTGGGACATTATGACTATCTATTGTTTGCATATGATATTCATGCATGTTGTAATCATTCATATTTATATGGTTCTTTGGAATGAGTCACGGTAAGAGATATAAGAAGGTCTTTGAAGCCGGGAAAAGGTAAAAGTGATGTTTACATAGTCCGAAGAGATATGGATGGCCTGGGTTGCACGCCTATAACGGATTATATTATGGTTGGCTCAAGTTGCATGTTTGCAATGTGTATATGAACCTCGCGAGTCCCCCTTGAGTCATGACTGGACAGAATGACCACTAACATGTGTGTACCAGATTTATTATTGGATAATGCATTGCATTCATTCTTCCACTTGTTTCTAATTGATTATATGCCTACTTGTTGTATTACATGAACCATGATCTTCCTTGTCATAATCTAGAGGTGTAAATGGTCTAATTGGATATGTGTTGTGTTCAGTCTTTATTTCTATATGCATTTCTCTTTGTTGTCGGCCTATGATACTTACATAGTACTAGTGATTCGTACTATACTATACTTACTGCACTTTTTGCAGATACGGACCCCTATTCCAGTTGTGGACCTCACGGTTGATTTAGAGGCATACTATCTAAGACTTCAAGGTGAGATGCTTTCGACTGATTTGCAGCTCCTCGATCTCTTCTCTTATCTTATTGCATTTGCTTCCTGTAGATATTGTCATTTCAGTCCTACGAGATTTGTATTCAATGTTCTATAGATCTTGTATGATTGAAACTAGGCCTGGCCAGTGGGTCGGGCTCGGGTCTGGCGGGGTCGGGGTCCGGGCGGGATGGGCGAAGGGGGTGGGGTCGGGTCTGGCGGGATTAGGCGGGGTCAGGTTTGGCGTGACTTGCTCCAGTCCCGTCCCGATCCCGATCCCGTCGGAATCGGGGAAGGGCGGGTTCCTTTTTTTTTTTTAATAACATATGTATAAAAAAAACTCAATAAACAAGACAAGATAGTGTAATAAAAAAATCTCAAGTCTGTTTTTGTGCCTCTTATATTATTTAATAGACATATGATTTTCTTGTAATACAAATACAATTATCTAAAATCTAAATTGCAACTTTGTGGTGTTGTCCAAAAGTTGCAAATTACATAATAAAATTGCAATTAAAAAAATTACATTCTCAAAAAACATGTTCTAATTGCTTGATAATTTCATGTGGTTCTTCGGTTGGAATTGGTATTTGTTGGTCAAATTGATCCATGTCGCTTCCACTACCTTCGGATAAGATTTCGTTGTAGTTTTTGTCTTCTTCTTCGTTGATCTCCGATTGACCGCGCCTTCTCCGCTCCGCTCGTATCCAATCTCTGAATAATACTGCAATTTCCAAGTTGTCTCCGGCTAATGAGTGTCTGTGGTCTCCTATTTAATATCTGCAGGCAGAAAAAGCGCTTTCAGACGCAGTTGATGACGCTTGAATGTTCAAAACATCCCGGCCCATCATTGAAAGTGTCGGAAAGGTCTTCTCATTCCCCCTCCAGTATTTCAACAAGTCTTCATGTCCATCTTCATTGATAACTTCTTGGTACGGTACAGAACCCTACAAAACAAAAATATCCAACTCGCTAATTTGGTTAGTAGCGGTACAGCCGCACATTCTATTTCTGAGGCTTTCAATACTAACCGCAGAAATAGCATGTCTTTTGTGAGGTTGTGTTGAAGATGAAGAAGATGGTATGGAAGCCGGTAAGTTACTAGCATTTTCTTGTTGATAAAACCTATATATTTTTTTGCATTGGTCTTCTACGCTAGACAACACTTCTTCTTTAGTTTGTTCAATAGGTGGTGGGCGATTTAGATTTTTGGGACTTGGAGGTGGTAGTATTTCTATACAATCGTAAATAGTTTCAATTAGTGATTTAGTACAGTCTATTTTAATAGTCGGATTTAATACATCACCAATAATATAAATAGTGGAATAGGAATAAAATATTTTTTTATTTTGATAAACATTTTTTTAATAGCTGCCATATAAAGCTGGTTTTCCATATATTCACTAAGTAATAAAAATATTAGAGTTATATAAAACAACATAGTTGAAATAGTAAGATAATATATACCGAAAAATTATTTTGTTGCTTGAAAAAAATTCTCTAAAAATACAATAAGTTCAGAAATTTTTACCCAATCACTATCTACAACCATATCAGCTGGATTTTGATTATGAGAGTTAAAAAATAAAGTTATAGGTTTTCTATAGTCATAAGCAACAAGTAGTTGCTCGTATAAAGAATTCCACCTAGTGGATACTTTTTCTGGAATTTTTCTATAAGGTAGTCCACAATCGTGATAAATTTTTTTATATTCTTTTCTTCGTTGTACTCTATTACTTTTAAAAATAAAGTTTATAGCAAATTGTATTTTACTAAGAATGTCTTGAAAAAGTAATAGACCATCCTTTACAATTAAGTTATATATATGGCACGCGCATTTTATATGAAAATGATCTGGAAAAGATGGAGTTAAACTATTTTTTAAAATTGTAATAGCGTAATTGTTAGAAGAAGCGTTATCTAATGTAATAGTCATAATTTTATCGGTTATTCCATAATAATGGCACACTTGATAAATATTATCTGCAATAAAAGTACCACTGTGCCTATCATCTATATATCTATACGCTAAGATACGTTTTTGCATAGACCATTTATAATATATCCAATGACAAGTTACCGTTAAATAATCATGGCCGTTAGTACCACGACCTATATCAGACGTGATAGATACTTTGCCATTAAAATAATATAATGAATAACATAAATATTATTGATATTCATGTGCGAATTTAAATACATCTCTCTTAACAGTTGATCTAGGAAAACCGTTAAAAGCAGGATTATATATATATCTCTAATGTAATGAATAAAACCGGGAGATGAAGGAAATGAAAGAGGCAAACCCTCCACAGCAACTAATTTTGATATTGCTTCCCTATCTCTATGTTTATTGTATTTAGGGCCTACAATTCCCCCCGTCATAGGGTTAATTTGACCATGTACTTGGTCCGGGACAGGATCAGTATGTGAACCTTATCCCGATGGAGCGGGCGTTTGCGCACCCGATTTTGAAGCCTGGTATTGGGCATACCTAGCTGGATGAGCACTTACTACTTGTCTAATTAAACCCCCCGTCCCACCGTGACCTTTTCCAGTTTAAAATTTTAAAACATTTTTACAAATTTTACATATAGCTACTTGATTCTCTACGTCCCTATCAAAAAATGTCCATGCATCTGATTTTAATGGTCGTTTTGCTGGACCTCGTCTCATACTAGGGGGAATAAGAGGCATTTCAGTTGAATGTGCACTAGTGGGTGTGTTGTCGTCAACATTAGTGGATGTATCATCTAGATCATCGTCTAAATTAAAGTCTTCTTGAGTCCAGAAAATAGCTCCTCGTCTAACTCTAATGGTATTGTAGGAAAATGTTGAGTATCAACAAAATCATCATGTGTAGGAATAAGATGACTAGAAGAAGTATCCTTGTCCTGGTTGCCCCTACTAGAAGAAGTACCCTTACCCTTAAACATACCTCTTAATCCTTTCATTTTAATTATGATAATAAATAATTAAAGACAATAAAATTAAGTGCGCTAAATAAAATAAACATACAATAATAATTTAATGAAGGAACGACTGTACCAAACGCCGACGTGTAATCGAGAGGTTGAAAATTGAAACTTTGCTCGATGGAAGATCCTTAAGCTAGTTGCCAACTTCACTCCCAATTCCCAAATGAATAAATAAAATTGAATATTTAGTAAACAATGTAGACTTGTAGAGAGATATATTGAGAGATTAGAGAGATTGTAGGAAGATTTGTGAGAAAGATGAAGAGAAAATGAGTTATTTATAGTTGGAAAATTGGGTTAAAGTGTAAATATAATAACTTATGGGTTAAAAATAAATATTAAGGGGTAGGAGGGGTGGGGGGAGGCCAAAAATGGCCGTTGCCCAACGGCCAAAATCTAAAATGGTCGTTGGTGCAACGACTATATTTGCAAATGGGGGGCTTTCGGGCCGGATCGGGGGCGGGCTCGGGCCGGGCTCGGGAGGGGTCGGGCTCGGGATGGGCGGGACGAGACATTGTCCCGTCCCGAGTTCGAGTCCCGCTACCATTTTTTTTTACTCGGGGTCGGGGCGGGCTTGGGACGGGGTCGGGCCGTCCCGGCCCACTGGCCAGCCTTAATTAAAACTCAATTCTGGAGATAGTTTATATTATGACTTATTTGTATTTCTATGTTATTGGGATTAGAAAGATATTATGTTTTAAATATGTTTTGCACACTTAATAGCTAGTGATTTTATAAATGTTGAGGATGGTTCGCCTACTGGTGATAGTGTGGGTCCCACCATGACCCGTAATTTGGATCGTGACAACTGTTAAAAATAACCATCATACTCAAACCTTATTAAGAGGTTTTTACCAAGACGCGTCATGCAAAATATATGATTAGTATCCTTATAAACTTTGAAGTATTATTTGCTATTCTGATATGCCTATTTGAGATACAACTCTGGATCATTCTCAACTATTAACTGCAACTGCTCAAAACGAAAGTCCAAGAAGCATCAGTTTTGTCCACCACACAAAATGCAACTAGATAAATATGGTTCTGTGTATCTCGTGCAACATTATTCAACAAGACACCACCATACTTGCCAGATAAAAATGTGTCATCAACAACAACAACCTTTCTCATGTTAACAAAATTCGTAATGCAAGCTCATAAGATAGGAAAAAATACAGGAACCTACCCTCTTTATCAAGCTTAATGACAGTCTTGCTATCTCAATTTATAGTCTCAAGTATGTAAAGATAAACCTCCAAGATAGATACTCGTGCTCTAGTGTACCCCTAATCGAGTTCTTAGCAATTTCGCTACACTTCCAAGACTTCCATTAGCTAACATGCAATGCAAGTTAATCCTGATTGTATTCTCAATTTGTTTGGCTATTGGCCCTTTGCCATAAACAAACTTATTCATCATGAACTCGACAACAACGTATGCCAAGGTTTGTCGACAATTGCCAGTAAAATTTTCAACCCCGCAAATATGATGATTAATGTACTTGGTGAAGTGAAACTGAAATAAATAATCCCCTTGATTATTTTCATTGATTGAATAGATATATATACAAGTTACAAAATAGGAGAATCCTATTCCTAATATTCCTAAAACCTTATTCTACCATAATTCTAACTCTACAATTATGGTAGGTGTATAACACTAATTATGGTAATAAATATACTACAATATACACACAATATACTTTCCTTAATATACAAGAATTTGTCCATTGTTTTTGCCTACCAGTGGCTGGACGTGCTGGGCTACCGAGAGGCCCAATACCGGGATGTTGGGCGTGTTGCTGGACTGCCTCATTCCGCAATATACATGTGATATATATTCAGTGTATATCACATGTATATTGCTCTATTTAACACACCCCCGCAATCATAGCAGGCGGTTTTCGAACGCTGAGACTGTCCCTAAAATCTTCAAAGAGAACCGTTGGTAGACCCTTTGTAAAGATGTCTGCAATTTGATAACGAGACGGGAAATGGCAGACACGAACTTGACCCTTTGCAACCTTTTCTCGGACAAAGTGAATGTCCATTTCGATATGCTTGGTGCGTTGGTGCTGAACTGGATTACCTGACAAGTAGATGGCACTAATGTTATCGCAATATACCAAGGTTGCCTTCTGAATGGGACAATGAAGCTCCAAAAGCAAATTACGTAGCCAACATGATTCGGAGACCACATTTGCTACCCCTCGATATTCCGCTTCGGCACTCGAGCGTGTGAGTTGCTCGACGTTTGGCCGACCAGAGACCAAGTTGTTGCCGAGGAACATACAGTAGCGAAGTCGACCGTCTGGTGTCGGGACAACCACCCCAATCAGCATCCGTGTAGGAAACAAGTGTGGATGTAGATGACGGATACAAGTGCAACCCATAGTCTAGTGTCCCCTGAATATACCGAATGATGCGTTTGATTGCATTCATGTGCTCAACTCTGGGATCATTCATGAATAAACACACATCTTTGAACCGCATATGTAATATCCGGTCTGGTAAAGGTAAGATACTGGAGGGCCCCTGCAAGACTGCGATAGCGGGTCGGGTCCTCGTATGGTGCACCTGCTATGACACTTAGCTTTGGGTTTGCATCAAATGGCGTGGAAGTGGACTTACAGAATGACATCCCAGCCCTCTCTATGATCTCAGCAGCATACTTTCGTTGAGATAAAAACAAGCCACCTGAATGACGCTTGACGACAATCCCCAAAAAATAACTCAAAGGCCCTAAGTCTTTCATAGCAAACTCAGAACTGAGCATGGTCATGATAGACTGGCGCAAGGTATCGTAAGAGGCAGTCAAGATGATATCATCCACATACAACAAAATGTAGGCCAATGACGAACCACGGCGGTAGATGAACAAGGAATTATCTGACCTGCTGTGAGTGAACCCAATAGTTGAAACAAAGTCAGCAAATCGTGTATACCAGGCCCGTGAAGACTGCTTAAGCCCATATAATGACTTCTTCAACAAACAGACATTATGAGGACGGTTGGGATCCCGGAAACCCAACGGCTGATGCATATAGACTGTTTCCTTGAGATCACTATGTAGAAAAGCATTCTTGACATCCAACTGATGAATCGGCCAAGTCTTGGAAAGAGCCAAGCTAAGTACAGTGCGAATGGTAGCCGGTTTGACCACCGGACAAAACGTCTCACCACAATCAATACCAACTTGCTGAGTCTTACCATCACCAACAAGTCGCGCCTTATGTCGAGCAAAGGACCCATCTGAATTCTCCTTATGAGCAAAAATCCACATAGACTTGATAATATTAATACCATATGGACGGGGCACCAACTCTCACGTCTTATTATCAATAAGAGCATTATATTCATCAGTCATAGCAATTTTCCAATTAGGGTCATTTAATGCGGACACAGGATTGCGGGGCAAGGGGGATTTAGAGACATCAGAATGTAAATTAAAATATCTTTTAGGTGTAAAAATACCCCGCTGACTACGACTGACCGGTCTATGACCCGAGGAAGAATTGATGGAATTTTGGGAATTTTCTGGGCTCGGACGGACTGGCCAGCAGGCAGTGGGCCTGCTGGCCCAAATCGGTAAATGCTGGAATCAAGATCTGGAGCAGTTGCGAGTGGGGTCGGGCGAGCCCGATTCTTTGGAACTGTTCCAGTGGCTGGATTGTGTGAGTGTGGCGGTACTGTGGGTCCAGCGGGCAGTGGGCCCGCTGGAGGAATTTGGGTACGGGAGATGTCCAAAAAATTCTGAATAATATACGGGGATATTTGGTCTTCCAAAAAATTATATGACTTAGGTTCGGGAGTATGAACTTTCGTAAATGGGAATTGAGTTTCATAAAAAATGACATGGCGATTGATTATGATTTTCTTGGAGGATAAATCAAAACACTTATAACCACGATGATTTGACGGATAACCCAAAAACACACACGGGGTAGACCGAGCCTGAAGTTTGTTAATTGTGGTGGATGGGAATAACGGATAACACAAGCACCCAAAAATCCGAAGGTGAGAATAAGAAGGGTTCTTATTATATGGGATTTTGAGGGGGAAAGAATATGTCAGACCTTTAGACGGAATTATGTTAAGAAGGTAAGTGGCCATTTGTAGAGCATGATGCCAAAAATATGGAGGTATGAAGGCATGTATTAGGAGAGTTCGGACAATGTTATTTATGGAACGAATTTTGCGTTTGGCTTTTCCATTTTGTGAAGATGTATGAGGACATGAAAAATGAAAATTTATCCCAAGAGTAGCACAAAATTCGCGAAACTCCCTATTGTCATACTCTTTCCCATTATCACATTGAATATTTTTTATTTCTCTTTCGAATTTAGTACGAATGAACGCTCTAAATTTTATGAAGACGGAAAACACTTGTGATTTATTCGCAATTGGAAACGTCCACAAAAATCTAGAATAATCATCTAAAAAGAGAACATAATATCGATGACCCATTGAACTAAGAACAGGAGATGTCCATAAGTCGCTATGAATAATGTCAAATGGCATAGAAGTATGAGAATTGGAGTCTACAAATGGCAACTTAACAATTTTTCCTAATGAACAAGATCGACAAATTGGAGTACGACTCATACCCTTACAAGAAATAAAGCTATTTTTATCTAAAGCCGATAAAATAGAAGATCCCGGATGACCCGACAAGCATGCCACATGGAAGAGAGATGGTGCAAAAGGCGAAGGCAATTTGGACTCGATGGTGGCGAAACCGGGCATGATAGGATACAGATCCCCCTACTATCACACCTCATGAGATGACTCCCCGTCTTGAAATCCTTCACAGAGAAACCGAAAGGATCAAATTCAACGAAACAAAATTGTCATTTGTGAACTTTCGGACGGACACTAAATTTTTAATCAATTTAGGAGCATGTAAAGTATTTTTCAAGATGAGGGGTGGATTGGGGGAGACAATATTTTTCGATCATACCCTAGAATTGGAATAGAATCGCCATTACCAACAATTATCCCCGAGGGGTGCTCAAATTGGAATAAGATGAGAGAGTACCGATTCGAAGTCATGTGAGTAGTGGCCCGGTGTCCATGTACTAATTTGGGTCCGGTTGAGTCAATCCCAACGTGTGCATCGCGGCCTCGATATCGGCTCCGAGTGGGGCCGTGCATGATGGGCTTGCGGAGGTCCGGGCCCAAGGACTCATGGCCGTGCTTTGGAACCGGGCCGTAACTATCGCGCGAGTGCCGTTCTTCGGGCCACCGGCCGATGGGCCGCCAATGCCGGGTATTGGGCTCGGACTGTGGCCAGCCCCACGGCCGCCGGAAGGCTCTTTGGAGGGTGCGGGTTCCACCGCCAATGGCCCCACCGCTTTGGGCCCACGGTGGTGGTGGCCCACTGTACCCTGGATGGGACCCACCGCCTGCTTGTTGATCACCGGAACCGCCACCAGAACCGCCTCGTTTGCCCCCGCGGTTTTTGTTATTTTTGCAATTATTCTTGCCGCCACCATTATTATGGTTTTGGCCCGAATTATTAACAAAACCCGAAGAACTAGGAAAGGATGCCACCATGACAACTGGGCTTGCTCCAGTAGCCGCCTTTTTAGCCAAACCGGCTTCTTCCAACGTCAGCATGGAGCGGGCTTGATGAAAGTCGGGAAGAGGGTTGCTTTGGTGAAGGAGAGTTCCAACACCATTATAGGCCTCCGAAAGACCGGCAACCAACTGTAGAACTAGACGATTATTTGTTTCGGTGCGCCAACATTACGGAGTTGATCCGCCAACTCCTTTAGTTTCTTGCAATATGCAGAAACGTTCGGAAATACGTCCATTCGAACGAGAGAGAATTCCTGCTCGAGTGTGACGACACGGAATGTTGGTTGTCTTGGAATATGTCACGCAATCTATTCCATGCAGCCATAGCCGTGGTATCTGGCTCCATAATCGTCTGTAGAAGGTCCATTGAAATAGTGGCGTATATCCACCGAAGAACGGTAGCATCAAGTGTAATCCATAACTCAGGATCCTCCGCAGGAAGGGGTCTAGCGGGAGGAATGATATGATGAAGAACTTGATAAGATATAACGTGAATTTTAAACAACTCCGCCCACGTTGCATATTGAACGTTTTCCATCTCAAGGACAATAGGGACACTGAGGTTGATATTGGGAACTGTGAGGGCAGGGTGAAAATTGTTCTTAGACATATTGAAAGAACAAAGAAGGATGGGAAATTTAAGAGAGGTTTTTGAGAGCGGAAGACAAAAATTTTGGAGAGAAAACCCGAGGGGGGGGGTTCTCGGCCACAAGGATGACAAAAGTTAAGAGAAAAAAACTTTTGTGTAGGCCTAGTCTCTTGATACCATGAAAGAAATAATCCCCTTGATTATTTTCATTGATTGAATAGATATATATACAAGTTACAAAATAGGAGAATCCTATTCCTAATCTATTCCTAAAACCTTATTCTACCATAATTCTAACTCTACAATTATGGTAGGTGTATAACACTAATTATGGTAATAAATATACTACAATATACACACAATATACTTTCCTTAATATACAAGAATTTGTCCACTTGTTTTTGCCTACCGGTGGTTTGGACGTGTTGGGCTACCGAGAGGCCCAATCTTCGGGTTGTTGGGCGTGTTCTTTGGATCGCCTCATTCCGCAATATACATGTGATATATATTCAGTGTATATCACATGTATATTGCTCTGTTTAACAGAAACCTATCCGAGTTAACATACTTCATAGAGTGCAACATTCAATCGACAATCAGGAGATTAACATGCACCAAATACAATGATTGCAACTCTTATTTACACGAAAACTAAAGGCTTATTCAGAGAAGCTAACTTGAATGCCATAACTAATTGCTACTTGTTTTTGAATGTTTTTCCAGAAAAGAAATTCAATTTCATTAGGATAGCTACGACTGACTTGTGTTCTAATATCATGCCTAACAATAGGAGGATGCTCTTCGTCATCATTTAGAGGAAACTTCATATTCATTGGATGATCACTTCATCCCCCATTTTACATTATGTCTTCATCGACAGACTATTGTGATGTCGGTGGGGGTAGTGCTGTTGATGTTGAAGGTTGTTGAGACCTCTCAACAATTTTTATCCTTAACATGGGTCTAGAACTATCAACATCAACGTCAAGCATACATAGTCTCACCTGCCTATCATTCGATATGAGAAGTAAGATGAAATTTTCCACTAGTTAATCATATAACTAACGTGTACGTCGTTGGGCTCACAATTTAACAGTCCCCTCTCCATTACGCTCTCAACCAACATGTTATACGTACCATTGAGACGCATGATAATAGGCACGTTCACCTTATTCTTAGATTGCCAATTTCAATTATTTACAATCTTCGCTCATTCATCTATGTAATTAGCACCCACTATAATATATTTCGCCATCGGCCTAATAAACTTAGACTGATAGATGACTGAGCTAGTTACATTCAATAGCAAATCAAATCTTTAGAATAACAAAGTAACATGAGAAAGCTCTTACCACTTTCCAGACAAGCTAGTCGAATGACGGATTGACTTCCCAAGAGAAAGAAGAGATAAATCTACCTCCAATGTCGCAAATGAAATTTTTACTCTACAACGAATTAGAGCACAATTGTTGAAGATGAGCTGAGAGGAAGTGAGATTCATGGGAGTTAGCAAGCACGTTGGTTACATTAGAGTGAATTTTCAATCTGGGGGTTGAAATTTGTGTAAAAAATGAGAATTGAAGGAAGGAAAAGCCGGGACTTTTAAGAGGGAAGCAAAACTAATTTTGTTTCTAATTTGGGGAAAACTATTATTCATACATATGGACTATTTTATATTTTTAAGACTTTGAGACTGGGGTATAAATCTTTTAAAGTCAATTCTCTCCAATCATTAAAAAGAGTTATCGAGCTAATAAATAAAGTTTGAGGTATATTTTCTCTCAAATTGTCAAAGATGTCATTACCTCAAGAATTGGCTTAGCTCCCACTTTAATTAAGAGTTCCCTAACTCTTCTTCTTTAATATAGGAAATTATGGGGTATTCACCTTCATGAATAAAGTAAATATGGTTCATCTCATCATGAGGCGTATCTAATTCTAATACAAATTATATCAACATTAATTATATCAGAATATCAAAATACAAGTCAAAATACATAGTTTATCTAATACATTAAACCGAATTCTTATAATGACTTCACTCACAAGCAAGTAATTTTATTACTACTTACTATAGGGCTAATCTACTGAGTAAGTTAGGAGCCATTTGGACCAAGAAATTTTGTTTTATTTTCAAAGTATTATTTGATTATACATTAAAATAATTTTTAAAGACATTGGAGGTACAATTTCAATTAATATTTTCCCACGCAAAAACCTTTACTTAATTTTTAATAAACATAGACCAAACTACTTCAACTTTCAATTTCGGATTGTCTTATCGAATTTTCACTTTTTTTGAAATATTATTTCAGAATATAATTTTTTGAAATTCTACTTAAAATTGAATTACAATTTTTTTAAAAATTTGAAAAAACTCAAAAAAAATATTTTCACAATTTTTACTTCAAATTACTCATAAAAATTTAAAACAGCCCCAATTTTCAACTTAATTATAAATACTAGTACTACTAGTACTATTTTTCTCCAAATTTCATGCAAAAAAAAAAAAAAAATCACTTTACTTCAATTTAAGTATTTTTCTTTTCCAAATGTATGTCCAAACCTACTTACATTCATCTTAAACCCAATAGCATTAGTTATCAAGAAATCAAGGAGAAGGGTTTAACCCAAAACCCTGAAACAACCTGAAAAAAATGGATTCTTCTTCTCCGACTGCTGGCGGTAAAAGAAAACAACCGGACGAAACCTCCAACAGTCAAGAAACTCAAAACCCATCCTTCAATTTAGTCCGAACCTGCGTTCACGAAGTAGCATTCCCAACAAACTACACTTCAGCAAACAACGAAACAATTCACGGAACTCTCTCAAACCCTTCATACAATGGCGAAATGGCGAAAAAATACCCGTTTAAACTCGACCCATTTCAAGAAGTATCAGTTTCTTGCTTGGAACGAAACGAATCGATTCTTGTATCTGCACATACATCTGCTGGGAAAACTGCTGTGGCTGAGTATGCTATTGCGATGTCGTTTAGAGATAAGCAAAGGGTTATTTATACGTCGCCTTTGAAAGCTTTGAGTAATCAGAAGTATAGAGAGTTAAGCCATGAGTTTTCCGATGTTGGTTTAATGACTGGTGATGTTACGCTTTCACCAAATGCAAGTTGTTTAGTTATGACGACGGAGATTTTAAGGGGAATGCTTTATAGGGGTTCCGAGGTATTTAAGGAAAATATTTTTAATTCATTAATGTTTGAATGCTCTTATTATTCTTGTAGTTTCTTCTTCTTTGATCTCTATTACTATAGGTTGTTTCAATATGTTTTGTCATGCTATCTTTAGTGGGTCTATCGAAAACAACCTCTATAATTGCCTTAGTTGCCTTGGTAGGGGTAAGTTTTGCGTACACACTAACCTCCCCAGACCCCACTTGTGTGATTACATTGAGTATATTGTTGTTGTAATCTTTGAATGCTCTCTACGATTCTACAGTACATGAAAATAACTAGCATCATCTCTATTTATAATAGTACAAAACCTAGTAGACAACGTCCATGAAAATGAAATATTTTTCATTTTATTTGGAATTTTGAAGTTGGAGTAAGATGGAGTTGTGTTTGATTATAGCTTTATAAGGGTTCCGAGGTATTGAAGGGAAATATTCTTTATACATTAATCTTTGAATGCTTTTATTCTTGTAGTTTCTTCATTAGGGTAGAAGGCTAGTAGTCGTAGTACTATTTCTGTAGTTTCTTGTTTTTCAATCTCTATGACTATAGGTTGTTTCTTGGACTTCGATTATAGTATTATTTTGTTGTAGTTACCGTTCCTTTTTTCAACATGCTTTGTCATGCTATCTTTAGTATTTTGCCGTTATTTATTTTTCGCGTTGCTTTGATATGCTTTTTATTGAGCCGAGCATATCGTAAACAACCTTTTACCTCCCAAGATAGGGGTAAGGTTTGCGTGCACACTACCCTCCCCAGAACACACTTGTGGGATTACACTGGATATGTTCTTGTTGTTGTAATAATTGAATACTCTCTACGATTCTACACTACATGAAAATAGCTAGTTGCATCCCTGTTTATAATAGTACAAACCCTGCTTTGACTAAAAACTGAAAAACCTATTCCTATATAATTCTGTCTCTAAATCCTATTTAGACATGAATTAAAATAGCAAATCTAACCAATTTTGGTTTCCTACTACTTTGAATTACCTTTTCCAACAGGTATTAAAGGAAGTTGCTTGGGTTATATTTGATGAGATACATTACATGAAAGATCGCGAACGAGGGGTTGTTTGGGAAGAGAGTATTATATTCTTACCACCGGCTATTAAGATGGTTTTTCTTTCAGCGACAATGTCGAATGCTACTGAGTTTGCTGAATGGATATGCAATATTCATAAACAGCCATGTCATGTGGTGTATACTGATTTTCGGCCTACTCCGTTGCAGCATTATATGTTCCCTATGGGTGGTTCTGGATTGTATCTTGTGATTGATGAGAATGAGCAGTTTAGGGAGGACAATTTCTTGAAGATGCAGGACAGCTTTGCAAAGCAGCAAGTGGGGGATGGAAACAACAGTGGAAATGCTAAGGTTAGAGGTAGAATTGCTAAAGGTGGTTCTACTTCTGGTGGTGCATCAGATATTTGCAAAATTGTCAAGGTGTGTAGTTTGGTCTGTAGATGATGTTATTTTGGTTTTACTCTTTCATGTTACAACTTCTTTTTGAGGATACTTAGATTTTGTCATAACAGTGTTATTACAAATTAAGCTTGCTTCATGAGTGAAGCCATGCTCTTCAGAGAACTTTGTGCATCTAACAACATGCACAAAGTTATCTAAGTTTAAAACTGTCAGTTCTTAATATAATAACTTCAAGAAGTTAGTTTGATATATATGTACTAGTATTGTATACTGGATGTTCAAATTTGTTATTTTGATTACAATTTGGTTATCATAGTACTAAATTCATGTATGATATTTTTGAATATGCTGTTAGTGCGCTCCACTTTTGGCTTTTTCCTTCAAGTCCCTGAGACGTTGTTGCTCTTATGCCTTATGGCTTTTAAAAACACCGTGTCCTAATACATTGCCCTTTGTAGTTGTTTAATGATTTACTATAACAATGTTGATGCCTCATATCACTGAAGCAATTGATTCTTGACATTTTAGATGATCATGGAACGGAAGTTTCAGCCAGTCATTGTGTTCAGTTTTAGTAGAAGAGAATGCGAACAACATGCAATGTCTATGCCCAAGCTTGATTTTAATACTGAAGAGGAGAAGGAAGTAGTGAAGGAGGTTTTCCGTAATGCAGTGGAATGCTTGAGCGAGGAAGATAGAAATTTACCAGCTATTGAATTAATGTTGCCCCTACTTCAGCGTGGGATTGCTGTTCACCACTCTGGCCTGCTTCCTGTTATCAAGGAGCTTGTGGAACTTCTCTTCCAAGAAGGACTCATAAAGGCTCTTTTTGCAACAGAGACAGTAATGATTTCTCTTTTAATTTCTTTTTGTGTGTTGTTATCTTGTGTAGTTAGACGGCCCTAATGATTTTTATCCTTTGTTTTTCCTTCTAATGTTTTGATAGTTCGCCATGGGGCTAAACATGCCTGCAAAAACTGTTGTATTTACTAGTGTAAAGAAATGGGATGGTGATAGTCATCGTTACATTGGATCTGGTGAGTATATACAGGTGAGTGTGAATTGCCCATGTGACATGACTTAATCATTTTCATTTCGGTTTTTGATTCTTTAAATTCTTTTTTCTTTCATGCAGATGAGTGGAAGAGCAGGACGTCGTGGCAAAGATGACCGTGGTATTTGTATTATCATGATTGACGAGAAGGTAAGTTCGTAGTAATATTCTCACTTGAAGACTATCTTGTAAATAACTGTTATTGCCTTCTTGAAATGTATAGTTTTTAGCCACTTAAGCATACGCAAAATTGCAAACAATGTAGCAAGTATATCTAGGACACCAAATAAGTAATCATTTTCAATGTGTTTGATGATTTCAGATGGAGATGAATAGCATCAAGGACATGGTTTTGGGTAAACCAGCTCCATTGGTCAGCACATTTAGGCTGAGTTACTACACAATTTTGAATTTATTGAGTCATGCCCAAGGCCAATTTACTGCTGAGCATGTTATCAAAAACTCATTCCACCAGTTTCAGTATGAGAAGGTTCTCTTTGTCAATATCCATTCTCTCTTTGACTGCGTTTTATGTAATGACTAACAGTGAGGTTGTCTTTTTGTTAGGCCTTACCTGACATTGGAAAGAAGGTCTCTAAGCTGGAAGAAGAAGCTGCAAAGCTTGATGCATCAGGGGAGGTAAAATAAGTTATCGTGGTGTTTGGATACCTCTATCTTATTATGCCATAGATCCTAAAAGTTGCTTCTCTCTACTTGTAGGGTGAGGTTGCAGAATATCATAAACTAAAGCTTGAGATAGCACAACGTGAAAAAAAACTGATGGCTGAAATAACACGGCCTGAAAGGGTTCTCCATTTTCTTCTTCCTGGTAGGCTGGTAAGTGGCGATGCATCTCTATTCTCTGCTGCACTTTCGTGAGTATATCGAGCTCTGATTAGTGTGTACATATGTAGCATTACCCTTTTTTTGACCCCTTATATGATTTCGTCACCATGTCTCTGGAATTTCTGTGCCTCACCTTTATTTTTGGATGCACATGAATCTATCTGCCATATTTTTGGAAGCTCACAAAATTTAACTTTTAACTAATTACTATTGATACCTAAACCTCTTTGTGAGACGAGCTGTAGTCCTCTTCTATTGCCAATGCGAGACAAGCTGTAGTCCAGTGCAAGATGAGCTGTACTCTTCTTTTATTGCTTTCTGCAACTTAAACTTCAGATACTTCTTATAGTTTCTTGCTCTTCTTTTTGGGGTCAGTAGTTTCTTGTTCCCTTTTTCAAATAGCTTTATCATGGCTTAGTTGCTTTCGTTATTTCCATTTTCATACCGCTTTGAATTTCTTGTCCTTATCTGACCTCTTTCTATGATTTCTCTTGAGCCGAGGGTCTTTCGGAAAGAGCCTTCCTACCTTGGTAGGGGTAAGGTCTGCGTACACTCTACCCTCCCAGACCCCACGTTGTGGGATTTCATTGGGTATGTTGTTGTTGTAGTTTCTTGTTCCCTTTCCAACTTTACCTTTGAATTTTTTCGCGTGGGTCATTTTCTATCGCTCCTTATCTGCGATGCTATGTGATTGCTGTTAGTCTCCATTCACTTAAGCCACTGTACTCATTGAGTCATCATGGACCCCATGCGATGGGGGATTTTCCGTGCTATAGATTGCTTCTGTGGTGTTTAATTCATTTTTCTATTTGTATTGTTTGGAAATTCTTTCACTTAATAAGTTTTTGACGTAACCCATTAGACTGTTCATCTTACTGTTTTTCATTGAGATTGCATCGGTGATGGCAGGTCAAGGTATGGGAAGGTGGAAAAGATTGGGGTTGGGGTGTTGTAGTCAATGTGGTAAAGAAGCCTCCAGCTGCATCGGGTTCTATGGCTGCTGCGCTTTCTGCTTCCCATGGCACTGGCTATATTGTGGATACCCTACTTCATTGCTCTCTTGGTTCTGGTGAAAATGGTTCTCAACCCAAACCATGTCCTCCCCGTCCCGGGGAGAAGGGAGAAATGCATGTGGTGAGTACATAATTTTTGTAATAATTATTTAGTACATACAACTTAATTAGATTAAGACTTCATTTCTAGTATGTTTCCAAATTTTAGGTTCCTGTTCAGTTGCCCCTGATTTCTTCCCTCAGTAAGCTTAGAATATCTGTTCCTACGGATCTTCGGCCATTGGAAGCAAGGCAAAGCATCCTGCTTGCTGTACAGGAGCTTCAGAAACGTTTTCCTCAAGGCCTCCCGAAGCTTAACCCTGTAAAGGTATGGATAATCTTACTGCTGGTTCCACATTGGATTGGAATTTTGCCATTTTTATATGGATTTAGGCCATTTATTACCAACCATCTGTTAGTAAAAGCTGAAACTTAACACATTATGTTGAGAGAAGATTGGCATCTTCAGTATGTTCTTTTGGTTCCTTTTGAGTAATTCTTATCAGGAGAGATTGCTGATCATGTTATCTGCCAGGACTATTGGTCAAAACCCAGAAATTAGTCACTTAAAGGAAACTGGAGCCATGTGTAATCCAGCAGTATTTTACTTGTTCCTTAACAAACAGTGGAGGCCTTATGCACTTTGTGGTTGATCTGTACCCTATGTGATTGTAGTCTAGACTACCTACTTATAGAGCATTTTTGAATTGCTGATACACAATTCTCTCATTAAAAAACCATAAAAAAGGAGGAAAAAAGGGCAGCCCGGTGCACTAAGCTCCCGCTATGGGCGGGGTCCAGGGAAGGGCTGGACCACAAGGGTCTATTGTACGCAGCCTTACCTTGCATTTCTGCCAGAGGCTGTTTCCACGGCTTGAACCCGTGATCTCCTGGTCTGCTGATTGTACTATCATTATCACATTATCATCATTCATTCTGTTTTCTAGCTGCATTTGTTGCCAAGTACCATTGCATTTGTACTGTCCTTCTATAGCTTATTGAGAATAACCATTCTTAATTTCTCTGGCATTCATCTTATGCTGGTCAGAATTCTTGCATTTATTATTCTTATAATCTCACTTGAGTTTAGCGTCATGTCCAGCTATAGTTTTTCTTCCTTTTTCTAACATTACCAGTTTCAAAAGAAAAGTTCTTCTGTTTGGGTCAAGTATTACAGAGATTTTCTGGTTGTGGAATGAACATAATTAAAGATTTAGTATATTTCATTATTTCCTCAACTTTGAACTTCTGATCTAGATAAGTTTGTTGCTGCTTTTCCTGATTTCTATCATTGTAGGACATGGGCTTTGAAGATCCTGAATTTGTTGATATTGTGAACCAGATTGAAGAACTAGAGAAAAAATTATTTGCTCACCCACTGCACAAGGTTTGACTGAGGGTTTACTTTAATGATCTGTTTAATCTGTGAGGAAGCATGCAAATTAGAAGCTTTTGCTTTTTATGCTTTTGATGAATATGGTTTAATTATTGTCACTACTTCTACATATGGTGCTGCACACATGTGGAGCAGTCACAAGACGAACATCAAATTAAGAGTTTCCAAAAGAAGGCGGAGGTGAACCATGAAATTCAACAGCTCAAGTCAAAAATGCGTGATTCACAGGTAAAACTCCTATGTGGCATGAATCAATTAAATCTATATCTCCCGTTCTATTCGGGCCTTACTTCACTCCAATGTTCTTTAATCACTAAACTGTGATTTTTTGTCTTTTATATGTATGTGTGTCTGTCTTTTATATATATGATAAGTAATAAAGATTTTTATTATCTGTAGCACCCAGGGGTCTTATTTACTCCCTCCATCCCAATTTAAGTGTCTTAGTTTGACTTGGCACGGAGTTTTTAAGAAATAAAGGGACTTGTGGTCTTAAATTAAAGATGTGTATGGTCTTTTAAATCTTGTGGTCTTAAACTTGTCTTGGGATTAGAAAACTTACTAAATATAGAAAGAGACACTCTTTTTTGGGACAGGCCAAAAAGGAAAGTAAGACTCTTAAAATGGGACGGAGGGAGTATATATTTTTTCTTTTTCCACTTTGTTAGCTTCACATTCTGATCCAACTTTTCTCATTCTTCTCAGGTTTTCTTAGTTTCACTTACAGTGATCCTTGGAGTTATTGCTGTAACCTTCTAGCACTTTATATTTTGTCAATTTATTTATTTAATAAGAAATCAACAATTTTCAGCTTCAAAAATTTCGAGATGAACTTAGAAACCGTTCCCAAGTCCTGAAGAAGCTGGGTCACATAGATGTTGATGGTGTTGTACAGTTGAAGGGACGTGCAGCCTGCTTGATAGACACTGGGGATGAACTCCTCGTGACTGAATTGATGCTGAATGGTAATATTTGTTCCACATTAGTGTGCAATTTTACTTTTTTGGACTTGATTTTAGGTGTATTATTCGGTCAAGACTTCGCACACCCACAAGATGAAAGTTGCGGAGATGAGGATGTTAAGATGGATGTGTGGGCATATAAGGAGGGATAAAATTAGAAATGATGATATCCGGGACAGGGTGGGAGTGGCCTCGGTGGAGGATAAGATGCGGGAAGCGAGATTGAGATGGTTCGGGCACGTGCAGAGGAGAGACACAAGTGTCCCAGTGCGGAGGTGTGAGAGGTTTGCTATGGACGGGTTCAGGAGGGGTAGAGGTAGGCCGAAAAAGTATTGGGGAGAGGTGATTAGACGGGATATGGAGCAGGTGCAACTCACTGAGGACATGACCTTAGATCGGGGGTATGAAGGACACATATTAGGGTAGAAGGGTAGTAGGTAGTCCAGCCTAGTCTTACCTACGCTTATAAACTGATAGTTGTAGTGTTATTACTGTAGGCCCGCTTAACCTATGATACTAGTAGTGCAATATTGCTTTATAGTTCCCTGTCGTTTTGATTTATGCTGATATGTGTTTTTTAGTGTACCTTGTTTGTCTTATTTACCTGCATTAGTTGTTGCTTCTTTTTATGAATAAGATATCGTGACTTATTCGCTTTGTTTGTCTTACTTTGCTTGTGCTTTGTCTTGAGCTGAGGGTATCTCGGAAATAACCGCTCTACCTGCCAAGGTAGAGGTAAGGTCTGCGTACATTCTACCCTCCCCAGACCCCACGTTGTGGGATGTCACTGGGTGGGTATGTTGTTGTTGGACTTGATTTTAGGTGGGAGCTATGTGTATTAGTTTGGAAAGCATAAAGACATGGTTTTGAAACTCTTAAGATTGAAAGCAAATGAGTTCAAATTAAACCGAGATACGGCCTGCCTGAGCTTACTCTTTTGCAATCTATAGATTTGACAACCATGATAGCTGCACTGAAAGTAACATTACAAGAAAACCCTTCTTTTTTCTTTTACCGCCTAGTAGTCTCTTTTTTGCCTATAGGTTATCCCTGGCCCTGAGTACTTCTGCTAACTGGATTTCAGAATCCATCTAGTTGATTAAGCTTTCCTTGGGCATCAGGCCCTTTATATGCTGCTTATCTTCTGCTCGACACTTCCACGCTTTGACGCATGGTATGTACTCGTGCCAGAAATAGCTGTGAATCACTGATATTTATGATATTGTAAATAATCTTTTTTGCTAGGTACATTCAATGATCTTGATCATCATCAAACTGCGGCTCTGGCAAGTTGCTTTATCCCAGGAGACAAAACAAATGAACAAATACATTTAAGAGCTGAGCTAACTAGACCATTACAACAGCTACAAGATAGTGCAAGAAAAATAGCAGAGGTCAGTCTGATATAGGGTTTGGAATTCAATGTTTGCATGTCAGAAGCACAAGCTAAAACTTTTTTTTTCTGTTTACAGATTCAACGTGAATGCAAGTTGGAGATAAACGTTGAAGAATATGTAGAGGCATCAGTACGGCCATTCTTGATGGATGTCATTTACTGTTGGTCAAAGGTGAATAAAGCTTCAACGCCCATGTTTTGCTCAATTCCATGCTTGAGTTAGACGATACAAGTTCATGTTTCTTTCCCAGCTTGCCTATCATAGATATGTATTCTTTGTTGTTCTTTTTTCCAACATTTTTCTGTAAGCCTACTTTCAAGGAGCTGATGATTGAAACTATAGCGTGTTTGGTCAAAAGCTTCTCCCAGGCCCAAAGTGTTTTTTGTCTCTTTCAAGTTCTTTTTTTCAAAGTTGAGGTGTTTGGTCAAGTTTTTAGGAGAAAAAAAGCTTTTGAGTAGAAGCAGAAGCTGTTTTTGAGAAGCTGAAGAAAGTAGCTTCTCCCCAAAGCACTTTTGAGAAAATACACTTGGAAGAACTTTTTAGAAGCTTGGCCAAACACTAATTGCTTCTCAAAAATGCTTTTCAAATTGGTTAGCCTAACACAAACTGCTTCTCACAAAAAGTACTTTTTAAAAAAAGCTTGGCCAAACATGCTGTAGTTTTCCATGCTTCAAGCCAAAGAAACAACCATCTATAGGACATCATCTTGCTGCAATCAACAAGCTCCTCTATTTTGTCTTTTTCTTTTCCTCATCTAATAGGCAATCTTTTAAAAATTGCACCTTTTTTATTTGGGTTGGGGGGGGGGGATCACACTAGAACATACCAAATCTATTAGATACACAACAAGGCATCACACCAGAACATACCAAATCTATTAGATACACTACAAGGCATCACACCAGAACATACCAAATCTATCAGATGCACGACAAAAAAAGATTCAAAATCTGTCCTATCAACCATTAACTTCCAAGCTCTTTATTCCTTGCAAACCTACGGGAAGTCCTCTTGCCTTCAGTGTGGTTTTCCTATCTAGAATGTAAATGATTTCTAGTTCTCGGTGGTCCCTAACGTTGTTTGTTCTTGTGGTGTTCATCTTTTTGGTTAAGCTCCACAATTTACCTACAAGAGACACATTCAGGAACATTGATCCGCTGTAGGACAATTATTTTATTCCGGAACCATAATTTTCTAGTTGGAATTGCTCATTACTCGTGCTTACTTTTTATGATTGAAACCAGTTGGAGGAAAGTTGATTATAATCAAACTAGTTTTTCATATTTCATGGAAGACATTTATTCAGTTCAACTCAAGTTCAGTCTTTAAGGAATCATTTGTGTTGCAAGATTCTTCCTTGGTTAAAAATGAATAATTGCCCGAAACAAGGATTTCTAGCATTGTCTCGTCCACAGTGAGTTGACCTAGGGTCATTACCTGCCCCCAATAAAAAGACAGAAAACACTGTCGAGGCTTTACTCTTTTTTCTCATTTGTATTAATGCTTTCTTTCAGGGAGCATCTTTCGCGGAGGTTATACAAATGACCGATATCTTTGAAGGTAGCATCATTCGGCTGGTACGAAGGCTTGATGAATTTTTGAATCAGGTAATTCAAGGAAACTTTAATATTGTGCTTATGTGGGGGAAAAACCAGATCTTTAATATCATGGGTTTGACTAATTTGGTGCATCAGGGAGTATACTTCCATGAAATAAGTTGATTTTCTTTCTTAATATTAACACTTGGACACGAGCATGTCGTCATTATGTAACACATCCAGTTCCAGATATGAGTTCCCCTCTTTATATATGTTATGGAATCAAATACTGGAAATTCCTCTCTTGAATTTACAGTTGAAAGGTGCTGCACATGCTGCGGGAGAAGTGGATTTGGAGAACAAATTTGCTGCTGCCAGTGAGAGCCTTCGACGAGGAATAATGTTTGCAAATTCTCTGTACCTCTAGGAGTGTAATTGGGAGCTCTCATTAGCCTTAGATCAAGTGATGTATAATTTTTTTCCCATTGATATGGGGTTAACCGGCATTTCCTTTTCTTCCTTTTATAGATAAATTAATTTCTTGAGCCGAGAGTCTCGGAAACAGCCGCTCTACCTACCAAGGTAGAGTTAAGGTCTACGTACACTCTACCCTTCCCAGACCCCACGTTGTGTGATTTCACTGGGTATGTTGTTGTATAGATGAATTAATTGAGCATTCCACTACTCGAGGATAGATGTGGAGCGCAATTTATTTTTCTAGTCATAGCTTTTTGTAACTGATGTCTTAGTTTGTAATACACTCAAATATGAAGAAATTTGATGCTGGAAAGCAAAATGTTTCACATGGAAATTGTCTTGGCTGCTGTTGGTAAGGCACATAATGTGAAGATTTTCATTATTTTGAACTACAAAATGAAATATTATGGGGATACAACGAGTTGAGAAAAACTGTTAAATATTCGTTGAAATCTTTCAAGAGTAACATAGTAATTATGCAGCAACAGGTTTGAACACAACTGTTGAGTGTTTTGCAATGTGCAAGCTAAACTGTCCTCCTTTTTCACTTGTATCAACTTTTCCCTCACCTGGAGGAGCCTGCATTTCAAAATTTGACACCAGTTTTGCTATCACTAGCCCCAGAATAGGAAGTGCAAGGATGATTCCGGGGCAACTCCGCCTCCCCATACCGAACGGCAAGTACCTGAAATCCACCTTGCCACCAGCAACAGCCGCCTCCGTGCCACCATCCTCCTCGAGGAACCGCTCGGGCTGGAACTTGTTAGGGTTTTTCCACCATGCAGGGTTGTTAGCAAGCCACCATGCATTTACAACCACCTTAGTTTCTTTAGGAATAGTGTAATCACCTAGTTTTGCTTCATCAAGATTCATATGAGGTACAAGTAATGGTATTGGTGTGTGGAGTCGTAGTGTCTCGTTTACAGTGGCTTGCAAGTAAGGCAACTCATGGAGATTTGATTCTGTGACTGACTTGCCTTTAAGGACGGTTGAGATTTCATCTCTAATCTTTTGTTGAACGGTTGGATGATTGACAAGCTCAGCTATGGCCCATTCCATGGACCATAGAGTTGTTTCAATTGCTGCAACATTGATGTTCTCCACAATATACAACACATTTTCCTCACTTATTTCTCCTTTTATTTGAGCATCTATTATGTGATCAATTGCGCAGCATATCTTGTGCTTTTCTCCATTTTCACCTATTATTTTCCTGTCAAAAAATTTAAGCAAATGTTAATAGTCACTATTGAAATAGTTAGTTTAAAAAGTGCTCTCTCATCTAAAAAATGTTTGTCCTGATTCAGTTTACAAGTGTGAAATGAGTAATCTTGTTTCCCCCCCTTCATTTGAAGCATTATCACATCAAATAAAACCATATGATTTAAAAATTACAGACATTATTAGCCCATATTTGGCAAAATAAAAAATTGAGGAATAATTAAAAGAAATAACTTGCTTGACTTTGCACTTACCCATTCGTCCATAGACATTTGGAAATAATGAGTGTTTTTTTTTTGTTTGTTTCAACTTCAAACTTGAAATATGAAATTTATTGTTTGAAAAACAGGTTCTAGGAGCTTTCAAGTTTCAAGTTTTCACTCACATAACTTCAATTGTGTTTTCATGCAGCTACAATTTCTCAAATAACTTCAAATATAACTTTTTTCCAAATATCAACCGATTCATATCCAAACTCTCACGAAATAATACAAGATTTCGAGATGACTCTTCCTCCTTAAAAGAAAAAAAAAACAGATTTATCAGGGTAAAGGGGGTTACCTTCTTTTCTCTACATAATAATTATTGAAGAATGCAAGCCTCCTTGATTGCAAGTCTTTGCAGTTGTTAAGGTACCCTCTCAAGAATGGTCTAAGCAAAGGGATAAAATCACCATAATTGTAGTCAAAGCTCTGTGCTAATCTACTTCTCTCTGAGTTAAAGTTAGTTGCCTCAATGAACAAAGGATCATCTTGAGACTCAAATTTTGCATCAAACATCATTCGATACATAATATTATATAACATCAACTGCAAACGTTTCCTAATCACAATTCTTCACTCATTCTTCACTTTCTCATTATTCTTCAAGTCAACAACAACTAGGTCCATCTCATTTTCCCACATATCACTATATTGGTGCACCACTTTGTTAGTGAAAAATGGAAGTGTCATTATACGTCTCATTTTTCTCCAATGCTCACCATAAATTGTGAACACCATGTCCTGTCCATTGCCCGTAAATATGTCGAACACAACGTTACGTGGACGGGACCCGAACTCGACCCCTTGTGTGTGTAGGACTTGGTTAGCTAGTTCAGGGTTCGATACGACAACTAAGTTTTTGGACCCGAGTTTGAGTAAAAATATTGGACCATAGGTTTGTGACATGGTGGCTAGGAGTCGATGGTTCAAGTCATTGCCAACTTGAAGCCAATTACCAAAAATCGGGACGGCTCGTGGGCCCGGTGGGAGAATGTTTTCAGACTTATTAGTATAGAGGAAGTGGATAATAAGGGGAAGTAAAGGGACAACAAGTGAAATGTAATTGAGAGGGAATAATAGTAACTTTGAACATGAAAGAAATGCAATTGTAAAGAGAATGGAAAAGATGGTGTTGTTGAGAAATTTGGCCATGTTTAATTTGTATAGAGGTGAATTATGAGAATGGGCACAAGGGGTTGTATATTTATATGAGTAATAATAACAACATGGTGGGGGGGTAGGAAAGTTGGTGTCCAACAGTTTTATGTAAAATCCATGGGCATGTTCAAATTCTAGGTAGGAGAATGTACATAGTACCTATCTATTAAGTCAAAAAGTCGTGGTTGGTGAAGCAAAATGTCATTTACCTATATTTAAATATTTTTTTCTATGTAATCTATGCAATAGCAAGTAGAAAATTCCAATTGGTCTTGAACTAATTTTATTTTTAAGTTTTCCACATCTAAGATGGCTTCCACACAGTTTAAGTTCTATTCACATATAGTGGAAAAAATATTTACATAATTAAATTATTTTTGAGGTCACTACAAATAATTTTTTATAATAAACATACATTAATATGTTATACTGCAATCACAAATTAAATTGAACTTACACATTTAAAAATATTTGTTCAATATATATAACTTAAATCTAAAAAAATTAACCTTTCTTTTTTTTGGTGACTTATGATTGAATTCTAGACCTCTTTTCGGTATTACAACATATCTACTTGCCTAAGTCGAATGATATATAGTATGCCATGATATATAGTATTCCATATATTCAAAAAATAATCGTGAGATTGACATTGAATGTTTGTAGTACAACTTTTGCATATTAGATTAGTATAAAAGTAATATTAATTGGATGCGCATATTTGTTCTTTTCTACCGTTCTCTTAACATTTATTACTTTGATGTAGGGAGTAGTAATTGTTCCCTTTACAAGAAAGGTTTAATACATAGTTTGCCTCATGACTTTGTAGCTAAATTCTTTTATAAATCTATGGTCAAGTTAGCTTACTTCATCCTTCACTATTGGTGAATTCTGTAAATCTTGTTGGAAATTTGCCTTTCGCGGGGAGGTGCGTCCACCCATGTTTAATGAATTAAATACTAGTGTTCCGCATGTTGGAGGCTTTGTCTCTTCACACATGCATAATCTACTAAGTGAGTAGATGACCGTAGGGCCAAGAATCGTCAAATTTCGTTGAGAAATGAAAGAGATATTGGTCCACGAAGTAAGGTGTTTCAGGCATAAAAATATGGTGTGGGACAAATCTACCACATCGGTGGGAATAAGAAGAATTGCTCTCTTTATAAGTCTCTAATGTGGTAAAGGGTTTGGGACCCCAGGGGGTATCCCATGTGTTTAAACGAGGGAGGACCTAGATGTGCTTGGGTTCGAGGCTAAGCCCACACGCGCGCCGCCGCCCGTCCGGTCCAGGCTGTGGGGACTTTCTGATATTATCTTTTTGGTCCCCAAATTGCTTAATATTTACAGTTTGGTCCCTAGAGTTTTTGAAAAGTTGAATTTGGAACGACAGAACCGTTGGAGTTGATTTTTGGGGCATTAATCAGCCATTACTTGGCTGATTAACTCCTCCATAATCAACCCTTTTCAATGGCCATGAACAGCCTTAAACCTGCCACACTAATGGCCTTAAACCTGCCATTAACAGCCCTCACTAATGGCTATTAACAACCTTGTTTGTGGCTGTTGGAGAGCCTCCTCCTTGCTATATATTGATGCCTCTTTGGCTCAATAACGTGACATATATATACACGAAAATAGCAGCACATTTCAGCAACGAAAAACAGTGCACTAACAGTGACAAAAACACACGAAAATACCCAAAAATAGTGACGAAATACAGTGTGCAATCACTCGACTCAACACACAATGTTGTAACCATCCAGATTTAGTTGTTTCTTGATTTCAGGTTATCAAGATTCAAGACACAACAATCTTGCGGCAGTTTTGAAGCTTGACCTATTTGTCAACAAGATTCAATTTCTGAATATTGAATGCTTGTTCATCTTTTCGAATACTTATAATAGTTATTTACTTCCCGTACTGCTTTACACAATAGAGTACCAACAACTTAAGACAAGATTGTATTGTAAGAGTATTAGTGTTCGAAAGATGTCAGTCAAAAGTTGTGTGACCAAATCTGGATATGGCTGTGGTTTTCTGGTAGAAGAGAGTGATGATGATGTTGTTGAAAGTCAACGTGTTCATCATGTCACCTCTCCCAAGAGTGGTGGGAACAAGCGTTCACAAGAGGCTGAGGATGTCAATTGGAAAAAGAGGAGAAGGCTGAAGATGTGGTTCTATCTTGCAGCAGAAGGCCTATATCTGTCCCAGACAAAGGATCCGAATAATGGTAAGGAGGAAATGGACACTCAGTTCAATGAAGTGACTGAAGTGGGCCAGAATCCGATATTGGGATAAGTAGTTTTTCTTACTTGTCAAGAATAAAGATTAAATGATGTCTGATTAAAAATGGCTTAAAGTAAGGAGGAATATGAAAATGTTTTCCGAAATAATTTATATTCCTTACGCTTTAAAATCAGAAGTTTAATCTCTTTTTCTTTCCCGTTTAAAGATTGGATTTTGTAAACGACTTAAAAAGATCCGTTCTTTTAAGTGTAATTATTAAAAGTGTGTAAAGTATGTTCGCACATACGAGGGAGAAAGCTAAAAGCTAAAGACATTGAGCATGTCACACTATTTGGCAGAAGATCCTTCATAGGATGATATTGGACACTCAGTCATACAAAGCCTCCGGGCGACTGGAGTGGGCCAAAATTCCTTTGATATGATGATATTGGACACTCAGTCATACAAAGCCTCCGGGCGACTGGAGTGGGCCAAAAATTCCTTTGATATGATGATATTGGACACTCAGTCATACAAAGCCTACGGGCGACTGGAGTGGGGCCAAAATTCATTTCATAGGAAAAATAATGGACACCAAGTAAGGTGGGCCAGAGTTTCCAGGTCTTAAATGATCTGAAGGACTAAAGAAAGGTAGAAAAGAAATTAGACACTCAGTCTGCCAAAGCAACTGGAGTGGGCCAGAGTATCCAGATCACATATGATCCGGTTACGCCCTAACCACGGGCAAGAGGTTGTTCATGTAAAGCAACGCCACCTCTAAAGTAAAAGGGGTTGGAGAGGTTGTCCTCAATAGGACTTAAGGGAATGGGATCACTCCAAAAGGAGGTGACACATGTCCCAAACTTGGTTTAAGGGACGATGTTGGTCAAGCTGGTTTGAGACTAGTCCAACAGGTCTATAATAACTAAGAATGGTACAATATGTCTGTAGCCAAATGAATGATATATTTGTAATACGTGCATCTATGCCATCATAGATTAAGACACGTTAAATAGAAAGTCATTCAAAAACTAACGATGTTGAGATTGTTTCCTACTGTCGACATAAACCCTCAAAATGAATGTGAGGTAGGCGAAGAGGCAAAATCACCTTTCCAAATTCCGTCAAAGGAATAGCGAAGAAGCACCGCTCCTCTAGAACTTAGTCACACCTTTATGGGTGATTTAAAGTTTATACAAAATAGATGGGGGAGACAAGTACTTTGTGACCTTCATTGATGATGGTACAACATATGGAATCCTTTGTTTGTTGAAAAGCAAAGATGAAGTTGTTGAAGCGGATAAGCGTTACAAAGCAGAAGTTGAAAATCAACTAAGCATAAGGATTGAGGAATTCGTAGTGATAGAGAGGAAGAATGTGAAGCATCGTTCATCAAACGATTGCTCATTACTCACCTTAGTCTAACGGTGTTAGCCAAGCGCAAAGCCGTACGCCCAAATTATGTGGGGCAAGGCGATCTTTACCGCTAATGCGATTCTCAATAGAATTCCGCATAAGGATAAGGGTAACCTTCCGTGTGAGACATGGAAAAGATCTCACATACAAATGTTGTGATGTGGGGTGGTTTCATACCTAAGACTATAAATTGCATATCCACTGGAAATGCAAATAACAGTAGTGCTTATCGCATCTTGGCGTCAAAGAATGCTGAATTCTTTGAAGATAACTTTCCTTGAAAAAGGAAAAATGAGTAATTGCTCAAGGTTAACAAGAACTCGCGAGGGCCTGACTGTCCAGAACTAGACGTTCCGTATCTACAAGACTCGAAGGTTGCTGGCTATCCGGAACTTAATATTCCAGATCTGCAGAACTTAGAGATTCTAGATGTTGAACCGAGACGGAGCAAAGAAGAGGACAAAGACTTGTTCCGTTCTTCTAGCTTGTATGGTTGAGAATGAACCATGGACAATTAACAAAGAATTGTCATCTCCAAAAGCGCTGCTTTGGAAAGAAGCTAAAGAGAGAAATAGATTCCATCATATAGAACCATACTTGTGTAATAGTTGATCTTCCTCCGGAAAAGAACCTTTGGGTTGTAAAATGTGCTCCCCCGTGAGTAGCTTAACATCCAGGGCCATTGCAGTCTTGCGTGGCATGGATGTTGAAACAGTCTTCCTAACCTGAGAGTTGGAAGGAGAGAATCAGAGTTGGTTTGCTGGACTGTTGGGCTTCTTCCTGAACTTTCATTTTGGTCCCTGAAATGTTTACATTTTGGTCCCGAAAGTTTCAGATAAAAGAAACAATGAATCGACCACGAAACATTGACTCGAAGTTAGAAAGCCAACAGTTGAAAAACCAACAGTCTGAGAATGGAAGTCATATTGAAACAAAGTCTCGATATGAAAGATATGGGTATCATAGATGACATCTTAGGAATTGGATTTCTAAGACATCTAACGGACTGGTCTAACTCTAAACTCAGTTGTGAGATAGTTGACAGTCTCGTTGAAGCCACCAATGGATATGATTCATATAACTGATTGAAATCATGGTGCACCCATAGACAAGGAGCGATATGCGCAGGTCACGTGTAGTTCAATGTATTGTACATACTACAACCGACCTGGTATCGGCCTACAAACAGATCAGTTGAACTAAGGTTCACTGATGATCTCAATAAATGATCAATAGAAGGCGTTAAGTCGGATATGACGATATCTGAATTATTCGCTTATCTACGGATTATGGTATTCTGGATGTTCAACGGTTGGGAGAACACGGTGATGCAACCGGACATCGATTCGAAGAACACCAAAGCCACAAGTAAATGTGTATGGTGGGTCTTGGAAAATCCTCTAAGCAAACTTGCATCGGCTGATTCATGATGGAATCGGAGTTTATCGCTTTATACAAAACATGAAAGAAGTTAAGTAACTTCACGACTCCTTAGAGGACGTCCCTTATTGGGAGAAACCTGTGCCTTCAGCAGTTATACACTGTGGCTAGCCGGTCGGCTTCAGGAAGGACATGGATGACGACGTATGGACATATCTGTCAAGATCTGTCGGAGACATAAGACCGTATAGTAGTTGATCATCACGGGTGTCACTTCCTTACTAACTAAGGGACTACCGGAGATCAAGTGTTCTGCATGTCTAAGGGAATGAGCATAAAACCCAAACAATACGAACCTTTGCGGTGGTAACCCAACCATACGGATTGGAGATCCCAAGAATTTGGTTCAATGGAAAAACTAAGCTGCAAAAGGTTCAGTTGAGCGCTTCGGTGGAAGCAAGAAGCACTTCGGATGATGATTTATGTACGAAAACATGAATCCAAAGCTATTCCCGCGATAGACATTAAAGTGCTACCTGCATGGTGGGTAAAGGTTAAGCTTCCAAACCTTTAAACGATCCTCAAACGGTTGAGGTTAAGGTTGGGAAAACTTTTAATGATTCCTAACACTTGTGAAGTGGGGTATAGCAGGATACCTTGTAGGAGATCACCTATTTAAGTGCGAGGAAGGCCGCCTCAAATGAACGCACTTAAGAATCCAAGTGTGTCCACGACCACAACGGACAAAAACATAAGAATGAAAACGAATAAGGAGAGTTATTGTGTTGGTATCATTGTCTTGGCTTACACTAAACACTGACAGTTCAAGACATCACGTTCACCGCGCAGTAAGTAAGTCCGATGGTATTCAACTAGGGAAGGTTCAAAGCGGAAGCTACCTCTCCTGATGCAATATCTTTTCGCTGAAAGATTGCTGAAAGTAAACACCTTGTGTGTGCGCCACAATCTCTCTTTCATATAGGGGATTGTTGGAAATTTGCCTTTGGCGGGGAGGTGAATCCACCCATGTTTAATGAATTAAACACTAGTGTTCCGCATGTTGGAGGCTTTGTCTCTTCACACATACATAATCTACTAAGTGAGTAGATGACCGTAGGGCAAAAAATCGTCAAATTTCATTGAGAAATGAAAGAGATATTGGTCCACGAAGTAAGGTGTTTGAGGCATGGAAATATGGTGTGGGACAAATCTACCACATCGGTGGGAATATGAAGAATTGCTCTCTTTATAAGTATCTAATGTGGTAAAGGGTTTGGGATCCCAAGGGGTATCCCATGTGTTTAAAGGAGGGAAGACCTAGATGTGCTTGGATTTGAGGCTAAGCCCACACGCGCGCCGCCGAGGCAGAAACTTTCTGCCTACCGTTGGAGTTGATTTTTGGGGCATTAATCAGCCATTACTTGGCTGATTAACTCCTCCATAATCAGCCCTCTTCAATGGCCATGAACAGCCTTAAACCTGCCACACTAATGGCCTTAAACCTGCCATTAATAGCCCTCACTAATGGCTATTAACAGCCTTGTTTGTGGTTGTTGGGCAGCCTCCTCCTTGCTATATATTGATGCCTCTTTGGCTCAATAGCGTGACAAATATATACACGAAAATAGCAAAGCACATTTCAGCAACGAAAAATAGTGCACTAACAGTGACAAAAACACACGAAAATACCCAAAAACAGTGATGAAATACAGTGTGATATACACGAGATATACACAACAGAGACACACTATATACATAGAGTCAAAACAGAAGAGAAAACAGAAACTCTTCCTTCCTTTTCCATATCTTCAGCAAGTCGATTCATATTTGTCTTCTTCGTCAGACTCAACCTATTGGCTTTGTAGCGTTGAGATTAATGTGTTGTTTTATCTTGGGAGACTATTGCCCGAAAACGTAAAAGCATAAATACGGGGCAATCTTGTCTTAAAGACATAGTGCAATCACTCGACTCAATACACAACGTTGTAACCATCCATATTTAGTTGTTTCTTGATTTTAGGTTATCAAGATTCAAGACACAACAAGCTTGCGGCAGTTTTGAAGCTTGGCCTATTTGTTCAACAAGATTCAATTTCTGAATATTGAATGTTTGTTCATCCTTTCGAATACTTGTAATAGTTATTTACTTCCCGTACTGCTTTACACAATAGAGTACCAACAAATCTAACTTCAACAATTATCAAACAAATAAATTCAAATGAGTCAGGTTATTTATAAATCAATTTAATATCCACGTGGAGCAATAATCATTAATGTCATTTCATAATTTCATTAAGAGAAGGGATTTTTTAATCCAGTAGGTGAAGGGAGATATACTTTTAACTTCAAAATTAACGTTGAGAGTAATTTAGGTCTAATAGATGAAAAAGGTACTCCCTTAGTCTCAAATTATTTATCATTTTTTTGGTTTACACGCTTCCTAAGAAATATTAATTAGAAGGTATATTGGACATACTTTACCCTTATTTATATCTAAACTATAATCTTTATGTGACATATCTTCATTAATAACAAAAGATAAAATAAAAAAAATTAAATATATCTTGAGCTTGAATAGTTTAAAATAACTATTTTTAATAACTACAGCAAATAATTGAAGAGCTAACTCCAGGGACATTTTTAACGCTTTATCGAAAAAGAAACATTTTTTACATGGTTGTGGCATAGATAAGAAAGATAGATGGTCCAAGAAGTTGAAACTGGAACCCGCGTTTGGCTCAGTTTTCAGTTTAGTTGTGCCAATCTGAGCTTCTCAGGATAGTCAGCCATGGCAGCTGGTTTAGTTGTGTCCACAGCCTTCGCATCTGTAACTCCAAAACCAAGGCCCTTTTGGTTAATATCCCACCGAAATCAATCTTCTCCACAAAAGGTACAATTTTCACTACCATCCATTTTGACTATAACATTCTAGAAAAAATAATTGTAAAACTAATTCAATAGTTATATAGATATATTAATTATAATAATGTTTACTGTTTGTAGAAAATAATTTCACTACATCATATAGTTTCATTTCAATATTTACTGTTTGCTATAACTATAAAATAATCGACATTCAAGCTAGATAAATAAAATAGTGGTGGTCATGGTAGTGTTAACGATGATAATGGTGGTGGACTGGAGGGGAAGGAAGTGCTACTGATGGAAGAACAAGTGGAGGAGAGTGTTAGATTGGGTTGGGGCGCTAAGTGTTGGGGTGTGCGAACAAAGTCTCACATCAGAAGTGGAAAGGAAAAAGAACCTACATATAAGGTGTAGGATTCTCTTAATGGTGTGAGGCCTTTTGGAGGAAACCGTGCGGGCTTGGCCCAAAGCGGACAATATCACACTATGTAAGAGTGTCCTGAGGCTTTATTGGCCCAACAACTGGTATAAGAGCCCATGGTTCACGGGACGAGTATGAAGATGGCGGAGTGTGGCGTGGGGCCCGGCTTAGTGCCTTTGCCCGTCTATTGGGTCGGTGCAGTACCTTTACCCGTAGATTGAAAACGCTTACATAACAAAGTAGCAGCCGACTTTGGTGGCCATAAATACTCGGAGAATGATGTGAGTGACACACAATCAATCTCCAAATTAGCCCATAATTGGTGATGGGTTGTGGAACTTAGTTCGAGGGGGAGATTGTTGGGGTGTGCGAGCAAAGTCCCACATCAGAAGTGGAAAGAAAAAAGAACCTACATATAAAGTGTAGGATTCTCTTAATGGTGTGAGGCCTTTTGTGGAAAATCGTGCGGGCTTGGCCCAAAGCGGACAATATCACACCAGGTAAGAGTGTCTTGAGCTATTTTAGCCCAACAACTGGTATCAGAGCTTGTAATTGTATTTGATTGCGTTGATTATCTATTTGAATGATAGAGGCAAATATGAACAAGATGGTTTGTTTAAATGGCAGTAATGACCATATTTGGAAAGGTAAGATGAAAGATCTTCTATTTATCAAGAAAATGCATTTACCCGTGTTTGCTTCTAACAATCCCGAGTCTATGAATGATGAAGATTGGAAATTTGAGCACCTATAGGTTTGTGGTTATATGTGCTGAAGATAATGTGCGTAATCATATTGTGAATGAGGCACATGCTAGAAGTTTATGGGATAAACTCGCGACACTTTATGCTTCGAAGACTGGCAATAACAAGTTGTTCCTATTGAAACAATTGATGAATATCAGATTCAAAGAGGGCAATCCTATTTCTGATCATATTAATGATTTTCAGGGTGTCCTTGACCAACTATTTAAACGGGTGTCAAGTTTGATGATGAAGTACCGAGACTTTGGCTTCTTAATACTCTGGCAGACTCTTGGGAAACTCTTCGGGTTTCTTTGACTAATTTTGCTCCTAGTGGTGTTGTAACTATGGAATATGTCAAGAGTGGTGTCTTAAATGAAGAGATGCGAAGAAGATCTCGAGCCTCATCTTCTTCAGCTTCACACTTCGATGTTTTAGTTACTGAAGACAAGGGGAGAAGTAACTTCAAAGGTCAGAATGCCAGAGGCAAAAGTAGAAGCAAGTCAAGATCCTGGTACAAGAATGTTACATGTCACTATTATCACAAGGAAGAGCATATCCAGAAACATTGTTACAGGTTTAAGAGAGACTAGAAACAACAAAAGAAGGATGACGATAATGAAAATCGTGTTGCTATTGTTGCTGTAAATGATCTTCTTGTTGCTTGTGGTAAAAATGAAATCAATCTTGTTTGTGATCAGTCTACCTGGTTTGTGGATTCAAGTGGCACTTCTCATGTTACGCCAAAGAAGGAATTATTTTCTTCTTATACTCTAGGTAATTTTGGAATGTTACACATGGGTAATGATAGTGAGGTTGAGGTATTGGGCATTGGTACAATTTGCTTGAAAAGTAAGAATGGTTCGAGGTTGGTTCTTAACAATGTCAAGCATGCTCCAGATGTTCATCTGAATTTAATTTATGTAGGAAAGCTTGATGATGAGGGTTATGATCAAACCCTTGGTGGTGGCCAGTGAAAGCTTTTTAGAGGTTCAATGGTTGTGGCTCGAGGTGACAAGATATATGACTTGTACTTATCTCAGGGCTCTATTTGTAGAGACTCAGTAAATTTGGTGGAGAATGATACTTCATCAGAGTTATGACATAGAAGACTGAGTCATATGAGCGAGAAGGAGATTGATAGTTTGGCTAAGAAGAATTTGCTTTCTGGAGTGAAACAAGCAAAGTTAAAGTGATGTGTTCATTGCTTTGCTGGAAAACAGAAAATAGTTTCTTGTCAGTCATTCGCCTTTACGAAAGCTTGATTTACTGGAGTTGGTACATTCTGATTTGTGTGGTCCTTTTAAAGCAAGGTCTCTGGGTGGTGCACTTTACTTTGTGACTTTTATTGATGATCATTCTCGCAAACTCTGGGTGTATCCTTTGATGTCCAAGGATCAAGTACTTGGTGTGTTCAAGACTTTTCAGGCCCTGGTTGAGAGACAGACAGGGAAGAAACTAAAATGCATCCGCTCAGATAATGGTGGTGAATATATTGGTCCTTTTGATATTTATTGCAGAGAGCAGGGTATTCGACATCAGAAAACTCCTCCCAAGACTCCTCAGTTAAATGATTTAGCAGAGAGGATGAACAGAACTCTAGTTGAGAGGGTTAGATGTTTGCTTTCAGATGCTAAGTTGCCAGATTCATTTTGGGCAGAAGCACTTAATACTGCTTCTTATGTTATCAATTTATCTCCTACTGTTGCTTTGGATGTTAATGTCCCTGATAAAGTTTGGTTTGGTAAGGATGTCTCCTATGCTCATTTGAGAGTTTTCGGGTGTAAGGCATTTGTGCATGTTCCTAAGGATGAGAGGTCAAAGCTGGAAGTTAAAACTAGGCAGTGTATCTTTATTGGTTATGGTCAAGACGAATTCAACTATCGTTTCTATGATCCAGTTGAGAAGAAAATTGTTAGAAGCCATGATGTTGTGTTCTTTGAAGACCAGACAATTGAAGATTTTGACAAAGCTGAGAAGGTTGATTCTCTGAGCAGTGAGAGCTTAGTTAATGTTGATCCAGTTCCTGTGACTATTGCACCTGAAGAAAATCTTCAAAATAATGAAGATCAAGTTGATAATGAATATGGTGATTATGTTCAGAATGACCAACATGATGTCGTTGATGCTCTAGTGCAAGATGATGTTGTTGGCTAGCAACCAATTGCTATTGATACACCAGAGAGTTCTCTCAGAAGATCTACTAGAGAGAAAGTACCTTCATCTCATTATTCTCCCAATGAGTTTGTACTCTTGAGTGGCGGGAGAGAACCTGAAAGTTTTGATGAGGCCATGGATAGTGAAGAAAAAGAAAGATGGTTTGATGCTATGCAAGATGAGATTAAATCTTTACATGATAATCATACATTTGATCTGGTTATGCTTCCTAAAGACAAAAGCTTTGAAAAACAGGTGGGTTTTCAGGGTGAAACAAGAAGATGGTAACCCAATTCCATAGTACAAGGCTAGATTGGTTGTAAAAGGCTTTAATAAGAAGGGAGTTGATTTTGATGAATTTTTTTCTCCAGTTGTGCAGATGTCATCCATTCGGGTTGTTTTGGGCTTAGCTGCATGTCTAGATTTAGAAGTTGAGCAAATGGATGTTAAAATTGCTTTTCTCCAGGGTGACTTAGATGAGAATTTAGCAGCCAGAAGGTTTTGAAGTCAAAGGAAAAGAGAATTATGTTTGCAAATTGAAGAAAAGCTTGTATGGTTTGAAACAAGCTCCCAGGCAGTGGTATAAGAAATTTAGTTCTTTTATGAGTCAACAGGGCTTCAAGAAGACTTCTTAAGATCATTGTGTTGTTGTGCAAAAATTCTCTGATGGTGACTTTACCATTTTATTGCTTTATGTTGATGACATTCTTGTCGTTGGTAATAATGCTTGCAAAATTCAGACGTTGAAACAAGAGTTGAATAAGTCTTTTTCCATGAAAGACTTGGGACCAACAAGGCAAATTTTTGGCATGCAGATTGTCCGTGACAGAGAGGCTAAGAAGTTGTGGTTATCACAAGAGAAGTACATTCAGAAAGTACTTCGCAGATTCAATATGGATAAAACTAAGGTTGTCCGTACACCTTTAGCTATGCACTTCAAATTGAGCACGAAGTAGTGTCCTTCCAGTGATGATGAGGAGGAAGATTTGAAGAAAGTTTCTTATGCTTCAGCTGTTGGCAGTTTGATGTATGCGATGATTTGTATGAAACCAGATATTGCTCATGCTGATGGTATTGTTAGCCGTTTTCTTTCTAATCCAGGAAGAGAGCATTGGAATGTTGTGAAGTGAATTATGAGATATCTTTGAGGCACTTTTAGTATGAGTTTGTGTTTTTGGGATAGGGAAACATACACTGATTCAGATATAGCTGGTGATGTTGATACTCGCAAATCTACTTCAGGCTACTTGGTTACTTTTGCAGGGGGAGCTGTGTCTTGGCAATTTAGGTTGCAAAAATGTATTGCTCTATCTACTATAGAAGCTGAGCTTATTGTTGCCGTTGAAGATTGTAAAGAGTTGCTCTGGATGAAGAGATTTAGGGAGAGACTTGGCTTTGCTTAAGAGAGGTATGCGCTTTATTGCGACAGTCAGAGTGCCATTCATCTTGGCAAGAACTCTACTTTTCATGGTAGGTCGAAACATATTGATGTGAGATACCATTGGATTAGAGATGTGTTGGATTCTAAGTTGCTTGAACTTGAGAAGATTCACACTGATGATAATGGTTTGGATATGTTGACAAAATCTTTGCCAAGAGGGAAGTTTGAGGATTGTTGCTTGATTGCCGGGATGACGGTTTCTTCCACATAGTCGGGAGGGGGAGAATTGTTGGGTTTTCTCTTCCTATGTGGAATTAAATTAATAAAACCCAATCCAATTTGGATCAACTCACTTTTGCCCTAAAACTCACTATATATAGGATCAACTCAAGTCTTATTTCATATACACAAGAGTGAATTCATAGCAGCCATATAGAGAGAATTTGAGAGAGAAAAACTGATTTTCGCACATTGAGAATTTGCTATCGCAGTCCGCTTCAAACAACGTTTTCCGTTTCGTTAACCGTTGGATCGTGCTCAAATTTGAACTGGGGTTCTCAATATTTGGTTCTTCGATTTCAATGGTGGAGATTGAATTTTGTGGTCTGTAGCTCTAGTTTTCGAGCACGAACAATAGCTCATTTTTGGGGGTGATTTTTCTCCTTTCTTCACTAGTTTTGGTGCTATCTTTTATGTATTGTTGCTCCGTCTTTGACGTCGATGTTGTAGCCATTTGGAGAATATTGTTGTAATTCTTGTTGATTTTAGTGGAGCTTTTGTGGGCGGAGGCCTTTTAGGGAAAACCGTCCGGGCTTGGCCCAAAGCGGACAATATCACACCATGTTAGAGCGTCGTGGGCTATTTTAGCCCAATAACTAGTATCAGAGCCCATGGTTCACGGGACGAGTATGAAGATGGCGGAGTGTGGCGTGGGGCCCGACTTAGTGCCTTTGCCCGTCTATTGGGCCGGTGCAGTACCTTTACCGTAGATTGAAGACGCTTACACAACAAAGTAGTAACCGACTTTGGTGGCCATAAATACTCGAAGAATGATGTGGGTGACACACAATTAATCTCCAAATTAGCCTATAATTGGTGATGGGTTGTGGAACTTAGTTCGAGGGGGAGATTGTTGGGATGTGCGAACAAAGTCCCACATTGGAAGTGGAAAGAAAAAAGAACCTACACAGAAGGTGTAAGATTCTCTTAGTGGTGTGAGGCCTTTTGGAGAAACCGTGCGGGCTTGGCCCAAAGCGGACAGTATCACACCATGTAAGAGTGTCCTAGGGCTTTATTGGCCCAACAACTGGTATCAGAGCAACAAAGTAGTAGTCGACTTTGGTGGCCATAAATACTCGGAGAATGATGTGCGTGACACACAATTAATCTCTAAATTAGCCCATTACTGGTGATGGATTGTGGAAGGTAGGTCGAGGGGGAGATTGTTGGGGTGTGCGAACAAAGTTTCACATCGGAAAGTGGAAAGAAAAAAGAACCTACATATAAGATGTAGGATTCTCTTAATGGTGTGAGGCCTTTTGGGGAAAACCGTGTGGGCTTGGCCCAAAGAGGACAATATCACACCATGTAAGAGTGTCTTGGGCTATTTTAGCCCAACACTAAGGTGCAGAGGCAAGTTCAGGATTTCAAAAGAGGATAGGTGCACCATTGCTTTTTAAAAAAAAGACACAAACGTGCAGCAAGTTAGGTTCGATCCTTTGACCTTAAGGAATTAAATCCAATGCTTAACCAATGCACGACCCAGTCTCGTTTGACCATGAGTTCCTTAAGTTAATATTAGATACATTTTAAAAATTATATACATAATATACCAAGTTTAGTCGGGTGACCATGAGTTCACGTGACCCATTTTTCTACATAAATTCGCCCCTCAAGATGCCATGCAACGTGGCGTCCACCTCATCAAAATGTCAGTGCCACGTAGCATTGAGTGTCCACCTTGGACAAATCTAAGTGAGGAGGGTTATATTTAAACCATTTAAGTACGTCGGGGTATTTTTGTATGAATATTATAAAAGAGCATAAAATCGATCCTTTTCACATAATTGAGGGGCAAGTTTAAGCCTTTCCCTTCTAGAAAATGATACTCTCTCCGTTTCAAAATAAGTGTCCACTTAGTTGTTTTCACACCCCATAAAAAAACACTAACTCCCAGGAAAAAGAGGTTCTTGACTAAACTACCCTTATTTAATAAGACTCTTGCTTATTTATTGCCTTGAGTAAATAGGGGCAAATCTGAAAAAAAGTGAAGTTAATTCCTTCTTGATTTTGGAAGTGGACACTTATTTTGAACCGGAGGGAGTTCCCTTCACTTGATAGAAGCAAAATAGTGGTACCTTTTTTCAGTGCAAAAGGAAAGTTTTAATCTTGTAGATTTTACCCACTTTTCTTACCCCTTAGATATGATAAGTAGTTTCATAATGTTGTCCTTACAAGGAAGTTGTATGCTGTACTGATCACAGAGACCTTGGCGCAAGAAACAGGAAGGAAATATATATCCACGTGGTAATTATACAGATTGTGCTTCACTGATACAGGGGTTAAGTTGGAAAAAATTGCATGTTGTTGCTGAAAAGCTAGTCCTTGATATGAAATCTGAAGGTTTTGTACCTGATAACTCTACCTTGTCAGCACTAATGCTATGGTATGCCAGTAATGGTTTATTTTGCAAAACATTAGCTGCTTGGGATGAAATTATAAACAGTTCATATCTGCCGGACGTTCGTGTAATTGCTGAATTGATTGATATCTGTGGCTGCAAGGGATATTTAGATGTTGCTGTCAGAATATTGCATCAGATTCAGTTGAAAGATTCCAACTTGCTTCGTGATGTTTATGCTCGGGCTATCTCTCGTTTTGGAAAGAAAGGGCAGCTTGAATTGATGGAAATTATGTTGAAGGAGATGGTTTCTATGGGGTTTCCTGTTGATTCTGCTACCGGAAATGCTTATGTAATATTTTATAGCAATTTTGGTACGTTGAGTGAAATGGAAGTTGCATATGGCCGTCTTAAGATGTCAAGAATTCTTATAGAGGAAGAAGCGATCAGGTCGATGTCCTTGGCTTATCTCAAATATGAGAAGTTTTATAGTTTAGGTGAGTTTGTAAGAGATGTCGGTCTTTGTAGGAGAAATGTGGGGAATCTCCTGTGGAACTTGTTACTTCTTTCTTATGCTGCCAACTTCAAAATGAAAAGTTTGCAGAGAGAATTTGTGAGAATGGTAGAAAGTGGATTTTTTCCTGATCTTAATACTTTCAATATTAGAGCTTTGGCATTTTCAAAAATGTCATTGTTTTGGGATCTGCATGTAACCCTTGAACATATGAAGCATGAGAAGGTAGTTCCTGATCTTGTGACTTACGGTTCTGTTGTTGATGCATACTTGGACAGAAATCTGGGACGAAATTTGGATTTCGCTTTACGGAAATTGAATAAAAATGATTGTGTTACTATAGCAACGGAACCACTTGTATTTGAGGCCATGGGGAAAGGGGATTTCCACTTAAGCTCAGAGGCACGTTTAGAGTTCAGTAAGAAAAATAATTGGACATATGAGGAGCTTATCACCACCTATCTCAAGAAATACTTCCGCCGTAATCAAATCTTTTGGAACTATTGATGATGAATAGCAGCAATTGCATTGTGCTCAGTTATATGAACAAGTAAGCATGTTTATCCTTGTTTACTGAAAGTAAATTTAACTCCATGAATGTGAATAAGTAACTTCTGATATGCGAAACAGTAATAAACTAATATCCACCTCAGACATGTTGCATAGTATAGTATGCCATAATATGTGAGAAAGATGAAACAGTTTCTTAAACAGTATTTGATCCTAACAAGATTATAACATTTTGTTCTCTGTCTGTCCAGTTCTTCAGATACTCTGGTAAAAGTGGTTTATCGGCCACTGACTGAAGTTACCCATTCACTGATTTTTTCAGAAAGGATATAACTGGAAGCTGCATTTGTGGGTTAGTTGCAGTTTTACAATTCTATCCTTTCTTTTGTTTTTTCCCTTTTGCTTTTAATCATCATTTATGCTTTTGCTTGGTCACTTTCTTGCCTAGCTGTCCATTCAGTAAGCTCACCTGAGTGGCACAATTTAGTGGCTAGGTTACACTTCTCTGTTCTAATACCGTAGTTTGCTTAAACTCTTTGTTCGTGCTATTGCTTTTTTGCTCCTGGTGCAGCATGCAGCTAACAGCAAATCAAAACGAAACTGAAGAGGGGTAAAAGGAAATTGGTAAGAGGGGCAAGGGGGCTAGTAAAATATCAGAGTGGGCGGAGAAACAAATCTTGGATATCGAAAAAAAATCTTGAGTGTCCTTCAAGGTTCGAGGAGAGGACCATATTACTCTTATATGATACAACAAAAATGGTGTGAAGTTAGTAGTGGGGAAGGTATGCTAGTCATGTTGAGGTTGAAAACATAAACGGCGATGGAGTTAAAGAACTTGGAATGCTATGTCAATTGTGATTCACATAGGAAATATAGATTGGGAAGAGGCAAGAGAAACACGAGAAGAGTGGAGATTCTTACTTATGAACGTTAAGATAGTTTCATGCCATGCGAGGGGGATAAATGACAGTATGTATACAAGAAAAATAAAATGGAAAATACCAGAATAAGTTATCAGGTGCGAGAAGGAGATAGGTGAGAAAAGAACGATCCCTACTAGAGAGAGCTGGCTAAATTTTGGTGTTATGGGATGGGAGGAAGTTGGAATAGTGGGATAGGAGGAAGATGAATTTCTCCATTGCAATCTTCTTTAGAAGTATGGGCAGCATAATCAAGAGGGCTTTGTGGGAGTCTATGGGCCAATAAGTGAGTGGTCAAAGTATAGTTCTGAGAAGAAAAATCTGGATTGATGTCTGAATAGGGTTGTACCATGAGTTATAGGTGTACAATACAGTTCCTGAAAAAAGTGAGATGTGAGACATTCTTTATCGTAATGGAGGGATTCTTTGATTTTATAAACTCTCACCAACTCTGGTGCCAAATTTTCTTTGGTTCTAGCTAATGAGGACATGAAATTTCTATTCCTGCATTTTGCCACATGACCTTTCTTATATTCGATCTTAGAGGAAAATAACTTTTTTTAAAGCAAAAGGATACATGGTGTCAGAAGTCTGTCAACTTTTATGAACATAGTTTAGTTACAGCATCATTTTCTTTTTGCAGGATAAATAAAAAGTAACTGGTAGCTGGATGAAAGCAGCTATCTCAGCTATATCCTAGAAGATGAACTGAATCAAAGAAACTGCTTGTGGTATCTTTGGCATCAACAGCATCTTGCCAATATCTCGGCTTCTCCAACCTCATTCAGTTTTATGTATATTCTTATTCGCCACTTGATCTTGTGCTTGATGAAAAGGGGTTGCTTGAGCGGCTTTTATTGCTATCATATCCTGATATTACCTGCAAAAAAGCATGACTTGTTATGTGTTTGAAGGTTCTTCATCATGGTGGGTATGCCAATCAACATTGCTGACATTCTTCCATCTGCAGCATTTTCATGCTTTTTTCTTGAAGTTGAAACTGTTTTCAATTTGTTTTTATCAACTTATAACACTTGGGTTTTCTAGTTCACTTACTTGAGAGCTAGATCGACTTTCACTAGATGGGGCTCTTGGGCTGCTTCCAAAATGCATTGGTTGCATTGCTTCTTCAGCGAGTACGCGTAACCTGTTAAGTTCAGGCAAAATGACAGTGCCAAGATCTGGTCGATCTTTACGCCTGAGTTCTGCACACTTGAGTGCTAACTTGGCAAATGTTAGAGCCTCTTCAACAGGCCAGTCAGGAACTGCTGGATCAAGCATATCAGCAAAAGTGCCTTTCTCAATTGCCCTCTCAACATGGTGGGTCAAACCCATTGGAGGTCTGGCTGTAATTATTTGGAGAAGCATTATTCCAAATGAGTATATATCAGATTTTGTTCCCAACATCCCGGTTTGCTGATATTCCGGGTCTATGTAACAAAATGTTCCCGCTGTTGACGTCATTCGATATTGTGTCACGGAGTCAGCTACAGAAGGGGGGACGAGCCTGGCTAACCCAACGTCACTGATCTTACTTACATAATTGCGGTCAAGCAAAATGTTGCCAGGTTTCAGATCCCGGTGCACTAGAGGTTCTGGCTTGGTCTGGTGAAGGAAAAGGAGGCTAGTACCGACCTCTGCAGCTATACGGAATCTTAGTTTCCAAGGAAGAACTGGAGTGTTTCCTCTTCGGAAGAGGCGATCATCTAAGCTCCCATTTGCCATGTACTCATACACTAGGCACCCAAATTCAGGGCAGGCTCCAAGTAGAAGAACCATGTTTGGATGCCTTATGCAGCTTAGAACTTCAACCTGCATCAGAGCAAATGAAAAGGGGCATGAGAGAATATAACTTTTTTGGTAAGTACTGTATGCCTGATTGGGTTTGGTTGGCATTATAGTTACTTTCTTTTGACCAAAGGAAGGATTCTTCTGTTTCATACCTCTTGCTGAAATTGTGACCTTCCTTGAGCAGCATCTGGACGAAGAACCTTAATCGCAACCTGCGTGTGATCCAAGTAACACTTGTATACCGGCCCGTAGCCACCTTCCCCAATTTTACGAGATGCTGCAAAGTTTTCCGTTGCTGCTTCAATCTCCTCTATTGTATACTTACGATACCGGCAATCACTTTGTGCAAGGGAATCCAATACCTTCTTCTTCTCTTCAGCTTCTTTGAGTGCCTTCCTTTCTGCACTGATTCTTCTCTGTGCCTCCCGTTCTGCGATCCTCTGTGCTTCTGCTGCCACTTCAAGGGCTGCCCTGCACTTCACTTTTTCTTTCTCTGCGATGGCCAGAGCTGCTTCCTCCGCTAGTCGTGCCTCTTCTAATTTTTGTTCTTCTTCTACTTTCCAGCGGCTAAGTTCCATTGCCTGCATGAAAAAAATTAGGCTACATTCCTTCACAAGAGAAGTACTTTCCAACACATTCTGATACGCTAATGTACTATACTTTGACAAAAAAAGGACCTCAAATTAATACCTTATGTTTTGCTGAAAGTGCCTCCTTGCATGCTGTGCTGTACATGTCCATGGTCTGCTTGAGCTCCTGCTTGAGTCTTCTCATCTCTGCTTCGATGTCTTCCTACATGTTAGAGAAAGATGTTTATCATGAATCTTCTATATTTGGTGCTAATAGTAGTTGTAAAAGAACCCTTCGCTGTCACAGCTTTAGTGAAACATAGGAAAGCTTGAATAACTACACCTTCCTAACAACAGAAAGTGATGACATGCATTTCCTAGAAGCACGAGGAGGATAAGTTCCAGCAAAAGAATTTTGACCAAGATGAATTAAAAGTTATACAAATAGATTTTGTGCTTGGTTTAGATGCTTTTAGTTTGTTGCACCATATTTATCTTTTTGTTGGAGTTATTTGGTTAAACATAGATTGCTATGTTATATTGTATCTTGTGGGATGTTGAAATGCATACCAGGTTGTTGGTTGATGACCATGATCCATTGCCACTCTCAAAAGAATTTGATGAGAAGGCATTAACTTCAGATAACCTGGTTGCTGAGAATGATGATCCAAAGCTTAATCTGCTCTCTGTTTCTGAGCTGTTTGAAAGTCGAGGAGCAGAATATTTATTATCTGTGTCTGAGCTGTTTGAAAGTCGTGGAGCAGAATATTTATTATCTGTGTCTGAGCTGTTTGAAAGCCGAGGTGGAAGACCCAAATCATGAATGTCCATCGAGAATGGAAATGTACGATCTGAGCTTGGACGTCCAGTGCTCACAAATGATAAGTCAGATTCTGCCACTGAGAGGTCTCCATATGATCTGTTTATCTCTTTACCTCTGTTGAATGGAGACCTGTTGAAAGAGATACATAAATTGAGTTGTTTTATGTTAATCAACCCTTTAGAGTAGTACATTTTGCGGTTCCTCTTATACTCCCTCCGTCCCAATTAACACTCTTTCATTTTTAATCAGTCACAAAAAGAATAACATCTTCATATGTTTAGTAACAACTTTAAAATACCCTCTTTATCCTTAATGAAGTGATTTATAGCCACAATATCTATAGCTTATCTTAGACCACAAGTTTCAAGTCTTTCTTTATTTCTTGACCTTTGTGCTCAGTCAAACACTTTCACATAAATTGGGACAGAGGGAGTATTGCATAAAGTACTGTCCGTTTCCTGATTCTCTGAAAAACTTACTTGATGAAATCCGAGTCGTCAGTTGAACTTCGTGGTGCGTACGGTGACCTAATATCAGCCATATTTCCTGTTGAAAAAGGACCTGTTCTAACAGTGTTAGTGCTTTATGCCAGGGAAATTAATGCAATATGCTGCAGGTGGAATAACAGACCTCTTGTGTCGTTGATTTGTCCATAACGTGCATCGATTAAGCCAAGCTTAGCACCTAGAGAGGAGCTGGTCTGATTCTGCAGCTGGGCAGGTGGTGTACTCGGAACTGGAGCAGATGCATTCTTTATTGAGTGAACTTTCCCTTTGGCAATCACATAAACTGAGCAAAAGCCTGGTACAACTTTGCTGACGGAGCTTGGAACATCCATCGTCTTGAATCTTCGAAATTTTAAGTGTTGTAAGTAGCTAGATATGGAATAGTGCAATCTTGGTGAATTATTGGAAACAATAGAAAGTACCTGCTAACAAAACCGTTCCTTGATGCAGCTCCCATCACCAGATTCTCTATGACATTGGCTGAAATGTAGTCACTTATGGAGTTTGGTATGTCTATGCCTTCGATTACAACTTCATTGACTTTAATCTACGACAGAGAGAAAAGTTAATTCAGAAATTGAAACACGAGGAAGAACAAACGAGCAAGAGTGAACGCGTAAGTAGCAACATGCACTTACATTTTTACGGTTGCAGAAGCATCGGAAGGGTAAGAACAACTCCTTTGCTTGACTATCAAGATCACTTCTATATACTCTTGGAGTTTCGTCACTCACATCTGAGAAAGACAGTTTTTCCAAGTATGTAAAAAGTGCTTGAATGTATTCTTTCTTTTCTTTTCTTTGGAGGTAGTGGATAGAATGGGGTGCACGAGGACCACGTTTAAAGCCGGAGGTGGATGTAGGCTTTGAATAATGGGTTAAACTAAACTCGGTATTTTACGACATGAAACATATATGTGAAAAGTCACTGAAGTTTTAACAAATATTAAATTCGGAATTCATAATTTGGGAAGTACAATAAGTTCAGTTAAGAACTTTTAAGAATTGAAAGCATCAAGTTTAACTCTTACATGCGTCTTATGTTTGAAGCCAAGACACAGACCTCTTATCAACTAAAAATAATTTCATGGCATTTACATAGTTTGGTGTAAAACACTAGGTGTGGATACGTTTATACCATCTTTTATAAAGAAATGTACTTGCATTCTGAAGTTGCTTTTCCAATATTCGGAAAGAAGTAAATATGGGCTAAATTTCACGCGATACCTCACTCGTTTTATTGTTGCGTAGAGAAGAAGTGTAAGATTTACATTTCAGCAAAAACCAGAAAAATGATACCACCATTATCACAAGAGTGAATTCTTGAAAAAATGAAAATGGATAAGAAGAGATCTAAACGAACCCCAACAAATGAATGCTAAATTGGAGCAAGTATTATAACCTCATTCACTATATGTGAATATAATTAAACTCATAAAGGAGAACAAAAACACAAAATTAGCAATATGATTAAACTTGCTTTACAGTGAAGAAAAAAAAAAATGCAAGCTGTGCATGGTTTGCATGTGATTACGTACTAGCATAGATAAACCCTCCATCCTCCACACCCAAGAAAAAAGGTAAAAAAAAGCCTCAGACACTTTTCTAATTTCAGTAAATAAAAACGTCAAATTTTAAATAGGAAGAAAAAGAACAAAATACAAATCCAAATATTCAATGCATAATTTTGCTGTACATCAAATACACATTCATAAATTAACAGTAATTAATCCTCTCCCCAACCCCAAAATTAAGGAGATCAATTTTTTATAAATGTGGGTAAATAAAGAGGGAGAAAAGAACCTGCATTAGGAAGGGAAACAGAAGGCCTGACTTTAACATGAAGAAGAGTAACATTTTTGCCTTTGCCAATAAGATTATCAACTGCCCATTTTAATGCATATTGGCTTCCTTTATCTTTGTCTATTGCAACAACTGTTGCCTTCTCTTCTCCCCTTTTATCTCCAGTACTGTTCCTTTGGCTCATCATATCTTCAACAAATTAATTCAAGAAATAAACACACAAGAATATTCAAATAATAAGATGAATTCTTATTATTTCTTCAAGATATCTGGGGGACCTCAAATAGGTCCCACGTTCCTTTATGATTTCCCTTCTTTCTTCTCCCTTTCTATTCTGTGTGATAATTAATATGTTTTATAATTCCCACCCTCAATTTGCTTATTATATATATGTGCATACATACACATTTACATGTATATGTATGTATCTACTTCTTTTGGAGGCTCTAGAAGATTTGCCCATTTATCAAGCTCGTCCAGGAATTTGTTTTCATTTATTTAGTATGTATTTTGTATTTATTTTCTTTTAGGGTTCTGAGTTTCTGGGGTTATCTTAAAACATTGACTTGAGAAGACGTGGCATGAAATTTTTTTCGCGAGGAAATGTTTTTTTTATACTTCTAAAGGAAAAGAATGAAATTTAAGGAGTGTTTGGTATGGAGGAACTTTTTTTTCAGAAAATGTTTTTCGACTTTTCGATGTTTGGTTGGTCAAAATATTCTCTAGAAAAACAAGTTCTTTAAAAATGAGAAAAATGACTTCGCTAATGAAAATAGGGAAAACAAATTCCGTAAGTGACATTCCAAGTTCATTGTTTCATCTCCACCCATCCAATGCCTCTAACCCCCACCCCTTGACCATCCCAACCCCGACAACTCCCGAACCTCCCTTCCCCACCACATCCCACTCCGTAATATTTTGCTAGATTACATATAAATACTCTTAAATGATATTTTATTTACTGAACACTAGAAAATAAGTATGAAATCCATCTATTTCTTAAGAAATTATCTTCTTCATACCATAAAAAACATTTTCCTTCATACCAAACACCCCTTTAGTTTGCAGGATTCGTCGATAGTAATGTTTATAAGCGGGGTATAATTATTTTCCTCGTTAAAAAGTTCAATATCAAACCTCTTTAATGGAAGCGTTTGTCCGAAAATTTCATGGCTGCTATAGTGAGGTGTTGTTACGTATGTATATTGACATTTGATGTTTAGATCTCTTTTAATTCTTATAAACAAAAGTACGCAAGCAATTATATTTTTGTACTTTTTATGTTATAAACGAAAATAATATACTTGTTAATTTTAAAATCTTAATTGATTTTCATATATCATTAACTAAAAATTTAAAAATTGATAAATTACTTATAAATTCATAACTAGTTGTACCATTTCCGATAGAGAATTAAAATCTAAGGAATATGTATTTAAAATTAAATGAGAATTTAAATATTTCAAGTTTGACGTAAGAATTCTACAATTGTAGATTGTTTCGTAAATTTCAGTCTCTTAGTGATAATATAACACTTTAATTGATGAAGAATTCTGTCCAAACTTTTAACAAAAGGGAATTCAGTAGCTTTCCCTTGAAGGTTGTCTAAGAGCTTAACAATTGACTCTTCTATCTCACCCCAAGTACCAGTTGGTTGAGGCTCTTCATCAACACTTTCGTTTTCACCTTCTGCATCCATTGTCTCTTGTTCTTCCACTCCAATCACGTGTGCCATAATCTCTTGACCATTGTAAGTTTGAAGTATTGCGTCAAACTCCATATAAGTGGTAGCATCCATTGCTTGATTGGTGTTATGAAATGGAATTTGGGCTATAAGTGATGACTCACTACCAACATCCTCAACAAATTCTAATTTTTCACTATTAACATTGGAGTTGCCATTTATAGGTAGAATTTCGGTATTTCTCTAACAATGAAGAATGGTAGAGGTCTTAAAGATCGCCAAATGCTCGGGAGTTCCTCTATTCAATCATTTTCCTTCTTCTTGTTGCTGGACATCATTACATGCTTCTACAAGAGTTGTTAATTGTTTGTCGTAAGTTGAACTTGTTGTCATTAGATATCCTTTTAAATATCCGTACTTGAAATTATTATGTGCATGGCATTAGTGATGATTACCATAAATATTTTAATATTTTATTTTTATACATAATATATTTTTTATAAAATATAATTATATAATATTTGAGTATGACTGTTATAGAGGGGTGATTTTACAAAGAGTGTGCCGCTATAATGAATTCCACTGCTGTTATAGGTAGAATTTTGTTACAGAGAAGTAGAATATAACATGAAAAAAAGGTTTTGAAAAAAATCAGGCCGTTATAATGAAATGCTATTATAACGAATGACAATTATAGAGAGATTTGACAATAACATAAAATAACAGGGTGCAATTTGTAAGATTGCGAAATGCTAATTATTATATGTCACAGTTTACTAAAAATATTAAAGTAGAAGTATTTCCGTTATCCAAATTCTTCTAACGTGATTTGACATCGTTTTGTTAAGATTTTCATCATGATTTCGAGAAATGGTATAATAAGTTATCACAAGATGCTTGGTCTTGAATTTGGTGGACTTGATTTAATTTATATATGAATTTAAGGGCTTTGAAACTTGATTTTGAAATTTGCGTCCTTGGCTTCATGAGTTCTCTGACTTTGTGACAGAAAATTTGATCCCATTTTTTGATTATGAAAATTCCGATTTGATCGGTTGACTTGAATCACGGACTAATCAGACTAAAACAGTGACAAAATCAAATTTGATTGGTCGGAATATGTAATTTCTCGCATGTCACATTTTTATTGTTATGTGATTTGACTAGGTATGTCATGTCAGCAAACATGTGGCATGACCCCAATGACTCTTTTATTTGACTTTGCCTTTCACGTTATTTGACACGTGACACAAATCGGAGTTCAAGGATAAAAATAAATCTTGGGCTTAAAAAATAGGCTTATCATTTGAAGCCCAAATTAGTGAACTAGCCCAAAAAAATTGGACAATTAACTTAATTAAGATTTATTGAACTTAAATATTTAAGAGAATTTTACACCCATAGACAAAAAAGGACCCTTAATTATAAGTTTTAAGGACACTTTCAATTAATATCCAATATAAGAATACTTTTTAAAATTATCACCACCCAAAATTCTATTTGTGCTGTGTGAGCACCTACCCTGAACCCGTAGGCGAACCCCATACATTCAAGACAGAATAGTTAATAAACAATACGGAAAAGTAAAGAACAATGAAAGAATTGACAAAGTCTTAAAACACTTAATACATAAACCTTAGAAACATCCCCTAAAATCTGATTGTGAAGAGTACAGAGCTACTAAATAGATTACAGAGTCTGAAACTTATACATCATACTGTCTGAAATGTAAGACATAAAATAAAAGATAAGATAGAGGAGTTCCAGTGCTAGGAAAGTGTTTGCAGCTCACCTTGGACTCTTGATAAGCTATCCAAATACGCCACGTCTATGCTCCACTCAGATCCGGATCAGTACCCGCACACAAAGGTGCAACAAGTGTAGAGTGACTACGGGAAGCACACATACCTAGCACCATAATCGATCGACCCTAACTATAGTAGTGACGAGGGTTTCTACTTTTCGATACTTCTCTACTAAGTTAGTTAACTAAGGTGAACTCAAATAGAATATCCAACTCTATAAGTAAAGCCCTATAGTTCGATAAACCACAAGGATCATCAATATTATCAAGTCATTCTAAAGTTCTCAACTTTACTAAGGATGATGCCCAAATACTTCTACTGAATCCAACCTAAAACCCATTCAGGGCATCTAATCCCATAAAGTGTTCCACATTTTCATCACAACTGAGCAAGTTTACTTTGAAGATCCAACCTTTGCATCAACTAAGGCACTTACGTTCATAAGGATTCGACCTTTACACTATTTTAGGCAATATATATTAATCTAGATTCAGTCTTTCTATCTTTTAGAACATGTATCGTCATAAATGTTCTATCTTTCCGTCCCTTAAATTAAAGAAGCCCATAAGGATTCTGTATTTACACTCGTTGTACTACAAAAGTCGTAAAGATTCTATCCTTCTTTCCATTTCAAGAAAGTAAACCATAACATCTCATATTTCTGTCTTATATCAAGAATAAGTTGTAAAGGTTCACTATTTTTTCCACTAAGAGTAAAATGATCATAATGTCTACAATTTTACATCACCGCGCACACATGGCATAAATTACATATTAAAAAGTATAAATGAGATGCAATGCAAATGATATGTATGAAATGCAATGGCCATATGTATCCGGTATACACACGCTTCTGCAGTAGGTGTCATGTGACCCATGGGAAACTCGAGAGGTCCATATACCCATCCCAAATTTTCCATCGGATCCCAGCTCTGTGGCGGTAGTATCATTATTAATCATCACTCTCTTACCATATACCATATTCAATAACCGACTTACAAGCCCCTTTTAAGTATCTCAATAGTTCAATGCCAATAATAATATGAATGATTGATATGGATATGTGTACACCATGCAAAAGCATAATCAATACAATTAACATTTCAATTTCTTTTCAAGATTTAGACGAGATGTAGTGTGATGAATGCATGATAAGTTATAATCATAATAATCTATCAAACATAGCTAACATAACCCAAATAAGCAGCAGACATACCAACCTAAGTCACTCTCACGGCTCAAAGGCTAAACATATAATCTCTGTCATGTACAACATACTAAAAATGGCAGTCCGGTGCACTAAGCTCCCGCTATGCGCGGGGTCCGGGGAAGGGCTGGACCACAAGGGACTTAGTATGAAGGGGAGACTTGGAGTAACTAGTAAAGTTGCTGCCATGTGACCTGGAGGTCACAAGTTCAAGCTGTGGAAACAACCTCTTGTAGAAATGCAAGATAAGGCTGTGTACAATATGTCATGTATAACATACTAAGTCATTTTAATTACCCTTTTAAGTACACAGGTACACGCACAAATGCTCGTTACCTCACAAGTACGGGATCCTCAATTACCTATTACTCCCATTAATTAGTTAATTACCAATACATAACACTACATTAAGGTCTTGAAAATTTTAACTTGCCTTATTTTGAAGTCCCATAGCTCACGAACGATTCCAAACTCAATCTGCGCGAACATTAAGCCTCCCAGAAGCTCCACTGCATCTAAACTCACTGAATGAGTTCAATCTAGTCAAAATAGAAATCTACAGAGTTAGACAAGTCCAACAATATCCATATTACTATACTTTATTTCGGAACCCAAAAATGGATCTAAAAGTCAATCTCGAGCCCCGAAGGTCAAAACTTTAATTTCATTGTAAAATAGAGTTATCCATATCCCATAAGTTATAAATCCATAAAATCAACTAATTTCATCCATGAATTGACCCTCAAATCAAAGATTTATAATTTCTCAACTCTAGGTCTCCAAAATCCCAATTTCTACAACCCAAATCCAGATAAAAATTGATAACAAGCGGAAATAATTATGGACAAATACACAAATGAAGATTGGATACTTACCCCCTTTCTAAGACGAGAATTTATCCACCGAAATCACCTCAAACGGAGCTCTAGAACTCAAATTATAGCAAAAATATAATAGAATAAACGGTTTGGTTTTTAATACAATGTCCAGACAAACTTTATTCATCGCGTTCGCGACCCGCCATGTAACGATCGTGAAGGCAGTTTTTTTTTCTGAAAAAAATTTCTTCATTGCAATCGCGACCATCGCGAAGACCAAATCGCACCAGAAACCAAAAAAATACCCATTTTTGCTTTCAAACTTCGATTCAACACCCGAAACTCATCCGGAACCTTCTGAACACAAATCAAATATGCATTTCAGTCATAAAATATGTTTCGGACCTGCTCGCATACTCAAAATAGCTGAAAAAGATCGTCTTGACTCGATGTTGACCATGGTCAATTCCAATTCTTAGTTTTACTAGTCTGTCCACCAACGACCCGAAACTCGTTTGAAAACCCATGAACACCAACCAAGAGTGTAACTTGACTATAAACCATGCTACGAAACTACTTGAATCAACGAAATATCCATACGAGGTTGTTAAGAAACACTTATCCATAAAAATGTCATAACTTTATCAAAATAAAATAAACCTCTATCGAGTGCCCAAATCTCACCCGAACCCCTCGAGACCCAAACGAATGACTCAACTAAGTCATTAATCATATTATGGACCTAATGGAATTGACAAAACTTTGAAAATGATGCATTTACCCTAAAGTCAACTTTTGGTCAAACTTTTTCTTTCTTTAACTTAAGAGCTTCCATCTTTACTAAAATTAATTCAAAACTCATAATCTGGAATCGCGCTACCCATCCCAACAAGTAATAAATACCGAGATGAAACTAGAGGAAGGATATTTTTGATGAAAAAAGTTTAAAAACTCAAAACAACCAAACAGATCGTTACAAAAATATAATAACTTAAGAAAATAAAGGGTCACTTGATTTTAGGCTCATATTTTGATTTCCCTCTACAACTTACCCTAGTCCTTATCTCTCTCTACCGCCTTCACTCCAGCCGCTATCATAACTCCGAGCACCATCATCCTCTTCACAAATCACGCGGAGCTGCTTTCTCTTTCTCTTTCTCTTTCTTCTCTTTTGATGTACTTGGAGGCTAACACGTAATGGTTTTCCACATTACATATTACAGATAACACGTAATGATTTCTTCTCCACCTCCTTGGATGATATCGAGCTACCAACAACTAGTGTTTTAGCGAGAGAGAAGCACAAAAAAATGACGAGGCCTTGCTTCACCAAAGCGAGAAGCGTGAAGCGTGAAGTGAAGTGCACGCTTCTTTCATGTGAATAATATAAAAATACAAAATATTAAATAGGCATAGGTAAATAATCAAGAACTCAATATAAATAACATAATCAGTAAAATCTTTTAATTCTTAAATTAAGAAGTAAATAGTAGATACTTGAACTAGAGAGTCAATAATCCTCATAAGTCATACTAAAATATTAAGCAAATGCAAAACCAAATCACAAAGGGAGCAACATCCTATTATTCAACAAGATCTCCAATCTCTTGAAGTGTAATCACATTATTATATTGCTCATCATCTTCTCGGAAGCTTCATCAATTAGGATTCTACTTGAACGTGAACTTGTAGCTACTACTACTCTTTCCTTGCTCCTTAAAGTACTCCCCCTAAAATCATAAATATTCTCCTCAACTCTACTTGCCATAGTAACTTGACCATAAGTGAGATCTTCTCCTCCATATACTAATTATTCTTTATGATTTTGGGGGGGGGGGGGGGGGGGCTTCATTTAAGTATTCATTTACTTTATCAATGATCAATGGTATTGCGAACTTTGTAGTGACGCGCCAATGTTCTATTATATTTAATGAACACTAGATCATTGAGTTCCTTCAAGCCTATTCCTATTCTTATCATGTATCTTCACATAAGTTGTGAAAAGTAATTAATAGGAGTACTTAGGACAATTGAGATACACTTTAGTTAGTAATAATGTAATATAGCTTCTTGAATGTTCATACACGCTCCAATTTATTTTGCATTCGGATGAACTACAAGTTAAACTTTGAACTCTAACAGCAAATTGTTGCAAGTTTGAAACTTCATAACCAAATTGCATCCACCATTCAACTATAGAAGAATTAGTTTAAAAGTTAATAACTCAATGGTTAAAGCTCTACAAACAACTGAAACAACTTGCTCACCTGGTGACATTTTGGTTCTTGCTCTAATGACTGAACCATATCCAAGTGGCCCATCTGCTTTCATGTACACACCAAGCTCCTCCGTTATTTTGTCTTGCAAGACTTCATTTGACACCAACCTCTCAACGCATGAATGATATCCCGCACACACTTCTTTAGTTAAACTCTTCCTTTCATTATTTATATAATACAACCTGGGGTTCAAAATATTCCTTGCTACATGCAAATGTTGATGAAGTTGAGGGGCGGGTCCACGTGGTGTCAAGGAGGTGTAATTGAATCGGCTTCGTTGAAAAATTATACTTTATATATTACTAAATTATAATTAAGAAATGATTATATAAAAAGTATTTTGAATCCATTTGGTGCAAGCATACTTCCAGTTCAGGTGGTTAAGTGTATTAGTGAATATTAGTAGAATATTCACCATATATTTTGTAATTATTAGTGTTGTATAATTATGATAATTATAGGATCTCTTTTGTATTAGAATTTCATATTGTACACACTATATATATTGTATTAATGAGAAAGGTTCCCAAGGGAGATTAATACAATTCTACATGGTATCAAGAGCCAAAATTTCCTCCCTACCCTAAACCTTGAATGGCCCCCCCCCCCCCCCCCCCATATTTTTTCCGGCGCCGAATCCAGAGATATACAATCAGTATACGCTGATATACCATCGGTATATACTGATATACATCCTCCTATACCTCCCTATTTCTCCAACATGTTGTATACCATCGGTATACGTGGTTACCTCTCATATACAGTGCCCTCAACCTCCCCGAACCCTAAATTTCTTTTCTTTCCGGCAACCCTCATGGCGGAACACAGCCAAGCCGATTTTTCTGGCTACATCAGGAGCACAACGGCGGACTGGGCCTTCAGCAAATCCCTAGTCCAAGCCGCAACCCAGAAACATGGGAGCCCTTCGTCGGGCCTTTGTCACGGGCCTTTGTCACCAGGCCTAAGCCCCTACAACCATATAGTGGCCCATCAGTATGGGCTCGGCTCTACCAAGGCACATCCGACAGGCCCAACATCCTGGGGCCCATCAGTCCGTCCCAGGTCCACCCCAAGCTAAATTGGGCCAATGTTTTTGGCACTTTGACCCATCAACAACCCGATAATGCTTGATATATAGATATGAGCGCCACGTCTCATCTCACCAACAATTCTGGTAATATTCCTCAACTGGGCAAATTACAAACTCCACAATCTATTATGGTTGGTAATGGTCATCGCATTCCAATTCAATGATTTGGCCACACCCTTACCCCACCACGACATCCTCACTTCTCTTTTAAAAACGCCTTTATGCCCCAAACATCATAAAAAACCTAATCTCTATTAGAAAATTTGCCACCGATAATTCAGTCTCAATTAACTTTGACCTGTTTGGATTTTCTGTAATGAACCTCCGTACCGGGAAACTACTTACGAGATGCAATAGTGAGAGAGACCTATATCCTTTCCTATCCACGTCCGCTGCTAGTGTCCACCCTCCCACATCTCTACATGCCCTTGTCACTCCTCCCACCGTTTTAACAACCATATCTCTCTCAACGTGACATAGTAGACTTGGTCATCAGAGTTCTCACATTTTTGATTCTCTTAGAAACCAAAATTTAATCCAATGTAACAAAGGGAATCTTTCTCATAGTTGCTCCTCTTGTCAGTTAGGGAAACACGTTAGACTACCATTTACGGCTTCTATGACTACTACTTTATCTCCATTTGATATTATTCACACTGATTTATGGACATCTCCCATAACTAGCAACTTAGGCCATACATATTATTTGGTATTTTTGGATGATTTCTCTCATTTTCTTTGGGTCTGTCCACTCAAACTCAAATATCAAGTGTTCTCCAAATTTGTTGAGTTTCGTACACTGGTTAAAATGCAATTTGAAAAAGACATAAAATCATTTCAATGTGATAATGGTCATGAGTTCAATAATTCCCTATTTCATTAATTTTGTGTGGCTAATGGCATGAACTTTCATTTCTCGTGCCCCATACCTCCCCTCAAAATGGAAAAGTCAAAAAAATTCTCCGAACCATTAATAATATGATTCGTACCCTCATTTTTCATGCGTATCTCCCCCTACTTTTTGGGTATATGCACTAAAAATGGTAGAACACATTATCAATATTTTTCCTACCCGTGCGATTCAAAATAGGACAACCACCAAAATTCTCTACCGTCGAGTCCCTACCTATGACCATCTTAGAATTTTTGGTTGTCTGTGTTACCTAATCTGACATTGCGGCCCCCAACAAATTGGCACCCAGATCTACTATGCGTGCCTTCTCCTAGGCTTCCCATCGAACCATAGGGGGTACCTGTGCTATGAACTATCCATCGACAAAATCACAATCTCACGCCACATCACTTTTGTCGAGTATGTTTTCCCATTTGACAATATTCAAAAATTACGAGTCACTGATTATAAATTTCTTGATGATTGGGACACATCATCGCTTATCCACCAAGCTCTCCGACATGTTACCACTGTTCGGCAGCAGTCAGCACTTTGCCCCCCCACCCTCTTGTCACTGCCACTACCGGCGGTTAGTCCTTCGCCGGTACCACTACTACTACCCAGTCACTGTCTCACGCCGCTACCACCACCGGTAGTTCCACCGAACAGTCACAGTCGCCGCCGGTTGCCTCTCCTCCCATCAGTAATCGGTCGGCCACCACCTCTCTTCTCCATCCCGATGTCTCATCTCCTCTCCACTAGCATTCTCCACATGGTAAACCCAGTAGCATCATCACTGGCCATTAGCAGTCCAATCGGACACCCTCACCCAACCATTGTGCATGCCACCCCGACCCAACACATTTCCCGGACCCAAAACCTCCTCGCCCTATCACAGAACTCAGAATCTCCATCCACCATCTTCTCGTCACCGGTAATGTCTCTAAGACACCCAACCGACGTCGATCTACTCAGATTGTCTTCCTTTACAAACCCAACATCAAAACCCGACACCACTGCCCCGATATCATTGTCTCCAAACCCAGCATCGAACACCGTCACCACAGAACCAGTACCCTACCCCACCGCCTGACCGAGCTGTACACCCAACACCGACCCAACAATACATCAAACTACCCTTCCCAACCCCTGCCTCCACGCACCACATGGAAACCCGTGTCTAACACGAGATTTTTAAACCAAAGGTCCACTTCAACCTATCTACCCAAACCTTACCCAATTCCTAAAAGCCCAAAAGTAGCCAAACAAGACCCTAATTGGAATGTAGCCATGTGTGATGAATTTAATGCTTTAACGAGACAACATACTTGGAATTTGGTTCCTAGACCGGAGGGGTGAATGTGATCCGATGCATGTGACTTTTTCGTCACAAATTCAGAGACAATGGTGACTTAGAGAGATATAAGGCGAGATTTATGGCTAATGGCACTAATCAGTAGAAGGGTATTGATTGTGGTAAGACATTCATTCCGGTTGTTAAACCTAGCTACCATTCGCACCGTTCTGAGTATTGTTATGGGTAAGCATTGACCCATTCATCAACTTGACGTGAAAAATACGTTCTTACACGGGGATTTAAAAGAAACTATTTACATACACCATCCACCTAATTTTGTCCATCCAACAGCCCCCAATATCTATGTCATCTCCGTAAGTCACTTTATGGTTTGAAACAGGCCCCTAGAGCATGATATGATCATTTTGCACAGTATCTTATGTGGATTGGATTTGTATGTAGCAAATATGATAATTCTCTCTTTATGTTTCATGGCTTTGGGCCTTTCCTGTGCAGCTTAGGTGGAAGGCGAAGAAGGCCTCCTTCTAGGGGGGCCCGAGCCATTAGTGAGATACCACTCTAGAAGGGCTAGAATTCTAACCTTGTGTCAGGACCTACGGGCCAATGGAGAGTCTCAGGTAGACAGTTTCTATGGGGCGTAGGCCTCCCAAAAGGTAACGGAGGTGTGCAAAGGTTTTCGAGGGCCAAGATGATTGTTATTACATAGACACGGACTCCGTTGTTCTTGGTCAACCACTCCCATGCGATTTTATTCTTCAAAAATAGGGAAATTGAAGCTCGAAGACCGAATCGAGAAAGGATACTTTTTAGCGCCGAAGGCGTATGCATACATACCAGAGGGGGGTGGCGATTCAATACTCAGGTTCAAGGGTCCTGCTAAAGGACATGCTACTCAAGAGTGGTTTGAGTCACAGTACATCGACCCATCTCGAAAACAAAATGTAAATGTGGATAGCAACTTCTCGGTTAATTGGAGGTCTTTCACCATCCAGAAGAAAACTACAACATACAAGCTCGGGGTTAACCCTGAGGTTAAGAGAGATTTAATTTATGATGAAGAGGGTTCATGGGTTGGTACAAGTCCTATTCATGTTGAGCTTGGTGATGATACATCCCTAGATTCAAAATCTAGACAACTAGTCCAAGCCTTAATGGATCAGATAAAGAAATTGAAAAGCGATCTATCAGATAATAAAGAAGAAGAAAGAGAGATTCCAACGCAGGAATTTGAATTCAACGGGAAAAGAAAGGGAAATGATGATGAGATATGTCAAATAGAAAAGGAAGATGACGATGAGAAAAACAAAAGGTTAAGGGAGGAGTCTACGGCGGAAGAGAAAGGGTCACAAGAGTAGTCTACGACGGAAGAGAAATATTCTATATCAACAGCGGGGTGTGGTGAAGTGAAAGATCTTTCACTTCACTATAGTGGGAAGAAGACAGGTGGGAGCGAGAGCAAAACAAGCTCTGTGTCGCACCTACCGTGGCAGAGAGTTTGATAAGACTCTCGGATAAGAAAGATCAATCCTGAACAAGGTAACAATATCACTTATTTATTGTTATATGTGGATGATATTGTGCTTACTTCCTCATCTGATTTGTTGAAAAATGAGATAATTGCATTTCTTAAAACCGAATTTACCATGACCGACTTAGAAAGCTGAGTTATTTTTTGGAGATATCAGTGACTAGATTTGCAGACTCTATGTTTCTATGTCAGCGTAAGTATGCAGAGGAGATAGTACACAGGGCTAAAATGGCAAACTGCAAGATTATGTCCACTCCAGTTGACACTAAATCAAAGCTTAGTGCTGTTGATGGTAATTCGGTGTCCGATCCCACACTTTACAGGAGTCTTGCAGATGCACTACAATATTTTATCTTCACCAGGCCTGATATTGCTTATGTTGTTCAGCAGGTGTGTCTGTTTATGCATGCCCCCAAAGAGCCTCATTTTACTGCCCTTAAGCGTATCATCCGATACATTAAGGGCACACTTGATCATGAATTACATCTATACCCCTCTGCACATACCAGGTTACTATCATTACAGATGTAGATTGGGCAAGTTGTCCAAACACACGACGCTCTACCTCCGGCTATTGTGTATTCTTAGGGGATAATCTAGTTTCATGGTCTGCCAAAAGACTTGCCACACTATCCCATTCGAGTGCAGAAGCAGACTACAGAGGCGTGCCAATGTTGTTGCTGAGATTTGTTGGCTCCGAAATCTACTTTTTGAGCTTCGGTGTCCTTTGCGTAAGGTGTCTATAGTCTATTGTGATAACATATCTATTGTTTATTTATCTCACAATCCGGTTCAGCATCAGCGAACCAAACACATTGAGATGGATATACACTTTGTTCGTGAGAAGGTTGCTATCGAACATGTCAAGGTATTGCATGTGCCCTTTTCATACAAGTATGCAAATATATTCACTAAATGACTACCTAGACAACTATTCCTCGACTTCAGATCCAGTCTAAGCGTCCGGCCTCCTCCCGCTCTGACTGAGGGGGTGTATTAGTGAATATTAGTAGAATATTCACCATATATTTTGTAATTGTTAGTGTTGTATAATTATGATAATTAGAGGATCCCTTTTGTATTAGGATTTCACATTGTACACACTTTATATATTGTATTAATGAGAAAGTCTCTCCAAGGAGATTAATACAATTCTACAAAGAGGGTTCAGAGGGCATGCGTGATCCTGAGTTTTGAATCCTTTATCCTTTATTCCTTTGTCATTTCTCTATTGCACTTTTTACTTTGCTTGAATTCAGTAGAACTATTATATAACAATTTGTTCTGATTCAAGAAATTAAATGTACCTACAAAGTGAATCTTACTTTTGTCTTCTTAAATTTTGAATAAAAGATGCAAGTATATTTGTCGAAATTATTTATAAATTTGTTAGTATAATTAAATTTAGTCTATGTTGAAACATTTATCTGTTTCATACTGTTTGGTGTATAGTTTTTTTCTTCACAAATTATTATAATTAGTTTAGTACTTATAAACGTTCTTTATTATTTAAATATATTAGAATTAATATATTTTTTTCAAATTGAATTTTGTTGAAGTAAAAATTTGGTAAATTAAATAGATAACAAATCTTTTATACCTTTCTAAAAACAGTTCAACTATGTTAAAACAATAGAATGCTGACTTTAAGACCACTTTATTTTGATATTATATATTGTTTTAAAAACGGATCGAACCTGCTTGTCATCCCCGACATCACTTATACTATTAGCTATCGTCGTTTTTTACTGTCCGCCAATGAGGTTGATTCTTCCCCCTTGTACCAATGATTTCAATTTTTTTTTTGCATATTTTCTTTTACCATTATCAAATGTCTTTCCAATAGCTTCTTTGCTTCTATCCATAGCTTCATAAATATAATCTATTGGTGGTTTTTTTCCCATCCACCAAATGAAGTACAATAACCAAATAATTACAAACTCTAAGTGCTTGAACAATGTCCTTCCAAAAATATGGACCAAACAATATATCTCACAACTTCTTTACCAAGAGCTTCCTTTGCATAGATACTCTCACTCCATTCAGTTGATATAGGTTCTCAAGTTTTTCGTTTGCAAGTAAAAACTATGTAAAGTCATGATAGTTGTTGCGAATTTTGTCTTGGCCGGTTCACCATTTTTTTAAATTTATGTATCTCTTCATGTAAAGTAAAAAACTAATGTAAGAATGTATCTTGACAGCCTCAACAGAAAGTGTAGAATTCTTTTCATAGTTAATGTTTTTTTACACAATCACATATCTATCCTATGTTATGCCCGATTTTTACCTATAAGATAGATCAGGTTACTCTACCTGTTCCAAGCTAGCGTTTGTGGAATAATAAAAAACAGAAAAGTAAGGACACAATATTTTTTTCATAGTTAATGTAAGAATGTATCTTGACAGCTTCAACAAAAAGTGTATAATTTTTTTCATAGTTAATGTTTTTTTACACGATCAAATATCTATCTTATGTTATGCCCGATTTTTACCTATAAGATAGATCAGGTTACTCTACCCGAGCCGACACCAAGATGAGGGTGACCAATTTAACAAGGACTAGACCGGGGTCGCTAAGTACAAGCCCGAATACTAACCAAGTAAGGTTGGCCGGAAACCTTAGGATAGACCCTAGGTTTGGGTTTGGTTGGGTCACACAGTCCCAACGTCCACTCGCACCAAAGGGGGTTCCTTAAGCTTGGGTTTAGTTAAGTCACACAGTCTTAACGAAACTTACACCGAAAGGAAACCTTAGTTTGGGTTTAACTAAGTCACACAGTCTTAGCTAAACTTGCACCAAGGGTTTGGATCACACAAGAACCGAAGGTACTCCCGGAGCACCAACTAAGAGTATCAATCCCTGATTGAGAGACTTAGTTTTCGTGAGTAAAACTCAACTTTATATATAATCAAATTCTGCCTATTTACAAGTCCTAAGAGTCCTATTTATAGTAGTAAATGGACCATTATAGAAGACAAACTAAAGGACACAAACTCTAACTACTTTTCTCGGCCTAGTGAGAACAAATGGGAACGGGTTTGGGTTTGCTTGGTGACTAAGTTCTCGAAGTGTGAGTTTTGGTTGAGTTCTATGCATTCTTGGGGCACGTGGTGTCCAAGGATGGGATTATGATTGACTCTAAGAAGATAAAGGCAGTCAAAGACTGGCCTAGAGTGACTTATGTGACAGAGGTTCAGAATTTGGTGGTTCTTGCTGCTACTATCACCAGTTCGACCAAGGATTCTATTCTATTTCTTCTCACTTAACACGTTTGACTCAGAAGGAGGTTCCTTTCCAGTGGTCTGATGAGTGTGAGCAGAACTTCCGAAAGCTTAAGACTTTATTGACCACAACTCTGATTTTATCCCTTCCGATGGAGGGAAATAACTTTACGGTATATTGCGATGCTTCCAAGATTGGATTAGGTTGTGTGTTGATGCTGAAGGGTAAGGTTATTGCTTATGCATCGAGGCAGTTGAAGGTGCATGAGAAGAACTATCCTATTTATAATTTGAAGTTGCCTGCCGTTGTGTTTGCTTTGAAAATCTGGAGGCACTATCTTTAGGGTGTCCATTGTGAGATGTATACTGATCATCGCAGTCTTTAGCACATGTTTAGTTAGAGGGACTTCAACTCTAGGAAGCATTGGTGGATAGAATTATTGAAAGATTATGACATGACCATTTTGTATCATCCGGGCAAGCCTAATGTGGTGGCAGATGCTTTGAGCCAAAAGATGGTTAGTATGGGGAGTTTAGCTTATTTGGCTATTTCTGAGCGTCCCTTGGCATTAGAGGTCCAAACTTTAGCCAACTATTTTGTGAGGCTTGATCTTTTGAATCCGGGTAGGATTATGACTTGTGTGGAGGTGATGTCATCTCTTTTAGATAAGATTCCGGCGTACGGATATGATAATGTGGGGTTATGCAATATTCAAGATAAGGTCATGAGTGACGAGGCCAATGAGGCTATGATTGATAGTGAGGGCATTCTAAGGATCAGAGGTAGAGTGTGTGTGCCTCGTGTGGGAGATTTTACTAGATTGATTATGGAAGAGGCCTATATCTCTAGGTATTCGATTTATCTGGGTACTACTATGATGTACCATGATTTGAGAAAGCACCACTGGTGTGGGAGGATGAAGAGAGACATTGCTAATTTTATATCTCGGTGTTAGAATTTCTAGCAGGTTAAGTATGAGCACCAACGTCCAGGTGGTGTGTCTCAGAGGATGTCCATTCTATAGTTAAAGTGGGAGAGGATCGCTATGGACTTTGTTGTGAGAATGCCCAAGACTTTGGGCAAATTTGATGCTATTTGGGTCATTGTTGATAGATTGACCAAGTCCGTGTATTTCATTCCGGTTCAAATGATGTATAATGCAGAGAAGTTGGCTAAGATCTATATCCGGGAGATTATTCATCTTTATAGGGTTCCTATTTCTATCATCTCGGATTGGGGTACTCAGTTTACTTCACATTTCTAACAGACTTTATAAAGAGAGTTAGGTACTCGCTTAGACTTCAGTACAATATTTCATTCTCAGACCGACGGTCAGTCTGAGCGGACTATTCAGGTATTGGAGGACATGTTACGAGCTTGCGTGATTGATTTTGGTGGTCATTGGGACTAGTACTTTCCCTTGGTAGAGTTCGTGTACAACAACAACTATCACTCCAGTATCGATATGGCACCGTTTGAGGCATTGTATAGTAGAAGACGTCGATCTCCGATTAGTTGGTTTAAGGTTCATCCTTGGGGTACTGATTTGTTGAGGGAGTCCATAGAGAGGGCGAGAGTGATCCAGGGCAAGCTCATGGCAGCGCATATTAGGAAGAAAGAGTATGCGGATCGGAAGGTTCGAGATTTAGAGTTCATGGCGGGTGACAAGGTTTTTCTGAAGGTTTTACCATGAACGGGTGTGATGAGATTCGACAAGAGAGGGAAGTTGATTCTGAGGTATATCGGGCCATTTGAGGTTCTTCGGAGAGTGGGAGAGGTGGTATATAAGTTGGCTCTGCCACTAGGTCTTTTAGGATTTTATCTAGTCTTCTATGTGTCTATGCGGAAGAAGTATCATGCTGATTATTCTTACATTATCCAGTGGGACTCAGTATTGCTTGATCAGAATCTAGAGTTTAAGGAGGAGCCTGTGGCTATTCTGAACAGGCAGGTGAGGAAGTTGAGATCAGAAGAGATTGCTTAAGTGAATGTTCAGTGGATGCATCATCCTGTCGATGAGGCGACATGGTAAATCGAGTCTGATATGCAAAGTAGATATCTAATCTTGTTCACTACTTTCGGTATGTTCTCTCTATTCATTTCTCCCCGTTCGAGGACGAGCATTATTTTAATTGGTATCTGATGTAGCGACCCGCCTAGTAATTTCTTGCTAAAGGCCCTTATTTGCTTATTTAATCCTACCCATAGACTCTTTGTGGGGTTTGTGATGTGCGGTGATAAGTGGCATGAATCTCGAGGTCCATTTATATGAGTTTCGGATGAAAAAGCCAAAATTTGGAAACTTAGAGTTGGTTAGTGTATCTCAAAGTTGACTTGTGGCTAGATGGGTTTATTTCTGGGTTCTGTCGCTTTTGGTAGTTCCAGAGGGTCATTTATGACTTAGTCGAGTCGTTGGTTCATTTCCTGAGGCAATCGGATGTATTTTGTGGCCTTATTTGTAAAGTTTGGATTTTGGTTTTGTCCTAGACGATTCATTAGAAAAGTATGCCTTGGCTCGGTTATTTGTGAAATTCGAGGGTACGAGCGAGTTTGTAGCACTATTTACCATAGACGAGCATGTTTGGTTTGTGTTCGGAGTGTTCCAAGAGTGTTTCCGGTGTCGGATGGAAGTTTTTGGGCTACGTTTCACTACTGGTGTTTGGTGTCTGCCATAGCGAAACCAGCATCCGCTTCGGCGAGTATGCCTCGGTGGAAGGATGGCTCGCCAAAGCGGAGGTCAGGAAAATAGAAAGTTCCGCCATAGCAGAATCGGGTCCGCTGTGGCGAGGTATAAAGTGTCAAGTGACAACCGCTATGACGAAGGCTTTCCACCGTAGCGCTCCCGCTCGGCTTTGAGGTTGGCTACGATTTAGCTTTTTGAGACTCCGATAAAAGTGCATAATTAGTTATAAATATTGAGGGGTATGAGCATGTTTGGAGGCCCCACTCTGCCGGTTGTGATGAACAATTGAGTGAATACCGGTGTTGAACCGTGATGATGGGATTTAGGGAAACAACATCGTGTTGGTTCCGATTGCTGTTTATTTGGGCTCATCGTCATATCGGACTTGTCGCCATGTTTGCTATTATTTTGTTACTCATCACACATACTTTCAATTGATATCCTGATTTGACTGGATTTGCTTATGTGTTGTTGAATTCTTGAAAGCATGTGTATATCATCTCTATACTTGATTGCATCTCATTGTATCATGATATCTTTCCTTGTATTATCACTGCATTCATACACTTATGATTCTATGATTTGATGTGAGAGTGGTATGGATATGTTGTGGTCCAAGAGACTGAAAAAGTAAGAGTAATATGAGATTATGACACTTGAGATGATATTGATACGCGGGGAGAGAAGTTGCATACCTGCAACATGATTGAGACTAAAAAATGAGTCATGGGCTCTAGTAAGATTTGTGTGAAATTCCGGTTGGTTAGGAGCAGTATATGGACTTTGCGGGTCCTCCATGGGTGTACGATCATAATTAAAATTTGACATACTGTATACCAGGTTAAGAAAGGTACATTGCATATGCACTGCATTGATATCATACATTTTATGACATATCATTGATAAACTGTGATTGAGACTTGCTATTGAGTGATTATGAACATCTTAGTTGGATTTGGGACTTGAAAGGATTATTCATGCCATATGATATTTGATATGTTGTTGAACTCTATGAAACATCTTGGTGATTATGTGATATACTTGGTCAGTGATATGCTAGTGTAGGATTATTTGGTGTCAACTTTATATTTATCTCTGATTATGTATCTTCCGTCGTTGTCGGCCTATGATGTATACGGGAATACATTGTGTACTCATGATACACTTGCTGCATTCTTTTTTTATGCAGATTCAATACCTTCCACCTCTGCAGAACCGCATGGCTGAGAGTTCGAGTTGGTGATCTCAGGCATTCAGGGTGATGATGTTATCTTCAGCATACCTTTGAATACTCTTCTCTATTATTGTCTTTTGTTCCTACTTGAGAGACACTTTTCAGACTATGTATTTCAGTTTTGGCCCACATGCCTATTTTCAGACTTGATTCGTATATGTTAGTGTTCCTGTATCACAGACTAGATCTATTGGGGGTGTTTGTTGGTGTATCAGACTTATGGTTTATTTCTCGCATTTATATTATGAGATCGTGTTATATATATATATATATATATATATATATATATATATATATATATATATATATATATATATATATATATATATATATCATGTCCGGAGGATGATTTGGGAGTGGTTTGTCGTGACATATTATTTATGCTGATTTCATGGTGTACACATATCTATCTCATTCATACATATTATATTGGAATTTGAACTGTCGAGTTACTGTTGAAAAAAAGGCTTGGGAAGCCATTTGTTGGATATACATGATACGAGAGTGATAACTGATGATGACACTTCAGCCACAGAGCTGGTATCCGATAGGAAATTCTAGATGGATATATGGACCTCATGAGTCCCCCATGGGTCACGTGAAAGCTACTGCAGTAGCGTGTGTATACTGGGTACATATGCCATTGCATACAAACATATCATCTGCATTGCATTCATCCTCATTCTGATCTGTGTTTGATGTTGTGTGTTACTCGGTGTTGACTTCTGGTAGACTTTGTGATCTCTTAGTTATTGGTAGAACAAGTATTTAGTATGAGAGTGTGCTTATCAATGGGAAGGCACTCGTATTATATAAGCCTTGATCTGGGTTGGATGTTGTACAATTGTGGTGTTTGAGAGAATCATGTATGGCTTGGTTGATTTTCGTGATTATATGTGAGATGTGTACAGGAAGGGTAAAATGTGCGCCTGTGTGCTTCCTTCGTAACTGTGGATACCGTATAGCGAGTGTCTAGTAAGACCTATTGTAGAATCATTATGGTGCGAGCTGATTTATATGCTAAGTGCCTTAATACTTACTTTCTAGCGTTGGTGTGCGTAATGTGGGTATTATTGCTTGTGATTGAAAGAAGAACCCTTAAAAGGATTAATGAATGGCATGACCGTAAATGCTTAGTGTCATAATGAAACCAGGGAACGAGGACTAATACGATAGTTGATGTGGTTGTGGTCAACTTGCTTATCTAACGGGTTCGGTCGGGAAGTGAATAAAACATGAATATGGCTAGGTAGGAGTTAGGCCACTGGGTGTCAAGGTAAGAATCCTTATTTGCTAAGTGTACTAAATGTATTTGACTGTAAATCGTCTTACTCGGTTGTGTTGAGTGAACAATATACTCTATGGGTCAATCGGTGGATAAGGTAAAGTAAATAACTGTTATACTGCATTAGAGTTAAGCGTGTCGAGGGGGACGGGGTGGGACGAGCCTTTTTTGGGGGACTAAAACAGGAGGGACCGAAGGGGGACCGGGACTGGAGGGTCGGGCCTTGGCGGGATTTTTTTGGGGCCCGAGCCGTCCCACTATATAGAGGGGCAGGGTGGGGTGGGTCGGGGGGATTTTTTTTTTCTTAAAATCAAATTTATAACGGCTAGTTTTTTGAACTCATAACGGATATTTTTTAGCTACAAGTTATTTAGTTACAAATTGAAAGTTATTATTAGAATTTATTTTTATAACTTTATAAATTTAAAGTCTTTATTTAGGAACGACTATTTCTTTGAATTTCTAACGACTATTGTTTTGAACTTCTAAGAGTTAGTTTTTTAAATTTATTAGATGATATTAAATATAATTTCAAGAATTACATTATTTTATATGAAAAGAGCTTTAATGAAAAGAAAAATAATTTCAAGTATTAAATAGAACTTTTCATAGGACTTTTATTTATTCAATATAACGTCAAATTTCATAAAGGTGACTCCAAAATCTCAAATAGAAGAAGAGCACATATCTCTACAGCACCTTCTAGGAAGGGTTCTGTTTCAATTAGGTCTCTAAGTTACAATAAAATCACCTAATTTACATAGCCACCTTCTAGGAAGGGTTTTGTTTCAACTAGGCATCTACTAAAACTTGTATGGTTGTATATAGAGTTTTTCCAATTTTTGTATCGCTTCCGTTGGAATCATTTCAGGAATTGGCTTGATGCTTGACGATCCATAAGTTCCATGTCGTCATCGCTATTAGTGATGATTATCTCATCAAATTGTTCTTCTTCGTGACGAGTTAAAGTTGGTAGCCCATAGTTTCTTCTTTCTGTGTTGATCCAATCTCTGAATAAGACATAAATCTCTAAGATGTCTTCTACTAATGAATGTATGTGGTCTCAAAGTGGAAATCTTGCCGCGCTGAAAGCTTTCTCTGAAGCTACTAATGATTCTTGAATAGCTAGGATATCTCGAGCCATTTTTGCTTGTAATGGAAATGACTTGCCATACTCCCTCCACCATCCCAAAAGGTCATCAATCTCGTCGTTATTCATAATAGATTCAAATCCATGTGAAAGATAAGAACCAAGATCACTTTCATTTTGAGTAGAACCGATACCAATATAATCATGATCCATTTCCCTATCAAATTTTCGGTTGCCTGTAGTAGGCCTCTTTTTTTGCGAAGGACGTAAAACTTCATTTAAAAAAAAAGATTTATGCCTATCATTCAATAGCTTAATACTAGTATATATGCTACTTTTACGATGTTCACAAGATGGACTTTCTTTTGTTTCATCAATTTCTAAATTTCTAATTTTTTGAAACAAGTCCCTTGGCACATCATAATTTTAAAGACGGATCAAGTACACTAGCAATTAAATATATTTCGGGAATAGAAAAAAATACTTTTTAAATTTCACAATCATTTCATAAATGGCTTCCTTATATTGTTCCATTTTTCTGTACTTTGCAAATTATTTTGAAAGGCCACAAATATAAAATAACATTTGTGCAGTAGTAGGACAATGCATACTGGAAAATTGTTTTGTTGCAATATAATTTTTTTCTAAAAAATTATTAAGTTCTTCAATGTCATCAAAATCTTGTTCTTTTATTTGATCAACGAGATCGTAATGATATGCATTAAATATCATTTGAAGGGATTTTCGATATTCATGTGCAACTAATAGCATTTCATATGTGGTATTCCACCTAGTACAAACTTCTTTCGGAATTTTTCTAACCGGAAATTTAGCAATAACACAAGATATTTTAAATTCATTAATTCTACTAGATTTATGAGCATAAAACATATATTTACAAGCTGACCGTATTTTTTGAAAACTTCCGGTAAAGAAATCAAGACCATCTTTTACAACTAAATTAAAAACATGGCATGCACATCTAGTATGAAAAATATTAGAATAAATTGGACAAACTCTAACTTCCAACATTTCGGCACATTTAGTCATGGAAGAAGCATTATCGAATGTGACAGGTAAAAAATTATCTAGAAGACCAAATAATTGCAAAATTTCTTGAATATTTGAACTTATATAAGAACCCATTTTTTCCCATCTACATATTTATAACCAAGTATACATTTTTACAAATTCCAGTTATGATCAATCCAGTGTGCTATAATACATAAATAATCATTGCCTTTAACTCTATGACCTATATCAGAAGTGATAGAAACTCTACTATGTTAGTGGTAAAACATGCAACGCATATACTGATAATAATCACTTTGAAATTTAAAAATATATGCTCTAACAGTGGATCTAGGAATTCCTTTAAAACCAGGGTTATACATAGCTTGAATATAAGGCACAAAATCGGGGTTAGAAGGAAAACTAAAAGGTAAGTCACAGACCGCGACCATTTTAGCTAATTCTTCGCGATCTCTATCCTTATTATAAGAAATTTTTGTGACAGTGGGGTTAGAAGTATTTAAAGTTTATTGGACCATATTAGAACATCCAACGAATCCAGTAGGAGCGCAACTAGTGGCGGCGCCGATAGAATCCCCGCCATCAAGGCTCGCTTCTTTTCGAGCATCAAAGTATAGATTCTCAACACATTTTTCAAGTGTCTATCTAAATCACCCGTCTCACCTGACCCTCCGTCAGATCCATGTTTAAACCATTTTTTAAATGTATGACAATGTGGAGCCAATTTATCTTTCTCATAAGTCATGAATTTTCATATAGGACTAGTTCTAGGATGTTGCACCTTAGTCTTACCCCGAGTAGGAGGTTTATTTGGAAGACCAGCTCCAGACCGAGATGGTGTCCGAGTTGAATCTTGGTTAACGAGGCAAGTAGGTGTATCATCTAAATCTAATTCCTCTCCCTCGCCTTCTTCCTCCCATAAGCTCTTTCTAATTCTTCATTTTCTAAATCAATATCATCAGCACTACGTTTATTAAGATTAACAACATGGATATCTGGGGGAGGATAAAATCAGTTTCATCAACATGAGTAAAATCTTTCATACTTTTTCTAACTTTAGGTTTAATTTTACTAGAACTATCACGTTTAATCTTACTACTACTACTACAACTTTTAGCACTAATTATTTTTTGGGAAGACATAGTTCATAATAAAATAAAATAAGATAAAATAAAGCACAAAAATTAAAAAAAATGCAAATTAAATGCAAGAAATTAAACTAATAAAGGATGGAATGAGTGTACCAAACGTCTGCATAAAAGCAGACGTAACAAAAAATATTGAATTTGAGACTTGAAACATTGAAGCTTGAAAGTTGCTCCGAAAATTTCCCATTTCACAAAAATATAAAAATTTCTCTAAATAATAAAGATGATATTATGATTAGCAAATATTATATATAGAGAGAGAATTGTTGAGATAATTTTGTGAAAATAAAATAGAATGGGGTATTTATAGTTTAGAATTTGGGTCAAAGTATAATAAATAAAAGTTAAGGGTTAAATAAATATTGGGAGGTAGGGGTTGTTCTAAACGGCATCATAGCCGTTGAAATTAAGCCAAAATGGCCAAATTTAGGGGCTGGTCCAAATTAGCCGTTTGTGGGGCCCTGCAACGGCTATAATTTAAAACAAAAAAAAAGAATATAATTAACAACGCTAGACCGGACGGGATCGGGATAGATTGGGATGGGACCATGATCGGTCCGGGTCCAGCCGGATTTTTTGTCGATCCCCCAGTCCCCTATCCCCCTAATCCCTACCCCCTATAACTGTTGGGTCTGAGGCGTACCGGGACGGGACCGGGCCGATCCAACCCACTTGTCACCCTTAATTAGAATATGATCTATTTGCAGAGTCAACTTGATATTTATATCTGTAATGTGACTTTCGTCGTTGTCGGCCTATGATGCCTACGAGGGTACGTTATGTATTCATGCTACGCTTGTGGCATCTTTTACGTGGATGCAAGTAATCGGTCTATTCAGGTTGCAGCTTGGAGCATGGGAGAGTGAGACAAACCATTCATTCCCGATAGCCTTGGTCTCCTTCTAGTCAGGCCGTCCCTTTTCATTAGGATGGTGATGCTATGATGCTATATCTCGTTATTACTTGTATCTTAGAGTCCTTGTACTAGTGATACTTGGGTAGTAACTGTTGTATTCGGTAAATCATGTAACTTCTAAAGGGATTTTGTTATATAGATGTATCTTTCTTTACTTCCGCATTCAGATTCAAGAGGCTTGATTTTATGATTAAGGCTAGTAGTTCTCTTACGGATTAGTGTAGGTGCCCTCACGACATAAATGAGATTTGGGTCGTGACACTTAATCAGATAATTTATAACTACATAAATATCTTTGACTTATTTTAGATCACAAGATTCAAAAGTCTTTTTTTATTTCTTAAACTCTGTGCAAGTCAAACTACATCGTATAAATTGAAATAGAGTGAGTACAAAATAGAGAAAGAATTGAAGAATAGAGACAAAAAACATAGCATAACAATGAAAGAAATTACAAACAGAGAAAAAAATTGCAGAACAGAAAAAAGAGAGCAGAACATAGAAACTTACTACAGCAAGTTGAAGTACTGCAAAAAAATAATAGAAAAGAAGAAGAGAAAAACGAGAAACCAGCCCCATTAGTGAAGTCGAGTAGAAGCATGTAAAATTGAGAAAAGAAGAATAGGAAGAGGAGATGAAAGAGAAGAAGAAGAAGAAGATACTGAACTTACCTTGAAAAGAAGTCGTAACAGTCAAGAGAAGTCACAACAGTCCAACTCGAAGCAGATGTTTTGAAAGAGAAGTCGCATAAGAGTGTATTTACAAAATTTTAAAATTAAATCCTAGGCAGCCTTCGACCTTGATCAAGCGAGATTTTCTCGCTTCTGGGCCTGAAGCATAGACTTTTTAACCATGCCTCGGTTTAGGGCAGAAAAGCCGCAAGGGGTGCGCCTCACCTCGCTTCGCTCTTAAAGCATAGAAGCACTCGCTTTTAATTGTAATATCCCATACCTCTCAGCATGTGTATGACTAAGTTGAAGTCGACGAAGTTACTTAAATGTGGAAGAATAAGGTTATAGTTGTTGCCCAAGAGTTTAAGTGTATGTAAATGTTAAGCCTAGTTAAAGTAAAGTAGATTCATAAACGAATGAAACGTCGGACAAAAGTAGACGACCTACTAGTTTCACCTATGTGCTTCTCCTATATGTTTCACCTACGTGTCTCACCTACTTACTTGAGCTATTTGTTTTCACGTCCTACTTGCTTGACCTACTTACTTTCCGTCCTACTTATTTCACGTCTTACTTGTTAAACCAGGACGGCCCACACGTGCTTAAGTAAAATAAGTGACCTACTTATTTCACTCACTAAGCAAGTAGGTGATAAGTAGATCACTTGAAAAGGAAAGGCCCAAATTAAAGGAGCGAGAGGGGGTCGGCTAAGGAGACCCCTTAAAGGGGCTGATTTATCACCTTTTCTCTCATTCTCATCCTCTCTTCATTTTTTTCCAACGTATTCTCATCTTCTCCTCTCTCTCTCTCTACGCTTTCTCCACAACTAGACTAGTCATGGACGTTCTCTCCCAACAAGATTGTAGGGCTCATTTTGGGGCAACACTCCCAATAATTTTTTTTCTGTTCTTAAGGCTCGAACCTGAGATTTCTGATTAAGATTTAAAAGTGGAAGAACCCCAATTATCCCACTACAACCCATGTTGATTTTTCTTTTAACACTATCGTTACCCGCGCACATGTAATGGTTTTGGACCGAAAAGAATTTGAAGATTTTAATCGAATTAATCTCTCTTTTTCTGATTGGATGGGTCAAATAAGGAGTCAATTATTTTTTAAAGAAATTTCTTACTTTATGGTTGATATATAGTTAACCCTCCTTACAATCTACATAGATCATATTAATTTTTAAGTCTTTCATGAAGTCTAAAAATTATTGACAAATCACGCGTGTAAATTTCAACCAATACAGTTAATTACCATTCTTCTTCTTCCTCTTCTCCTAACCAAATGAGTCAAATTTCTGGAGATCTACGTCATTATCATGAGCAACAATTGAAGCATTACGAAGCAAACAAACTGTTAATGCAATGGGAAATCCTCCCCAATTTTTCTTATGAGTATATAGCTTTTTCTTCTTCTTTAGATAGCTATGCAAATTAAAGCAAGACCAATTATAATAAGCCAGATGAAGTTTCTCAAAAAAGAAAAGGCAAGTTAACTAGCTAAACTAGATTCATCAAGGACAAATTTACATGTTCGCTTGCTTCAATTGAATCGCAAAAAAATTAAAGCAGTTACTTCATTTTCTATCTCTTTTTCATATTTATTTATTTTGTGCTCTCATATACCCCCAACCATGCAATAAACAAAATAAAAGTCCCATCCCATTACCATGATGAGTTTGAACAAATTAAAAAGCCTTACACATTATAAGTACTCTTCAAATGTTCATAGAGACTTGAGTAAAGTCATCAGATAATCCTCTTGAAGATCTTGCATCAGCTTCACTTGCATAAGAAGAGTAAAAATCATCATCTCCATCTCTCTCTTTTATTTCCTCAATTCTCTCCATTGCTTCCTTCATATCAAACCTCTTCTCTATATCAAGATCACAACAACCTAACGCTATCTTCAATAGCTTCATCATTTCTCCGTCCGCATTCTTCGTCCCTCTGATGTCCTTCTCGAATACCTCTACTTCCGATGAGTCCTCGATCACGGACCATACCCATGTGGCCAAATCCGTATCGCTTCCTTTCCCTTGTTGCAAGAAATTGGATGGGAATTTGCCCGTTATGATCTCGAGGATTAATATTCCGAGTGTCCACACGTCCGTTTTTCGTGTGATTCGGCCACTGTGTTTGAATTCGGGAGATTTGTAAGCGATCATGTGTTCTTGAGCGTGTTCTAGGTTTACAACGGGTAGTAAGGCGTAGTCCGTGAGAAGTGGCTCGTAGGATTCGTTTAGAAGAACGTTGGAGGATTTGAGGTGACCGTGGGGTGCTGTCAAGCTCGGTAGCTCGTTGTAGAGGTACAATAGTCCTTTGGCTACTCCCTTTATGATTTTTAACCGAGCTGGCCAATCCAGGCTTGGTTGCCCGCGCGATTTATTGCCTGAATAAAATCCACTGAACCGTCAACTATCACGTACACTGAAGACATAATTAAATAAATGATAGAGTGTTATGTCTAAGAAATTAAGTTTTAGATGAAATAGTTAGACGATTCAACATAATGTCATAAACATCAATACGGGGCAATTCAATATCAACTCAATTGCTAAAAATTGGTGAGAATTGTAAAGAAAACAGTGTACTACATAAATTAGTGACATATGAAGTCAAGCTCTTATAATATGAAATTGAGTTAAATTACTAACATTCCATCCGAAAAGAAATTCGTGTATCGACCTAGATAATGTTTAATTGAAACCACCTAATCAAGGTGAGGATATCTGAATCATTTGTCATATCGTAAGTATCGTAAAGAGTGAAACTTAAAAAGTGCCATATAAAATAAGCATAAAGTACGTACCATGAAGATGAACTGCAAGGCTGACATTGTTGACATACTCGGAGACCAAGAGCTTTTCCTCCTTCCTATAGTAAAAAGCGACAACAGGAAGCAAGTTCTTATGACTCAACCTGCCTAGCCTTCGCATATGCTCATGAAAATCTTCCTTGCCTATATTATTCATTTGCCTAAACCTTTTGACAACCATAACAGGTCCAATGCTAAGTTCAGCTTTATAAGTCGATCCAAATACCCCACTACCCAACATTTCAGCTGAAGCCTTTAATAAATCTGGCAAGTCAAACTTTTCTATGTCATCCTTCAAGAATAGAAGTTTTTGCTGAGTCTGAGATGCTTGTTCAGGCCTCTTAATTCCGCACCCCTCAGGGGAACGGTCAGGAGCAGCGGTCACTGCTTGGCCTTGCTCCATCTTGTCTAGGTCTGCTGAGGGCGCCTTTTGATGAGTGGCGCCCCCGGCCCCTGGTGAAGAAACGGTTGGTCTTGCTTCAGCTTCGGGCGTCTGCTTGCGCTGGCAAAGAATGATGATAACAGCAACAATTGCTGCTACTGCTGCTGCCACTGCGATAACCACCAATATAATTGTCCAAAGAGCAATCTTTGGTTCACTCGTGCATTTCGATAACGGACCATCACAAAGATCATTACCTGTATTATTACGAAATGAATAAAATGAGGTGATCTTTACTGTAATTTAGTTCATCTAAAGACATTTGTAGGGTGATTTTTTCAAATATATGATGAGTGGCACAAGATCATGAGATGTAAACATGCTTTAATGTTTCTAATATCTTGAGAGTGATGAATGAAATTGAAAGAAATAATCTCCTTCATTATTTTCATTGATTAAAAGACTATATATACAAGTTACATATTTTCATAATAGGAGAATCCTATTCCTATTCTACTCCTAAAACCTTATTCTATTTGATACTAAATATACATTTATGGTAATACAAATATTATGGTAAGTGTACAATACTAATTACATTACAACATTACCTAAACTAGGATACTAAAATATTACCTAACTATCTACCATGTATACGGTTTCTACAACAAATCGAGAGCCCAATATACACATGTATATTGTGTGTATATTATGTATATTTAACACACCCCCGCAGTCGTAGCGGGCGGTCTTCGAACGCTGAGACTGTCCTTAAAATATTCAAAAAGGACCGAGGGAAGACCCTTTGTAAAGATGTCGGCAATTTGATATCTTGACGGGCCATGACAGACTTATACCTGACCACGAGCAACCTTTTCGCGGACAAAGTGAATGTCCATCTCGATATGCTTAGTGCGTTGGTGCTGAACCGGATTACCAGAAAGGTAGATGACACTAATATTATCGCAATAAACCAAGGTTGCTTTGTGAATCGGACAATGAATCTCCAAAAGTAAAATACGCAACCAACATGATTCCGAGACCACATTAGCTACCCCTCGATACTCGGCCTCGGCACTGGATCGGGACAATGTCGACTGACGTTTTGCTGACCATGAGACCAGATTATTCCTAAGAAACATACAATAGCCTGATGTAGACCGTCTGGTGTCCAGACAACCACCCCAATCAGCATCCGTATATGAGACAAGTGCGGACGTGGATGAAGGATATAAATGCAAACCATAGTCAAGTGTACCCTGAATATATCGAATGATTCGTTTGAGTGCATTCATGTGCTCAACTCTGGGATCATGCATAAATAAACACACTTGCTGGACCGCATACGTAATATCTGGTCTCGTGAATGTAAGATACTAAAGGGCCCCTATAAGACTGCGATAGCGGGTTAGGTCCTCGTACGGTGCACCGGCCGCGACACTAAGCTTGGGCTTAGTATCAACTGGAGTGGAAGTGGACTTATAGGATGACATCCCAGCCCTCTCAATGATCTCAACTGCATACTTCATTTGAGATAAGAACAACCCACCTGTATGACGAGTGACAGCAATCCCCAAAAAATAATTCAAGGGCCACAAGTCTTTCATAGCAAACTCAGAGCTGAGCATAGTCATGATAGACTGGCGTAAGGCATCGGTAGAGGCAGTCAGAATAATATCATCCACATACAACAGAATATAGGCCAAGGACGAACCACGACGATAGATGAACAATGAATTATCCGACCTACGGTGAGTGAACCCAATAGTCGAAACATAGTCTGCAAATCGCGTATACCAGGCCCGTGGAGACTGCTTAAACCCATATAAAGACTTTTTCAACAAACAGACATGATGAGGATGTTTGGGATCCCGAAAGACCAAAGGCTGATGCATATAGACTGTTTCCTTGAGATCACCATGTAGGAAAGCATTCTTTACATCTAACTGATGAATAGACCATGCTTTCGAAAGAGCCAAGCTGAGCACAGTGCGAATGGTAGCCGGCTTGACCACCGGACTAAACGTCTCACCATAATCCACCCCAACCTGTTGAGTCTTACCATCACCAACAAGCCGTGCCTTATGTTGTGCAAATGAACCATCTGAATTGTCCTTATGAGCAAAAATCCACATAGACCTAATAATATTAATACTCGATTGACGGGTCGCTAACTCCCACGTCTTATTATCAATAAGAGCATTATATTCATCGGTCATGGCAATTTTCCAATTTGGGTCATTTAACGCAGACACATGAGTACGTGGTAAGGGTGATTTAAGAACATTAGAATTTAAATTAAAATGTCTCTTTGGTTTAAACACACCTCACTGAGTACGAGTGACCGGTCGATGACTTGAGGAAAAATTGGGCGGATTTTTTGAATTTCCTAGACTCGGGACGAACTAGCCAGCAGGCAGTGGGCCCTTGTCCCAATACGGAAATCGATGCGGAACCGGACCGAGGTCCGAAGGCTGGGACCAATGGATTGGCCCAATCGTTGGAACCGACCCAAATGTGATGTAGTGTGTGACGGACCAGTGGGGCCAGCGGGCAGTGGGCCCGCTGGAGAATTTTTGGGTGTGGGACATGTCCGAAAAATGGTGAATAATATACGAGGATATACCATCATCCAAAAAATTATACGAACTAAGCGCGGGATTACTCACCTTAGCAAACGAAAATTGGGATTCATAAAAAATGACATGGCGACTAAGGATGATTTTATTAGAGGATAAATCAAAGCATTTGTAATCACGATGATTAGACGGAAGTCCCAAAAACACACACGGAGTAGACCGGGCCTGAAGTTTATTAATAGTGGTGGACGGGAATAACGGATAACACAAACACCCAAAAACCCGAAGATGTGAATACGAATGAGACTTATTGTATAAAACTTGAAGGGAGGAAGAATATGTCAAACCTTTGGAAGGAATTATGTTAAGGAGATATGTAGCCATTTGTAGAGCATGATGCCAAAAAGACGGGGGTACGGAAGCATGAACCAATAAAGTTCGGACAATGTTATTTATGGTACGAATTTTGCTTTCGGCTTTCCCATTTTGTGAAGACGTATGAGGACAAGAAAAATGAAAATTGATCCCATTATTATCACAGAATTCCGGAAACACCCCATTGTCATAATCTTTGCCATTATCACACTAAATATTTTTTATTTCCCGTTCGAACTGAGTTCTAATGAATGCTCTAACTTTTAGGAAGATGGAGAAAACTTGAGATTTCTTCGCTATCGGAAAAGTTCATAAAAACTTAGAATAATCATCCAAAAAGAGAACATAATACCGATGACCCAATGAACTAAGAACAGGAGACGTCCATAAGTCGCTATGAATAATATCAAACGACATTAAAGTATGAGAATTTGAGTCTACAAATGGAAACTTAACAATTTTTCCTAAAGAACAAGACTGACAATTTGGAGTACTACGCGTACCCTTACATGAAATAAAATTATTTTTATCTAATGATGACAAAATAGAAGACACCGGATGACCAAGACGAGCATGCCACAAGGAAGGAGCAAGGGCTGCAAACGCAGACGGCAAGGCTTGATTCGATAGACTGAAACTGGGTGTGATAGGATAAAGATCTCCCCTACTATCACACCTCATGAGAGGACATCCTTCACAGAGAAACCCAAAGGATCAAATTCAATAGAAACGGAATTGTCAGTGGTGAATTTACGGACAGAAACTAAGTTTTAATCAATTTAGGGGGGCATGTAAGGTATTTTCAAGATAAGGGGTGGATTGGGTCGAGACAAAGCTTTATGACCATAATCCTGAATTGGAATAGAGTTACCATTACCAACAATTATACCACGAGGGTTGCTCAAATTGGAATAAGACGATAGAGTACCTTGATCGAATGTCATGTGTGTAGTCGCGCCGGTGTCCATATACCAATTCGGATCCGGTTGCGTCAACCCAAGCGTGTGCATTGCGGCCTCAATGTCGGTGTGAGTAGGTGTGGGGCCCACTGCCGAGAATGCTTGTATGGGACGAGGCCCAAGTAGTCCACCCTGCTGCCCCGACCCAGTGCTGAAACGAGAAGAAGAGGCCTGACTGTTGGGCCTGAATTGGGGCTGTCCAGACCAATGCCCATTGAAAGAACCTGGAAAATAGGGGTTGTTGGGCCACGACGCACTGCCCCAGCCCCACTGCCATGGGCCCCATAGCTAGGGAGTAATGGAGGTGGCCCACTGCTGACTGGATGGGCCCACTGCCGGAATGTTATCCACCGGAACCGCCGCGTTTGCCCTCGCAGTTTTTGCCATTATTCTTACGATTATTTTTGCCACCACCATGAGCACGGTTTTGGCCCTAATTATCAATAAAACTAGAAGAATTTATGGAGGAAGTCATCATGACTACAAGGCTTGCACCGGTAGTCGTCTTCTTAGTCAAATCGGCTTCTTCCAAAGTAAGCATGGAGCGGGCTTGATAAAAAGCGAGAAGTGGATTGCTTTGACGAAGGAGAGTCCCAAACGCCATTATAGGCTTCAGAAAGGCCGGCAACCAATTGTAGAACCAGACGATTATTTGTCACAGGTGAGCCAACGTTACGGAGTTGGTCTGCCAACTCCTTGAGTTTCTTGCAATATGCAAACACGTTTGAAAATTCTTTCATGCGAACTTGAGAGAATTTCTGCTCGAGTGTGACAACACGTGAATGTTGGTTATCTTGGAATATATCACGCAATCTATTCTAGATAGCCATAGTCATAGTGTCCGGATCAATGATCATCTGTAAGAGGTCAACCGAAATAGTGGAATAAATCCACTGGAGAACGGTAGCATCAAGAGTAATCCATAACTGAGGATCCTCCGCGAGAATAGGTGCAGCGGGATGAATTATGTGATAGATAACTTGATGGGAGATAGCGTGAATTTTAAACAATTCTGCCCACGTCGCATATTGGATGTTTTCCATCTCAAGAACAATAGGGATGTTGTTCTTGATGTTAGAAACCGTGAGGGCAGGATGAAAATTGTTCTTAGACATAACGAAAGAACAAAGGGAGAGGAGGGAAAATTTGGGAAGAGTGGAGGTAAAAAAATATCACGAATTCCGGTGAAGGGGGACGGAAATTGAGGCAGTTGTGTCCAAGAAATGACACAAAAAAATCGAGAGCAATATTGGGAGAACAAAGGCGGAAGCAAGTTAGACCTAGTCTCTTGATACCATGAAAGAAATAATCCCTTCATTATTTTTATTGATTGAAAGGCTATATATACAAGCTACATATTTTCATAATAGGAGAATCATATTCCTATTCTACTCCTAAAACCTTATTCTACTTGGATACTAAATATACATTTATGGTAATACAAGTATTATGGTAAGTGTACAATACTAATTACATTACAACATTACCTAAACTAGGATACTAAAATATTACCTAACTATCTACCATGTATACGGTTTCTATAATAAATCCGAGAGCCCAATATACACAATATACTATTGTGTGTGTATTGTGTATATTTAACAGAAATAAATCATAGCTACATACGTATAGCATAAGCTCATAAAATTGCCACCCAATTTAAATGGCATTTACTTCTAGTTGTCACGTGAAATGACAATTATGGAAGTTTAGTTAAGTGGAAAGAACATTATTATCATGGTGCTGGGACATCCTAGGAGAAAAACATATTACATCATAAAAAATAATTTAAGCTTAAGATTAATTTAATACATGTTAATTAACCATTATTAGATGATATAAGTTATTTAAAGGAGACATTTCTGCATTTTGGTAGCTTGGGTAAACAGGTGCGTCTAATTTTTATCATGTCCGCCTCTTGAATATAGACCAACGATAGCCGCCGTCTTGTGGTCTCTAGGAGAGTGACGGCAGCGGCCCCTTCTCTTTCGAACTCCGAAAACCAAGGTTCGACTTGACCTATCACTTGCATATTGTCCATACATACCTCATTTTTTCCTTTCATGATAAATTTGAATAGATATTGGTGTTTGAGACCTCTCTTAATTACACAACAATTTAGCCATCCTTATTTACTTCGTGATTTTTCGGTATCCGCTTGCATGAAACTTGAGGCCGGAATTTGTGTACGTTAATATGATGAACAATTACGTTAATATGATGAACAGAATGGAATATCCTAAGCAAGAAAGAGCAACGTAACAAAAAAGTTAGCAAAAGTACCTTCAAATGACGAAGCGTTAAGACTAGAAAGGCCACGAGGAATTGGACCCTCAAGAGAATTATTGGCAAAGTTCATATCCATAATTCTCTCTTGATTAAAATCAGGTATTTGACCTTCAAATTTGTTGTTTTCAAGCCTTAATTCCATGAGCCTAGGCAATTGACCCAAAACGGAAGGGATTTTACCTGTAAATTGATTATTAGCAATATGAAGTTTTTTTAACCAATGCATCCCTTCGAAAGCAGTATTGTCAATTTGGCCAGAGAACTTGTTGTTGTCGAAATAAGCCGTTTTCAACCCCGCAAGTTTACTCAAAATTGGCAAAGGACCTTCGAAATTATTGTTCATGACACTTATGGTCCTGAAATTAGGCAATTCTTTAAGAGCGTCCACATCGATTGTCCCGCTTAATCCTTTATTCTCCAATTGCAACCCGAAAACGAATCCATTTTCGCAAATAACATTGTCCCAATTGGATTTATCGTTATTTTTGTCGCAAGGCAGTACGTTGGGATTCCAATTGGCAAACAGGCCATTTTTATTCAAGGACTTGCTAAACCTAAAAAGGATCTCCGCTTCGGAATTCCCCGATAAGGCGGGGCCCATAAAAGCGGCTAGTAGCATGACCAGGAAGATGACATTCAAATTCAAAGAATTAAAAAAACTTCGAATTCTCAATTCTGTACGACATTTAGGATGATGGCAATTGTGGTTGCTATAACGGTGAGACGCCGACATTGCATAGACTAGTGGTGGGGGTGCGCGCACTTGTGGGTGCGCGCCCTTACAAAGGGCACCTACAAATGAGAAATAATATGGCTTACGATGTGAGCTGGGCATGCAAAGAAAGTTTCAACATCTCTATGGGAATGAGATTGTGTGGGCATGCATGGGAGGGAAGAGAGAGAGAGAGATGGAAGGGGGGCAAAGGAGAGTTTGAGAGGTGCTAAGAGTGTGCTTGGAAAAATGGACAATGGGAAGTGGGGAGTTCAAAGTTGACAATGTCCTCTATGGTCGTCTTGGTCTTACAGGAGAAAATTACGCTATGCCTTTGAGTTCAATTATATTTCAATTTTCAAACAGTAGTCATCTTCTCAAAAAATTCTAGTTAGACATCTAACACAAGTCATGTAATTTCAACAAATCTCTACCACTGGCTCGAATTAATACTCACTTTTTATTTTGTGTGTTTTAGTTTTATAGAGCACAACGTCTAAGAAAGTAAGGATGATTTTTAAATTTTGTAATCTTAATTAAAAGTGTTATAATGTATCAAAATATTGAATCTGGTGGTTTTCAATATGATACCTAGTAATATGTTAGAATTAAAGAGTTGTTAAATATAAAAAGTGATACGGAGTATTTTTTAAGGAATATATGACACATAAATTAAAATAAAGGGAGTAGTAAAGAAGCACAAAAACTATATATTCATTTAAATCATCTCGAATATGCGCATTTTTTCGTATTCCAAGCAATGAAATTTCAATGAGTTTAAGGTACATATAAATTTATTATTTTAATGCAAACACTATACTTATCGTATTCATTCCTAATTTTATTTGCACAAAATGTGTGCATGGGTTCTATGTCAAGATAGACAGGTTGCTATTAAATTTGAGAAGAAAGAAGTCAATGAAACAAATAATTCCTTGATCATTTTCATTAATTGAAAAAGTATATATATAATTTATATATTTCTATAATAGGAAAATCATATTCTTATTCTACTCCTAAAACCTTATTCTACTTGGACACTAACTATACAATTATGGTAATACAAATATTATGGTAAGTGTACAATACTAATTACACCATAACATTACCTAAACTAGGAGACTAAAACATTAACTAAAAGCTAGACCATATACACGGTTATATATACAAAACTGAGGCCCAATATACACAGGATATACACGTGTATATCGTGTATATCCTATGGATATTTAACACACCCCCGCAGTCATAGCGGGCGGTCTTCGTACGTTGAGACCGTTCCTAAAATGTTCAAAAAGGATCGAGGGAAGACCCTTTGTAAAGATGTCTGCAATTTGATACCTGGAGGGGACATGACAAACACGTACTTGTCCACGAGCTACCTTTTCGCGAACAAAGTGAATGTCCATCTCGATATGTTTAGTGCGCTGGTGCTGAACCGAATTACCAGAAAGGTAGATGACACTAACATTATCACAATAAACCAAGGTCGCTTTCTGAATAGGACAATGAAGCTCCAACAACAAATTACGTAACCAAAATGATTCAGAGACCACATTAGCTACCCCTCGATACTCGGCCTCTACACTGGAGCGGGACAACGTCGATTGGCGTTTCGCAGACTATGAGACCAAGTTATTACCAAGAAACATATAATAGCTAGACGTAGACCGTCTGGTGTCTGGACAGCCACCCCAATCAACATCTGAATACGAGACAAGTGTGGATGTCGATGAAGAATATAAATGCAAGCCATAGTCAAGTGTCCCCTAAATATACCGAATGATGCGTTTGAGCGCATTCATGTGCTCAACCCTGGGATCATGCATAAACAAACACACCTGTTATACGACATATGTAATATCTAGTCTCGTGAATGTAAGATTGAAGGGCCCCTGCAAGACTGCGATAGCGGGTCGGATCCTCGTATGGTGCGTCGGCCGTAGCACTAAGCTTGGGCTTAGTATCAACTGGAGTGGAAGTGGACTTATAGGATGACATCACAACCCTCTCAATGATCTCAGCTGCATATTTTCTTTGGGATAAGAATAACCCACCTGCATGGCGAGTGACAGCAATCCCCAAAAAATAACTCAAGGGCCCCAAGTCTTTCATAGCAAACTTAGAATTGAGCATTGTCATGATAGACTGGCGTAAAGCATCGGAAGAGGCTGTCAAGATAATATCATCCATATATAATAGTATATAAGCCAAGGAAGAACCACGATGATATATGAACAAGGAATTATCCGACCTGCTGTGAGTGAACCCAATAATCGAAACATAGTCGGCAAACCTCTTATACCAGGCCCATATAAGGACTTCTTCAACAAACAGACATGATGAAGATATTTGGGATCCCTAAACCCCAAGGGCTGATACATATAGACTATTTTCTTGAATCACCATGTAAGAAATCATTCTTAATATCTAATTGATGAATGGGCAATGCTTTCGAAAGAGTCAAGCTGAGCACAGTGCAAATGGTAGTCGGCTTGACCACCGGACTAAATGTCTCACCACAGTCCACACCAATCTACTGAGTCTTACCATCACCCACAAACCGAGCCTTATGCCTTGAAAACAAACCGTCCGAATTATCCTTATGAGCAAAAATCCACATAGACCTAATAATATTAACACTAGATGGACGGGGCACCAACTCCCACGTCTTATTATCAATAAGAGCATTATATTCATTGGTCATAGCAATTTTCCAATTCGGGTCATTTAACACAAACACAAAATTACGGGGTAAGGGTGATTTAAGAACATTAGAATTTAAATTAAAATATATTTTTGGTTTAAAAACACCCCGTTGACTACGAGTGACCGGTCTATGACTCGGGGGGAGAATTGAGTGAATTTTGGGAAATATCGGGACACGTGACTGACGGGCCAACATGCAGTGGGCCTGTTGGCCCAGAATTAGGAACGGTAGCACTACCTGAAGACGATACTGGACCAGTTTCTGAATTGGGCTGGGCAGCTGGCCCAATTACAGAAACTAGAACAGATGATGGCCCAAATACGATACTGGAAACAGTGGTGGGAGACGGGACGGTAGGTCCAGCGGGAAGTGGGCCCACTGGTGGATTTGGGGTGCGGGACACGTCTGAAAAATGGTGAACAATATATGGGGATATATCATCATCCAAAAAATTCTACGAACTAGGCACATGATTACTAACCGTAGCAAACGAAAATTTGGGATTCATAAAAAATTACATGGCGACTAATGATTATTTTATTAGATGAGAAGTCAATATTTGTAAACACAGTGATTTGACGGAAAACCCAAAAACACAAAAGGGGTAGACCGGGCCTGAAGTTTGTTAATTGTGGTGGATGGAAAGAGTGGATAACACAAGCACCCAAAGACCCTAAGATGGGAATACGAATGAGTCTTATTATATAAAATTTGAAGAGGGGACAAATATGTCAAACCTTTGGAAGGAAGAACGTTAAGAAGATATGTAGCCATTTGTAGAGCATGATGCCAAAAATAAGGGGGTACGGAAGCATGAATCAATAGAGTTCGGACAATGTTATTAATGTACGAATTTTTCGTTCGGCTTTCCCATTTTGTGAAGATGTATGCGGACAAGAAAAATGAAAATTAATCCCATTATTTGCACAAAAATCCTGAAATACCCCATTATCATATTATTTGCCATTATCACATTGGATATTCTTAATTTCCCATTCGAATTGGGTTTTAATGAGTGCTCTAAATTTTAAGAAGGTGGAAAAAACTTGAGATTTTTTCGCTATTGGAAAAGTCCATAAAAAAAATAGAATAATCATCCAAAAAGAGAATATAATAACGATGACCCGAAGACTGAGAACTGGGAACGAGAGAGGTCCATAGATCGCTATGAATAATATCGAATGACATTAGAGTATGCGAATTAGAGTCTACAAACGGCAATCTAACAATTTTCCCTAAAGAACAAGATTGAAAATTCGGAGTATTATGCGTACCCTTACAAGAAATGAATTTATTTTTATCTAAGGAAGATAAAATAGACGACCACGGATGACCTAGACGTGCATGCCACAAGGAAGGAGAAAGGGCGACAAACGTAGATGGCAAGACTTGACTTGAAATACCGAAACTTGGTATGATCGGATAAAGATCTCCCCTACTATCACACCTCATGAGAGGACTCCCCGTCTTGAAATCCTTCACAGAAAACTCAAACGGACTAAATTCAACAAAAACAAAATTATCAGTTGTGAATTTACGTACATACACTAAATTTTTAATCAATTTAGGGGCATGAAGGGTATTTTTCAAGATAAGTGGTGGATGGGGTGGGGACAAAACTTTATGACCATAACCGCGAATCAGAATAGAATTACCATTACCAACAATTATACCCCGGGGGTTGCTCAAATTGGAATAAGACGAGAGAGTACCTTGGTCGAATGTCATGTGGGTAGTGGCTCCGATGTCCATATACCAATTTGGGTGTGGAGGATTTAATCCAAGCGTGTGCATCGCGACTTTGATGTCGGTAGAAGTAGGGGCCACTGCGTGATGGGCTGCGGGGGCCAAGGCCCAAGCAGCCCTTCTTACTGCCTCGGCCCAGAGGGATTTCTAAAATTGGGCCATTGCATGTTGGGCCGAGACTGGGGCTGGCCAGCCCACTGCCAGTGAGCTGGAAACGCCGGGCTGCTACTGTTTGGCCCAAACTGTGGGACCCAAGTCCACTGCATAGGGGCCCAAAACTTCTGCTGCTACTAACCATCCCGAGGGCCACCACTGCCACCACCACTGTTTTGGCTGCCGCGATCTTGCCATTATTTTTCCTATTTTGTCCCTTTTTGCCGCCACCGTTGTTGCAATTTTGGCCCGAGTTGTTGGAGCCGGTAGGATGAAAATTAGACTCGGTCATCATGACTACGGGATTAGCACCTGTAGCCGCCTTTTTAGCCATGCCTGCTTCTTTGAGTATAAGCATAGAACAAGCTTGATAAAATTGAGGAAGAGGATTGCTTTGACGAAGAAGTGTACCAACACCACTATAGGCCTCGGAGAGGCCTGAAACCATTTGGAGGACCAAATGATCATTCGAAACCGGCACGTTAACGTTACAGAGTTGGTCCACCAATTCATTCAATCTTTTGCAATAAGCCGAAACGTTAGAGAAATCTTCCATGTTGATGTAGAGAATTCCTGCTCAAGAGTAACAACTCTAGAATTTTGATTATATTGGAATATCTCATGTAGTCTATCCCAAGTCGCCTGCGCCATAGCGTCAGGCTCAATAATCATTTGCAAAAGGTCGGTAGAAATAGTGGAGTAAATCCACTAAAGGACAGTGGCATCAAGAGTCATCCAAAACTTAGGATCATCCTCTCATTTTGGCACCTCCGTATGCTCAGGAGCCGCGGGGATTATGTGATGGATGACTTGATGCGATCGTGCGTGAATTTTGAACAGTTCGGCCCACGTCGCATAATAGACTTTCTATTTCAAGAACAAGAGGGATGTTATTCTTGATGTTAGAAACTGCAAGGGAAGGATGAAACGTGTTCTTTGATGTAGACATACTGATAGAATAATCTGTGATTGAGGGATTTGGAAGAAAAAGTTAGGAGAAATGATGAACCGTTGGCACAAAACCCGAGAAGAAGGGCTCGTTTTTTTAGGCTTAGGACGGTCGAAATTGCAAGAAATTTGGAGAGGATTTTAAGACCTAGACTTCTGATACCATGAAAGAAATAATCTCTTGATCATTTTCATTAATTGAAAAAGTATATATACAATTTACATATTTCCATAATAGGAAAATTCTATTCCTATTCTACTCCTAAAACCTTATTCTACTTGGACACTAACTATATAATTATGGTAATACAAATATTATGGTAAGTGTACAATACTAATTACACCACAACATTACCTAAACTAGGAGACTAAAACATTACCTAAAAGCTAGACCATATACACAGTCATATATACAAAACCGAGGCCCAATATACATAGGATATACACGTGTATATCGTGTATATCCTATGGATATTTAACAGTCATAATGTACTAGGCTCTTTGAACAGCTATGCAAGAAGGAAACATGCGTGATAAATAAATTAACACAAGAATTTTTACATGTGAACTCCGTGCTCAAGGGAGAAAAATCACGACCTACCTCCTGTAAGATTTCTCAAACTCTCCACTAAACAGGACCAACTTTGTCACGACGCAAATCGGAGGATCATGACGGGCACCCCGACCTTACTTATCGAGTACAACTAGTCATATATTTAGCATATATCCATAATTTTGCATGGCCCACGAAGCCGCCACGAGATACCCTGCTGACATATGAAAGTAATAGACTAGAAATGAGCTATGTAAAATCTTGTAAGCAGAAGGACACAATCTATAAACATATACATACCAAGGTCGACTAGGACATACATGACTACTATACACAGGACAACTGTCTACAAGCCTCTAAAGAGTACGTAACATCATGAGGTTAGGATAGGGCCCCGCCATACCCCTATGCATATCAAGAATATCGTACCATGACTAGACTGCAACTCTGGAACAAGTAGAGTGCTCCATTATCAGTTGAACCAGCAACCTACTAGTGCGGACTGTCGCCCTGTCTACCTGAGCCTGCGGGCATGAAACGTAGCGTCCCCCGACAATAGGGACGTCAGTACGACTGATGTACCGAGAATGTCAGGCATGAAAAATAGCATAATAGAGACCTGAAAGTAACATGAGACAAGAAACAACCAACCTGTACCGAATGCTTTGAGGGCCATAATATGCCTAAATGCCATGCATAATGCAAATGCGGTCATTCATATACATATGCGTATATAACGACATCAAGCCTCTGTGGGCATCCCATCATATCATATCGACCTCTGTGGGCATAATCATCATCGTTTATATATGTATTAGTTGCAGGTGGTGTGAGTATATAACTCCGTATCCCTTTTCCCATTCCCCATACACATATATATAATACATACATATAGTAGAGTATATAACTCCTTTGAGGTCAAGATATGTACATTCAAATGATTTGATAATATGACACTATAAGTTTGTCAGAGTGATGTAATGTTGCTCCACCTCCGATTAACATTATGAATACTAACATATTTTCCATATACCTCAATAAGGATTTAGGAACATATATAGACATGCTTTTAACATAGGATAAATAACAGGAACATCCTTAATTACTAAGAGTGGAATAATTTACGGAACAATATTACGTTCACGTTTCGTACATAGAACATGCCAAAAGATGAAATAATTTGCCTTAACATACCTCGAATCCGCCCTTGAAATGAAAATAAAAAAATGTTGTTACGGTCATCTAAATAGAATTCATGTTGTTGTATATGTCCTCTAAGTCTCGTGCAAAGGAAAAGAATTGCTGCACTTTTTCTCTCCAATAAAGAAAGAACATACAACACTTTGAAGTCTTCATAAATATTGTATAATGTTTCTCACGAAAAATGTTGCTAAAAACCTATTTCCTTCTAAAAATATGAGTGTCTTAATCTCATAGTAACTTCTCTTAAATGATATGTGGGGACCACTTCACTAACTCCACTCATAAGTGCAAATCGTTTCAAGGCAGCCACCTCACATCCATTTATACATCTATACACTAGTCATATCTTCATTTCATGACATAATCCCACGTGTAAAGGTGTTTTTCATATCACTTATCCACTTAACTTAATTGATTACCTTTATCTCCACTAATTACACCATAATTAATTCCTTGATCTCAATTCACATAAATATTACTCACTTTAACATACTTCATACACTCATTTTCATAATTGTGGGGTATAACACTAGTCCATAGCCTCTTTATGCACACACCACATATTATTCCCAACCACCATTGTCACACTTTTAAGTGCTACATTATTTCAGGACTTCATATTTTTATACACCAAGTTCTTTATTTGCATACGTGAATATGACATAAATCCTCCAAGGCTCGGGTCTACTTGCATACGTCTAGTCGTTTAAAACATCGCCCGAAAGTACAAGGTCTTACAAACTTTTAAGGTTACAACGACTTGTACACCTAAGGCAGTTGACTCTGCAACCCCTATCCAAATCCTCAACAATTTTCTCAATTGTTGACTCTCTCTAACTGTCTCTCTTTAATTACTCTACCCAGTCAATGATGTTCCTTACAACACCAAACAATACCTACTACAATCACTAAGCATGTAATCAAGGTATTAACTTGGAACCACAAGAACCTAGCTATTACAACTCAAGAACAATGTAGATACAACTTGATAAGAACAGTTTTTTTCGTTGTTTTAGTTGATTCTCTCGAGAATCTTTATGTAGACTCGAATCTCACTCTGATGCCTCCGTCTTTGGTTATGGTTAATCTCCAAAGCTTTATATTGTGTTGTATTTATAAGGGTAAATAGGTGCCTTCAAGTCTCCACATCCAATCAAGGCTTAGTTCAATTAATTGCTCGAAACCAATCCTTGTTTAACTTGAATTTGTTCTTCACGTGCATATGACCAATTTCTCCTAATTCCAAGCTAATTTCATGTGCTCAATTTAAGGTAATGTTTACGTATCTTGAACTCCAATTCCTCACAGAATTGAATTTATGGAGATGATTTGGTGAAAAGTGATGATTCGATGATAAAAAAGATGAAAAATAGCCTTTGAAGTCTGAGTAAAAGACCGTAGCAAAGATCGGGATCAAGTCTTGGACCCGGACGCAAAGTGCGGATGAAAAAAATGATAAAAATAAAAAGTCTCCTAAAAAAGTTGCCTTGTGCGCTGCCAGTGGTGTCGTCTAGCATCAGTGCATTTTCTGGGCCTAAATGACAAAATCCATCTCTCTAAACTTTTGGCTTGGTACGACGTTTAGTGCACCATCCCTAGGTAAAGTATGCTCAACAGGATAAATGTTCTACCCGTAACCTTGGAATATCTCCTCCTACTAATTTAATCAAAAGCATATTAATTTTAGTGTATAAATTCTATTTTGGATAAGTACAACTCAAATCTTGTGAAACTCCTTGAATAAATATATTTTGACTATATAATCTAATTCGAAGAGTTAATCGAGTATGTCTCGTGGGAACGATACTCTACTTATCATTAAATTACTTGTCCATCATGTATACTTGTGTGTGCATCTGAAAAATAGTCTTGAAAGTGTCTACAATTGGGTTGTAATCCAAAACCGCTTTTGTTGTTTAATGAAGTTTGAAGAAAATTCTAAATGTGGTGGTCATGATTTTTATTTCCATGAGCAATGAGATTTTCCAGCAAAAACATTGCTTGTGTTTTTTATTTATTTTTTAGTGAAAAGAAAGATTTTATTGATCACCAGACAAACGAAGTACAGGACAAAAACAAAGAATAAAATTTCCTACGCTACTACTGAGACTTAGGTATCCCTTTGGCTCAACGGGACGGGTCCCGGCGGGGCGGGTCTCGGCGGGACGGGACCCGACTGGATGGGGGGTAGGGCGGGACCGGTACTGGGGTGGGACTGGCGGGTTATGATAGTGTCCCGTCCCGGTCCCGTCGAAAAAGGGGCCCGGTATTTTTCGGGTTAGGGCGGGACGGGGTCGGGTTTCCATTATATTTTTTTTGCACTTAATTTTAAAAAATAACATATATATAAAGTATAAACACCTCAATAATTGAACAAGATAGAATAATTAAAACATCTCAAGGCTATTTTTGTGCCTCTTATAGTATTTAATAGAAATATAATTTTTTTGTAATATAATTATCAAAATTGCAACTTTGTGGTGTTGCAACTTGAAACATGAAAGTTACAAATAATATAGTAAAATTACAATTAAAAAATATATTTTTAAAAACACCTTTTCTAGTTTCTTTATAATTTCTTGTGGTTCTTCGGTTGAAATTGGTATTTGTTGGTCAAATTGCTCCACGTCGCTTCCACCTCCGTCGGATAAGATTTCGTTGTAGTTTTCGTCTTCTTCTTCGTTGATCTCCGGTTGACCGCACCTTCTCCGCTCGTATCCAATCTCTGAATAATATTGCAATCTCCAAGATGTCTCCCGCTAATGAGTGTCTGTGCTCTCCTATTTGAAATCTGCCAGCAGAAAAAGCGCTTTCAGACGCTGTTGATGACGCTTGAATGTTCAACACATCTCGGGCCATCATTGAAAGTGTCAGAAAGGTCTTCTCATTCTCCCTCAAGTATTTTAGCAAGTCTTCACATCCTTCTTCATTGAGAACTGCTTGGTACAGTACAATACCCTGCAAAACAAAACATCAAACTCGCTAACTTGGTCAGTAGTGTTACCACTATACATTCTATGTCTGAGGCTTTCAATAATAGCCGCAGACACAACATATCTTTTTTGAGGTTGTGTTGAAAAAGAAGAAGATAGTATGGAAGCTGGTTGGTTGCTATCACTTTCTTGTTGGTAGTCCCTATATATTTTTTGCATTCATCTTGTATGCTAGAAAACACTTCTTCTTCAGTTTGTTTAATATGTGGTGGGTCATTTGGATTTTTTGGAGTTGGAGGTGGAAGTATTGCTACACAATCATAAATAGTTTCAATAAGTGTTTTACAACCGTCTATTTTAATAGTCGGATTTAATATAGCACCAATAATATAAATAGTGGGATAGGAATAAAATATTTTTTTATTTTGATAAATATTTTTTTAATAGGAGCCTTATAAGCAGTAAAAATATTTGGGCTATATAAAACAACATAGTTGAAATAGTATAATAATATATACCGAAAATTCTTTTGTTGCTTAAAAAAATTTCGCTAGAAATACAATAAGTTCTGAAATTGTTTTTCAATCGCTATCTACAACCATATCAGTTGGATTTCGATTATGGGCGTTAAAAAATAAAGTTATAGGTCTTCTGTAGTCATAAGCAACAAATAGTTGCTCGTATAAAGTATTCCACCTAGTGGCTACTTCTTCGAGAATTTTTCTATAAGGTACTCCGCAATCGTGGCAAGTTATTTTATATTCTTTTTTTCGTTGTATTCTATTACTTTTAAAAATAAAGTTTATAGCAAATTGTATTTTATTAAGAATGTCTGCAAAAAGTGTTAGACCATCCTTTACAACTAAGTTATATATATGACATGCACATTTTATATGAAAATAATTTGAAAAGGATGGAGTTAAAAGATCTTTTAAAATTGTAATATCATAATTATTAGAAGAAGCGTTATCTAATGTAATAGTCATAATTTTATCAGTTATTCCGTAATAATCGCAAGCTTGTTGAATATTTTCTACAATAAAAGTACCAGTGTGCCTATCATCTATATATCTATACGCTAAAATACGTTTTTTCATAGACCATTTACAATCTATCAAATGACAGGTTACCGTTAAATAATCATGGATGTTAGTACTACGGCCTATATCAGACGTGATAGATACTTTACCAGGAAAATGTATAAGGAATAACGTAAATACTGTTGATATTCATGTGCAAATTTAAATACACCTCTCTTAACAGTTGATCTAGGAAAACCGTTAAAAGCAGGATTATACATATCTCTAATATAATGAATAAAATCGGGAGAGGAAGGAAATAAAAAAAGGCAAACCCTCCACAACAACTAATTTTGCTATTGCTTTCCTATATTTATGTTTATCGTATTTAAGGCATACAATTCCCCCCGTCATAGGGTTAATTTGACCCGTACTTGGTCCGGGATAGTATGTGAACCTTGTTCCGACTGAGAGGGCACTGACGCACCCGATTTTTCAACCAGGTGTTGATTCCACCTAGCTTGGTGAAAGTTTTTTACGTGTCTCAATAAACCTCCCGTACCACCCCAACCTTTTCCCATTTTAAATTTAAAAACATTTTTACAAATTTGACATCTAACTACTTGATTCTCTTCGTCTCTATCAAAAACTTTCCATGCATCTGATTTTAATGGTCGCTTTGTTGGGCCTCGTCTCATACTAGGGGGAATAGGAGGCGTTCCAGCTGAAGGTGCACTAGTGGGTGTGTCATCTACATTAGTGGGTGTGTCATCTAGATCATCTTCTAAATTAAAGTCTTGTTGAGTTTCAGAAAATATCTCAGCGTCTAAATCTAATGGTATTTGAGGAAAAAAATCAATATCAACAAAATCATCCTGTCTAGGAATAGGATGACTAGAAAAAGTACCCCTGCCCTTATTACCCCTACTAGAAGAAGCCTAATCCCTACCCTTACCATTAATCATACGTTTAAATTATTCCATTTTAATTATACAAATAAATAATTAAAGTAAATAAAATTAAGTGTGATAATTAAAATTAAGTAACAATAATAACTTAATGAAGAAACAAATGTAACAAACGCCGACGTAACTTTTCTCGATGGATGATCCTCAAGCTAGTTGTCAACTTCACTCCCAAATGAATAAATAAAATTGAATATTTAGTAGACAATGTATACTTGTAGAGAGATATATTGAGAGATTTTAGGAAGATTTGTGAGAAAGATGAAGTGAAAATGGGGTATTTATAGTTGAAAAATTGAGTTAAAATATAAATATAATAACTTAGGGGTTAAAAATAATATTAAGGGAGTAAGGGGGGGGGGGGTTAGGGGAGGCAAAAAATGGTCGTTTCACAACGGCCAAAATATAAATGGTCGTTGGTGCAACGGTTATTTTGTGCAAAGGGGAGGGTCGGGAATAGGGCGGGACCGGGCCCGGGCGGGACAAGCCTAGGTCCCGTCCCGGTACCAATTTATTTATTTTTTTATAACGGGGTAGAGCCAGGACCGGGGCGGGATCGGGCCGACCCGCCCCATTGGTCAGCCTTAGCTCAGACTACATGTATATCCTATAAGTATAAACTAATCTATGTATGTTGAAATAGACTACCTATTCATTGCCTTCCATTTCTACATTCCTTCATCCTCATTTTATGCTTTTCTCTTATATACACTTCCTGGTGGATTCTTTCACATACTACTCTTGGATTTGGTATTGTATTCTTTCACATACTACTCTTGGAATTGGTACTGTCTGGGCCATCATGCTTCATTCCTTTCCTCGTAGATACTGTAAATCAGAGCAACTAGCAGGGGAAGAGCTACAGTGTTAAAGGGGGTTCGGGCGAGCCCAATAGCTTTTGCGTAGCCCCTATATATGTACTAGAATACTTCAGTAAATAGAGATATTATTTACTTGGAAATCCAAATACACAAATAATTGATGGTTCAGTTGTAACATAGAGGCTTGTGAAGCTCTCTGTTTTTCGAGATGTGGGTTCGAAACCCCACCAGTGCTAACGTTTTTTTTTTTTGTTTTTTTATATAATAAGTAAGATTCTCTTTTAATTATCTTTTTAAAATTAGAAGAAAATATAAATTAGACTCTTGCCGTTCTTTTCCTTTGGGTAGCTTATTCCCTTTTGGCTTATATTTATATAGTGTTTAAGTAGTTTGTCATTTTTAAAATATATTAAATAAATATTGATACTTGTTTGTTAGTTTGATGGTTGTTATACATTAGCTTGAGGTCGTAGTCCGTCTTAAAAATACGAACCCCGGAACTCAAATCCTAGCTCCGCCTTTGTCAGCTAGCACAACTATATGATGAATTCTCTGTTGTTCTTGCCCTTCCCGCTCCTTGTCAATCTTCTCTATAAACCCTGAACTTCCAGGTTCTAAATTCTCAGCCCCAACCAATTTAGTAGGATCTCCAAACACTTCCTAGAGAACAGGAACTCAAAAGAATAGATGTGCAATACTCTCCACAACTCCACCATACAGGACAAAACTGTCATAAGTGACTATGCCCATCTTCTTCAATCTTTGTCTTGTTAGCGGCCTTTTATGTGCTACTAGACAACCTATAAAGCAATGCTTAGGAGTACTTATATTATTACATACCCTTCTACTCCCTTGCCATACTTCCATCTCATCTTTTTTCCAAAGATAACCACTCTGAATAGTGTACTTCCCATCAGCTTTCAGTCACCCATCTCCAACATAACCCCATTTATAACTCTATTTGATGTTACATACAATAGACCCTTGTGGTTCGGCCCTTCCCCGGACCCCGCGCATAGAGAGAACTTAGTGCACCAGGACCCTTTTTTATGAGCAACAATCACTAGGTGGAGTGTATGTCAGTCCATGTCCTTGATATACTGTTCTCGGTCCCAATTTCGCTATCTGTCATTGTATCGGCTGATGAAATCGGGAGACAAATTAATTCCTTAACTTAAGCGATTTAGGCTGGAAACATAACTCTAATCTCCAGCAATGGGTTCCCTAACTACTCCAGAAAGCATTAGAACGGTGGTTATGATAAATTAAGAGGTAAGAAACATGAATACAATCGAGTAAATTAAAGGATAAAAGATAAATATAGATAAATTTTTGATGTGTTTGATTGAGTGTGTCGTGTATATACAAAGAATGAGTATTTATAGTCCAAAAGGAAGAAACAATTGTACAAACGTACCCCTCCCCCTATGTCGGCCATTAAGTAACTCACAAATCTCAACGGTTGACTATGGAGGAAGTGGTGCCGATTTTCTCGCCCTCTACTCGTCTTTCTCGGATAATGTCCCTTTCTTTTAGCTGTTGTTGGTCGTTACCGCTTTTAGGGGTCTGGAAACCCTTTTGACTTGGTCATTGAGGCATCTGCATCTGAGTGGGTCCCAGTCGTACCTCTAACCAACAACTTCGGCTAAGATACCTTAGTAGCCGATGAAGTCCTTGTAGTCGAGGGTTAAGAGTATATTCGGCCCCGGATAGTTCGGTTGTCACTGAATTCGGCTAAACACTTAAATTATTTTTGAGTGTTAACAATTGCCCCTACATTAACTCGAGTGTGACTGTTGAGTTGATGTATCCAAAAGAAGCCATTATTTCAGTCTGACTGCCGCGTATGTCACTTCAATCGTCTCGTCTCCAGTGCATGCAATGATGGTCTTTAAAGACACTCTTCTTTCCTTCCACAGAAATGCATCGGCTTCCACGAACATTTTCTGAAGGATTCTTAGCCGCACGTTTTGGGCTAAAAGACCCTTAGCATCATATCAATCATATCTTCGAGAAAAAAGAAGTACCTTAGAAGAGGCGTTCCACACAAGGCTTTTTATTCTATCTTTTGGGTCATTCCCGAATTCCTTGCATTTTTCCACAAAAAATCATGTCTTTATCTTCTTCTCTCTCTCTGGGGTCGGATAGTTCTAATTTGGCTGATGATGACCTAGTCCCAGCTTTTGCCTTCATAGATGATCAACTTATTCTTGCCCCTTTTGGTACATCTGAACAAGGTGACCTCTTTCTTTCTCAGGATCTAAGCCCGGCGAACTACGACCTTCTGATTACCTGTGACTGGTTTACCAGCAACCGTTGTCTGGCTAGTCTGCGCACCTGGCCGACCAAGACTACCAACTATTTTGTTTGGTTGGATCAAGTGAAGTCGTTCAAAGAAGCCGAATGTTGGCGCACGGGTCTTTATGATGCCATTACGCTGTCGGAATTTGACTTCTCCTACAACATAGGTCTTATATATGCCTTTCTTGGTTACTGGTCGACCGCTGCCAATGCATTTGTTTTCCTTTGGGGAATGATAACCCCCACACTGCTTGATGTGACGACGATACTTGGCCTTCCGATTTCGGGAGCCGAGGTGTCTGTCCTAAGCGATATAGATATTGCCGATTTAGGCATCCAAGTTCCCCAAGACTTCTTCAGGATACGGCCAGTTTATAACCAATAACCATCGGTTATCGCCTCTTCCAGTCGACGATGCTGAGCATCATACTTTTATGCTTTTTTGGTTTAGCCGATACTTTGTAAGTACGGACTATTGTGCAGTTGTGAAAGAGCTGGAAATTTATGCGGCGTTAGCCGTTTCTGTAAGGGGTGTTAGCTCGGCATCTCTCTTCTTGACCTATCTTTACGTGGCTCTGGTTGATGCCCATGCAAGGTTAAGAGATTCCAGAAACCTGGATACCTTGGCCGGTCCCCTGTGATTTTTTCAGTTGTGGATCATCCTCGTATTTTTCTGAGTTTATCTTCGATAGCTTTGATGACCGCTGCTTTCTATTAAACCAGCTAGTATTAGCCGACGCTCTTCAAAAAACACCCCTCGTGCCCAGGATGCTTTTGCCGCAGTCTCTACCCTGCAAGGTCTGTCTAAGAGACCATTACACAGATTGGCAGCCGGTCCTAGAGAGATGGGCCACCCCTGATTGGGTTCGTCAAGTAGCCGATGAAGAACTTACTTTCTCCCAACGGAAAACTATGGCTCTCATATAGAGCGAATTCTCACGGCCACGGACTTGTTGGGTGGTTTGAAGCCCAATTCTAGGAATAATAAATTGACCGCAGAGCCATATCGATCGAATTTTGTAGCAAGACAATTTGGCCTTACTTATCACTTGTCGTGGCCCCACCGCAATAAGGTCAGTTCAACCTAACGTTGCTTCCTTGATGCAGAACAAACAAAGAAATTAGCCGATCACAATCTTGACACGCTTGGCCTGTTTGACTCGCAGTCGTTTCCCCTGAGAGCGAATACTACTGTTGCTTTTGATGCTTGGTGGGTGGGATACGGCTAAGGAAAAGTTTTTTTAATCTCATGTGGATGTCTATTGTGTTTAGCTGATTATGTCGAGAAAAAGGAAGAACCCGGAAACCCCCAAACCTAGGCCAAAAGAAACCACTCGAAAAGTTGCTTCCTCTCATCTGGCTAGGTCTGTTGCCTCAAGGTCTTCCATTCGGTTGTGGCAAACGACGAAGAGAAAAGGTAAATTATATTCTACATATGTGTCGGCCAGATTATTCTTGTGAATATTCGGATAACATCTCTTATGTATCTTTAGCACTCACATCTCCTCTAGTGTTTGATGATTTGGAGACCACTTTTGACACCGAGTCCTTATCACCCATGAAACCATTGCCTAAGCAACCCCGACGGAGTGGATGGGTTGTCATTCGAGATTATAGTGAGGAAGGCCCTCACGGATCCAAAGTTCCTATTCTTGTGGAGGAAGAGGAGGAAATCAAGGTATACTACTCGGCTGGCTAAAACACCTTCGCATTGGCCACTAATATTTATGTTTTCTATCTTGCCTTCCAGGGACCACAACTGACAAAGCGTAGACGGCTTCATAGAGCGTTGGATGCTCCCCTTTATTTTGGCGGATCGTCTTCCCTTGCTCGTGCTCCCGTACATTCACATGACCCATCATCGGCTGCCTTTAAGGCCACATTTTCTCCTGTCACGGCAACCGAGGCTTCGTATGCTGGGGCAGTTGTAGAGGTATATCTTTTCTCCTGTGCTTGGTCATTCACTACCTTTGGGCTCTGGCCTTTATATTGAACCTATCCTTTCTGTACATGAGACTGTTGACGGTAATCCCTCGATAGAAACCTACCCAATTGTCGGCTCAGAGGTTCCGACCAAAGTAATCCAGGAAGACGTGCTTTTGCGCTACTTTGGCTTGGTCGACACTGCACATTCCGTCAGCTTCGCTTGTTGGGGCCCATCGAGAGCGAGTCGAGGAATCTCTCACCAGGGGAATCCCATCCACCAAAGAGGACTTACATGCTCTGAGGGCCTCTTTGCTCCGACTGTCGAAAAAAACAACGGATACCCCGGCTCTTGGCAGCCATTTATAATGGCATGGATTTTGCTCTGAATGATTTGTTCATTCTATATAGAACGACCAAAGATATCCATAATGAGGTTGTCGCTGTTTTGCAACACTTGGGGTCTCTTCGGCATGAGAAGAACCGCATTCAATCTTCTTTCAATGAGGTGAATGTAGCAAGGCAACAAAATGTCAGCCGAAGAAAGGATTTGCAGAGAGCAGCAGTCCAAACTACAGGCTAAGTTAGAGCGGATCCAACCAAAGCTAAGGGCTATTACTCCGGCCATAGACATCTTAGACTCGGCTATTAGTGCTCATGATTCCACCCGTTCTTTTTTGTTTCGGCAGAGCCTTCAATTGGATAATAAAATCCATAAACTCGGTAACCAGCAGGTGGTTTGGGAACTGGATCAGAGAGCAGGTAATGAAAAGCTAGCCAAACTGGAGGATAAATAGGCTGCATGGAAAAATCGTCTAGTTCAAGCAACGCCGATAGTTAATGCTCCCTTGCCAGCTGATCCTGTTGCTGAGTTGTCAGTCGATCCCCTTATTGACTTACCATCCAAAGTAGTGGTTGCTTCTATTGTTCAAGAGGTATCGGCTGACACTCAAGCTTTTACCGAGGCCCCATCAACTATAGTGGATGAACCTTTCTGGGTGCTGAAAAGGAGGTCCAAATAGGTGCGGGAGCGGCTGAGGTACTAGTCGTTGTTGAAGTTGATAGATGAATGGAGATTGCAGGTTTTCAAGATGTCCAAGCAGTCATGGATTCGGCTAATCCTGACACTTATGTTATTGTCGATGTATTGCAACCTCTATTTGGGGGAATGCCGAGTGATTCGGCTTCCTAATTTTGTCGACCCAAATCGAAGGGTCTGTTATTATGACCAAGTGGCCGGTCTGTGGCTGTCGTTTATTCTTACGTTCCCTAAATTGAAGGGAACTTAATCATTTTTTGCGACTAGGTAGCCGGTCAGTCGTGGCTGTTGATTACTTATGCATGCCCCAGAATCAATTGGTAGTATGCCCTCATTTACATTTCTTTTCCATGCATATTGATCGTTTGATCCGTATTGCTGGCAACCCGTGAGTTCGCTACGAAGGGTCATTTCCTAGTTTGGAAATCATTTGCCGATTTTACGATCCTTCATCCCAATTGGCAAAACGGTTTTCCAAACTAAGTCTCATTCGGTAAACCTCTTAAGCTTAACATGTTTGTTGCATGTTTTAGCCATTTTACGTTTACCGGTTTTGGCTTCTTCTATGATTGTCAGTCGATTTTCACCCAACTAACCCAACTCTATTGGAATGGCCTGCTGATATGCTTCCAGACTCAAAAATTTTGGTTTGGCCATCTGTGATGATATTGAGATCAACGCTGCACCTTGGCCATAGATTTAGCCGATGTAATGTCGTCCTCGTAGCTTTAGATTTGAAGTTTTTATTACCTATTTTATTTAAGACATGTCTTTGTAAAATGAGTTTATTCAAACTTTGCACAAAACATACATAACACCTTGGTATTGAATAATACTCGAGTTTTGTACAAGTGTAAAACAAAGACAAACAAAGCTAGGCATAAAATTCCTATCGGCAACTCAAATGTTGTTGGCCGCCAGATCTGGTTTTCTGTCGTGGTTCCCTATCTGCGATGCCTCGGCTATCCTTGCCTCATAACTTGGGATGGTCAGCCGATGTCACAGGTCATGTGTGAGTTGGGTTTCCTCAATCGTTTAGATCCTCCAAGATAAGCCGTGGTTCGGCTAACTATTTTATTTTGAACCCTCGTGAGGTAAGATTGCAGGATTCCCAAGACCCTTCTTCATATTGCTCTGTGATGACTATGGGGGCCACATAGGGTGAATAGAGGACAACTTCTATACTATGAACCCCTGGTCAGAACGGGTTATCATCCGCTGGGACGATTTCAATCTTGTCTCCTTCCAAAAAATGAGCTTCTGATGCATGGTAGAAGGAAGACATCGGCTGGTGTGAATCCAGTCCCTACCCATCAAAATGGTGTAGGACGGCTTGCTATCTATAACAAAGAATGCCGATCTGACTGTCTTGGGAACAACATTGATTTATGCTACTAAAATTCCCAAAGCTTCAGAAGTCTCACCCATAAAGCTAGTCATTTTCATGTTAGTTGGAATGACAACTTCTCTGGTTTTGTGAGGTTTTTCAAAGTAAGCAGTGGCATCACATTCAGCACAGCCCCATAGTCGACGAAACTCGGCTAATGATTTTGCCGTTGATGTAAGCCTTCACATAGAGGGGCTTGAGGTGTTTAACCATCTCTTCCGTAGGTGCACCAAACGCGGTGCTCAAAGCATCCCTAGCCGTGGTATCAGCTATTGTTGCCCATTTTGCGTCTTCTACGCAAACATTACCTTCTAGGTTATCCAACGGAGAGCGACTGGCCCAGAACTCACATGGGATTAGGCTGACCATTTCAATGTCTGCCACATCTCATTAACCAGGTCCTGGATAAATAAATCAAGGATGGAGTCTTCCACCTCGTTGAATTCGGTTGAAGAGAAATCAATACATTCCATATCTTGGAGACAGATGAAGATCGGTTGGGGATCCTCTGACTAAGTCATCTGCCCGATCTGTGGGATTGCCTCGGTTAGAGGCCCATCTGGGCCACGTTATCTTGCCAGGGTTCTTTAATCGGGTTGTTGGTAGGTTGTTCCTCTAGCTCTAGTTGACCCGATGCCTCTCTTTCAGGCGACATTACCCCTGAAGCAACTAAGTTAAATGCCCGCTCGATAGTCTCGGCTATGGAAGTCTCAGAAATCTCCTGATTTTTGGCTGCCTTGGTGTTGGAAATTAGATACAGTGTCCGTTGTATCATACGTAAGGCCTTGGCACGTTGCATCCTTCTTTTTTGGGTTTTGGATGCGACTCTCGGTGGTGCCTCTTTCTTTTCGGGAGCCTGATTGATAACCCATTCCCCTATTCAGTATTGGCGGCTGGTTTAATCATTCTCGGGGGTCTCGTCTAATCCTCATTTCTTGTTATGATATGTAAGGACAAAACACCCTCGTTCACATTAAACTCGACCACCCTCTGTTTAGTTTTAGAGAGAAGTTCTTCATCTATTTGAGGCATGCTCGGCTGCCATTTGGTTGGCCTCCGTAATTGCTCCCCCAGGCCTATGCCTGGCGTCAACAGGGACCCTCCTGAACCTCATGGTTTGTTCCTGAAGCTCTTATTCAAAGTCCCTCGCATATTTAAGGCGGTCATGAAAACTGATCCTAGTCGGCTGGCTTGCTGTCATTATGAATGTCATGTAGGCTGCGTAACCGGTTAAACACATAAGTTCTTGTGACCTTCTCCCCTTCGATAGGTTTCTTAGGGACCCATACCCTTTTCATCGGTTATTTCCCTTTGGTGTCCCTTGACTCATCGGGCTTAGCAAAAGATACCATAGATATTGGTACTGCGGGAAAAGGGTCGTTATCAATAGACATTTTAGCCACGTTCTTGTCGGCTATCTTGAACATTCCCTCCCTGATGCCATTTTTGATCGCCTTCCTGAAGACCACACAATTAGAAGTAGAGTGACTATATGAATTATGCCACTTACAATACTTCTTATCCTTGAGTTCCTCGGCAGGCAGAATCCTATGACCATCAAGCAGTTGAATCTGCTTATCTTTGAGCAGATGATCAAAGATATGATCTACCTTCGTGATATAAAACAAGTAACCGACCGTGTCATTGGATGAACTTATTTCCTTGTCTTTGACGACTTTCAAGGTTGGGTAAGAGTAAACCTTACCCCTAACAATTTTGGCCACCATTGCGTTTGTCGTGCAGTCGGCTGACTCTGAGTCGGACTCATCCGCTTCGATGATGGATGCCAAGTGGAAGCCTCGATTTGGCTGGCTCTTCTCCGCTCCTTCTCCTGGACATATTGCTCTATTTAGCTAGCCTTTTCGGTTAACTAGCTCAGGTCAGAGCAAGATTGTCCTACCAGTTTCTCCTTTAACTGAGGGTGCATATTGTTGATTATCATGTGGGCACACTCAGACTCGGGAAAGTGTACGGTGTATTTTCCAACCTTCTTTCTGAATCTCTCGATAAAATCGATAACCGATTCATCGACTTGCTGCTTGAGATTCATTAGATCAGTTACGGTAACCTAAGGTTGGGGCCAATAGAACCTATCATGGAAGCAACCCTCCATGTCAGACCAGCTTTGCATGGAATCAAGAGCCAAAGAAGAGTACCATACAAAGGCTGTTCTCGTTAGAGAGAAGGAATAGCTACAATTTTGATACTCGTTCCGCCAGCTTCACCGCATTGGGGAGTAAATCTACCAATGTGCTCGATAGTGGATTTGACGTCGTCGCCAGAGAAAATGGCAAACTCCGGTGTTTTGAAGCCTCTCGGCAAAGGTGTTATTCGATCTACCCAATCGGGGTAGGGCTTCTTATAAACATGTCTATCTAAAGGTTTCAGTTGGATGCTGAAGTATCTCTGCATGGTATTTGCAATAATCTCCGGGTTTATGAGTTGTGACGTCCCCTGCCGATTCTCGACTGGATTCGGCTGGTAGGCATTCTGCACTGGCGGCCTCCATTCTGTACTTTGTTGGATAGGGTTTTGAAGGTTATAGGTGGTCTGCTGGCCATTACCAATAGGTGGGGTAATGCCCCATGGCTGTTGTTGGGTATGGCCACCAAATCCTATAACCTGAGCTCTGGAAACTACCGGAATCTGAGGGAAATGTGGAACGGTGTTCCATGGCTGCTCTCTCCGGACGTCGGTCGATCTTAGAAAGTTTATGCTTCCTAAAAGGTATGGATTGGGTACTAGCAGTGACTGTTGGAATGGTAATCCATTATAAACAACGTCACCTAGATAGCTGAGCTAAATCATAGCCAGGGGCCATCGGCTGCCAATTCGGCTGGCCAACATTGTTTGCCTACATCGTAATGCTGTTTGTAGAAATGTACAGCATACCGGGCGGCAACTCAAAGTGTCATGGAGCCTGAACTGGTCTCCGAGCCATGTTGATCTGCCCATACTGCAGACTCGCTTGGTCAAGTGGCATATTTTGCCCCACAAGGTTCGGCGGCGACCATGCAGCGTGTTGGTTGCCAGGCGAGTGGGCTTGTGTTCCTAGGTGTGATATCGGCTGAGCCTGAGTGGGCACTGGCTGATGCACATGCGGCTGAGGAACAACACCGGGAGTCACGGTCTTATGCTGAACAGCACCGCTCGTCAGAGGGATGGTAGAACTAGCCGAACATTCTCCTGGGTGCATTCGGTTGGTTTCCATCTCTCTGCTTGCTGAACTTCATTATGTACCATTGGCTTCATAATGTCAGCCAACTGTTTAGAAATTTGGTACATAATGTCGTAGATGCCCAAGTCGATCTGTTGTTTAATAATAGACTTGGTCATTATGGTTGGACCTTCAGATTGGCTAGATTCTTTCACAACTTGAGTTAATGGAGGAAGTGGAGGGGTATCCAACGATGTAGGCATACCCGAGGAGGATCGCTGGTTCGTTGTTCCTTCTGGGAGGATTTTGTTTAGGATATGGATTGGACTCGAGGTTTATTTTCTTATCGGACCTTAGGCGCATACGCCAAGAATGATCATGACCTAGAGAATCAAACTTTGCAATCAATCACCTATGGTCCCACTAGGCGTGCTAAATTTGTTCTCGACCCCAATTCCGCTATCTGTCGTTGTATCGACTGATGAAATCGGGAGACAAATTAATTCCTTAACTTAAGCTGTTTGGGCTGGAAACGAAACTCTAATCTCCAGCATGGGTTCCCCAACTACTCCAAAAACGTTAGGACGGTAGTTATGGTAAACTAAGAGGTAAGAAATATGAATATAGTCAAGTAAAGTAAAGGATAAAAGGAAAGTAAAGGATAAAAGATAAAGATAGATAAATTTTGATGTGTTTGATTGAGTGTGTCGTGTAGAATGAGTATTTATAGTACAAAAGGAAAAACAATTGTACAAACGTGCCCCCCATATCGGCCATCAAGTAACCCACTAAGCTCAACGGCTGACTATGGGAGAAGTGGTGCCGATTTTCTCGCCCTCTACTCCTCTTGCTCGGATAATGGCCCTTTTTTTAGTTGTTGTTGGTCGTTATCGCTTTTAGGGGTCTGGAAACCCTTTTGACTTGGTCGTTGAGGCATCTGCATCTGAGTGGGTCACAGTCGTACCTCTAACCAACAACTTCGGCTAAGATGCCTTAGTAGCCGATGAAGTCCTTGTAGTCGAGGGTTAAGAGTAAATTCGGCTCCGAAATAGTTCGGATGTCACTGAATTCGACTAAACACTTAAATTATTTTTGAGTGTTAACATATACACATGTTTGTGTTCTTTATTTGTTGCACTTTACATTCAGTTTGTTCTGAAAAAAATTAGTTTGAAGAACCAAATTCTTCAAATAGACGAAACTCGAGCATACATAATTACCCCCCCACACACACCACCCCCACCCCTTGGTGTATAAGTCACTCGATCTAGAATAACATATAAGACACAACTTCTAATTTAAAATTTTAATTATATTTAATCTTTTCGTAACAGAAATTCTATCTTCCATATCTATAAACTTTTGTATGATATTAACGTAACCTGTTCATCCATCATCATATGGCTTAATATTAAGTTGTCATACTCATATATATAACACCTCTTTTTTCTTTACAAACTTTTATTGGAGATCGAATTGACGAGGTACATTATGGGTAGATAAATATCAAACTAAAAAAACTATACAAGCGTGGAATTATTTGTAACATAATTCTAAAGGGGGAAGTGTGCATTAATACCATTGTGATGTAAAAAGGTGTAACATGCTATTCATAATGTTCTTTTGGAGGTAGTAGTACTTGATTGAGATAAACTCCAAGTGCCCATATGGGAAAAATGTTTCTGTAGGCTGAGTAGCTTATCATACAGTTCTTGTTGAATACTCCAATTATTTCCTGCGAAAAGTTTACAATATATGTAAATTGTTGAATAACTGAGGCAAATAATAAAGAGTTAAAAAACAGCTACTAAAATTTTACTAGTAAAAATCAAATACGGAAAATACCTGTTGTGGAAAATCTCCATTTTCCATTTGAGAATTTATCAGGATTTTTACAGCTCGGTTGAGTGGAGTAGGATCTCTTTTGCCCTAATAAATTTTCATGTGTCAATTCACATTAAGTAGGCGTTTGGACATGCGATTAAATTATGGTATGATTTCAAATCAGCGTTTGTTTATGTATTTTGTATAAAATTTCAACTTCAACTCATATCATGATTTCAAATCTCAAATTGTCCAAAAAGGCATGATTTGGGATTAAAATTTTTAAATGTAAAATATTTTTTTGTGCGGATTGCCCTTCAAAAGCACTTGTTTTTTAATTTTTGTCCCTCAAATTGTTGGTCTTTAATTTTTGCCCTTCGCTTAAAAATATCCCGAGGTTCCATATTTGAACCCCGCTCACTTAAAAAATAAAAAACAAAATCGTAAGGTAGAGTTTGAATTTGCAATCCAAACTATGTATTGCGAATTTAAAAAAAAAAAGATTGACTGAGTTGGGATTCGAACCCAAAACTCAGAAATTTTAGGTGAATAACAAAAAATAAAAAAATTCAATTTGATGAGAAAAATTAAATACCACCCAAAATAAGGGCATTCCTCGGAATTGCGCAAAATGAGTACCTGGCCAGCTTCAATAAGAGACAACATGGCCCATGCAGTGTTCACATTGTGTGGTTTATTCCCTTCAATGTTCGTATAAACCTGTTGTTCCATAAAAAGTAAAGATTTTTAAATATTTAGCAAAAGCATCTGAAACATTGAATTAATATTATCGAGGGTTTAATTAGCAATTAGAACATAATATCATTAAAAATATCCTTTTTCATGACGTCAATACCTTATTAGGATTATGATGTGATCATACCTCTATATAATAACATTTCACTATAACAATCAATTATTTTTGAGAATTTTACACTAATTATTGTATCATTTAGTTATAATCAGTATGTCTACGTTATATATTGATTATATATTTGTTTTATACTGCGTATATACCATGATCTCCGTAAATAGTACGGCTAAGCAGGTGAAAACTTTTTAGAATGATTCTTTTTCAAAGAAAATAGAGTTTCGTTAACCTTAAAGAATACAGATATCACAATATTATTTAAGATCCAACTTGAAAAAAAATATTCTCCTAATATATACTTTGTGTGTGTGTCTATGAGGCGATAATTAAAGAAACAAAATTCAAGACATGATTAACGTTTGACCTTGTGCTGAGATGAGAGATAGCTTTCTCCCCAACCACCAGAAGGTTGAAGTTGTTTGGATAATAGGAAATGACAAGCCTTTCTAATGCTTTTGCAACTTTCATAAGTCATACCACCAGCAACCAGCCCACTTATCCCAAACCACGTTCCATAGGTGTAGCAAACTCCCCACGATCCATACCTTGGTATACACATATTTAGAGTTCAAGTTTTATACATTGACTTATACAAAAATATTTATATAATTAAATCAAGCACATATTAAGTAGTTAAGTTCACTACATAAAAAAAACATCTCCTTTAATTATATACATCAGTCTCAATTGGGACAAACTTGAGATTTTACGGCTTATTGAGGTTAATGCGTATAAATCCAAAATTTGAGCCAAAAGCACTTAATAGGAATATTTTATCATGTGTTTAGGTGTGCAATCAAAACATATGTCATAGTTCAAGTGTTTAAATAAAATTTAATAGCAAGTTCAACGGGCTATTAATGTATTAAGCCAAAAAATTATAAGTGCAAAACACTCGTGGGTACAGTCTGATAATCAATGAAGTAAGTTGAGAATCATGAGATATCATGTTCAAATTACAACGAAAGCAAAATGTGATTTCTTCCTTACTGTCCAAGCTGCCTTGGTGGATAAAGTTATCCAATCAAAAATAGCAAATATCCCATAAAATAATCGAGGTGCACAAACTGACCCCAGACACCAAAATTATCAAAATTATAGCATATTAACGTTGGGGTATCTATAGATATTCCTAAGAGACAATTTCTTTTGTTGGAAAATAAAATAAACGTTAATTAGTTACCATAAGCCATTTAGCAGGTATTCATGGAATTAGTTGGAACATCGGACAATACTAATCAAAATTATATATACTAATGTTGGGGTATGTATAGATATTCCTACGAGAAAATTATCTTCTTTTTTTTCGGAAAATAAAAAGAAAATTAATTAGTTACCATGAGCCATCAGGAAGTTGAATGCTTTGAATGAAACAGAGAGCTTTCCTAATACATGCTCCTATTTCTTTCTCTCGATATTTGGGATAATGTTTCTTGAAGGATTGAAGAGCTTGAATTACTGCAGATGTACATTCTACATACCTGCAAGAATTTCACATATTTGCTCAATTCCTTTTTTCTGTAAAGAAAAATTATATCACATTCACTATGTAGAATACTCCCATAGTTTTGCCTTAATTTACAAAAGTTACCCTTGTGGTTTTTAGAATTACAGTAATTTCAATTTACAATAAATCAATATTTTCTAGCATGAATCAGGACCTTCTAATTAGGAAATTTCATTTCGAATTTCTACTTGGTTATATAGTATTTTCAATCTTTTCAGCTATAATGTGCGCGAGAGAAATATTTTTTTAAGAATTGTTTTTATTACATAGAGGGTAGGGGAAGGAGGTGATAGTTCAGGTAGAAAACCAACCAAGCTACTAAGATTTCCCGAGAAAAAACAATTTAGCTATAGTAGAATAAATTTAAAATGAGGGATGCTTTTGTAATTTCAAAAAGCAAAAGGCAAAAGTTTCTTTAATGAAGGCAAACCTCAGGGATCTGATTTGTTAAATCAACACTTACATATTATGTGTAACATAAATATGTGGAAGTCTTACTGATAATCAATAGTGATATTCCCAAATGTTTCCGATGGATTAATCATCTGTCAATTCGCCATCAAAATGAAAACGAATTCATTTGGTGAATAAAAGAAATTTTATGTGCACCAGTTATTCCTTAAAGTAATATGTTACCTCAAGGCATGCATAAGATCTTGTTAGCTCATACGAAGCAAATCCACCATTGCTATTCTGAAATCATATATTTGAGTTTTAAATTTCTCTCTAAATTATTATCACATTTTTTTCTCTCAAAAGAAACTTTTACTTGTTGACAATATATCACGGCTTGCTCAAAATGAAAGATACACAGGTACATACGATCCCATTTTACAATATTTGACTATTGATTTAGTATAAGTCAATTTAGTTCGGAAAAGGGCCAAATATACCCCTGCACTATCTAAAAGGGGTTAAATATACCTCTCGTTATACTTTGGGTCCAAATATACATCTGCCGTTATATTATTGGTTCAGATATACCTCTCCTCTGATAAAGTTGTCCATGATGGACATCTAATCTTACGTGTCACTAGCTTTTGATGAGGTGCATACCAAATTGACCCGAAACATGGGTCCCGACCCGTACCCGACCCGATCAACACGGGTAATTACCCGCTTTGACCGACCCATGGGTCGGGTAGGGTATTAACCCGATTGTCTGAGGGTGGGTTAGGGGCGGATAAGGATATGGTTGAACCCTACCCGTACCCGACCCGTTACCCAATGGGTAGGATACCCGACTCATCCCTACCCTACCCGACCCATGTATATATAATTGTAATTAATTTTAATTATAAAGATAATATATATCCAATAAAGATAATATATATAATTATAATTAATTGTATTTATATATATATATATTAGCTTATAAATTATAATTATAAAGATAATAAATTGAGGACCTTAATTTAATTATTTAAGTATCAATATAGATAATAGTAATAAACTATATAACAAAAATATATAATCCTTAACATACAATTAACATGAATAGTTAAAATTATATTAGTTTGTGATTCTTATTAAAAATTATTAGTATAGTTTAGTGAGACACTATCAAAGAGTGAAAAGTATTATAAACAAAGTTTGTGATGATTTTGCTAGGATTGGGACATCTCCGATTTGGCTAGTCAAAGTGATGACTTGGCATACCCACCTGAGTTATATACCTTTGCAAGTATCAAAAGGAGGAACAGAGGTAGTGTGAAAACTGAGTTAGACAATTACTTGGAAGATGATCTCATAATCAACGCGGGTAAAGACATTGATTTTTTGGCATGGTGGAAGATTTATTCACATAAATATCCCACTTTGTCAGAAATTGCTAAGGATATATTATTCATACATGTTTCAACTGTTGCATCAAAGTCTGCATTTAGTACCGGGGGAAAGTAGTTAGCGCACAACATAGTCGACTTCACCCATTAACAATTGAAGCATTGATGTGCTCTTAGAGTTGGTTGTGGAATATTGTGAAAGGTAAATTGTGAATACATTTGTTTACAAAATTCAAAATTCGTTCAATTTGGAATTTTATATTCATGATTTATATTTTTTTAATTGTGTGATTTTATTTGTAGATGAAATTCCTAGTACTATATCAAACTTAGTTGAATGTCCAACCATTTGTGTTGATGAAGATGTGGATGATGAAGGTATGAAATCTTACATATATTATTTATTAATAAATGGTGTAATTCTTTTCTATTTGGTTAATTCAATTAATTTTTTACCAATGTTGTAGATCCTTTGATAATACTTTGAAGATTTTTCAATGGTCAATGTAGTGTTTTGTTGTTCCAGAGGTATGACTTTATTGTTGTGTTTTTTCTTCCTTTATATTGAGATATAATTTTTTCTATATAATCTCTTCTTTTTGTTATCATTTTTCTTTTGTTTTTCATAAATTTATGGAGAAACAGACTAAAAGTTTGAAGACCTTGAAGACGTGTTTGATGTAATTGCATTTTATTTTTGAGATGACATTAGTGTTTAGACAAAATTTTTCATAGAACTTTGATTGCATTTGGTAATTATAAAACTTATTTGGTAATATATTTTATGAAATTTGTAGAATTTTTGTGTTTTATTAGAGAAAGTGTATAACCTGCGGGTACCCAATACCCAAAAGGGGCAAATAAGGGTATGAAAACTACATACCCAGTGGGTAATGGGTAGGGTATGAGTGACACATTTGGGAGGGTGGGTAGGGTACGGGAATCCCAAAACCCGCCCCAAACCCGACCCACTGCCATCCCTACATACCACGTGACATGGCATATCAACACTCCTAACCCATTTTACGTCTCCCCTCTATTTGTTCTTCGACCACTAAAGTGTTGGAAATTAGCCTTTGGCGGGAGTTGCGACCGACCAACTTTAACGGCTTAAACACTAGTGTTACGTATGTTGGAGAATCCGGTTCTTCACACATGCATGATGTACTAAGTACGTAGATAACCGTAGGGCCAAGAATCGTCAAATTTCATTGAGAAATGAAAGAGATATTGGTTCACGAAGTAAGGTGTTTGAAGCATGGAAAAGTGTGGTGTGTGATCAATTCTCCCTCATCGGTAGAGGAAGAAAGAATTGTTGTGTATATAAGACTCGAAGTTGGTTTGGGGTTTGGGACCCCAAGGGGTATCCCATGTGTTTAAAGGAGGGAAGACCTAGATGTGCTTCGGTTCGAGGAAAGACCACACGCGCGCCGCCGCCGCCCGCCCGTCCGGTCCGGATTCCGTGTTTCGGGTTCGCGGGCTGCGGGCCTTCTGATATTATCTTTTTGGGCCAGAAAACTTTGTCAGAAGTACAGTTTGATCCCAGAAGTTTCAGATGTGCAGTTTGGACCAGAATTCTTTTAGATGTACAGTTCGGTCCCCGAAGTTTCAAGATGTACGAGTTTGGTCCCGAAATTTCAAGATGTACAGTTTGGTCCCCGAAATTTTTCGAAAGGCAGAATTTCGACGGTCCGAACGAAACGTCCGGACTCAATTCGGCCATTTATTTTGGTGAATTACACCTCCTATAATGGCCAATCCGTTGGCAATTTTCTCCATTTATGTGGTGGCTTTACTACCTCCATAATGGTAATTATTTGGCCAATAATGGCTATTATGGAGGCAGTCAAACAGTCCCTCTTCCTCTTATATAAACATCCCTTACACCATTGTTGATGCACGCTTGATATACACGAAAAATACACAAAGCAGAAAGCAAAGCAGTTTCTTCCTAATCTTCCAAGCATCATTTCGTTATTCAATATTCTTCACGGTAGCTTTTGAGTTTCCTTTGCTCAATAGTTCCATTGCTGTTTTATCTTGGGAGACGAATTGTCCAGGACGTATAAAGGATACATACGAGGCAATATTGTCTTAAGGACAGAGTGCCACACTCGACTCAGCAAAAACAACTTTTCAGTTTTCTTGATCAACAAAATAGTAATTTCAGTTTGTTGTTATATTGTAATTTTCAGTTTTAGAGTTGAATTATAATTTCAATTCTTACATAAGCAGTTATTTGTAATTTCCGTTTCCTGCAAATCCTTGTAAACACCAACATAAAGTTCAATTCCCCTCCACTGTCATTGCCACCATTACCGCCGCCGTGACCATCTCTGTATCTGGAAAAGATGACAATGATTTTACTTTCCCGCAGATCAGATCAGAAGATATGTTACCTTTATTGATGACTGATGAAGACAAGGTTCCCCAATGTCCCGAACAATGGAACTCACTTTCTGTATATTCACAGTACCCCCTTTTCCACATCTCCATTGCCTTTCACCTCCGTCAAAAGACATTTCCCTCTCTGTAACCAAGTTCGATATTCTCTGATAAACCAATCGCCATACAGATTAATGTAAAGAAAATAATTCTTGATCAAATCCCAATATTTTATCTTCTTTCATTTGAATACTGCAAAATGCATATCAACCAAAAACAAAATGTAAACCCCAAAATCTCTCACTGGCCAAATATAAAAATTTAAACACAAAAGAATCATTTCGATCTAAGAATGAAACTTTAGTGGTGGAAAAACAAATATAGGGATATGTAAAATGGGTTAGGGGTGCTGACATGGCATGACACGTGGCATCCACCTCATTAAAAGCTAGTGACACGTACGATTAGATGTCCATCTTGGACAACTTTAACATAGGAGGGGTATATTTGAACCAATAGTATAACGGTAGTGATATATTTGAACTCAAAGTATAACGGCAGTGATATATTTGAACTCAAAGTATAACGAGGGGTATATTTGGCCCTTTTCCGATTTGAATTTTGGTTTATGCTAAAAAACAAAATTAAAATGACATAAATGTGGAAAAATTAATTACTACTATAATTTATAATGGAACTAAACCTGAAGAGAAAGAAGCAAATCAACAGCATCACATAGCTTATGAGGGGCTATTGTTTCTCCAACAATGTCTAATGGACTCTGAGAAAGCAAGAGCGCTGCCTGTAGTTAAGCGAAATAAATAAATAAGCGAATTTGTAACTGAAAGAAATAATCCCCTTGATTATTTTCATTGATTGAATAAATATATATACAAGTTACAAAATAGGAGAATCCTATTCCTAATCTATTCCTAAAACCTTATTCTACCATAACTCTAACTATACAATTATGGTAGGTGTATAACTCTAATTATGGTAATCATTATACTACAATATTACATCAATATATACTCCTAATATACACTAAAACACTAAGGAGGGTGCTTCCCCGTTTGGCCGAAAGCCTACCGGAATTTCACCGAATCCGGCCGAAAGCCCAAGCCCACCGCTTTGCTCCTTTGGACTGGCCGAAAGCCCATCGCTTTGCTAGCCATATATATGTGATATATACCGCTATATATTCGTGTATATATCACATGTATATGGCTCTGTTTAACATACCCCCGTCATAGCGGGCGGTTTCCGAACGCTAAGACTTTCCCTAAAATCTTCAAAGAGAACCGCCGGTAGACCCTTTGTAAAGATGTCTTCAATTTGATAACGAGACGGGACATGGCATACACGAACTTGACCCTTTGCAACCTTTTCACGGACAAAATGAATGTCCATTTCGATATGCTTAGTGCGTTGGTGCTTTGAATCGGATTACCCGACATGTGTAGATGGCACTAATGTTATCGTAGTATACCAAGGTTGCCTTCGAATGGGACAATGAAGCTCCAAAAGCAAATTACGTAGCCAACATGATTCGGAGACCACATTCGCCACCCTCGATATTCGCCTCGCACTTGAGCGTGATAAAGTTGCTCGACGTTTGGCCGACCAGAGACCAAGTTGTTGCCAAGGAACATACAGTAGCCAGAAGTCGACCGTCTGGTGTCGGGACACCCACCCCAATCAGCATCCGTGTAAGAGACAAGTGTGGATGTAGAGGACGGATACAAGTGCAACCCATAGTCTAGTGTCCCCTGAATATACCGGATAATGCGTTTGATTGCATTCATGTGCTCAACTCTGGGATCATGCATGAATAAACACACCTGCTGAACTACATACGTAATATCTGGTCTGGTGAAGGTAAGATCCTGGAGGGCCCCTGCAAGACTGCGATAGCGGGTCGGGTCCTCGTATGGTGCACCTGCTGTGGCACTTAGCTTTGGGTTTGCATCTACTGGCGTGGAAGTGGACTTACAGGATGACATCCCAGCCCTCTCTATGATCTCAGCATCATACTTCCGTTGAGACAGAAATAAGCCACCTGAATGACGTTTGACGGCAATCCCCAAAAAATAACTCAACGGCCCTAAGTCCTTCATAGCAAATTCAGAACTGAGCATGGCCATGATTGACTGACGCAAAGCATCGGAGGAGGCAGTCAAGATGATATCATCCACATATAACAGAATGTAGGCCAATGACGAACCACTGCGGTAGATGAACAAAGAATTGTCGGACTTGCTGTGTGTGAACCCAATAGTCGAAACAAAATCAGCAAATCGTGTATACCAGGCACGTGGAGACTGCTTAAGCCCATATAAGGACTTTTTCAACAAACAGACATGATGAGGGCGGCCGGGATCCCCGAAACCCAACGGCTGATACATATAGATCGTTTCCTTGAGATCTCCATGTAGAAAAGCATTCTTGACATCTAACCGATGAATTGGCCAAGTCTTTGAAAGGGCCAAGCTAAGTACCGTGCGAATGGTAGCCGGTTTGACCACCGGACTAAATGTCTCACCACAATCAATACCAACCCGCCGAGTCTTACCATCACCAACAAGTCGCGCCTTATGCCGAGCAAAGGACCCATCTCGAATTCTCCTTGTGAGCAAAAATCCACATAGACTCGATAATATTAATACCATATGGACGGGGCACCAACTCCCACGTCTTATTATCAATAAGAGCATTATATTCATCATCATAGCAATTTTCCAATTAGGGTCATTTAATGCGGACACAGATTGCGGGGCAAGGGGGATTTAGAGACATCGAATGTAAATTAAAATGTCTTTTAGGCGTAAAAATACCCCGCCGACTACGAGTGACCGGTCTATGACTCGAAGAAGAATTAATGGAATTTTGGGAATTTTCGGGCTCGGGACGGACCGGCGGCCAAGAAGTGGGCCCGCCGGCCCAAATCGGAAATGGCCGGACTCGGCTCGGACCGGTTCCAGACCGGGTCGGACCGGCCCGCTTGTCGGAACTGTTCCAAAGTGGCTAGAAGAGCCGGGTGTGGCGGCATGTTGGGGGCCGGCGGTGGGCCCGCCGGAGGATTTTGGGTACGGGAGATGTCCGAAAAATTCCGAATAATATACGGGGATATTTGGTCATCCAAAAAATTATACGACTTAGGTTCGGGAGTATGAACTTTCTTAAATGGGAATTGAGTTTCATCAAAAATGACATGGCGATTGATTATGATTTTCTTGGAGGATAAATCAAAACACTTATAACCACGATGATTCGACGGATAACCCAAAAACACACACGGGGTAGACCGAGCCTGAAGTTTGTTAATTGTGGTGGATGGAAATAACGGATAACACAAGAACCCAAAAATCCGAAGGTGAGAATAAGAATGGTTCTTATTATATAGGATTTTGAGGGGGAAGAATATGTCGACCTTTAGACGGAATTATGTTAAGAAGGTAAGTGGCCATTTGTAGAGCATGATGCCAAAAATACGGAGGTATGGAGGCATGGATTAGGAGAGTTCGGACAATGTTATTTATGGAACGAATTTTGCGTTCGGCTTTCCCATTTTGTGAAGATGTATGAGGACATGAAAACCGAAAATTTATCCTATGAGTAGCACAAAATTCTTGAAACTCCCTATTGTCATACTCTTTCCCATTATCACATTGAATATTTTTTATTTCTCTTTCGAATTGAGTACGAATGAACGCTCTAAATTTTATGAAGACGGAAAACACTTGTGATTTATTCGCAATTGGAAACGTCCACAAAAATCTAGAATAATCATCTAAAAAGAGAACATAATATCGATGACCCATTGAACTAAGAACAGGAGATGTCCATAAGTCGCTATGAATAATGTCAAATGGCATAGAAGTATGAGAGTTTGAGTCTACAAATGGCAACTTAACAATTTTTCCTAATGAACAAGATCGACAAATTGGAGTACGACTCGTACCCTTACAAGAAATAAAGCTATTTTTATCTAAAACCGATAAAATAGAAGATCCCGGATGACCCGACAAGCATGCCACATGGAAGGAGAGATGGCCGCAAAAGCCGATGGCAAGGCGTGGACTCGATGGACGAAAACCGGCATGATAGGATATAGATCCCCCCTACTATCACACCTCATGAGACGACTCCCCGTCTTGAAATCCTTCACAGAGAAACCGAAAGGATCAAATTCAACGAAACAGTAATTGTCATTTGTGAACTTTCGAACGTACACTAAATTTTTAATCAATTTAGGAGCATGTAAAGTATTTTTCAAGAGGAGTGGTGGATTGGGGGGAGACAACATTTTCTCGACCATACCCTAGAATTGGAATAGAATCGCCATTACCAATAATTATCCCCGAGGGGTGCTCAAATTGGAATAAGATGAGAGAGTACCGAGTCGGAAGTCATGTGAGTAGTGGCCCGGTGTCCATGTACCAATTTTGATCCGGTTGAGTCAATCCCAACGTGTATATCGCGGCCTCGATATCCGTCCGAGTAGGGCCCGCCGCATGATGGGCTTGCGGAGGTCGGGGCCCAAGAACTCGGCCGTGCTGGTCCCGGCCCGTAACTACTACCACCGCCGCCGCCGGGCCACCGGCCAGCCGGGCCGCCACCGCCGGGCATTGGGCTCGGACCGTTGGCCGCCCCACCGGCCGCCGGGAATTTCCCGCGTCGCTCGCCGGGTATGGGGCCGGCCCACGGTCCACCGCCATCGCTCCATCGCCACGGGCCCCACCGCCGGGCCCATGGGGGTGGTGGGCCACCTGTTCATTGGATGGGACCCACCGACGTTTTGCCGACTACCGGAACCTCCACCATTACCACCGCGTTTGCCCCCGCGGTTTTTGTTATTATTCTTGCGATTATTCTTGCCGCCACCATGATTATGGTTTTGGCCCGAATTATTAACAAAACCCGAAGGATTAGGAGAGGATGCCATCATGACAACTAGACTTGCTCCGTAGCCGCCTTTTTAGCCAAACCGGCTTCTTCCAACGTAAGCATGGAGCGGGCTTGATGGAAGTCGGGAAGAGGGTTGCTTTGGCGAAGGAGAGTTCCAACACCATTATAGGCCTCCGAAAGACCGGCAACCAACCGTAGAACTAGACGATTATTTGTCACCGGTGCGCCAACATTACGGAGTTGATTCGCCAATTCCTTTAGTTTCTTGCAATATGCGAAACGTTTGGAAATACGTCCATTCGAACGAGAGAGAATTTCGCTCGAGTGTGACGATACGGGAATGTTGGTTGTCTTGGAATATGTCACGCAATCTATTCCATGCAGCCATAGCCGTGGTATCGGGCTCCATAATCGTCGTAGAAGGTCCACCGAAATAGTGGCGTATATCCACCGAAGAACGGTAGCATCAAGTGTAATCCACACCTCGGGATCCTCCGGGGAAGGGGTCTAGCGGGAGGAATTATGTGATGAAGAACTTGATAAGAGATAGCGTGAATTTTAATCAACTCCGCCCACGTTGCATATTGAACGTTTTCCATCTCAAGGACAATAGGGACACTGAGCTTGATATTGGAAACCGTGAGGGCAGGGTGAAAATTGTTCTTAGACATATTTGAAAGATCAAAGAAGGAGGATAAATTTAAGAGAGGTTTTTTTTGAGAGCGGAAGACGAGATATTTGGAGAGAAAAACCCGAGGGAGGGGGGGTTCTCGGCCAAAGAGGCAAAAGTTTGAGAGAAGAAAACTTTTGGTTTAGACCTAGTCTCTTGATACCATGAAAGAAATAATCCCCTTGATTATTTTCATTGATTGAATAGATATATATACAAGTTACAAAATAGGAGAATCCTATTCCTAATCTATTCCTAAAACCTTATTCTACCATAACTCTAACTATACAATTATGGTAGGTGTATAACTCTAATTATGGTAATCATTATACTACAATATTACATCAATATATACTCCTAATATACACTAAAACACTAAGGAGGGCTGCTTCCCCGTTTGGCCGAAAGCCTACCGGAATTTCACCGAATCCGGCCGAAAGCCCAAGCCCACCGCTTTGCTCCTTTGGACTGGCCGAAAGCCCATCGCTTTGCTAGCCATATATATGTGATATATACTGCTATATATTCAGTGTATATCACATGTATATGGCTTTGTTTAACAGTAACAGATATTGGACGGGTTGAGTCTGTTTATTAATTTGGGATATAGCTTGATTTATGAAAGAAAGAATGACTTAGGTAGATAGAAATAGTAGGAGTTCCTGTCGAAGGGGAAATGATTCATTTAGAAAAATCCGATACCATTAATTTTGTTGGAGGAAGGGCTACTAGAGAGGAAGACTCCTTTGGCAGAGATAATGGTACCATCCTAGGAAGAATAGAATTTTCTTCTATGGCATTGGGATTTTCATTTCCCGCCATAGCACGGACAAATCTATCTTCAATGGGTGCCCGACAACTTAGTCTTTTGGATGTGGAGAGGTGTGTGAACAAAAAGATTCATGATGATTCATTCTGAGCCCAAGTTCGATTCAACCCATCCATTTGTCACTCTTAATTATAATCATGAACATCTTTTATATTTGAAGATGAAAATTAAGAATATATAATGGACCTTTAAGGCTTCTGCAGTGCAATCAGATACAATCCAACCATTGTCTACAGTGGAGAAAGGCCATCCACCTCTAGAACACTGCCGATACCACTTCTTGGGGTTTCCACTACTATCTTCTCTAACCTTAAATTAAAAATGCAAAGAAAAGAGATTATTTACAGAGAAGTTAAAGCTCAATAAAAAAATTAAAAAGAAGATGGAATAAAAGAGAAAGAAAAAGATAAGTGTATTGAACCTGTGAGGCTTTAATGAAGTGGTGTGCATTTTTAAGCATCACACCATATTCGTCTGGAAGGTTTGTAGCTAGTATTGCTTGTACACCAAAGCTAACATCCCACAGTTGGCTTCCATTATACCCCTGTTGAAAATAGTAAACTTAAATATGTAAGTGCTTAGATTCAAATGTCTTTTAATTATTCTAGATTCATGATCCTTTGTATTATTTAGGTGACTTTTATAATATTAATGTGGTTAGATTCAAGTGTGTGTGAATGTATTTAATAGGTGTGAGTTTAGAAGACTCTATTAACACTTATATAAGCCCTGTTTGTAGTGATATTATGTAAGAGTGGTGTTTATAATGATATGAAGTGAGCTTAATGTTTATTTCTCTTCCATCCTCTTTGTGCCTATGATATGACTCGCCTTATATTTTCAACAAGTGATATCAGAGCATTGATTCGATCCCGAAAGACATAAAGTTAAAATTTGGCAAACTTCATTGAAGGTGTGTCTCCAGGTTTGAGGACCTGTAGAGAGGCTGGATATTTGCAAAAGAAGAGTGATCTCTAGGTCTGTAAAGGAAAAAACAACCCGTAGAGAAGGTGTGAGTTTTGAAGAACTTCACAATATAGGAAAAGAAGACAAGAGAAGTCTTCCATAGTTTGTGTTTGCAATAGCCAAAAGTTAGAAGATGATGGAGAATTAATTGCCTATAGCCGTGGATGTGTATACAAAGAGGATGTTGAAAATGAAGTTGAAAATATCAAGAAAGATCGAAGAATATGAAAAGATATTTAAGTTTAAAGGGGATGTTTAAAATAATAAACTTAAATGTGTAAGTGTTTAAATTAAAATGTCTTTTATTTATCCTAGGTTCATGATCCTTTGTATTATCTAGGTGACTTTTATAATATCAATGTGGTCATATTCAAGTGTGTGTGTGAATGTATTTAATAGGTGTGAGTCTAGAAGACTCCATTAGCACCTATATAAGCCCTGTTTGTAGTGATATTATGTAAGAGTGGAGTTTTACTAAAGATATGAAGTGAGCTTAATGTCTTTCTTCCTCTTCCGTCCTCTTTGTGCCCTATGACATTATCAAGGCCCGTTTTATATTCCCAACAACCCCTATAGTATAATTGTGTGTCAACTTTCAATAATGGAATAATAGTTTATCTCATGTGGCATTATTTTTTGTTCAAAATACTTGTCAACTAAAAATTGATAAGAAGAGATTACTCCATATATATGATGTTAATATATGGGCTTTTCATTTTTTGCCCGTTAGCCAATATTAATTACGAATGTTAGTCAAAATATGTAAAATATATTCACTGATTATGTATATATATATATATATATATATATATATATATTATAAGTGTAATAATGTATTAATCTCCCTTAGCCTTTCTCATTAATACAAATATATATAGGTGTACAATGTTGAATCTTTCTCTAATAAGGATCTTAATTCTACCATAATTATACAACACAAAAATATGATAAATATATGTCTTATGTACACGTGCTAATACACCCTCTCAGTCTGAGCGAGAGGAGGCTGGACGCTAAGACTGGATCTGAAGTCAAGGAAGAGCTGTCTAGGAAGACTTTTTGTGAATATATCTGCATACTGATAAGAGAAAGGCACATGTAATACTCTGACATGACCGAGAGCAACCTTCTCACGAACAAAGTGGATGTCCATCTCAATATGCTTGGTTCGCTGATGCTGAACCAGATTATGAGATAGATAGATGGCAGATATGTTATCACAATAAATCAAAAACGCCTTACGCAACGACACTGAAGCTCCAAAAGAAGGTTTTGGAGCCAACAGATCTCAGTAACAACATTCGCAACACCTATGTACTCTGTTTCTGTACTTGAACGAGATAATATGGCTTGTCTATTAGCAGACCAAGATATGAGATTATCACCTAAGAACACACAATAGCTTGAGGTGGATCGTCGCGTGTCCGGACAGTTTGCCCAATCAACATCCGTATCTGACAACAATCTGGTCGGTGCTGAGGGGTAGAGATGTAATCCATAATCAAGTGTGCCCTTAACGTATCGAATGATACGTTTAAGGGCAGTAAAATGATGCTCCCTCGGGGCATGCATGAATAAACATACCTGCTAAACAACATAAACAATATCATGTCTAGTGAAAGTTAGGTATTGTAGGGCACCTGCAAGACTCCGGTAGAGAAGGAGATCTGACATTGGATCTCCATCCAAAGCACTGAGCTTTGATTTGGAGTCAACTGGAGTAGACATGATCTTGCAATTTGCCATCTTAGCCTTGTACACTATCTCCTCTGCATACTTACACTGACACAAAACATTGAGTCCGCAGATCTAGTCACTGATATACCCAAAAAATAGCTTAACTTCCCCAAGTCAGTCATGACAAATTCGGTTTTAAGCAATGCAATGATCTCATTTTTCAACAGATCAGAAGAGGCGGTAAGCACAATGCCATCCACATATAATAATAAATAAGCGATGCTACAACCGCGATGAAAAATAAAGAGAGAATTATCACACTTGCTACATACAAACCCAATCCGTAGAATGTACTGTGCAAAACGATCATACCACGCTCTAGGGGCCTGTTTTAAACCATACAGTTACTTACGGAGATGACATACATACTGAGGGGATGCTAGATGAACAAAACCAGGTGGTTGGTGGGTGTAAATAGTTTCTTTCAAATCCCCATGTAGAAACACATTCTTCACATCAAAATGATGAATCGGTCAATGCTTGCCCATAGCTATATTCATGACTGTATGAATAGTGGCCGGTTTAATAATCGGACCGAATGTATCCCCATAATCAATGCCCTCCTGCTGATTAGTACCATTTGCCACAAGCCTTGCCTTATATCTTTCAAGTCACCAGTGTCTCTGTACTTGTGATGAAAAACCCACATACACCGGATCACATTCACCCCCTTCGGTCGAGGAACCAAATCCAAGTATGTTGTTTCGTTAAAGCATGAAACTCCTCACACATAGCCGCATTCCAATTTGGGTCTAGTTTGTCTAATTTTGGGCTTTTGGGGATTGGGGAAATGATTTGTGTAGACAAGTTAAATTGGATTTTGGGTTTGAAAATCTCATGTTGTGCACGGGTTTCCATACAGTGTGAGGGTGTGGGCTGGGTATTGCTGCTGGGTATCGGGTCGGGTGTACTATTTTGTCAGGGGTCAGGTTCGGGTCACTACAGGGTGTCGGAATTGGGTGTTGTGGTAGAGTGGGTGACTAGTGATTGGTTATAGTGGCTAGGGTATGGGTTGTCGTTGTTCTGAGTTGGGCGAGTACGAGAGCAGTGGTGTTGTTGAGTATTGTCGTCGGTCGGGATAAATTGGGATTGGCGAAGGACGATAGGGGTGGGGTACGGTGTCAGTGGAGGGTGGGGATCGGGATTCGGGTTGTTTGATGGAGGTCTAGGTGTGCGAGGGTGGTTGCCGGTGGTTAGTGGTGATGCGGCTTGGTGTTAGTGCACTGGAGATGAAATACCGATGGGGATGAGGTCCGGTGAAGACAGTGAGTTGGTTGGTCAATTGCCGGTGGTGACGGTGACTGCGATCGGACCGAAGGCAGAGAAGTCGGGGTTAGCTCTATAGTGGTGGCAGTGGGTAGAAGAGACTAGGAGGTGATGATCGGACTTCCGGTGGCTGCAGTTTGTACATCTGTCGCCGCCGGAACAGCGGCAGCCTGGCGGAATGCTTGTTGGACAAGCGGTGATGGGCCCGAATCTTCGAGGAATTGGTAGTCAGTGACTAGAAATTTTTTGATGTTGTCAAATGGGAAGACATATTCAACAAAGGTGACGTGGCGAGAAATTATAACTTTGTCGGTGAAGAGCTCATAACACAAGTACCCCCTATGGTTTGACGGGAAACCTAGGAAGGCGCACGGAGTAGACCGGGGTGCTAATTTGTGATGTCCCGTCGATGTCATATTTGGGTAACACAGACAACCGAAAATTCTAAGGTGGTCATATGAGGGGATCTGACGGTAGAGAATTTCGGTGGGTGTCCTATTTTGAATTGCACGAGTAGGTAGAATGTTGAGAATATTTTCTACCATTTTTAATGCATATACCAAAAAATAGAGGGGAGCGACGCATGAAAAAGGAGGGTACAAATCATATTATTAATGGTTCGGAGAATTCTTTCGGATTTTCCATTTTGAGAGGAGGTATGGGGGCATGAGAAACGAAAAATCATGTTGTTAGCCGCACAAAATTTATGAAAGAAGGAATTATTAAACTCACGACCATTATCACATTGAAACGATTTTATGTCTTTTTTAAATTGCGTTTTGATCATTGTACGAAAGTCAACAAATTTGGAGAACACTTGAGATTTGAGTTTGAGTGGATAGACTCAAAGAAAGTGACAGAAATTATCTAAAAATACTAGATAGTATTGTGGCCTAAGTTGCTGGTTATGGGAGATGTCCAAACATCAGTGTTAATAATATCAAAGGGAGAGAAAGTAGTACTCATAGAAGTTGCAAATGGTAGTCTAACATGTTTCCCTATCTAACACGATGAGCAACTATGAGAAATATTCCCTTTGTTGCATCAGATTAAATTTCGATTTCTAAGAGACTAAAAAACGTGAGAACTCGGATGATCAAGTCTACTATGCCACGTAGAGTGAGATAAGGTTGTTAAAACGGTGGGAGGAGTGACACTAGCAGCGGATGTGGGTAGGAACGGATATAGGTCCCCCTCACTAGTGCATCTCGTAAGAAGTTTCCCGATACGGAGGTCCGTTACGAAAAATCTAAACGGATCAAAATTAATTGAGACATAATTATTGGTGACAAATTTTCTGACATAAATTAGATTTTTGATGATGTTTGGTGCATAAATGATGTTTTTAAGAGAGAAGGGGAGATGCGGTGGTGGGGTAAGGGTATTGCCAAATCTTTGAATTGGAATGTGATGACCACTACCGACCATAATAGATTGTGGAGTGGGTAATTGGCGCAGTTCAGGAAGAGTATCTGAATTATTGGTGAGATGAGACGTAACGCTCGTATTCATATACCACGCATTATCCGGCGGTTGACGGGTCAAGAAAATCTAATTTATTCTCGAATAAAAGACAAAATTTTAATTATTTTCTTTTGGCGGAAAGAAGGAGAGAGAACAGAAAAAAAAAAAAGGCTGGTTAAGCAGTCTCGGGTGAAACACAGTAACCGAGGTAATCAATCGGTACTGGAACGGAGAAGAGCTGTCACCGTCTTGGAATAGAGAAGTACAACAAGCAGAACAGAGAAGGAAAAAGCAATTTAGCTTGATTTTGGCTTCGGTGTGAACAAAATTGTAGAAACCGAGGGGAAAGAAAAGAATGAGGGTCTATGTTGTCGCTTCTGATACCGTGTAATAATATATTAATTTTATTTAAAGTTTTTTTTTATTAATATAAATATATATAAGTGTACAATATTGAATTTTTTTCTAATAAAAATTTTAATTCTATCATAATTATACAACACAAAATATGATAAATATATGCATCATGTACACGTGCTAATAATAAGTATCCTTATCAAGGTCGTCACAAACATTTTGGGAGCCCTGTTCTAATTCGTAAAAGTGGGTCCTTAATATAAATAAATATACGATTTCAATAATTAGATTTGGCTAAGACCTACGAATTATGGGTCTTTACAGTAAATTATGACTAATACTACTTAATAAAAAATAAAAAATAAAAAAATGGGCCGCTAAATTTTTTTATTTTTCGGGGGACCTATGCGGTAGCACAGCTCGCACGGGCCTAAAGACGCCCCTGATCCTTATGTATATAATATATATATATTATATGCATATTTCTACTTAGTATACAAAACATATACATTTACCGGCTACTACTTTTTGATGTTTTTACACTATAACGCGCACTCCAAAATCACAATTATAGCTAGTAAAATATATACCTTTATATATTTATTGTTAGATACACAAAATATACATATTTTTTATATAATTATCATATATTTTATTATTGGATAGCAGTTGTAATTATCTTTGGTCGAGCGGCCAATGGGTAAAAAGTCCGTATTTTTTAGGGCTGCCCAAAAAGGTGGAGGTAATTATCACCGTAAGATATTTTGTAACCATTTTTAGCAGCCAATTATGGATAAAAAAGGAATAAAATTTAAGAATGAATAAAGTGATAATACCTTCATTTTCATGCCATCTTCAGCGAGCCATAGATAGTCTTTGATTCTGGAGAGATGAAGTTTGATTGCCTCGGAATCTGGATCCTCTACCCAACAACACAGCATGTTCAATACCTGTATTTATTTTAAAAATCACTTGCTAATATCGAATTTGTTTATTTTTTGTTTTATAGTATGGATTCATGTAAAAGTGTAAAACTTAGAAATTCTAATATTTTACACTAAAGTTAAATAATTACAATACCTTGTTGACAGGTCCAATACAAATATAGTTGGTATTTTCATCCTCATAATGAATATGTTCCATCACAGTGTTAAGTGCCTTTCTTCTTAGCTTGTTGAGTGGCCATTGCATGAGAAGAGGCTCTGCAATTTTGTGAAGACCTTCCCAAAGAATGTCTTGTACTAATGGATGAGGGTAGTACAAATCTTCCTGAAAACAGCATACATCGCTTCATTAATCCCATTTTCGCGAAAATTACATTAGGTAATTTTTTCCTATCTATTTAAGTCTTGGAGGAAAGTTATCGCTATATGCAAAAATGGGAAATAACAGGTACCCTATGGAATTAAATCGAGAGAAAACTACGTTATTGGGTCTCCCAAAAAATAATAGCCGGCTTTTTGTATAAGTATTAATTATAAATATACATATAATATACATTATTGTAGACATAAATATACATATAATATACATAATCAATGTATCAATGTCTGTAATTGATTTCGGCCGATGGGCCAATTATTTAAAAAGTCCATTAATCAAGATGCGCACAAGCTAACACGGACACTATAATTATAAGAAAAATTGCAAAATTTTGCGGTAATTTAATCCTTTGAGAAAAAATTATTTAAAACAGAAGAAATTAGAAAAGTAGGACAGGAAAGATAAAAGAAACGCACCTTAGCACATTGGTTTCTGGCCAAGTCCCAATCAATGTGGTGATAGGGAATTGTATAGAGCTCTCTTCTAAGTGATAATAGGGTGGAATCAATAGGACCTACATATCTTGTCCCATACAAGTAAGACATTGGTAAATACACCATTCGACAGTGGCACCACATTCGACCTAGCATCATCAAGTGAACTCATTGAAAATTATTAGAGAACGAAACTAAAATGAAAAACATGAATTATGTTGAATTAGAAGTAAAATATATTAGCATAAATGAACCTGGGTGTATAGGAACAAAGTATGGGAGAAGCCATAATTCTGGCGGGAGTGGATTATTGCCACTCCATTCGTATACTCCTAGGGCCTAATACAAAGAGTCCCAAAAGAAAAAGAAAAAAAACTCCTATGTTAAATTCTTAATTAATACATGTAATGTTTAATGGGGAAAGTAAGTAAATGTTTGAAGATATAGTAGTTGAAATCTAATGCAATTTAAAAAAAATATATCATTTAGTATGTAATATTCACTAGTTTGACTAATCAAGATTTACCTCGTGTGTGACTAATTAAAGAGGAAAGCTACCTACGACGAGTTTTCTTCATTCCTAAGGTTGAAAATGAATTTTCTGTCTGAGGATAATACAATCTGATTCATTTTACCACACCTTTTGATGGTTAATCCAATAAGTTAATGGAATTGATGAGGTAGTCAAAATTCTTTATGAACTTTTTTGGAAGTTCTTAAACAATACATGTAGGATAAATGTAATTCAACACACTCATGCCGTACAATGTGGACTTTAATGCAGGCTTACGACTTACGAGTGTGAAAACGAGCTTAAAAATTTCCATTGATACCATATGAAAGAATCAAAACATTCAATCAAGACTTTATAAGTAATGGGTGAAGTCCAAGACCTCCATAAACTACATTTAATTAAAGTCCTTAAATAACCCATACTATAAAAAATTTTATACACTAATAGTGCAAAAAAAAAATTCTTATAAAATTGATTAAAAATAAACTATATATAGGTAATTTTCTATATAGTACTCATCTGGAAAAAAAGAAAATGAAAGTCAGTAAAATGATGCAACCGATTAAAATATACTAATAATATAAAAGCTCTACAACTTAAATCCTTCATACGTACGACTGTACAAGAAATAAATATTATGTTAATAATAAACCTTTCCAACTTAAACTGGAACAATATTAGATGTATTTATTGGTATGGTAGGTAAAAGTTGGTGTATTCGAAAGGTTAAACAATAAGAAGGCTGAGTCGAGAGATAACTCTCTGTCTTTAAGATAAAATTGCCCGTATAGATGCTTTTACCGTGATAGAAAATAGTCTCCCAAGATAAAACAACAACGATCAACTATTCAAAACAAATACAGTTGATTCTAGCGAAGAAATAAATATAGAACGGATTGTTGATTTTGTTTCTGTATTTTTGAAACTGAATAGAAGAGATTCATTTTTGTTTCTTTATTTTCGAAACTGAACAGAAGAGATTCGTTTATGTTTCTGTATTTTCAAACTTGAACAAAAGAGATTCTTTTCTGTTTCTATATTTTTGAAACTGAACAGAAGATATTCGTTTCTGTTTCTGTGTTTTCGAAACTAAACAGAAGAGATACATTTATGTGTTTTCGAGTTTTGTATGTTTTGAACAGAACAGAAGAAAAGAGTTGTGTATTGTATTGTGTGTTCTCTGTATTTAATTTGAACATAAATGTTCAATTTATAAGAGCATAACGGGAAGCAACGTTTTGTTGTATATTCATGTATGTTGGCTGGTGTCTTTTGGAGAAGACATAACCGTTGTAACATTCCAAAAAACTTCAGGGACTAAAAGGAAAGTTCGGAAGAAAGCCCGAGACCGAACTCGACCGGACGGGACGGGTGGGTGGCGGCGCGCGTGTGGGGTTTAGCCTCGAACCCAAGCTCACCTAGGTCCTCTCCCTTCTAAATACACGGTTACCCCTTGGGGTCCCAAACCCTTACTCAAACTTAGAGTTTATATATTACACAATCCTTTCATCTTCTACCAACGAGGGAAATTTGTTATTTTTGGCCAAAAATACTCTATCTTTTCATGTCTCAAACACCTTACTTTGTGTACCAATATCTCTTTCATTTCTTAACGAAATTTGACGATACTTGGCACTAACATCATCTACTCACTTAGTAGATTAGGCATGTGCGAAGAAACGATGTTTCCGACATGCGGGACCCACGTATTTAAGTCATTAAAGACGAGATAAACACAATCCCACATTAGTAAATTTCCAATAACTCCCTCTTGAAAGAGAATTGTGCACACGAGGTGCCAAACTCCAGCAATCTTTCAGCGAAAAGATATTGCATCAGGAAAGGTAGCTTTCGCCTTTGAACCTTCCTTAGTCGATTACCAACAGATTTACTTACTGCGCGGTGAACGTGATATCTTGAACCGTCAGTGTTTAGTGTAAACCAAGACAATGGTATCAACACAATAACTCTCCTTATTCATTTCATCTTATCATTTTGTCCATTGTGGCCATGGACAACACTTGGATTCTTAAGTGTGTACATTTGAAGCGGCCTGTCTTCGCACTTAAATATGTGATCTCCTATGAGGTATATTTCTCTACCCCACTCGCAAGTGTTAGGAATCATTAAAAGTTTCAGAAAATTATCCTTTACCCATTATGTAGGTAACACTCAATGTCTATCGCGAGAACGGCTTTGGAGTTATCTATCTTTAAAGAATGATAATCCGAAGTGCTCTTACTTCAAAGCGCTAAACTGAACATCTATAGTTTAGTTTTTCTATTGAACCAAATTCTTGGGATCTCCACTCAGTAAGGTTGGGTTACCACCATAAAAAAATTTATTGTTTGGGTTTTAAGCCCATTCCCCTAGACAAGCAGAATATTTGATATTTGGGTAGGCCTTTAGTCATGGATCCGCTAAGTTATCCTTTGATTTGACGTAATCAATGGAAATGACACCCGTAGTGATCAACTGTCTAACGGTCTTATGACTCCGACGAATATGTCTAGACTTGTCGTTGTACATATTACTCCGTGCCCTTCCTAAAGCCGATTGGTTGACACAGTGAATCATCACCGAAGGTACGGGTTTATCCTAACAAGAGATATCCTCTAAGAAGTCGTGAAGCCACTCTACTTATTCTCCTGCTTTGTCCAAAGCGATAAACTCTGATTCTATCGTGGATCGGGCGATGCATGTTTGCTTATAGGATTTCCAAGACATAGCCCCACCACCAATTGTAAGAACATACCCACTAGTAGATTTGGTGTTCTTTATGTCCGATATCCAGTTGGAATCACCGTATCTTTCCAGTACGACTGAATATCTTGAATAATGTAATCTGTAAGTCAGCGAATATTTAAGATATAGTAGTATATGATTTAACGCCTTCCAGTGATCATTTTCAGGATTACAAGTAAACCTAGCCAACTTGTTAACTGGATAAGCAAGATCGGATCGGGTGTAGTTTGTAATGTATATTAAACTACAAATGACCTGCGCATATCGCTTTTGGGATACGGGTGCACCACAATTCTTATCAATTATATAATTCATATCCATTGGTGACTTCATAGGAGGACTATCAAATACATCAAATTTTCTCAAAACAGCTTTAATTTAATGAGATTGCGATAATACCAGCCTGTCAGATGGCTTAGAAATCTTAATTCCTAAGATTACATCTGCAATACCCATATCTTTCATGTCAAAACATTGTTTCAACATATTCTTGGTTTTCAGGATCAAGTTTAGACTACTTCAGGTGAAGAGCATGTCATCTACGTAAAGGCATATCATGACAAATGAGTCAGAGTTCCCTTTGATATAGATACATTTATCACATTCATTTATGGATAAACCTTTTGATAATAAAGTATTGTCAAACTTTTCATGCCATTGTTTCGGGGCTTATTTGAGTCCGTACAGAGACTTAACAAGTCGACATACTTTCTTTTCTTGTCCTGGAATCACATACCCCTCGGGTTGTTCCATGTATATTTTCTCTTCCAACTCTCCATTTAGGAAAGCTGTCTTAACATCCATTTGATGTATCTCAAGGTCACGCAAAGCTGCAATGGCTATGAATACCCTTATGGACGTTAATCTAGACATAGGGGAGTATGTGTCGAAGTAATCGAGGCCTTCCTTTTGTCTGTAGCCTTTGACTACTAATCTGGCCTTATACTTGTTAATAGTTCCATCTGCTTTGTACTTTCTTTTGAGTATCCACTTACAACCCAAAGGTTTGTTTTCCAGAGGAAGATCAACCATTTCCCAAATATGGTTTTGCATGATGGAATCTATTTCGCTTTCTATAGCTTCTTTCCAAAGCGGTGGTTCTGGAGTTGACAATGATTCCTTAATTTTCCTCGGTTCATTTTCAACCATATAGGTTAGAAAGTCTGGACCAAAGGTTTTGTCCTTTTTGGCCCTTTTGCTCTATCTTGGTTCAACCTCTAGAACCCCTAAGTTCTGTAGGTCTGGAACATTAAGTTCCGGATAGTTAGTAACTTCTGAGTCCTGTAGATCTGGAACGTCTAGTTCCGGATAATCAGAAACTCTCGGGTCTTGTTGATTTTGAGCATTTTGTTCATCACTTCGTTTGCGCGAAATTATTTCTTTTTCCTTTCTAGAAAAGATCTGTTCAAAGAATTCACTATTTCTTGATTCCATGATCGTACCTTCGTGGATATCAGGTATCTTGACTTATACACTAAGAAGCGATAAGCACTACTGTTATTTGCATATCCGATGAATATGCAATCTACAGTCTTAGGTCCAATTTTGACCTATTTTGGCTTAGGTACTTCGACCTTTGCCAAATAGTCCCACACTTTCAAATATTTGTAAGTGGGTTTCTTTCCTTTCCATGATTGATATGGAGTTTTATCCTTACGCTTATGCGGAACTCTATTGAGAATTGTATTAGCGGTAAAAATTGTTTCGCCCCACATGTTTTGGGCTAAATCGGAATTGATAAGTAAAACATTCATCATTTCCTTTAACGTACAATTTTTGCATTCGGCATTACCGTTAGACTGAGACAAGTAAGGAGTGGTTGTTTGATGAACAATGCCGAATTGAGCACAATATTCTTCAAACGGTGCTACGTATTCTCCCCCTTTATCACTACGAATTGCCTTAATCTGTAGGTTTAGTTGATTTTCAACTTCTGCTCTGTAACGTTTAAATGCTTCAAACGCTTCGTCTTTACTTTTCAACAAGTAAACATAACAATACCTTCTACTATCATCAATGAAAGTCATAAAGTACTTTTTCCTCCCTCTAGTTTGCACAAACTTTAAATCACATATGTCGGTGTGAATAAGTTCTAGAGGAGCGGTGTTTCTTTGGACTGAATGGAAAAATGACTTGGTTAATTTTGCCTCTACGCACACCTCACATTTATGTTGAGGGTTTATGTCGAAGGAAGGCAACAATTCCAACTTTTGAATGAATTTGTAGTTAACATGTCCTAATCTGTGATGTCATAAATTAGAAGACCCAAACAAGTAGGTAGAAGGCTTTATTTTATTTGATGAACGAATTACAGACATAACATTCTTTTTGAAGAGGTCGTCACATGCGAAGCCCCTTCCTACAAAATTACCATTCTTAGCTATTACAAACCTGTTGGACTCAAAAACTAGTCTAAAACTAGCCTTGACCAACAGTGGCCCTGAAACCAAGTTCTTGCGGATGTCAGGGACGTGCATCACTTCCTTTAGAGTGATCTATTTGCCTAAAGTCATTTTGAGGACAACATTTCCAACCCCTTGTACTTTAGAAGTGGCACCGTTGCCCATTAACAACTTTTTGCCCGTGACTGGGCGTAAGAGGAGAATGCATTGTTGTCACAACAGATGTGACGGGTAGCACCCGTGTCTATCCACCATTGCCATTGGGTTCTCCACCAGATTTGCCTCCAGCACCACTGCCGAGAAATCCACAATCTTGTTGTCAAGATCCGGAGGATTACCCTCGTCTTGTACAATGTTAGCCTTTGCCTTGCGTTTGTTCTTGGCCTTCAGGTCATTTGTGACTTGAATATTTTGGCCCACTTCAGTCGTTGTGTTAGACTGAGTGTCCATTGCATCCCCACTAGAATGAAGATCTTTTGTCTGAGATCGTGATAGGCTCAACGCAGTAAGATAGAACAACATCTCTAGTCTCATTCGTTTGTTGTAATTGTTATCCAGAACCTTACCTGAGCATTTTCTTTGAAAACTGTCAAGAGTAGGGACAATAATATTTCCTTGAGCAACGCTAGAGGCATTGCCTTGAACAACAACGGTGCCTTGAACAACAGCAACAGAACTAGAAACAAAAGTGTTGATAAGAGTAGAATCAGAACTACCAACGGAATCGTTAACAGAACTGTCAACAGAACAGTTAGCAGAAACAGAGCAAAAACCAGAACAAGAACCAGAACTGGAAACACAACTGTTGACAGACATCTTTCGAACACTTCAATAATTTTGTCTTAAAATTGTAGGTAAAAATTGGTGTATTCGAAAGGTTAAACAATAAGAAGGCTAAGTCGAGAGATGATTCTCTGTCTTTAAGACAAAATTGCCCCGTATAGATACTTTTACGGTGATGAACAATAGTCTCTCAAGATAAAACAACAACGATCAACTATACAAAACAAATACAATTGATTCTAGTGAAGAAATAAATATAGAACAAATTGCTGATTCTGTTTTTATATTTTTGAAATTGAAGAAAACAGATTCATTTCTGTTTCTGTATTTTGAAACTGAACAGAAGAGATTCGTTTCTATTTCTGTATTTTCAAAACTGACCAGAAGAGATTCATTTCTGTTTCTATTCTTTCAAAACTAAACAAAAGAGATTCGTTTGTGTGTTCTCTGTATTTAATTTGAACAGAAATGTTCAATTTATAAGAGCAGAACATGAAGCAACGTTTTGTTGAACATTCATGTTTGTTGGCTGGTGTCTTTTGGAAAAGACATAGCCGTTGTAACATTCTGAAAAACTTCAGAGACCAAAATATAAATAGTTAATATTTCAGAGACCAAAAGGAAAGTTTTGAAAGAAAGCCCGAGACCCAAACCCGATCGGACATGACGGGCGGGAGGGCGGGCGGCGGCGCACATGTGGGGCTTAGCCTCGAACCCAAGAGTCTTAATTAGTGAAGTATATACTACTTTGATGGTCAATTGTATTTGGGGCGGCGACGCGCATGTGGGGCGGCGACGCGCATGTGGGGAAAATAGTATTTAGATCAATTGTGACATCTCCAAACATCAAAGCCAGATCTGAAAACTCATCTTTAAATTCTCTATACTTTTGATTACTAAGAGTCTTAATTAGTGAAGTATATACTACTTGCTAGTTATTTTTCAGAGACATGGCATCAGAGAGATATCACTTGAGATGAAAAATACTAAAGATGGTCAAGTGTCTCGCTCGATGTGTTAAGGTTTATAGATTTTTTATGAGTAAATTTTATCAAGAATGAAATGGATTTTATTGAAATGTAAAAAAAAAGAAGATAAAATTTGGGGTTTTAAAGTAAGGAAAACCCAAATAGAATTTTGTGAAAATTAACAAAATTTAACTGTAAACTCTAACTTAAGGCATGTTGATGGTCAATTGTTAATGACTTGTTATTGGCATTTCAAATGTAATCAGGTGTTCGGGTCATTTTGTTTTTAATTATAAGAGGTGTTCGGATCGTTATAGCTCTTACCAGTGTTTGGATTCTAAAGTCTTAATTGTTTCTCCTCATTTGGTCCTTACTTTTTATGATAGTTTGATCATCATTGTTATAGTTCAATTGATCAGAATATTAAATCAGTGTGTTATTTGTTGTTTCGGGATTTGATGGTGGTACTTCTAGCTAGAATCAGGGGTCAGTTAACTTATGATTAGATTTATGGCTTTAAGAGTTCTCATTATATGTTGGGTGCTGACATTTGTTTGAGTGGTTCTAAAAAGATTTTTTTAATGAAAACTCTACCTTAAGGTCGAGTTTGTCTTTCGACATAAGGTAAACTCTGCCTTATATGCAAATTTCATCTTGCGAATCCAAACTCTACCTTAAGGCATGCAAACTTTACTTTAAGATAGAAAACTCTACCTTAAGGCAAAATTTACTTTCAGGCATAATTTAAACCCTGTCTTATAATGTAGAGTTTGCAGGCAAATTTTACCTTGCGAATCCAAACTCTACCTTAAGGCATACAAATTCTACCTTAAGGCAAACTTTGTCTTCAGGCATAAGTTTGCAAGCAAATTCTACCTTGCGAGTCCAAACTCTAGGCATGCAAATTCTACCTTAAGACATGCAAACTCTATCTTAAGGTAGCAAACTCATGCAAACTCTATCTTAAGACAAAGTTTGCCTTTAGGCATAAGTCAAACTCTGCCTTATAAGGTAGAGTTTGCAAAAAAATTCTACCTTGTGAATCTAAATTCTACCTTAAGGCATGCAAATTCTACCAATACAAATTGTTCCTCAATTCCAATTTTATATATCTTCCTGAATTCTAAATTTATATAGCTAAAAACTCTAAATTTGTATGGTAGATTCTGAATTCAAATTAGAGCAGCTAATCGCTTGGTTATTATTGGACTTTTGCCTCTTTCACTTGTTGCAAGTGACATTATAGAAGGGGTCTTAAATCAGTCCTTTTCCGCCTGACAGTCACCATATTTGGTTTGTTTACTTTCTCATTGCTGATTTTGTAAAGCTTGTAGTCCAATTGTAGTTACTAATCAAGTGTCTTTAGTAAATAATGGCAATCCACAATTCCTAATTTCATATATGTTCCTGAATTCTATACCAACAGAAACCAGGTGAGGATTAAGAAAAAATGGAGTTGTGTTTCTAGGTTGGAGGGCATTTTAGTCTTAAAAGATTCATTATATGCAGGGAAGGGCAAAAATTAAAGACCAGACCATTTGAAAGGAAGATATTAAAAAACAACTGATTTGAACGAGAACCGTGCAATTTTTTGAAAATTATGACAGAAGTGAACTAATTGCTACATTTATTTCATGGTCCAAGTTCAAGAGGTTGGGCCACATAGAGTCCAAGAGGCGGGCTCCATATGGAGCCCAAAATAAGCCCAAGAAAGGAGCTGAAAATTCAGCTCAAAAGGGTATGTAATTCTAGCCCAAAAAAGGGCTGAAAAGTGACGCCAAACATTGGGAATTGGACGTGGGATTTTGGTGCTCAAAACTCAAAAGTCAAGAATTTTGACACTTCTTTCCTTATTTTATCAGGGGGGAAGTTTGACAATTATTTTATATGTTTTTACAGTTTAAAAGTTTTCTAGAGCTTATTTGGATTAACTTATTTTAAATACTTTTAAACTTAAATAGTTTATAAGTACTTTTATGGTATTTTAACCTAAAAAAGTACTTTTAAACATTTGCTTTTAAGTCACAAGAATCAAAATAAGCCAAAAGTCATAAGTTAAGATTCCTAACTTATGACTTTAGGCTTTTAAGTCGAAAGTAATAAGTCCATCCAAACATGCTCCTAGTTTAAAAGTTTCTAGTTAGATTTTAGTATTTAATTATTTTCATAAAAGTAGATTCTAATCCCATGCTATTTGGGATAAGTTTTTCTATATATAGTGGTGGATTTTATTATTTTCATTAAACAACATTATTATTATTGAGAGTTTCTCTTCTTTACACCTTTATGTGTGATGACTATGGATTTATCTTGCAACCCTACAAGTTCTTATTTGTAAATTAAAGAATGTAATTAGTCTTATATTAAATATTGTCTCTAATTTCTTTGAAATAAGAATCTATATCATTTTTGTATATAAGTTTTTGAATTGACTCTATTAGTATCATAATTAGTTTTAATTTGCTAATTTTGAATACTAAGATTAATTACGATTTTTATCACTTCATCTTGAAATTTGGGAATTTTATTTTCGAATTTAGCATATCTTTAAATTCCGTCTTTAATCTTCATATTTTCGCTTCGCATTACTTTCTTGTTTTATTCAAGTAATCCGATTCTTATCAATGTCTCTTCACTTTTACTTGTCTACTATTGACTTTGCGCGCCCTTAAGAAATAATAAATGAAGTATACATTTTATCATAATACCCATATTAATTGGTGTATAGTCTCAATAGATTTGGGAAGTGATTTGAAAATGAATAATAATGTTAAGGATAAAAAAAGTTTATCTTTCTCTTAATATGTTAAAGCGGACAAATAAAAGTGAAAAATTATTTTTACTATAGTGAACAAGTATAATTGAACAGGGGAGTAAAAATTAAAACAATCCTCCTACTTACCGAGAGCCAGAATTTTCCCCAGGAAGGAATGTATGTGACACCCCCATGCTCAAGAATCCATTTTCTAGCTTTCTCCATGCCTTCATTATTTACATCTTCACCAAGAAGTCTTAATGTCACATAATTGAGAGTAGTGCAAAACATGGTGCTATGTCCTTCTATGTGCAATCCCCATCCTCCATCTCTATTCTGCATTTTTAATACATAATAACAACTTATGTTAATGTTGGGTTTGGTGTTGTGACATTTTAACCAACATATCTTTTAAGGACTGATTTAAATGTATACAATGTTGGAACAAATGTCATAACATTCGAACCAACATCTTCTGAAAAAATAGTTTTGCCTTACTTCACAGAATGAAGTTATATTTGTGGAAATATTAATACGAAGTAAAAGTGACTTGACAAGGTAAATAAGAGCTGATGAAAAAAATGTGAAAAACAAATCAAGATTGTTGCTATGCGTGAGGAACAAGACCAAGAAGTTAGAGGATTTTGCTCCATGATCTTCTCCAACAAACACACCAGCTGCCCACCTTTCCCTCAACCTTCACAATGGATTGATGAGCTGTTTAAGGAAGACTCTCTACTATAAATAGAGAGGCTACTGCAGTGAATCGATATCCAGAAACAGATTGCAAAAATATCAAGAGAACTCTCGAGAATTCATCTCAGAAAACTGGATCACAAGTGTTGCCTGAGCGTGTTGACAACATTCTGTCTAACATTACAATTGCAGTTTAGATTCTAGATTAGCTTTGTATTGAGAAATTGTAATGAGAAGTTGTCTATGTCTATTTAGGTAGATTTTTCAGGCAGAAGTCATCTGCGACTTCAACATTTAATTCCTTTCCGTTTCATCTTGTAAAATTGTAAAGAAAGGAATTTGTAATTTTTGTATATAATAAATATATACAATACTTTCGGTCATTGACCGTCATAGGTTATATTTATTATATAACTTATGTAAATATTAAACCTTTGTGTTCTTTAAATTATCGCAGCATTGCTCTTTAAAGTTTTTTGTTTTTACTAAAGTGTTATCACTGGTGCCGGACGACATTATCATCGACATTCGAAAACTGAATTGGCATTCGAGTTAGTTTATTTTCAGTTTGTTTTTATTGTTTCATAGCATACCCGGACCTAACAAGTGGTATCATAGCCAACATTTAACATAATAAGTGCTTGGTCCTGTTATTTAAAGCTATGGATCCGACAAATCCAACGATTGGTAGGCTTCCCATTTTAGATGATTCAAACTATGCCTATTGGAAGACCCGCCTACGTTCTCATATCAAATCAATTGATGTTAGAGTATGAAGATCTATAACCAATGGATATGTTGTTCCTATGTTGCCACCGGATGAGGAAAGTGACATTCTTGTTAAACCTGAATCCGAATGGACTACGGGAGAAAAACCAATAATGCAAGTTTCAACGAGAAAGCCTTAAATACAATTTTTGGATGGGTTGATCTTTACATGTTCAAACTCATACAAAACTGCTCTACGACTAAAGACGCATGTGATACTTTACAAACTCATTGTGAAGGTAGCTCAAGTGTTCGTCAGACGAAGATATGCATACTCATGAGTAGATATGAACGTTTAAGGATGGAAGAAATAGAGGACATCAAATCCTATTTTAAAAAGTTGATTGACATCTGTAATGAATGTCAAGTGCTTGGTGCTCCTTTAACCAACACTCAACTTGTGGAAAAGGCACTTCGTTCACTTCCTGAAAAGTTTAATATAAAGATCTGTGCGATTGAAGAAGCTCACAATCTTTCTACAGTGGACTTTATACCTTAATGAGCATTCTCAAAACCTACGAGATGAACATTGAGAATCAAAGGGAATTGTACAAGAACAATAACATAGCACTTCAAGCCCAATCCTTGGAGAATCAAATCGAAGAATAGGATGAGAACATTGAAGAAGTTGGTGACGGTGCTAATGTTGCTCTCTCACTCAAAAATTCAATTCAATGGTGAGGAAGTGCAACAATGACAGAAATAAGTTCAAATCCAAAGAACACCAAAATCAAGGCTTCAATCAAAAGTCCACCAAATCCCTTCCAATTGTTCAAAGAGGAAATCAACTGAAGAGAACCAACTCAGATCATTCCAAATTTGATCCCAAACAACTTGAATCAGTCCAATGTCATGCATGCTCGGGTTGGGGTCATTATGCTAATGAATGTGCAAATACTTTGAGAAAATTTGGTAAGAGTCTATGGGTTTCCATGAGTGGCGACGAAGGAGATTAAGAAGTCAAAACACAAGCAATGGTAGCTACTATTTTCGAACAGTCTTTATTGAACAATGTAAATATCACCGACATTGTTGTCTCAAATGTCACAACATTTGCCTCAACATCAGCAACGACATCTACATCCCCAGCAACATCCGAGAGGTACGAATTCTTTAACTATTCTGATGTTAATTGCTTTAGTGGTTTTATTTCTACTAGTGAGACTTGTGAGAATCAAGGTGATTCCAAAGATGATATTATTAAGGAATTGAAAAATCTATGTAAAGACTTAATCATAGAATCCAAGCATATTGACACAAAGATAAAATCTTTAACTCATGAGAATGTAGATCTAAAAGGCATAATGACCCGACTAGAGGTTGCGCTTACCAAAAAGGACGTTGAATTTGGTAAGATCTGTGCAAAACTAGATTTAACCGAAGCAACCTTCCGTAATCTCAATACGGGAACTTTAAAATTGAATGAAATACTCAACTTTAGTAAACCTTCACATGCAGAATTGGGTACAAAAACTCTCTCAAAACCATATGCTCAAATCTCTTTGATAAAAATGAAAAGATTTGCTTTGTAAAGGAAAAAGGAATAAATAATAAGTTCTCACATATGTCAAAGAATATGAAGTTTGTATGTCATCACTGTAACTCTCATGGACACTTAAAACCATACTATTTCAAACTTCAAGATTCTGTGAGCAAAATGTTGCCTAAAAGGTTGTCCAACATTTCGGATAACATTCGAAGCAATATTTCTGAGCCGAAAGGTAAAAAATGTTTTAAGAGAGTTTGGGTTCCCAAAAAGGATGTAACATGTAATGTTGCTATAACTACATTAAGAACTAACATTTCAGGTTCTTGGTACTTTGATAGTGGATGTTCTCGCCACATGACAGGTACAAAGGAGTTTCTAAAGAACTATTAGTCATTCAATGGAGGTAACATAACTTATAGAGGTGGTAGTAAAAGCAAAATAATTGAAAAAGGGATCTTGAATGTTTCTGGATTTCCAGCACTAAGAAATGTCTTACACGTTGAGGGCTTAATGGCAAATTTGATTAGTATAATTCAACTGCGTGATGACAATTTTGAGGTAAAATTTAATAAGAATGCCTGTAAAGTTATGAATGAAGCTAACTTATGTGTCATGATAGGTACATGGACATGTGACAATTTCTATCTTGTTGCAAGACAAGAAATATGCAATAATGTTAGGATCGATGACACAATAATGTGGCATCAAAATTTGGGGCATGTCAACTACCGTAATTTAGAAAGATTGATCTCATATGAAGCAGTAAGAGGCATTCCCAAACTGAGTCCTAAAGGTAAAACAGTATGTGAAGATTGCATGAGAGGTAAGCAAACCCGTGTTTCCTATAATGTTGTTCATTATGACGGACAACATTCATGAGATACAACTGAAAATAATGTTATAGTTTCAGTGGAAAATAAGCATATTGCAGAAGAATCAGATGTTGCCCCAAATGTTGCCACACCTGAAGCAACATCTGAACCGGAAACAGAGATCACAGAGGCCATGGATGAGGAGTGAAATGCCGAATTGCTAGATCAAGTTCGAAGGGACCCCTCACCGAGGATTAGGAAGAATCATCCTACGGGTAAAGTGATAGGGTGAGTTTTTGAGGGAATTAAAACAAGAGGGAAAGAACCACTCAATTACAGAGATATGGTAATGTATGTATGTATGTATACCATATATCCAAGAGGTTAGTCTTTCTTGTTTTATATCTACTTTAGAACCTAAGAATGTTTCAGAAGAACTTAATGATAATTTTTGAATTCAAGCAATGCACTAAGAGCTTGAGCAATTCTCTCAAAATGAAGTCTGGGACTTAGTTCCACGTCCATTTAATACAAATGTACTTGGAACCAAGTGGATTTTAAAAAAATATGTCAGATGAATCGGGAACTATTGTTAGAAACAAAGCTCGTCTAGTTGCTCAAGGCTATACTCAGGTTGAAGGAATCGATTAGGACAAACCTTCGCACCTATAGCTAGAATTGAGTCAATTAGACTTTTACTTGTCATTGCCTGTTGTCTGAAAATTACACTACATCAGATGGATGTAAAATTTTCTTTCTTAAATGGTTATCTTGATAAGGAAGTCTATGTTGAACAACCAAAAGAATTTGAAGATCCTCTCCATCCACACTATGTTTACAAGCTAAAAAAGGCACTGTATGGATTAAAGCAAGCCCCTCGGGCATGGTATGATCGTCTAACTAACTTCCTTCTTGAATATGGTTTTAATTGTGGTGAAGTTGATCGTACTTTATTTATTAAACGTCACGGTGTAGATATTATTATTGCTCAAATCTATGTAGATGACATAGTCTTTGGTTCGACCTCGCAGTCTTATCTAAAGTCATTTGTTGAAGCTATGTCATCGACATTTGAGATGAGCATGATTGGGGAACTAACTTTTTCCTTAGGCTTGCAGATTAAGCAAAGTGAAGATGAAATCTTCATCTCCCAGAGAAATATGCCAAAAATCTATTTAAGAGATTTGGATTGAAAATGCTAAACAAATGAAAATGCTAATGGGATCTTCGCAGAAGGTATGTAAGGATAATGTTGGTGAAAATGTTGACCCAACCTTGTATCGATATATGATAGGTAGCCTTCTATATCTTACTATAAGTCACCAGATATTATGTTTAGTGTTTGTGCTCAATTCCAAGCCTGTCCCAAAATTTCCCACTTAAATGTCATAAAACGTATCATTAGATATGTTACCGGCACGAGTTGGGAATTTGGTATTCAAAGACACTAATCCTAATTTAATAGGGTATAGTGACTCAGATTGGGCTGGAGATGTGGATGATAGGAAGAGTACAAGTGGATGATATTTTTATCTTGACAATAACCTTATTTCATGGTATAGTCGTAAACAAAACTGTGTCTCACTTTCAACTGCTGAATCTGAATATGTAGCAGCTGAAAGTTGTTGCTCTCAATTAATATGGCTACGATACATGTTAAACGACTATGAGTTTACTAGCAACACCTTAGTTTTGTATTGCGATAGTCTGAGTGCTATAAATATTTCTAAAAATCCAATTCAACACTTACATACAAAATATATTGATATTAGGCATCACTTTTTAAGAGATTTAGTTAAAAAATAACTAGTCAAAATTGAACATGTTGATACTCTTGGTCTTTGTAATCTCTAAAACGGCATTTTTAGTGAATGTCAGCTGAAACATTCTCTAACATTTCGGGTGACATTTACCTATGGTATATCACTGACTGATTATTGTGGCTGTATGGTGCATAACTCTTTGGTCACACAAGCATGATCCCTCAATAAGAATTTGTTTACAATGAGATACCATTCTCTGCGATGATATTCTATATCATAAAAATGGAGTATCAAAATAAGGCAAAGCTTTTGCAAATATTTGGCAACTGTGCAAAATGGGCAAAGCCCTTGAAAAGATACCATCCCTATTCTATAGGAGTATAGAGTGTTTCAAAAGAAATTTTGAGAATACCAACTAAGTATTCTTATTTTTGATAACTTCTTTTGTATGTGTTTATGATTAGATCAAGGACACAATGAGAAAATATTCCAGTGATCAAAATCATAAAATACGTATAAAGCGTGTCTTGATTTGTTGTCAAAATGAAAATTTCTTGTGGGATCAAAATACTTGTGTCGTCCAAAATGTTGCCAACATTGATGTTACATTTTCAGAACGTGATATCTGTTGGGGTAATTGATCTTAACTGATTTCAGAAAAATCAATTTTTCTCCCTATTTTTGTGCCATGTTTTAATTGGATTCAAACTTTAAAAGGATAAGATTAAATTCCTATTATAATGTTTATTGTTTTATCCCAAAATTTTTGGTGTAAGTTATCGAATAAATATCAAACACCTAAAACTAAAGAGTTTTATTACTTTGAAAGGTTTGCCAAGTGTATAAATATTCATCTCATTTGTTTCTTTTTACCATTCTTGATTTTCCCTAAAACTAAAAATTAAAAAGAGGGGAAAAATCACATCACAAATCGGGCATAACATCACCTACCCGATGGAATCCTCTCCATTTCAAACACCTTCTTCTTGCTCAAACCCTAAAACCTCAAAACCTCTCCTCAAAACTCACCAATGGAAACTTACCCAATGTCAACACCTATGTCTACCAACACACCCAACAACACCCGTGAGTAAGCCCTCCTCAACAACCGGGCATAACTTCTTCTTCACATCTGCCTGAAAAAAGGTGTACGACTATAGTCCTTCGAGGTGATGAGGAACCTCTCGATATCAGCTACCCCGGGAGATGACAATAATCCCATAGATGTTGATACAACATCTAATTATTCGACCTTAGGTAAACGACCAAGTTCGTCCTCTTTCCCTACTCGTAGATCGAGTAGAGTGTTTGAGAGAATAGTCCAACAGGAGCCGAGCTCCAAAAAGTCCAGGTTTGACACACCTATACTTGCTTGCCCAAGTAGTGAACACTGATGACATGGACTTTGAGCTATCCTTTGAAGAAAGTGAAGAAGATCTTACTACCTATGTACCTCTGAATGTGTCTCAAGATGAGGAAATTCCTGATGATACTCCACTAACGAGATTCTGTCCAAAAGGAATTCCCAGACATGCTAAATCAGATGCTGCTCCAAATGTTGCCGACGAATCCACAACATCTCAAGCAACATTTCAGCAAATTTCAGAAGAGACACCAACACCATCATCCTCCAGAAAAACTGAATCTGATTCTGACATTGAGGTAAATGCTTTCTCAGAAAAATAAATGGGATTGGTACAAGAATAGGATTATAAGGTCTGAAAAAGTATTAGATATAGCCTCCTATTCAGAATACAGTTTGGTAGAATTCTTCAATGATAGAAAGCTTCTCAAATTTGTCATTGAAAAAGAACCATTCGTTGATGAAGTAATTGGGTTGTTTTATGCTAATTTTGAAAGGTATACCTCTATAACAAGATTTATCAGTTTACACCCTCAATTATAAATCAATGTTTTGGGATTGATCCTGAAGAAAGAAGTAGCACTGCAGAAAGAGCAACAGAGAATAAGGATGAGATGATTGAATACCTCACCGGAGGTATAATAAAAAAGTGGATCCCTCGATGCTCTACTTCAAAGCTAACTGCCTTATTCTCCACCCTTCATAAAATTGCCATCCATAGTTGGCTCCCTTCATTGAATAAGTTAGTTGTGACAACTGATCAAGCCTCACTTTTGTTCAAAATTGGAAAAAGTTTAAAAGTTGAGTTAGGAAGAATAATATTTTATTAGTGACCAATCTGGTAGAAAAAGAGTCTACTTTAATCCTTCCATTTTCCTCTCTTATCTACCAAATCTTAACTATCCAAGACTTTGAGCCTAAGAGAGAGGATACAATAGGGACAACTCCTGAGGTTTATTCAGTGAACAAAGTGATTATAAAAAGCACAGATAGAGTCATTGACCTTCATTGGATAAAAGAAGCAGACAATGAGAATGTTGTCAGAAATGTTACACACATTCAAGGCAACATTTGTTTTAGACAAGCACCTCTGACAACAGACTGGTTACTTGGTCAAGTAGTCAAACTCAACCAACAAATATTAGAGGTTGATGCTGGCAGAGAGGCATTTGTTCAGGCTAGAGACTAGTTCTTGCTTTTGCTTTCTTCCCAAAAAGGGGGAGATGATTCTGTGCAGGGGGAGCAAATGGCTGAAAGTTCTGAAGGCAATGTTGTTGCTGCTGAAGAAGAAGTTGTTGTTGCTGCTGTGCAGAGAGAAGAAGATGTTGGGAGGAAAGTGCTGCTGAATAGGTTGACGCTCAGGGATGAAGCAGAAGCTGTTATGCAAAAGTAGAAAGCGGCTAGAAGCTACTATTGATGTATAATAAGCTAGGGGGAACGTGCTTATTTGCTATATGATATTTGAATAATGTTTTTATTGACTGAATTATGAATTGTTTAATTAAGTGTTAAGGATGTTTTCTGTGACAATGGTTTAAACTGACATTTGGGTATTTCTTTGTATTTGTAGATTGGATGATCAGTGTATGTGCTAATATCGTCTACTAATCCTATGAATTGGTATACACTAGTATGCACATGTTTTGATTGTATACCATCACATGTTAAGGGGGAGCATAACTGTATTCATTGTTGTTGGACAACAGCTATGATGTTGCCTTAAGTCACTTGCACATGTTGTAATGAGTTTTGTGAAGAAAGGCAAAAAAGGGAGATTGTTAATGTTGGGTTTGATGTTGTGACATTTTAACCAACATATCTTTTTAAGGACTGATTTGAATGTATACAATGTTGGAACAAATGTCACAACATTCGGACCAACATCTTCGGAAAAAATAGTTTTGCCTTACTTCATGGAATGAAGTTATATTTGTGGAAATATTATTACGAAGTAAAAGTGACTTGGCAAGGTAAATAAGAGCTGATGAAAAACGTGGGATGAACAAGTCAAGGTTGTTGCTATGCGTGAGGAACAATACCAAGAAGTTAGAGGATTTTGCTCCATGATCTTCTCCAACAAACACACCAGCTGCCCACCTTTCCCTCAACCTTCACAACGGATCGATGAGTTGTTCAAGGAAGACTATCTACTATAAATAGAGAGGCTACTGCAGTGAATCGATATCCAGAAACAGATTGTAAAAATATCAATAGAGCTCTCGAGAATTCATCTCAGAAAACTGGATCACAAGTGTTGCCTGAGCGTGTGGACAACATTCTGTCCAACATTACAATTACAGTTTAGATTCTAGATTAGCTTTGTATTGAGTAGTTGTCATGAGAAGTTGTCTATGTATCTTTAGGTAGATTTTCAGGCAGAAGTCATCTGCGACTTCAACATTTAATTCCTTTCCGTTTCATCTTGTAAAATTGTAAAGAAAGAAATTTGTAATTTTTGTATATAATAAATATATACAATACTTTCGGTCATTGACCGTCATAGGTTATATATATTATATAACCTATGTAAATTTTAAACCTTTGTGTTCTTTAAATTTCCGCTGCATTGCTCTTTAAAGTTTTATGTTTTTTACTAAAGTGTTATCATTGGTGCCGGACGACATTATCGCCGACATTCGGAAACTGAATTGACATTCAAGTTAGTTTATTTTCAGTTTGTTTTTATTGTTTCATAGCATACTCGAACCTAACAACTTCAATTCATATTATTAAGAAAAATGAAATCTACTCTTTTTTTGGACTATTTGGTAGGATAGGAAGGTAAAAGTTTCTAATTAAGAACCTGATGATTATACAAATAACGAAGAATTTCCTTTTGATGCTCTTCTGATAAAACAACATTCACCGCTCCCATTATGAATAAACTTATAACCTGCAAAAACAAATTAGAATTAACCTGAGTTTTGTACTCTAAAATAGTAGGACTAGTTTTATGTATGATCATTAAACTTTACCTACTGTATTAGTAAAATCAGAAGAAAAAAATTATCACATTAAAGCAACTGAATTTTACTCACTATAACAGAAAGTCACAAGTGAAACATCTAAAGTAATTAACTAAACTTTACCCATTATAACATGAATAAAATCACAAAATTGTATACATTATAAAGTAAAAGTCACAAAAATTTGCCCATAATTAAAGTAGAACCGTAAAGTCACCTCAAGGGGTAGGTTTTATCATTAAATAAGATTAAATAATTTATTAACTTCTTTGTTATAGTTAAAGTTCAGTTACTTTAATAAGACAAATAATACTTATCTGACTTCACTGTTATATATTGTTGGCATAAGTTTAGGGATTTTTCTGTTAAGGCACATAAAGTGCAGGTACTTTAATATGATAAAAAATAGGCCTGTCTTTATAGTTATAGTGAGCAAAATTCAATGATCATGAGCGAAATTAATTTCAAAATTTTATTAAAATATACTACTATATTCAGGGTCAGCTTAGTCATAATATAAAGGAAAAGAATAATAAGGTCATACCAAGCCAGGCAAAAGAAACAATGGACCACCATAATCAGCAGGCCAATGTCCATCCTCAGCCTGAAGAGTTGAGTAGAATCTTAATGCCCTTCTCAATGTTGTCCTCACTCCCTCTTCACTTATTTCTTCTTCACTCTCTATTTTCACTTTTCCCAACTTCATTTCAATTTTCTTCTCCTTTGCAAACTAATTAATCACAAGTAAATAAGAAAACAACTAACATACAAGATTAATTTCTCATAAATATCCACACAAATATCAATTTTTTTCATTGTTTTCCACTGAAAAATGTTCAGTGGTTATTTCCCATTAAATGTTGGTGGAAAACCTAAATAATCGTGTTTTCACACGGAAAAATTACGAAGTTTGCCAACGTTTCAATAGAAACCTGTTTCTCACCATGTATTTTTCCAGTAAGCTAATTCGGTGGGAATGAGGTGGAAAAATCATGTTTTATAGCACAAATTTTCCACTGAATGTCGGATGAGAAAAAACTTTGTTTCTAGCCATGTCATGGACTAATTAATTAATTTAGAGGTTATTTTAAATAAATAAATTACCTGAAGTCTTAATAGGAGATCAGAACTGTGTTTAACATGAAACCGATTGTTATGAAAATGTTGACGAATATTTTCAACATGAGATCGTTCTTCAAGTGTTCCACCATTCTGATCGAATTCCCAATATTGCCTACCAACGTGATTGTTCAAACTTCTCACCCAGGGATCGTCTCCCCTTAACAGTTTAAGCTTCCACATCGATCTTTTTTTATTCTGCACTCGTTAAACTAACAAGAATATTATTTCATTATCAATGTAGATTATATATACATCTAATACAAGAGCAAGAAAAATATCTTCTACGTACAATCTAACTAACTACAACCGACCTAGTGCTAAAATTAGCACTGACAGCTATTAACTAATTACTACTTAACAACTTTCTAACTAACTTGATTAATACTTCCTCCGTTCAATTTTACTTATCTACTATACTAAAAATAGTTGTCCAATAATTTTACTTGTCCACTTTAGAGATTCAAGAGATAATTTACCACTTCATATCTATTTTATCCTTATCATTTATTATTGGGTTGACAAGTTTAAAGAAATTTTAGTTGTTGAACAACTTTTAAAGTATGTTTTATTTATTTCAATCATTAGGTTACTTAACAATAATTAGGGATGATATAGTAAAATTATCATTTTATTTTTGACTCCTTAATAGACATGTCAAGTCAAAATGTGACAAGTAAAAATGAACACAGGGACTAGAGAGTACATTACACAGCTGTATTAAATAATCTCAACACTGAAGAATATCAAGGTAGATTGAGTTGCCCTGTTAATTCAATACTGCTTAAGTAGCATAGTTGTTCAAAGTTTATTCTGCTTCCTGCATGCAAAATCAAGCAAGGGAATTAACTATGAAAATTAAGAGAAATAGATATTGTTTTCTCTTTTTCCAGTATAAAGGGCAAGTCCGCTACACTAAGCTCCCGTTATGCGCGAGATTCGGGGAAGGGCCGGACTACAAAATGGTCTATTGTATGCAGTCTTACCCTGCATTTCTGCAAGAGGCTGTGTAAAATATCGGGCATTTTTCTGTATGATTACAGGATTTTAAAATAAGAATTAGCAGCTTGAAGTTTTCAGACATTCACAATAAATTAAAATATACTATAAGTAGGACAAAATAGATAAACCAATACAGCACCTATTCCCTCCGTACAAAGCTGAAAATACTGTTTAGTGGATTCCGCTAAAATCAAGTACTAGCATTTTTGTAAGATTATTTGACTTACACATACGTATAACCGTTTAAGACAAGTCAAGGCAAAATCAAGAGTTCACATAACATAAGCAGAAAATATTTATGATTGGAAAATTTAATAACTAAAGACCCTTATTTTCACTGAAATTGTACGATGAAAGAAAAGAATCATAAGTTTGTCAAATATATGTATGATGACTAAACAAAATTCAAAATGCACAACCGTTAAATATTTAGACCAAAAAGACGACAGACAAAAACAACTACTCCCATATTTGTATAGCTAAATAGTAAAAGTAAAAGTAAAAGATGAAATTTAAAGTTAATTTTTTTTGAAAAACAGTATTATTATTTTTTAACAGACTAAAAAAAATAGTAGGTACACATTAATTAATGGAACAGAGAAAGTATAGGGGGTATGCATATTTTAGCATTGACGACCAGTTACTCAATTACTTTTTAGGATACAGTGCACACATCTTTATATTCTAGCATTTCTTGAAGTGATTTAATAATAATGTTAGCCCATTTTAAGCTTCTGTGGATAATGATCAGAAAAAGATAATAGTACTATATGAAAAATGAAGAAAATAATGAGAGATAGAGAGAGACTAACATGAGAGACGACACAAGAAGTGAAGAGCTAGTTTGAAGAAAGGGAGTGATCTCCTCAATTTATACACATTATATTAAAATTTTAATTAATAAAAAACTAAAAATAACACCAAAAGCAAGAGATATATCTAAATTTACAATAACTACTGTCGTTTCGCGTACATTTTATTAATATGAGAAGTACGGAGTATATATTAAACGTCCATATCAAATAGTTCTATATAATATTGCAAATAAGAGGTTCATTTCACATAACCTTGTACTTTAATTTGTTTATAAAAGGAAAAAGAAGCGATTAGGTACTGAATTCCTGTGGCTATCCCTATATAAAACTTTAAATATTCTTAGGATTTCTCTCTTAATTTGTTTGTTTTTCTTAAAAAATTGGTAATGCTAAGATTATGATCTTCATAATAATGAAGTTTGTGGTTGATCCTCTATATGACAATACACCAACCACTTGCGTACAATCTCTTGAACGTATATGTGAAAAAAAAGTTGTGGAATCAAATCATGTATGAACTAGAGCCTCAATTTTATATTTGGTCGAACACAGTCTAACTACTTTTTATAATGGCTCAATAAAATTGACAGCCACTTACACTTGTCCCTAAATTTTAGTTAAAAATTTAAACGATGATTTATTTCAATTCAAAATCTGAACACATGATAAAGTGTTCTTCTTAGGTAATACCAATTCAAATTTTGAATTTTTTTTTCATGTGTTCTCAAGCGTGTATTAAATAATTAAGTTAACTACATAAAATATGTCATTTCCTTTAATTATATGTATCAAAATCCATGAAGGATCGAGTACATTCAACCATGGAGTATGCTCGCAAATTAAGGAGAGACAATGGAAACAACTCTGCCACCTAAGCTAAGCTCTAACTAATTCTAACTAAAAGCCTAACAACTTAGCACTAGTACAAAAATGCAGTAGTACAATAATACAGGTAAGTGTAGTACAAATACAAATAGATATTTTGTATCTTAATAACCCCCTCAAGTTGGAAGTGAGGGTGTCACTAACAACTTACTAAGAATGGAAGAATGCTTGACCCCAGTGAGAGTCTTGGTTAAAACATCAGCCAATTGTTGACCTATTCCATTGTGATGAAGTGAAATGAGTCCTGCTTGTAATTGTGATCTCACAAAATGGCAATCAACCTGTATGAGCTTTTTTCTTTCATGGAAGACTGGGTTCTTAGCAATGTGTAAGACATACAAACTATACACAAGAATGGGATTAGGAAAATGAATGGTGAATTATGTGAATAGCATGCTCAGCCATACCAGCTCTCCTACAACTTTTCTCAAGGCTCTATACTCAACCTCTGTAGAAGATAATGAGACAGTCTCTTGCTTCTTAGACTTCCAACTTATAGGATTGTCTCCTAAAAATACAATGTAATCTGAGACTGACTTTCTTGAATCTGGACAAGCTGCCTAATCTGAATCACAATAGGCTTTGACAATGTAGTCAGGAGTGTTAGACATGAACACCCATAAAGTAAGATATTTTTCAACTACCTGAGCATGTGTACAATTGCTTGTAAATGGGGATTTCTTGGATCTTGCATAAATTGACTCAGGTGTTGCACTCTATAGGCTATGTCTAATCTAGTATTTGGGAGAAAATTCAGCTTACCAATCAGTTTCCTATAGTATGAGGGATCACTCAAAGGTTCACCTTCTTTTGACTTTAATTTTATGTTGGGGTTCAAAGGAGAACTGACACTAGTATATTGATAAGCATCAAATTCCTTCAGTAGATCCAACAAAAATTTCTCTGAGAGATTACAACTCCATCTGTTTTATACGGAATTTCCAGGCGTATGAAGTAATGTAACTTGCCTAAGTCTTTGATCTTGAACATGTTATCTAAGAACTGTTTGAGTTGAGTGATTTCATCCACATCAGTACATGTTAGCACTACATCATCCACATATATGGCAAGGAAAACTATAGATGACCCTATTCTTTTGCAAAACAAAAAGTAGTCATGCATTGAGTGAGCGTACCCCTTGAATTCAAAGCTTCTGTGAGTTTTTCATATCATTGCCTGCTGGCTTGTTTTAAACCATACAAAGATTTTTTCAGCTTACATACCATCCCTGGTGTGCCAATATACAAGCCTGAGGTATGTCCATATAAACCTTCTCATGCAGATCTTCATGAAGAAATGCATTATTCACATCTAGTTGGTAGATATCCCACTGTTTCTTAACTGTTGTAGCAATGAGAGTTCCAACTGTTGTCATCTTGACAATATGGGAAAATATCTCTGTATAGTTTATACATGGGTGCTGCGTGTATCCCTTGACAATAAGTCTGACTTTAAATCTCTCTATGGAACCATCTGCCTTGTGCTTGATTTTATATACCTACTTACACCCTATGTGTGTCTTTCCTGCAGGTAAGGGAGCTAAAAGGCAAGTATTGTTAGTGTGGGGAGTATCAAACTCCTATGTTATGGACATTTGTCAAGCAGGGTCTATTGCTGCTTTCTCATAAGAAGTTGGTTCACTAACATTACAAACATTCATCACAAAATGCTGACTATCATGACTTAGAGTATCAGAAGGGATATGTTGGTTTAAGGAAAAAGATGCATGCAAGCATGATGAAATTTTAAGAATTCTATGGGACTGTCTGGTTCCTGCAGTTGTTGTAGGAAGATTTGAGGTCTGAGGAGGTAATCAACTAGGTGGAATAGGAGGATTTGCAAAAGTACTTTGGTTCTCATGTGATGTTGGAATAAGTGTTGGTAAAAGTGATACTGACCCTGTGTCTATATTGTCAAGTGACTGATGTAGATCAATAGCACTTTCACCACTAGAATCATACCGAACATTGTCTGAGAGTGTATAACTTGGATAAGACTCATCAATAAAGGACATAAATTCAGAAATCCAAGCATTTTGAGACTTTTTCTTAGGAATGGAAAAAGAAAAAATAGTTTCACAAGAAATTACATCCCTAGAAATGTATACTTTCCGGGTGGCAAGAGTTAAGACCTTATATCCTTTTGTAGCATAGGGATAACCAATGAAGACATAAGGAAAAGTTCTAGGTTCAACTTTATCTCTATATGGCTTGGGTAAGGCAGGATAGCATAAGCATCCAAACCTTCTCATATATGAGTAAGTAGGTGTCTATTTGTACAACAAATCAAAAGGGGATTTATTCTTTAAGAGAACAAATGGCAATTTGTTGATGATGTAGGTTGCTGCAAGAATACACTCTCCCCAGTATTTTAGAGGGAGTTTGGATTAAAAAAATAGTATTATTGCTGTCTCTAAGAGGTACTTGTGCTTTCTTTCTACTATTCCATTTTGTTTGGGTGTATAAGGACATGTTTTCTGGTGTATGATGCCATTATTTTGAAAAATACTGAATGACTCATTATTTGTGAACTCTAGACCATTGTGTGATCTAACAATTTTTATGGTTGTGTTGAACTAATATCAGCCATTTGTACAAAGGCTTTGAGTACTTGCAAGACATTGCTTTTGCAACTAAGTAGGTGAGTCCAAGTGGATCTGTTATAGTCATCAACTATGGTAAAAAAATACTTGTAGTTATCATATGTGGGTGCATGATAAGGACCACATAAGTCAATATGAATAAGCTCAAAAATTAATTTTATGGTGGTGTTTCTGGTGGGAAATGACAGTCTTGTTTGCCTTGCCATGGGACAAACAGGGCAAAGGAAAGGCTGTTTCAGTGAAAAATTTACAGGGATTGATGTTATTCCTTTTATCTTACTGAAAGGTACATGTCAAAGTCTATAGTGCCACAACATGTCCATATTATTTCTATGAGAAGTAAGAGACATAACATGGGGAAACACATTGTTTGTATTATTTTGAGATGAATTATTTACAACTGGGGAATGAGGGGAATGGAAATAACTCAAATGGTCATGACAATGCATTTTGTTCACAAGACCAGAATTGGAAAGACAACAAGTAAAAATGTTGCTAGTACTCTTTGATCCAGCTACATGACTGCTCTTTCTTAGACAGTCTGAGCAGAGGAGATACAACCCATCATGTACACTACCAATTTGTAGATGCCTCTTCATTAAATGGACCTATAAAAGACAAAGCATGTCAGAGAAAGATGCAATACATTTCAAGTGCATTATCAAAGAACTAATAGACTCATATTAAATTTGAAAGAAGGGACACACAAGACTTTGTAAAGTATGATCTTGGGTGATAGTGTCACATTTCTAATTTCAGTTACTTTGACTTTATAGCCATTGGACAACTTCACTAATAAAGGGCAAGGCAGTGTCATGATGTTGGTCAAGTGATTCTTACTAAAGGTCATGTGGTGTGATGCTCCTGAGTCCAAGATCTATGTTTTAGTATTAGCTTTGAAACATCCACAAGTCAGTTTATCAAAATCTATAGAGGATGTGCAAGCAATAGTACCTGCAAAGTTAATAACTCCATTGACAAGATTATTGTTGTTAGTCTACTCTCCTCCATCAACACTTTGGAAATGTTGGATCATGTTTACCAGTTGTTCATATTGCCCTCTTGTTAAAGTCACACCTTGACTGTCGTTATGCCAACTGGTTTCACCTGAATTTCCAGGCACTATGTCTTCATTTACTCCATGCATATTTGTAGCTATTATTTTACCTTGTGGTTGTTGTTTTGATTGAAATTTCTTTGGTTATGACTGTTTCTGTTCTGGTTGGATCCCTAGTATCTTTGACTCATGCTATTGTAGTTGTTTTTTGGTTATTTGTGTTGGGATTAGCCCTCTGATAATTCTGTATCATGACCTAAATCACGGGCGTCGTGGTGGCACCTATAATGTTCTCCCGGTAGGCGAACCAATTCCAAAAACAACTTAAATAAGGTTAAACAAATGCGGCAGAGAACGAATTACAATATAAAAAGACAACTTTCATAAAAACATCTTTAAATACCAATCCTTACAACAACAACCTTCTTTTCTAAATCTGGTCTGACTCACACAAGAACTCTACGATACAATGAAAGAATGAGAAATACAATAACACAACTCCGAATGAAGGAGACAGTCTACATAAAATGGAAACTAAGGCCACCGAATGAGCAATCTGCCTCAGCTTCCCGTGCTCCAATTTGCAACCTGAATAGACCGAGTACCTACACCCACATAAAATATGCAGCAAGCATAGAATAAGTATACAACGTACCCCCGTAGGCATCATAGGCCGACAACGACGGAAGATACACAAAGAGATATAAATATCAAGTCAACACCAAATAATCATACATTAATGGTTCCATAGGTCAATTAGGTCATGTTGTACATATAATAGTTCATAGACTTAACAAGTCACCTTGTCCATAAAAGGATCCACGAAGTCATGTAAAAATCACAATCACACAAGACTAATAATTCATATAGACACCAAATCGCACCGAAGTTTATTAATCACGTAATTAAGCTTCATTAACCTTAGAAGCTACCTATATTGTACATGGGTTAACTAATGACATAAATCATGCTTGAGCTCACACATTCGGTTTGACAACCCACGTTAATTTGACACAACAGTTCACTTACCCAGCTAACTTTAACATATCACAATATAAATCTTATAATGGAGAACACTTTGTTAACACTTATTATCGCTAGTCTTAAATCCTAAGTGTACCCATATCCGATTTCAAGTAAGACACATCTTAGTTCGTTAGACTCTTTCTATAAATTCTATGTAATTTCCATTTCTTTATCTCTACTTAACAAAATAGCAATTTCACACATATACAACATACAAACAAATCCACACGATCGCAACTCAATGACCATATGAACAATCCATACTAGTGTCCTTACCTTTCCAAGTCCCTTGAATGCACAACATGTATCTTGGCTGAATAATAATTGTTGCAGCGTGCAAACCGTTCCCCCACGTATCATCATCATCTCTATGTTGCCATAATCTCGTAATGTCCTTATCTTTCCAAGTCCCTTGAACGCACAACATGTATCACACCACTCCAATATCAATATCATTAGAACCATGAGTGTATGAATGCAAATGACAATTCAAGGAAAAAATCATAATGTCATGAGTTGCAACAAGTATAGAGATGAATATTACATAGTTTCATAAATATATCAACACATAATCTAAGTACAATCAGGATATCAAATCAAAGCATGCATACTGAATAAACACAATGATAACAAGTATGGCGACGAGCTCACTTATGGCGGTGAGCCCAATCAATAAGCAGTAGGAATCAGCTTAAGGTTGATTCCTCAAATCACCCATCATCATAGTTCAACACTGGTACCCACTCAACCGTTCATTAAAACCGTTTGAGTGGTACCCCCAAACACGCCCAATACCTCTCAATATTTAGAACTAAATACGTATTTCTATTGAAGTCTTGTGAAAGTAAACTGTAGCCTGCCTCAAAGCTGAGCAAGAGCCATGAACGGTTAACCCTCTATGCATGTTTTTGCAAAAGGACATTGGCCATGACAACGTGTTTTTATGCACGTAATAACATAATACACATGACAATATCAATGAACTTACTTGAATTTGATTAATGTAGGTACAATTTGCTAAAATAGACTAAAATATGATTGAAAATCTTGCCCATGCTTACAGACTCATTGATGAAGAGCATGCAGTTGACTATGATATTTTTCGGTTCATGTCAAGAGATTGTGAGAATCGTTATTATTCCAATCTAAGGGACAAGAAGTTATTTCTCAAGAGGGGTATAGATATGACTGACGTAGAGGAGCGCATTCCTGAATGTTATAACCAACTGATGCAAATAGGCTGGAATTGCCTTGATCCAGCCCCCTGCTAAGCTAATGAGGATTGGGTGAGAGAGTTCTATGCCAATCTGAAATGTGTGAGGCTGACGGAGCCTAATCCTGAGATACAATTTAGGGCAACATGACCAATCGGGGTTGAGGTGATTAATGATTTCTATGGGCTGTCGAACCATCCCCCGACGCTATAGATACCAAGGAGGCTTGTGGGAATGGGGCATGGTTGGTGTCATATCTGGTGGCTGAGGAGCATAGAGGAAAGATCGCATGGAACAACAAAAAATCTGGGATTACAAATAAGTACCTTACTATTGAGGCCAAGAGGTGGCAGAATATTATCACTTCTAACTCCGCGTACATTCGCGCTCTAATGATAGCTTGCATACCGGATGATATTCGGTGAATGTGGGCCACCACATCATACTGGAGTGGAGGGACTATCTGGTCAAGGATGGGTCGAGTCTAATGTTTCCATCATGGATTATGAAGCTATGCTAGGGGAAGGGAGTGACGAATCGCACTGGCGTTTACTAGATTGATACTGAGGGGGTCTTTCACCTTATGAAGGTGTCAAGAGAGGGTACTTTGGTGAAGAGTAAAAAGAGGAAGGTGGACCTGAACGTGAGCGGGGATGTTGATATTGATGATGGGTCACAGTCTCAGTCACATCCGCTGTCAAATGGGTCATTTGGTGCCATGGATTCTCAATTGTAGGAAATTCGAGACTTAGTTGCCATGCTCTCTAGGCCTTCCACTTTGGGTGTCTCCGCCGACTACTTTATCCGAGAGGAAATGAAATAGTATCTGGAGTCATAGAAGATCCTTCATACCTCGATTGGTACTTTAGAGATAGCGTATAAGGACTTGGACAAGGATCATGGTAGCCTCCGCATGAGCTTTAAGAAAGAAAAAAAGAGGAACAAATCCAGAGGTAAACTTTTCGTGAAGGTGTGGAGAGGTATTAAGGGCTTGTTCAAGCATTTGGATTGCAAGGATCCCTTCCCGGTTGAAGATGAAGATGATGAGGAGGACTACTCCTTCTTGCACAAACCTGAGGATTAGGACAGTAGCAGCAACACCTAGAGAGGTAGCGAGACGAAAAGATCGAGGAGGCAAGGTCATGTTTAGTATTAGTTTCTAGCCCTTGTCGGGCTTTATTTCAAACAATTTACTTTTCTAGAATTTGTTGGATATTGTATGATTTGGTTTGGGTTGCTTGCTTTCATTTTCTGGTTTGCTTGGTTTGGTGAATGAGTCAGCCATTTTGGGTATTTGTAGCTAGTCGTTTATTTATGTCTTGGTTGTAATTGATGGATATTTGGGTATCTTGGATATCTGTACTATTTGTTGGTTTTCTCTGATTTTAAAATTGCCATGATGTAAGTGGATATGTGCATAGGTTGAAGAATGAGAAACAGGGTAGAACTCACTGATTTTTGCCAGCGCTTCCGCTGGCGCGGGATTAATCTCTGCTAAGGCGGGCTCATCTTTGCGGGAAAATTTTTGCTTAGGCAAACTTCAAGTAAAGTACAAGTATTCGCTGAGGCGGGAACTTAATCATAGACGATGTCTCGCGAATGCGGATAATATTTGGCAAGGCAGACCCAACATAAGAATAGGATACATGCCCTTGTGGCCCACCATTCACTGGCGAGGCTCCGCAGGTGCGGAAGAATTTTACTGGGGCGGACAACCTGAGCCAGAATGAAATTTCAGATTTAGACCAATTTTTCAAACCTTGCAATAACTTCCGGAGATAATTTCCACATACGATCCACTCCAATAGTGTCAAGATCATACACTAATTGGAATCGTCTAGATACCAATTTGAATCAACCAGATATCGAATAAAATGAGGAAGCACGATAGGAGTGAAAGAAAGGAATAGTTCTTAAAATGCCTCATAGCCTCTCGAGGATGGGTACAGACGTCAATGTACCAATCCGTGAGACTCTACTAAATAATGTCCTTGTATTCGTGAGATCGGTGAACCTAAAACTCTGATACCAACTTTATCATGATCCAAATCACGGGCATCGTGGTGGCACCTACACAATCCCTCGGTAGGCAAATCAATTCCAAGAACAACTTAAATAAGCTTAAACAAATGCGGAAGATAATGAATTACAATATAAAAAGCCAACTTTCATAAAAAACATCTTTAAATACCAATCCTTACGACAACAACCTTCTTTTCAAAAACCTGGTCTGACTCATACAAGGAAGCTATGATACAATGAAAGAATGAGAAATACAATGAATCATCTCCGAATGAAGGAGATAGTCTACATAAAATGGAAACTAAGGCCATCGAATGAGCAGTTTGCCTCAGCTTCCCGTGCTCTAATCTGCAACTTGAATAGACTGAGTACCTGCATCCACGTAAAAGATGCAACAAGTATAGCATGAGTACACAACATACCCCCGTAGGTATCATAGGCCGATAACAACGGAAGATACACAAAGAGAGATAAATATCAAATTAACACGAAATAATCCTACACTAATAGTTCCATAGGTCAATTAGGTCATATTGTACACATAATAGTTCATAGAATTAACAAGTCACCTTGTCCATAAAAGGATCCACGAAGTCATGTAAAAATCACAATCACACAAGACTAATAATTCATAAAGACACTAAATCACACTGAGGTTTATTCATAATGTAATTAAGCTTCATTAACCTTAGAAGTTACCTATATTGTACATGGTTAACTAATGACATAAATCATGCTTGAGCTCACACATTCAGTTTGACAACATACAATAATTAGACACAACTATTCACTTACCCCGCTAACTTTAACCTACCACAATATAAATCTTACAATGGAGAATACTTTGTTAACACTTATTATCGCTAGTCTTAAATCCTAAGTGTACCCATATCCGATTTCAAGTAAGACACATCTTAGTTCGTTAGACTCTTTCTATAAATTCTATGTAATTTCCATTTCTTTATTTCTATTTACCAAAACAACAATTTCACACAATACAACATACAAACAAATGCACACGATCGTAACTCAGCGACCATACCAACAATCCATACTAGACCCTTTATCAATTAACACTGTAACTTACCAAGCAATACAAGCCAATGAAGCCCATTGACACAAATAAGACCGACACGGCGAGTACCCAGACTTATAAAGGTGTAACTACATAGTCCAATCCATAAGGAACAAGCCAATCATGACAACTAAATAGGTACAATATAATCAATCCAATCATATGATCCCAATTAAATCAGGAAGTCACTCAAGTTCCAATAACCAATCTATGTCAAGTTACCACACAACAAGTAATCAATGTATGAATAAATGTATGAATATGAATGCAATGCATATGCCAGGTACCTTTATCATCCCATATACAGGTTGACAAGTTTTTATTATGATTAGCCACCCATAGGGGACCCGTGAAGTGTATATACCCCTCCAAAATTTCCCATAGGAGCCAGTTCTTTGCTTAATAATAACTATTGCAGGCGTGCAACCCGTTCCCTAGTGTATCATCATTATCTCAATGTTGCCATAATCTCATAGTGTTCTTACCTTTTCCAGTCCCTTAAACCCATAACATGTATCATACCACTCCAATATCAATATCATCTGAACCACGAGTGTATGAATTTAAATGACAATTCAAGGCAAGAATCATAATGTCATGAGATGCAAAAAGTGTAGAGATGAATATCACATGCTTTCAGAAATAAATCAACATATAATCCAAGTACAATCATGATATCAAATCAAAGCATGTGTGCTGAATAAGCACAATGATAATAAGTATGGCGATGAGCCCACATATGGTGACAAGCTCAATCAATCAGAAGTCGAAATCAGCTTAAGGTTGATTCCCCAAATCACCCATCCTCACAGTTCAACATCGGTACCCACTCAACCGATCATCATAACCATTTCAGTAGTACCCCCAAACACGCCCAATACTCATCAATATTTATAACTAATTACGCATTTCTATCGAAGTCTTGTGAAAGTAAACTGAAGTCTGCCTCAAAGCCGAGAAGGAGCCACGAACGGTCAACCCTCTACGCACGTCTTGACTCTTCGGGGCACCTCGTAGGTAACCATTGTCTAACACACATATTCTACACATCAATATCGAATCAAACACTTACAAGGACTTAGTCCTTAACCATACAAAAAGATACCTAAAATTCACCCTAGACCCACAATGTCAAAATCCTAACTTTATTATTCTATATGGCTTAAAACATGATTACTAGATATAACCCGAATTTAATTTGAAAAACAACCATATTTGAACCTTCAATTTCATAATACAATAAAGGCCTAATTTACAAACCTTATGTCATGACCCAAATCACTAAGTCATGCGGGCACCTACCATTTCCCACCTTGGTAAGCGAACCAGTCCCTTAATCATTAATTCAACAACAATAAGGTAAATAAGACAATATAAATATAAGTCTAAATTATAAATAACATAAATGCGGAATACCGTAATAATACAACCCGAAGGAACTGGTCTAAAAGAAGTACAAGAGACACTAATGATAAACTAAGTCTGGAATAATACAAGTCTCTGAAATAGTGATACTGTCTGTGAATACAAAAAAAGACAAGTAATAAGGAAGGAGTCTTCGAGATGTGGCTCTATCAAGCATGCTCTCCTTAGAAGCTCAATAGTAATCCTCGGGATCAATCGCGAGGAGTGGATATGGAACTGGTCATGTACTCTGCACTAAAAAAAATTGCAGTAAGGTAGTATCAATACAAATACTATATATTGATAGGTATCATAGACAACAATTAGCTAACATATATAAAGGAAGAAACTGAAGAATAGACATGCTCACAATCAAGTAAAAACACCACCACAATCCAAGAAGAACAACCCAGGTATAGAGTATCAAATCAGAATCTAAGAAATACGTGAATGTAGTGATAAGTAAATATGCAACGCAATGCATTGGCCAAATATAATCTCCATACACACATGCTCTGAGTGGAATATCTCTATTCTCGACAGTCATGACCCATGGGGAACCCGCAAAGTCCATATACCACTCTTATGATCTCGACAAAGATCTCAGGCATCAGGCATCGACAATCATATTTTTTTATGCTCTACGGCAAAGACCTCGGAGGCTACACTCTCTAACTTATTATTTCCAATCATAGTTCATAAAAAATCATGATATAAATAAGAATGTATGTCATGCATGATATCAATTACACTTGTCATAAAGTACACATCATGATTTCAAGCCATTTTCATTATCCTTCCATTTCCGATGATAAGTGAGATATTAAGAGGGAGATGAATGCATATACACGTCACAAACATAGAAAATATGGCGACAAGCCCATAAATCAGTCAACAATATCAACCCTACGTAATCCATCTCAACTCCATACCCGAAGGCGTAATATTCTTTCTCCGACAGTAACTAACTCTGCATATACTTCGCTAACTGAAGTCTAACCAGAAGGTAATCTGTAACCTACATGGATGCCGAACGGGAGCCATAAATGATCACACATGAGCCTTGCCTTTCTAAGGATCGCGATAGAACTTGAAGTCTAGTCATTATTGAAATCTAAGTTAGAAACGGAAATTAACAATACCCAAATTACTAGACTATTCTTTAAATCCATCCCAACTATGGGAGAAGGGGGGAAATGGGCCCACAAGGGTAAAACTATAATTTAAGGGTGCAATCGGTAACCCAACTTCTTAAAATTTCAATCCTACTCTCCAATTGCTAAATGAGTTCAATAATAGGTAAATTTCATCCAACCATGCAAAACCCCCCAAATTGGGCATAAATCCTAGAGTTTCCATAATCAAATTCTCAACAACAATGGAAGATTCAAGCCTAATAGTTACTAAATTGTGAAATTCATGCTTAGATTAGTAAAGCCCATCAATTTATCTCACATTTAGGCCTAATAATTAATTAATACTAAGTGGGTAGAGTTTCATCTTCTTCAACTAGTTTACTAGGTCTTTCCCACCATGGATTTCAACTTATGAAAGGTAAAGAAAGTAAAAAAGGCTAAAAAAGCTAACCCCAAGAAGAATCCACCTAGAAATGCTTGAAATTGCCCTAGAGATGCTTGGAGAAAATAATTTTCAGAATGGGGAATAAAGGGTTTAATCGCACATTTAAAAATGATTCTGATTTCCCGTCGTCTACCACAACGGTCAAAGGTCCGCTGCAGCGGAGCCCGGGCTCACTATTCAGCTACGGCGGACCAATAGAAAATCCAAGACCTCACCACAACAGTCAACTGTCTGCTATGGTACCGCTACGGCGGACCGAGCAACAATCTAGTGCCCGCACCAACGACAAGGAGCTCGCCCCAGTAAGGGTATTTAAACACCAGCAGATCATGTTTTTCACAAATTCAACCCCAAAATCCGACACTCACTCGAGACCTCCCCAACACAAATCAGATATGCACACACACATAAAACCATGCTATGGACTCACTCGTGGTATCAGAATTTCCATTGGAGGTCTATTTAATCGATTCAACCGTCAGCGGCCTAAAATCAACTCTCCAACCACTAATTAAAAGACTCTCAAGAGCCTCGAGAACCAAACCAACTACCCCCACTAAGTTATAAACGACCCTATGAACCTCATGGAATCGATAGAATTCTGAAAAAAGTTTACCCAAAAGTCAACTATCGGTCAAACATTCTCAATTAAAGGTTCTAATTCTTTCAACTTACACTAGGATCGTCTAGTAACTTCAGAAATTGGGTCAACAAGGATAAAATGGTCAAAATGCACATAACGACTGAATAGGTCGTTACACCCTAGGTTTTCCCCAATAATAAAAAGGTTTTCACAATTGAATTAAACTCTTCAACATGGTCATTTTATCAACTCATATACTTAGTTAGAAAAACCAAGGTCTACCAAATCATTTTTCATCCTTTAATCATGATTCCATTAATTTCAACTCATTTTCCCCATTTTATCTTTTACCCCCAAAACTAGAGACATGGAAGAAAAATAAAAAGGGATGGACAAAACCACTTGAAAACTCCTTAGGCCAGCCCCCAATTCGAGATACAATTTTTTTGAAAACTGGGATATTTTAGGGATTTTAATCCCAATGGTAAACAACGTTTCTGCCTTTGTGGACCCGACCCTGTAGCCACAGATGTGCTTCGGCATGATAAGAGACCGTTGAGGCGAAGGCACTTGCCACCTCGCCTCAACGCCTAAGCGAGAAGGAATACACAGGCGCGAAGTTAGCTTTTCCGCCAGTGCGGATATAAACTCGTTGGAGCGGACCTAATCCTTCAGCAATTATTCTAGTCAATAAGTCTTTTTTTCGAGTCGTAAGAGTCATTTTACTCACAATTCCCACGAGTAATAGTCATTGGCCAATGCCCAAAGGAGGGATATAACGAGAATTTAGACAAAAGGTTCAGAACGATCGAATGGGTCATTACATCAGATACCAATTAAATAAATATTCATTCTCGAACGAGGATAAGCGAGGAGTAGTTTATAAAGTACAAAGGACTAGGGACTTGGTCCCACAAGGAATTATTCTAAACCACACATGTTAACAACCAGAAATAATGTCACATAACATTATCAGGACTTTACATCACCAACTTTGACTCATAGCATAAAATATCATTACAACGCTTGGGCTAGTTGATGGAAACAACTTATTATAATCACAATCTTATGGAATGAACTATTCGATTGGAGAATTTCAGCTTTAAGCACTCGCTATATAATGTCATGCCATTGGTCGCACCATCATGTATCACACCACGTCATTTATTATCGGTATTACTGAATTCAAAAACATCGTCTGTCTGTATGGGCTCATTAATTAAATCTCTGACCAGGAAAACATAGCATAAAAGAATTGCGAGGGCCTGACGCTTTACAAGAGTTATATATAAGACCCTAAAGGTAGGTTTCCATTCAAACATGTGGGACAAAATACTCATCATAAGACAACTTATTTCATACGACATCGTACATGTGATAGATTTAATAAGAGAAGCTCACAATGACGGAAACTCAGTGCACAAAAGTGCACCCGCATAAAACATACCACCGAAGCAGTCGACTAGGGAAAGGCAGACCTCATAGGGGCGATTAAATTAACTGCTCCAGCAGATGCGTTTGAGAGGATAGAGTTTGCTAAAGTGGAAAACACATAATTCAAAAAGTCACAAAATAGATTGGTCCCCCACTTCTCTCACACTTATCTCAGCCCTCAAACTTCCAGAACTGCTCCCCAAAGTGTCCCTCCAACATCACACTATCAAAACTCCTCATAACCCGCCTCCACAATTGTTACTCCTTCTCTTTCACTAAATACTTCTCCCACACCCACTGCTTCTATACTCTCTTGACACACTAGAGTCAAACTTGAATGGTGGTGCACAAATCGAGGCACACGGGAAATCCTTCACAACACTCAACAACTCAAGTTTCGCTATTCGATAAGTTATAATACCTTCATACTACACACGATTGCATCATAAAATAGAGTACAAACATGTTTGTGGGTTGAGAAATTTCCATGTAATCCTTGGAATTTTAGGTGGTGGTTGTTATGGGAGTAGATCTACAGATCGGGTGAAATAATAGTGTAATATGAGTCTATACATCATGCATGATCACATAAGAAACAAGGAAATGAATTTTTCATCCAAAATAGGGTGAAATAATTAGATTTTCTGGCTGGGTTGGTCTGGGATGACGACCTCGTTTTAGCAGACCGATTTCGCTGAAGCGGGTCCTTGAAGGCGTAAAATAGCTTCGTAGAAGCAATCAAATAGAGATAACACATACTTAGAAAAAGAATACATATTTTCGTTGGAGCAGGATCGCTCAGGCGACCTTACTTCGCAGAAGTGGAAATATAATAGAAACAATGCTAAAACAGTTGCTTTGCACTAGTTGACTCGGATCGATTTTTGTTGGTTTATTTGGCTTGTTAGGCACGTAATAACATAATACACATGACTATATCAATGAAATTACTTGAATTTTATTAATGCAGGTACAATTTGCTGAAATGGACAAAAAATCCAATTGAAAATCTTGCCTAGGCTTACGACTCATCAATGAGGAGCTTGTGGACTATAATACTATTAGGTTCATGTCAAAAGATTGTGAGAACAGTTATTATGCCAATCTGAGGGACAAGAATATATTTCTCAAAAGGGGTATGGATATGAATGGTGTGGAGGAGCGCATTCCTGACTTTTAAAACTGACTGATGCAAATAGGCTGGAATTGCTTTGCTCCAGCTTCCTGCCATGCTAATGAGGATTAGGTGAGAAATTTCTATGCCAATCTAAAATATGTGAGCCTGACAGAGCCTAATCCTGAGATAAAAATTCGGGGTAGCATAGTATCAATCGGGGCTGAGGTGATTAATGATTTCTATGGGTTGCTGAACCATCTCCCGGAAGTTGTGGATGTCAATGAGTATTATGGGAATGGGGCATGGTTGGTGTCACATCTAGTGGCTGAAGAGTATAGATGAAAGATCACCTAGACCAACAAGAGGAATACCAATACAAAAGATATGACTTGGAAGGCCGACGAAGATATGTGATCCAAATATCCTTACTTGTTTCAGTCCTCAAGTTTATATCGATACTCGACCGAGAATGTCTATTCTATTCAAAGATCCTAAATCATATACCTTATTTAGGTGTTAATGTCTATGCAGATATGGCAGGTACAGCTCAGAGTACGGCAGAGAATAATTGAGGTGAGTTATGGCATTACATACAGACGGTCGTGTGAGGCCTAGTTGATATTATTTTATTGTTATGTTGCCTTGTATGGCATTGGGTATATATTTGGACTATTTAACAGGTTTTGGGTAGTCCTATTTACAAAAAAAACTCTGTCAAAAATTTTAGAACCCTCGAGAGTTAAGAATGTCCTCAGCATTCGCAAACGAATGTTTCTAAGGGGGAAAGGATGTCACACCTCGTAGTTTTGCATTCCGTCTTATCGTTAATGGATACCGATGTTTCGGGAAGAGGTATTTATTAACAAAAGGGTAATGAAGGTGTATGGCTTGTTTATGGAAGTTCCGTAGTGTTGGGAAGTCAAACGGATTGAAGAAAGTACATTTCGATGAAATCAGAAAATAATGCGCTTTGATGGCAAAGTTGACGGATCGTTAACGTGCCAAGGTAAACCGTCAAAGTGCCTGAGATTTGCTTAGCTCAGGAGGAAAATTTACGGTCTAGATTGATGGACCGTCGAATTTTTGACGGACCGTCAATCCCACCTTCAAATTATGGCGGTGGAAAATTTCTGACGAGTTTATAATCGAGTTCTGCATCTTTAACCATTTCTTTCCCCAAAATAGACCTAAGGCTCTCCAAAAAACCTCTCTAAGATATCCCAACCTCCCAAGATCAAATCTAAGCTGAATTATGTAAGATTAACGCTATTAATCCCATGATTATCATGGAAACTATCTTCTCTGTGTTGAATCAATTTTGGAAACCCTTGATATTAGGGCAAATTGCTGTTTGAGGGGATTCCGGCACATCAAGATAAATTTTATCCTCCTTTATCTATATGTGTGATTAATTAATAGTTTGGATTGAGTTATGAAAGAATTTTCGTAATCGAAACTCGTAGACATATGAAATCATTGTGGTATGGTTTGTGGGCGGTTTTACTTGGATTATGAGTTGGTATTGATAAGTAATTTGATTGTTGGTATTGTGAATATATGGAAGAATGTTTCGGAGGATCGTGAGATCAAATTACCTAAGTATCCTTTGTTAAGGAATGTACGAACCCTTTGTGTTAAAATTATCGATAAGATGCATAAATGAAGTTCCTTTATGAAATATGAATTCGATATTGATATCTACCCTTGTTGTTATAGATAATCATCCGTAAGGGGTGAGAGGCTTCATGGAACATAGCTAACTTCTTCGATAAGGTATGTAGGGTTTTCCTTCCTCTTTCGGCATGATCTATGTAAAGGCAATGCTACTCTGTATCAATTCCATTATTGACAACTAGAAGTCTCTTTGTTGAGTTATGATCATACAATATCGTTCTCGGAAAGGTTATTTGTGGGTCGTAAGTCGATAAGGTCATGTAATGATAATGATGTCAGTCTCATAATATTGATAGGAGGTGTAGTGACCTTACGTCACTCCGACTGAGTTGGTACGAATGATATGTCTTTCAGTTGTGGGTCATATATACATATTATGCATCTATATTGCCCTCAGAGGCCGATGACGTTATATACGCAGCTTATACATACATGACATTTATGATATTGCCCTCAGAGGTCTACGACGTTATACATGCGATTGTTATACACATCTATATAGTTGATGCATTGTGGCATTATGAGTTCCAGGTGGTATCTTCTAGCTTCCTTGATTAGAATATGTTTATTTGCAGTTGATTATGCCCTACATATTCAGTACATATTTCGTATTGATGTCCCTTTCTGGGGCACTATGTTCATGCCCACAGGTACATATAAACAGAGCGGCGCTCCTCCCTAGTAGGTGATCTGCTCAGTGGTGATTGTCGCACTCCCTTCTCCCAGAGTTGCAGTACATGAGTCCTTAGGTACTATTATATATGCTACTAGTGTTTTGGAACATGGCGAGACCCTGTCCCAACCTGTTGGTATGTATATATGACTTAGAGGCTTGTAGACCTGTGTACAGTAGATGTTGGTATGTCGTAGCCTTGTCGATCCTTTTCGTTAGCAGTATACTCATGTTGTGGCCTTGTCGGCCTTGGTTAACTGTTTATATGTATATATCCTACTGGAACTCTTCTGTGTGCAGGTTATCTTTCAGTCTTGTCATATATAATTAATTTGAGGTCTTGTCGGCCCAAGTTTCATGTTTCAATATTCGGATACTATAGTGGTACGCTCAGGTCTTCGGGCACTGGGTGCCAGCCACACCCCAAGGCTGGTGTGTGACAATTCCGCATTTAATTCTTAGAATTTTGTTTTAAAAATCGTATCATGATAGGAAACCCAAAAAAAAGAAAAAAAAGAGTATTGCAAAGTGGATGGACACAATAGTACTATCTAAAATTCATTTAAAATCTCTCGAAATAATGACTTGTTTTGGGGACGGTTGTTTTTGCAATTGTTTGAGTTAACTAGTGAAAAGTATGACGTTACGAGGTGGAGCCAAGGGGAGGTTGGTGGCTTCCTTCAGATAATCTTCTTTTTTTTTCTCAAAAGTAAGTTTTATAGTTTTTTATTTAATTTTTAATTAAGAAGCACACTCAACAAATAAAAAAGTAAAAATCTCAACTGCCCTAATTTTTCAGGCCAATTATTGATTGGCATACTTATCTATAACGGTCATTATCTATAATAATATTTTATTATAACGGTCAACTCTTCTTTGGAATCAATTTTTTCATGTTATCTATAATAACATTTCGATATAACAATAAAAAATATTTGAAAAAATGATGTTGTTATAGAGAGATTTGAGTGTATAAGTAATATTGATGATTCCCATCCCATGAATAGTCAAAACTGGCGATTCGTCACGTATTATATATGTGATACGCTTGTGGTCCTTCACATTTAGGATGTCTTGTATAATACCATATTTGGAACTAGGGGCGTTTATCATTTTGGTTAAAAATCGATCCAAATTGAAAATGAAATTAAACTGATTAAATAAATTGATTATTGTTTGGTTTTGGTTTTGATTTGGTTTTAAATTTTTAAAAACTGATAATATTTGGTTTGATTTTACTAAAAACGAACCAAAGAAAAATCGAACCGAACCAATAAATTATAGTATACACGAAATTTAGAATTTCATATATAATATATTGATTTGTATAAATAATTTTAGATACTTTGTATATTTTTTTATTAAAATTTTATTCATCTTTAATAGGCTAATGAACTTTACACTTTAAGCTCATAAAAGGAATTCATGAATCTAAACTCATTAATTCATATAAATAACTATGAGATTTACCTACTCCCTCCGTCCCAAAAAGATTGGTCTAGTTTGACTTGAAAGAAAGTTTAAGAAATAAAGGAAGACTTTTGAAATGTGTGGTCCAAAATAAATCTTATATATTTGTGTGACTATAAATTATCTCATAAAGTTAAATTGTTTATAAATATAGAAATGAGTCAATCTTTTTAGGATAAACTAATAAGAAAAGTAAGTCAATGTTTTTGGGATGAAGGTAGTATATCTTTTTTGTGTGTATTTCTTATAAACTTTATTCACTTGATTAGAATTTATCTTAAGATATTTTTCTTGTCTAAAAAAATCGTAGCCGCCAAAATAAAAGATTAATAAAGAATTATAAGTTGAAAAGGGTGAAAATTTTTTTCTTATTGCAGGAAAATCATGAAAGCGAGAAATACTATTAGGTTTCATAAAAACTGAATAAATCGAAACCGAACCAAATCGACAACAACCAAACCGATGGATGTAAATTATATTTGGTTTAATTTGATTTTAATAATTAAAAAATTGAGATATAATTTGAACAAAAACCAACTCAAACCGACAACCAAGAACTACAAGAGATTTGATAAAGGCAACAGAAGAAGATGAATTTAATGATATCAGAATTTGTACGACCCTTTGCTGAATCAAATTAAAAATTAAAAGGAATCAAAATGCGTCAAGTAACGATAGATAAAAAGATGCCTTTTATGTTGAGACGAAAGAGTTTTAAAAGATTACAAGTACCCTAAAAGAAAGTTTTAAAAAATTACAGAAATTCATTGGCAGTACAGAAAAGACATCGGCAAGTTGGTACAATCCAATCCATCTATAACCAAGAAATAATCCCACTATAAGATATTGGCATGGCTTGACAAGTAGGAGTGTTTTTCTTTTAAAATGTAGCATATACACTGTATACGTTCACTTTCAAAATATAATATATGTTGGGTATTTTGCTCTATGATACTTTATAAAGCAGTACGGGAAGTATATAACTATTACAAGTATTCGAAAGGATAAACAAAGATTCAATAATTCAACTAGAAATCTGAAAACTACAATAGAACCATAAAACTAAAATTACAATTTTGTTGAAGACGGAAAAATGGAAACTGTTTTTGCTGAGTCGAGTGTGACACTCTGTCCTTAAGACAATATTGCCCCGTATGTATCCTTTATACGTCTTGGACAATTTGTCTTCCAAGATAAAACAACAATGGAACACTTGAGCAAAAGAAACTCAAATGCTACCGTGAAGAATATTGAGTAACGAAATGATGCTTGGAAGTTGTAGGAAGAAAACTGTTTTGGTTGTGTATTTTCGTGTGTTGTATGAACTGTTATTCGTAGTGCTCAACAATGGTGTAAGGGGGTATTTATATAGGTGAGGGAGGGGCTGAAAACTGCCTCCATAACAGCCAAATAATGGCCATTATGGAGGTAGTAAAGCCACCAACATAAATGGTGAAAGACCAACGGATTTGGCCATTATAGGAGGAGTAATTCACCAAAATAAATGGTGAATTGAGTGCTTGGCGTTTCTTCTTTGACTGTCCAAATTCTGACGTTCTGGAAACTTCAGGGACAAAACTGTACATCTAAAAACTTCTGGGATCAAACTGTACTTCTGGCAAAATCTCTGGCCCAAAAAGATAATATCAGAAGACCCACAGCCCCGTGGCCGTGACCCGTGACCCGGACCGAACGGGCGGGCGGGCGGCGGCGCGCGTGTGGTCTTTCCTCGAAAGGTCCTCCCTCCTTTAAACACATGGGATACCCCTTGGGGTCCCAAACCCCAAACTAATTTCGAGTCTTATATACACAACCATTCTTTCTTCCTCTACCGATGAGGGAGAATTGAACACAATACCACACTTTCCATGCTTCAAACACCTCACTTCGTGAACCAATATCTCTTTCATTTCTCATTGAAATTTGACGATTCTTGGTCCTACGGTTATCTACGTACTTAGTAGATCATGCATGTGTGAAGAACCGAATTCTCCAACATACGTAACACTAGTGTTTAAGCCGTTAAAGTTGGTCGGTCACAACTCCCGTCAAAGGCTAATTTCCAACAATATATACACTGAAAGACTGGTAGAGCTCATCTTTATCAATGACATGACTCTTTTGTTTTGAATTTGAATTCGACCTAGAAAGAAAGGGAAATAATTTAAAGATACGTCAAATTGCAAAGAAAGTAGACTTATATGCGCCTACTTTCAAAATGTATCATATACACTTTATGTGTGCATATACAGTATCGATTTATATACATCATACATCATATATACAAATGTCTATACATTTGATACATTGCATAAACACTGATAGTATATACACAGTATGCGCATGCATATAAGAATTGTCCTACAATTTAGGGATACATGTATCAATGTATATTTATATCTATATTATTTTAAAAGCATAAATATAAATGTTGGTTGACCAAAATATCCTTCAAATATTAAACGACTTTTATATCCTTAATAAGCTCTAATCCTATTTCTTTTATAAAACATACTTCTTAAACCTAAAAAGTGAAAAATCGTATTACTACTATAACCTAACTCACGTAATTAGGCCTAATTTTACTTCTTTACGTTTATTAACATACAAAATTTTCTTATTAATTTGAGTTAATTGATCTCCTTTTCTATCCTTAACTATTGACATTTTTTAATTCTGTTTCTTTTACCACAATCATACACGAAGATTTAAGAATCAATTACCGAAGGCAACGAGTAGCAATTGGTGAGCAATATGTGTGGCGACTAATTATATTCAAACATTCCATTACTAAAATAACATTTAAGGGAGTTTAGGTTGGTGTGAAGTGTACCGCACTTTGAGTACAATATAGGAAATTCCATTCTTTTTTTACCATTTAAAATCGAAGAAAAGAAATTAGTTATCCTAACATATTCTAGCATCGAATAATTAGGTGTCGATTTCATTTTTTAATATCAGTATTTAATGAAAATAAATATAATATATGGTCACCAACTCAATTTCTAATGTTGAATTATCTTAGTCATAACATATTTTTCCACATTGGTAAAAACATAAAGGATAATATATACCAAAAAATAACATTAATGGGTAGTATACGATCAAATAATATTTTTGTACTTCATAAAATAAATAATATATAATTTCAACCTAACATTTGTTACGACTGATAAAATATAACGTGTGAGACACGTTCAGAGAGACTAGTTATATTAAAAGCAGAAAACCTCTATCTTAAAAATTAAATTGCCAAAATACCTTCATATTAAGCTAAATACCTAATTTAATCTAAAAAAAACCTAATGTGCGCTTTAAGCACCTGTTATGAATTAGACATCTGCTTCTAACCTTCCCAGTGAAGAGTTGCCACCGTTTTAGTTTTCTTCCCATCATCCTCTTTTTGTTATACTAGGAGAAAGTTGATGTTTAATTCTCAAGTAAGTGATCAAATAGCCGAAACTTGTTTTAGCCAAATGTAAGCACCATTCATCAAGTTTAACTTTCAGTTGAGACAATGTAATTCTAAAATGACTATAAGTAACAATTTTCAGTACTCTAAAAGGTTCAGACTATTTTGAGTAAATTAATGTGCTTATAATTCGTGGGTTTGATGCAGATTTTAATTAGTATGTTCCTTTTAACTTAGTTGTGTAATGAGTTTGTATTCATTTATTCCTTTGTTTAATTGGTTAACTTCAATATTTTATGTTTGGATTTAGGATCAACACAACTATTTGGTTCTAACATTGAGAGATTTAAATGCTTGGCATTCCTAAACTTTGCGCAAAACATAGTTTGCTTGGTATTGTCATTTATGAGTTTACTGTAGGTTTGAGGATCCTCTGTTTTTAATGTGCATGAGAAGTGAGAACACGCCCGAGTTGATAATTGGTTGTTGAGTTCTTGTGATAGAAGAAATTAAAATTTTTAAGTAGATATTTAATCTTTGGAATAAAGTTTTCAGTAAACCATTTGTACAGTATTTTGAGGAAATAACTATCCTCCAAATAGTTTCCAAGATATATGCTGCCTATGTTCCTCGCATATTTTACACTAAAATACTCTCCACAATTTACTAATATTTTTTAAATATATATACAAGATATTCAACATTGGTGTTTATGCAGGTGGTGGTGGAAACACATACAAAAGAGGCAGTATAGTTCACCTGTTCAAGGAAGAATATTTTGAGCTATATTTTTTTCTTGAGGTAAGATAACAAGTAATTGAGTAAACCATTGATTACTAGCTATTAAAAGTTCATGTTTCGACAATATTTGGTTGAATTCGAAAACAGACAATATTTGTAGTTAATATTAAAATTAAAAACAAGTTGATATTGTGTTTGACATGAATTTCACTTCAAAAAAGAGTTGAACTCTTTGTGGGTGAAAACATTACTTCATTTTAGATACTCAAACAAAATTTTCAGTTTTAATTTTTTCTATTTTAAAATGAAATTGAAATTGAAATTGAAATTGAAATTGAAATTGAAATTGAAATTGAAATTGAAATTGAAATTGAAATAGAAATAATAGATAAAATAGTAAAATAAATATTGATTTGCAAATATTGTATGTCCCAATATCTTTACGACTCAAACATGAAAATTTTGAAATATGCATAAGGTTACAATTCAACATGTTACAATAGAAATTTTATGATAAGGACATGGGATAAGCGTGCAACGCACGTTCAGATATACTATAAAATATATAATATAACTAAATTGTGTAATTATTTAAAGATACCGCTATAAAATATAATTATAGAGTATAATCAGCTACATTAGATAATTTTTCCTTTCAAATAAGTTGGCAAATTATAGTCTTGTCCCTTAAACCTTACTTTCTCATCTTATTCTATCTCACCCAAATTCCCTTTTTTTGTTGTTTCCCTTGCTCTCTCTCTCCCAGTCTCTTCTCCTGTCTCTCCTCTGTCTAGGTTGCTTCCTTATACTTGTATGTCTTACAACAGTGGATTCAAGCTCTACACTTGATATCTTAGTGATCCAAATTTTCCCTAACTTTTCAATAGAGTAATTTTCACAAATGACTATACTTTGGTTTTTTTAGATATAGCTATACTTTTGTTAATTACGTTTTGTAGCTACGTAAACATGTTATGTACTTGAGGAATTCAAGCACAAATCTGTAATCTAAGAAGCTAATGGGAAGAATAGCCTCTGAACAATGTACAGAATATGAAGTAGTTGAGAAAGATATTTAGAAGAAGAAAGAAGACATTATTCATCAATGATTCAATTACAAAGGGAATTGCTATGTATATACTTTGCCCCACCTGTATATCACATTAACTGCTATGAACAGTGTAATTAAGGAGCCGTTTGGATATGATTTGAAGTCATGATATAAAATCAGTAATTTGAAATCATGATGATTTAAAGTTAAAGTTTTGTTTGAACATACAATTTGAATTTCTTAAGTTGTATTTTTTTTCTCGTAGACATAAAAAACTCACAAGTTGTGGAAACTATAAAAATTTCTCAATTCTCATACAATCTTACCAAATTAGCAAATCATAGTTCATAACAAAATTGATACGCTACTAGAAAATCTTTCTAAAAATTACAACATCAATTTATTGAACTTTAGTTCAATAAAAAGGAAGATTGAACTTGAGTTGTAGTGTAACTATTCTTTAATATAATTCTCCCACATGGTATGGACAGTCTCTTAATATACTACCAACTTGCAGATCTTTTAATATTTGATAAAATAGATGGTAAACATGATTAGTTTATATATCAACCAACTTATGTATCCTTTTTTTTTTTACAAAATATAAATTTATTGGCAAGTTTTACATTTAAAAAAGTTTGAAATCATGAATTGGAATTCCAATTCACACTTTTTGGATGATTTGAGATTTCAAATCATGATATGAAGTTGAAGTTGAAATTTTGTCCAAATTGCGTAATCAAACGATGATTTGAAACCAAATTATGAAATCATGATATGAAAACGCATGGCCTGTAAGACTTTGAAAATATTTTTCTCAATATATTCATCCTTCAATGGTACAATATATACACCATATACATTAATTAGGAAGAGTCAATCATGTCTAATTTTCCTAATCAATTCCTAATAATCTTCTACCTAATTAACATAATCTTCCACCTAATTAACATAATTTTCCTAATTAATATATTACTACCTAACATATATAAAGTGATACTACATTAATATATAATAATAATAATATGATTGCATAATATTCTAACAAATATTATAACACTCCCCCGCAGTCGAAGCTGGAGGGCGGTGAATGCTGAGACTGTCCCTAAAATCTTCAAATAATATCAACGGAAGTCCTTTTGTGAAGATATCTGCGATTTGATATCGCGTTGGGACATGTAGCACCCGAACTTGTCCGCAAGCCACCTTCTCGCGTACAAAATGAATATCTAACTCAATATGTTTAGTGCGTTGATGGTGGATGGGATTCCCTGAGAGGTAGATTGCACTAATATTATCACAGTATACTATTATTGCAGTCGGAATAGGGCAATGAAGTTCAAGTAACAGGTTCTGAACCCAACATGAGCCAAATACAACATTGATCACAACACGATATTCTACTTCAGCACTTGAGCGTGATACCGTGGCCTACCTTTTTGAGGACCATGAGATTAAATTGTCACCAAGGAAGACGCAATACTCGGAGGTGGATCGTCTTGTATCGGACATCCTGCCCAATCTGCATCAGTGTAAGTAATAAGTTTGGAAATAGAGGACGGGTATAGATGTAATCCATACTCCAGAGTGCCCTGAATATATCGCACAATGTGTTTCAGAGCATGCATGTGTTCCTCCATTGGATTATGCATGAATAGACACATTTTTTGCACTACATAGGTAATATCTGGCCTGGTGAATGTGAGATATTGTAAAGCTTCTGCTAGGCTGCGGTATAACGTTGGATCAGCAAAAGGTTTGCTAGAGATGGCACTCAATTTTGACTTTGTGTCGACCGGAGTTGCCGAAAGTTTGCAGAAAGACATCCCAGCTCGTTCCACGATTTCTGATGCATACTTCTTCTGGGAGAGGAATAATCCACCTGTATGTCGGGTCACAGCAATCCCTAGAAAGTAGTGGAGTGGGCCAAGATCTTTCATAGCGAATTCAGAACTAAGATGTGACATGATATTCTTGCGAAGAGAGTCTGAAGATGATGTTAGAATAATATCACCCACATATAGAAGAAGATAGCGAAGTATGATTACCCTGACGATAGATAAACAGGGAATTATCTAAACGGTTGTGCGAAAAACCCATGCGTGACACAAAATCTGCAAACCGCTTATACCAAGCCCAAGGAGCCTGTTTGAGGCCATATAATGATTTGTTGAGCAAACACACATGGTTGGGATATTTAGGATCCATGTATCCCAACGATTGGTGCATGTAAACAGTCTCATTAAGGTGTCCATGGAGGAAGGCATTTTTGACATCCAATTGATGAAGTGACCATCCTTTTAAGAGAGACAGGATGAGAACTGTTCTGATAGTTGCAGGTTTGACCGACTGGACTGAATGTTTTCCCCGCAATCTACACCAACCTGCTATGTCTTCCCATCACCTACAAGACGGGCTTTACGCCGCTCAAAAGTTCCATCAGATTTTTCTTTATGGCTGAAAATCCACACATAGATCGAATTATATTAGCACTAGATGGACGAGGTACTAAATCCCATGTCCTATTTGTAATTAGAGCATGATATTCATCATCCATGGCCATTTTCCAATTTGGGTCTTTTAGAGCAGACAATGGATTACGAGGCAAATGTGATTTCGAGACCTGGGTGTGAAGGCTTTATTTGGCATTGGGTTTAATAATTACATGTTGACTACGGGTGACCGGACGGTTTGTTGGGCCAGTGGAGTGGACGCCACTGACCGAGGAGTGAGAAACCGAGGGTCCAGTGGGCTGTATTGATGGAGCTGGAATTGGGCCCGTAGTGGTAGACTGGCCCAATAGGCCTGAATTACGGTGTTCAACACTAGTAATAGGTACCGAGCTGTGAAAAAAATGTGTTAGATACGAAAGCTTATCATTATACAAAAAATCATAGTTATGAGTCCCGGTGGCATGTAACTTAGCAAATGGAAAAAATGTTTCATCAAAGATTATATGACGACTTATAAAGATTCTTTTGGAAGAAATATCATAACATTGGTAACCGCGATGATGAGTAGGATATCCCAAGAACACACATGGAGTAGACCGGGCTTGGAGTTTTGTGATTGTGGTGGATGGAAAGAGGGGGTAGCAAAGACAACCGAACACTCTTAAGTGATGATATGTGGGCTCTCGTAGGTAAAACATTGTTAGGGGAGATTGGTATGATAGATTTTTATGAGGAAGGACATTCAACAGATAAGTGGTCATTTGGAGTGCATGATGCCAAAATATAGGGGGCCAGTGAAGCATGAGAAAGAGATGTTCTAACAATATTATTAATGGTTCTAATTTTATGTTCCGCCTTCCCATTTTGTGATGAAGTATGAGGACAAGACAAACGAAACTGAAGACCATTTGTTTTGAAAAAAATCCCAAAACTGTTTATTGTCAAACTCCCCCATTGTCACAATGAATATTTTTATATCACGTTCAAATTGAGTTCGGATGAATACTCTAAAAGTGAGAAAAGTAGAAAACACTTGTGATTTTTTTATAAAGGGAATGTCCACAAATAATTAGAGTAGTCATCAAGTATAAGAAAATAATATCTATGGCCAGAAGAACTCAAAACAGGTGATGTCCAAATATCACAATGTAAAATATCAAATGGCAAAAGAGTGCATGAAGTAGAGGAAATAAAAGGCAACTTAACATGTTTACCAAGTGTGCAAGAATGACACTTATTTAGAGTCCGTGTTTGGGTATAAGAAATAAAATTATTTTATTTAAGAGAAGCCAAAACAGCCTTCCCCGGATGTCCCAAACTTTGGTGCCATAAAGATGGTGCCAAGGCTGCAAAAACAGAATGAAACTTGGATTGTTGTGTTGACGGATTTATTGGATAGAGCTCCCCTTTCTATCACATCTCGTGAGAAGCTTCCCCGTCTGAAAATCATGCACGGAAAAGCCAAAGGGATCAAATCGGACAGATACCCAATTATCAGTTGTAAACTTTCTAACATAAACCAAGTTTTTGATTAATTTGGGAGTATGAAGGACATTTTTTAAAATTAGGGGTGGGTTTGGTGGTAACAATTTGCAACGGTTCTGGGAGAACACAATGATGCAAACTGGACATCAGATATGAAGAACACCAAAACCACAAGTAAATGTGTATGGTGGGTCTTGGAAAATCCTCTAAGCAAACTTGCATCGGCCGATTCATGATGGAATCGGAGTTTATCGCTTTATACAAAGCATGAAAGAAGTTGAGTAACTTCATGACTCGTTAGAGGACGTCCCTTATTGGGAGAAACTTGTGCCTTCAGCAGTTATACCTTGTGGCTAGCCGGTCGGCTTCATGAAGGACACGGATGACGGCGTCTGGACATATCCGTCAGGATCTGTCGGAGACATAAGACCGTATGGCAGTTGATCATCACGGGTGTCACTTCCTTGTTTACTAATCAAAGGATATAGATGACTTTTTTTAACTAATGGACTACTCGGAGATCAAGTGTTCTGCCGGTCAAGGGGAATGAGCTTAAAACCCAAACAATACGAACCTTTGTGGTGGTAACCTAACCATACTAACTGGAGATCCCAAGAATTTGGTTCAATGGGAAAACTAAGCTGCAAAAGGTTCAGTTGAGCGTGTCGGTGGAAGCAAGAGCACCTCGGATGATGATTTCTGTAGGAAACATGAATCCAAAGCTATTTCTGCGATAGACATTAAAGTGCTACCTGCATGGTGGGTAAAGGTTAAGCTTCCAAATCTTTAACGGTTGAGGTTAAGGTTGGGGAAACTTTTAATGATTCTTAACACTTGTGAAATGGGGTATAGCAGGATACCTTGTAGGAGATCATCTATTTAGGTGTGAGGACAGGCCGCCTCAAATGAACACACTTAAGAATCCAAGTGTGTCCATGGCCACAATGGACAACACAATAAGAATGAAAACGAATAAGGAGAGTTATTGTGTTGGTATCATTGTCTTGGCTTACACTAAACACTGACGGTTCAAGACATCACGTTCACCGCGCAGTAAGTAAGTCTGATGGTATTCAACTAGGGAAGGTTCAAAGCAGAAGCTACCTCTCATGATGCAATATCTTTACGCTGAAAGATTGCTGAAAGTAGGCACCATGTGTATGCGCCAAAATCTCTTTCAAGAGGGGATTGTTGGAAATTTGCCTTTGGTGGGGAGGTGCGTCCACCCATATTTAATGAATTAAACACTACGGTTCTGCATGTTGGAGGCTTTGTCTCTTCACACGTGCATAATCTACTAAGTGAGTAGATGACCGTAGGGCCACGGATCGTCAAATTTCGTTGAGAAACGAAAGAGATATTGGTCCACGAAGTAAGGTGTTTGAGGCATGGAAATATGGTGTGGGACAAATCTATCACATCGGTGGAAAAATGAAGAATTTCTCTCTTTACAAGTCTCTAAATTGGCTAAGGGTTTGGGAACCCAAGGGGTAACTCATGTGTTTAAAGGAGGAAGACCTAGATGTGCTTGGGTTCAAGGCTAAGTCCACACGCGCGCCACCGCCGCCCGCCCGTCCCGTCCCGTCACGGGTCGTGGGTCGTGGGTCGTGGGTCTTTATGATATTATCTCTTTGGACCCAAAATTGTTTAATATTTACAGTTTGGTCCCTAGAGTTTCTGGAAAGTTGAATTTGGAAATGACGGTAGGCAGAAAGTTTCTGCCTACCGTTGGAGTTGATTTTTGGGGCGTTAGTGTGCATTAACCAGCCATTACTTGGTTGATTAACTCCTCCATAAACAACCCTCCTTCAATGGCCATTAACAACCTCCCTAATGGCCATAAACCTGACATTAATAGCCCTCACTAATGACCATTAACAGCCCTCACTAATGGTCATTAACAACCATGTTTTGGCAGTTGAGGAGTCCCTCCCTCATGCTATATATTGATGTCTTTTTTGCTCAATTGTGCAACACACAAAAAGATAGCAAAAATGAGACAACATTTATATACACAGAGACAAACAGAAGAGACACTGAAATTCAGTCCAAAACGTTGGGACTAAAACATAAACTCTTCCTTCCTTTTCCATTCTTCAGCAAGTCGTTTCATGTTTGTTTTCTTCATCAGAATCAACCTATTTGCTTTGTAGTGTTGATTAGTTGTTGTTTTATCTTGGGAGACTATTCCCCGTTAACGTAAAAGCATATATACGGGGCAATCTTGTCTTAAGGACATAGAGTCATCTCTCGACTCAGCACACAGTTGTAACCATCCAGATTTAGTGTTTCTTGTTTTCAGGTTATCAAGATTCAAGATTCAACAACTTTGCGGCAGTTCTGAATATTTGCTATTCGTTTATCCTTTCGATTCGAACACTTGTAATATTTATTTACTTCTCGTACTGCTTTACAATATCCAACAGATATCACGTTGTATATCGTGATATTCATCTACTGTGTGCTACACATGGTATACAACGTGATATCATTATCGGAAAATGTGCTAGAAGAAAATCTTTTTGTGATATACAGTCAAAAGAATTGTGCTGAAAATGGAACTTTATGGCGACCTATCATTTTTTTCAGCAACAGAAGACTCTACTTAGAAAATTTTACAACTTTGATGAATTTCATCCTGATATTAAATATTAGTCACTAATTTAAAAGTTATTAATATTCAATTATTTTTTTATATGGAAAAGTTTTAAATAAAAATATCCTCAATTAAAATTATTAGGTCAGTCAAACAGTTCCTGATCACATAAGAGTGGGCCTCTGTCCCACCGACTCAGTCGTCTAATATCTTCTACTATTTGCGGCCTTCATGAAATCTTTAGATAATCTTTTTGCAAGGCCCATTCTTTTCCTAATAATAATGACACATGAAAGCTTTCAACGAAGAAAAGGAATGTGATAGGTACATATACCAGGAAATGACGCGGTTTCTAACGCGAGGTGTTCTCAAAAGTATCTGGTCGGGAATTTTTATCTTTGCTTGATAATTTTTTTTAAAAATAACCTTTAACTTGAAAGAATTTGTCGGGAAGAACTTTTATTGTCCATCTGTATAATTTCTAGCTTTTTTCTATAAGGCAGAATTTGTGATCAATTGAGCAGGTTTACTGTATTGAAATATCCTGAATTTTCTCCTTATAAGCAAAATCTATAACTTATGCCTGATGGGCAACCAAATATTTGTCTCTGTTCCATATTTCAATTAGGTATAAATTATAACTTTTGCCTATAAGGCAGAACTTGTGATCAATTGAGTATGTTCACAATCTTAAAATATCCTCAACTGCTATCTTATAGATAAAACTAATTTATATTCACAACTTATACTTAACGGGCAACAAAAATTTTACCTAACAAATTTATGAATAAAGGCTATTTTTAACCACCCCTCACGAAGGCCATTTGTGAACTTTAACACTACATATACAACAGACACTGTTGACTAAGGCCTAATGACCACCAACATGAAAGTTCTATTTATAGTTTAAAATTTATGATCAACAATCTGACGCGAAACTAAAAATTTAATTTACAGGTTCTGCGCCGTAATTCTTTTTATTTATTGGGTATAAATAATATAATTTATACATATATTAAATGATATAATTTTAAATTAATATACAATAATTAGGTTCACAACCAAATATTATAAATACTTAATAGTTTTCATAATACATATTTATGATTTAGATAGAATTTAAAAGTTATTGAATTCACATGAACCCAATTATTACATGCTTTCCAACATTTTTCGACATGCTATAATTAGCATGTTATACAATTTTCATTCATTAACAACATAAGTTTCATTCATTAACAACACTTAGCATGTTACAATGCTGCTTTTGCAGCTTCATCAGTAATTTGAAAATGAGAGCTATATTATACACTGTACAGTTTAAGTGGGAGGAACAGTACACACTATGTTTACACCCCATTATCATAAGGAAAAGAAGTAGAATCTAACCATTCTTCTCCAGTAATAAACTCCGACACCGTGAAATTCGCAGCATCATAATAGTCCATTATGTGATAACCTGACCATGTAACACGATTATCGGTCCCTGATGCAGGTCCACTGTTATCATACTCTCCATAGTATAACGTATCCAAACTTTGATTTCCCGACCACTCTTTCCACCCTTGGGGATTAATAAAACTGTCTATGTATGACTCGAGGTACACCGTTCGCGAATAATTTCTCCACGGTCTTCCTAGGTAACTATCGATAGTACTAGAATTAGAGTATAAATCCTCGGTGGCTAAAATTGAACAATTTTGTATTGAGATGCCAGTGCTCTCTTCAGGGGAATCGCGGGATTGTGCTGTAATTACGGTGAATTGGCCAGGCATTGGTAACCTTGACACAATGTTACATCCTTGTAAAACAACAGCTGCGTTTCCGAAAATGTAATCGATTGTACCGTAAATGTCGCATTCTCGGTAAAATTGTCGGAACGAGTGGGCGTATAAAGTGTCCTGGTAGCCGGTTATGGTGCACCTATACACGGCCGCTAAGTCTGCATTGATACGAAGCGCAACTGCTTGGTGCTTCTCGGGTCCGGCTGTATTTTCAAATGTAATGTCACGAGCCAAGAACCCTTCACCGGATATAGCTGAAAACAATAAAAGATCATTATGCCATTCATACAAAATTAATGTTAATGGATATATATTTTCTACGTTCCACTTTATATGGCATGATTCAAAAGGCAAGAGCAGAGCTGTCCTTGGGGCGGTCAAGGCGGCAGCGCCGCAGAGGGCCCCCGGCCGGCGGAGCCTCCGCCCCATAGTTTTTTTTTTTATTGATTTTAAATATTAAGATGTGTATTAATAATGCCTTCAATTTTATTAATGAGAGTTGTAGCCTAGCGGTTGAAAGCTCCCTTCAAAAATTCTTCCCTAGTTGAGAGGTTGTGTTCGAAATCCAATTGGCAACAAAAGACTTTTTTTTAATATTGATATAGTTAATTTTAATTTTTCATGTGAATAAAAAAGAATATCTTTTTGTTTCTCGCACCGGACTCTTAAAAAGTATAAGAACAACCTTGGTCAAGAGTCACATTACTTCGTGTTCAAAGTAAAGTAGGATACAAATTCTTCAAGTTTTTTCAAATAAAACTCATAAAAGGGTTAAAAATGCTTCTAACGAATTGGAAATGGCTTAAAATGACCTTCCATCTATTTGATCAAATTTATCTCTTCTTCTACCTATTTGGATAAAAAATATGTATTTAAAATGGCTCAAAAATACTCTCCTTTCATCTATTGAATTTAATAAAAAAAGTAATTAAACATGTGACTTTTATTCATTAGTTCACATAAAATTCTGACCCAACCCGAATGAACCCGACACATCTATGACCCAACACAAAAACCGTTTTAACCCGACCCATCTGTGTTCCTTTCGAGATGATTTGTTGGGATTATATTATATAACCCAAACAAGTACGATGATCGAATTGGAACCAGCTAACTTTCTTCAAAATTTTACAACCATAATTGTTTCAGATTATTTCTATATAATAACCACACTAAAAACCAACCTCGAAGGACTTCAATATAAAATTACCAACTTGAGACTCAAGACTACACCCAAAATGTCATCGAACCAGTGGTCTAGATGCAACTAGTTTCGGTTAGTTTGATGAAAACTACACATTAACTTGACTAATTCGATTTTGTTTAAGCCTCGACTCCAACCATGGAATATAATTACGTCTCCGCTACAATATAGATTGGATTTTTGTGGGAAAAATAATTAATCGTCACTTCGGGTCTCTTGGGTTGAGTTGAACTTTTATTTAAATCAATAAAAAAATCATTGTTTAGTAAAAAATTAATTAAATATCATATAATTATGCTGTTAATGATAATCTTAAGCTTGAAAATAACTTTAGGGATAAATTTGATCCAATAAGTGAAAGGAGAGGTTTTTATTAAGTCATTTCTAATACATTAAGGGCAACTTTGATCCAAATAGGTGGAAGAAAAGATAAATTTAATTCAATAGATGGAAGGAGGACATTTTTTAACAATTTCTAATACATATTTAAAAATTATATAAAAATAGTATAAATCACAATTAAAATTTAAATATTTAGAAAGAGTATATAAAAGTCTTGCACCATCATATGATTCTATATGCAAACATTAACGAATCCGTTGTCATGGCATCGAAACATTCGATTCAAAGGCAAGAGATGAAGAGATAACAAGTTCATTTACGAATGATGGGTCACAAAAAGGATCAAATCCAAGGAGAAAAGTTAGCTTTGAGTCGAAAACATTATGGTGCAGATTTATCTTTCTCCGTCAATTCAGGTTCAAAAGAAGGTGATCGAGGGATCCAGATTTTCGATCTCCTCTCTACGGCGGGAAATTATATAAGAAAAATATTTTAAAAAATAATTTTAAAAATAGTGATCAAAAGAAAATATCTTGACTTCCTAAATGGTATTTTCTCAGTCTCAATTTATATGATATAGTTAACTCGACACCTAATTTTTAAAAAATAAAGGAAGACTTTTGATTCTTGTGATCTAAAACAAATCAAATATATTTATGTGGTTATAGATCATTTTGTTATACGTAAAAGATAAATATTAAAATTAAATTATTATAAAATAAGTTTTTTTTTTTTGGATGAACTAAAATGAAAAGTGTATCAAATAAATATTCTCGGATAGAATAGGGCACATATACCAAAAAAGAAAAAAGAGAAAGGTTTTAACTTAAGTGATGAATTTACCGAGAGTGGCAGATCTGAAAGTAGTCCAACTAGGGATGGCAACGGATCGGATCTGGACCGGATCTTACTAGATCCAGATCCAGATCCGTTTTTCATACCTGAATCTAGATCCGGATCCAGATCCAGCGGGTCCATAAAAATCATATCCAAATCCGGATCCATCGGATCCGCCGGGTCCACGGATCGGATCTGGATCCACATGTAAAAAAAATTACCTTGCTAAAAATGTAACCTTGCTAAGAATTTTTTTTTTGAACTGACAAACGATTTTTACTTAGCTAACAATTTACTGTTTTTCAATTTTGAAATGTCCATATGAGATATTTTGTTCGTTGTCTCGTTTTGATTATGTGCTATTAATTAAAAATGTTGGACAATGACAATAGTTGTGGAAAATGCTGACTAGTATTTTCACAATGCAGAACTTGTATGTGCTTGGAATCTTCATAAATGAAGTGAATATAATTTTAATTACTTGTCTATGGAGATGTTAGTCATTCACTAATATAACATTGATTTTATTATCGAAGTTACCTCTTTATTTTTTTGTTTTTGAGTTAACGCGGGGATAAATTAAACTTGTTTTGAGAATTAAACTTGCAAGGATGTGCTTAGCAATTTTAAGAAAATAATTATAAAATTACATTCTAGGTTATGAATATATTTAATAAAAAATGGATCCACGGGTCGGATCTGGACCGGATACGGATCTCAAATACAAGATCCAGATCCAGATCCGATCCGTCAGAAATGGATCCGGGTCCGATCCGGATCCGTCGGGTCCAAATTTTGAAGATCCATATCCTATAAAACAGATCTGGATCCACCGGATCTGAATCCACCGGATTCGGACCGAGTCCAGGATCCATTGCCATCTCTAAGTCCAACCATCAACAACACTTCTATTACCAGTAATCACAGTAACATCACTTCCATCTCCAAGAAGAACAATGTTAGGCTTCCAACTTGGAATTTCAACATTTTCTTGATAAACCCCTTCTTTTATATAGATGAAAATCCTATCATCACTATTATTTGGAGCAAAATCAATAGCTTCACTTATGCTAGTAAAATTTCCACTTCCATCAGACGCCACTGTAAATGTCAAATCATCATTCTGATCATAATCGTCATCGCTCTGCAATATTCGCCGGTCCTTCCATGACAGCCACATCGGCGCGCTGGCCCACAAAAGCCGGCGCCGCCTATTTCCATTCCCCGGTTTTTTAAACAGAGTACTCTGTTTTTTATTTCCATTCCCCTGTTTTTTAAACAGAGTACTCTGTTTTTCATTTTCATTCCCATATTCTTTTGACAGAGTACTCTGTTTTTTAACAGGGTACTTCGAGAACATCGATAGAGAATTACTAACATGCTCGTAAGTACTGCTCAGAGTGTTAATTAACGTATATTTCAAAGATCCTGTACTGAAATCCAAGCCTTCTAAGCAAGTAGCTTTGTTTGTCAGTGCTGCACTGAGGAACGCTTTCGCATCATCTAAGTTTTTGGAGTTTGTTGAGCCAGAGTTGATTCGAGAGACCGATTTTTTTAACGAAGATATTGTAATTTGATGGAGGTCTTTGCAATCTTGGAGAATACCCTTTTGTTTTTCAACAAGATTTGAGCCTGAAGCTGAGGTGAACAGAGTTGTGAGGTGTCCTGTTCCGGATAAGGCTGATTGAAGAGATTGGAGGAGAATGTTTAAGATGTTTGGGCTGATGTTAATGGAGATTGATAACTTGTGTGTGTTGAAACAGGATTCTGGGTATGGAGTGGAATTGCACAGAGAAGAAATATAAGTAGTGTTCAAAGTTGATGTAGATGAAGAAGAATTAAAAGCAGAACTTGTTGTGAAGGATGTTGAGCACATTATCATGAGCAGGAGGAACTTAATAATAAAGAAGTCCATCATGACCAAGCTAGGAATGAAGTGAAATGCTACAACGTATTTTCACTTCTTATATAAAGTGGAGTATATTCTTTTAAAGGTCGATCTGATAATAATATAGTTGGACAAAACTTTGAAGAGATTCATATTTTTATGAAAATTTATCGTGGGATTTCAAGGAGCCGTTTTAACTTGATTTGAAATCATGATAATTTGAATTTGAGGTTTTGTTTGGATATGTAATTTAGATTTTTTAAGTTGTATTTTTTATAGATATAAAAAAAATTCAATTCTTATATAATCTTACCAAATGAGCAAGTTCTAGTTCATAACAAAATTAATACACTAGTAGAAGATCTTTCTAAAAAATACAACATTAATTGATTAAACTTTAATTTAATAAAATAAAAAAATTGAACATGAGTTGTAATGTAACTATTCATTAATATAATCCTTTCACATGGTTTGGTAAGAGTAAATTTATTATAAATATACTATTAACTTGTAGATTTTTTAATATTTGATATAAATGGTTGGTAAAATGATTGATAAATATATCTACTAACTTATGAATCTATATTTATAAAATATAAACTTATGAGTTAACTTTTACATTTAAAAAATTAAAATCATAATTTGGAATTCAAAATCATGCCTTTTAAATGATTTGAAAAGATAAAAATGCATGTACAAACGCCTACTAAGTGTGCATAATTTGGGAGCTTATGGTTCTTGGATTTGGGAATGAACAAAAAAAACACAACTTGTAAGAAAGAGGGAAAATTCTGTTGGCAATGATCTTTTTCATATGCTGATTAATCACAAAAATGGTCCTTTATGTTTGTGATTTAAAACAATTCTTTGTATGTAATGAGTCCTGGTCCTATAAGTTTATCATCAGTACACTTTTAATCTCCTAAAATATTTATAGTATGTCTGTTAAATTTGAGGAGAATGATGAAAAATAAAGAAAATTATCAAGAACTTACATTTAGAGGTACAATTTTTGTATTTTTTATTTTATGTTTTGGTGCAACTTTTGATGTGTAATGCTTGCTATTTTATGTTAATTCTTTTAGTGTCTAATGCATTTTTGTGTGTATCATATTTTAGAATTTGATGGGACTTAATTTCTTGATATTTATAGTTTATTTTTTTCATTATTTTCATCAAATCTAACAAACATAAATTATTAAATATTTGACAAATACTAAAACTTTTGACAAATTTAAATTATCAAAATTATTCAGTACATACTTAAGGTACTATTTTGAACCTACTCTTAAACATAAGGAACCATTTTTTCATTTTCTCGAGAATCTTTCATGTAAGGAAGAATTACTTTTTATCTTCTTGCTGCATTTGGAATGTAGTCAAGATGCAGATAATGGTACTATATTGTAATATTTTTAAGTTTGTTCGAGAATTACAGTGTTTCACATGTGATTTCAAGTCACATACGCCAAAAAGTTGTAACTGTGTCTGTGGTATGGTTAAAAGGATGGAGGATGCTACCGTCTTTTTATTTTCTTTTTCCAATTTGATACTATTATAGAGTAATTTATATTGAGGGATTAAAGAATAAAATTGAAAAAAGAAGAAGAAAAAGAATTGTAAGTCGTATTCAGATTATAATAATTCTGCCGGTGATACAGTTTTATTTTAGCAGGTATCTCATCATGAAAATTAAACATTTTGAAATTGGAGTTGAAGATAGAGTTGTGTTTGGTTATAGTTTTTGTAAGAAATATTTGTTTGTTTGAATAAACGGAAAATGAAAAAAGTGAAAATAAGGTTTTAGGTAAATTTCAAATACAACTTAAAGTTATATAAGAAATTTTCATGATCAAATGATGATTTTCAAATTTAAAAAATTTTAAAAAAAATCATGGCCAAATGGGTCCTTAGTTTCAAGATTTTGTCGTTGATTTAAACATGTCTCTATATACTAGGACAACTAGACTCCCCACCAGTGGTGAATCTAGGATTTTCACTCAAGGTGTTCGAAAAAACAAATGGACCACTTGAGTTAGCATTTTGCATTTATTCTGAGTGTTCAAAAGTTAATATATGTACATCAACACAAAAAAATTATCCTAAATATAAACTGTAATTTTTTTATCCTGAATATTCGGATGAACACCCTGGGCCATGAATAAATTCGCCCCTGCTCACAACCAACACATGCAAGCAAACCTCTTAGGTTCTAAGATACAATTTCTTACACTAACCGTCGGCAACCGCTATGATCCGTGGATTTTCTTTCTTTTTATAGTTCTTTCACGTCTATATTGTGCATGTATGCCGGGACGGATCTAGATACTCATTCATTGATTCACGTGAATCTAATAGTTTTTATCCTTATGAAGTATAATATAAAAACGTACTTCATATATATAAATATATGATTGTGAACTCAATATTATAATATTAACCTGAGGTTGTTGTAGGAATCCATAAACTTCATGTTGGAAATTGGATTTGATTATCCATGTGGGTCAATTCGAATTCATATCCAAATAAATAAATATATATGTGTAATATATTTATTATAATTGTAGATAACGAAATTTTATTAAATTTACAGTTTCGGATTATATTCAAGATATATTAGTCCAAATAAATAAATAACGGACTAATATGATTGGGTTAATTAATTAAGTCCAATAAATAAGGATTTAATTAAAACAGTCCAAATGCATTGGGCTAGTTCATTTATTGGGCTATAAATGACGAGCCCACTTTGCCAAGCCCAAGATGCATCTTATTCTAGAAGCCCAAATTGGTGTCATGTGTCAAATGACGTGGCACACCAAGTCAAGCGAAATAGCCGATAGGATCATGCCACATGTCAAAATGACACAACATGCCTAGTCAAATTAAAGGCCAATAAAAATACGTGGTGTACAAGTGACATGTTTCGGCTACTCACTCTAAAAGTGGATTGAAAGCTATCATGGAGATTATTGACCAAATCAAAAGGAGCAAAATTAAAATGCTAGAACAACAAGTGATGCAAGTACCGTCCAAGTCAACTCATGTTTCTGGTTCATTTTCTCCAAAAGGAATGATATTTGGGACTCCATTCCAACTTGCAATTATTTGATTGTCCATTAGAAAATTGCTCCAAATCTAGTAGTAGTTGGATAAAACTGTTCCATATTGAATAGTAAAAAGATAAATTTGATCCATATGAATAGGAAAGATAATTAAATTAGAAATATTTTTTCACATGGAAAAATTGAGAGGGGTATTTTGAGCCCTTATATAATGTCAAGGATATTTTTGTCCTAATAGTATAATATAGGATAAAATTGGGCATTTTCGAATAGTAAAAGGAACAAGTTTGATCATTTTTCTTTATAATAAATTAGGTATTACTAATTGATTCGTTTGGATGATAAAAAATTCATCTTGTTTTGCTTGCTCAATATTTTGTTATTTGATTCGGAATGAACACACATACATTAGTGCTTTTGCTAATAGAAACTAAAAGGAAAATTTCAAATGCTAATTTTTTTTTTGGTAACCAACGTAAATTATCATTAACAAGCAAGAAGATCCATACACTTAAAGAACACTCAATCTTCTAATCACCTTCTAGGAAGGGTACTAGACTAATTGAGCCTCTATCAGACCCTTAATTACACAAAAATCTCCGCATTAGCCATCTACTTTTGTAAACCTTCCTAGACAGTTTAACTAACTCAAATCTATCTACATATCCTTCTTTATATGTGTCACTACAGTGTCAGTATCTACAATTATGCCTTTGAATATCTTCCAGTTCCTTGCTCTTCATATATGGTATATCATTGCTCCAAATAATGTTGCTATCATTTCCTTATGAAATAGCTTCCAGTTCTTGTTCCTAAGACTGTATAAAAAGTGTTTGACTGTACCAACTGAGTTATGTGTTTCAGCCCATTGTAACATAGTAGTTCTGACCCTTCTAGTCCATGTGCATTCTGAAAACAAATGAGTATGAGCTTCCTCCATATCACACAAGCAGCAAGTATCTTCATCCACTGGTATATTCAGTCTAATTTTAAGCCTCTCCTTAGTCAGCAACACGTCCTGCATAGATAGCCAAATAGCGAATCTATGTTTTGGTTGTGAAATTTTAGTCCATATCAACTCAGCCACTCTATGCCTGTTCTGCTCACCCAATAAAGCATTGAGTGATTGAATTCTTTCCATTAGGAGTCAAATTATAAGCACCATTTGAATACCAATTCTACATTTCCCCTTTGTGTGAGTTTAACTTCTTTCAGTACCAGCTTGAATCTTGTGGTGGCACATGGGTCAAATATTGTCATTATTATTCATATACACTTCCATAATGCATCTTCCTTCATGGATAATTGCCAGATCAACTTACTAACAGAGGCTACGTTCCATAGTTTGCTCCCTTTAATATTGAAACCACCAGTCTTTTTTGGGGTGCAAACCTGATCCCATGCTACTAATGCCATTTTCCTTGTCTCTTCATTGCTCCCCCACAAATAATCTCTATATTTTATATCCAGTTTCTTTATCACATTTTGAGGCAAAATGAATACTGAACTCCAAAAGCTATGAATAGAGAATAAAACTGCCTTTATAATTTGCAACCTGCCTGCATAGGATAACTGCCTATAGTAAGCACTTATTATCCTCGCTGAGATCTTATCTGTGAGTTGTTGACATCCCATACTGTTCAAACCCTTTGAAGTCAGTGGTTAGCCTAGGTACCTGATGGGGAAAGTGTCTTAAGGCAAACTTTATCCTCATTAGTAACTGCTCATTTGTCTGATCATCAACACCTGCCAGGAACAGACTTGATTTATCCATATTAAATTGCAACCCTATGATATGACTAAAATGTGTTAGTGCTTCCATCACTCTAGAAACAGAATCAATATTACCTTTACAGAAGATCATAAGTTAATCTACAAAGATCAGATGAGTAAGCTTCATTTTCTTGCACATGGGGTGATATTGAAAGTTTGGTAATTCTCTCATGCACTTCAAAGTTCTTGAGTACTCCATTACTAACACAAATAATAGGAGTGACATTGGGTCACCTTGCCTAAGTTGCCTTTGCCCCGCAAAAAATCATGCACTTCACTATTGACTCTGATTGTGAACATTAGAGAGATTACACAAGTCATAATCAATTGAATGAAGCTTGTAGGAAATTCATATCCCTTTGGTGCCTCCTCCAAAAACTCCCAGCTTACCACTCTCTCAAACCTCTGCCAAGATTTCCTGGCTTTCTTGACAGAGGAATACACCATAGCATAGTGCTTGCAATTGAAGGGATAGTTATGTGTACTCCCTAAGTAAAGACTCCAGATAAAACAACCTGTAAGTGTTCTAGTTTTATGTTACAGGTTTTGATTGTCATATAACCATACCAGAAGAAATTGTTGGGGTAAGTAGAACAAAATTTTAAACTTTCGATGTGCCTACTTATATCTTTTGAACCCAACAAAACCCTACAGTAGTATCAGAGCACATGTTGGTTCAATGGTTATATAACAAATACACAACATAATAATATGGGTTAAACATAAAATTGGATTAAAACAAAGCTTCTTGAAATCCTACATATCTTGATCGAATGTTAACCTTTTGATATCACCATAAATTATCACCTACGCTAAATCGAGGAAGTCATTCCGTTCTAACTCGGACTAAGCCAAGTGCAGATAGCTGGTTCATTACGAACATGGTGCATGGCGAAGAACGAGTATGAATGGATGATGGTCGATACGTGAGTTATTGATAATGGTGGGTGAGGATAAATGCTTTGTGATTTGATCCTTAAATTGGATTTAAGGCTCGAACAATTTTAGAAAATCAACACAAAAACGTTTTGTCAGGACGTCGGCGCCGCGACTCCATGGTGGAGCGTCGCGGCCCTAATGCTTCATTTTTAATTCCAGACTTTCTGGACATTAGGCGCCGCGACCCTAATGCAAGCCGAATGTTTCTGGCTTGCCAGCGCCGCGGCTCCATAGTGGAGCGTCGCAGCTCCATGGTAGAGCGTCGCGGCGCTAATGCATTTCAGAAGCAGAATTTCGGTTTCTGCCTCACTGGCGATGCGGCTCTAATGATTAGCGTCGCAGCCCCATCGGTCCAAAAAAAAAATTAGTTCAGAATGTTTAACCCATGATTATTATTATAAAGTATACTGTTTATGTGCTAAATGATTGTCATTTAGATTAATAGAATAGTGTCCGCAAATAATTGTCTGTGTAGGCGGCGCCCAGTATTTATTAAACCGCTTAATATCATTCTTGGGCAGGCGGTACCCAATAAGTGCTTAATAGACTTTGCATTAAGATGTTATATTTGATATAGCATACTAGAGTTGATCTTGGTTAAAACCCTGAATTAAAATGTTCCCTAAAATTTTAATACAAGTCTCATTTAAAATGAACGCATCGTCCGTTATAATTGATTGTAGTGCAAAATCCTTTTCGGCGAGATGAATATTTATGCCACAGCATTTGCTCTAAGTCTACGAGAACTCAGACTCTTTCATAGATGCATGTTAAATGTAGAAGTGGGTGATAAACCTTCATGAGTATTTACACCACAATATTTGCTCTATAAGATAAAACTCACTTAGAAACATAATTGCAGTCACATAACGGGGTTGACTTGCTAGGCTGTCTTGGCGCCACTGTGTCGGACAAGCTGAGGGACACAAATCGATTGTTTAGAACATTAGGTCAAACATGAGTTACAAATTATTTGAAATTGGTTTAGAGACCTACCAGGTTGTGATGTTGAAGTTATCAGCCACAACAAACGCGGAAATAGCATGAACCTGGATCATGGCCCATTATGACCATATTTGATATGAGTCTGTATTCTTCCATGGGGTCAAAGAGTATGTTAAAATAGTGGGAGCTAATTAAACTAAAGGCCATGTTAATTAGTTAACGAATGTGTTCAATAGAAATTATATTAGAGTTTAATTTCAAGTCTATCTATTTCTTCAGACTATATATAGAATGTCGAATCTATCACTGAAAATATTGGTCGAGATAAACAAGCTGACTGGAGCAAATTACCCTGACTGGTTAAGAAATCTGCGATTAGTGTTAAGACAAGAAAGAATTGAATATGTGTTAGTCACAGTGTTCCCCACAGTTCCTTCTGAAGATTCTGCTGAGTATGCCCTGTTTGACAAGGTGGCTTATCAGAAATATCTAGACGATGCTACCTCGACACAGTGTGTAATGTTATCCTCTATGACTGTAGAGTTACAGAGGCAGCATGAAAACATGGGCCCTAAGGTTGTCTTTTCAAGTGTTATCCTCACAGTCTCAGACACTTGAAAAGTGTGTAATGTTATCCTCACAGTCTCAGACAATGGAGTATGAACTGTTGAGGGACCTTTTCAAGTGTAAGCTGAACGATGGGGGTCAAGTGTCAGCGCATGTTCTGAAAATGATTGGGCTGATAGAAATGTTGTCTTTGATTGGAATGAAGCTGCCTATAAATGTCTATGTCAACCTGATCCTGAATTCACTTCCTAGTTCATTTGAGAATTTCATTGTGAATTTCAATATGAATGGGACCAAGGAAAGTCTTCCAGAGCTTCACAACATGTTAAAGACCTTTGAATCATCTACCTCTAAAGGTAAAGCCGTGCTCATGGTGGACTCTTCTAGCAAGTTTGAACCTAAGGGTAAGAACATGCAGAAGAAGAAGGGTAAGACAGTTGTTGCACCTAAAGTTATGAAACCTAGAGGAGGTGTTCAGAAGAAGGCAAAGGTAGATTCAGATGTGTGCCTAAACTGCAAGAAGAAGGGGCACTGGAGGAAGGACTGCACAGCTCCGGGAGGAGGTAAAACACTAGGTGCTCCTGGCTCTACTGGATAAGGTATGTTTGTCATTGAAAGAAACATGTCTATAAGTAACTCTCATTGCTGGGTATTAGATACCACTTGTGGCTCACACATTTGTAATAATGTGCAGGGTCTAATTGACAACAGAAAGGTTAAACCTTGAGAGGTAGACCTGCGTGTTGGAAATGGAGCACGAGTGGATGTTGAACGAGTGGGAACTTATAGACTAGATTTACCTTCAGGCTTTTGTTTAGAACTAAATAATTGTTATTTTGTTCCCTCATTGACGAGAAATATTATTTCTATCCCAGTGTTCGACATTGAGGGGTTTTCCTCATTTATTGCCAATGGCAGTTATGTACTGTCTTTTAATGGTTTTGTTTGTGGAAATGCTCCACTTGTGGATGATTTGTATGTTCTAAACTATAGTCGTGAAATTTTCAATGTGCAAAACAAACGAGCTAAGATAAGTAATCCAAGAAACCCCACCTACTTATGGAATTGTAGACTTGGTCACATCAATGAATCAATGATAGCAAGATTAAGAAAGTTAGACTACCTGGACCATTTGACTTGGAGTCCTATGGTAACTGTGAATCTTTCTTGAGAGGAAAGATGATCGACAAACCACTTTCTGGGAAAGGGGTCCAAGCCAAAAAGGTACTTGAGTTGGTCCATACTGATGTATGTGGGCCATTTTCAACTTAAGCTAAGGGAGGCTTCCCTTACTTCATCACTTTTACAGACAATTTCACAAGGTTTGGACATGTGTATCTTATGAAACATAAGTCCGAAGCCTTTGAGAAATTCAAGGAGTATAAATCAGAAGTAGAGAAGCAACTTGAAACAAGTATCAAGACCTTTCGATCAGACCGAGGAGGTGAATACTTAAGTAAAGAATTTCTGGATTACTTTAAGCTCCATGGTGTCCAATCACAATGGACACCTCCTGAACGCCACAAATGACTGGTGTTGCTTAAAGGAAAAATCGAACCCTATTAGTTATGGTTAGATCCATGATGAGTTTCTCAGCTCTACCAACATACCTTTAGGGTTATGCATTGCAAAGCTCAATTTATATTCTGAACAGGGTTCCTTTAGAGAAAACTCTAGATGAGATATGGAATGGCAAGAAGGCAGCACTTAAACACATACGACCTTGGGGTGCCCTGCATATGTAAAGAAGATGCTTACTGACAAGTTGGAATCTAAAAGTGAGAAATATTATTTTGTGGAGTATACAAAGGAAACTAAGGGATACTATTTCTATCTTCCTCGAGAACATAAGGTCATTGTTTCCAGAAATGCAACTTTCCTTGAAGAAGACATGTCTACAAGGAACGGAGCTGCAATAAGATAGAACTTGAAGAAATTCAAGAACCACAAGATAACACAGAAGTTGAACCCTTATCAAAAGACCTAGACAAGGATTCAGTGGGAGTATCCGATGAAGATTGGTACTTATAGTACGCCCTTCAGCCAGTGGGAGTGTTGTAAAAGATAGTGCAGAAATGCAAGACTCTCATACACAACCAATGGAAGATGATACAATGATTGTACATCATTCCATTCAGGAATTACATGAAAATGACATTCCTAAAAGCTCTCAAGGTGATGGATTGTCTAGCACACAAAGACCTTCTCACAATCAGAATGCAACAAACACCGAAACACATAATAATCAACTCCGTAGGACCACTAGGACTCATCGTCCGCCCTGAAAGACTTAATCTCCTTGTTGAAACACACAATGAGATAAATATTCCTGATGACGATGAACATACAACCTACAACGAAGCTATGTTAGACATTGATTCACAGAGATGGAAATAAGCCATGAAATCTGAGATGGACTCGATGTACATCAATCAAGTTTGGAACTTGGTTGATTTGCCAACATGGGTTAGACTCATACGATGCAAATGGGTCTTCAAGAAGAAAATTAATGAATATGGCAAGGTACAGACTTATAAGGCGAGATTGGTGGCTAAAGGTTATAATCAATGGTCTGGGGTCGATTATGATGAAACCTTTTCACATGTTGCGAAAATTAAGTCCATTCGAATTTTGCTTTCAATAGCCGCATACTATGATTATGACATTTGGCAAATGGATGTTAAAACTGCTTTCCTCAATGGTAACCTAATTGAAGAGGTGTGTATGATACAACCTAAGGGTTTTATATCAAAGACTAAGCCCAAAGCAGTATGCAAGCTGCAGAAGTCCATTTATCTACTTAAGCAAGCCTCAAAGAGTTGGAATATTTGCTTTGACAAAGCAGTCAAATCGTTTGACTTTGTTAGAAGCAAAGAAGATCCCTGTGTTTATAGTAAGCGCAAGGAAGATAGTATTGTCTTGATTGTTATATATGTAGATGACATATTAATAATGGGAGATAATAAGACTCTCATGCAATCAGTCAATGAATGGTTATCCAGCACCTTAATGATGAATGACTTGGGTGAAGCCTGCTACATTCTTGAAATTAGGATCTATAGAGATAGACCTAATAGATTGTTGGGGCTGTCACAGTCCACATACATAGACAAAGTGCTAAGACGATTCTCTATAGAAAACTTTAATAAGGGAAGTCTTCCTATGGGTCAAGGGATCAAGTTATCAAAGAAGGATTGTCCTTCTACTGTTGCAGAACTTGAACGCATGAAAAGAATCTCATATGCTTCAGCTATAGGATCTATCATGTATGACATGACCTGTACGAGGCCAGATGTGGCCTATGCACTTAGTATGACTTGCAAATTCCAGCAGAATCCTGGGGAAGAACACTGGAAGGCAGTCAAGAGTATTCTTAAGTATCTTAGATGAACTAAAGAATATTTCTTAGTTTATGGTGGACAAGAGAAACTAGTGTATACTGGGTACACTAATGCTAGCTTCTAGACATATCTTGATGACTTCAAATCTTAATCTGGATATGCCTTCATTTTCAATGGCGGAATAGTGAGTTGGAAAAGTTCCAAGAAAGCTACAACTGCTGATTCGACAACAGATGCCGAGTACATTGCTGGATCGAAAGCTAGTAAAGAAGCTGTCGCGATATCTGAGTTCCTGAAGGAACTAGGGGTTGTTCCAAGTGCCACTTGTCCAATAACGATTTATTGTGACAACATGGTGCGATTGCGCAAGCTAAGGAACCAAGATCATCAAACCAGAAACAAGCATGTACCGAGGAAATACCACATACTCAGGGAGATGGTGGAAACTAAAGAAATAAGATTAGACTATGTTTCCACAGATGATAATCTAGCTAACCCGTTTACTAAACCATTAAGCTTAGTTAAGCATAACTGTCATTTTAAAACATGGGTATTAGATACATCAGAGATTGGCTCTAGGCCAAGTGGGAGATTAAAAGTATGTATGTCCTAGAGACAATCATTATTAGGGACAAATGTACTTGAACACATTCGTATTATTAATAAGATTAATATTTATGACATTTGCGATTATTGAATTATTATTTGATTGTTTGTAATTATTCATTAATGTGCATCCCTTGAGCTTACGTTGTCATTAATAGAGTGATATATTGATGATAGAGCGTAACTCTAAAATAGCATCGACTAATGATCATCGAGAATGAGATATCGATGATATGTTATAAGTCGATATGTGGTCTGCATTACATTCTTAGAGAATGTAGTATGTCTCACATGCTACTAGTAATGGTTACTAGTGATGGACACATTGGAAAGTATTGGTATACCCAGCTGATAAACTATTTGTTATACATGTCTAAAGTGTTATCAGCATGTGAGAGATGAAAGTCCTTTAACTTGAGGTCAATACACACATTGTTTACAGAGTAATGTACTTTGACCCTGTCCTAAACTTAAACTCCTTATATGATAAGACACGACTTGTGTTGGGTGCATTATGATGTAAATTAAGGTGGTAGTTGAGCCAAGAATAAGATTCATTCCTCGATTGGATATTCGAGAAAGCACTCAACTTCTCAGTGATATTAGGTCGACCAAGTCATTGGCCAATGCAAGAGAAATATTTAGAATATGATCTAGTTGTCGACTAATATAGATGAGATAAAGTGATCAAACCATTTGGATAGACACGTGGCAAATCCTAAGCTTGATCGAGTGTGTCGCGAACGAAAGTAATTTATCATCTCACATAAAGGTTATGTTTGCTGGATTCATGTAAACATACTTCATATATTGAGTTTGTCGTACGGCGCAGTCTAAGAGTTTCGTATGGACCTTAATTGGATTAGTGTCGATATATGAAGGCCTATAGGGTCACACTATGTCGATTGTCTCTTCGATCTAAGGGTGTATTGAGAGAATATTAAATATTCAATTTGGAATCGAGATATTTAAAATGATAATAACTATGTGATAATTTCTATTTGATGTAAATTATTTAATTAAATCAAAATTGGATTTTGGATTTAAAATTAAAACGTGCTGAATATATATACGGGTAAGGAGCCGCGGCGCCTACCAGGCCGACCCGCGCTGCAACGCCTATTAAGCTGTGGGCCCAGTCAGATTGGCCCACTACACCTCAATTTTTGGGCCAGACTTAGAGCCCAACACTAATCTGATGTTGACCTAATCCTCCCTATATAAACAGCATTAAACCCCATAGGTTAAACACACTAATTCTCATAAACAGATTCTAGACTTAGAGTCTAGGATAAAACTCTCTCAAACCTCTGCCAAGATTTCCTGACTTTCTTGACGGAGGAATACACCATAGCATATTGCTTGCAGTGGAAGGGATAATCGTGTGTACTCCCTAAGTAAAGACTCTAGATAAAACAACCTATAAGTGTTCTAGTTTTATGTTACAGGTTTTGATTGTCATATAACCATATTAGAAGAAATTGTTGGGGTAAGTAGAATAAACTTTTAAACTTCCGTTGTGCCTACTTATATGTTTTGAACCCAACCAAACCCTACAATCATTTCATCAGACTAATCAGGTGAAGAGAAATTACAAGTTTTATTCATATGAATACTCCCTAAATCTCCGTTTGGTCAGTTCTTGAATACTCTACATAATTCCTAATATGAAAGATAAGTCTTTAATACTAGTTTGGCATCAACTATAGGGCGATCACATATTCATTAATAACCAATAAAGAAGAACACTTTTTGTAAAGGAAGATGAAGCCAGATTGTTTAAATGAAGAGATATTGTGCCAGTTACTGAACATGCTGCTATCCTATTCAAAGGAAGGGCACTTGACGAAAGTATTCGGTAAAAAATATACATTACATAGCTACATAAGATGATCCAAACTAAATTTATTAAAAATAGCTCTTTGAAAGACTGCTCATTCGAGAAAGTAAAGATAAAGGGACTTGCCGTGAGTACATTTGGGTCAAGAATACGCTTGATCAGTTTCTTTGAACTGAATGACAACCATGGTGGAAGTGAAAAATTAGCCTTCGGGATCTGACAACAATTTACAAACACAATTATTTACATAGAATTCTGAAAATGAACAACGAATTCCAGAAACATCTCTGATAATAAATGAAGAAGGAAGAAACTTTCAGAAATTACTTTTCGGTATAGAGAATAGGTTTGGTTCATCAAGAGGCAAGTATCTAGCCATTAGAACAAAGAGAATGACCACAGGACCAGACATCAGTTGTTATACCATCATAGCCTTTGTCAGTTAACACCTGATACAACACTTCTTGTTAAAGGTAGGAAACAGTAAGAAATAATTAAATAATTATGCTTTAGGTCGTTGTTACCTCAGGGGCAACATAATTTGGTGTGCCACAGCCCACAAGCAGTATGAAGCAGTCCATCGTCCTGAATAACATCAAGAGTTTTCCATCAACTATAACACTATACAATACTAGTGAGTGAATTGTGAATTGTGAAATGTGATTGAAGTGAAGGGATTATGGTGAACCGTGGATAGGATTCAGTAAGATTGTATTCATGTATGAATTTGAAACAGGTGTGGGCAGTTACTCATTTAACTATTTATTTATTGGAAAATATACCTTTACCTTTTGAATAATTAATATTTCAAAATTTTGTAAATAGATTAAAGACAAAATCAGTTGAGTGCGGCCAGGAATGGCTGGAGCATTGGCAGAGCGGATGTTTTCTTTGATTACAATTTTCTCAAGTTATCTTGTAGTGTGACCTAAAATTTTATGGTTTATGGTATTTTTTCCAAATTTCAGATCAATGAACTTTGCTTCAATAAAATGCCTTGATCAATTATTTCAAAAAGATGACAAAAAGTCAATTCGACTCTTGTAAACTTCAGGTTATCTACTTTACGATAAAGTGAATAGCTCTTACCACCAAAGGATGTGGTGCAACGGATGAGGCTGCTTCTTCTTTAATCAGAGGTCTCGGGTTTGAGACCTGGGTATGAAAAAATCCTTGGTAGGGAGCGCTTCCCCCCGAATGGGCCCTAAGCGGCGCGAATCCGGATATAGTCGGGCTCCAATGTGAGTACTGGACACCGGGTGGAAAACAAAAAAAAATAACTCTTATATACATACGCTTAACTTTTCAAACGTACATAATACTTACTCGAACTTGCTTGGAAAGTGCACTCAATCCAAAGTCTGAAACTTTAAGAGTACCAAATGAATCCAGCAATAGATTCTCCGGCTACAAATGGTTACAAGTCGCATAACTGAATATTAATACTAGTCAAAGCATGATGAAGAAAACTTCTATTTAAAAAAAATGAAATTAAGCACCAGAAACCTTCAAGTCTCTGTGATAAACGCCTCTACGGTGGCAGTAATCAACGGCATTAATAAGCTGTTGAAAGTATATTCTAGCTTCATCTTCTTTGAGTCTTCCATGTCTAGCCTGTAATATATATTATTCATAAGGAAATGCTCGTTGCAAATACAAGAACTTTTACTTAGGAATAAAATGTGATAATAGAAGCGAAAGAGTACAAAATGAACATGTAATCTGACATTTGACAAATAGTTCCAAGAAAACTCTATTTACCAATCATCTCCATCTCCTCCAGAAAAGGGATTTTTTTTTCTTTTTCAACCCATCAGCCAAAATTAATCATAGGTGCTAGCCAAACTATACAAAATCTATAATCAGTATTATATCTATGTATATTGTATGCATATTATATGTATATTGATAGAATATGAAAATATATTCGGTCATAATTTTGTATATCTTATATATGGTGGGTGTATATTTAGTCATTACTTACCGTAATTGTAACCTAGGATTTAGTCATTACTTACCGTAATTGTAGCCTAAGATTATGTTTGTATTATAGTATATTTACTATCACTTTGGAATTAAATAATCAAGAAAGAATATTTCTTACATGATATCAGATTCTAGGGAAAGTTCCTGAAATCCTAAATTGCTTCCTTGTGCCGTCGCCCCCCATCCCCCATTCTCTTTGTGCCGCCAACCACCCTCCTCTCTCGTCAACCATGCCTGACTCGAAATCATCTTTTCATCCAACCCTCACAGTTTCAAACATTAAATCCCATGTTTTCATCACTCTTGAGATGGAAAATGTCCATTATGGCTATTCAAGATTCACTGATGATCGCACCGAGTTATCCATCACATAATTCCACCGGAAAAAGGCAAGGAGAAGGTGCCAAAAACTGATGACGAAAGAGAACTATGGTTAACCCTTGATGCGACAGTTCTTCAGTGGATTTATGCCACTATTTCTAGCAATTTGCTGCATACGATTATTGAACCTGACTCCACGGCAATGGAGGCTTGGGATCGCTTACGCGACATATTCCAAGACAACAAAAATTCTCGGCCGTCACTCTTGATATCACGATCCAAACCGGAGGGCCATGACAGGCACCCAGGCCTTACTTGCCGAGTACCACTAATCATGTGTTTACCACCTAACCGTAATTAATCATGGGCCACGAGGGCCGTTACGAGGTAACCAGTAACAAATAGAAATGATAAGATGGAAAGGAGCTACGTAAAATCTTACAAACAAAAGAACCCAACCTATGCATATATACATACTAAGGCCGACAAGGCCATACACGACTACTATACATAGGACATCTATCTACAAGCCTCTAAAGAGTACGTTGTCGCATCCATTTTTTACCGCGGTTCGCGACATGATGGGTCGATTCCTCTGGATTGATAAATGCTGCTTTGTTGAGGAGTCACCACCTAATTATTCTAAGGTGAATTAGGGCACCTAAATGCTAGCTAAATGCTACAATGTGAACTCCGATTACTGGTCTGCAAAATTATGAGATTCTAGGTAAGGGTTCTTTATTATCCTAAAGGGAAGGGGTTAGACATCCTTTAAGATCCGCTAACTTGCGGTTATCCGGTCAAACTCAGGTTTAATTATTGTACAAAGAAAATGCATGTTTAAAAATATAAAATTAAAATGATGTTGCAAGTATTTAGTAAAATGATGCATTTTGTACAAGTATGCATTTGTATGGCAAAAAAAAAACATGTAAAGTTGATTTTGGATAAAAGTATGCATTTGTATGAAAGTTGATAAAATTATATACAAGGTGATTTTTTTGGGTGAAATATATATTTGTATTATTTACAAAAATACATGCAAAGTAATTTGTTAAGAAAAATACACTTTTGATTGCATTATTTACAAAATATATGCAAAGTGATTTTTTGGATAAAACATGCATTTGTATGACATTGTTTATAAATATATATACAAGGTGATTTAGTAAGAAGAAAACAACTTATTGGTAATGCAAAGAAAGTGATATTTTGGAAGTCATTTTTAATAACGAATCAGATAAAAATAAGACTCTATTTTGTATGATTAATAGTGTAAGTAAAAGGTGACCAATAGATTTGAAAATTCTGAATAGTTCAAAAATAAGATAGCGTTTTAAAGGTATGAATGACGAACCTAAAATAAATAAACTAACGTTTATGAAAGTATGGGTGACGGACCTAAAATAGATAAACTAGCGGTTTCCAATTTTAAATCTATTCTTTCTAGATTATTAATGCTAAGTCTACCTATTCTAAATATTTCAATAATTACACAAGTACAATAAAAAATATTACAATACATAATAAAATAAAGTTGAATTAAAGAAAATAAAACAACAATAAAATAAATCATCTTCAAGGGGTAACTTGTCTTCTTTAACTTTCGTAAATGTGTCTTGCAAGACGTCAAGAACAAACGGTTAGAAACAATTGATGGGTATGGGAATTGATGGGTTGGTGGTGTCAGGGCAGAGGGGGGTTGGTGGTGGTGTCAGGGCAGAGGTGACCGACGGTTTTAGGGGTGTGGGGTATGGGGTGCAGCTGATTTTTGTGAAGGAGAAAGAGTTGGGTTGGTCAAAAATAAGGAAGGGGGAGTTGGGCCGATTGGGCTGGTCGGTTGGGGTGGCCGATTGGGCCTTTTTTTTTTTTAGGTTATGGGGTTTTGTTTTGAGTAGAAATTGTTTTAGGTTGGGAAATAAATGGGTTGGGTTTAAGGTTAAGGGAAATAAATGTGTTGTTGGTTAAAGTACAAAAGAGACTTTATTATTAGAAAGATGCTTTGCAAAAAAAAATATAAATTGTAAAGATAAAAATGACAATATGATAATAATAATAAAACATAATATTTGTGAAATGCTTAATGCTTAATTAAAATAAAGAATGCAATGTCGTTTTTGATAAAATAAAATTACATATAATATTATGATAAAAATTATGATTGTGATTTTAAAAAGACATCTGGTTGTAGAAATATGAATAATAATAATAAATAATTATATTGAGAATACACGACGATATTAGAACCTTATACATACATATATATATATATATATATATATATATATATATATATATAAAATTATTTTGAGGTGTTAAAAATATTTTAAAATGCAAATGAATCAGAAAAGATGGGACAAAATTGGGTGTCAACAGATGCCCCTCTTTGGCCGGAGACGATGAAAGAGTTTTGGGATAAAGATATTGACTGATTAGCCAATTTTGTCCTGATCATCGAAGATTATGGAAGCACGGGTAGAGATAGAGTTTCGAGGGAGAAGAAATTGTAAAAGTTGGTGTAGATTCAAGAAATATTGCCCTAGTGTCGAGTTATGATGACACTGGTTATAGATGTGGCAAAATATTGGGAAAGAGCGGAACGACGTTCGAAGTAGGCCGCTGTCCAAAATTGCCTCGGTTCGCCGTAAGAGATAGCTCCACGTTGTGCTGAAGCTCCTGCAAATTAAAGCGCCATGTGAGTCAAAATGATGTCCTTGCACAGACGTAATGCGATGACGTTGTTGTATGGATGTAATGCTGATGCCGTCGTTGTATGGACGTAATGTTGATGATGTAGCAGTGTGGACGTAATGTTGATGACATCACGGTATGGACATAATATTATTGATGATGTGTCATTGTATTGACGTTGTTGACACCCAATTTTGTCCCATCTTTTATGATTTTATTCGTAAATTTTAATATTTTTGACACTTTTAAAACAATTTTTAATATAGGCATATATGTGTATATATCTTATTATTATCATTATTCACATTTTTTCTATCATTTGCATCTTTCTCATAACCATAGTTTTATCCATAATATTCTATGTTATTTTATTTTTTTCGCAAAAATGGCATCGTATTTCCGTTTTTATCAAGCATTAAATATTTCGCAAATATTATATTTTTATTTTTATTATTATCACATCGTTACGTTATTTTAAATAATTCATATCTTTTACAAAAAATATATAAATATGTTTTAATATTAAGCCCCTTTTCATATTTTTAAAATCCATAACCCATTTTTTATTTTCCTAACCCAAAACAATTTCTAACCCATTTCATTTTTCCAACCCAATACAAATTCTACCCAAACAAACAAGCCCAAACTCCCCAATTAAATTCCCTTATACCCAAACCCACAAAACAAAATCCCAAAACCTTTCCAAGCCCAATCGGCCACCCCACCTTCCAAGTCCAACCCCCACAATCCCATTTAAACCAAACCCACAAAATAAACTCCCAAGCCCATTCCCTTATTTCACCAAGCACCAACCAAAACTCCAAGCCCAACCGGCCATTAACCGTCGCCCTGACCCAAACCCGCGGCACATAACCCATCCCCCCATTTTTAATCCCCCCAAACCAAACAAAAACCCCCAAAAAATCAGAAAATCAAGAAAAAACCCTACACTCCTTTCTCTTCAACCCCAAGTCGCCGCACACCCCATACCCCCCATGCCCGACCGGTCACCTCGCCCACTGCCACCACTCACTCTCTGCCACCAACCCTGACACCACCACACCCCTCCCATCACTTCACCATACCCATACCCCTAAAATCCGCTTCCAAAATTCAAAATTTTTTTGCCTTTAATTCAAATTTCAAACTCGTTCTTGGGGGGGAAATCCACCTATAAATATCCCCCTTGTTCTTCATTTTTAGAGGTCTGAAAATCTGTCTATGAAGTCGATATTTTAGAGTTTTTGGGGTCGATTTTAAGTCCGAAAATTTATGTTTATGAGTCCGAAATTTTCTTAAAGGTTTTGCTTTATACTTTGTTTGTGTTCTTCACTATTGGGTAGATTCGGATTTTCAAAAATCCGAAATCTACTAAAAAGTGTTTGTTCTTGCATATGTTCTTCAACTTAAAGGTTCAAAATATAGGTCGAAATTATTGGTTTTTGGTGTTGAAGAATCTTGAATTTTTGCTCTTTCCAAGCTGTTTTTTTTTTTTGGGTTCGGGTCGGGTCACTTCGGGTCGGGTCGGACATCGAAAAAAAGGTAAAAAGCGACATTCCAAAATCAGAAATTCAGCATCCAAAATCGAATTCCGAAATCGCAAAAATCGAATTCCAAAATAACGTCTCAAGCGGATTCGACGATTCGAAACACGCCTCATTGCCGGAGAAGGTCGGTAAACTCGAATTCCTATCAAATTTTATTTTTGTGTGTTTGCTTTTAATTAATCGTCTGTTAGTTATATTTGGTTGGCATCCTTTGTCTGTTTAAGCATGTTACGGCTAATTTAAGTTTATTTTGTTCATTAAGTTGTCAATTAGGTGTATGTTTAATATGATATCTTGAAATACGCTTGCGACTAGTTGAGTAGGTATTAGTTGTTTGTTAGTGAAGAATGCTAGTTACTTAACTTGCAACTTTGTTTAATAACCATCTTAGCCGCATTGTGCTTGGCTTTAAAGTGTCATTATGCACGATGTATAACGTGAACATGGTCCTATGTGTTTAAGATTAACCTAATTGATCCTGCCTATTTAAAATGTTACATTTTGAATGATTATTTGACCATCTCAATGTCTCATATGTTTCTTTGAATTAGTCACACTTGCCTTGTTTTGTTTAGATTTTGGAATGCATCCATGTTAGATTGATACACCTCCTAAGTCATCTTGTGTCATGCCCTATCTATTGAGTTGTCTAGATGGTGTTTCATTAGCATTTTTTGCACTATTTGAAACTAGCATGTGCCGTGCTAAGTTATAGCCTTTGTTTGCATTTCATACTTTAACTTATAATTTGTTTCATGTAGTAAACATGTATAAGGAATAGTCTGATGATAAAACTGCTCAAGTAGAAATGGTTTAATAAGTGATTTGAACATGTCTCACTTAAGAATAAGTAGTATCTTTAATTCTTGTCAAAGTCGTGCCTATGTCTAAACTATCTACTTGGGAGTATGTGTTTGTTTATCTTAGTTTGTGAATCTGTTCATACGAGCATGCCTATTTTCAGTTTTATAAATATGTGGCGGTGTTAGAAATGGCCTAGATATGTGTTGCTATGTCCAGTTCTTCCTTCTCTGTCTTAAATATCTGGAAAAATTGAACTTTCTCTGTTGGTTTGTGTGTAAATTTAGGAGACCATGAAGCATGCTAGTCAGTCTAGTGTATGTGTCTTAGTCCTTTACATGTTAGTGTACCCTGTTTTGGTTATTTCTTGTTTAAATTTAAGTCGGACATGCTAATGGAGCCTGTTTGGTTTAATATTGTTTGCTTAAATCATATGGGATATCACTATATTTTCCTTTCTCTTATTGATGCATGAACTTGCTCACGTTGGTCTTTTTTTTTTTTTCATTTTTCTTTGAACCCATGATGATATACTTGAGTATACATGGTATATAAATTTCGGTATACACAAGGTGTATGTCGAAGTTGTATATCTTTGTATACCTTCAAGCATATCCTATTACGCCAAATATTATATGTATATCGGCTCTTATGTATGTCTGTTGGTTTATGAATAAAGCTGGAGATAAATTAAGTAGTATTGAAACATGGCATGTTCTGACAAGGTCTTGTGCCTAGTTTAACATGTTACGGATATGTTTCTATTTGAAATATGATGGCGGGTGATATATCGTAAGCCATTAAGCATGCTAGTTAGTTATGATATGTGTCTTGTCTCTTTTCCATGTTGGTATTCTCCGGTTCCCTAAATGGTTATTTGGTTCATCCTTTTATCCTATTAATGCCTCTTTTGAATTGGTCATGCATTTCCCCTATATGATTAGGTGTTAAGTGCCTCCATAACATCATGTAAAGTCTTTTAAGTTATCTTATATCATGCTATGTTTACTAAGTTCTTTGAATGATATCTGTATTAACATATTGTGCGTATTTGAACTAGTTTGTGGTGTGTTATATTACTTGTCCATGTACTGCGTTCTATGTTTATTGCCGAATGTTTTCTTTCATAGTTGCCTTGTCGAAGCTTGTCCTATTATCTTGTTATGCCGGTTGAAAGCGAAGACAAGCTTCGGGTTGGGTTTAGCCTTCTTCGATAGCTGCCATGCCTAAGGTTCAAGAAGCCTTTTGAATCTTGTTGCGGCGTCGGAAATGAATGGTGGTAGCCCCCTTTGTTCTTCTTGTCTTTCAAATTTGAGGTTTAGTGTGATTAGTTTTTAAGTTTACCTTTCCCTTTATGTCTTTCTTTGTGCTACCGGTGGTTGTGGTATCTGTTGCACCTTGAGATTACGGATACATGCCATCTTTAAATAGTTCGGTTATGGGTTTTGTTGCATTTTGGTTGCTTGATTACGAGATTGCCGATTCTTTGCAATACTTAGGTGGTCTTGCACTTTTGAGCCATTATTCGATGTTGCGTTTCTTTGCGCATAAGCTGCTGCAATCTTGACCATTTACACTTCTTTTCGGAAATATTTTTGCTACATTTTGAGCATATTTGATGTCTTATCACTTTGCTGTATTTTTAGCACAATTCTGCTATTTTCTTGGCTAAAAGCACTGCTACTTTAAAATTTGTTTCGGACAGCCCCACTTACTGCGTTTCCGGCCCACTCTTTGCGTTATTTTAAAACCCATTTCTTTGTTGTTTCTTGGCTGAAAATAGTCGCTTTAACCTCTTGTTTTTCTGTTTAGTTTTGCCCCGGCTTGATTACTATTTTACTATTTTTATCGTTTTTTCTTGTTTTAAAATAAACACCGCACCTTTCGGACATTGCTTTCTGTTTGACCTTTGTTTCGGCATTCAAATATCCGTTTTCTTCGTTTTTTTTTCTTGTTTTAAACTAAACACCGCGTCTTTTTTCGGAAATTATTTTTACGCTTCTTGTTTCACCGTCTCTTCTTCTTTTTCTTGTTTCATTTTAATTTTCTTGATTTGAACACGATACTACACGGCCGATGAAAAATATCGATCGATTTTGAGGCCTCCACGAGTTGAAAAGACGGAAATATAACCACGGGCAATGATGAAGACTTAAACCTTTTATTTCACCGAGATCAACATGTTTAGTTGGCGAGGTGAATTATATAATCGCGAGCCACGACGTGATTATAGTGATCTTTTCTATTTCACCCGAGAGACCAACACGTTTAGTAGGCGAGGCAATCAAAATAAACCACATTAGTCATATGTTTGCGGCCACGACGTGATTGGAATGTTCTTTTCAAAATTTAAGTACGAGCCCTCCGTGATCAAAACATTCACTATTTTGAATACGGATATGAAGTTATTTGTATTTAAGCTTGTTTCTAACCGTTTGTTCTTGACGGCTTGCGGGGATTAAAGTAAATAAAGGCGATTATTCCTCGGTGTTTATTTATTTTATTTCTTTCTTTAATTCAGCTTTTATCCCGCTTTGTATTGTAATATTATTTATCGCACTTATGTAACTATTGAAATGCTTAGAATAGGCAAACTTAGGATTAATTCATAGGGTAGTTTAAGATTTGAAGCCCGTCGCTAGCTTATTTATTTGTAGGCTCGGTTAAATTCAAACTTAGAAATCCTTCGCTAGTTTATTTATTTTAGGCTCGTCACGCGTATTCAAGATTTTCAAAACAACTTTTGTCATCTTTTATTTGCTTTATTAAATTATACCGAATAAGTTTATCTTTTGTCAATTTACAATTCATTGACTTCCCAAATTTTACTTCTTTGGCATTATAAATAATTTGTTTTACTATCAATTGTCAAATACATATTTTTTCAACTCTACATGTATTTCTCTTTAAATACCATACAAATGCATATTTAAAAAATCTCTACATGTATCTTTCTTTTTAAAATGCATCATTTACTAATTATTTGCAAACATCTTTAAATCTGTTATACTTGTAAAAACATATATTTTTCTAGTAATAATTAACCTGAGTTTGACCGGATAAACGCAAGTTAGCGGATCCTAAAGGATGCCTAACCCCTTCTCTTTAGGATAATAAAGAACCCTTACCTAGAATTTCATTAGTTTCGCAGACCTTAAAATTGGAGTTTACATTGCAGCATTTAGTTTAAATATTTAGGTGTCCTAATTCACCATAAAAAATAATTAGGTGGCGACTCCTCAACCCTTTTACCTAGGAATCACCCGAATAAGTCTGTGCTCCGCTCCGACCTCTCGCAGGTCGAAGGTAAAAAACGGGCGCGACAGACGTAATGTTGATGACGTCGTTGTGTGGACGTGTTATGCTGAAGACGTCGTTGCGTAGACATAATGATGATGACGTATTTGTGTAGACGTAATGGTGATGACGTCGTTGTCATCAGTTTGATGTAAGAGATAGTTGTTGTTGACGTCAATGTATAGACGTTATGCATTTGTGACCCGCATGGGCTGAGATGGCGTCGTTGTATAGACGCATTGTGTAGATGGCGTCGTTGTATAGACGTATTGCCGATGACTTCGTTGTATGGACGTGTTGCTGATGACATCGTTATATGGAAGTGTTGACGATGATGTCGTTGTATGGACGTGTTGCTGATGACGTCGTTGTATGAATGTTATGCGTTTGTGACCCGCATGGGCTGGGATGGCATCGTTATATAAACGTATTGCTGATGACATCATTGTATGAACGTTATGCTGATGATGTCATTCTATGGACGTGTTGCCGATGACGTCATTATATGGACGTGTTCCTGTTGACGTCGTTGTATGGACATGTTGATGATGACATCATTGTATGGACGTGTTTTGAAGAAGTCATTGCGTAGACGTAATGATGATGACATTGTTTGTGTAGACGTAATGGTGACGACGTCGTTGTCGTCGGTTTGTTGTAAGAGATAGTTGTTGTTGACGTCATTGTATAGACGTTATGCGTTTGTGACCCGCATGGGCTGAGATGGTGTCATTGTATAGACGCATTATGCATATGATGTTATTGTATGGACGTTATGTTGATGACGTCGTTATATGGACGTTATGTTGATGACGTCGTTGTATGGACGTGTTGCCGATGACGTCGTTGTATGGACGTATTGCTGATGATGTCGTTATATGGACGTGTTGTTGATGATGCCGTTGTATGAACGTTATGCTTTTGTGACCCATATGGGTGAGATGGCATCGTTATATATACGCATTGTGCATATGGCGTCGTTGTATAGGCGTATTGTTGATGACATCATTATATGGACGTGTTTCTGATGACGTCGTTGTATGGACGTTATGCCGATAATGTCGTTGTATAGACGTTATGCTGATGACGTCGTTGTATGGACGTGTTGCCGACGATGTCTTTGTATGGACGTGTTTCTGATGACGCCATTGTATGTACATTATGCTTTTGCAACCCGCATGGGCTGAGATGGCATAGACGCATTGTGTAGATGGCGTCGTTATATAGACGTATTAATGATGACGTCGTTGTATGGACGTGTTGCTGATGATGTCGTTATATGGACGTTATGTTGATGACATCATTGTATGGACTGTTGTCGATGAAGTCGTTATATGGACATGTTGCTGATGACGTTGTTGTATGGACGTTATGTTGATGACGTCGTTGTATGGAAGTGTTGCCGATGACGTCGTTGTATGGACGTGTTGTTGATGACGCCGTTGTATGGACGTTATGCGTTTGTTACTTGCGTGGGTTGAGATGGAGTCGTTGTATAGACGTGTTGTGTTTGTGACCTGTATCCAAAGAAAGCTTGTGAGTTTTGGGTGAGGGGAGGTGATCGATTCGTATTGACTTTTGTAGCTTCGCCCCGTGATGCTCGTGTGTCCCACTGGTTTGGACCCATAACTCCTGCATGGTTTCCGGTCTTGGCTAGTTGTTAGTAAAAAATATTTGTCAAAAATAATTTACCTATAAGGAAGCATGCATATTAATAATTTTTTTTGTCAAACATCTGAATAGCAACATGAAGCAAAACAGAGCAAACGTCTTATCCAAAATCCTTCTTCCAACTGAAGACTTAGTCTGCCGATGTTTTTCCATATTTATCGACGTCTTCTTGCAGTGAACCTTCAAATATTTCCCCCGTTTCTGATATGTGAGGATGTTGAACCTTTAGCTGGACGAGACCGAGTCTTGCGTGGGTTGCTTGATTGTCCTATCAGGGCGATCAAATGAGTGCATTTTGTCATATGTGAGATAAAGGAGTAAAATTTTCTAATGGTGTGACCGAAGCCGACATAGGCCACCTACGTATCCCCATGAGGGAATCAGGTCATAACGTAGTTTATTACAAACAACGGGGATTGCGAGGTCTTCTAATAATGGGACCGAAGCCGATGTGGTCGCTTACGTATCTCACCGAGGAAATCAGGTCATAACGTAGTTTATGTTACAAGCAAATAGAATTTTTTGGGAAATTTCTGTCTTAAAGAGACGAAACCCTATGTGGGTTCTATGCGTATCCCACCGAGGTAGCGCAACTTTTACATCATAGAAAAGGTATTACATAGATAATAACAAATCCTAGATATAGTATCTCTTCACTAGATCTGCATTGATAGCTTTTGGCCATACTTCGCCGTCCATTTCAGCCAAGATTAACGCTCCTCCAGGTAACACCCGGTGAATCATGTAAGGCCCTTGCCAGTTAGATGCGAATTTTCCTTTAGCTTCATCTTGGTGTGGGAATATGCGTTTCAACACGAACTGCCCCGATTTGAAAATCCTTGGTCTCACTTTCTTGTTGAAAGCTCTGGCCATCCTGTTCTGATAAAGTCGTCCGTGACAGACTGCGTTCATTCGCTTTTCATTAATCAACATCAATTGCTCGTACCGATTCTGTGTCCACTTGGCTTCACTCAACTCAGCTTCTTGGATAATTCTCAAGGACGATATTTCTACCTCTGTCGGCAACACAACTTCCGTTCCATAGACCAAAAGGTACGGCGTTACCCCAGTAAAAGTCCTGATTGTAGTGCGATATCCCAAAAGGGCAAAGGGTAAATGCTCGTGCCAGTGCTTGTAATTATCAACCATCTTTCGCAGTATCATTTTGATGTTTATGTTGGCTGCTTCGACTGCTCCATTCATCTGAGGTCGGTATGGAGTGGAATTGCATTGAATGATCTTAAACTTCTCACATATCTCATGCATCAAACCGTTGTTGAGGTTGGCTCCATTATCTGTTATAACGACTCAGGGATTCCAAATCGACAAATGATGTTATTGTGAACAAAGTCAACCACCACTTTCTTTGTCACTGACTTGTATGATGATGCCTCTACCCATTTCGTGAAATAGTCAATTGCTACTAGAATGAATCTGTGCTCATTCGACGTTGCTGGTTCGGTAAGACCAATGACATCCATGCCTCAAGCTGCAAATGGCTAAGGAGAACTCGTCACATTGAGTTCGTTTAGAGGCACCCGGATCAAATCGTCGTGAGTCTGGCACTGGTGGCATTTTTGCACAAAGCGAATGCAATCTGTCTCTATGGTCATCCAAAAATATCCTGCTTACAAAATCTTTTTTTCCAGAGTGAAACCGTTCATATGAGGCCCGCACGTGCCCCCATGTATCTCTTTGACCAGCTTGCTCGCTTCCCGAGCATCGACACATCTCAATAGACCTAGATCCGAGTCTTCCGATAAAGAACTTCTCCGTTTAGGAAGAATGGTTTGCTAACCTCTGAAGTGTCTTCTTTTGAGTGCTGGTTATGTCTTTTGGATATTCACATGCTTTGAGATACCTCTTAATGTCATGGTACCAGGGCTTTCCATCCGGTTCTTCATCTACGTGGAAACACTAGGCTGGCTGATCCAACAAATCCACCTTGATAGGATCAATGTAAATCTTATTCGGATGTTGAATCATGGAGGACACAATTTCCAAAGCATTCGCAAATTCGTTCTTAGTTTGTGGGATATGCTTGAATTCTATCTCGCTGAACTTTTTGCACAACTCCTTCACACAATGCAGGTAAGGAAGTATCTTCACGTTCTTAGTGGCCCATTCGCCCTGTACTTGATGTATCATTAGATCTGAGTCACCGATTATAAATAATTCTTGTATGTTCATGTCAACAGCCATTCTGAGTCCAAGTATACAAGCTTCGTACTCCGCCATATTGTTGGTGCACGGAAATCGGAGTTTCACCGAGATTGGGTCATGCTAACCCGATTCTGAAACCAAGACTGCTCCGATACCAACTCCTTTGAAGTTTGCAGCTCCGTCGAAGAACATCTCTAACCTGGGTATTTTTCTGAGATATATTTTCCGACAAACAATACCTCATCATCCTGAAAATAAGTCCGGAGAGGGATGTATTCTTCATCTACGGGATTTTCGGCAAGATGACCAGCTAGTGCTTGTCCTTTGATGGCCTTCTGGGTGACGTATATGATGTCGAACTCGCTTAGCAGGATTTGCCATTTTGCTAGCTTCCCAGTAGGCATGGGCTTCTGAAGGATGTATTTGAGAGGATCCATTCTTGAGATGAGATAGGTGGTATATTCAGACAGGTAATGTCTAAACTTTTGAGCGACCCAAGTCAAAGCGCAACAAGTGCATTCTAGCAAAGTATACCGGGCTTCATAAGGCGTGAACTTCTTACTTAAGTAGTATATAACTTGCTCTTTTTTCATGTTTCATCGTGTTGCCCCAGCACGCATCCAAATGCATTTTCCAACACCGATAGATATAGTAAGAAAGGCCTTCCGGGCTCTGGAGGCACCAAAATCGGCGGATTCGACAGATATTCCTAGATTCTGTCAAAAGCTTGCTAGCAATCGATGTCCAATTGGTAGCAACGTCCTTCTTCAGTAATTTGAATATCGGCTCACATATTACCGTCGACTGTGCTATAAACCTGCTGATGTAATTGAGACGACCGAGAAAACTCATCACGTCATTTCGGCTCTTTGGAGGAGGCAAGTCTTGAATAGCTTTTATCTTCGAAGGTCCAATTCAATGCCCCTTCTACTCACGATGAAACCTAACAGCTTCCCAGTAGGGACACCAAATGCACACTTTGCGGGATTCAACTTCAGATTGTACTGCCTCAGCTGGTTAAAGAATTTCTTCAAATTTGTCAAATGATCTGAAGTCCTTCGTGACTTGATAATGACGTCATCCATGTAGACCTTGATTTCTTTATGGATCATATCATGAAAAATGGTAGTCATGGCTCTCATGTAAGTGGCCCTTGCGTTCTTGAGTCCGAACGACATTACTCAGTAGTAGTATACTCCTCAAGGTGTGGTGAATGCTATTTTTTCTGCATCTTCCTCATCCATCAGGATTTGGTGGTAACCAACAAAGCAATCAACGAATGACTGCAACTTATGCTTCGCACAATTATCGATGAGTATGTGGATATTTGGGAGAGGGAAATCACCTTCGGGCTAGCCTTGTTGAGATCCCGATAATCCACGCATGCTATTATTTTCCCATCTTTCTTTGGCACAGGTACGATGTTGGCTAGCCAAGTTGGATATCGTGTGACTCGAATGACCTTTGCATCGAATTTCTTGGAGACTTCTTCTTTGACCTTTAGACTCAAATCAGGCTTGATTTTCTTGGCTTTTGCTTCACCGGAGGACAGGATTGTTCAACTCTATGTGAAACAATATTTGTACTCAGACCTGGCATATCATCGTAAGACCATGCAAATACGTCGATATATTTCTTTATAAGATCCACTAATTCTTTCTTTTTGGCGGTGCTTAGATGTACACTAATTCTTGTCTCCTTCACAAGTTCTTCATTTCCAAAATTCACGGCTTTTGTTTCATCTAGATTTGGCGTTGGCCTATTCTCAAAATGTTCGATCAATTCTTCCGGTTGTGGGTCTTCCCTAAATTCTTCGAAGTCTTGTTCGTTGTTTGGTTTTGTTTGCTTGTTTCGCTACATGTCACATTCACATTATCGACTGATTTATTAGTTTGCATGCTAAAAGAGAAAAGAAAATTATGAAATGACACAAATTTTAAAATAACAAAAGCGTAGTGGATTTGTCATTTAAGCTTTCAAATGATGGAGGCAAAACACATTAAATGCATAAATGAGATTCAGGCCTCAATCTGAATCGCATTGTTTCATTAAATTTTTGTACAAATTCTACCAAGCTTCCCGGAGAAATAGGGTCGGGGCACAAGTCAAATTTTCCAGAACTTCTCATTGTTTTGCATCCCAAATGGTTGGGTCTTCAGCATGATCATCCAGAACTACATTACATTCTGCTTCTTCTTCAGTAATGAAAAGATTTTTGAGTCCTTCCACGAGTCTGTCTACGTTGTCTTTCTTTGCTTCTTGGGCAGTGCATGCTTTGATGAATGACTGATTCAGAGGAGGAACAAGCCTAGGAAAAGAGTGTTTTCTTTCCTTTTGGGGCCAGCTGAAAGTGCTTCTTCAGGGGTAGGTTCATACCCAAGACTGAAAGTGTCTTTCTTTCCTGGCAATTGAACATGTTCTGTGACTCCCTTTAAGTTTGACCCGAGACCTCGGCCGGGTTCGAAACCGCTCTTCAGCATTTCTCGAGCAACTATTGTAAGAGCACGAGGTAAATGTAACTATTTAGCCTCGGCTATACCCCTAATCTTATTCACATGAAAAACAGATCCGCCCAGTCTTTTCATACTTTCCACAACGGGAATTGAGTTTCGGCATTAATGAGGTTGCTCCCATCTCCATGAATCACGACCTCGTGATGGTTCCAGATGAATTTCAAACTCTGGTGTAAGATGGAAGGAACTGCACCGGCCATGTGGATCCAAGGTCTTCCAATCAGCAAGTTGTAGCAGGCGGATATATCCAATACCTGAAACTCTACCATGAACTCCACGGGTCCTATTTCTAATGTTAGATCAATTTCTCCCACAACACCTCTTTGGGCTCCGTCGAAGCCTTTCACTCTAACATGGCTATCGCGGAGTTTACTAATGCTGACCCCCAAGGCTCGAAGAGTCGACATAGGACAAATATTGACAGTCGAACCTCCATCGATCAATACTCTGGAAATAAACTTATGCATGCTTTTGACAGTTATGTTTAGTGCCTTGTTATGCCCCAAGCCTTCGACTGGCAACTCGTTGTAGTGGAAGGAGATTTTATGAGCATCTAGAATTTGTCCGATCAGGGCTGACAGGTTCTCGCCTGTGTCTCTGCCGAAATATAAGCTTCTTCAATACCTCTAGCAAAGCACTCTTGTGGGTTGCAGAATGTGTCAATAATGACATCAAGGAAATTTGCGTTTGTGTGTTCTTCAATTGTTCTATGACGGAATACTCTTTAGTCGGCATTTTCCTCCAAAATTCTTCCACCTCAGTCTCTGTTACAATTTTCTTTTGAGGCACTTCTCGGACTATTTCTGCAGGTGCGTAACATTTCCCGGATCTTGTCATACCAGCGATGACAACTTCTATAACTTGTTTTTCTTTTCCTTTGCCTTTTTCTCCGGTCGAATGATGCCAGCCAGGTACTAAGACCGAGAATCTCAGTTTCTTAGGAGCTACTTCCACTTCAAATGACACCTTCATTTGAGCTGTAATTATAGGGGTAACGAGAGCAGAAGATTCAATTTTCTCTTATTTTTGGACCGGCATGATGGTCCCTTCCAAATTGCATTCTTCATCGACGGTGATCATATTCACACTGGTATGGTCATGATTTGGCAGGGGGTTGTTTTTGCATATTGGGGGAGGCTTCCTTCAGTTGGATGATTCCGTCTTTTATCAGAGCCTCGATCTTATCTTTGAGAGCATAGCAGTTTTCAGTGTCATGCCCAGGGATTCTAGAGTGGTATGCGCAATGTTTGGCCTTGTCATACCATTTTAGGATAGGATTAGGGATTTTTCCTGGGATCGGCTGGAGTATCCCAGCGGTTTTCAACCTTTCATACAGCTGGGGTAAATGTTCGGCTAAGGGTGTATAGGTTTTGGTTTTTCTTTCGTGGCTTGTGTTGGGTATGTGTGCATTTGACGGTTGGTTTTGTGGTTGGATTGAGTATGTAGGTCAATATTGTGGGGGATAGGCAGGTGCTCGGGGTGCGTTATAGATTGGCTGGGTATGGTAGGCAGGGTATGGAGCAGGTGAGTTTTGATAGTAATGAGAATGGTTTTGGTTGCTTTGGTTGTAATAGAAAGACTGGGGTAATGGATTTTGGTAGGTTGAAAACTGTTTTGGCCTACGCTCCTGGGCGGTCACGACAGAGGACATTATATCTTTCTTTTTCTGTGCGGCTCCCCCAAATGAATTTGACTGGATTGCTTTACTTGTCGCTTGTAGTGCGGCCAAGTTGGTGATTCTGCCTATTTTAGTTCATTCTTCCATGAAGTCCCCCATTCTCACGACCTCCGAAAAACTCCGTCCTATGATGCTTATCATCATTTCATAATATGTTGCGTCTTTTAGGGATTGTACAAATAGAGTGGTCATTTCATTTTCGGCCATCGGAGGTTGAACTTTTGCTACTTCTGCTCTCCACCTCATGTCATACTCTCTGAAAGTTTCCATAATTTTCCGTTCTAGCTTCATCGAATAAAATCTATACGGGATGGTGTCAGTGTTAAATCTAAATCTATCAACAAAATCTTGCGCCATTGTGCTCCAATTGTACCACTTTCGCGGATCCTGGCTTGTATATCAATCAAGTGTCTCTCCTGTCAGACTCCTGATGAACAATTTCATTATGATCGCCTAATCCTTCCCCACTCCTACCAACTTGTCGCAGTATGATCTTAAGTGGGCACGGGGATTTCCCTTTCCATCAAATATGTCGAATTTCGGCACCTTGTATCCGACAGTCAATTCGACATTGGAGTGCATACAAAGATCTTCGTACTCCAACCCTTCATGTCCTTTGCTCGTCTGGATGCTCCTGGATGCTTATTTTAAACTAAGAATCTCTCTTGTCACACTTTCATCAGTTTTTGATCTGATTTGCTTCTCCATTTCTTCGTACTGATCGGTTTTTGGGGAGGTATGTTTGGTGTTGGGACAACAAAAGGTTGAGCCTCTGTCACATATACCGGTGGCACATATTGCTTGTTGTGATTAGCGATGTGTGTCATCGGTATGTGCTAGGTAGTTGACAGTTTGGGATGAGTGGGGTAGTTCCAAGATAGGCGGAGGTTGAGATATATATGGAGTTGTGAGGGGTAATGGGTCATTTTGTATAGGGTTTTGCTATGGGTTGGCTTATGGATTGACGAGACGAGGATCAGTATGATGTGGGTTAGTGTGTTGCGTATTATTCGGGGAATTTTGGGGAAGGTGTCGAGGTAAGGGCAGATTAGGAGGTGGGGAAGTATGCAGAGCAGTTGTGCTCGTTCTTTATTACGGGAATGGCGTATTTAGGCTAATGGACAGGTTAGTGAGATTTCGGAGCCTATCAATTTCAGCCTGCATGGCTGCCATTTGTTGCAAAAGCAACTGGGCGAGGTACTCATCCTGAGCTGTGGTATTTCTTTTTTCTGAAACTTATGGTTCTTCTATAGGAACATTGAAAAGCCCCAAGCCAGTCTGATCAGATGCCTCTGAATCAGTCATTTTCGGGTGATCGTGCATTTGACCTCGTAAAGTGTGGGTGTTCTGCCATTTCTTAGTCAATACGAACCGACCTTTCTTTGGGGGAAATGAATAAAAGAATCTTCAAAAATTGAAACCATGTTAGTATAACACATATAGCTATTATTTTTTAAATAATGTGCGCCAAGATATAAGCAGCAAATAGCAAGCAGTTTGCAAAAATACACAAACTTGAGAGCAACAAATCAAACGCGCGTCCTAGGGTCTGCGTTGTCGTGATCTTCTTGAAGCCATGCATAGTATTCGGGGGTGTTCCCTTCTTCTCCATCTCCACTGTCGATTTTGTCAACGTTGTTCCACTCGTGGAGAATCTGCCTAGCTCTAGGGACAATGATGTTCGATCCGAATTGAATTTCCGAAACTCTCATATTTGCTCGGAGAGGGATTATCTGCTCTTGACCGAATTTTGGAGTGTGCGCAATAGAGCATATGGTTGGAGCCCCTTTAAGCCGATAAGCTCGATGTAATATAGACTTCTGCATCGTATATAGGCTTTTTTGGTGCTAGGGAGCAGTGGATACTTCCACTGGATCTGATCACTTGTGCGGGATGCTAGAAACTCGTACCAATCCTTGGTGCCGACTGGCGAAACGAACTATTTCATCCGGTCGTAAAAGCTGGCGGTCTTATTTGACTCACTGAAGCAGATGTCCATCATGTTCGAACATTAATAGAAATGTTCTATGGCCCATATCTGTGGGATAAGGTTGCAACCTTTGAAGAAATTTATTTTCCTCTTTTACACTTTCCGAGAGCCCGAAGTATTTCTGCTAGTATCATAGGGACCAAATTGAGCTGCACACCGTCAACTCCCTAAAAAATTACTCGAACTACGGAACATATGCAAGTACTTATTTTTCCGTGCTCAAGTGGAAATACCAGAGTACCTAGTAAAGTGACAGCAAATGCAATATGGCGCCTGGCTCGCCAATGGTAAGGAGTGCAAGAGAATTCTTTTCTGAACGACTTGTAACCATCTCGACGGGCATATCTCTCATAAAGGTAATCCAGGGAGACCTAGTTATTTTCAAAGCATCGGAGTTCTTTGGTGTTCTTTAACCCCAAATAGCGAAGGAATTTCTTTCCGGACTGACTGTGAGGGATGATTTGGCCTCTGTCTTAATAAATCAGGTTGGTGAAATAATAGATTTCTTCCAAAGTGGGAGTGAGCTCAAAATCTTTGAATTTGAAGACAATCCGGTCTGGATCCCAAAATTGAATTAATGCTCTGATCAAATGTTGATCGGGAGAGATGTCAAATAGTGAAATGAGGCATCCCAACCTCTCCTAATTGTCATTTGGCTGCCAAGATCAAAATTCTCCCACCATATCTTTAGCTTACTCAGAATGCCACTCACCATCCTAACTTCAGAGATTTGCAGAATGCGATCCATCATAAAATAAAAAATAATAATAAAAAGAAAGAATATATATTTCCCAACTTCGACATTTCATGATTATGCTTGGATCAGTCTATCATTATCATGCTACACATAATATGATGATATGGTCATAGGGTTGTGAGACCCGTTGACAATTTTGGTAGACTTCTTAATTGTGGAGTCGATACTAATGATCGACCCACCTAAGGTGTATGCATGCATGACTTAAGATAAATGGTAATATAGCTCTATCCTAAATTTTCTAAGATTTGGCAGACTAGACTCAAGGTTTCCGAGCGGACTGCTCGAGTGAGAAGGCTAAGCGTCCACCGAATGGTCCGGACACTCCGCGCATATGTTTGCGGGTGCGCGAAACACACCTCGCGTGCATGTGTGATAGTGTCAATTTTCCGAAGTGGAAGAAATATGAGCGGAATGCCAATTTAGAGAAAGCAGTAAAAAGTAGCAATTAAATCAGTTAAAAAAATTCACAAAGTAAACAATTTAACATACTAAAAATTTCGCAAAATATAAACAAATTAACATTAAAAAAAATTCACAAAGTAAACGATTTTTTAAAGCACTAAAATTTCACAAAGCAAACAGTTTTAAAGTATTAAATTTTTTTCCAAAGCAAACAGTTTTAAAAAATTCACAAAGTAAACAATTTTAAAACACTAAAATTTTGCAGTGAATAATTTTAAAGCATTTGAAAATTTCGCAAAGTAAACAATGGGCAAATTAGCACAATGATAATTAACCTAAGTTTGCTATGGTTAAGAACCTAAGTCCTCTCCCAATGGAGTCGTCATACTGTCGCATCCGTTTTTTACCACGGTTCGCGATGTGATGGGTCGATTCCCTCTGGATTGATAAATGCTGCTTTGTTGAGGAGTCGCCACCTAATTATTCTAAGGCGAATTAAGACACCTAAATGCTAGCTAAATGTTGCAATGTGAACTCCGATTACTGGTCTGCAAAATTATGAGAACCTAAGTAAGGGTTCTTTATTATCCTAAAGGAAGGGGTTAGGCACCCTTTAAGATTCGCTAACTTGCGATTATCCGATCAAACTCGGGTTTAATTATTGTACTAAGAAAATGCATGTTTAAAAATATAAAGTTAAAATGATGTTGCAAGTATTTAGTAAAAGGATGCATTTTGTACAAATATGTATTTGTATGGCAAAAAATAAAAATAAAAATACATGTAAAGTTGATTTTGGATAAAAGTATGCATTTGTATGAAAGTTGATAAAAATATATACAAGGTATTTTTTGGGTGAAACATATATTTGTATAGTATTATTTACAAAAATACATGCAAAGTAATTTGTTAAAAAAACACACTTTTGATTGCATTATTTACAAAATATATGCAAAGTAATTTTTTGGATAAAAGTTTATATATATATACAAGGTGATTTAGTAAGAAGAAAACAACTTATTGGTAATGCAAAGAAAGTGATATTTTGGAAGTCATTTTTAATAACGAATCAGATAAAAATAAGACTCTATTTTGTATGATTAATAGTGTAAGTAAAAGGTGACCAATAGTTTTGAAAATTCTGAACAGTTCAAAAATAAGCTAGCGTTTTGAAGTTATGAACAACGAACCTAAAATAAATAAACTAACGTTTATGAAAGTATGGGTGACGAGCCTAAAATAGATAAACTAGTGGTTTCGATTTTAAATCTATTCTTTCTAGATTATTAATTCTAAGTCTACTTATTCTAAATATTTCAATAATTACACAAGTACAATACAGAATAAAATAAAGCTGAATTAAAGAAAATAAAACTAGCAATAAAATAAATCATCTCTGATGGGTAACTTGTCTTCTTTAACTTTCGTAAATGTGTCTTGCAAGATGTCAAGAACAAATAGTTAGAAATAGTTGAATATAAATAACTTTGGATCCATATCCAAAACAGTAAATGTTTTGATTACGGAAGGCTCAGACCTAAATTTTGAAAAGATCATTCCAATCACGTCGTGGTTGCAAACATATGACTCGTTGGTCATTTTAGTTGCCTTGCCTACCGAACATGTTGGTAACTTGGATAAAAAAAGATTTAAGTTTCATCCTTGCCCAGAAATTTTATTTCCGTCTTTCCAACTGTGGAGGCCTAAAAAATGACGGATATTTTTCATCGGCCAGTGTAGTATCATGTTCAAATCAATAAATTTATACCCAAAACAGCAAACCGAAACCGGGAACCATTTTTCGAAGGGACACGACCTCAAATTCAATTTCATCGGCCGAAGCGTAGTATTTGTTCAAATTAGTAAAGCAAAATAATATGAGGGAGGTAAAACAGTCCAAATCAACTCCGTAAGGAAAACATAATGCATCAAAATACAGTAAAGGTACAACAACAATACTGCCATAGAAAGGCAGTCCATCATTCCAAAAAAACAAACCCGACTCGAATCAGAAAACCCGACCCGATTAAGAAAATCCAACCGAATAAGTTTTTCTTGGATTTTTCATATAACCAACAACAAAATATCAAAACCTAATTTATGGAAATTTTACCCGACCCGGGCTGACCAGACTGACCCAACCCGGATCGATGACCCGACCCGGATGATCGATGACCCGACCCGACCAGAATCAAAAATCTCGTACCGAACCAGTTTTTCTCGGATTTTCAGATAACCAACAACACAATATCAAAGCCAATTTCTAGAAATTTTATCGATTCGGGATGACTCGGCCGGATCGATGACCGACCCGAATCAAAAATTCCAACCCGAATCATATTTTCTTAGATTTTCAGATAACCAACAACAAAATATCAAAATTAAATTCTGGAAATTTTACCCAAATTGGGTTGACTCGACCCGACCCGGATTGATGACCCGACCTGAATCAGAAGTCCCGATCCGAATCAATTTTTCTTAGATTTTCAGATAATCAACAACAAAAATATCAAAACTAATTTATGAAAATTTTACCCGACCCGGATTCTGGCATGACCCAACCCGAATATAAACAAAGCAGAAACCAACCAAAATCTCTGATTTTTTCACACCAAAACCCACTGAAACCTAGGTGTAGATTTTGGACTCAAAAAGATCAATAATTTCAACTTGTATTTTCGGATTCTCAAGATGATGAACAACACAAAAAGAAAGCAATACAAAACTTAGGAGAATCTTAGATTTTGAATTTTGGATTTCAAGATTGAACTCTAAATTTTGACTTCCCAAAATCCTCCTCATTTTTTTGAACCCCGAAAATCAACCCTCTCTCTAATGAAGAAACAAAGGGGTTTTATAGATGGCTTACCCCCAAAGAACGAGTTTGAAATTCGAATAAAAGGGTAAAAATATCTGATTTTGGAAGAGGATTTTGGGGGTATGGGTTGCGGATTTTGGGGGGATGGGTATGGGAATTGATGGGTTGGTGATGTTGGGGCAGAGGGGAGTTGGTGGTGGTGTCGGGTGAGGTGACCGGCGGGTTTGGGGGTGTGGGGTATGGGGTGCGGCTGATTTTTATGAAGGAGAAAGAGTAGGGTTTGGGATTAGTTTTTTAGGTTTGGCGAATAAAGGGTTGGGTTGGTCGAAAATAAGGAAGGGGGAGTTGGGCCGATTGGGCCTGGTCGGTTGGGGTGGCCGATTGGGCCTGGTCGGTTGGGGTGGCCGATTGGGCCTATTTTTTTGGGGTTATGGGGTTTTGTTTTGGGTAGAAATTGTTTTGGGTTGTTAAATAAATGGGTTGGGTTTAAGGTTTAGGGAAATAAATGTGTTGTGGGTTAAAGTATAAAAGGGGCTTTATTATTAGAAAGATGCTTTGCAAATTTTTTTATAAATTGTAAAGATAAAAATGACAATATGATAATAATAAAATATAATATTTGTGAAATGCTTAATGCTTAATTAAAATAAAAAATGCGATGTCGTTTTTGCGAAAATAAAATAACATAGAATATTAAGATAAAAAAACTATGATTGTGATTTTAAAAAGACAAATGGTTGTAGAAATACGAATAATAATAATAAATAATGATATTGAGAATAGACGACGATATTAGAATCTTATATATATATATATATATATGTGTGTGTGTGTGTGTGTGTGTATTAAAATTATTTTGAGGTGTTAAAAATATTTTAAAATGTAAATAAATCGGAAAAGATGGGACAAAATTGAGTGTCAACATATGTAACATCATAAGGTCGGGATAGGGCCCCGTCATACCCCTATGCATATCTAAAATATCGTACCACAACTAGACTGTAACTCTAGAACAAATAGAGTGCTCTAATATCAGCTGAACCAGCAACCTACTAGTGCGGACCGTCACCCTGTCTACCTACGCCTGCGGGCATGAAACGCAGCGTCCCCGACAAAAGGGACGTCAGTACGACTGATGTACCGAGTATGTCAGGAATGAAGAATAGCACAATAGAAACCTGAAAGTAATATGAGACAAAAAACAACCAACTAGTAGAGAATGCCTCTGAGGGCCATAATATGCATAAGTGTCATACCTGTACAAAATGCCTCTGAGGGCCATAATATGCCTAAATGTCATGCACAATGATGGTCATACATATACATATGCGTATATAACGCCATCAAGCCTCTGTGGGCATAATCATCATCGTATATCTATACCAGCTGCAGGTGGTGGTGCGTATATAACGCCTTCCCTTTTTCCATACCCCATACATATATATAATGCATACCATATAGTAGTGTATATAACACCTTTGAGGTCAAGGGTAATACATGAATATAATGCATGAATGATACTAAGATACTCTGAGTTTGTCGGAGTGACGAAATGTCGTTTCACCTCTGATTAACATTATGAATATTAACATCTTTTCCATATACCTCAATAAGGATTTAGGAACATATTTAGTCATGCTTTGAATATAGAAGTAATAACAGGAACATCCTTAACCACTAAGAGTAGAATCATTTATGGGACAATATTACGTTTGCATTTCGTACTTAGAACATGCCAAAAGAAATAAGGATTTGCCTTAACATACCTTGGCCATTTTGTGTCCACAATACAACTAAAGTAGCCCATAATGCACTTCAATCTTATTTTTCAAGAAACCCTCTTCTTTCTCCTTACTTCACTTCAAAGAAAGCTCGGATTACAACTCAACGATAAACGGAATAACTAAATCGAAGCGGTGTGCATAACCCGTATGTTGTTCTTGATAAAAATTATACGTTGTTGCGTTACGTTACTTCTTCTACAACTCAGGTTTCTGCTTCTAATACTAAATTTGCATTGTACACATTTGCTTAAGTGAACTATAAAAGATGAGATTTCTATATTGCCTATGTTTCTCACGAGAAAGTGGCTGCCCATATCTTTATTTTTGCCAATTTTCCAACTAAATTGATTTACATCTCAATTCTTTTATGGTGGGTTGTGGGGTCTACATAAATAATAATAATGATTACACTACACACCAAATGTGCTACCCATTACATAGATTACATAGTCATATGTTGCTCACTCCTATGATTGCCACGTGAAAGAATGGTTGACATCTAACATTATCCAATAATGGATTATTAATTTCTTTATCCCCACTATAATCCAATATCTAATCAATTAGACACGTAATTAATTTCTTGATCTCAATTCACTTAAATAATACTTATTTTAGCACACTTCATATATCCATTATCATAGTCATGTGATAAAACACTAGTCCGTAGCCTCTTTGACACACACCAAATATTACTTTCAATTCCCGTGGAGTTGACTATTATCTGTAGTATGACTCCAATCGGAGAGTTGAAAAAGGTTGGGAGAGATGATTGCCTCTTCCGTCTAGCCCTAAGCAAATCCATACATCATATCATTGTGTCATCCACATATGTGCCAAAGTCGTCTCTTGGGTCCATCTTACGATCCATGAACTATTTCTGAGCTCTCATTATCCTTTTCATTTCTATGAGCACTTCCATCTTGGTTGGAACTCGTATTGTAACCATATCTACAAAAATAATTGTTAGTTAGTTTATTGTTACACAATCATCTTCCATAATCCTTTGAAGGAGGTAGTACGAGAACCAAGTTTTTGAAAAGACTCAAGATAGGCACGAGAAGAGTATGAAGGAAGTGAAATTGTTTAGGATGTTATCCCATTCACTTATTACTAAGGTGGCGCGCACACCGTCGTAATAAGTAACCGTTCAAACACCTAACTCAAGGAAGTTTCCTAGAATCTCCTAACCTGGTTTAGCTCTGATACCAACTTGTCACTCCTCGACTTTTCTAAAGTCTTCCCTTAGGGCGTGATGGCACCTGGACAACTTTCCCTCTTCCCCAGGCGAACCATTTTAATACACCCCTTTTCCAAATTAAACTTATATTTAAGTGCGGAAGTAGTAATAACAAAAAAAGTAAAAAAAATATATTTTGTATTTAATTAATAAGAGCGTGAACTCATGCTCGTACAACCATAATCTCTACCTAGATTCAATAGAAATTCCATATATGGAAATAGAAATTTCGAAGTTTGAAGGAAACCATCTCGTATAGGGCATCTCCGAGATAATGAGACTAACTTCTCCCACCTACTTAGTTAAGAACGAAAGTCACCAAATCCGAAACAATGGATTGGTGAAACAAATGGGACTGCGGGATGACCGCTAGACATGTTAGAGAACCTTCCCCTTGTCGCGCTTTCCTGAAACATGTTAGATAAAAGAGTCATCCCTACCATTCGGGGCTAAGTGAGAATCTCGCCTTACAATCCAAGTAACCTCACAATATTCTAATTACAATCATATTATAAACATAATAAGCATGTTGTGAAAAACAGATTTCAACACTTCAATATATAAGTCAATAAATATTCACATGAAAAATCTCCTTCCCACTCGTCCTAGGAAATACTTAGTTTAACTAGTACCCCTGCTTTATCCCATATAACATATTATATACTTATTGCGGTACGTGCAACCCGATCCAATATATTTATATATTTATTGTGGTACGTGCAACCCGATCCAATGCATTCATATGTTTGTTGCGGTACGTGCAACCCGATCCAATGCATTTATATATTTGTTGCAGTACGTGCAACCCGATCTAATGCATTTATATATTTATTGTGGTAAGTGCAACCCAATCCAATGCATTTATATATTTGTTGTGGTACGTGCAACCCGATCCAATGCATTTATATATTTGCATATATATGTTATATGTTCAAAAGACTCAAATAATATTTTCTTCTTTCAACTTTTCGCCCTTCCCACTTGTAAGAGTTATAACTCTCGAACCGTAACTTTAAATAACGTGTTTCTTACGCCGAGTCGAAGGTAACACAGGGATCTATCACTATCCTAAGTTTCCTCTAAAAATGCTTAGTATAACTAGTACCATTCACACAAAAACAACTCTATGAAAATTGTCTCCCCAGAATCTTTGTAAAAAAAAACACAATCTTAAAATAGTCCTAACTTTTTATCCGTAAGTCGGATTTATATCCGTAAAGTCTCAAACTGTCGAGAACGAGAAATATAGAACTTTTATTCAGAACAACTTTTCAGATTCCTCACCAAAACATTCAGTTATTTTATTTTAACAACTCTCAGAAAACTATTTTGCCAGATTTTTGTAAAACAAAACAAAATCTTAAAATAGTCATAACTTTTTATCCGTAAGTCGGATTAATCTATATAAAGTCTCAAATTGTCTAGAACAGAGAAATATAAAACTTTCATTCAGCACAACATTTCAGATTCATCACCAATATGTACAGTTATTCCGTTATATGTTCAGCCCTCCGGATTTCATTTGATCCGAGGCAGAAAATTTGAACTGCGATAACTCTCAAATCTTATATCAGTTTTGGTTCCGCTTGGGCTCAATATGATCGTGGAGGAGAGATGTACAATCCTGTAAAATTTCATCCAATTCTAACAGACATAACTCAGTGAAACAGATTGTAATTTCATGACCCAAACTAGTTATTAAATAATCTAGTAACAATAATTTCATGATCATTCTTTCAACATCCGGATCATATTGTAATATGTATTGTAACTTAAAAATAAGGGATTATACTAAGAATTATGAGTGAGAGAACTCACCTTTGTTGCTTCGGGACCGCGAATGAAAATCTCAAACTTTGACTACACCCTTTTCGGAACTCCTCATTTGCTAAAGGTAATTTTTCTTTTGTTCTATGTATTTTCTGGTTTCTTTCTATATTATGAAAAAAATATAGGATATGAGAATATATATATATTGTGGATTGTGTGTGTAACTTGCAGGAAGGTGAAAGATTGTGTATTAATCTGTATCACAAAAGAAGGACTTGTCTTCATTTATAAATGAGAAAGAAACTTCTAAAGAGATGGTTCTATGTCTGAATGAATGCTCAAACGTTTCATGGATTCAGTGACAGTAAAGAGTACGGAGTAAAGGCAATAAACAGTAGTAAAAGAGTCATTTTATATTTGGAAAAAGACGTTAGTGATAGATCAGAATAATGACCCATTAATGCATTCAAGTAGTCAAGTAGTCACCAACGTTATACCCAAATTGAATTTAAAGCATGTTAAAGGCTAATCAAAGGTTAAAGAATGTGTTATAACTTCTTCTTTTTTTGTGAGATACAATAATTATTTCCCTTACAGTAAGTTTATCTCATTTCCACATATTCAAAGGTCTATTTATCTTTTTGAAAACAAAGAATATTTAACAATATTGAATGTTAATGAATAGTTTGTGGGGATTTCAAAATTTTGAAAACCACCTAAAATTGTTAAATATAGGGACTTTACATGAACTATGCTGTTAAAATTGATATAGGCGTAATGCAAGTTAACTCGTTTAAAAGATTTAGTCAACTAAGGCTACTTCATGGTATTAACTTAATCAAACCATAAGAGATGAGGGAAATTCAAAAAAATAGTTTTGACTGTAGAATGTAGCTTTTTCTTCTAAATTTATTGCAAGATGCTAACCTTTTAATAATTAAGTTTTATAGATACATATCTAATAAAGACCCGAACATTTATATTGTGGTTAAATTATGACATGTTTCCATTTGTCCAAATTCGCACAAATGCCTCGATTTTGGGGTGGTTTTTAATTTTCATCCCTTATATCGAATATCTTTAATTTTTGCCATTTGGCATTTTAAGTAACAAAAAAGTAGCTGAAAATATTATCGACATCGAAAGAAAAAAAAACGGATTTATGACCTAATTTTGCAAGACAAGGTTTCATAGTTTCTATGTCTATTCAGACAAAGGTACATAGAAACTATGCTCTGTCCGATGTAGTTCAGTAGAAAAAAATTATGTCGAACAAGACATAGTTTTTATGTAACTTTGCCGAACAAGACATAGTTTCTATGTAACTTTGCCGAACAAGACATAGTTTCTATGAAACATTAACTTCCGAATTAGTACTTATTCCGGACAAGGTATAGTTTCTATGTACCTTTCCCCGAATATGCATAGTTTCTATAAAACCTTGCCTTTGCCAAATAACCGATTTGGAGTATGCCTGAGATTTCCATAAGACCTTCTCCCTCTTGACGAAATTGTAAACATTGCCTTGCTAAATTATAATTTTTTTACTCTGCTGGGATCGAACCCAGAATATTTGATTTTGTAGACCAGAAAATAAGGATATTTTAGCCTATAAATTTTCTTTAAATCAGAGACAGGACCAAAAATTAAAGAAGAGCGATTTGAGGGACAAAATTTAAAGACCAGGCCATATGAAGGCCAATCCGTGCGGAAAAAATGAATTTACCCCAATTGCTCAATTGGGCAGCCCAATATTTTGGCACCATTTTGACCAGCCAGCCCATGGAACCAACTCAACAAAATTTCAACCCAAGTTGGCCAGTTTATCATTTGGAAAAGGAAAGAAAATTGATGATGTTTACCGTTAGTTTAATTTCAATTAGTTAACTTTTTAAAATATAACCTTTTATTAGATCTTTATATGAGATCATCTTTTAATCCTATTTCATCATGATAAAGTATAATGCTACTAACTGTTTAGGTACTATAATCTACTTCCTTATCACACAATATTATATTATAAAATTTTCTTATCTATGTGTTTTATGTGGTTCAGATCTAAATTGGCTTCAGTTAATTGGAGTTTGATCTACCCAGGTCTTTAAAACAGTTGCTTTATATGCTGTGTACAGTGTAGTGAGTGCTTCCTAGATAAGTATTGTAAAAGATTTGTCAAAATTAAATTGTTTCTATGGAAAAGTTGAATTAAAGTCGTGATGGGTGGGTAAGTACTCTATCGCCATTAATTAAAGATTTTGGATTTGAGTCCTAGGAACGAAGACATTTTTGATAGAGAATGTTTTATCCTTAAAGTGGAATTTCTTAGCGTAAATACAAATTAATCAGTCCTAAAACGAATATGGGACACTATGTAAAAAATCCGAGAAAAAACACAAATCTATTGCGTTGTCCATCCTTACAATTCTTACATTGTCGAGTCCCATATAGATACGAATGTGATTATCACTGTAAAGAAAAAAAAAACATAAATCAATGATGGAGAATTTATGTAGCTAAATAATAAAATTTGTTGCTAATCTTATTTAGATATGGATTGTCAGAAATCACGAGCTAATTCTTGGATTTGAGTTAGGATCAAGATAAATTTCTTATCATAATATCAAAACCAGACCTGTTCTAATCTATTGTTTACATGTTGTTGGGACCCAATCTTATATTATTCACACTCTAAATGTTCAACTCTAAGCGTGCGAGGATGTTAAGTCTCACATTGGTAGAGATATACTTATGTGACTATATAATTTTAAATAATTCTGACCTCATGAGCTAACTTTACATGATGAGTTTGCCCAAAATCTACTTCTTGATGATACACATTCAATTAATAATCTCAATGTCGATGGTATGAAGTAAATTAAGGTTCAGTATTTGATTAGAACACTCAAAGTCGATGCCGTTAAATGTTGATTGAAACATTACAAAATGGTCGGTCGATGGTGCCATTACCAAACTGATTAGATGTGTTTTGCTTTTTCTATTTTGTCCGTGGATATTGATTTAGTCTAAAATTGGATTCATCTATTAGATATCTTGTCAATCATATTGGTCTAATTCAACAAATTATATCAGCAGGCATATTCTTCTGAGAATATTGTACTAACGGGACATGTAATGACGCATTACTCCTTTTTGTTCTATTTCATCTATTATATTAGTCACAGAAAGAAAAATAATTACTCCAAAATATTTGTTACTTACTTCAGAAAATTAAGTAAACATTAATTATTATTTTCAATTTCGCCCTCATTACACCATGAAAGCATATTATTAATTACTCCTACTTATTTATAGAAGAGATAAGAATAATTAATTAAATAACTCTTAATATTAATGATGTAAAGTGACGGATTAAAAAGACAGGGATAGTAGGGAGTAGTAAGCATGGCTTACATTTTTTATTGGGATTATCAATCGTCTTCTATATTCTCAAAATATGGTTGATGTTATATATATATAGATCAAAAAAGTAATTTTAAACGGACAATCGATGAATATTCAAATGAACTCCCTTCACTTAGCCTTGACTTTCTAAGTGGAATTTGGTAGACTTGGTATTATAAAGAATCCCATAACATACATTCAATTAATGAATTAATCATCAATTAAGTCTCAATCTCAAACTAATCGTAACACAATTACAAACTATTTTTGTGGAGAGAAAATAAAAGAAATCTTACAAGGTAGCCATAGTATCTATCTAAGAGTACTAGCTGTGTCATCACAATATCCCAGTTGAGTGCATTCCACCATGGCACCGTCCACGAGTAACTCTTGGCCCATTGTGTTTCTTGAAATGGAGCTCTCATCTTCAATAATTCGAGTACTTAATTACCTACGTAAATTTTCCATCTGTTCATTATAGCTTGAAGAAACACGTAAGCTTCCCCATATTTGTGATGTTAACCTCATCCTTACAGAAGAGGAATAGCATTTGCTGATCAAACCGCAACAACAAATACAACTTTATAGTAGTGGATCAACTATAATTTATAATAGTGGATCAAGGTAACCAACGAACAGAAGTCATGATAGAAGGTACTCTTAGAAGAGATGCAACATTACGAGTTATTTATCGAAAGGTGGTATACTATATGTTAACTTTCGTACAGGATGACGTAGGCCTCCCAGAAGGAGAGGCGTGGAAAGGTTTGTTCTGGCCGGTGGAGATTAGCCTTCGAGTACAAAGGTAAAAGGAAGCTTGATTAAAAGACCCACTCATCGAGCAAGACGCAATATATGTATATTTGCATGTAACATAATTCGGATTGATTATAACTTTCTTAAAACAATTATGGATATACACTAGGCTGACATCGTTTTTTGAAAATAAAATTACATGCCAATTGAAATATGATGTAAAATGTCGAACCATCAAAGTCCCAAACGCAAACCACTTAGTTAAAAGTCGAATTCACTTAATAAGTCGACATCGCTTATACAAAATCTCGAGCATATGCTGGTGATCATAAATTCCTAAGAAACTTCATGACTGAAAATGTCATCTAAATATACATAATAGAATATTTTCCAATATTCTTTCATTAATTGTATTAATTGTATATTTTCTATTTTAGGTAGAATTATAATCCTTTTTGTAATTAGGTTAATTAGTTACCTAGTTTGTATCAAAGTAAATATTCTTGTAACCTTATATATATTGTAAATCATTCTTCAATAAAATCAAGGAACATATTCTTTTATGGTATCAGTAGCCTAAAACTACAAACCCTACCCTAGCCGCCGATACACCTTCTCGACCGCCACATTTTTTTTCCACGTCGGCACCTAGCCCACGTCGGAACCCTAGTCGCCGACCTCTCTCCCCCCCTCTATTTTCCCACGACGAAACACTAGTTTTTCCGGCCATTCTCCCTCCCTCTTCCTCATAAATTTCCTTTCCATGGCTGACAAAACCAAATTTCATTCGGCACTTGTCGTAAACAACATCAAAAACTTCATCTTTGTGACTCTTGAGATGGAAAAGGGTCAATACTCCTCGTGGATGGAGCTTTTTAAGATCCATTGTCGTGTTTACAAAGTTATCGACTACATCAACCCTCTCACGCCGAAGTCCATAGACGTACCATCGGCTTCGACTTCTGATGATGCACACCGATCTCGTTTGGACGCAGCCATCCTCCGGTGGATATACGACACGATATCTAATGATCTGTTGCACACCATTATTGAAACCGATGACACTGCCCGCCAAACGTGGAAAGATTGGACAGTATTTTCCACGACAACAAACCTCAACGAGCGTTATACCTTGAAAATCAGTTCAAGGACGTTCATCAGGATGATTTCCCAAACGTGTTTGCCTATTGTCAAGAACTCAAGATGCTTGCCGACCAACTCTCCAACGTTGACGCATCAGTCACTAATCAACGATTGGTCATGCAACTCATTGCAGATTTGAACGAATCCTATGATGGCGTTGCCACCATCCTTTAGCAATGCACGATGTTACCTCCGTTTTATGAGGCCCGTTCGAAGCTCATCCTTGAGGAAACCCAAAAAATCAAGCGCAATACCACTCGGGCCAGCATTTTGGACGCCGTCCTCACCACCACCATCGGGCCCTCCGCCGACGGCAGGGCCTCCCGGTCTGGCAACCAGAACTGTCGGCCAGAGGACCCGCAACAGTCCACTTCCTCCCGTAACAACCGTCGGAGCAGGAAGTCCGGCAAGGGCCGCGGAAAAAGAAATTCCGACAACAACGACGGCGTGAAGGGGCAATCCCCGTTGGACCGGAAATAGCCAGCAGCGACCGCGGCAGTGGCAACAGCCTCCGTCGTGGGTTGTCTACCCGCCGTGGGCCACTTGGGCCCCACCGTCATGGGCCTCCCTCCTTTCCCATATACGACATCCTCGTGGACTCCACCTTAGAACTAACAGGCCCAACCTGGCATACTTGTCCCATGTCCACAACAGGCCTACACATCACATGCCCCCTACCATCGACTTATACACCGACTGACATTGAGGCAGCTATGAGCACAATGTCACTCAACACTCTCGACGAAAATTGTTATATGGACACATGCGCCACATCTCACATGACGGCATCACAAGATACTCTCTCGTTTTATTCCAATTTGAATAATTTAAATCTGAATATTATTGTTAGTAGTGAACAAGGCATTCCCATCTGTGGTTATGGTCATTCCTCCCTATCCCCACCATATCCACCACTAATCTTAAAAAATGTCCTTCATGCCTCTAAACTTATTAAGAATCTAATCTCCGTGCGACATTTCACAGCTGATAATTGGGTTTCTCTTGACTTTGATCCTTTTGGTTTTACTATATAGGATTTTACGACAGGGAGAAGAATAATGAGATATGACAGCACCGGAGATCTTTACCGTATTTCAAATGCATTCAACAATCCAGCCTCAGTTCCCTCAACCTTTGCTGCTCTTTCGTCTTCCTTATGTCATTCTAGATTAGGATATCGGGAGACTCTATTTTACGATCCCTAGGAAAAATAATTTTATTAATTTCAATTGTATTTCTAGGTCTCCTATATGTGAATTTTGCATTTTTTGGAAATATGTCAAATTTCCATTTTCTAATGTACTTTAATGCATTTCGATATCATACATAGTGATTTGTGGACATCCCCTATTTTGAGTACGGTGACCATCGATATTATGTGTTGGTTTTAGACGATTATTCCAACTTTTTATGGACTTTTCCAATTGGAAATAAATCTCAGGTCTACCCCATTTTTTCTTTATTTATTGCTTTCGTAAATCATAATTTGAAAAGAGCATTAAATATTTTCAATGTGACAATGGCAAGGAATTCGATAATAACCAATTCAAACAGTTTTGCTCCAAAAATGGTCTTACCTTTCATTTTTCCTGCCCACACATCCTCCCAAAATGGTAAAGTCGAACGGAAAATCTGAACCATAAACAACCTCATTTCGTGACCTACTTGCTCACGCCTCAAATCCCCCTCAATTCTGGCATTACGCACTCTCCATGGCCACATATATCCTAAACATAATCTCAAACAAGTCTCTAGCTCAATGGTCGCCCACCCAAGTTCTGTTTCGTAGGAACCCCTCCTACCAACACTTGCGTATTCTACCTTCTCCATCCGACCACTCACAAACTCTAACCCCAATCTTCCTTGTGTGTTTCGGGTTACCCTGCCAATCATCGTGGTTACTCGTGCTATGACTTGTCGAGCCATAAAATTATTATTTCATGTCATATCCTATTTGATGAGTCTCAATTCCCTTTGCCTCTCTACACTCTCCACTTCGACATTCATACGACTTCCTAGATGATGACCTAAACCCTCTTCTAATTCACCATTTACATAGTTCGTCATCCTAGACCCCGGCACCCGCCACCACATCGGCCAGTCTGGGACTAGTTGCCTACCCAGTTCTGTCGATGACGGTGGCCCAAAACATCCCGCCTCATGGTGATTTGCCGCAGCCACCTCTTGGCAAACCAAGGTTCGACCGGCCAGTACTGTCACCCCTTCCCTTCCTCCTCTTCCCGACAGTCCCGCGGCAAAACCCTCTCCTATCCCGTGCCCCGACACACTCTCAGACCATGGAAACCCATGCCATACATGGAATTTATAAACCTAAACGGTTGTTTAACCTTTCCATTTTAGTTGTCCCTTCTCATGTCCCTCGTAATCCGAAGGATGCCTTGTCCGACCCTAATTAGAATGCTACAATGATTGACGAATATAATGCTCTTATTAATAATAAGACGTGGGACCTAGTACTCCGTCCACCATGATGCTAACATTATTTGTTCTATGTGGATTTTTAGACATGAAAAGAAATATGATGGTTCTTTTGAGAGGTACAAGGCTCATCTTGTAGGTGATGACAGGCCTCAACAGGTAGGAGTGGACTGTGATGAAACGTTCAGCCCGTCATACAACCTGCAACCATGAGGCCGTCCTCAACACTGCCATATCAAGTCTTAGCCATTCATCAGCTTGATGTCAAGAATGTCTTCTTACATGGGGATCTTTATGAAAATGATATATATGCATTGGCTTATGGGTTTCAGGAATCCTAGTCCTCGAGATTATGTGTGTATGTTGCAGAAATCGCTCTATGGATTGAAACATGCTCTTTGACCATGGTACCAGTGGTTCGCCAATTATGTCTCATTTATAATTTTTTCACATAACAGATCCGATCATTCCCTGTTCATCTACAACAAGGGTACATACATGGCTTACCTATTATTATATGTTGATAACATCATCTTTACCACATCATCTGATGCTCTCCGCCAGTCCATTATGTCTCTCATTTCCTCTAAGTTTGCTATGAAAGATATGGGCCCCCGAGTTATTTCTTGGGCATCTCTGTCACTCGATATTCTAGTGGCCTATTTCTATGTCAGAAGAAGTACGCCGAAGAGATCTTTGACCATGCAGGCATGACATATTGCAAACTATCCCACACGTCTATAGGCACTAATTCCAAGCTCAACATCGATTCCACCCTTCATATTCAGGCCCGAGTCACTATCGTAGCCTGGTTGGGCCCCTGTAGTACCTCACATTCACGAGACCAGACATATCATATGTCGTGCAACAAATCTTCTTGCATATGCACAGTTCGACGGAAGCACACATGCATGCCCTCAAACATATTTACGATACATCCAATGTACACTTCACTTCGGATTACATCTATACAAGTCTTCGCTCACTGGTCTCACTACTTATTCTGATGTTGACTGGGGTGGATGTCGTGACACTCGACGCTCCACATCTGGTTATTGCATTTTTCTCGGATATAACCTATTGTCTTGGTCTTCCAAAAAGCAACCTACACTATCCCGATCCAATGCAGAAGCAGAATACAGAGGTGTTGCCAATGTCATCTCTGAGTCTTGTTGGATTCGTAACCTTCTACTTGAGATTCATTGCCCGATTCAAAGGCAACAGTGGTCTACTGTGATAATATTAGTGCGATATATATTTTCGGCAATCTCGTCCAATATCAGCGCACTAAACACATTTAGATGGACATTCATTTCGTTAGTAAAAAAGTGGCTCGTGGTCAAGTTTGTGTCCTTCATGTTCCTTCCAAATAATAGATTACCGACATCTTCACCAAAGGACTTCCGTGCATACTATTTGATGATTTTCGAGCCAGTCTCAGTGTTTGAGAACCTCCCACTTCGACTGCGGGGGTGTAATAGAATATTTCCCAATATTCTTTTTCATTAATTTTATTAATTGTATATCTCCTATTTTAGGTAGAATTATAATCCTTTTGTAATTAGGATAATTAGTTACCTTGTTTGTATCAAAGTAAATATTTTTATAACCTTATGTATAATGTAAATCATTTATCAATAAAATTAAGGAACATATGTCTTTAGTAATGATAGTACATAAACAGATTAACCGCATTTCCACCTTAAAATAAATATAAAAATTGGTGACCAAAGTACTAAATTATACTGGTGATAATTAAACTTTAGAATATATCATACATGTAATCAAATATTGGAAGGAAAACTAACTACACGAACGTATTATATATTAGTTGATTAATATTTGAAGTAGCTGCCACTAATAAGCAATTTCCATGAAATTAACACACTCAACTATAATGCTTATATATATGTAGATGAATTGACGTGGATACTATTGAACCATGTCTTGCTAGTAAACTATTTTAAACATAAAATAGTTATAATTGTTGGAAATAAAGCAGTACGGAAATAGTAAATAACTATTACAACGTGCTTCGAAAGGATAAACAATAAAGATTACAATAAGAAGTTGTCAATCTTTTAATCTTGTACTAGAACTTTAAATTTGGATCTTGTATTCAGAAATACAAGAACATGAACTGCTACACCTGTGGCTTGTAGAACCGCTGAGAATCTGAACGGTTAGAGTCCTTTGAGTTTCAAGTTCATACCTGAAACACTTAGCTACCAATTAGATAATCACAACACCACCGGCTGAATCGAGATATGACTCTATGTCTTTAAGACAAGATTGCCCCGTATATATGCTTTTACGTTAGCGGGCAATAGTCTCCCAAGATAAAATAACAACTAATCAAAACTACAAAGCAAATAGGTTGATTATGACGAAGAAAACAAACATGAAACTATTACTGAAGAGTGGAAATTTAGAGGAAAAAAAGAACTATTATGGACTGTTCTTGTCTAGACTTGTCTCTTTCTTTTTCTGTGTTCTTTTCTCCTGCTGCCCTCAAATCTATTTCAGGTCTCAATATATAGTGTTTAGGAGGAGGAGAAGTGTTAAGAGGTCCTTTAAGAGGTGTAGTCATGGCAGAAACGTTTTGTATGTTTTGTACGTTTTATAGTAAGTGCAAAATATTTCAGATGGTTAATGCTATAAAACTATTGGTTTTCTGGCTGGTGGCAGCATTCTTGAACCTCGAGGGACTAAACTGTAAATACTAAACAGTTTGGGGTCCAAAAGATAATATTAGAAGCAGCTCGCAGCGATCGGACGGGACGGGCGAGCGGCGATGGCCCGCGTGTGGGGCTAGCCTCGAACCCAAGCACACCTAGGTCCTCCCTCCTTCAAACACATGGGTTATCCGTTGGGGTCCCAAACCCTTATCCAATTTTGAGGCTTATAAAAAGAATAATTCTTCATTTCCACCGATGTGGTAGATTTGTCCCACACCATATTTTCATGGCTCAAACACCTTACTTAGTGGACCAATATCTCTTTCATTTCTTAACGAAATTTGACGATCCTTGGCCCTACGGTCATCTACTCACTTAGTAGATTTTGCACGTGTGAAGAACCAAAGACTTCAACATGTGGAACCGAGTATTTAAGTCATTAAGGATGAGTGGACGCAACCCCCATCAAAGGCAAATTTCCAACAATCCCCTCTTGAAAGAGAATTGGTGCACACGGGATGCCAAACTTCAGCAATCTTTTAGCGGAAAGATATTGAATCAGGAGAGGTTGCTTCTACTTTGAACCTTCCCTAGTTGAATACCACCGAACTTACTTACTGCGCGATGAACGTGATATCTTGAACCATCAGTGTTTAGTGTAAGCCAAGTGTCGAGCCCATTTTTAACCCGACCCCGGCGAGAGGTCGGAAGCGGAGCACAATGTGTTCGGTGATTCCTGGGTATATGGATTGAGGAGTCGCCACCTAATTATTTTTTACGGTGAATTAGGACACCTAAATATTAAACTAAATGTTGCAATGTAACTCCAATTTTAAGGTCTGCGAAACTAATGAGATTCTAGGTAAGGGTTCTTCATTATCTTAAAGGGAAGGGGTTAGACATCCTTTAAGATCCGCTAACTTGCGGTTATCCGATCAAACTCAGGTTAATTATTGTATTAGGAAAATACATGTTTTAAAATATAAACTTAAAATGATGTTTGCAATTATTTAGTAAAAGGATGCATTTTGTACAAGTATGCATTTGCATGATATTTAAAGAGAAATACATGTAAAGTTGAAAAGTATGCATTTTTTAACAATTGATAGTAAAGACAAATTATTTATAATGCCAAAGAAGTAAATCTTTTGGAAATCATTGAATTGCAAATTAAAAGATAAACTTATTTGTATGATTGATAAAGCGAATAAAAAATGACCAAAGTTGTTTAGAAGATTTTAAACATGCATGACGAGCCTAAAATAAATAACTAGCGAAGGGTTTTTATGTTTTAAACTACCCTATGAATTAATTCTAAGTTTGCCTATTCTAAGCATTTCAATAGTTACATAAGTGCGATAAATAATATTACAATACAGAGCGGGATAAAAGCTAAATTAAAGAAAGTAAATAAAATAAATAAACTCCGAGGAATATCTGCCTTCATTGACTTTGTTCCTTGCAAACTGTCAAGAACAAACGGTCAGAAACAAGTAAATACAAATAACTTCGGATCCGTATCCAAAACAGTGAATGTTTTGATCACGGAGGGCTCAGACTTAAAATTTTGAAAAGGCCATTCCAATCACGCCATGGCTGCAAACATGACTCGATGGTCATTTTAATTGCCTCGCCTACTAAACATGTTGGTCTCTCGGATGAAATAAGAAAAGATCATTATAATCACGTCGTGAGTGCGAACATATAACTTGTTGGTTATTTTAGTCGCCTCGCCTACTAAACATGTTGATCCCTCGGATGAAATAAAAGGTTTAAGCCTCATCCTTGCCCAGAAGTTATATTTCCGTCTTTACGACTGTGGAGGCCTCAAAATCGACGGATATTTTTTCATCGGTCAGTGTTGTATCGTGTTCAAATTAGCAAAATTAAATTGAAATAGTAAGCTGTAGGCAGCAGGCAGTAGGCAGTAAGCAGTAAGCAGGAAAAAAAAGAGGCAATTTCTGAAAAGACGCAATGTTTAGTTTAAAACAGTAAAACAGTAAAACGGATATTTAAATGCTGAAATAGTGGACTGAAACAGGAAAGCAATGCCCGAAAGGTGCGGCCTCAAATTCAATTTCATTGGCCTAAATGCGGTATTTGGTTCAAAACAGTAAAACAGTAAGATATCCGTTGCACGGATATTTAAAACAGTAAACTGAAAACAGAGAAACGAAAAAAAAGTGCGGCCTCGAATTCAATTTCATCGGCCTAAGTGTAGTATTGTTCAAATCAGTAAAATAATACTGAAGCAGCAAGCAGAAACAGAGAGGCAATTTTCGAAGGGACGCGGTGTTTAGTTTAAAACAATAAAAATAGTAAAGCAGTAATCTGAAACCGAGCAAAATAACCGAAACAGAAAAACAAAGGCTCCAACGACGCGGTATTTGTTCAAAACAGTAAAAATAGTAAAACAGTAAGATATTCGTTGCACGGATATTTAAATGTCAAATCAATAAATTGAAACAGAAAAGCAATGCCCGAAGGGCGCAGTATTTGTTTAAAACAGTAAAAACAGTAAAGCAGTAATCTGAAACCAAGCAAATAACCGAAACGAAAAAAAAAGCGATTCGAACAGACGTGGTATTTGTTCAAAACAGTAAAAACAGTAAAACAGTAAGATATCCGTCACACGGATGTTTAAAACAGTAAACTGAAAACAGAGAAACAAAACGAAACGAAAAAATGCGCGGCCTCGAATTCAATTTCATCGGCCTAAGTGCGGTATTAGTTCAATCAATAATAACAGTGCCAAAGAAACGAGCAGTGAGCAATTAAAGTATCCGACCCGAATTCTGAAATTTTGGAACCGAAACAGGATTAAAAAGTATTTATGAAAAATCAGACCCGGATTATGAACAGTGACCCGAATGGGTGACCCAATTCTGAAAACAGATTTTTCAGATAACCAACAAATAAGATACGAAATGCAAGAATTCTCGAAAATATCCAAACTGGGTCGACCTGACCCGGATCAGTGACCCGACCCGAATCAAGTATCAAACCCGAATCAGATTTTCACCAATTTTCAGATAACCAATCAAATAAGATACGAAATGCGATAATTCTAAAAATATCCAAATCGGGTCGACCCGACCCGGGTCAGGACCCGAATCAGATTTTTTGCACCAATTCTAGATAACCAATCAAATAAGATACGAAATGCGATAATTTTAAAAATATCCAAATCGGGTCGACTCGACCCGAATCAGTGATTCGAAATCAGTGAAGAACAATAAATCGAATATTTCAGCAAAATTCAGATAATCAATATTCAAGATGTGAAATGCAAGGATTCTGGAAATATAACCAAACCGGGTTGACCCGACCCGGAATCAGTGAAGAACAACCCGAATCAAATATTTCAGCAAAATTCAGATAACTAACAAGGGATGTAAAAAAGGCAAAAATCTGGAATATGTCCAAACCGGGTCGACCCGACCCGACCCGAATAAACCCAAATCGGAGACTCAAAAAACAGTGGAGAACAATCTTTTTCTTCCGATTTTGGATCTTGTTTTCGGACTTAATTCTTGAATAACAAGGAGGGCAAATGCTTAAAATTGAGAACACAACAAAATATTTTATATAGAATCGGACCTCCGAAAAATCCTCCCTTTGTAGAACAAAAATGGGGGTATTTATAGATACATCACCCCGACGTTCACCCCCACCCATAACCCTTACAAAATCGAATTCGAATTTCAAAATAAAGGGGGAACAAAATCTGATTTTTGGGACGATTTCTTGGGGCATGTGTTGCGGTGAGAGGTGATGGGGTTGGTGGTGTCAGGCGACGGTGTCGGCGATTGGTGGTGTCAGGCGTAGGGTGCGGCGACGTGGGGGTAGGGGTGTAGGGTGGGCGGCGATTGGGAGCGTTAGGGGTGTTAGGTTTTTTGATTTTGGGTTTTTTTTTTTTGGTTTAAAGGGGAATGGGTATGGGCTTGTGGGTCGGCTGATTGGGCCTGGGTCTTGGGATGCTGGGTTTCGGCCGATTTGGGCTTTGGTTTAGGGGAATGAAAAATGTGGTGTTGATTTATTTTGGGTGAGGGGAGATTAAATGGGTTGGGCAAAGGGGTTTCGGCTGGGTCCGAAAAATGGGCTTGGGGGGAATTAAAAGGAAAAAGGGGTTGTTGGGCTGGGGCGATGGAATTTCGGGTGGGCGAGAAACGATGTGATAATAATAAAGATATAATAATTGAGAAAGACAATGATACAATTTTGCGAGAACACAATAACTTCGGATAAAACCCTTATTCATTTTCATTCTTATTATTTTGTCAAGACAATGATACCAACACAATAACTCCCCATATTGTTTTCATTCTTATTGGCCATGGACATACTTGGATTCTTAAATGCGTTCATTTGAGGCTGCCTATCCTCGCACTTAAATAGGTGATCTCCTATGAGGTATCATGCGATACCCCACTTCACAAGTGTTAGGAATCATTAAAAGTTTTTCCAACCTTAACCTCAATCGCTTGAGGATCGTTAAAGGTTTGGAAGCTTAACCTTTACCCACCATGCACGTAGAACTTTAATGTCTATCGCGGGATCGGCTTTGGATTCATGTTTCTTTACAGAAATCATCATCCGAAGTGGTCTTGCTTCCACCGAAGCACTCAACTGAACCTTTTACAACTTAGTTTTCCTATTGAATCAAATTCTTGGGATCTCCAGACAGTATGGTTGGGTTACCACCGCAAAGGTTCGTATTATTTGGGTTTTAAGCCCATTCCCTTAGACAGGTAGAACTCTTGATCTTCGGGTAGTCCCTTAGTTAAAGGGTCCGCTATATTATCCTTTGATGTAATCAACGAGAATGACACACGTGGTGATCAACTACCATACGGTCTTATATCTCCGACAGATATGTCCAGACGTCGTCATCCGTGACCTTCCTGAAGCCGACCGGCTAGCCACAATGTATAACTGCCGAAGGCACATATTTCTCCTTGTAAGAAACGTCCTCTAAGGAGTCGTGAAGTTACTCAACTTTTTATCATGGTTTGTTTAAAGCGATAAACTTCGATTCCATCATGAATCGGCCGATGCAAGTTTGCTTAGAGGATTTTCAAAGACATACCACATACATCCACTTGTGGCTTTGGTGTTCTTCAAGTCCAATGTCCAGTTTGCATCACTGTGTTCTCCCAGAACCACTGGACATCCAGAATGCCATAATCCATAGATAAGCTAATATTTCAGATATTGTCATATCCAATTTAACGCTTTCTATCGATCATTTTTAGAATCACGAGTGATCCTTAGATCAACTGATCTACTTTGTAAGCCGATACCATATTGGTTGTAGTTGTAAAATACATTGAACTACATGTGATCTGCCATATCTCTCCTAGTATATGGATGCATCATGATTCCAATCAATTCTATGATTTATATCCATTGGTGGCTTCAACGAGACTGTCAACTACCTCACAAATGAGTTTGGAATTAGACCAGTCCGTTAGATGTTTTAGAAATTCCAATTCCTAAGATATCATCTGTGATACTCATATCTTTCATATCGAGACTTTTGTTTCAATATGACTTCCATTTTCAGACTGTTGGTTTTCCAACTGTTGGCTTTCTAATTTCAGAGTTAATGTTTCTGTTGTCAGATTCATTATTTCTATTTTACTTGAAACTTCTAGGACCAAAATGTAAATATTTCAGGGACCAAAAAGAAAGTTCAGGAAGAAGCCCAACAGTCCAACAAACCAACTTTGATCCTCCCCTTCCAACTCTCTGGTTAGGAAGGTTGTCTCAACATCTATGTCACGCAAGACTGCAATGGTCCTGGATGTTAAGTTATTCATAGGGGAGCACATGTCCAAGTAGCCGAGGTCTTATACTCGATAGTAGATCCATCTACTTTGTACTCAATTTGAGTATCCACTTTTACAACCCAAAGGTTTTTTTTCCGGAGGAAGGTAAACCATTACACAAGTATGGTTCTATCTGATGGAATCTATTTTTCTCTCTGCAGTTCTTTCCAAAGCAGTGCTTCTGGATATAACAATTCTTTGTTAATTTTCCATGGTTCATTCTCAACCATGCAAGCTAGAAGGCGTGGAACAAGTCTTTGTCCCCTCTTTCTCCATCTCGGTTCAACATCTATAATCCTTGAGTTCTGTAGATCTGGAACGTTAAGTTCGGATAGTTAGCAACTTTCGAGTCTGTAGATTTGGAACGTCTAGTTTCGGAAAATAGGCACTCGTGGGTTCTTGTTAACCTCGAGCAATTGTTTCTTTTTCCTTTTCAAGGAAAGAATTCAACATTCTTTGCTCCAAGAGGCGATAAGCACTACTGTTATTTGCAGATTCAGTGGATATGCAATCTACAGTCTTAGGTCCAACTTAACCTGTTTCGGTATTTCAACCTTTACCAAGTCACCCCACATCACAACATTTGTAGGTGGGATCATTTCCATGTTCACATGGAGGGTTATCCTTATCCTTATGCGGAGTTCTTCTGAGAATCGTATTAGCGGTAAGGATTGCCTTGCCCTACATATTTTGGGCGTACGGCTCTGCGCTTGGCTAACACCGTTAGACTGAAGTGAGTAAGGAGTAGTCGTTTGATAAACGATGCTTCACATTCTCCCCCTCTATCACTCCGAATTCCTCAATCCGTAGGATTAGTTGATTTTCAACTTCTGCTTTGTAGCGCATATCTGTTTCAACAGCTTCATCTTTGTTTTTCAACAAACAAAGGATGCAATACGTTGTACCATCGTCAATGAAGGTCACAAAGTACTTGTCTCCCCCCTCTATTTTGTACAAACTTCAAATCACCTATGTAGGTGTGACTAAGTTCTAGAGGAACGGTGCTTCTTTCGTTATTTCTTTGATGGAATGAAAAGGTGATTTTTCCTCTTCGCCCACCTCACATTCATTTTGAGGGTTTATGTCGACAGAAGGCAACAATCTCAACTTTGTTAGCTTTTGAATGACTTTCTATTTAACAGGTATTAATCCATGATGATATAGATGCACGAATTACAAATATATCATTCATTTGGTTACAGACATACTATACCATTCTTAGTTATTACAGACCTGTTGGACTAGTCTTAAACCAGCTTGACCAACAAAGATCCCTGAAACCAAGTTTGGGACATGTATCACCTCCTTTTAGAGTGATCCCATTTCATGAAGTCCTTTTTAAGGACAACCTCTCCAACCCCTTCTACTTTAGAGGCGGCGACGACCCGCGTGTGGGGCTAGCCTCGAACCCAAGCACACCTAGGTCCTCCCTCCTTCAAACACATAGAGTTACCCTTTGGGGTCCCAAACCCTTATCCAATTTTGAGGCTTATAAAAGGAACAATTCTTCATTTTCCACTGATGTGGTAGATTTGTCCACACCATATTTTCATGTCTCAAACACCTTACTTAGTGGACCAATATCTCTTTCATTTCTTAACGAAATTTGACTATCCTTGGCCCTACGGTCATCTACTTACTTAGTAGATTATGCACGTGTGAAGAAGCAAAGACTTCAACATGGGAAACCCGAGTGTTTAAGTCATTAAAGATAGGTGGACGCAACCCCCATCAAAGACAAATTTTCAACAATAATAGTACTAACAAATTATAGGAGAATCATATCATATCTAATGGACTGCGATAAAAGCTAGCTATTGGCTTTGCCACATCATTTTTCATTAGCTACATAGTCTGAAATGTTGGTGATGACACTGTCATCACGTCTAACCTTTTTGTTTCTCGTTCGACATTCATTATACATAGATTCATGTTGAAAAGTATACCGCATTCACGAGGATAAAGTATACTATCTAATAAATATGACTCTGTACTCAACAAGGCTTGAACCTGAGACCTTTAATTAAAAATGAAAGAATCACTTAACACTCCATCAAAATTCTTGTTTGTCATCACATCTAATCTATTTATGATTTTTTGAAAATGATGCTTTTTAATTTATGTTTCTTTCTTTCTTTAAGACTACAGATACAAAACATATTTTTGGTGCGTTGTACACGCTTTTGGTTTAAACTACAAAATTTAATTTAATTTAATTTAATTTAATTTTTAAATATTATATCTAACCAAGCTAAAACACATCAAATGAAGCGAATCGGATTCCTTTACTTTTTAGTTTTTAATACTCCTCCTTTCTCCCTCTAACATAGCGTATGCCTAATGATCTAAGCGCTAACGAAGATTACAGTCGAAATACTACTCTCCCATTGACTATACATTTTTTTGCAAAAACATTCCAAGTATTTTTTTGCGTTTATGATATTTCCAACATTTCAGGATATAAAATCTTACGTCATCAATCGATTGGCTTTGCTGTTGCCCATCAAGCCTTATTTTCGAGAAATTAACTCATATAACAGCCCATATTTAATGTAAACTTAAAATAAACGTATTTAATTTTCTTTTTCCGCTTTACACGTTTGGGAATAATTATTTTCTTTTCTTTTCTTTTTTTAGCAGGATAATAGAGTATATAGGGGACCATTAATATCTAAGCCTACAATTTAGGAAATAGTATTACTAACTTTAAGCCATTATTTCCTTCTTTCTAGGCTTTATTTAAGTTAAAAGTTTTATCCTCATACAACTTTTCCGTACATAACCCTTACCCAGTCCCACAACTTCTTCAACATTCATAAACCCACATCTCCGCATTCTTATCAAAATGTTTGGTGAGTACTTTCTGATTCTTGCAATAAAATTATTTTTTTCCAACCAAATTCGCTGATCTTCATTCATCATCGTTAGTTGTATAATCAGTGTTATTGGAGATGAAAGACAGAAACTGTGTAATCAGTGTATAATTATTGTATAACATGTATATAATTCGAGTGTATATATTATATACTAATTATACATTGATTTATGCATATTTATATTGTGATTATATATATTAATTTATGCATTTATTATACATGTATAAATTTTCTAGAATTGTTGTGTAACTCGAGTGCATATATTATATACTAATTATACATTGATTTATGCGTTTATTAAACAGTGATTATACTATAATTTATGCATTTATTATACATATATAAATTTTCTACAATTTTTGTGTAATTTTTGTGAAGAGATGGTAATTTTATTTTGCTTTCTTTCTTCCATATTTTGTCAAGTTCAGAATTTTTGTGAAGAGATAGTAACTTTTTTTTTCTGGTGAAAAATGCCAAATAAAGTTTTTTGAATTTTTTAAAAAAAAAGTTGTGAACCTGAATGATAATTTATACATTATTAATATTATTATACAACAAATATATCATGACTGATGTGTTAAAATCAGTGATAAGTTAGATATATCCAAATATAAATATAAGAGATTTATAACCAATGTATAACATATTATTATTATATGACATATCGTAACAATGTACTATATTTTTACAATTGTGCACATCATGATATTTTTACATCATTAATATTTGTTGTGTCAGTGAAATTGTAAAATTTGTATTAATTGTCATTTCACTCCCAAAAGAGTGGAGCATATAGATAATAAATCACGATCAAATCAGATTATCTGATTTCATTAAATATGTTTCTTTCTTTTTATCTATTTTAGTTAAAAATCTATTTAGATAATTAATGATTTATTTGTTAGAAAAATTAGTGGGATTGTATGTTGGCAGATTGCTTAATGGAATCAAACTCCCCGAAATTTAAGCTAACGAGAGATATCAAATTTCTTTCCTTTCTTGTTTAAAAATTACTTACTACCAAAGTTTATGACGACATAATTTTATGGCTAGAAAAAGTAAGTTATACTATTGGGCTTGGCTAATCATGTTTTATCCCTTATTTAATGAGGTTTTGGCATTGTTTGATCATTTGGAATTGATTCGTTAACTTTCCCTAGTGCAATGGTGGCTGTAAATAAACAAAGTACTAATAATGATCCAGAACTAAAATACCAGATACTTTAATCCACTACAATTTGTAGTCTACAAACACGATGAAAATATAGATGTGTAAAAAATTCTTCACCATTTTTGTAATTTAATCTGTAATACTAGCATATTACTTACCACATATATTTAAAACCAAGTGAGGTACGAGGACGGAAAAGTAATGGTGGAGGAAGCGCATATTAGGCGGAGAGTGGCAGTCTTACTTCCACAAACTCTTGAACAAAAAAAGAGATGGAAACATTGTGATGGGAAATTTGGAGCATTCTGGTAGACACGGGGATTTTGGGCATTGTAGAAGCATTAAGGTTGAGGAGGTTACATGTGTTATTCGCAGGATGCATAGGAGACGAGCTACCGGGCCTGATGAGATCTCAGTTGAATTTTGGAAGAGCACAGCAGGCTGGTTTGGAGTGGCTAACTGAGTTGTTTAACATCATTCTTAAGACGGCAACAATGCCCGAAGAATGGAGGTGGAGTAGAATGATTTCCTTATACAAAAACAAAGGTGATATCAAAGTTGCAACAACTATAGGGGTATCAAGTTGCAGAGCCACTCTATGAAAGTTTGGAAAAGAGTCGTGGAGAAAGGGTGAGGAGAGAGGCGTGTCTATTTTCGAGAACCAGTTTGGATTCATGTCGGGCGTTCGACTATCGAAGCCATTCATCTTATTAGGAGGTTGGTGGAGCAGTATAGAAAGAGGAAGAGAGACTTGCATATGGTTTTCATCGACCTCGAGAAGGCATACGATAAAGTCCCTAGGGAGGTTCTATGGAGATGTTTGGAGGTTAGAGGCGTACCTGTAGCGTACATTAGGGCGATCAAGGATATGTATGATGGAGCCAAGACTAGAGTATGGACAGTAGGAGGAGACTCGGAGCACTTCCCAGTGATGATGAGGCTACACCAGGGATCAGCTCTTAGCCCATTCCTATTTTCCTTGGTGATGGACGGACTGACGCGACAAATCCAAGGGGAGGTATCATGGTGTATGTTATTCGCAGATGACATAGTCCTGATTGATGAGACTAGCAGCAAAGTGAACGCCAAGCTGAAGGTTTGAAGACAGACTCTGGAGTCTAAATGGTTCAGGTTGAGTAGGACTAAGACAAATATTTGGAGTGCAAGTTAGCAACGGGAGCGACCCCGAGACAAGCGTGGAGGTAAGGCTTGGTACTCAGGTCATTCCAAAGAAAGTAAGCTTCAAGTACCTAGGGTCTATTATCCAAGGGAATGGAGAGATTGATGAAGATGACACACATCGTATTAGGGAAGGATGGATGAAATGGAGGCTCGCATTTGGAGTCTTGTGCAACAAAAAGGTGCCACCAAAACTTAAAGGCAAGTTCTATAGGGTGGTGGTTAGACCAAGTATGTTGTATGGGGTGGAGTGTTGGCCACTCAAGACTTCGCACATACAAAAGATGAAAGTTGCGGAGATGAGGATGCTGAGATGAATGTGTGGGCATACAAGGAGAGATATGATTAGAAATGATGATATCCGGGAGAAAGTGAGAGTGGCCTCGGTGGATGATAAGATGCGGGAAGCGAGGTTGAGATGATTTGGGCATGTGCAGAGGAGAGACACAGATGCCCCAATGCGGAGGTGTGAGAGGTTAGCTATGGACGGGTTCAGGAGGGGTAGAGGTAGGCCGAAGAAGTATTGGGGAAAGGTGATTAGACGGGATATGGCTCAAGTGCAACTTACCGAGGACATGACCTTAGATAGGGGTTGTGGAGGACACGAATTAGGGTAGAAGAGTAGTAGGTACTCGAGCATAGTCCTACTTATGCTTACAAATTGATAGTTGTAGTGTTATTATTGTAGGCCCGATTAGCCTATCACACTTATAGGCACATTATTACTTTATAATCCATTGTAGTTTGATTTCAGCTGTTATGTGTTCTTTAGTGTATTTTGTTTAGCTTATTTAATTGTGATAGCTACTGCTCTCTTTTGTTCGAATGCACTTTATATTATTTTAATTCCTTATCTGAGTATGACCGTTTCTCCTGCTTTACTCTTTACTCTTGCTTTGTTTTGATTGCTTGCTTGTGATTATGCTTTGTCTTGAGCCAAGGGTCTCCCGGAAACAGCCTATCTACCTATCAAGGTGGAGGTAAAGTCTGTGTACACTCTACTCTCCCTAAACCCCACGATGTGGGATCTCACTGGATATGTTGTTGTATCATATATTTAAAATTTCATCAATACTTATGAAATAGAAGGAGATGCAATATTCATTAGTAAAATTCACCAATAGGACCTCCGTATTGGTATATAAGTATATAAGTTATAAAAAAAGTAATATTTCATATATCGTAAAATTTTTAAAGAATTATAAATATTCACATCTGGCAATACAACAATAGTGCTTCTGAAGCATAAGCCATGCTAGACAAAACACATAGGCCATACTACAGTTTACTTGATTACTACTCGTTTCATTTAGAGGGCAGACCTAGAGTTTCACCTTGAATTTATCTGAACTCAATGTTTTTGATGTGAAATATAATTTTATATGTAAACACAAATAGCAATAAATAGAAAATATGAATTCGGAATGTTTAAAATATAACATATATTCAATGTTAAAAATTTAAAAATTAAATTCAAGATCTGCAATTAATTTGGTCAAACTCCTATGCTCTTAGTTGTTTCCAACATAATTCGTCAATTGTCATGCATTCGTGCGTCGCTCTTCAATATTCCCTTCATTTTTTCCTAGGAATTCTGAATTATTACCTAATCGTTGACTCATTGTTATTTCCACATCAATAGTACTAGTTGTATTATCCATTAACAATATTCGCACATCACGTAACAATTATTCCACTGACTAAATTATGTTTCAGTTATATATTCTGTTCTTATTCCCAAGCATAGCTCAATTTTTTGCCTATATAAAGCCATTCAATGCCTCCTCTTATACCCCAAAACCAAATTAAATCAATCTTCCTTTCTCACTTTTTCTCATAAAATATCTAATTTCTTCCCTCCCAGGAAAAAAAAATGACGACACAGAAAGAAAGACTTTGGGTTTTAGCTTTAGTTACAAATTGCAAATCTTTCAACCCGATCAGCTCCTTATACTTCCCGCTTGTTTTCCTTTTTGTCTGGTTAGTCATGCAGATGCTTTACTGGTCTTACCCTGGTGGTCCAGCTTGGGGTAAATATAACAAACTGCCAAAATATTTGCTAGTGAAAAATCCAATACCTGGCCCGAGAGGTTTTCCTCTGATCGGTAGCATGAATCTCATGACCGGTCTAGCACACCAAAAAACTGCATCCATGGCCGAATTTTGCAAAGCCAAACGTCTCATGTCTTTCAGCCTAGGCGAAACGAAAGTTATCGTAACGTGTAATCCAACAGTAGCAAAAGAAATACTGAACAGTTCAACGTTCGTTGAATGTCCAGTAAACGAGTCAGCTTATAAACTAATGTTCGATAGAGCAATTGGTTTTGCTTCTTACGGGGTCTATTGGCGAACACTTAGAAAAATTGCATCCACACACATGTTTTGTCCTAAGCAAATTAAATCATCCGAAGCTCAACGGTTTGAAATCGCAAAACAAATGGTCGCGATTTTGGAAAGGAGTTCGTTCCTACGGGTTAGGGATGTGTTGAAAAAGGCTTCTTTGAATAATATGATGTGCTCTATTTTTGGGAGAAAGTATAGTCTTATCAATTGTTGTAACGAAGAGACAGAGGAGGTGAGCGAGCTTGTTGATGAAGGTTACGAGCTTTTGGGAATGCTTAATTGGTCTGATCATCTTCCTTGGTTAGCTGAATTTGATCCACAGAAAATTCAACGGAGGTGCGAACAACTAATGTCTAAAGTGAATCGGCTCGTGGGACGGATCATCGACGAGCACCGAGCTGAACCGAGTAGTGTTCACCGTGATTTTGTGGGCGTTTTGCTATCTCTTCAAGAGTCCGAGAGATTATCGGATTCTGATATGATCGCCGTACTCTGGGTAAGCAACCATAAATATGAAACAGAATAAGACAAATATAACGAATCAATTTGAGTCTCCCCAAGTGATTACAGTGCATTTCTTTGCTTTCTTAGGTTATGTTTGGTACCAAAGAAAATATTTTTTCATGTTTCGTTGGTTAAAATTTTTTAAAAATATTTTCTGTAGAAAAATAAGTTCCTTAAAAGTGACTTCTCTAACAGAAATAACAAAAATAAGTTATATTTCAAGTTCATTATCTCCTCTCCACCCACTTAACACCCTCAACCCTTGACCAGTTGGTGAAGTGAAAAATTTCGCTAACGATGTTTACGATTTAATATATATGTATAAAAAATATTTTTTGATTTATATACGCACTATAGTTTTCTATATATGCAGTATAATTTCCAAGGAAGGGTGTTCAATTGACCATCCTTCACTTTACTCGGCTACGAAACTGCCCTTGACCTCCCACTCCGCCACCCCGAAACCGCAGTCCCAACCCCATGTCACTTTCATAGTATTTTGCTAGATTATATATATACATATTTTTGGAAATATAGTTTTTTTTGCTAACTTACCAAACACTAGAAAATGAGTAAGAAACTATTTGTTTTTTCAAGAAAACATTTTCTTTCGTACCAAACACACCCTTAATTTTAGAATCATTTTTCTTTTTTGAATTCTGAGATATATCCAATCCAAGATTAATGCGCTGATCACTTCTTAAGTAAGCCGTCAATGATTTCATAAATTCTCTTATTCTGAAGCAACTGCTTGTTCTTCTTCCTTTGATTTTTAAGAGGGAATACTATCTTAGTTTCAAACAAGTGCTCTTAGTTTCACTTACAATACTATCTTTCCCTTCTAATTTTATGTTGTCACATATATGCAGGAGATGATATTCAGGGGAAGTGACACAGTGGCAGTATTAATAGAGTGGATACTAGCACGGATGGTACTTCATCCTGACGTTCAGTCAAGGGTACAAGAAGAGCTAGACAGGGTTGTCGGAAGATCGCGGTCCGTAATGGAGTCTGATGTAACGAACATGATTTATCTGTCAGCTGTAGTGAAAGAAGTACTTAGGTTGCACCCTCCGGGTCCACTACTGTCCTGGGCCCGTCTAGCGATAAAGGACACGACAGTAGATGGGTATCACGTACCTGCAGGAACCACGGCTTTGGTGAACATGTGGGCCATCACGAGGAGTGCAGAGGTTTGGACAGATCCACTTGAGTTTAAGCCCGAAAGGTTCATGAATGAGACCGAGCATGTGGATTTTTCAGTGTTGGGGTCTGACCTGAGACTGGCACCATTTGGTTCTGGAAGGCGAACTTGTCCTGGAAAGACACTGGGCTTGACCACTGTCACTTTTTGGGTGGCATCATTTTTGCATCAATTTAAATTCATGCCTAGTGATGGAACCAAAATCGTTGATTTGTCTGAAGTACTACGGCTTTCCTGTGAGATGAGCAACCCACTGACAGTGAAGGTGCAACCAAGACACGTTCTATGAAGCTCCAAGCCAGAGCAATTGCCAAGAAATGTAAGAAATTAAATACCCTATAAGTTGTTTACACTACTATATGTCTTTACTGTATTGTATTGTTACTTTAAATAAGAAGTATATTCTAATTGTTAGTACTTTATATTTATTGTAATGTATTATTAAATCCATTGTTAAGTGACCAATTTATGTAACAATTAATTTTGTATAATTGGTTGGTTGTGTTATTTTTCTCTCTTATTCTGCCTATGGATGTAGAGACGATGGTTAAACCAAATCAAGTTCAGCTAAGACATAGATGAGACTCGACATAGATATCATTTCTCCCTTTCATGTGTCTGGTCCCATTTGTGGTGCACACGCATATATATATATATATATATTGAAAATATTCATTGCAATTTATAAGCAATTTGGATACACTAAAGAAATCATAGTACAAAAAATAGATACTGCGATAAAGAGATTTCAAACGGCTAGTTTTCCGGTGAAATCGGTTCTAACCAGAAACACAGTTAGAGATTGGTATTTTAGGGTTTAAAGACAAGTAAGTCGTATCCGATCCAAAAAATTCCTTGAAGAGTCCAGTTTGAATGATAAAAGTAAGAAATAAATAGATAAAATAAATAAGTAAACTAAGACTTAGAACAGATAATGGAAATAATGAACAAGTATCTGTTTCGGTATATTGCTTTGAGAGAAATAAAGCTTAGATTACAAGTGTGAGCAAGAGGATCCTGAATGGAGTTCCTTTCTTCCTAAGCATTCATTATATAAACAAAAATAAGACTATTTATCCCTAACGATCATGATGACGGGACTACGTTGATGTCATTATGCCTATGCGTGCCGCGACGCTCTAATCTAGGAAGGCTGATATGACGGGAGTTTTTGGGGATAAAAGTAGTTGTAGGATGCCTCTAAGTCATTTGAATCTCCGGATACACCAATCTGTCCGAGGGCGTTCTTTACCCAATACTGATAATCCCCCACTTTCCGAGGCCTGTGACCTCAAGGGCCTGGGAAGTGGAAGAGTTTTTTGCTCTTGACACTTATCTTGTTACATCATTTCTTGAACATGGTGCATCAGTTCAATCGATTAACCTTCTCCGCATGTCGACTCCTTGCATTAAATGCTCTATCGCCCCTGCGAAACCCGCTTTACACGTGTCGTGCATCTAACCACGTATTTCCCATGGTGATTGAATCCATAATAATGGCATAATTCCCTTCATTTTAGGCGAGACACTGCATCTTTCCTTATCTTTTTATATAAAACTCAACATATCGGGAATCTTACTCACTTTCTTCTAATCTCTATCGTTTTCTTCCGTTGTAAAAAAGAACAAACCCTTTACCCCTTTTTCCTCAAATTTTCAACTCATGTCTTCCAATTCTTCTATCGCCGGTGGTGCTACTGGCCGGGCTCAAAACCTTACTCGTATTGATTCTGATATCTCCATTCACCAAGTACCCACTGGAGTTCTCTGGCCGCCGGCCAGCAGAACTTCAAAGAAAAATACCCCGTCAACTGCTTCTACCTCTCAACATGCCAACTCGTACATCCCTAGTAATTGGTCTGTTTTAAAAGATCTTAAGAAGCGTGAGACCCCATCAATCCAAAACATGAGAGGGACTGGCTGGCCAGTATGTACAAATCTTTCATTCGTCGCCGCTACCTCACTCAAGTGAAGATAGACTGCGGCTGGACAACCATCGATATGCTCCTGCCAAAGGAATGAGAGGACATTACCTCTCACCGGTGGGGGAACTCCTTTGTATATACTTACCGCTTTTCATTGAAGGTGAGTGGCTCTATTGACTCCGTGATCCTGGAGTTTTGCAAAAAAAAACAACATATTTCTGGCTCAAGTCGGACCAGTAGTGTGGAGAATGGTCGCGTGTCTCCGGTAACTCTCTTCCCAAGTGGGAGAGGACTTTACCTTTTCCCATTTAATTCGTCTCAATTCCCAAAATATTTTCAGGGCGAGGGTTATCCAGTTGACCCGCCGTGGTTAAAATACTTTGATTACTAATCTAATGATGACTCCGACCGGGGATAGACAGAAAGATACATCTTTATTACAACTGTAGATTTGGTCAACCCGCCGGAGGCCACCATCCCGAAACATTGGAATTTTTATCATAAGTCTTTTGCCTATGTATCCTTCTTGTGCTCTGCTTTTCTAATTTTGAGTAAGGTCTCTAAATTCTGCCTCTTTTTCTATTTCAGCCATAACGTGGAAGCCAGATCCAGTGCCTGGTCTAGCACGATGGGTCTAGAAAATACAAGATTTTGTGCCTCCTACTCTCTGTACGTGGAAGGATATCGTGACAAGAAACAATTGGAAGGCCAAGAATCATGGTCTTCCTAAATGAGCATCGACCCGAACTTTGGCAGAAGTTCCCTAGGATCCAGATGTTGCCTTGCAACAGGTTATGCAGATTGCATTCCAGCTGGGCCAAAATCCGAGGGTGGTTCTCTCGGTCGGATCAAAGAGATCATTATTCCCATCCTCCTCTCCCCCGACCAAGAGAAGTAGGTCGGAGGTCTAGAGTCAAGGTGGCCATGGGTCGGCCCAGCGGCTGCTCCTGTCGCTCCCCAAGTGGCGATTAACTTGGAGTCTGATGCTAGTGAGGAGGATGAGGATTCAATCTCGGGCTCTCCCATAAGAGGGTCGCTAGGTTATAGGATACCACCGCCAGTTTTTTCAGAGAATTGGAGTTGGCGAACAAAATGAACTCCTACACCCCTTTTCCCCTCGCCCCTGTTAAGGCTGGAGGTAACATCTAGGGTTCTGTACGCATTCGATACGTTCCGTCCTCATCCCGGGCTTCTTCTCTGATGGTTTTCCAAAGGCAGGCTCTTATGTCATGAGGCTTGAGGTTTGAGGTTTGATCCAAGCACTAGGATACGGCCCGAGGGTTCTTGAAGCTTTTGTAGGTCATGATTGGCTTACACTTATCCAGCCCCGATCTGCAATCCTTTGTCTTGTTGACAAGTCATTTTCACCATCCTCCAATAATGCCACCTTCTTTCTCGACTGGTAGGGGTTGCGAATTATTTGAAGTCGTTGGCCAGCGAGAATGATAAAGAGAAAATAAGGGGTGTCTCTGGGGACTGCCTGCTCAATGATGGTGCTCACGCGGCTCCTCAAATATATGAGTCTTTTATTAATTTTGTTCTTTCTCAATGCTGGAGATCTTTCTTTTGTTCTTTTCCTCTATGAATACAACTCTCAGTTTTTCTTTTTGATTTGATCTCAAGTGAGCCTTTTGACCATGGAGGGGCTCCAATGAAAGCTTGTTGGGGAGAGGGAGCAGATGCTAGAGTATCAGAAGCTGCGAGAGTGCCTCCTGGCCCTAGAGAGCCAACTGATTTCTATGGAGCATTTGGAGGTCAGGCTGGCCCAGATGGAGCAAGATAGGAAGATCCATAGTGAAGAGGAAGCCAGGTTCCATTATGAGATTTTGGAGCAGCAGAAGAAGTGCGCCGAGCACCAGGATCATTTGGCCATTATGTTTCAAAGAGAGAGGTCTAGTGGAGCAAGTCCATACCATAGGGATATAATTGGTTGCTTGTCGAAGGGACAAGGCTCCTGTCTTTTTGAAGGGAGGTATCAGAATCGGATAGTTCGGTATAAGGACCATCTTGAGAATAATAAAGACCTCAACGAGACCAATAGTTCTCTTTGGGAAGCACTACAAATGTATGTACGTCTGATACAGACGCCATTATGCAACAAATGAAGATGTACTTCATCTTTGAGAAAACCCACATTGTGTACCAGGATCACAAAATTACTCTTCAAGAGGCCTGAGATGGGACAATTGATGTTGATGCTGAGTTAGCCGTTGCAGTGAAGGTGGAAGATATGGCTTACAATGCCCTGCCTGCTTGACCCCCAACTAAGGAGCTTGTCCAGACTTCAGACAGTGAAGGTTGGTTTGATGAAGGAGAAGAGGAGGCTCCAGCAGAGTTTGGGGAGCACTCGTCCAAAGTTCCAGCCGTTGGGAGCGGAAGCGTGCTTGTGAGAGGTGATGCAGAAAAGAGCCCTCCCAGGGACCAGCCATCTGCTCCTGCTTCGATATGCAAAGCCCCGATGAAGTATTCGGGACCCCAACAACTCTCGTTTTAGTTTGGTACTCCTTGCGCGGAGTTCTGTGTTTAGGGCGTGTTGCCACGTTTTTTGTTTTTGGAAAACACTTGCATTATTTTGCTACTGGTATTGCCCTTATTTTTAGGCTTTTCTTTTGACTATATGACAATTTGCCCACATTTTTGTAATGTCTCTGCCATGGGCAAATGCTTTAAGTTGATTTGTTCGAGCCCCACGCGGGGAGGGGGGCATTTACTACCGCTTGCTAATGTGGTTATGTTGGTATTCTTTGTGGCCGGGTGTGAAGATTACCTAGTCCTTAGAAGAGGAGCAGTTCAACCATAGGGATCCTTCCACCAAAGGACCCCCTCATCGGGACTATGCGCTATAGCAATTTCGAACGCTTGTGTTTAGGTTCTACGACTGCTTCGTTCTTTCCTTATGCGTATGGTGTTCTGTGCAGTCACTTACCCCAATTCGGGAATGTTACTTCCGGCCACGTATTTTATGATCAGGGATTAAATTTGTCTAATTCATAATAAAAGGAGGGGCCTCTTTATTTTATGATGAGGATGAGGACGTCTCAACCTCGTCTTATATTGGCATAAGGTTATGTTTCCTTCATTCTCTGAGGCTCGCAAGCCATATCGTGTGTTCGTGGTAGATATTATCGGTTCCGGGAGGATGTGTTCATACCAACAACTTTAGAGTGTAATAAATGGGGCTTAGAACCCTTTTCTTATTCATGGTATTTTGAAGCATAGGCCCGCGTACATATGTGTTTCTTTGTAAAATATTAATAATAAAAAAAGAAACTAGGGTGGGAGTCATCGACTTCTAGGAGCATGGGTGAATCTCCCTATTTTGAGCTAGAAATTCTAGAGGGGTCTTTTAGAGTAATACGATTTACAATCGTTGCCTCGTTAAAAACCTTACCGGAATAAACCCTATTAGGGAAAAAACTCGATCAAGGAAAATAGTGCAACACGTATTTTCCGTTCTTCGTCTGCTACCCTCGAGATGTATTCTTTCTTCAGTCAGTCCCAGTCTTGACTCCAGTCCCAGTCATATGATCAAAGGGTTAGGAAGACAAGAAAAAAAAATGGCAAACTCATACCTGCGACCTTCAAGGTTGTATTGTGGGGGCGAAATCGTTTGCGAATTCAAGTGGGCTTTGCGTCCGTATCATCAAATAGAGCTGATATGTTAGATCATACTCTCTTATCTCAACCGACTACTTGGATAGCCGAATTATGAAGTTCTTCCCTTTGAACAAAGTTTGTAGTGGGGCACTTATAACTACCGCCACCGGATGGCAATGAAAATATAGTCGTAACTTGCGTGTGGCCGTGACGAGGGCTAGTGCCAACTTCTCTATATCTGGACACTTGGACTCCGCTCCGGTTAATGTTTTACTTGCGTAATAGATAGGGAGTTGTGTTTATCCCTCTTCTCTTATTAAGGCAACACTAATCAATATTTCCGAAACCGTCATGTATATGAGCAGACATTCCCCTTCTTTTTTTTTTTCCATCACGTGAAGGTTAGCCAATTAACCTTTGAGGTCTTGTAGGCTTTGGTAGCACTCCTACGTCCACCTGAACTGGTGATCCTTTTTCATAAGTTTAAAAAATTTATGACACCGATCGGTCGACTGAGATATAAATCTCCCTAGGGCTGCAATCTTTCCTATCAACCTCTGTACCATCTTGACGTTGTTTAATGTAACCGACATTTCTTGGATGGCTCTGACCTTATCGGGATTCATTTCAATGCCGCGGCCTGAAACCAAGAAACCCAATAATTTTTCAGACCTGACTCAAAAGGCACATTTCTCCAGATTTAACTTCATATCGTGGCGATGCAAGATGTCGAAAGTTTCTGCTAGAGAGGCCAAGTGAGTTTCTGGCTCTCGTGATTTGACCACCATGTCATTAATGTAGATCTCTATGGTCTGACTGATTTGTTTTGTGAACATCTTATTTACCAACCTTTGGTAGGCCGCTCCTATATTTTTAAGACCAAAAGACATTACATTATAATAAAAATTACCATGGTTGGTCATGAAAGAGGGTTTTCTTGATCCTCCGGATGCAGGCTGATTTGGTTATAACCGGAGTATGCATCAAGAAAACTGAGCAGTTTGTGCCCTACCGTGGCTTCGATCATTTGATCGATGTGTATGACAAAGGGAAGAAATCATTAGGACATGCTTTATTTAAATCTTTGAAGTCTACACACATCTTAAATTTATTGAGTTTCTTGGGGACCACCACAATGTTGGCCAGCCAATCGGGGTCTTCCACTCTCCGCACTGACCCTATATTGAGCAAGCGTGCTACTTCCTCTTTCACAAATTGATCCCTGACGGTGGATATTAGCCACTTCCTCTGTCTCACATGGGTGTGATTGGGATCAACACTCAGCTTGTGGATAGCTATTTCTAGAGGGATCCTTGTTATGTAAAAGTGAGACCAAGCAAAACAATCAGAATTAACTTTTAAATAATTTTAAAATGCGCTTCTAAGCTCGGGTAAGAGCTCTGAACCTAGATATACCTTATTTTTAGCGTTTTCCTTAAAAATCATTGTGCTTTCAAGCTCATATATGGTAGAATCCACGGGGTCCTTATCTGTCGACATGACAAAGCCCTGTAAGATAGCCTGATCCGGATGTTTTTCTCCCGCAGTCCCTTGTTTCATATGTCTGTCTTTCCTTCTCCCAGATGCCCCACTTGGGTCCGATGTCTGTAATTCCTATTTGTCCATCTTATTTCCTCGTGGTTCTGCAACTACCAAGGCGTCCTCTATCCGGGATGCATTAGGATTTCCCCTTTTTTCGCCGACACCCCCAGGGGTGGGGAATTTGACCTTCTAGTGGAAGGTTAAGAGGACCGCTTGCATTGCATTTAGCCATGGTCGGCCCAATATCTCATTGTAAGCCATGTCATCAGACATGACATAGAAGGTCGTATCCTACTCCATGCCATTGGCGTGCACCGTTAACTCAACTTCTCCCATTTTCAACTCATTTGACATATTAAAGCCTGCCAGTACCTTAGTTATTGGGGCGACAGATTCGTCCACCCAAGACTTTTAGAACACGCAACTGGATGATGTTCGCTGAGCTCCATGGATCAATCAAAACACACTTAATAAGGGATTTGTTAATTATTAAAGTATTACCAGAGCATCGTTGTGAGAGGAGTCAAGGTCCACTTGGTCGTCACTAGAGAAAGAGATATCTCCGTTTCCCACGGGTTCTTGGATGCGACTCGTGATTATGAAAAAAATCTTGGATTTCCTTATTGATGTGTATGTAACCTTGTTCACCACCTCTGCTTTGGAGATCATGTTGATAGTGTGAGTGGGCTGAGGTGCTTTGTTTGATTTTTTTCCGATGTTCCTACTCAAGTTAAGCTTCGCCTGGTCGCTAGTGTACTCTTTCAAGTGTCCTACCCATAGCAGTTGCACCACCTCAATCCTTAGATTTGTGCAATCCTCCATGGTATGTCCGTGTGTCCTATGAAAATGACACCACAACCCTGTGTTTCTTTATCCAGATTTATGCTCATGTCGTTCGGGAACTTTGTTTCTTTCATGGTTTTCATCACCACCACCAGTTCTGTTGCGTTTATGCTGAAGTTGTGATCAGATAGCTTTGGGGGGCCAGTCCCCCTTGGTGCCGATGTTTTGGGTCACCGAGGGCCTCACACCATGAGACCCTAGTGACTCCTGCTGCTACCCCAATTTGATCTAGAGTTAGGAAATCTTCGGGCGTCATACGTCTCGAAGCGTCCCCTATTCATGGTGTTAGTGATGAGCCCTTAACCTGACCTTTTTGAGGGGCGACTGCTCATGTATACCGGTGCTTCCACCTGCTAGTCCTCCTCAATTCTCATCTTAGCAGTATATCTAAGGCTTATCTCGCTCTATATCTTGCTGGGAACGCCCTCAGGCTTTCCTTTAGCTTCTTGGAAGCATTTGAACTGCTCGGGTTCAACCCATCTGCAAACGCAGATGCAGCCCAATCTTTCAGGATGACCGAAAACAACATTATTTCCCTTTGGAACCTATCTACGAATCCCCGCAATAACTCATATCCCCTCTACTTTATTGTGAACACATCGTGTTTGTGTATTTCCACTCCCTGGGCCCTTGTGTGAACCTTAAAAAACGTATCTACAAGAGTAGCAAAATAATAAATAAAATTTTTAGATAAATAAGTATACCATGAGAGTGCTCCCTTTATAAGCGTTTGGCTAAATCTCGTTAGCATAACAGATTCAATCTCGTGTTGCTTGAGATTGTGTCCAGCGATGGCTGCTTCGAAAGTCACGATATGCTCATCTGGATTGGTAGTGCCATCATATTTTGGTATGTTAGGCATCTTGAACTTCTTAGGGATGGGGATAGGGGCTGCACTTTCTAGATACAGCAATACCCCATATCTTCTAGCTCCCTCGCCTTTTATTACGAGTGGTGCTCCTGGTATTTGGTTCATTCACTCATTCATATCTCTTTCTACTCAGCGTAATCCTTCTGTGAATGCGTCCATTCATTTTTTTCGGCATCAATCCCCTTTTTCCTAGTTTTGGGTGATGCCGATGTCTTTGTTGCATTCTGGTTTGACGCCGGAGTCCCAGCTCGAGAATGAGTAGCTATAGTGGCCACTGCTCTCTCCATGCACAACATCATTTCATTTTGTTCCTTGAGAACGGCTACGATCGTCTCTTTCATCAAACACCCTTCCTTGTTGGCAGGTTCGGGCTTGTTGGCTTGGGATTTAGCTGAGCTTTTTTCCTCGGGCGTTTGTTTTTTAGATCTCTTTGCTTCCTCGATACCTGAGATTCCCTTGCTTCGTTCTTTGCTGAGTTGCCTTGGTGGGAGTTTATTTCCGCTTCTTTGTTGTTCCCATTCAGACTCCTCATCAGGCTCTGTCCTTAGTGTCATCTAAGGGTCCACCAGGTCCTGATTGTAACTGGTACCTAAAGATTTTTGAGTTCTTGCGATCCGCGAGAACTGTTGCTCCGTCCTGATATGTTTTTTTTAGTATAACGACTCGTTTGAATTTTCAAGGAGCTCTGCTACCGATCGAGACAACACCACTATTGTCTATCCCCACATACGGCACCAACTATTTTTCGGTGAAATCGGTTCTAACCAAAAATACAGTTAGAGATTTGTATTTTAGGGTTTAAAGACAAGTGAGTCGTATCTGATCCAGAAAACCCCTTGCTGAGTCCGGTTTCGAATGATAAAAATAAGAAATAAATAGATAAAATAAATAAGTAAGCTAAGACTTACAACAGATAATGGAAATAATGAACAAGTATCTCTTTCGGTATATTGCTTTGAGAGAAATAGAGCTTAGATTACAAGTGTGAGTAAGAAGATCCAGAACGGAGTTCCTTCCTTCCTAAGATTTTAATATATGAACAAAAATAAGACTATTCTATCCCTAACAGTCATGATGACGGGACTACACTGATATCATTATGTCTACGCGCACCGCGACATTCTGATCTAGGAAGGCTGATGTGACGGGAGTTGTTGGGAGTGGAAGACAGCTGTAAAATGCCTCCGAGTCATTTGAATCTCCGAATACGCCAATCTGTCTGGGTGCGTTCTTTACCCAATACACTGCTGAACATTGAGGTTGTGTAACAATCAACACTACAAGAAACTGATAAATATTACATAAAATATAGTTTAAACGGTTGTGGATTTTCTAAATTACTAACTAAATAATCAGGCATTAGTTTTTGGATAAAAATAAACACGTAACTCCTTTATTTTTAAAATATTATTTATAATAGATTGAATATTCTGTTAAACGTGCATACCACAAGACAAAAAGACAACACACACACACAAAAGAAATAGAAAAAAAAAATCTCTTCTCAACCTTAACCTCTCTCATTATCGATAAACGAGTTGTGGGATTAAGGGAAATAATTAAGATGATACTTATAATACTATCTACTTGGTTGTTCAATATAATTTAGCAGAATCCTCTTTTTGTTTTGTTACATTGGCCAGTTTGGTCCCAAATATGACGATCATGAAGTTGAAAATTAATCTCTCTTGCTTCATCATGATAATATGGAATGTGACTTGTTTGGTTTATGATAATATGGAATGTGATATTGTTTGGTTTATATATATATATATATATATATATATATATATATATATATATAGATATAGATATAGATATATAGATATATCATATAGGGTAAAATTCATATTATACAGTTGGACGAATTATGTCATGACATGTGGCAATGAGTCAGATCCAACTCAGCCTTTCGTGCTATCGGTCGCGCAGAAATGGCACCGGATGTATCAAAGGGTCACGAGGTACCGAAAAGAAGTAAGATCAGGTGAACGGTTCGAATTCCCACGGACAGCCGTTACTTGTCCAATTCTACACTATCCAAGGGTGCATTAATGACATTTATGAAGATACTAATTGTCTAATTATTACAGCATTCATTTGTTTGTATTAATAGGGGCATAAATTATGGAACATGTACCCGTGAGACAAGTATAAATAGTACGAATTATCCCATTGTAATTAGGATATTCAAGCTAATACAACATTCCTTTCGATTCATATTCTTTATCTTAATACTTGTGTTTTCATATTAGCAGAACACTCGATCTGGAAGCCTTATCAAGAAGCTTCTAACAGGCTCAGGCTAACTATCTCTTAATCTCATCTTGTTATTCTTTATTTACATTATTTATCAGTTTATATATTTGCTAAATCAGTCAGTTGAGACCCACCTGTCCTTCACCACGTGTATAAATTCAATTGTACTAATTTACGGGTAAACAATTTGACACCAACCGTGGGGCCTGGGCAGTAGTGGTTTCACAAGTGACCCCTTCTTCTATAATATAATCTTTTCATTAAGTCTTATTTTCTTTAAGAAAATAGATGACAGGTATGGAAGAACTCAGAGGCAGCCGCATCCACGGGAGCAATGCTGAGAATGTCCAAATCAGACCAGATGGCATTCCAATCACACACCAGGTATTAGAAGATCTAACGACTACGGACGGCGCCACTTCGGGAGATGGACAGACCTGGGGTGAGGAGACCCTAATGATGAAATGTCTGAGGAATCCATATAGTGTTACACCCGTAATTTCACATTTCACTGTAACGTCAATGGATACCGAAGTTCCGAGAAGAGGTACGACCTTACAAAAGAATAATGAAGGTTTAAATCTTATTTATGGAGGTACCAGAGTGTTAAGGAGTTAAATGAATCGAAGGAAGTACGTTTCAACGAAAATGAAAAACTGGCAACTTGACGGGACATATGACGGACCGTCAAACTATTTTATGGACCGTCAAATACCCAGCAAGAGCCGTCAATTTTCCAGGAAGTTTGATGGGGAAGATTGACGGACTGTTAGAAGTTTGACGGTCCGTCGAGTGTACCGTCAATCTACGATGGTGCAAAAATTTTAACGAGTTTATATTGAAATTTCCCAAAATGTAATTCATTTTTCCTCCATACCAAACCCTAGCACTCTCCCTAAATTCTCTCTAGCATACTCCGACATCCCCAAATTCAAATCGAAGCCGATTACGCAAAGGTAACGTGATAAACTCGTGATTAACATGGTGATCTTATTTTTCACATAAAGTTGGATTTTGGGAAAAACCTTGTAGATCAGATTACTCAATGTTTTAATGAAATTATGGAGTGTTAAGGTAAATTCTATCCTCATCTATTTATGATTATGGTTAATTGTCAATTTGGAGGAAGTTATGAAAAGTTTTCATGACCAAAACTTTGCAAAATTGTGAAACTTTCGTAATATGGATTGTTGGGCAATTTTACTCTAATTATGAGTTGAATTTGATAATGGAATTGATTGTATATGTTACGGATTAAGTAACATAAGGTTTGAAAGGTTGTGTGACTAATTCACATGGAGTTTGCCATATACGAGAAGTTTAAAGAATTACTTATGCCTAAGAGTTGTCGGAGAACACCTAACTAATGTTTTATGGAAATTATATTTGGATTAAACTGTGAGATTAAATTACATAAGCATCCCTTTTAAAGGAATCTAAGAACCCGAAGTGTATCGGAAGTCGATAAGATACTTAAGTTGGAGTTTTTATCAAATTTAGATTCGATATTGATATTACTTCCTTGTATGGTATAAATGAGCATTCATAAAGGGAGCAAGGACTTTTAAAACGACCGTAGCAACAAGATCCAGGTATGTAAGGCTTACTTTCTTTCTTTTTGGCATGATCTATAAAACGAGATGTGAATGTAACCTTACACCATAACGGTTCCTCTCTTAGTAACTAGAACTCTTCGCGTTGATTCATGATCAGTCAATATTGTTTCCTAGAAAGTTATTCATGATTAGAGAGTTTTGTGGAGTCATGTCGTCATAGCGATATTAGTCTCATAATGGTAATTGGAGGTATAACGATCGTACGTCACTCCGGCAGAGGTTGATAAGTGTAATATATTCCTCAGTTAGTCTTCATACATATATCTATTATGCATTTATACTGCCTCCAGAGGCCTATGACATTATATACGCAACATATACACATATGACACTAATTATATTGCCCCCAGAGGCCTATGGCATTATGTACACAACATATACACATATGAAACTGATTATATAGCCCACAGAGGCCTATGGAATTATATATGCAGCTATACCGATATGAGATTGATCATATTGCACACAGAGGTCTACGACGTTATATACACAATTATACTTTATAATGCATATTCTGGCCTCTAGAGGCACTCAGAGTACAAGTTGTAATTTCACAGCTTTATCTTACAGTTGTATATTCAGTTACAGTTTCAGTTCATGTTTCATTTACAACATTGTACCTAATTACAGTTTCAGCCTTACATATTCAGTACATCTTTCATATTGATGTCCATTTTCGAGGACACTGCGTTCATGCTCATAGGTATAAATAGAGCAGCAGATAATTTCCTCACGGTAGGACTTGCATTAGCTGAAGGTTGTCACGCTTATTTCTTCTGGAACTGTGTAGTGAGCTAATAGGTATGACAGATATACATATGTATATAGTTGGGTACGCCGGGGCCCTATCCCAAACAAATGTCATTCTTTTACTCTGTAGAGGCTTGTAGACAATGTGTTCTGGGTGATAGTCGTGTGTGGCCTTGTCGACCTCTTCAGTAGATTCATTATGCACATGTCGGCCTTGTCGGCCTTATTATATACTCCCTATGTTCCACAATAAGTGGTTGTTTAGGTGTTTCAACTTTTTCCAAAATAAGTGGCTCTTTAAAATTTCAAGAATACTTTGGGCATGTTCTTCCAAAATTGCCCTTGTTTAAATAATCAACATTTATTAACTACATTTTCTTTTTCTAAGCATTGATTAGGGGAAAATTAGTAAAAACTCTCCTAATTTTCTAAGAGTGAGAAATTTCTTAAGGGATGTGCATAAGCTAAAAGAACCACTTATTATAGAACGGGGGGAGTATATGCATGGTTTGGGCCTTTTCTGAGTGCAAGTGGTTTTCCCCTATTCAGTTGGGTATATGTTAGAGGCCTTGTCGACCCCTGAATTAGTATACATGTCACAGGTATCAGGATTGGTATGCTCGGGCCTTAGGGCACCGGGTGTCGGGCGCACCCCCCAAGGTTGGGTGTGACATGCAGATCCTAAGGGCACATAATGTCGTGATGAGCGGATAGTTAGGCAACCTAAAGCGTTTCTTCTCCAAGTTCGTATCCAATAATGTTGACAGCACTTCGGCGACCGTGGAAACACCACCGGTAAACGCCCCAATTGCTATAAGAAATGGTCAGAACGGGCTGAGATATGATGATGCTACGGAAAGTGAGATCATTCCCAAAAATCCATTCTAGAAGCAGGTTCTGAAATTCATGAAGGATATAACAAACAAAGTGGATACTGACGGTAAGGAGCAGAAAAAAATGCCAACGAGTTCCGTCACCGATTAAATCAAATACCAAAGACCCCTCTTGTGATTGAAGTACTGGACGCAAATAGATATATTCAGTTGGCGTATAAGTCAGAGGATGCGCCCGAGCTGATTCCCAAAAGGTTCAAAATGTCGTTCATACCCAAATATGGTAGAATGACGGATGCGCAAGAACACATAATGACATAAACCATGGCTATAAAAGGAAACGATCTGATGAAGCATGAGATAGAGTCGGTCCTGATAAAAAAGTTTACTGAAACGCTCACTAACGAAGCCTTGACATGGTATTCACTTCTCCCTATGCATTATATTGGTTCATTCGCCATGCTAGCCGACATGTTCTTAAAAGCCCATTCGGGGGAACGAAAGGTGAAGATATCTTTCGTATTGCACAGGGAGAGACCGAATTCCTTAGGGAATTTGTTACGCGGTTCCAAAAGAAATGTATGCTTCTACTGGTGGTCCTAGATAAATGGACGGCTGAGGCTTTCACAAAGGGTTTGAACCCCTTGAGTTCGGATTCCTCACGGAAACACAAAGAACTGGAATTCTAGGCCACTATTTGGGAAGATGTTCACAACCGATATGAGTCTAAGATTTGAGTGGAAGATGCCTTGCTGAGACTCAGGCCAGAAGCATCTCACAAAGATCAGAAAAAAAGGAGTCGGATCCGACTGTAACTCCCCAAAGAATCATTTTCAACCTTATCCCGCTTCAGGGAAGCAGGAGCGCGTACAAGGTTTTCATTTCCTTGAAAATCCAAATAACAAGAGAGGCCTTGGAAGAAGTAATCAAGGACTGATGAATTATGACAAGGGAAATTTATCTAATTCCTTTCTAAAGAGACCCAAATACCCAAAATTATCTGAGTACAACTTCAGGATAAACGAAGATCAGATAGTGGCGGTACTGAGAACTCAACCGACATCACGACCACCAAATCCTCTATAGTCTGATCCAAATTCTAGAGATCCAACCGTTTGGTGTGATTTTCATGGAACTCACGAACACAAAATCACAGATTGTAGGCACCTATGGGAAGAGGTGACAGGAATGCTAAATAGGGGCCACCTACAGGAGTGTTTGAGTGAAAGAGCTCGCAACAACTATGAATGAGGACCTCCCGCGAAAGGAAAACTTAATCCGGATGTTCCACCTCATATGATAAACATGAGCTTCGGTGGGTCCATGATCGCCGCTACATCTTTCACGGCGGCCCAGAAAGTAAAAATTTCAATTATCGGGGAGAAAAGGTTCCGAGAAGTACTAAACAAAAACACCATCATTTTTACTGAAGAAAACACTACTGGTGTCACTTTCCCTCATAACAACGCTCTGGTTATTTCAGTGCCCATCGATTGTTTTCAAGTAAAGAGGATCTTGATTGATCCCAGAAGCTCTGCTAACATTATACGGCTAAAGGTGGTAGAAAAAAATGAAGATATCAGACAAGATTGTTCTGGCCGCCAGAACGCTCTGAGGTTTCAACATGTCTAGTGAAACCAAGAGGGGTGAAATTGACCTATTGGTGGACGCTAATGGGATCGTAGAGGTAACTAAATTTTTGTCATTAATGGTGACATGAGGTACAATGCTATATTTGTGAGGCCTTGAATTCACCAGATAAAGGCAGTTCTCTCTATGTTGCATTTACTGGTAACATTTCCGACACCGGACAGAGTCCGACAAATTAAAAGAGAACAACCCACTGCCAGGGAAATGTACGCCATATAGGAACTAGAGACAACAACAAAATAACAATTAAATGAAGTGGGCCCATATCAGAAGATGTCCACCCGGCTCCGCCGACAGAAGCAGAACCAACATATCCAAAAAAAAAGTTTTCAGACTGGTATCAGGTGCCTAGATATTTTCATGTATCGGACAAATCAAACACCACCAAATCAACAACTGAAGAGCTTGAACAAATAACCTTGCAAGAGGAAACTCCCGATAGGAAGGTATACTTAGGCATGGGGTTAACCCCAGAGCTTAGTGATTTAATTCTTAATTATCTTACGGCTAACAATGATTGTTTTTCTTGGTCGCATAGAGATATGACAGGCATCCCTCCAGAAGTTACAACTTATAAGTTAGGCACATATCTAAGTTCCCCCCCCCCCCATGCAGTAGAAGAAATGGCCCATCGCAGAAGTTCGCAACTGATTTGTGAAAGAAGAGGTAACTAGGCTAGTTAAAATAAGATCAATCCAGAAAGTAAAATATCATGATTGGTTAGCAAATGTAGTCGTAGTACCTAAAAAGGGAAATAAATATAGGATGTGTATTGATTATAAGGATTTAAATAAAGCATGCCCCAAAGACTCATTCCCGCTGCCAAACATAGATCAAATGATCGATGCTATGGCCGGGCATGAAATCATGAGTTTCCTCGACGCGTATTTCGGGTATAGTCAAATAAGAATGCACCTGGAAGACCAAGATAAAACGTCTTTTTTGACTAATTTCGGCACTTACTGTTATAATGTTATGCCTTTCAGATTATAAAACGTCGGAGCCACCTATCAAAGATTAACAAAAACAATGTTTGAAAAATAGATAGAAAAGACTATGGAAGTGTATATAGACGATATGCTTGTTAAAAGTCTTCGTGTAGAAGACCATTTGAGTCATTTGCAGGAAATATTCGATGTCCTAAGAAGGTACAACATGAAGCTTAACCCCGAATAGTGTACATTCGGGGTGGGCTCCGAAAGTTCTTAGGGTTCTTGGTTTCTCAATGAGGACTCAAGATAAACCTCGACAAGATAAAAGTCATAGAGGATATCCCTAATGCACTAGAAGACGTAAAGACAGTATTTCGATTTATTGGGCAAATAGCGACTCTTAGCAGGTTTATCTCCCGATCATCGAGAAAATGCCACAAATTCTTCTCGCTTCTAAAAAAGAAGAACAACTTCGAGTGGATGCCCGAATGCCAGCAGGACCTCTAAGACGTGAATGCTTACTTATACAGTCCTCTGTTTATGTCAAAGTCAAAAGATGGAGAACAACTTCATATATATCTAGCAGTCTCAGAAGTAGTAGTAAGCGCAGTATTAATATGAGAAAAAAAAGTACGCAATTCCCTGTTTATTATGTTAGTAGAGTCATGTCAGGGGCCAAAATCCTATACCCATTACTCGAAAGGTTGGCTTTTGCTTTGGTTATGTCATCGCGTAAGCTTCGACCGTATTTCTAATGCCACCCGATAGCCGTGGTAACTACGTTTCCACTTAGGAACATGTTGCATAAGGCCAAATTTCTAGGGCAGTTGGCTAAGTGGGTGGTAGAGTTAAGTGAATTTGATATTGAATATAAACCCCGAACTGCGATAAAGTCGCATGTCCTCACAAATTTTGTGGCTGACTTCAGTTGGGGAGTAACCCCTCAGGCGGAAAAGGAAGCCTCTTTGGTCTCGGGGACTACCCTCAGGGTTTGGGTGCTCCACACCAAAAAAATGTCCAATGTTAAGGGGACCGAATTGGGAATAGTATTGCATACTCCCACCGGGGAAATCTTAAGGCATGCAATTCATAGTTCACCTTTGACTAATAATGAAGCCGAGTATGAGGATCTGATTGCAGGTTTGGAATTAGCCCGGGGCCTAGGGTCACAAATAATTAATGTCAAATGCGACTCTTTGCTGGTGATAAACAAAGTTCATAGAGTGTTCGAAACCAATGAAGAACGTATGTCAAGGTACCTCGAGAAGGTATTGAAGTTGCTCTCCCAGTTCCAAGAGTGGCGATGGTGTATATACCCGAGAGGAAAATATAGAGGCAAACACACTTGCGAACTTGGGCTCCAGCACGGAAGCAGAAGGCCCTAAGGTCGAATAAATTATTCAGCTTCCACACACGGCCTTGGACTTGGAAGGGTATAACGAGGTGAACTCAACAAGTTTGAATTGGGATTGGAGGAATGTATTCTTAGACTACCTCATAAATGGAAGGCTGCCAGAATACCCAAAAACATCAAGAGCTTTGAGGACCAAAGCCGCTCGGTATGGTGTTGTCCTTCGAAAGCTTTACCAGTAGTGTTATTATGGTCCCCTGGCTCGATGTATAGGTCCAGAAGAAGCTGATTATGTGATGAGGGAAGTGCATGAAGGGATATGAGGAAACCATTCTGGAGAAGAATCCATTATGCAAAAACTCATGAGGGTCGAATATTATTGGACACAGATTGAGGAAGATACGAAGGCGATCGTAAGGAAGTGTGATAAGTGTCAGCCTCACGCATAGCTACTACACCAACTAGGAGAGGAATTGCATCCGGTTGTGTATCCATGGCCATTTATGAAATGGGAAATGGATATAGTTGGACCTTTACCTGCAGCCCCTGGATAGGTATCACAAATCATATTTATGACTGATTATTTTTCTAAATAGGTTGAAGCTGTAGCTTATATGAAGCTTCGGGAGAAGGAGGTGATCAATTTTATCTGGTAACATATCATTTGTCGTTTTGGAATCCCAAAGGAGAGAGTTTGTGACAATGGCCGAAATTTTATTGGGGCCAAAGTCACGAAGTTCCTAGATGACTTGAACATCAAACGCATTACCTCGACCCTTTATCATCCTAGTGCAAATGGTTAGGCGGAGTCAACAAACAAGACTATAATACAGAATTTAAAGAAGAAGCTGGAAGTTGCTAAAAGAAAATGGCCTTCCATTTATACCAGATATATTATGGGCATACAGAACCATGGCAAAGACGAGTACTGGAGAAACTCAATTTTCCTTGGTTTACGGTGCAGAAGCATTAATCCCAGTAGAAGTAGGAACTCCAAGCTTGTGGTACCTTTGGGCAGAAGAGCAAGCTTACTCGGAATCAATGTCGATACATCTGGACTTACTCGAGGAATGTCGAGATCTCGCGTACATCCGGATAGTGGCCCAGAAGAAACACATAGAGCGATACTATAACCGACCTACAAATCTTTGGAATTTCAAACTCAGGGACTTGGTGCTCCGAAAGGTGATTCAGAGCACACGGAAACCTAACACGAAAAAATTAGGTCAAAACTGGGAAGGACCATATACAATCACTGGGATTGCCGGCAAAAGATCTTACCAATTAACAGATCAAGAAGGAAACAAACTTTCTAGCAATTGGAATGTAAGTCACTTAAATAAGTATAACATTTAGCAAGGTGAACATGCGGTGCACTCTTTTTTCCTTCATTCGGTTTTTTATCCCAATTGGGTTTTTTCGACAAGGTTTCTAATGAGGTAGCACCAATAAAAGCATACTAAGAGTCTTGCTACAAGAGTATTATCCAGTGTCTGGGTCTCTACAATATGAACACCAAAACACTGTGGGGCCATTTATACCCTCCACCAAGAGGTGATTTTTTCAAAAATAAGAAAGCACACACTGGTACTATTAAAAGCTTCAGAGGAAAAGCGCATACTGGTACTATCAAAGCTTTATGGAAAAAGCATTTATCACCGGAAACTTCCTAGATCACTAAATATTACACATATGTAACCGGACTGACCACACAAGATGGCAACCAGATTGTTCTTGCATTTGTCTTTACAATTGTACGTTAAAGGAATCAATAAAATGTTCCTTTTATTGATAAAATTCTTGACTTTGAAAGCATAAAGAATTACTAAAACGTTTGTTATTATAAATACATCAAAAAAATTGTGTCATAATGAATGGGAGACGTCCTTTTCTATAACACCATTAAAAATAAGAGCCTTCCCTTATTAAAAACCTTAGTTGAAAAGAAAAGGTTAAAACTCCGGCTGCTCAAAGCACTCGAGTAAAAAGTTGACTGGATTCAAAGAAAACCGGGGACCAACTACAAGGCCATGAAAAGCCCAAAAACAACCTTTTTCGAATAAATTTGAGTCTTGTCAAAAGTTATCAAAAGCAACTTCAAGACTTGGAATTTTTAGAGGTAGTTCATAAACCTTAAATTTTACTTAACCTATTAAAGTATGGAAAAGTTGAAACTACACATGATTTTATAGGAGGAACACAAATTTACTTCTATAAATAAAGGTACAAAATAAGAACCTTGTGCAGAAATTTCAAAAAAAGGAAAATGCATTCATTGATATATCACCGAGCCAAAGCTAACCCTGCTACAAAGGTATTATCGAGCCTAAAAGTAACTCGGTTACAAAAAAAAAAAAGAAAAAAACTCGTGTGAAAGGTTACGACATACTCGCTCCATGGTCTGTGGGGGTGTTTCTGAAATAAAGTAACCAAGAACAGTTGCAATCTTAAGAAGTCGGGGCTGAAGGAGGAAACTCATAAGCTGAGGCTCTGGGGAATTGTCTGAAGCAGATGGCATATTTACTTAGGGAGGAGGATTTTTTTCTTCCGTAATGAATTCATCTTCTTCTCCCCCTTCAGGTGATGCATTTTCTTCATCCATGTGAAGGGGCTCATCTGGTCTTTTTGCCGAAGCTAACTCTAATTTTCGGGCCTTAGTAATCTCCTTGTCAATATCATCAACTATCCCGACACTCACAGCCTCAAAAGTCTTACATCGCATCATATAGGCATTTCTCACCATGGACAAAGTAAAGTTGTCAATGGTGGCCTAGAGTTCCTCTTCTGCAGATTGAGCAACACGGGTTAATTCAGCACTAGTCGAATAGAGGAGATCATTCAATTCTGTGATTGTCTCCCGCTGCTTTTCATGCTGAGTCATCGTGGTAGACAAATGTGACCTTAAAGATTTATTCTCCTTCCGAAAGGCCTCGATCTCTCTTTCTTTGATCTGGAGATGCTCAGTGAAAGTTCCCACATCAGCCTCAAGCCCAGACAGGCGCATCGTCAGGTCAGACACAAAATCGGAGCCTTATTCCACTTCGTATGCCAATCACCTGCACGGTCCTCATGAAGCAAGGCATGTTGCCTTAAGACTTCCTTCACTTCTTCTAGGTGCGCAAGTTTGCCTTCTAGCTCATTAACCTTGGTCAGTTTAGCTTCTGCCACCAACAAGCGATGAACAACATTGTCCATCTCGGTTACTAAAAGGGACTTATCGTCAATCAGCCGTTGGTACCTTGGCTGCAACGTATATGCCTTCATTAATGTCACACTCCTATAATAGCCTGCGAGCTTTCTCCCGATCCTTGTCTGAAGCCACATGCTTCATATAGTTAGCTACTCCTACAGGCTTGGACAAAAAATGGCAGTTGGAAGGAAGCTGAAAGGCCACATACTGGAATTTTACAGGCTGTGAAACCGGAGCTTGGTATTCATTCACTAATTCCTCCCTTCACGGGGAATAAGCACGATCAAGAGAAGGCGGAGCTTCTTGATAAACTCCCGTAACAATAGTCCAAAGAACTGGGGGCTCGAAATCTTTTGAAGCCGGAGGAAGAACGGTAGCAGAAGCATCAGGCGGCACCGATGGAGGCTGGCAGATGGCAGTGCTTGTCCCGATGAGAGCGAATAAAGAAGTAGTATGACCGGCTTCGTGACTGGCAAACTCCATTTTTGAAAAGAGCTAGGGGACTTCTAACCTTCTTCTTTGCGGCGGATGCTCTTCTTCATCAAGACCCTCACTATCTAGATTCACCATATGAAGAGAGCCAACCACCGGACTGGTTACGCCAAGAGTACTGAGGGGAGTACGGTCACTTCGGTCTGGGACTCTTCTATTTGAGCATTTAGAGCGCAACTAGGGACTAGCAGAAGTTTCTTAATGGAGCCTATTTCGCTCCCGAGTCTGTTGATCGATACACGCAGTCGTGCTTGGATTCTCTAATTCCTTTATGAGGGATGCGGTAGGAACAAATATGGAAAGACCTTGTTACAATTCACTTTTATGCGAAGGAATAAAAGCTACTGAGAATTTTTTATGGTGCTCTAAGTCGGATAATTATTTTAGAGTCGCCACCTAATTTATAGGTAAATTAGAAAAACTAAGTGAAAGATTTATTCAAAAACATTTGAAAAATCCTATCTAAACTGAGTCAAGATAAGGATTCTGGTGATCCCTCAGAGAAGGTGTTATAGCATACTTAAATTATTTGAATTGTTTTAAAGTGTTCAAAAATATCTGCAAAATACTTGTCATTCATTTATTTAAAACTCAAAGATTTTATTTTAAAACAAAAGAGTTAAGCTTCAACTGAAATGGTTTGCACAGAGGTAAATTAGTCAACTTGTTTTCGGACTAAGAACCCCAAACGTTAATTTGAGTAAAACTTCACTATTCGTCCAAAAAAAAATTCTATTAACACTTGCATCTTTGAAAATCTTTTCAAGGTTTAAAATGAGTATAATCCATTTATAATGACAAGATTTGTGTTTTGGAAAAAAAAAGTAGAAAAAATCCTTTCCTTTTATTCATGCTATACCCAAGGATCAAGTAATAGTCTACAATACCATTAACCCATATCTTTAACTCAGCTTTCAAAGAATGTCATTTTGGGCCTTCCTTAGCCCAGATTTTATTTTAAAACCACTTGGCACATTTTGAAGTTTTTCAGTTCATATATATAGCCTAATTCATGAGTTTAAATCTAAGATAGCCCTTGTTCTATATGAAAAGCTCATGTTTTTATTTCCAGATTTCAAACACACCAAAACAGTCCACCTTTTTCTTTGAAAATGGAAACATCCCGTTTATCTTAAAATCAGAAACTAACCAACATTTGAAATTCATTTTTTAGGTGATCCTATCTAAACGATGTACGTATCGTTTGCCTATCCTAAAACGTAACCGTAATAAGGGTATATTTATTACATACAATATACATAGAAGGAAATGGAAAGAGAGTTGAGTTTAGGCTGGTGGGCCTACCTAAGCCTATCGGTTACTATTTTCACACATAGTTGGGCCTTCAATGCGCAACTACAATGCAGTCTCGATCAACAATATTTTTAGTTGGGCTGAAGAAAGCAGTGACAGGCCCGATGGGGCCATCGCAGTGTACCTCGGCAGTGGAAGGAGGAGAAAATAAGAATACTAGTTAGAGAGCATCTTGTACTTATCATATAATTAATATAAAAAGAACACGCAAGAACAGTCCCAGTAAAGACAAGCCCAAAATTAAACTACTACAGGATGCAGCCCAAGCAAAACAGTTTCAGGAAGAAAAATAGACAAATGGGCTTAGCCCAATAACATGTCATGGAGGCAGATGTAGATAAACCACAATACTAATGGGCCAAGCCCCAGTCATCATAGGCAAAAGGTGAACATGAAGAAACAATTGCAAATGGGCTAGGCCTAATATCTTTCATGATGTAATAGTCGTGAGTGATATATACACTTATATAATCAGGTATACTGAGTATATCTGATGTGCAAGGCAATATATCATGTGTATATCAGTACATATTGCAATGAAGCAAGAAGGCGGCATTTTCCGGAATAATCACAGAAGAGTAACCATGTTAAGACTGAGTATTTTTTCTTTTCCTCACCTCTATATGCACTACTTGACACTTAAACAACATAATTCAATCACACCAGCCAATCAAGATGCAGAATTCTAGCAAAGAGCGGAAGTTCTCCTAATTTTGGGATTAGCAAATATGTCACACTTCACACAACTGAACCCAAGATTGAACAGAAAACCAACCTAAACCCTGGAGCTCTATGAGTCATGGTCATTTTACTTGTTCACAGTTTCCATCCCAAACATCAGAAGAGGCACAAAGCAAGACTCTCAGCTTAGACTATGCAGGATTTCAAATTAAGCAGACATAATAATCATATGAACATCCTATCTAATTCATTTGGATTGTCCAGTCACTCAGATAAGCAAAAAGGAGCTAGACATGATATTTGACTAAGCTTATCAAGTCCTTAAGGGAACTGTCTGATTTGCACGCAGAAAGGAGGGTGGACATACTACAGATATATTATTCAGCAAGTGGCATATCATTTCAGACTCAGCATGACAATAGACTACACATGTATTGGCTAGAACCAGAACATGCAACTCTCAGCTTTCAGTTTTCATTTAAATAAATTTTAAACTAGGTGCTGGGATATCAAGTTAACACTTTGAGACGGCAACAGGCAAGGCATAGTATCTAACATAGTTTATTGACACAATTAGACATCATTTCTTAGTTTCTAAAGAATTTCAAAGGGATGGATCCCAACTTAAGAACAATTAGTCGGATTTAAGCTTAAAATCAGCTTTCAAATAATGTAAATGACAATCTCAAGCCGCGGACTCGATTCGACCCCCCAAAATGAAGGAATAAGGTCTGTATTTTTAGGATTCAAAGGAAGCCCTAACAGACCAAAGAGCCGATGTGGGAGAACTCAGATTTGGGGGAGAAATTCCCTCTAATCCAGTTCTCAACCAATAAGAGTAGAGAGTTTGAATCGTAGATGAGAAAAAACCAATTAAACCATTGCAGAAAAAGCAAAAACCAATGAAGGAATATCCTTGCATGAATGAAGTTGTCTGCTCATTATCTACAGGAATCAGGACCTCAGTTTTTGTCCAACAGTAGTCAGACTTTACCACTGGCAGCAAGTCAGTGGGTGATTCTTATTTTGTATTCCCCGACGAGAGAATCTCAGCTGCCAGGCAGGTTTTTCTTGAAAATCGTGGTCAAATCTCCATGTATGAAGCAAGAGGATTCTGGCTAGGTTGAGCCTTCTCCTGAGGAGCGGGGTTTCCTCTGGTGGTGGAAGGGGTGTTCCCGTCGGTAGAGAGGTTCAACATTATGTCTTTCAAATATGGAAGAGAGAAATCACAAATTGAAAATTTTATGGAAGGTTTTGCAAATTCAAGGCGAGAATAGCAAAATGATCAAACTCTATTAAGAACGCTGGTATTTAAAAATATTAGGAGTCATCATTGTGATATTCAATCCATGTGACAGATACCAATCAATGCTCTGTTCGATAGGCAACATGTGCATTCTAGAGTAGGTGCAGTGAAATGACACGCCTCATCATTACTTTGCAGTATTCCATTAATCGGTATAGGACAAAATTCATGTTATACAGTTGACGAATTATGTCATTATACGTGGTAAGTGACGATGAATCAGATCCAACTCAGCCTTCAGTGCTACCGGTCACTTAGAAATGGCACCGGAGGTATCAAAGGGTCACGAGGTACTAGAAAGAAGGAAGATCAGGTGAACAGCTTGAATTCCAATGGGCAGTCGTTACTTATTCAATTCTACACCTTCCAAGAGTGCATTAATGGCATTTATTAAGACACTAAATGTTTAATTATTACATCATTCATTTATTTATATTAATAGGAGCATAAATCGTGGAGCTTGTACCTGTGAACCCAAGTATAAATAGGTCCAATTATCCCATTGTAAATAGGATATTCAAACTATTACAACATTCCTTTTCGATTCATATTCTTTATCTTAATACTTGTGTTTTCATATTAGCGGAACACTCAATCTAGAAGCATTATCAAGAAGCTTCTAACAGGTTCAAGTGACTGGTTTGACAAATATATGAGCTAATAAATAATGTAAATAAAGAATAACAAGACGAGATTAAGAGATAATTAGCCTTGATATATATATATATATATATATATGCTTTCCCGTAAACTGATACAGATGAATTTATACACATCTCAAGTGACCAAATTAGCAAGTTAATTAGCAAATAAATCTAATAGAAATTGAATCTAAAAGAAAGGTTAAGTTCTAATTAGCATGAGCCTAGGAGAAGCTTCGTGTTGTGACTTCTAGGCTTGATGTGGTCAATAATATTGGAATGCTAGATTGATACACGAACTTAGAAAATAGTGAAAGCAATGAATGAGTATTGTATATCTCGATTATGATGCCCTTTACAATGATTTAGTTGGTATTATTAATACGTGGACTCATAGATACATATGTCATGAATTATGCCCTTAATAATATCAATACATAAATGTTGTAATAATCAGACAATTAGTATGTTCTTAAATGCCTTTAATGCTTTCTTAGAACATGTAAATCCATATAAGTAACGGTTGCCCGTTGGGATTCGAACCAACCTCCGAACCTTCTGCTTTTTGGTACTTGTGACTCCTTGGTGCTCCTGGTTTGATGCTAACGTCTCTGGGGATACTGAAAGTTGACTTGGATCTGACTCACCCCCCTCCATTTTGCCATGTGTCATGACATAATTTATCCATCTGTACAATATAAATTTTTCCTTATATAGATAGTCCCCATATTTCTCGGGTGCGTTCCCTTACACACCTAAAAAGTGGATTTAAACTTCAAATAAACCAAAATACTTTTTGGCAGGAAGACGGAAAGGCTATGATGACTTAATTTAGAATATCAAATGTCGCAACCCTATTAATGCCTATGAAATGGCGACAATCTAATCACCCTGATTGACATAAAGTTGTACAATCATGATGAGTTGTGACTCCTTATTTTCCGATCGTTACCTAAGTTTATCCATGTATAGGAGGCCAAAATCTTTTCCACATATTCAACTAAAAAAAATCTCCTTCTAAAAACCCAAATCCTTCAAGTATTTTTCCATCTTTCTTTTTTATTTTCCATTATTATTCAACAACAATGTCGTCTTCCAAATATTCTCCTTCTCATTCTTCAAGGGAAACAAATAATGACAATAACTCTCCCCCACACCGCCGTCCAGGAAAAGCTCCGACTTCTCTTAGGACCCAAGAAATTGACTTAAATTCCCTTGCAGCCGAAATTCTCTTTGCTGGTTTTGAATAACAAGGAGATTTTTGCATTGATGAACATCTTGAATTTGTGGAAAAAATCAAATCATTGATAATAACTGCTATTCTCCCAGAAGTCCTCAAAGACTGCAATTTCGACCCCAACACCGACATGAGAATCGATAGCCCAACAACTGGAATGAACCATCATATGGAAGGTTACTCTATGATTCATACGTGTCCTTTTATCATCAGCTTCCATCCTGAAGATCATTGCGGATATTTGTCTATGCTACCAGGTGTGCCTGGGACAAGTTGCTCCTCAAATTTGGAGATTAGTATATTGCATACAGATGTTGGAAGATTGTGTTGTCCCATTCATTATCGACCATCTTATTCTCATTTACTATCCCCAATTATTCTGGGGTGGCATTATTCACCTTACCCCGGCGAAAGCCGAAGCCTTACCAATGCAACAGATGATTACGACTGCAGATAGTTGAGGTTCGTGATCATCCAAATAGATCAGGTTCATTAACCAACTTACGATCACTTTCTCGAGAAATGGAATATTTCTCGTAAGTTTACTCACTTATTATTCCTTTCTTCCACTTTTATGGTAGCGGAATCTTACCGGCATGCATAAATGCCCTTTACTTGCAGCTACCCCTATTGAACCATAACTGATCGTGGGGATCTTTGAATGGGTGGTTAGCCTTCTTCGCGCATCTCCCAACGTGACTCGGACATGGAAAAGCATAACTTCCAAATGGTAGAAATGGAAGAACCACGGTAAGACATTGATCTTAGGGTGAACCCAAATTTTTACAAAGTTCCTGCTCATTTTTTTCATATTCCTTACAAGACTCCCGGTAAGGAAAATTGATTCCCAGAAGGTGCCTACAAGCTGCCTTGGACAACATAGTTCAGTCGGTCTCGAGTACTCGTAAATGGAAACCCTAGGAAGGAACCCATAAGATTCTAGCAGGAATTGGCTTGAGAGTGAGGACCCTCTGAAGACTCGTAGAGGCTTGGAAGGAAGTCCAGGCGGGGGTCGTCCACATCGATTATGACGATGATGAAAAGAGGAAAGATGGTGATACTAGAAATCCTCCATTTGAGACCCTCAAGAATGAAATGGCAGTTCATGAGAATCATCCCTCTAAGGGTAGTTCTGTCCCCTCATCTGGAACAGAGGCCATAATATCTGCCTCCTCTCCCAATAAATGTCGGAGTCAAGCCTGAAAGCGTTCCTTTCTCACCTAGTAGACTTATTCCTTCATGTAAAACTCAATTTTTCTCTCCATAGCCTATGAAAGCCCAACTTCTTTCTAACATACCCCATTTTATTTAGGGATATCTGGTTGATCTTCCTGCTATGGATTTAGCCATGGTGTTATCCCCCTCACGAGAAGAAGAGAGGTTGACAGAGGATAATTAGCACCTAGAAGCCGAAGTGGAAAGACTCTAAGCTAGGATCCGAGACTCTAAATCCCTCTCGTGAGCCTTCTTCCCTTCGATTGCGTTTTTGTAATGACCTTTTTGGTCGTTTTTAGGATGTCATTGATTCTTTGTGGGTTTTGGGACTAGGATAGCACAAGTCTCGAGGTAGTTCCTGATGGTCATTTAAGACTTAGTTGACTTTGGGTGTTGGATAGGATTTAGGGGTTATTTTCCCATTGTTAGTGTCTGCTTCAGTGGCACCAGTGTCCGCTCCAGTGTGACTGCCTCGGTGAGAGGTTGGCCTGCCAAAGTGGGAGTCTAGGATTTTATGAGTTTTCGCAGAGGCGGATAGTCTGTCAGTGGGGGTGAGTCCACTTCTACAGAGTAGTGTTTGCTATGGCGCTGAGGTGAGGTGTCAAGTGACACCTCCTCAGCATGGTCTTATCTACCATAGCGGGTTTGCTCCAGTAGAGTCAATTTCGTTGGGGAGAAAATGCTCTTTAGGTGTCCTATTTATTCCAATAGGTCAGAATTCTTTTCCCCAAATAACAAGTCTCGAACCTAGAGCCGCCAAAAATCATTTCCAGATGTCTAAGGGAAATTTCATCTTTGGGGTAAGTGATTCTACCTTTGTGCATTAAGTTTATGCTTCTAAGTTCTTTAATAATGATAATATAACATGAATATAAGTCAAGGAAGATGAGTTATGCTTTCTTGTAAGAATAAGAGAGTTAGGCTATTGATTAATGAAGGGTTTATGGATTAGTTTACTTGTATTAATGTAAATTAGTGACGGATATGATTAGATGATCATGTAACAAGGCTTAATTTAGTTATAGAAACCTATTTTCAATTGGGGGAAATTTCTAGGGTTTCAATTGGGCTTTTTGATTATTATTCAATTAAGGGTTCAAATATGTTTAAATTTCCAATTAACTTAGGGATATGATTACCTAGAATGTATTAATTGTTTTTGGGTATAAAAGTTTGAGTCTTGGTGAAGTGGGCTCGAAGTCGATATTTGTAGTCTTACTTTGTTAAGGTTATGTCTTTTTTATTGTGTAAGTCTTATATTAACGAATAATATATGTGTGGATAGACTTCGACCATCATGAGGCATAGATGAAAGGAAAGACAGTTATCGAGACTTGATCGCATAACACTCATGTTCGGCCTCAAGGTAGGCTACAATTTAGCTTTTCGAGACTTCGATAAAAGTGCGTAATTAGTTATAAATATTTAGAGGTATTTGTTATTTTAGGGGGTCCCACTCAGATGGTTGTCATAAACATTTGAGCAGGTATCGGTATTGAACTGTGATGATGGGATTTGGGGAATCAGCCTTGTCCTAGTTCTGATTGCTGATTATTTGGGTTTGCCGCCATATGTAGGCTTGTCACTATAGTTTCTTGATATGTTTACTCATCACGCATGCTTTCGATATGGTATCCTGATTTGTACTTAGATTTATATATGTGTATTGAATTCTTGAAAGCATGTGATATTTTATTTTCTTGAAAGCATGTGATATTTCATCTCTTTATTTGGTTGCATCTCATTATATCATGATTCTTTTCTTACATATGTCATTTTCATTCATACACTCATAGTTCTGATATATTGATATGAGAGTGGTATGAATATGTTGTAGGCCCAAGGGGCCGGAAAAGTAAGAACACTTGTGAGATTATGGCAACACTGAGATGATATTGATATGCGGGGATTGGAGTTTCATGCCTACAACATGATATTATTACAGCCAAGAGCTGGACTCCATATTTCGATGAGTTATTCTAGAGCGGATGGGTATATGGACTTTGCGAGTCCCCCATGGGGGTACAGATCATAATAAAACCTTGACTTATTGTATATCAAAATTGATAAAGGTACCTAGCATATGCATTGCATTCATATCATCCATATATATGTCATTTCATTGATTACTTGTGGTTGGACTTATATTTGAAGTGATTGTTGATGACTTGACTAAATTCTGGACGTGAAAGTATTATACTTTGTTTGTGATACTTGAGTTATTGTAGAACTCTTGGAACTGTATAACGTAAGTAATTATGGACTTATATTGAAATAAGGAAATATGTGAACTCTGTGAATCATTTATGTAGACTTTGTGACTTACTTTGATTATTAGATTATGTAGTATAGGATTACTTGGTGTCAACTTGGTATCTATCTCTGATTATGTACTTTTCATTGTTGTTGGCCTATGATGTCTACGGGGGTACGTTGTGTTCTTATGCTACACTTGCTACATCTTTTCTTGATGCAAATACAAATATGATGATTAGCTCGAGACAGCGTGGCTAAGTTTGAGCAGTCGATCCCCAGCTATCAAGGTGAGTATGCTATCTCCAACATGCCCTTTATTGCTCTATCTCCTTTACTTCTGATCTAGAGACATGTCCATACTCTCAGCTTAGGTATTCAGTTGGCACTTGATGCCTTTGACTTTCAGACTTATATCATTTAGTTAGAGCTCTTGTATGTACAAACCAGGTTACTTGGGATTGTTTTGGATGTATCAAATTTAGCATTTTCTTCTACTTTATATTATGAGATAACTTATGTAGTATTTGTATATCTTCCGCTTTATTTATATCTTATCATATTAATGGTTGAGGAGTGGTTCTCCTACGTGGTGGGATTATGTTGGTGCCACCACGATTCCTGAAAATGAGTAGTGACAAAGTTGGTATCAGATCCCTAGGTTAAATGGTTTTAAGTATAAGAGTAATGTCTAGTAATCTCGTGGATTGATGTAGGGACGTTCATACTTATCTTCAGGAGGATGTGGGACATATAGGAAATTTCAACTTTTTCATTCCTTTTGTGCTAAGTTGTTTCAAATTGGTATCTGATATTTGTTTCTATTCTCTCATAAATGGTGAGAACTCATGTCGACGTGGCGAGCGAGTACGCACAAGCACCGACACCAGTTGTGCGTGGTTGTGATAAAGCACACACTCGAGGCCGAGGTAGAGCCAGAGCAGAAACACTAATTTGGGGTGGAGCACAGAGAGCCAGTTAGGCTCGTGCTATATTAGAGTCCTCAGAGCCATATATCGAGCCTCAAGAGGATATGCTAGAGGAGGAGATGGGACCAACCCAGGAGCAGCTTGGATTTATTGCTACTCCAGTTCTATAGAACATGCTAGTCAGGTTATTGAGTGTTCTCGATGGTTTTGCTCAGATAGTGGTACATTCCACTTCTTTGGGTAGTTCTCAGACCCGTGCTAGAGGGGGAAAACTCAGACCCCCAAGTTTCATACACCCGTTTTTTAGCAAACGATAATGTTAGCGCCCTGTATCGATGAGGTTCATGCTCTAGAGTTTGGTCCCCCGACCTATTGGAGAGACAACTATGACCCGCGATGAGCGGAAGATTTGGAGCACTTTTTGAACATGAATCCTCCAGTGTTCTATGGTCAGCTTTAGGAGGACGCGTATGAGTTCATCGTGAGCATCCATGAGAGGTTGCATACTCTGAATGTTGTTGAGACTCACGGAGTCAGGTTTTTAGCCTTTAGCTTTTGGGAGACGTGAAACAATGGTGGAGGGTATATGTTGATTTCTTGCATACAGAGACGCCTCTATTGACTTGGATTAGGTTCTACAAGGTCTTATTGGAGAAGTATGTGCCTTTGAGCTTGCGATTGTGCAAGCGTGCTGAGTTTCAGAAGATTAGTCAAGGAAATTATATAGTTGCACAGTATGAGACTCGCTTCCATGTCTTATCCCATTATGCAGCACCGTTGTTACCTACTGAGGCAGAACGAGTGAGATGTTTTTTTTAGGGTTGAGTTTTTCGCTCCAGTTGCCCACATTATAGTTGGTGGCTTTAGGAGCTTCTTTTGAGACTCCAACAAAGCATGCCAAAATGGTGGAGTCTGTGAGAGGTGGTTTGTCTATAGTCAACCAGTTCAGGTAGCTTTACAGATTACCGATGGTTACAGTGGGGGTCAGTCATCTAGGGGTTCTCAGTCAAGATATTCAAATCGTGGTTATTTGGGTTCTTCGATCTCTATTCGTCATCCCTTAGTGGCCAGGACCTGGTTTGAGTATGAAGAGGTTGGGTATTTTAATAGAGATTGCCTCAGACTTACATCGAGTGTATCCCATGCACTCAGGACCCCAGCACAGCTAACCAGATGTGGTAGTCAGAGTAGCCGGGGAAGATCTTACTCGGGCTGTGGTGGCCATTAGTTTAGGCGTGGTGGATCTCAGTAAGAGAGAGATGTATCTCATTCTAGATAAGGTGGTCAGCAGGGTACTCAGTCCGAGGTAGGATGCACCCATTGCTATGAATTCCCTGAGTAGAGTCGAGGCTGAGGCATTCGATGCAGTTATCACATGTATTATCTCAGTCAAACATCGGTCTGTTACTGTGTTATTTGATCTAGGGTCTACATTCTCTTATGTGTCTTCCTACTTTTCTGCTAAATTGGAGATGTGGTGTGATATGCTTGATGTTCCTATTCGTATGTCTATACCAGTCGGTGATTCTGTGATTGTTGATTGAGTATATCACATGTGTGTAATTACTTTCATGGGTTACGACACTTGGTGTAACACCTCATACCTTCGGGCTATGGTTTGAACCATATAATGGGAACATGATAGAACTAAGATGAGGAGTGTATGAAGTGTTTTAAAAACTAATCAAGCCATAAGAAGGGTCTTAGGAAAAATTAGAGTCGAAAGCTACTCTAAGGAGCATGTTTTTGAGTGAATTTGCAGCAGGCCTCACTTAAACCAATTTTACAGGTAAATCTATATGGAATATGGGAAAACTTCCTCATAAAAGTTGTATCCCTTTGAAAGACCTTTCCAATTATATAAGGCCCAGGGCAAATGGAGGCCTGTACAAAACGTTATGGCCGATTTAATGAGGATGTGTAAAATGGAAATCCCGAATCTTGTAGAATTAGGTTTGAAAGCCCAAACCTTTTATGATAACCTATAAATACAACCCTAAAACATTTTATGTGAGTACTTTTTACCAGAGCTGCTATCAAACACCTAAGTTGAGTTCTTATTCAAATCCCTATGTAAATTATATTAAGTTAACACTAAATTAACATCGAATCATTATTTGGAATCGCTAGATTTTAGAAAATCCATTCAAGGTCAAATTTGCAATGAAGCTTTGAGGTTTCTTCAAAAAGGTAAGTCACTCACTCATTAATGGATTATATGAAGTAATTATTATATTTTAGACATTTAATGGTTGGTTGAACATGAAATAGGATTGATTTAGATGCACTCCATCAAACGCAAAACCCTAGTAATTTTATTGTAGATTTTTCCTCCAACCTGCCAGCTCCCATTGGCGTTTGTCGATAATTTAACTGTTGTATCGAGCCCAAATTTTAACTGGGTGGTCAAAACATATAGGTTTTAAATGTGCACGGTGGAGATCTGGAATAGTATACTTTGAGCTATGAATAGTAACTACAAAAATTGGTGAAAACTCTTCTCAAGGTTTCATGTTCAAGACTTTGGATTTGTTCTTCAAAAGTTCAGACCTTTTCTTCACGTTTTGGAGCGAATAAGGTATGTATAACTTCTATTCATGTGTGGGAATATCCATGTTCTTCCCCACGCCTCATTTTCCATGAAGTTATGGAATTGTTTTTACTCTCTTATCATGATAACCCTAGTTACATGTAATACTATATATATCATATCTCTATTATAGTTCGTTATTGTATTCATGATATCACATTGTCATTGTCATGAACATGTCTGTAATACATAGACGCATGCTTTGAATTCCATGAGTTCCTAAATTACAAGTTATGATTATTGTTAGTGATTCCATGAAATTATACATGTTTTTTTTATGATTTATACAAGTTATATTATATATCCATTTCACATGCTATATTATGATTTCAAACCATGCTTTACAAGTTGCTTTCATAAAACCCATGGACTTACAAGCCACTATTTTCAAGTACATATTTTCAGAGTTGCATAGTTTATCGAGAAGGCTCAAATAGCCTAAAACTACGTATGTCACCGTAGGATAAGGGTCGCTTCGCCAGAGGACGATACCTTCAGATTGTATATTGGATCCTTTCATGCCATGTTCATGTCTCATACCCTAACAAGGTATGGGAGCGCTCTGCTGATCGGTCCAAGTACCAAACTCCATACACCCATGTGGTAATTTCATGTTGTCGGTTATACCACTGCTCTCCTAACAGATATACAAATATTTAGTTTTACAGATTTTATACATATTTTTACACGCATGTAAGATCATGTTTATGTTAAATTTAGTTTCATGTTCTTATTATTTCATTTGCCAGCTTATTCCTTCAATTGCTTTACATACAGTACAATTCAAATGTACTAACTTCCTTTTACATGGAGCCTACACTTCACGGTGCAGGTACTGTGTTTCTGGATGATGGATCTTCTTGTTAGGATTAACCTTAGTATCAACCATTGATAAGCTCTATTTTATTCAAGGTGTTAGTCATTTATTTTACATGTCATGCTATACAGTAAATATAGTCAGGGCCTTGTCCTAGTAAAATAGTTTTATAGTCAGACTCATGTTCAAAGGTTTTATTGACTAGACTAGTTTAGCATGTCATATTAGAAAATTAGTATTTCAGATTTATTGTGTTTATCAGATATTTCCACAATATATTTTCAGACTATATTTCAGTATTCAGTTTGCATGTTTTAAATTATCACTATAGCATGTTTTGATGCCCAAGTTGATTCCGCAAGCCATCTGGTTCGCTCGGTCACATGCAGTCAGGAACCGAGTGTCGTGTTTCACCCAGGTCATGGTTCGAAGCGTTACACTTAGGTAGATTTGTTTATCTTAGATATGGTGGATTTGGATGTTATCTTAGGTATAGATTGGCTAGCACCATATCATGTGATTTTGGACTACTATTCAAATATGGTCATGCTAGCTATGCTTGGTCTTCTGAGGTTAGAGTGGAGAGACACTCCCATCCCTATTCCTAGGAAGGTCATTTATTATATTTGGGATAGGAAGTTAGTGGATCGGGGTCGTTTGTCTTATCTTGCTCATATTCGGGATACGAGTGTGAAGACTCCTTCCCTTGATTCTATTCTGGTAGTTAGTAAGTTTGCGGAGGTCTTTCCTTCAAATTTACCGGGTATGTCGCCAGACAGAGAAATTGACTTCTGTATTAATCTTGAGTCGGGTACTCAACCCATTTCTATTCCTCCGTACCGTATGGCTCCAGCAGAGTTGAGGGAGTTAAAGGAGCAGCTTCAAGATTTGTTAAGTAAGGGCTTCATTCGACTGAGTGTATCTCTATGAGGTGCTCCTCTCATGTTCGTGAAAAAGAAGGATGGCACTATGCATATATGCATTGACTACAGATAGTTGAACAAGGTCACTATCATAAACAAGTATTTGATTATGTGTATTGATGACCTATTCGACAAGTTTTAGGGTGCTTATGTGTTTTTGAAGATTGAATTAAGGTCCGGGTATCACCAGCTGAAGATTCTGGTGATGTGCCCAAGATGGATTTTCAGACTCATTGTGGGCATTATGAGTTCTTAGTGTGTCATTTGGGCTTATAAATGCCCTTGCAGCGTTCATAGACTTCATGAATTGGCTATTTAAGCCATATTTGGATTCCTTTATTATTGTATTCATTGATGATATTTTGGTCTATTCAAAGAGTCGGGAAGACCATGAGTAGTATTTGAAAGTGGTCCTTAGGATTTTGAAGGAGAAGAAGTTGTACGCTAAGTTTTCAAAGTGTGAGTTTTGGTTGAGTTCTGTGGCATTATTGGGACACATGATGTCTAATGATGTGATTATGGTTGATCCTAAGAAGATAGAGGCAGTCAGAGACTTGCTTAAACCGACATATGTGACAGAGAATTGGAGTTTTATGGGTTTTGCTAGCTACTATCACTAGTTCTTCAAGAGATTCTCTTCTATTGCTTCAAATCTTATGCGTTTGACTCAGAAAGAGGTTTCCTTCCAGTGGTCCAATGAGTTTGAGCAGATCTTCCAAAAGCTCAAGACTCTTTTAACAACAACCCCAAATTTATCCCTTCCGATGGAGGGGAAGGACTTTACTGTGTATTGTAATGATTCTACGATTAGGTTAGGATGTGTGTTGATGCATGAGGGTTAGGTTGTTCCTTATGCATCGAGGCAGTTGAAGGTGCACGAGAAAAATTACCCTGTTTATGATTTGGAATTGGTTGTTGTTGTGTTTGCTTTGAAAATTTAGAGGAATTATATTTATGGTATCCATTATGAGGTGTATACCGACCACCGTAGTCTTCAACACGTGTTTAATAAGAGGGATTTGAATTCTAGGCAGCGTTGGTGGATGGAGTTATTAATGGATTATGACATGACCATTTTATACCATCCATGACCATTTTATACCATCTAGGAAAATCTAATATGGTGGCGGATGCCTTGAGCCGATAGGTGGTCAGTATGGGGAGTTAAGCTTGTTTGTCTATTTTCAAGCGTCTTTTTAGCATTAGAGGTCCGGTCTCTGGCCAATTATTTTGTGAGGCTTGATATTTTGAATCCGGATAGAATTTTGGTTTGGTGGAGGTGAGGTCATCTCTTTTGGATCAGATTCGGATTCACCAGTATAATGATGAGTGTTGAGGCTAAGGAGGCCATGATTGATAGTGCGGGTATTATGATGATCAAGGGTAGAGTGTGCGTGCCTTGTGTGGGAGATTTGACCAGATTGATTATGGAGGAGGCCTACAACTCTAGGTATTTGATTTATTTGGGTACTACCAAGATGTATCGTGATTTGAGGCAGCACTATGGGTGGGGGAGGATGAAGAGAGATATTGCTGATTTTGTATCTCGGTGTCAGAATTGTCAACAAGTCAAGCATGAGCACCAGCGACCCGGTGGTGTGTCTCAGATGATTTCCAGAATGAACGTTGGAGAGGATTTCCATGGATTTTGTTGTTGGGTTGACCAAGAATTTAGGCAAGTTTGATGTTGTTCCGTGCATTTAATTCCAATTCAAAGAAGGATCTCATAGCAGGAAGAAGAAGTATCCAGACCGGAAAGTCTGAGACTTAGAGTTTATAGTTGGTGACAAGGTTTTTCTGAAGGTCTCACCCATGAAGGGTATGATGTGATTCGACAAGAGAGTGAAGTTAATTTCGAGGTATATTGGACCCTTCGAGGTTCTTCAGAGAGATGGGGATGTGGCATATGATTTGGCTCTGCCACCAGGTCGTTCAGGAGTTCATCCAGTTTTCCATATGTCTATGCTAAAGAAGTAACATGTCGATGATTCTTATATCACTCAGTGGGACTCCGTATTGCTTGTTCAAAATTTGAAGTTCGAGGATGAGCCTGTGGCTATTTTGGACAGACAGGTGAGGAAGTTGAGATCAATGAGATAGCTTCTGTGAAGGTTCATTGGAGGCATCATCCTATAGAGGAGGCGACTTGGGAGACCGGGTCTGATATGCGGAGAAAATATCCTTTCTTGTTTACTACTTCCAGTTTGTTTCCTCTGTTCGTTTCTTTTCGTTCGAGGATGCACATTGTTTTAATTGGTATCTAATGTAATGACACATTTGGTCATTTTTAGCAAAATACCTTTATTTTCTTATTTTATCCTTCATGTGGTCTCTTTATGGGGTTTGTGATGTGTGAGGATGGGTGACACGGATCCCGAGGTCCATTTATATGAGTTTTGGATAAAAACCCAAAACTAAAAACTTAGAGTTGATTGGTTTGACTCAAAGTTAACTTTTGGCTAGATGTATTAGTTTCTGGGTTCTATCACTTCCGATAGTTCCGGAGGATCATTTATACTTACTTGAGTCATTAGTTCGCTTCCCGAGGAAATCAAATGTGCTTTGTAGCCTTATTTGTAAAGTTTAAATATTTGGTTTTCCTAGGTGATTCTTTAGAAAACTATGTCTTAGCTTGGTTAATTGTGAAATCTGAGGGTACGAGCGAGTTCGTAGTGCTGTTTACCTTAGAGGAGCATGTTTGGTTTGTGTTCGGGTGGTCTCGGGAGTGTTTCGGGTGTTGGATAGGAGTTTGGGGTTGTTTTCGCATTGCTGGTTTCTAGTGTCAGCTTTGGCAGCACCAATGTCCGCTCTGGCGTGTCCGCGTCGGTGAGAGGTTGGCCCGCCGAAGCAGGATTCTGGGATTTATGAGTTTTCGCGGAGGAGGATAGTTTATCCGTTGGGGTGAGTCCGTTCCCACAGAGTAGTGTTCGCCGTGGTACTAAGGTGATGTGTCAAGTGACACTAGCTCAGTGGGGTCTTGTCCGCTGTAGCAAGTCCACTCTAGCGGAGTCAATTCTGTCGGGGCAAAAATATTGTTCAGGTGTCCTATTTATTCCATTAGGTCAGAATTCTTTTCCCCAAATAGCAAATCTCGAACATAGAGCTGACAAAGAGCATTTTCAGAGGTCTAAGGGAAATGTTATCCTTGGGGCAAGTGATTCTTCCTCTGTGCATTAAGTTTATGCTTCTAAGTTCTTTAATAATAGTAACATAGCAAGAATATAAGTTGGGGAAGATGAGTTATGCATTCTTGTAAGAATAAGAGAGTTAGGTTATTGATTAATGAAGTATTTATAGATTAGTTTACTTGTATTAATGTAAATTAGTGATGGATATGATTGGATTATCATGTAACAAGGCTTAATTTAGTTGTAGAAACCTATTTTCAATTGGGGGAAATTTCTAGGGTTTCAAATTGGGGCTTTTTTATTATTGTTCAATTGAGGGTTCAAATATGTTTAAATTTCCAATTAACTTAGGGATATGATTACCTAGAATGTAATATTTGTTTTTGGGTATGAAAGTTCTAGTCTTGGTGAAGTGGGCTCGGAGTTGATATTTGTAGTCTTACTTTGTTAGGTTATGTCCTTTTTATTGTGTAAGTCTTATATTAACGAATAATATATGTGTGGATAGACTTCGACCATCACGAGGCGCAGAGAAAGGGGAAGATTGTTTCTTGATCGCATATCACTCATATTCGGCCCCGAGGTAGGCTACGATTTAGCTTTTCGAGACTTTGATAGAAGTGCATAATTAGTTATAAATATTAAGGGGTATTAGGCATGTTTGGGGGTCCCGCTCAGACTGTTGTGATGAACGTTGGAGCGGGTACTGGTGTTGAACTATGATGATGGGGTTTGGGGAATCAGCCTTGTTCTGGCTTCGATTGTTGATTATTTGGGCTTGTTGCCATATGTGGGCTTGTCGCCATAGTTGTTTGATATGTTTACTCATCACACATGCTTTCGATATGATATCTTCATTTGAACTTGAATTTGTATATATGTATTGAATTCTTGAAAGCATGTGATATTTCATCTATTTATTTGGTTGCATCTCATTAAATCATGATTCTTACCTTATTTATATCATTTGCATTCATACACTCATGCTTCCGTGATAGTGATATGAGAGTGGTATGGATACGTTGTGGGCCTAAGGGGCTGGAAAGGTAAGAACACTTGTGAGATTATGACAACACTGAGATTATGTTGATACACGGGGATCGAAGTTGTACCCCGCAACATGATATTATTACAGCCAAGAGTTGGGCTTCGTGATTCAACGAGTTATTTTGTAGCGGAGGGGTATATAAACTTCACAGGTCCCCCATAGGTGTACGAATTATAATAAAACCTTGACGTACTGTATATTGAGATTGATAAAGGTACCTGCCATATGCAATGCATTCATATAATCCATATATATTTTATTTCATTGATTACTTATGGTTGGACTTATATTTTAAGTGATTCTTGATGACTTGAATAAATTCTGGACATGAAAGTATTATACTTGCTTTTTGATCTTGATTTATTGTAGAACTCTTGGAACTATATAACACTAGTAATTATGAACTTATATTGAAATAAGGAAATAGGTGAACTCTCTGAATCATTATGTAGGCTATGTGACTTACTTGGATTATTAGATTGTGTAGTATATTTCAACTTGGTATTTATCTCCGATTATGTACCTTCTATTGTTGTCGCCTATGATGTCTATGGGCGTACATTGTGTACTCATGATACACTTAATGTATCTTTTCTTGATGCAGATACAGATCCGACGATTAGCTCGAGACCGCGTTGCCGAGTTCGAGCAGTCGATCCTTACCTATCAGGGTGAAGATGATATCTCCAGCATGCCCTAGATAGCTCTATCTCCTTTACCGTCTTTACTTCTGATCTAGAGACAAGTCCACAGACTTTCAACTTATGTATTTAGTTGGCATTTGATGCCCTTGACTTTCAAACTTATATCATTTTGTTATAGCTATTGTATGTACAGACCAGATTACTTTGGGATTGTTTTGTTTGTATCAGATTTATTATTTTCTTTCGCTTTATATTATGAGATAGCTTATTTAGTATTTGTATTTCTTCCGCTTTTACTTATATCTTATCATATTAATAATTGGGGAGTGGTTCTCCTACTTGGTGGGATTATGTAGGTGCCACCACGATTCCTGAAAAGGGGTTGTGACAAGTTTGTCTCATCTGAAAATGCTTAGAACGAGTTTCGGGAAAAGTGTCAAAGATGGAAACTTCACAGACTTAGACATCTTAAAGACTCGCAACATCACAAAATAGAAATCCTTACAATGCTACTTGATGCGGAGATTGATCTGGAAGAGGCTGAACTATCCCTGCTGCAACTATGAGGTGCTGAAGGGAATGACTTGGATGAAGGAGCTAATGATGCCCCTCCTACTTAGCTTTCGTATTTTAGATAGCTATTTAAACAATTTTTGTGAAATACCTCTGGCGGACCATGAAACGAGCGTGTCATTGCCTTTCGCGCGGATTTTATTTTTGTGTTTTTATAAAAGCACCACCCCCGTGGACCATGGGACGAGTATGTCTATCCCTTTCAAGCAAATTTATCTTGTACGCGAGTCACTTTTGAGCCCGGTTCATCTTTCAATGAATGGAACTCTTCTATTTTCTTCATTGTTTGCAAGCCTATTACTTGAAGCTTTGCTTTATGCTTTTGATTTAAGTAAAATACTTTTGTCCACCTTAAAAACAATTTAAGCCGTGGCTTTTAGTTTACTAATCTCCCATTTTTGAAGTAGAACCCAGGGTTTTAAACGACCTTTGACAATTTTCACATTCTAAGCCAAAAGCCTGTACCGACTTTGAAAAGACACTAATTGAATCATCCATTTAAAATATGTTCTTTTCTTTGGGCTTCCATGGCCTTAAAATTGATTCAGGGTTAACTCTAGTCCCGGTCGATATTTACTCGGGTGCTCTAAGCAGTCGGAGTTTTAACCTTTTATTTCTTTATGGTTTTTATAAGTGATGACCCTTATTTTTTTATGGTGCTTTAGAAGATGATGGTTCATTATGGAATAAATTTTTTATATATTTCAAACAACCCACGTTTTCTTTAATTCTTATGCTTTTGATGGAAAGAATTTATCATAAAAGGAAAACTTTATTTATTCTTTCAACTTATAAATATGAAAACAAATGCAAGAATAACTCAGCTGCCATCTACTGTGGTCAGTCCGGTTATATATATGTAATATTTTGCCATCCGGGCAGTCCCCGGTAATAACGAGCTTTTGACTTGAAAGATTTCAGTAGTACCGGATCTCAAAATTCCGTTGGGTGTATGTAAGCCTTTTCATGGGCTCATTTACATAAATCTAATTTTGCAAAAAATTACTCCAGCCTTAACATGGGTATATATGGCTACCCAAGCCTTAACACGGGTATATATGGCCCCCAGTGTTTGGGTATTCATTCTTGGAGACCCAAGCACTGGTTAACACACTATAGCAGGATTTAATACATTTTTATCGATGCAACCTCATTAAAAACCTTACCGAAAAAACCCAATTGGGACAAAAATCGGTCGAAGGAAAAAAGAGTGCAGCACTTACTTTCCTTCCTAAATGTAGTATTTCTTCAAATGACTTATGTTTCAGTTGCTTGGAAGTTCCCTTCTTGATCTGCTAACTGATAAGATCCTTTGTCGGTAATCCCGGTGATTTTGTATGGTCCTTCTCAATTCAGGCCTAGCTTGCTTGCATTCCGCTCTCGGGTGCTCTGGTTTACCCTTTGGAGTACCAAGTCCCCAAGTTTGATATATCAAATATTGGCACGGCAGTTGTAATACTGCTACATTCGTTGCTTCTAGGCCACCATCTGGATCATACGCAAGGTCCCGATGTTTCTTGAGCAAATGTAACTGCCCCATCATTGACTCTAAGTTAGTTTGTTCTTCCAACCTGAGATATCGCAAGATTAGAGTCCCTACTTCAACCGGGATCAGTGCCTTGGTGCCATAAACCAGGGAAAAAAGAGTTTCTCCAGTACTCATTTTTGACGTGGTTTTGTATGCCTATAAAATCTTGGGACACTTGGAATGCCATTTCCTTTAGCAGCTTCCAGCTTCTTCTACAAATTTTGTATTATGGTCTTATTTGTTGACTCTACCTGACCATTTGCACTAGGACGATAAGGGGTGGAGGTGATGCGCTTGATGTGTAGATCCTCCAGGAACTCGGTGACTTTAGCCCTAATAAATTGTCAGTCGTTATTACAACCTATTTACTTTGGGATACCAAAGCGACAAATAATATGTTGCCAAATGAAATCTATCACCTCCTTTCTCCTGAAACTTTGTGTAAGTTGTTGTTTTAACTCATGTAGAAATATAGTCAGTCATAAATAATATGTGTGTTACCTGTCCCGGGAAAGAAGGCAAAGGTCTAACTATGTCCATACCTCATTTCATGAATGGCCTTAGTGAGATCACCAGATACAGTCCTTCTCCCGGTTGGTGCAACAATTGAGCATGGCATTGGCACTTGTCGCATTTTCTTACATGCCTTCGTGCCTTATTTAATACGGGGCCAGTAATATACATCCCTCATGAGTTTTGTCATCAAGGATTCCGTGCTTAAATGATTTCCACAGATTCCCTTATGTACTTCTCTACCTAGTTGGATTCTTCGGGACCTACGCATTATGCCAGAAGACCAGAGTGGCACCGCCGATGGAGCATTCCATCGACAATACAGTATCGAGTAGCTTTAATCCATAAGGCTCTAGATGTTTTCGGATCCTCTGGCAACTTTTTGTGCTTGAGATAGTCTATGACTTGTTGAATTCACTTTGTCATACCCCGTTGGATCCAAGGCTAAGTGTATCAACTAAACCACCGATTCGGCTTTAGAACTTTCAGCTTCAGTTTTTTAACCTAAATTTGCAAGTGCATCAGCTTCTATATTATCCTCTCTAGGTAAGTGTATCACTGTCCATTCTTGGAACCTGGAAAGCATCTTGAGAACCTTCTCGCGGTATCTTGACATGCGCTCCTCCTTGGCTTCAAACACTCCATGAACCTGGTTTACCACTATCAAGGAACCACATATGACTTCGATTATCTCTGACCCCAGTCGTCGGGATAACTCAAGACCTGTAATTAGAGCCTCATACTCGACTTTATTGTTAGTTAAAGGTGAACTATGAGTCGCCTATCTTAAAATTTCTCCGATTGGAGTATGTAATACTATGCCCAAACCGGTCCCGAACATTGGATGTTCCATCGGTGTGTAGCATCTAAACCGCAGGGGTAGTCCCCGAGACTAGAGCGGCTTTTTTTTCTGCCTACGGGGTTACCCCCAGACGGAAATCAACAATAAAATCCGCAAGGACCTAAAACTTTGTCGCAGTCTAGGGTTTAAATTCAATATCAAATTCACTAAATTCAACCGCGCACTTAGCTAATCACTCTGAGAGTTCGGGCTTGTGCAGTATGTTTCGTAGGCGAAACGTTGTTACAATAACTATTGGGTGGTATTGAAAGTATGGTCGAAGCTTTTGCGATGACATTACTAATGCAAAAGTCGGTCTTTCAAGAAATGAGTACCGAGTTTCGGCCCCTGACATGACTCTACTAACATATTAAATTGGAAATTGCGTACCTTTTTTTCTCATACCAAAACCGCGCGTATCGTTACTTTCAAGACAACTAGGTACACGAGGAGTTGCTCTCCGTCCTTTTGCTTTGACATGAGCAGAGGACTGGACATGTAAGATTTTAAATCGCAAAGGTCCTGCTGACATCCGGACATCTACTTAAAGCCACTCTTCTTTTTAAGAAGCGATAAGAACCTATGGCACTTCTCCGAAGACCGAGCTATGAATATACTAAGAGCTACTATACAACCGGTCAGCCTCTGCTCCGCCTTTACATTGTCAAGAGTATCTGGAATATCTTCAATTGATTTTATCTTATCTATGTTTATTTTGATCCCACTTTGAGAGATTAAGAAACCTAAGAATTTTTTCAGATCCCACTCCAAAGGCACATTTTTTCGGGTTAAGCTTTATGTTATACCTTCTCATGACTTCAAACATTTCTGCAAGTAACTTAAATGGTATTCTACATGAAGACTTTTAACAATCATATCGTCTATGTATACCTCCATAGTTTTTCCTATTTGTTTTTCAGACATTTTATTTACAAGCCTCTGATAAGTGGCTCCGGCATTTTTTAGTCCGAAAGGCATAACGTTATAACGATATGTACCAAATTGGTTAGAAAAGATATTTTCTCTTGGTCTTCCAGGTACATACTAATTTGATTATACCCGGAATACGCGTCGAGAAAACTCATGACCTCATGCATAGCCGTAGCATCGATTATCTGATCTATGTTCGATAATGGGAAGAGTCTTCAAAGTATGCATTATTTAAGTCTTTAAAGTTAATACACATCCTAAATTGTTTTTCCTTTTTAAGGTACTACAACTACATTAGCTAACCAATTCAGATATTTAACTTCTCTGTTTGACTCTATTTTAAGTAGCCTAGTTACCTCTTCTTTCACAAACTTGTTGTCTACTTTTACAATGGCCCGTTTATTCTATCGTACGAAAGGAAAACTGAAATCCATGCCTAACATATGAGTCATGACTTCTAGAGGGATGTCTATCATGTCTTTATGAGACCAGGCAAAACAATAAGTGTTAGTTATAAGATATTGAATAATAGACTCCCTGAACTCCGGGGTCAGCCCCTTCCCCAAGTATACCTTCATTTCAAAAGTTTCCTCGTGTAGAGCTATTTGTTAAAGTTCTTTAACCATTGACTTGGTGGCTTCATATTTTTTCACCACCTGGAAATACCTAGGTACATGATACTTGTCTGAGAATTCCTTCTTCGGATCTATCTGATCTGCTTCCGCTAGCGGAGTCTGCTGGACCTTATCCAGGACCGGCTCTGCTTCCTTGAATTGTTATTTTGGATTCGTGGTCATTTTCGGTTCCTTTATGGCAAACATTTCCTTGACTGCATGCTGTTCTTCTCTAATTTGCTTGATTCCTTCCAACGTCAGGAACTTGAACAATAAATGCAATATTGAAGACACCGCCTTCATATCGTAAAGCAAAGGCTCCCAAATATCGCGTTGTATTTCATGTCACCATCGATGACATAACATTTTATTTTCCTTACTACTCCCTGGGCTTCTACTAGTAAATCGATCTCTCCTTTAGTGGTTTCACTTGACATATTAAAACCAGAGAGCGTTCTAGCGGCCAAAACAATCTTATCCATCATCTTCATATCCTCGACCACCTTCAACCGGATAATATTAGCAGAACTTTCAGGATAAATCAATATCCTTTTGACCTAGAAGCAGTCAATGGGGACAGTAATAACTAGAGTGTTGTTATACAGAAAGGTGACACCGGCCACATCCTCGTCAGTGAAAGTGATGATACTTTCATCTAGCGGTTCCTAAAATCTCTTCTTCCTGGTTATAGAAAAAAATTGTCTTTTTTGGCTACCGTGAAGAACGGGCCTGCAATCATGGATCCATCAAAAATCATGTTTATAACATGTGGCGGGACGTCCAGATTAGTTTTTCCTTCTACTGGAAGTCCACGCTTGTAATTATTAAGGTTCATTTCGCTCAGGTATTGCCTTAGGTGACCTCTGTTCAACATTTCTTATACCTCATCCCGAAAGTGTCTGCAATCCACCATTTTATGTCCGTGGGTGTGATGGAAATCACACCAAATGGTTTGACCCCTGGAATTTGGGTCAGACCGAAGGGGTTTTGGCGGATGAGATGCTGGATGAGTTCTTAGTATCGCCACAATTTGATCTTCGTCAATGCTGAAGCTGTAGTCGGATAGTTTTAGGTATCCGGGCCCCTTTGTAGAGGAACTACATGAGTTCCCTTTATCCTGATTCATCAAACCTCGGTTATTTCTACCGAGGTCTCCCTTGATGTTTGTTTTTCAAGAGAACAAAACCCTGGCGCCTCTTGATTTTCTGGAAGCAGGATAAGGATGGAAGTGATTCTTCGAAGGGTTTCGGTCTGGTCCGATACCTTTGTTTGTCCTTCGAGAAATGCTTCTGATTGAAGTCCCTAACAAATCACATTCTACTCGAATCTTAGACTCATAACTATTGTGAACGTCCTCCCAAGTAGTAGCTTGTAATTCCAAGAGGTTTTCCTAAAGCTCGCATGAGGTGTATGAACTTAGAGGGTTCAAACCTTTGGTTAAAGCCTTAGCAGCCCATTTATCTAGTACTGTAGGTAACAACATCCACTCCTTTTGGAACCGCATACCAAAGTCTCTAAGCAACTCAGATTTTCCTTATGTTATACGGAAGATATCTGGTTTCTCATTTTTGTTACACCCCGTGTTTCATACGACATAGTTATCATAATTCTATCTGACATAGCATCGGAGAGGGTAGGATCCCTCTAAGATATTAATATAGGTTTAGGGAAGTGTTATTAAAGTTTCAGAAAAGTTTGAGACTAATCAAATTAAAGAAAATAACTTCCGATGAAATTTCGGCTTGAGGGCGTGATCTGTGAGGCATTATGCGGATCGTAGGATGGTCCTACACCTCGCACTGTTAGTCGCAGTTTGGCCATTGAATTTTTAAAAGCCTGGGAAGTTCTGCGACTCCATCTGTGATCACAGATGAAGATTTGCGGATCGCAGATGGGTTCTGCAAGCCACAGATCACTAGCGGTGGAATTTTTTTTAAGTTATATTTAAGTGGTTGAACTCAATCCTTACTTCATTTTCCACTATTTTCAGAATCTATGACCCCTAAACTCTCTCCAAAGGTTCTCCTATGATCCTAGACTAGAAACCAAAGATAATAACGTGAATCCGATGCTAGAATCTCTATGGTGATTGTCTACTACTCCTCCTTTCTTTTATGTTGAAGTTAGAGATTGTGTGGCTGTAAGAGGACGGTGCTAAGGTACTGATTTGGAGGTAGATGTGTTGTTGTTAAGAGCGTGCTAGACAATTCATGGATAAACTTGGGAGATGTTCTGTTGTTGTTGAGCTGCTCGTTTAGGGTTGTTTGATGGTGTTAATTATTGGAGTTTGTTGGTTGTTATATGAAGAATCCAAGGACGCTAAGTAGATCTAAAGAAGTTGTCTTGATAGTTAGTTATCTTTGTTAGTGACTACGAGAGTTTTATGCACTCTAGGTGCTCGACGAAGTGTCCAAGTGAAGCGACTTAAAGTTTATTGATTCGATCTTAATCCAAATTGTTCATACTATGTAGATTATTGTTCATAGAGCGTTCGAGAACTCGTGTGCCATAAACAATAGGTATGTATGGCTAACCCCTCCTTCAAAAGCATGAATTCCAAATGTATATCAATTTCTAAAAGAAATATCAAAAGAAGTATTCTAATTCCATGTTTGTTGGTCCCTTGTTGGGAATACCTTCCAGCATTATTATCATATCGTGTATATATTGGTTTATCAGTTGTATATTAGAGTTTCCTGAGTTTCATATCCCTCCTTAAAGGAACGTATCAAAAGAGTAATTTGTTGAGTCGACCAAGAGTCGTTCTGAAGAAAAAAAAAGTTTCATAGTTTAAGAAAGCCAATAGTGCCATTCCTACTATAGTATACGTTATGAACTCCATTGAACGTATATCAGTTGGGAAGTTATATATGTATATAAATACCCCGGGATATTTATATACAAGAGGGAAATAATATATGTAAACACCCTGGGCTATAACTGGGGTTAGTATCCTATATAAACACCCCGGGCTATAACTGGAGGGCAGATTATATAGTAAAACATATGTATAAGAGTCTCAACATAGTTTTAGAGTTTTATAGTTCTCCTTGAGGGGCATACAGGTTATCAGGTTGCTTCATATGCCCTTCTTTACAACTTATACTTTCATATTGTTATTCATGTTTTACATACCGGTACATTTCATTCGTACAGACGCCTGTTTGTCTGGGACGCTGCATTTCACACTGCAGGTTTAGGTAGGGGCACAGCTAGGCCTCCCCAGTAGGACTTTGTGAGTTCAACGATTGATTGGTAAGCTTTATATCTTCCGGAGCCACCGAGTCAGAGGTCGTGAACTGAGTATCGGTATAGAGACACTTGATGGGTAGGTCGGGGCCCTGTCCCGACCACATGACAGTTTTATTATTTATAGAGGCTTGTAGATTTGGTATGTATATTGAGATGTCTTGTATGGCTTTGTTGGCCCATATATTGATCAGTCGACTGATATGATGACCTTGCCGGTCTTGTGTATATATATGTACATAGATGATTTGGTATTGTTTACCCTTCTTGTTAAGATGTCTAAGTTATGTCCTATGTTTATAAATGTGGCCTTGTTAGCCCTACATGTATTGTTGGTTCTACCTCCATACTTATCTTGGTTGTTATGGACTTATCAGTCCTAGTTTTTATATGTTCAGGGTTGTGTTTCAGTGTGGTATGCTAGGGCCAGTGTAGCATCCCCTAGGCTGGGATGTGACAAACTTGGTATCAGAGCAAGTCAGTCCTAGAAAGTCTACAAGTCGTGTCTAGTAGAGTCTTGTTTATCGGTATATTGTGCACCATGCTTATAAATGAGAGGCTACTAGACATTTAAGGATGGTTTCTATTCTTTCATCTCATTGATCATACAGTAGAGTTGTGTTGTAAGAATTCGAGTCTAGCTCATGCTTTATACAATTCTTGTAATGTTGATTACTAGAAAGACGTTGGCCAGTTCGTATCTGTAGCAAGTAAATGAAAGACCCCCACCAGGTTATTGATATGCCAAAGGTTCGAGTTTTATACCAAAGTTTTCGAGTATGAGCAATTATTTCACTTATTTACTGAGGAGACAATGAAATCCCAACAAGGTGAAGTGTAGATTTAAAATGCAACAAAAGTAAAGTGAGGGATGTACAGAGTACCTGAATGTAGGAGGTTGTAAGGAGGTTGATATTTAGATAGAATAATGTAAGTATTGTTATCCCGTCTTCCGTAGTGGTAGAACTACAATGAGAAGTACTTATTCCAACATCTGACTTATTGACATCAATAGACGTGGTTTCAGAAAGAAGTAAGATCTTGGATCTAGTAACGATTAGAACAATCCTTCGTATGGGTAGTTCCAAAGAATATAACAATTATGTCAAATTCACTCCTTCAAAAATGTATACTTTGACGTACCCATAAATTATTAGTCGACTATGACTTTTAAAGAATCTTGAAGCTGCATGAGCCAAGTATTGAACTCTTTATGTGCAAGGTAAATGTTTCCCTCAGAGAGGGTCCTATTTAAAGTAAGCAGAAATGGTACGTGCCTAGGAGATAAGGCCGAGTAAAGAAGGAGAAGTTAAAAGTGAGACAATGTTTTGTTACAAGTATCTAGACTAAGGAGAGAAGTGAGATGGAAAGCAAGAGGATGATACAAATATGAACACCCGAGAAAATGTGAGAAACGACTGAGAATCATATGATAAAGTGTGGTAATGCAAAATGTTTATGGCCAAGTAAACTAGAAGACAAGAAAAAGTAAATGCTGAGCAGTGAAGATACATGTGTTACGAGATTAAGTATCTACTATGAGATTTGAACAACCAAATGTCAACAAAATATATTGATCAGATGATTTAGTTCCCCGAATTAGAAAGTATCGATATTGGAAAGTTCTCTTAGTTAAATGGAATAAAAGTTGGGTACTCGAGAGATTGTTATAATAAAAGATATTGAGAAGTCGCAAGGTAAGCAATAAGGCAGTAAGAGAATAAATTGCAAAAAAATAGTGATCCTTGAAGGATATAAAGAAAGGAGCCCTTAAGAATAACGTCTTGATGAGAAGATAAAAAGTCTATAGAGACTGAGCATGTCATCTACAAACACATGACATTCTATCTGTGAAGACGATTTAGTAGTCCCTAGTAAGAGGGAATTGTTCATAAGCAAGTTGTAAGTTATTAGTAGATCGCGGAATTGTGAAAGATGTTGAGACCACATTATGACTTTTCAGGAAGGAAATTTTTGAGCGCATAGCGTGGTCCTCCTCTTATAATGGATATAGTACAGCAAAAAATCAATACATAACCCACATGATGGTTTAGCAAGTAGAGGAGAAAGTTGCAATGAAGAGTTTCAAGAGGAGTAAGATTGTGTTGTCCAGATTTTGCAATGCGTTATGACTATAGAATAATACGTATGTATAAACATTAAGAAAGGAATAGTAGTAACCTCCTGGTTAAAGGAGTTAAGCGACAACAAGAGCTGCCAGATATGTGGGGTTTAGAAAGGGGAGCATGAAAAGTAATCACAGACAAAAGCATTTTTAGGCCCAAGAGGAGTTATTCGCATTTAATGAATGAAAGGGATAAGTCGAGTTACTTTAAGAAATGATGTATGTAAAGCCTAGAAGAAGGCAAGTTCAGAGGCCGGATGAGCATTTAATCGATACATCATTTTACATTATATAATGGTTTTAGAGTCTAATGATTTAATTTTATCAATAAGTGATCACATCTCTTAGAAGGTATTTTAGATAGAATGTAATGTCACAAGAGGCTAGTATGAAGCAGATTAAAAGCAGAAGGGCTATGAAGTCCGAAATGAAGGCACAACAAAGGTTGTACCTCGAGTTGGTACTGTTAGAATGGATACGGAAATGAGAGCAAAAAATATAAATGTGGGCAGTTAAAGGTGCCCACGATCCTATAGGGGAATATGACAATAAGATTACAGTTTACTACTATAAGATATTAGCTAAGAGACAAGGGAAGAGAATTTATTTCGAATACAGTGGCTAAGTATAGATTACAAAAAGGTTGACCAATAACGTAAATCTCTTCAAATTATGGGTGTGTATATAATAAGGAATACGTCAACAACTTATTGTTAATTGTGTTGGTTAAATAAAGAACCAAGATTGAAACCCAGAATGGAACTTAAAGCCAGATATATAAGAAACTCCCAGATGATAGAGGTTGAGATAAATCAATGCATTGTAATGTACATGTTTTAGGATGAATAAGAGAATGGGGCCGTTTACGCGTAAGAGCGGTTGGGAAAGCCAAGAAGAATTATGACCCATGACTTAGGGTCGGTAGCAGTGAGCACGCATTAGAAGCATGATGTGATATCTTTAATAATAATAAGGATCTCCAGCACACCTTTAGGTGACAACAACCACATTTGAAGATGAGTTTCTCCTATTAGTAGTAAAGGCGTCCTTCAGGAGAAGTCGCAGTGATATAAAGATTGATGGGTCTTCTGAAAGAGAATATTAGTTCTTGGGATTAAAAGGTGAGTAAAGACGAGCCCAGATGGTATAGTAGAATGTGGTCTTCCTTGAGAAGGAAGCGAATCATAAGCTAGATTACTACGAATAGAGTTACTAACTAGAACTCATGGGTAGAACCTTTGGTGATCAACATATTATATTTAAAGAGGAAATTTAATAGAACAAAGTGACAATCTTCATGGCAACGTAAGATAATATATATGGTCAGCTTAGCTTACCTAGAGGTCGAGGAAAGAAAAGGTTAGCCAAAGAACTTCATCAGATAACAAGTTTAAGGGTCCAATTTCAGGACTCCATTGATAATAGGGTCGTAGCGCAAAAGGTATCTATGTCGACCCTAAGACAAGGTAAAAGAGTATCAATATGAGAATCTGAGTCAGTACTATTAGAAGGGAAAGTTCCATGGTAAAGAAAGCCAATAATCGGATTAAAGAGAGACAAAGTTCTCCGATACTCAGGTTGATTGTATGTCCCAGATCTAGCCAGTTTTCGGGGCAAGATTTTAGTAGTGGTGCATTATTCTTATTATTTTATTCATCCTAGCTCGATGAAGATGTAACATGGTATTGAAGGCATGTATTGATATAACAATACAAAGAAGAGCATTGCCGAGTTTGGCATAGTGACATAATGGTCAACCGGTGAAGCTAAGAGCACTAAAGGCCTAGAAAGGCTAGTATAGAGAATAAGGATCCCGACTTGGAATGAAAAAGTAGTTCAAAGATAAAGTTTGGTATGAGTTTGCCCGTACTTATAAAAAGTATTACTCTAGATGGTTGATGGTTGACAAAATTACAAGGTTGACCCATTTCTAGCTAGACATAATTATTTGCACAGCTAGGGTTATACAACTAAAATATTGGGCAGACTGTACGATTCTAGGACATTCTAGTGTCTATTACCTCATATAGAAGGGCTCAGTTACAACAAACATTTAGAGACTCTTCCAACAAGTGAGCCGATCGTATAATTTAGACACTCGATGATATGTTATGGGTAGTATGCTAGTTTTCAAAGAGGGAGTGGGATGATCGCTTCCCCCACAATAAGTTGCTTATTATAACAATTTTCATTTTACTATTAAGATGGCTCCCTATGAGACCTCATATGGTCATGAGTACAGACCTTCTAACGATTGATTCTACGTAAGGAAGTACAACTTGTTTAGACCTATTTTAGTCTATCAGGCGGTGGATGAAGTACAACTCCCTTAGGAATGAATGTTATCAATCCACGATTGCTGATATGAGACACTGATATTTAAAGAACGTCATTCACAATTGTGTACTCTCGAAGGTTTTTTCCACAAAAAGTATAATAAGGGTCGACCAGAAGAGCAAGTTTATCCCCAGATGCATTGAATGATATAAGACTATTCAGAAATCTGGCCAAATGGCCTATGAGCTTAAGTTACCTCCAGAGTTAAAAGAAGTTAATTCCATTTTCCACGTAACGATATTACGTAAGTATAGAGGAGATTCCTCTCATATATCACTAGTCAAGAATGTTTATATTCCAGAGCATTTATCTTATGAAGATATCTCAGTTGCTATCCTAGATCGTCAAGTCTGAAAGCTACGAACTAAAGAAGTAGTCTCCGTTAAGGTGTTATGGAGAAACAATAATGTAGAAAAGATGATGTGGGAGGCCAAGGAAGATATGAAGTTTAGATACCCTCACTTATTTCAGACAACATGTTTATGTTGACTCTTGTGCGATACGATCTCCTTATTCCTATCTTGTGGTAGTAAAATTAACTTATACATCTTGTATAGGCATTGATATTGGTACAAATGTGACAGACGAGTCCCATACTATGAGATTTGAAAATTGAAGGTGAGTTATGACTAACTTTATTAGTCTTTCAATAGGCAGATGGTCTTGTGAGACCAATATGATACTACATATGTTGTTGTTTAGCCATGTGAGACATTTGCTATATTTTCTCGCTGTGTGGCAGGTTTGGATAGTCCTATTTATAGAGGGAACTTTGCCAAAATTTTCAAGAGAAATCTAAGAGTTGCAAATCCTAAGCTACGTTACCCCAACATTCGATGACGAATGTTTTAAGGGGGGAAGGATGTTACACCGCATGTTTCGTATGATATCGTTATCATAATGTGATCCAACATAGGCTCGGAGAGGGTAGGATCCCTCCAAGAGATTAATAAAGGTTTAGGGGAAGTGTTATTAATGTTTCGGGAAAGTTTGAGACTAATTATATCAAAGAAAATAAGTTTCGACAAAATTTTGACTTGGCGGAATGATCTGCAAGGCATTATGCGGATCGCAGAATTGTCCTATGCCTCGCACTGTTAGCCATAGTTTGGCCATGGAATTTTTAGAAGCCTGGGAAGTTCTTCGACTCCATCTTGCAGCGCTAAGTGAAGCGACCTTAATAAGTGAAGCAAAATGTCTAACTGAAGCGACTTATAGTTTATTGATTCGATCCTAATCCAAATCATTCATACTATGTAGATTATAGTTCGTGGACAATTCGAGAACTCATGTTCCATCGACAAAAGGTATGTAAGTCTAACCCTTCCTTAAAAAAATGAATTCCGAAACGTATATCAATTTCTAAATGAAATATCAAAAGAAGTATTCCAATTCCATGTTTGTTTGTCCCTTGTTGGGAATACTTTCTTGCCTTATTATCATATCTTGTATATATTGGTTTGTCAACTGTATATTATAGTTTCTTGACTTTTATATACCTTCCTAACGGAGCGTATCAAAATAGTAATATGTTAAGTCGACCAAGAGTCGTTCTGAAGAAAAAAAGAGTTTCATAGTTTAAGAAAGCCAATAGTGCCATTCCTACTATAGTATATGTTATGAACACCACGGAACGTACATCAGTTTGGCCGTTATATATGTATATAAATACCTAGGCTATAATCGGAGGGCAGTAATCTATGTAAGTACCCTGAGCTATAACCGGAGGGTAGTATGCTATGTAAACACCCCAGACTATAACCGGAGGGCAGATTATATAGTAAAACATATGTATAAGATTCTCAACACAGTTTCAGAGTTTCATAGTTCTCCCTGAGGGGCATACAGATTATCAGGTTGCTTCTTATGCCTTATTTTACAACTTATACTTTCATATTATTATTCATGCTTTACATACCGATACATTTCATTCATAGTGACACCCTTTTCTCGGGAGCACTGCATTTTATGCTACAAGTTTAGGTAGGGGCACAATCAGGCCTCCCCAGTAGGATCTTGTGAGTTCAGCGATTGATTGGTAAGTTTCACATCTTCCAGAGCTATCGAGTCAGAAGTCGTGGGTTGAGTTTTGGTATAGATACACTTGATAGGTAGGTCGGCGCCCTGTCCCGACCACATGACAATTCTATTATTCATAGAGACTGGTAGATTTGGTATATATGTTTATGTGTCTTGTAGGCCTTGTCGACCCAGTTATTGATCAGTCGATTGATACGATGACCTTGCTGATCTTGTGTATATAAATGTACATAGATGTTTTGGGTTTGTTTACCCTTCTTGTTGAGATGTCCAGGTTACATCCTATGTTTATAGATGTGGCCTTGTTGGCCCTACATATATGGTTGGTTCTACCTCCATACTTATCTTGGTTGTTATAGACTTGTCGGTCCCAGTTTTTATATGTTCAGGGTTGTGTTTCAGTGTGGTACACTTGGGCCAGTACGGCATCGGGTGCCGGCCACACTCCTTAGGTTGAGGTGTGATAGTTTTAACCTTTTATGGTCCTTTATGGACTTTAATGAACATATCAGCACGCATGGCGAATAAACTGGTTGAGTTTTTGGAAATAAGTGAATACCATGTCAAAGTACCCTTAGTCAGAGTCGCAATAAACTTCTTGATCAATACTAATTCTATATCATGTTCTTTCAAGTTATTTTATTTAACGGTCCGTTTTTCTTCCAGCATTATCATCATTTCTCGGATTAGTATGGCCATTACCTACACTATTAGGGACATTTGGTGGTGCCGTTGTGGTTACAGGAGTGCTGCTAGTGAAGTTGGATGTAAACTTAGAGAGAAAATGCTTTATACAACCCAATTCTTCTCTCAATGCAAAATTATGTGCCTTCAGGTTTTGCATAGCATGTTCGGGCGTCTCATCATCTGGAACCTCATCTCCCCAGGGCTATTCGCCCCCTGAAGTGGCTCAATCTGCAACTGTTGGGTCTTTCGGTACATGATTTGGGATAGGGAGGCCATTTGGTCTAACCTAATCATTCTCGGCATTGTTCCTGGGAATTCGGTTGCCTTCAAGTCCTTCCACACTTAACATTTGTTGCTTAAGCAAAGCAAGGCTAAAGAAATAGTTAGATTAAAAGAAACGGGGTCACTTGTGACACAACTATTGCCCTGGTCCCATGGTATAGACAAATTGTTTACCCATGTATAGGGCAAAATTCATATAAGACATCTATAAGAATTAAAATATGACACGTGGAGTACGATGCTGAGTCAAAACCACGTCAGCTTAATGCACTACCGATTACGTACGCGTGGTACCAGGAGTGACGCAAGCATAATCGGTACCGGTAATACAGATTGTTGAAATCCATTTGAATTGTAAGGGCGACCGTTACCAAACTGGTCGTATGTCTTTCAATGGAGCTTTAATGACATTTATTAAGATATCGATTATCCAATTATTACAACATTCATTCTTCTGTATTAATAAGAGCATATTTCATGGGTTGTGTAGCTCGTGTATAAATAGGACATGTTATTCCATTATAACCCATCACATTCTAGTTATTACAAGATTCTTGCTTATATTCTCTCGATTTTTGTTCTTTAATACAAGTTATCAAAGCTCTGCGCAGAAGTTGTCACAAGACTCAGGCTAATCTTTTCTTTATTTTAGCTGATTATTATTTGTTTTCAGTATAATTTATTCAGAATCTTTATCTAACGTGTCATTTGACATCCACGTATCCTTAACTATACCATTTTACGTGTAAACCTTTTGGCGCCCACCATGAGGCCTGGACAATTGTGGTATCACAAGTTACCCCTCTAATAATCTAATTTTTATTCAAGTCTTATTCTTTGTTCAAATCAGACAGATGACAGGAATAGGAGAAAGCAGTCAAAACATCGGGGATAATACGTACAATCTTGGGTCGAAGGATTTTTCAAGGGGAACCACAATGCCCGAAGACCCGATGCATACAGACGAAGTGACTTCCGTGTACGGTTAAACTCAGCATGGGGATGTTCCCACTGACGAAACACCTGAAGAAGCCATACAAAATTTTCGGGCTCAGAATGCTACATTGAGTGAGTAATTGGAGCATCTGAAGCAGTTTCAAGAGGAGTTTATGTCCAAAAATTTTAGCAGTACTCTAACATAAGAACCAGTGCCTCCACCGAATTCACATAGAGAAATCGACAATGATCAAGGTAGATCAGGAAATGATGGTTCAGAGAGCGAAGCCGCCCCTGAAAATTCATTCCAGGAAAAGGTCTTGAAGTTCATGAAGGACATGACAAGCAAAGTTGATACTAATGTAGAAAAGGCAGGAAAAATAGCCCAGGAGTTCCGGTGCCTAGTTTAGTCAAATACCGGGGGCTCCACCCGTGGTTGACGGTCCAGATATAAAGAAATAAATTCAGTTGGCGTATAAGCCAGAGGTTGCGCCCGAACGGATCCCCAAAAGGTTCAAAATGCCTTTTGTTGCCAAATATGATGAAACTATTGATCCACAGAAGCATATAATGGCCTATACACGGCCGCGAAAGGAAATGATCTAAGAGAAAACAAAATAGAATCGATTCTAATCAAAAACTTCACTAAAACACTTGCTAAGGGAGCTCTGGCATGGTATTCATAACTCCCTAAGAATTTGATTGGTTTGTTCGCCTAGCTCATCGACATGTTCATTAAGGCTCATGCGGGGGCTCATAAAGTAAGGACACGCAAGGCGGATATCTTCCGCATATCATAAAGAGAAACAAAACTCCTTAGGGATTTGTTTACACGATTCCAGAAGGAACGGATGCTACTACCCGCAGTCCCGGATGAATGGGCTGCAGAGGCCTTCACAAAGGGTTTGAACCCTTTAAGTTCAGATGTTTCATAAAAGCTCAAAGAACATCTCTTGGAATTCCAGGCTACGACTTGGGAGGATGTGACAACTGGTATGAATTCAAAATGTGGATTGAGGATAATATGCTTGGATCTAAAGCAGGGAGTATCTTTGCAAAGTCAGATAAAGGGAATCATTCGAAGAACCATTACCAACCTTATCCTACCACCAAAAAGCAGAGAGGTGGATAGGGTTTCCGCTCCTTTGAAAAATCAAATAACAAGGGTGGTTCCGAACGAAACAATTAAGGATTGGTGAATTTCGAGAAAGGTAACACATCCAAGGGTGCTGGATGTCCGAAGTTATTCAAGTACAACTTCAATATAGATAAAGAACAAATGGTGGAAGTGTTATGAACTCATCTGGCATCCCAACCACTAAAAACACTACAGTTTGATCCAAGTAAAAGAGATCAGTCCATCTAGTATGATTTCCATAGCACTCACGGACATAAAACTGCAAATTGCAGACACCTATGAGAAGATGTGGGAGGAATGCTAAGCAGGGGCCACCTCTGAGAATATTTGAGTGAGAGAGCTCGAAATAATTATAAGTGGGGACCATCCGCAGAAGATAAGTCAAAGTCGGATGCACCACATTTTGTTATAAACATGATATATAGCGGATCAATGGTTGCTTCTATATCTTTCACGGCGGCTAAAAAGATAAACATATCCGTGACCCGGAAGAAAAGGTTTCGGGAGATACCCGACGAAAATATTATCATGTTCACTGAAGAAGATGTTGTCGGTATAATCTTCCCTTACAACGATGCATTGGTGGTCGCAATACCCATCGATTGCTTCCAAGTGAAGAGAGTCCTAATTCCGGAAAATCAGCTAACATAATTCGGCTGAAGGTGGTAGAAGAAATGAATATGGTAGACAAGATAGTTTCGGCTGCCAGAACCCTTTCAAGTTTCAACATGTTAAGCGAAACCACAAAAGGGGAAGTGGATCCACCGATGGATGTGATGGGGGTTATTAAGTTAATAAAATTTTATGTCCTCGATTAGGACATGAGGTATAACACAATATTTGAAACACCGTGGATACATGATATGAGGGCGGTCCCATTAACACTGCATCTATTGGTGAAATTTCATACACCAATGGGGATTCAGCAAATTTGAAATGAATAGCCCGTTGCTAGGGAAATGTATGTCATAGATGAACCAGAGGTAGAAGCAGACCCCAAATAGCAATTACAGGAAGTGGAGCCGGTACCAGAGGATGTTCACCAAGCTCCGCTGGTAGAGTCAATAGAAGCCTATCTGGAGGAGGAGTTTTCAGACCGGTACCAAGTACCCGGATACTTTCAGGTACCGAATGAATCAGATCCCTCCAAGTCCACTATAGAAGAATTGGAGCAGATTGCCCTACATCCGGAAACCCCAGAAATGAAGGTATACATGGGCACCAGGTTAACATCGGGGCTAAGGAATTTAATTCTTAAATATCTTATAACTAACATTAGTTACTTTGCATGGTCTCATGAAGATATGACAGGTATTCCTCCAGAAGTCACAACTCATAAGTTGGGCATGGATCTCAGTTTCCCTCTAGTACAGCAGAAAAAATGGCTAATAGCCGAACTCTGTAACAGGTTTGTTAAAAAAGAGGTAGCTCGACTACTCAATATAGGGTCAATCCGGGAGTTTAAATACCCATAATGGTTAGCAAACATAGTTATAGTACCTAAAAAGGAAAACAAATTTAGAAGGTGCATTAATTATAAGGATTTAAATAAATCATATCTTAAAGACTCGTTCCCTCTGCCGAACATAGATCAGATGATCGATCCTACGGCCGGGAATGAGATAATGAGTTTTCTTGATGCATATTCGGGGTATAACCAAATAAAGACCAAGAAAAAATATATTTCTTAACTACCTTCGGCACTTATTGTTATAATATTATGCCTTTTGGAATAAAACATGTCGGGGCTACTTATCAAAGGTTAGTAAATAAAATATTTGATAAACAAATTGGTAAAACAATGGAAGTATATATAGACGATATGATTGTTAAGAGTTCGTGCAAAAGACCATTTAAGTCATTTGCAGGAAACCTTTGAGGTGCTAAGGAAATATAAAGGGAAGTTAAACACCGAGAAGTGTGCTTTCAGGGTTAGCTCCGATAAATTTTTGGATTTCTTGGTTTCCCAGAGGGGGATCAAGATAAACCCTGACAAAATAATGTCTATCGAAGATATACCATACATGTTGGAAGATGTGAAAGCAGTGCAGTGGTTGACCGAGCGTGTGCCGTCTATAAGCAGGTTTATATCCCGGTCCTCATAAAAATGTCACAAGTTTTTTTCACTTATAAATAAGAAAAACGATTTTGTTTGGACACTCAAATGCCAGCAAGCCTTAAGGGACCTGAAAGTTTACCTATCCAGTCCTCCTCTCATGTCAAATCCAAAGGACGGAGAACAACTACTCATATACATGGCAGTCCCGGAGGTAGCGGTAAGTGTAATGCTGGTACATAAGAAAAAAGGTACACAATTCCCTATCTATTATGTAAGTATAGTCATGTCAGGGGCCGAGACCCAGTACCCATTACTCGAAAGATTAGCTTTTGCATTAGTAATGTCGTCGCAAAAGCTTCGACCATATTTTCAGTGCCACCCAATTGCTGTAGTAACTACATTTTCTCTTAAAATTATGTTGCATAAGCCTGAAATTTCCGGGCGCTTGTCTAAATGGCCGATAGAATTAAGTGAATTTGACATTAAATATAGACCCCGGACTGCAATAAAGTTGCAAGTCCTTGCAGACTTTGTGGCCAATTTCGGTCTGGGAGTAACCCCACAGGCATAAAAGGAGGCTATCGTAGTCTTAAGGACTGGCCCTGGGATCTGGACACTCTATACAGATGGTGCCTCCAATGTCAAGGGGACCGGTCTAGGAATTGTACTGTGAACTACCGCTAGTGAAGTTTTAAGGCAAGAAATACATAGCACTCTGTTGACTAACAATGAAGAAGAGTATGAGGCTTTAGTTGCAGGTTTGGAACTGCCCGAGTTTTGGGCTCTCAAATTATTGAAGTCAAGTGTGACTCACTACTGGTAGTGAACCAAATCCACGGAGTGTTCGAAGCCAAAGAGGAACACATTTCAAGATACCTTAAAAAGCTTTGAAGCTTTTGTCTCATTTTCAAGAATAGATGGTGGTACACATACCCCGGGAGGAAAAGATACATGCAAATGCATTAGCAAACTTAGGCTCCAACATAGAGGCCTAATGTTCTAAGGCCGAGTCGGTTGTTCAGTTGTTGCATTCGGCACTGGATCCCATCAATATGATGAAATAAATTCAACCAGCCTAACGTGGGACTGGAGAAATGAATTCTTGAATTATCTCATGAATGGAAAGCTCTTGGAGGACCCAAAATCATCCATAGCTCTGAGGACAAAAGTTTCCCGGTATTGTGTCTTGGATGGAAAACTTTACCGTAGGTGTTTTTACAACTCCCTTGCTTAGTGCATAGGCCCCGATGAGGCAAATTATGTAATGAGAGAAGTCCATGAAGGCATCTAGGGAAATCATTCGGTAGCAGAATCATTAATGAGGAATCTCATAAGGGCTGGTTATTATTAGCCCTGGATCGAAGAAGATACAAAATTATTTGTGAAATGTGATAAATGTCAGTGCCATGCACAACTATTACACCAACTGGGAGAAGAATTACATCATGTAGTATCCCTATGGACATTCATGAAGTGGGGGATGGACATTGTCGGACCCTTGCCAACAACACCAAGATAGGTATGTCAAATTAATTTTATGACTGACTATTTCTCTAAGTGGGTTGAAGTTGCAGCTTATGTAAAGATACGTGAGAAAAAGGTGAAGGACTTCATTGGGCAATATATTATTTGTTGTTTTGGCATCCCAAAGGAGATAGCATGTGACAATGGCCAGAATTTTATCGGAGTCAAGGTCACGGAGTTCCTAGATGGCTTAAATATCAAGAGGATCACCTCTACTCCCTATAACGCTAGTGCAAATGGACAAGTGGAATCAACAAACAAGACTATAATCCAAAACATGAACAAGAAGCTGGAAGCTCCAAGAGAAAACTGACCTTCTAAGTTATTGAAAATACTATAGGAATATAGAACCACGGCAAAAATGTGTACCAGAGAAACTTCTTTTTCCCTAGTCTACAGTGCAAAAGCCTTGATCCCAGTAGAAGTAGGAACTCCCAGCCTGAGATACCTCTGTGCTGAGGAAGAATCAAATGCAGAATTAATGTTCGTGCACTTGGATTTGCTCGAGGAACATTGAGATTTAGCATATGTTCGGATGATAGCTCAAAAGAAAAGAATAGAGTATTACTACAACCGGCGCACAAATCTTCGACACTTTAAACTCGGAGACTTGGTGCTCCGAAGAGTCACCCAGGGTACCCGGGAGTGTAATTCTAGGAAAGTTATGAGTAAATTAGAAAGGACCGACCATATACGGTTATCGATATTGCCGGTAAAAGAGCTTATCAACTAGCAGACCAACAAGGAAACACACTTCCAAGTAATTGGAATGTAAGTCATTTGAAGAAATATTATGCGTAGTAGGACGAAGCATGCGCTGCACTCTCTTTCCCTTTGACCGTTTTTGTCCCAATTGGGATTTTCTGACAAGGTTTTAATGAGGCAGCATCACAACATAAGCATGTTAATGATATTACTACTGAGAAGAGCTATCCAGTATTTGAGTCTTCATAGCATAAACTCCCAGATACTGGGAGGCCATATACACTCGGAATGGAGTGAAGAAAATTTTAAATTTTGGAATTTTAATGCTTCTAAGGAAAGCACCCGATACCGGGGATTGCCTGGATGATCAGACTATATATAACCGGACTGACCACGTAGATGGTAGCCGGATTATTCTTGAAATTGTCTTCACATTTGTAAGTCAAAGGAATCAATAAAAATTTCATTTTATGATTAATAAATATGTCATCACGAGCATAAAATGTATGTTATTATCTTAAACTTATCAAAAATTCCATGTCATAATGAACATGAGACATCCTCTTCTATAACACCATTAAAAATAAGGGCCCTCTCTTATGAAAACATTAACAAAAAAGCGGATACAAGAAGTACCGAAGGTTTAAGTTGTTCGCAACCAAATTAAGATCGGAACTAACTTTGGAGGCCATGAGAAGCCCCGATTTAAAGATGAAAATAAAAATACATCTTTGGAACCAAATTAAGGTTATTGGAAAGTTTTAAAACTCTTAAAGTTTAGCCAATTCTGATACAAATGAACCTTGAAGTTAGGTTCTGGTTCATAAAGCAAAGTGATAAAGTTTGTAACTAATTCTTGCTTATGAAAAATAAATAAAGAATGAAAACCTTACGCAAAATTTCAAAGAAAAGGGAAAGTTCATTCATTCATATTTTTTCTGGACAAAAACCAGCCCGAAAGGTTATGGCCTGAAAAGTGACTCGGTAATCAAAACTAAAACTGAAAATAAACCCGCGCGAAAGGTTATGTCATGTCCTCTCCATGGTCTGTCAGGGGTATTTTAGGTGTTTCAAATAAGTTCTGAGAAATAGGAGATGAAAGAGGTTGTTCTGAGGCTTATGCTCCGGGAGCGTTATCTGAGGCAGAAGGCACATTTTCTTGAAGATGAGAAACCTCGTGTCTCGGGGGGAATTTGTCATCCCCGTCCCCTATGATGAAGCGTTGTCTTCTTTCATTGGGAAGGAACCATCGGGGCTGTTCATCAACCTTGGCAAGTTTTACCTCTACAAATGACAGGCAATGAGCGGCATTATCCCTTTCGGTCTGCAAGGTAGCTTTTTCTTCAATTATTTGTTGGAGCCCTCCGTAGCACAAGAAGTTGTCTTGGATAATAAACATGATTATCAAAATAGAATGTGAGGAAATAGAAAAGTACGAGCAAATCAGGAATGGAGTGATACCTTGGCTGCAACATGCATTCCTTCATTAATGACGCATTCGGAGGACACCTAGCGAGCCTTCCTCCTACCCTTGTCTGAAGCCATATATTTCAAATAGTTAGATACTCTAACGGGCTTAGAACAAAGGTGGAAATCAACAAGGATTTGGAAGGTTATGGTCCGGTTCTACAGGTTGAGCTACCGAGATCGGGTATTGATTTACCAACTCATCTCTATGCAAAGAGGAAACCCGGTGTAGGAAGGAGGGGATTTCATGATATTCTTCTTGGGCCATGGTTTGCATAACCAGATACTAGAGATTCTCGACAACTGGTGGTAGAACGACATTTGTGTGACTGGGACCATGACTGGCACCTTCCATCAATGCAAAAAGTAAGGGGATTTCATTTCTCCTTCTCTCCAAAGGTTGTTCTTCCTTGGGACCTTCATTATCCAGGTCCACCACGGGGAAAGAACCAATCGCTAAACCGGCATTACTAAAAGCATTGGGAGGAGTTCAGTCAGAGTTATCATGGAATTTCTTCTTCAAACGTTTTTTCATGTATGAGGGCTAACAGAGGATTTATTTCATAGTCTTTTCCGCTCACGGGCCTATTGAATAATGAGGGTGGATGCCTCCGAATCTGTGATTTTCTCTTCAGGATGAGCAGTGCCCGTCTCCTTGGAAAGACATAACAAAAAGGAGAATTTTTTTGTTGACAGGTCGAGGAATGAGCGGAAGAATTTGAGATTAAAATCATGATATATACTGTGGTGGGGTACCTAGTTCTTCTTAAGAGAAAGTTTTCCACATTCGGAGTTCCGGAGTGGGTACATCGATGATCTTCTGAACTCAAGACTCAAAGTTTCCTATATCCACAGGCTCTCATACGGTGGCTAAAGGGAAGAATAAAATCTGATCAAAATTAGAACAAATTGCTTGGAAAAAAGGCGTTGGAACAAATATAGTTTAGAAATAAACTTACAGTGATGGTTCCATCGCTCCGGGATAATGCAATTGTCACGGGGAGGAGGTCGGCAATAGGAACGATGACGTATCTATCCGTCTAACCTAAGTTTCGGTCATCATCGAGATTGGCAAGATAGTTTTGCTTCTCCGGCAGTGCAAATTGATGACTCCATCATGAAATGTGCGCGGAGAGTAAATGTGAATCAAGTGGTCCAGAGTAAAGCTAACATCAGTTTCCCGAGTGAAGTGCCGGAGGTATACGACTGCCCTTCAAATATGAGGGCCCACCTGAGCTATGTAGACTTTGTATCGGCGATAAAATTCTAGAATGACGCCATCAATAACTTTCCAGAGTTTCATGGAAAAGGGGTAAGTATAAACAGAAGAATACCCTTGTTTATAAGAGGTGATCCTTACCTCACTAGTAGGAATCAGGACTTTGATTGATTCCCAGTCGCAATCGGCCTTCACTGTTGGTAAAATTTCAGCAGTAATGCGGATTTTGTAGTCACCAGTGGGGGTATCCTTGCTACCGGGTAAATCCTTTGAAACTATTTTTTCTCAAAGGTCATGAGTAAAACACCATGTCTTTGGCAAGTAGGAAGAGGCCAAAGGATTTTGGCTAGTAGAAGACCCACCATGAGGGGTGATTTTCTTTTTGCTTGAAGGGGCATTACCACTAGATGAAGGGTTGGTCATGATTTCTATGAAAAAAGGGAAATGATGATCAAAGGTTTAGCACGAGATGACTTTGCGTAAATAGAAGGTGAATAGCAAACCCTAAATTTGTTAAAGTATTTATAAGGAAATAAATGATGATGCTGCTAGAAGGAAATGTGTTGTGAATGCCAATCGACGGCAACACATGTGTGTCAGATCAAAAGTGATTAGATAGAACGCCTCATCATTACTCTATAATCTTTAGTTAATCGAGGGAAGTTGGAAAGTTGTCGTCGTTTCATCAAGATGACCATTGATGTATTAGAATATGTGGATGGTATTCTTCAAAGTTTCCCGCCAAATCATGGAGTGTCGATTGGTTGATTATTTCAAATCTACTTCTCGGTTGCACAAGAGTCACACCCGGGAAATATGGGGACTATCTGTATAGGGCAAAACTCGTATAAGACAGTTGTACGAATTATAATATGACATGTAGATTATGGTGTTAAATCAAGACCACGTCAGTTTAAGGCACTACCAATTACGTACACGTGGTACCTAGAGTGACACAAGCATAACCGGTACTGGTAATACAGAAGGTTGAAAGCCATTTGAATTGTAAAGGGTGGCCGTTACCAAAATGGTCACACATATTTAAATGAAGCTTAAATGAAATTTATTGAGATATTGATTATCCATTTATTATAATATTCATTCTCCTGTATTAGTGAAAACATATTTCATAGGTTGTGTACCCATGTAGCTCGTGTATAAATAGGACAAGTTATTTTATTGTAACTCATCACATTCTAGTTATTACAAGATACTTGCTTATATTCTCTCAATTTATGTGCTTTCATACAAGTTATCAAAGCTCTGCCCATAAGTTTTCACAAGGCTCAGGCTAATATTTTCTTTGCTTTATCTGATTATTATTAATTTATCTAGAATATTTATCTAACGTGTCTCTTGAGATCCACATGTCCTTGACCGCGTATACAAATTCAATTATACCATTTTATGAGTAAACAACTCATAAACTACTACAGTTGAATTCATACATGCGGTCAAGGACACGTGAATCTGAACTGATCAAATTCGCAAGTTAATTAGATAATAAATCTAATAGAAATTGAATTTAAAAGAAAGGTTAAGATCTAATTAGCTTGAGCCTAGGAGAAGCTTCAAGTTGTGACTTCTAGGCTTGATGTTGTCAATATTATTAGAATGCTAGATTGAGACAAGAACTTAGAAAATAGTGAAAGCAATGAATGAGTATTGTATATCTCGATTATGATGCCCTTTACAATGTGTTAATTGGTCCTATTTATACTTGGACTCATGGATACATATTCCATGAATTATGTCCTTAATAATATCAATACATAAATGTTGTAATAATTAGACAATTAGTATGTTCTTAAATGCCTTTAATGCTTTCTTGGAAGATGTAAAGTCATATAAGTAACGGTTGCCCGTTGGGATACGAACCGACCTCCGAACCTTCTACTTTTCGGTAATATTGAAAGCTGACTTGGATCTGACTCACCCCCCCCCTTTGCCACATGTCATGACATAATTCGTCTATTTGTACAACATGAATATATATATATATATCATAGATTTAACATATTAAGTGATTTCTACTCATCTATTTAAGTCTAATTGGATAAAGTTATTTCGTACCTATGCTAGTGAAATATATCAAGTAGCCCAAACTATATTTCAAGCATTTTTGCATGAAGTTAATACATATATATATGACTAAACTTCATGCATATAATGCTAAACCTCTAACATTTTTGCAGGAAACTCAGACATATATGTATGGCTAAAGTCTAGTCATATATGCCTGAAACTTAAATGAATATTTTTTTACCCAAAAACAAACAACTTGGTTTGTAATGATCCAACACCCAAATCTAATATAAATGCGCTCAAATTTAAAATATAAGTTTCAAATATCATAAAGAACAAACGTCAAGCCAATTTGTCAAAGCAACAACATTTCTACCAAACCCAGTTTACAATAATGGTGATTTGCCAATGTTTTCAAGTTTTATCAATAATATCTGCTTAATTAAACTCACATTTCATATTCGTAATTCAAGACCCACTTTGTCAAAGAATTATTCTTAAATTTCTATAAATTCAAAAAATATTATTGTACAATAGCTAAGAAGAGGAAAGAGGAGGATAGAGAGAAGAATGAAGAAAAAGCATGTTTGTCTGAAGTTACTTATACTGATATCAATAAAAAAATTGGGAAAAGTACAAATTAGGCAGAATAGCCAGTTTTCTGGTCTGCTGTGAATTTTTAGCCACCATTTAAAAAGTACCAGAAAAATAGTCACACTTTAATGCAAAAATAAAATTAAGACAAAATAACCCTACTCAAAATATGATACAACTTATAAAAGTTTGAACCCCTTGATATATGGTCCTTAGTTTTAAACTTATAAATGTTTGAACCCCATGTATTCTATCTTGATTTGGAAACTCTAGTAAATTTTTTAATCCGATGATACATTCCTTGATTTTAAACTTATAAAGATATGAACCCCATGAATCCTTCCTTGATTTTTAAACTCCAGTTTTTAAACTCCATGAATTATTCCTTTATTGTGAATTTATAAATATATGAATCACATGAATTCATCTTTGATTTTGAACTCCGTAAAGCTTTCCTTGGATTCCCTTGTTTTTAGCAAAACCACCAAACTAGTGGGAATTCATTAAAGAAATCAAAGTATTTACAAAAGAATGCAAAGAAAAGAAAATTCATAAAATAAATCTAAGAGTAATCTAAAGTAGAAAAAATACTAGCTAGTCACTCAATCCTAATAAGTGAACAAGATCAATTAACTAGAGTTCAAAAGCCTTGCCTTGTATCCATCTTTCACACCTTCAAGTCTCACATGTGGAATGGATCAAGCTCTCTTGAAGTTATTCTTCAGGAAATGATGAATGTAATTGTATTTCTTGTTGTGATTGTTTACATGTTGTGGTAGCTAGTAGTGAAGAATGATCATGCTCCAGTAATGTACTTTTCCTAATTAACCCTGACTGAAGATAGTTGTGTATCAACATGCTACTTCTGTGATCTATGCAGGACCAACATACCATAGCTGCATAGGTGATAATCTATATCTGTTGTAAATGCCTTAGATAGCACTATAATGTCCACTTTGTAGCCTGTTACAATTTCCAGAAAACCATAACTTGTTTTATGTGGCTTCTAACCAGAAATAACAGTGTTATCAGTAAGTTGAACCTAAGTTAATACCACACACTGAAAACAAAGTTATTTCTAGTTTAAATCTTTCCTCTTTATGCTTGAATCTTACAAGTTGTTGCTGGTATTACTGTTGGAATTATTGGTGATCTGTCTAGAATTGACTGTAACTCTAAAGTTGGAGTCAAAAACTTTTCCAAATGGATCAATCCTCTACCATATGCTGGAATGTCCTGAACACCTTTAATCAATTTTAGACATTCTCTTGTTGCTGCTTCTCTTTATTGATTGTTGTTGAAGTTATGTATGTTAACAACTTATTGTGTTGCAGTTCTGATTATGAGATTTGATGTTTGATTCTTATCCATGTTGATCAATTTCCTTTCCTTAGATGGAACATCATGAAACTGATCATATTCTATTGTACCTGCAAAATCAAAAACCAAGTTAGTGAAATAATCTGGTACACATTTCCCTTATCTCAACACATTTTTCACCATCACTTCCTTGTCCTTCATCCAATATTGAATACTCCTAACTATTAAATTAATATTCCATGGCACCTCTCATATACCATCTAATATTTTCGGTATAATGAGTGAATTTGTTTCCATTATCAGAGGTAATAGATTATGTGAAATACAATACTTAATCCCCTCCTCAAGTGTTACTACTTCCGCAATGAGATTAGTTGTATTAGGAACACTTCTTGCCTTTGCATAAATGAAATCTCTTGTACTGTTTATCACACAAAAAGCTACTGAACTAGGCCCTAAATTTCCTCTTAAAGCTCCATCAGTGTTGCATTTATAATAGACAATCCAAGGAGGCTTCCAAGTCACCTATTTACAAGACAGAGGCATCCTATAGGTTTCCAGATATTGAACTGTGAAAGGCCAATATTTTGGCAAACTTGATAACCAAGGATATCTGTTCTATACAGGCATGAACACATGTCTATTAATCTCATGAATAACTTTATTAATAGACATTGTTCCTCTATGTCTTTTTGTGCTCCTACTCTTCCATAGTTGCCACATGACCAATGATGGAATTGCTTAAAATAGAGGCTTCAATCTTGTTACACACTTTGTATTCCACCATAACAATATTGTTTTTTTGTCTGTAGATAAGGCCCCATCATATCTGCTGCATTTGAGAAATAGCTCCATATTCTTCTTGCAAATGGACCTGTAATGAACAAATGATCCATTGTCTCTTGTTGGTCCAAATATCACCAACGTCTTGATTCTATGTTGATCCTCATTCTCATTAATACTTCATCTATGGGAAACTTCCAAAAGCATATTCTCCAAAGATAAATGAAATTTTGTAAGGCAGTCCTTCAATCCATATTTTCTCATACAATTATGATATCTGCTTCTTCTTGTCTCAAATTATTCCCATGCACCACTCACTGTGAAGTTCCCAGAACTTGTATTCTTCCACCATGGCTTATTTGATTCTTCTGATCTAACAAAGTATCCCAATTCATATATCAAATGTTCCACAATATTTTCAAGCAGAACTTCTTGTAACTTTATATAGTTCAAGTGTGTAACAGTCGTAAATTCCTCTAAATCTTCTCCTATTTCATTTGTTTGATCCTGTGCAGGTAGCAAATTATGAAATGCACCTAACTTAGTTCAGTTCTCAAACCACATTGATGATGCACCATTTCTAGGTTCCTACCAAATATTCTGCTCAATTTCATCTCTTGCCTGTAACATCATTTTACATGTTTGTGATCTACCTTTCCACTGCACCATAGTAGGTCTAAGTCTCTTACAATTTTTGTTTCATATTACATTAGACCATAATGTGCTACTAGTCCTAAATTTCCACCAGAGCTTAGCAAACAAGGCCTTTGATGTATCATCTAGAGATCTGAAACACAAGCCACCTTCATTTTTAGGAAAACAAAGCTTTTCCAATGCAAACCAGTGTTTTCTTCTCCCATCTTTCTTTGTTTCCCAAAAATCTGTTAAAAAGTTTATGAAGATCCTTTATAACACACTTTGGAGGCACCATAATAGAAAACAAATAGATAAGTAGATTTTCTAGAACACTGGAAATTAAGACTACTTTACTACCAAATGATAGTAACTTCCCTTTCCAAACTTGCAACTTATCCCTCACTTTCTTCATCAAATCCTTATAGAACATTTTTTGCCTTCTAGCATGAAATATAGGACATCCCAAATATGTGAAGGGAAATTCCCCTCTACTAAAACTAGTAATGTGTTGGAACTCCTGACATAATACCGCAACTACTTTAGCGTGCATATAAAATGAGCTTTTATCTGTATTTATCTTCTGTCCAGAAAACCTCTCATATTCATACAATACCTCCATAATCATCTCTAGTGAGACCTTAACTGCAGAGGAAAAAATTATTGTATCATCTGCATATGCTAAATGGTTCAAGTTGGAACTTTATTTGGGCATCCCATATCCTCTAAAATTCTCTTTGTCAAACAAAGAGTTCAAAGTAGAAGATAACACTTTAGCAGACAAAATAAAGAGAGCTGTGATAAAGGATCTCCTTGTTTGACTCCCATTGTAGAATGGAAAAAACCATGAGGCTGTCCATTAATAAGAATAGAATACAAATTATTAGCAATAATTCTCCATATCATATCCACATATGCATCAACAAATCTCATTTTTCTTAAAACTTAGACAAGATCCCCCCAAGTCACTCTACCATATGTTTTTGTCATGTCAGGTTTTATGATAACATTTGTAGGTTTCTCCCTTTTTTCTTAATATTTGTGACCAACTCTTGAGTGAGTAGTATATTCTCACTAATATTTCTACCCTTCACAAAACCTGATTGATTTGGAGATATTAGGGAAGGCAGAATAGACTCCAATCTATCATGTAGAATTCTTAAAATAACTTTGTTGATGAAATTACTGAGGCTAATAGGTCTTAGGTCAGCAAAAGTGTTGATAATCTCATTCTTTGACAGCAAGACTAAGCTAGTATGAGTGATAGACTTAATATCACAAGATAATGCAAAAACTACAATTTTCACTTCCTCTAGTGTAGGCATAGAACATAAAACAGTATTTTGCTCTTGTGTTATCCTCTCAAGAACATGATCAAGAAGATTAGAGCTTTCTAATACTTCTTCATGAGTGGATTGTTTCTGTTAGAAAGAAGTAGCTTCAACAGCAATGTCATCAATATTCTCTAACAATTCTCCTTCTGAGCTTTGAATTCTAGTAATTTGTAGTCTTTTCCTTCTTCCCTTAACAAGACTATCGAAATATCTAGTGTTTCTAGCACCTTCAAAAAACCATTGAATGCCTGCTTTATGTCTCCAGTATTCTTTCTCAAAATACAGATATTTCTTAAACTCAACATGTGCCCTTTGTAGAGCTATTCTATTTTCCTCAGAAGGATATTCTTCAAATAATTGCTCTTTAATTTTCACTATATCCTCCCTAATTGTCAACTACTTAAACAGATCACCAAAAGTATTTCTACTCCATTTAGACAAAACAAATTTCAGATTCTTCATCTTTAGTTTAAAAGTGAGAAAATGATCTCCCAAGAAATCAATCCTCCAATTTTGCTCAACTTCTTCTAAGAAAGTTTCATGATTTAACCAAAACTTCAAAAACCTGAAATGCTTTTGAAATTTATGAGCTTGTTCTCCTGCAGTCAATAAAAGAGGGCCATGGTTTGATCCAGTACTTGAGAGATGTTCCATACTTAGATTGCCAAAACAGTCTTGAAATAGTTAATTAACCAAGATCCTATCTAATATTTTAAATATGCAATCCTGACCTGCTCTACCATTCCACCATGTAAAAGGACTACCTTTGAATTCAACCTCAGTTAACTCACAAGAATTCAAACATAAAGTAAAATCTTCATATTCTGTAGCATGAACATGCAATCCTCCAATCTTTTCCTCTTCATAATGACATTGAAGTCACCTCCAACCATCCATGGTATGTGTATCTGATTAATCAAGCTATAAATGCCATCCCACAAAAGCAGTCTCTCACCAGCATTACACTTAGCATACACTAAAGTTGCAATCAGAGATTTTCCACTGTCTTGAAGTAGTAGTTTAATAGTCACCTATTGAGCAGTGTCTATTAATACATATACTTCCACTCCATCAGCAGTAAAATACCAATTCTTCCCATTATAATTATAATTAGCGAAATTCATCCCCAATCTCCTCTTGTATTTATTAATATGCCTGGAATTTTGGAAAGACTCCATTAAAGCTATAAGAACAAACTTGTGATATTTGTTCAATATTTGAACTTTATGGAAAGCCTTATGTGTGTTCACTGATCTGATATTCCAAAAGAATGTTTTAATCATCATTGAGAGTTTGGTTTAGTAGCAGCATTCCTCTTTGGAAGGATCCTTGATGGCTCACTATTCTTGACAATTGTCTAAGCTTTCTTCACCCGTGTTTTAGGAGCCTGAACTTCTCCATCATTTTTAACTTTTCTCTCTTTTTAGAACTTTTAATACTCTCATGTGAAGTTATATCAGCCTGCTTGCAAACATCAGTTAAGTGTTGCCTCAAATCCTCTTCTTCACTTAACTTCATGTCTGAACTTGGACAATTTCCTTTCTTCAAAGCACCCTCTTTGGATCCATTATCCAACCTATTCATATCATGTGATACTAAAGCATGTAGTTCTTTGTTTGGAGACATAGCATTAACATTTTCCTTCATCACCAAAGTATCTGCCATGGTAGGTATTTGGCCTACCTCATAATCTCCCTTTGAATGAAGATAACAACCAGTCTTTAAAACTTCCTCTATAGGACTTCTTGTGATATCTCCAGAAGTACTAATCTCTACTCCCTCTACTATTTGTTGCTTCTTCATTAAGAAAATCCTCATTGCTCAATATGACAAATTCTTCCTTACTACTCATGTATTCCATACTTGTATTATCTCTACCATTATCTATAAACTCTTTATCAACTGAAACTTCTATATTAATGTTGCTCACCCCTACCGCATTGTGTATCATCTGAGCCATATCTGGTGTATTGTTGCATGACTCAAGCACCTTCTCCACCCGATCTCCTATTTGTTTTGCACTAGAGTGTACTTCTGCATTACCATTTGTAGGAGAAATAATATATGCGTATCCTTCTCAATTGCTTCTACTTCCCTTCCCATAGCTTTCCCATCATCAACTTGTTCCACTATGCTCTTGTCAACCTCAGAAAGAGGAGTAACAATAACAGTAGAACCACTATTAGCACCATCTACCTTTTGGTCTAATGAAACCTCTGCATGTATATGACCATCATCATCCTGCTCCTTTGACGAAACACGAACTACGTCAACAGTTATAACATCAGCATTCTTCATCTTAGACATTACATCATTGGACTCCTTTAGATCAACAATGTTCAATCTGCTGCTCCTTTGGTGAAACATGAACTTCTTCAATAGTTGTAACATCAGCATTCTTCATCTTAGACATCACATCATTGGACTCATTTGGATCAACAATGTTCAACTAAGTTATTCCAAAAGTATTCTCCACCCAATCTTTTATGGTCATATTTGTATTTGTGATCACCAAAGATTCATCTACCTTGTCCTCATCAGTATGTACATTGCATTGTTCTTTGTTAACAAGATCCTTATTTCTATCTTCCTGTACTAAAGCCTGATTGATACTCCTACCTTCTTCATTAACTGTTGATAATATATCAAACTTTTTGTAGTTACTGCCTTATTGTTGTCTATCATGTTCTGCTCACTAGCATTTCTTGATTTCTTGAGCTTCTCCTTCTCCATTCCTTCTCTACTTTGTTGCGATTTTCCTTTATTCATTGAATCAGGATAAGTCACCACATTTCCACTAGATAACACTTTTGGAAGATACTTCTAAATAGGTTTATGCCATCCTATTTGACTTCTATTTTTCTCTCGATTGTGCAACTTTCCTTGCTCCTTCTGTGACTCTTCTACTTTCTCATCAATCTTGTCTGTATGAGCTTCATTAGGAGGTTTTTCAATTTTCTGATGCAACACTCGACATTTATCAATAGAATGTCCTTGTAACATGTATTTCGTACAATATTTAGGAAGATAATCATATTGAATTTTGACTTTAACTTCACGACAATCCTCCTTCTCTTCATCTTCAATCTCCATGATCACAAACTTTGGAAGATCAGCTAATAAATCAACTTGAACCTTAACCCTAGCACAATTTGGCCTTGTATTATTAACAGTAGCCAAATCTAGTTGCAAAGGTTTTCCAACATCAGAAGCTAGGGTAAATAAGGATTTCTTCACAAAAAATGTCGGCAATAAATTTGGGAAGGATATCTAAGCCATTACAATGTAGGTTTCTTCATCAATCTTAAAATTAGAATCATAAATAAGTGGCCTCCTTTGATAGAAATACACATCCTTCAATATCAACCAAAAAGCACTAGTAAAGGATATTTTGATGAAATCCTCAAGCAAAGTACATCATATCAATATATGTTTGTTTCTAAAAAACCCTACTTGACATCTACCTTTCACACGACATTATTGAGGAATAATAGTTCTCAACTCTTCAAGCTCAGGCCACCCATATGAAAACTTGCCAACAATGGCATATTGTAAGTTTTCAATGATATTCATTATTGATACTTCTGTCGATGTCCACTTCACGTAAGGAATACCCTCAATGTATATAACTTTTTTCATTGGAATTGGATCGCATGCAATCGTAGGAGTCAACTCTATCACGTTTAACATAGATTGGGCATAATTGGATATAGGGTTGGCGGCAGCAAACAGGGTAGAAGAAGTAGAAGCGATAGTTTTCGTGGAAGGTAATAGTGGGAAATCATCTTTGAGGGTGAGACCCAAATGCTAGTCAGCAACCATCGACGGCTGATCGGGGATCGGCGTTGCTATTGAGGGCTACTCTAGGTTTAGGGTTTGCATAGGAGAGGAGATAGAAGAGAGCTTTTTTCCTTTGGATTCCACTTGTTACTCTATTGACTTTTAGTAGCATTCGTTGGGGATTTTCGCCCAAAACGTTTTTCGTATCAAAAGAGTGTCTAAATATTAATAGTGTTTAAAATAGTAATTAATATGATTAATGGTGTTAAAAGTAATTATTGATCTATTTCGTCCAAAAGAGGTTGACCCATATTAAATGAGGTGACTAAGGCCTCATTTATTTTCATTAAAATTAAGACGTTTGAATCTGAATGCACATCTGATCAATAATTAATGAATTGTTTCTAGATCTGAATATTGAATAATTAAGATTGTTCGTTTCTCAACATCTGAATATGCATAATATATTTATCTGTAAACACAATAAATATACAATTTAAATAATAAAGCAATTAAATATTTTTTAAAAATATAACTTTAATAAAATAAAATTATTATTTAATAAAAAATGACACATTTATATTTGCTGGTGTTGGTGGTGGTGATGGATGGTGTTAGTCGCTAGTAATGGTGGTGGTGATAGTTATGATGGTAGATGTAGTTAGTTTTGTAGTGTCTGATGCGATGGTGGCGGTTGATAGTGATGGTGGAATTGGTTGATATTACTATATTGGCGGTGTTGATGGTGGTGGTTGAAGAGGGTCTAGTGGTTGGTGATGTGTTGGTAGTAGTTGGCAATGGTACTAGTTGTAATAGTTGATGTGGTTAGTGAAAGCGCAAGAGGGGGGGGGGGGGGGTTGAATTGTAGCTTTTTATTTTCAAGTCGACTAACTTAGAGTAGTAGTCGTCTGCAGGACTGTTCTAAAGGAATTGCAGAAGTAAAAGCAGTAAATTAATAACACCGAATGTTTTTATACTGGTTGGGATCCAATGTGGATCTTAGTCCAACCCCCTTGGGTTGTAAGGGTATTATATGTAGCTCTTGGTAAGTTTTTCTTTGGTACAATAGTGATAGAGTGTAGTTCCTATGTCTAATCTCAATCACTCGTTATTCTTTTTGATACAATGCCTCACCAACGATGTTTTCTCTCCTCTCTTTTTGAGTACAAAGTAAAACACTAAGTGTTACAATGCTTATGAAAAGTAAAGCAAAAAACTAAGAAAGTTGAGATCAAAGTATGTTTTCTCTCTTCTGTTGAAACTCGATATATAGCCTACATGGAAGTGGCTATTGGTGATTCCTTGAATAGAGATAGCAACCCAAGAGATTTGATCCTTGAAAAGGAATTGATTGATCTTATTTCCAAGAATAAAGTTAAGAACTTAGTTGTGTGTCGTTCATTGTATGTTAACACAGCCAAAAGAAGATCAACATGATAGGGCTTTAAAAAGTAGGTAATAGTCTGAAATAAAACAGTCTTTAGGTTTTCAAATTTCACCAAGAGAGCATCCTGCATGGTGAAGCTTGATTTTCTTTGGAGAATCGATGAAAGAGTCATGAGAGATAGGTCTCTTACCTAGCTGTTTGTTAGAGATAGAATATCCTCCATCAGAGAGGTCATAATCAGACATAGCGTGAGTGGAGAAATAAGAATCAATTTGAACATGATCAATCTTGTGAGAGGCCTTTCCCTTTGTGCGAGAGCTTTTGTGAATGGAAACGGAGGAGTATTTCATGGATTTCGCCATAGATACAGACAGAGAAGAAGAGAGTTTTGAAAAAGAGTAGGGAAATAATGAGAGAAAAAAGAAGATTAAAAATAGAGGGAAGGCGGAAGGTTTATGGAAAGACGAAAAGAGAAGACAAGTTTGAAAGGAAACCTCACACGGTATACTAGGAGGCGCAGCGTAATGATGTGCATTGCAACTTTAAGAGGAATCATTAATGAGAAAAGAGCGAAAGGGAGAAAAACATATGCATTCTTTATTTTGCATAAAACATATTCATGTGAGCACACGGAAATAAAGGGAGTCCATATTTAGACATAGTACAAGTAGTAATTAAAAAGAAAGAAAACACAGTATTAAAAATAGTGAATGAAAAAATATATTTTGATAAAGGATTTTCCAATATTCCAAGAGATTTTCGGACAGAGCAAAATCTTTCTTCAAGCAGTGGTTTAGTAAAATGTCCGCCAATTGATTTTAAGTAGTTACAAAACGAATATAAATATTTTCTTTAGCAACATGATCTCTAATAAATTGATGCTTAATTTTTATATGTTTTTCCCTCAAATGATACACAAGAATTTTAGAGAGACACATAGCACTAGAAAAATTGATCTTGTTGAGAAATCGATGTCTTACTCCATAACTTTGAGTTATCACAAAAAATAGGAATAGTTTTAAAAGAAAGATCATAATCACTGAGTTGGTGAGACATTCAAATTTGTTTCAGATCAATTCTTCGCTGCAATCGCTTCGAAGGTCAAACAAAGGGTGCATTGCCTCTTTGAGTGAAGAAGAGAGGGGCTTTGTATAGACAGTCTTGAGCTTTGACCAATTGGGCACCACATTGACCAAAAACAATATATTCAGCTTTTGTAGTAGATAATGAGACAGATCCTTGTTTCTTGCTATACCAAGAAATTAAGGATTGTCCAAGTAGTTGATAGGAGCCGCTAATGCTTTTTCTATTATCTTTATCCCCTACATAGTCATCATATAAAAAACCCTCAAGATTGAAATGGTTAGAATGAGGATACCATAAACCATAAGAACTAGTTCCAACAAGATATCTAAGGATCCTTTTGACTGCAGTGAGAAGAGATTCCTTAGAAGCATATTGAAAATGTGCACACCTGCATATACTAAACATAATGTCTAGTCGACTAGCAGTTAAATATAATAGAGATCCAATCATTTCATGATACTTGATTTATCCACATATTTACCTTCATCATCCTTTTCAAGGGAACATGTAAAACCCATAGGAGTTCTCAAAGCTTTTGAGTCAACCATCCCAGATTTTTGAATAATTTTTTTTGTATACTTACTTTGGCAAATAGATATTCTTTTATCAGACTGATGGATTTCAATCCCAAGAAAAATATTAATTCTCCCGTTATGCTCATTTCAAACTCACTTTGCATAAGGTTTGAGAATTCCTTATACAACAAGGGGTTACCACTTCCAAAGATAATATCATCAATATAAATTTGAAGAATTAAATTTTCATTTGAAGATTTCTTTATAAAAGAGTAGTATCAATTTTTCCTCTAGAAAAATTATGTTCAACCAAAAAATTACTTAGGCGGTCGTACCAAGCTCTGGGAGCTTGTTTTAGACCATAGAGAGCTTTGGAAAGTCTGAAAACATGATAAGGCTTTTCTGGATTTTCAAAACTAGGAGGTTATTTTACAAACACTTATTCTTCATTAAAATCATTTAAGAAAGCACTTTTGACATCCATTTGAAAAAGTTTAAAACCTTTAAATGAAGCATAAGCTAGCAATATGCAAATTGATTCTATCCATGCAATAAGAGAAAAAAATTTCATTATAGTCGACTCCGTCTTGTTATGAGTATCCTTGAGCGACTGTCAAGCCTTACTTCAAACAACTTCTCCTGCTTCATTTAATTTGTTTATATGAAAATTATCCATATAAAGATACTTCTTAAAACCTATTCATACCAAATAAATGTTTAATTTTAATGTAAACAAATCCACTTAATGGCCTAAGGTCTGAACCGTTTAGGTTCTGACCCCTATCAAGTGCAATCAATTGAGGGCTAAATAGGTGCCCAGTAATGTTGAAATTCTTGAGCAAATTGTCCTTTCAAGACACTGTTCTTTAATTTTTGCCCCTCGTATTTGTTGTTTTAATTTTTTCCCTTGTTGCTTATTTAATAAAAAATTATGGATGAAAATACCTATTTTTTGCTCGATATAAGTTTGTATTTTTGCATCATAATATCTCACAAGTTATGTCTTGCTCAGCATAACTTACTTATGCCGGATTGGCTATGAAATACATTTTGTATTCCCAGTAGGGTTGTGCATAGTTCGAATATATCCGAGAATTTGAACAGATTCATGCTATTCGGATGGTCGGATTTTGAATTTTGGATATTTAGTTCGGATATATGTTACATTTTTTAATTTTGTACATATAGATTGGATATGAATTGGTATAATTTTAAACCAATCCGACCCAAAATCTGAAATATATGGATACATATAAAAGATTACACTTTCATTTTAGGTTATTAGACATTTGGTTGGGATTTCAGTTTACTTTGTTGATTGATTTCAATTTATTTTGTTGATGATTTTGCTTAATGAGCTTTATTATACTTGGTTGATGAAGATTATGAATTAGGTGTTGCGATTTTGACGTGCTGCAGCAGTGCTATAAATATCTTAATAAGGCGTATAATTTGATCTGAAAAATTGAAATATTTACCAAATATTTACCAAAACCAAACACAAAAAATCTGATCTGATCCGAGGTTAATTTAGATTGGATTCGGATTGTATTTTACAAAATCCAAAATTTAAAATTTTAATCCAAAATGTGCTAAATCTGATCCGGTCCGACCGATGAACATGCCTACTTCCCAGTATAATTTGTGTAACATCTCACAAGTTATGCCTTGGTCAGCATAAGTTCGATTTTTTTGCATGTGTGTTGCTATGAAATACATTATGCCCTTCCCGACCTAAATTGTTTAATACTTATTGAGTTTTTTTATCTTATGAAAATAAACTTTTGCCCCTCTCAACATAAGCTATCTAATGTGTGGATATGCGTCTTGCTATGAAATATATAATGCCTTTATAAGCGTTAGCAACTTATGCCGGTAAAGGCATAATGTAAAATATATAAGTAGGTTATGCTTTTAACGACATAACTTGTGAGTTATTATAATGCGTAAATATAAATTTATGCCGCGCAAAAAAGTTCTGTAAGTTTTATTATCAGGGGTATTTTTGTCCTCTTATTCGCGACTTAAAATACTGAAAGATAAAGCAAATATTAAAGACCACCCGAAAAATGTTTACCGGTTAGGACTGGGCTGATCCAACAAGGTTGTGATATTATAAGGCCCAAGAGTAAAGACACAAAAGCAAGAAAACCCTGTTTGTGTTAAGAGTGCGAGACCAAGAATGGCGGATGTTCAGAGAAGAGGAAGACCATTACCACCTCCTCCACCACCTAGAGGCGGCCCACATGGTCCACCTCCCCAAAGGATCGCTCCTCGCCTCGAACCAGTCGATCGCGAAAAGGTCCTATTTTGTTCTTTCTTACTTCATTGCTACAGTGGTTAGGTTTAGGTTATTTTTTGGAACGAAAAATCATGTCTGTGATTTTTTGTATGCTTGTGCTTGTGCCTTTTGTTGTGGACTCGCTAGGAAAAGACTTTTATGTTTATTGTTATTCAACAACTACTATGCCTTACTCTCATACTAGTTGAGCTGGCGCCGTATTATTAGAATTTGTTTTGCTCCATTTGATTCCAATACTAAATTGACTAGTCTTATACTAATGTATTATTATTCAAGGAATTATAATTGATTTGGTAAATGGAAGTTTGACGACAACTGCGCCTCAGTCCCAAACAAGTTGGGGAAAATGGAAGTTTGACACTAGGCAAAACAAAATAAAAAATGAAATGCAAGTTTGAGAATTTAGAAGTTATAGTGCACCACTATGTAAATTGAAAAGAAAAATGCAAAGATGATTTGTTACTTTCTTCCAAGTCTGCTGATTTTACCAGAGGATTATATCAAGGATATGTAGATACGCAAACTTTTAGCCTGCCATAAATGAAACTGTTAATTGTGAGAAGACAGTGTCCATCATTTGGTACAGTACTGATTGTCTGTGACAGTTAATTCATGTCACAAACTTTGATAAGTAGAATGTTGTCTGGTTTACTTTTGCATTTACTTTCAAAAGAATGGAAGCTTGGCTGTCTTCCTCCTCCGCAGCTGGGGCAGACTAAAACAGGAAAAGGCATGCAGACATTTGGTTTTTGGTCTTTTTTTGTGTCAGCGAGTTAGCATGTTTTTTTTCTAGTAACATGTACCAGTTTTGCATTTCTTATTCTTACTTGCTATGTTAATATGCGTTAATGGCATATAAATTGAGCATTTTTATTTGCATACTGGAAGTTACTTACAAGACCCTGTTTCTTTTTTTTTTTTTGGGAATTCCATCGAAAACCAGACTTGTCCTCTGTTGCTTCGTGTTTTCACTAAGGTATGTACTCCAAACGAACTCCATTGTTTGTTGTTTTACTAGTTCTCTTATAAAGTCATCACTGATATTACTCTTAAATAATTTCTCTCCTTTTTTTTATTTTTTGATAGAAGGTAAATTTTAAATGTTTTTCAATTAGTTATATATTTTCTTGTTGTTTCTTCTTTAATTCATGGAATAACTATATGAGCAAGACAAAGATCTTCCAAAGGTGTTCTAATGGACGTAACCCTTAAGTTTTGCCAGCTTTGTAATTTCTGAAAGTAGTTGAAGTTATCTGTAAAATTTTGCTTTTCATATCGTGTTCGCCTTCAAAATGTATATGCTTTGCGTATACTTCACTAGTTTATGTTGCCAAAAAGGTGGCCTTGCGAGCATATTTTTGGTTTCACCCACTTGTAAGAAAAGTATGAAACAAAAAGCTGCATATGGTTAATCAATAATACACTCAGCGGATGCTCTACTTTGGAACTTACAGGTTGGAGGCCATCACAACGACAATGAATTTGCTGTGAGAGGCAAGGAACCCAAAGATGAGGTCCAAATCTATACATGGATGGATGCTACTCTGCGCGAACTAACTGATCTGGTATGAAGAAAGTAACACACACAATGTCTTTTAACTGATCTCTCCAATTTAGTTATTGTCTCCCTCCCTCATTGTGTATCCTCATGCTCACTAAGCAACTCAAGATATTGAGATTGTTGCAATTTTTTGATAGCTATTGTCTCCCTCCCTCATTGGGTATCCTCATGCTCACTAAGCATTTCAAGATGTTAGGAGATTGTTGCAATTTTTTGCAATGTGCAGTATCCTTGACTTGTATGACTAATTGTCTGAGAGATGAGCTGTTGGATCTTTTGAGTGCTGAGTCTTCTTCCATATAGACAGCTAGTGTTTGAGTTGTTCAGATCACATATAGAACATCATTGGAACATGGTGCAGCATTCTATGAATTTCTGACTGAGCTGGTATATTGATAATGTTCAGCATGAAAGTAAGAGTATAAGGTGTCTTGAACCAGTTGATGTTATGAGTTATTGCTTAGACAGTTGAATAGGTTCTGTCAAAACTTAAGCCTCTCTTATGGTTGGTTATATGTGAACCAACTACTTATCAGAAACGACAGCACCTTATTTGGAAGGAAATTAACTTAAGATGTTTTGAAGGAAGTGGTAGTTCTATTTAGAGAATTAAGATGAACTGCCTTTTTCACTTCTCATTTCTGGTGCAAAGAAAAACTCATCCAAGATATGTTGCCGCCTCAAAAAAAAAAAAAAAAAAAACTCAACCAAGATGTAGATTCCTTGTTATACATTATTGAATCCATGTAAGAAGAACAAGGATATATACTTTTGCATGTTTTGAACTTGTAAATATGACTTCCAGCACAACCTTTCCGCTGAAGAGTTGTAATATTGTTACCTTTATCCAAAAAAAGAAAAGCCTTGTTTGGCCTGCCTAAATGCCAGGCAAAAAACGGCTGTGTAAGTAATCAAATTCATCTTCAATTCTGTGGCACAATTTGTAGATCATTGGCTTCCGAGGCCATGCCAGTATAGCTGTACTGTAGTTTTCTTCACATTTTCATTATATCCCAGTATATTTCCATGCCAAACATTTATATTGCATCTGGTTTATCTATTTACTGTGACTGTATCAGGTTAAAGAGGTAGCTCCAGAAGCAAGACGAAGAGATGCAACTCTGTCCTTTGCTTTTGTCTATCCTGATAAAAGGGGGCGATTTGTCGTTAGAGAGGTCTCTCCACTTCTATCTCTATATGCCTGTTTGTACATGAACTGGTGTTGGCATGTGAAAGTGTCCTCGTATGTGTGGTGCTTCTGCACCTTTTCTAATTATTTTGTGGCTCCTTGGATGGTTGGTGATACTTGTCATTGAGTGTGTATGGACCATGTTCATAGTTCATTCAAGGTGTCTTTCATTTGATTATGCATGCACATATTCTATGAGACTGTTTTTGCACTAGACTAAAGGATTATCACTGTGAGAGACAACTAAAACTTCCAGAACATATTATCTGTTAAATCTGTCAAGATCTCCATGGACTTTATAAACATGATATCACAATGTGTCGCCGTTAGCACTTCAAAATTTTGTTCAACCTACATATTCAGTTTTGTTGATTAAGTTTTTCATCATGTCAACTGACTTCCAGGTCTTGCACAATCTACTTTAATTGTCAATGTGTGCAATATATTCAAAAGTTCAGGCACAGGGCTTTGGTCAGTTATTACTTTAAGCTTTAGTTAATACTTGTTATATCCAACCAGCTTGTAGTCTTATGTGTTGGTCGTACTTGAAAAGTTGAATTAAAAAATTCCCCTGAAGCATTTTCAACGATGCATTGTTGGGCCATATATGGAGTATTTATGAAGATTAGAATGACCTGTTGTTGTATATTATTGTGCATATTCGTTTCAAATTATCTTGTGAGAGCCACTGCCTGTGTCAATGACCTTTATCTCTTCTAATTTGTCTGCCTTCCGACCTCTTTTCTAGGATATTCTGTTATTTGGCCAGATTAGTCTTCTGTGACTGTTGAACTATCATCTGAAGCAAATTTGTTAATTTGTCAACTTTCCTCTAATCATATAATGTGCACACATATCCGTATGGATGGAATTCAAGAAAACAAAAAATGTCTGGTGTATTGAAAATGCTACCAATGTGACTAGAGGATTGTACGAGGATAAAGGAAAATATACTGCACCATCTAAGCTGAACTTCTTTTAGATCGATAGTTCTACCTTTGAGAGACCCAAAAATAGTTCCAGAAAGATGATGAAACTAGAAAGTTGAAACTGAGCTCTGACTGTGGTCAAGCTGCTGGCAGTCAAACTCTAGATAATTCACTTTTGCCTTCACTGTTCTGCCTTAGTAATGGGCCAAAATGCTCAAGTACAGTTTGGTCAAAAGTTGTTCTTGAACTGTGCCCTAGGAATTCATGCTCATACGGTCCATAAATGCTGTTGTACTTTGATTATGATTAATTTCAATATCCCATAGTAACAACATAAAAGGAAATTAGGACGTTTTGAAATTTGTATAAAGTGAGTTAATTGTAATATTTCCATCCTTAGGTTTCTAAGGGTGGCAATGTTTCATCAAATTTTAGTGTTGTGATGTTATTATTGTGTGAGAAATCCGGGATTGCCATTTCTATATTAATGTAAAGATATTTGCTATAATATTTTCAAGTAACAGTGATCTTATTGTGCTTATTCTCTCTGACGTGAAGGTGGGGAGAACGTTTTCTTATCCCAATATGAGGCGACCAGACAGTGGCAGCAAATCGTTGAGTGAACTTAAATTTCAGGTAACACTTGGGTCATATGGAATCATCAACCTCATCCTTTTTTGTATTTGGTATTGACTTGTTTTTTGCCACTGTAGATAGGAGACTACTTGGATGTGGCTATCCTGTTCCAGTGAGCTGTTATGGCACCTGTGTTGGAATTAGAAGTATGCAGACCTGTACTACTTCGTGTTTTTCTCACTTCTAAATATCTGTAGTTTTCTTGATAAGCTGACTGTAATGTTCATTGTTACTCGTATGTAATGGATTTAACTGCATTCTTCTCGGAGTCAACTCCATTGTTACGAATTGTCAACACTTTTGTTTCTTGTTGAACATACATACTATGCATCACTAGTACATTTTTCATACGATGTTGTCGGCTAAAGTCTAACCAAATAGGGGACTAGATGCAGATGGATAATACCTTTTTGTTTTGAGTAGAAGCTGACTCTGCAATATCCTCATTTGATAGATTAAGAAGCTAGTCAGCGAGGACAATTCTATGGATTTATTTATTGTAATGCACAAGTCATAAGTAGGGGTGTCAAATGGGCCGTTTGGGCTGAAGTTGGACGGGTCAAGATGGGCCAATGCCTAGTTCGCCCAAAGCTTACATGTGCTAAGATGGGTTAAATGATGGGTCATAATTCAACTTGATCCATTATTTTTATAAATTTCAAATTTACCTTCTATGATATTTTATTTTGTATGATATTTGATTTTTCCATATCTTTATTTTATATGATATTTCCATCATGTAAAAATGAAACGGATAAAGTACACTATGTGCGGTAATCGTTCACGTTTGTAGTATGAAATATGACTGTTTTGATACTTCCTCCGTCCCAAATTAAGTGTCTTAGTTTGATTAGATATGAAGTTTAAGAAATAAAGGAAAAACTTGTATTTTGTGGTTTTTAATTAAAGATCTATGGGTTCTTTAAATCTTGTGGTTTTAAATTTGTCAAAACTTATTAAATATAGAAAGAGACATTTTTTTTAGACAAACTAAAAAGGAAAATAAGATACTTAAATTGGAACATAGGAAATATTATTTAAGTACCAGATCAATGTTCACTATTGGTTAAGATTGCAAGTACTAAAATGCGAATGATAAGAGATATTACCAAGTGTAGCCCATGTGAGGGAAGTTTGCTAGTGCAATGCTGTTTTGTCATACTTTGTGAGACGAGCTTGCAGTGGACGGCCATCTACCTTTGATCATCTGAATCCATTTCGTGTAGCGGACTCTTATTAAGATTTCACTATTTCATTCATTCATTCTCGGTGCAAAATTGTCCGTTAAATCTGCCTCGTCTTGAAGACGTTTGGAACACTTTTCATACTCCATGGGTGCAACATCAACAAATTTGCTCATGATCAAGTTACAACCTGGGGCGAGGACCAAGGTGAACCCGGATTAACGATGAGTGACGTAATGAATAAGGTTCAGGAGTTTATCAGAGCCGTAGTTCCAATTTCTCCCTTTAATGCACTTTACGCGATGTGAATATAGATTAGTTAGGACTTCAAGCGAAATATTAATCACTGGGTGGAACTTTTTTTTAAAAAAAAAGGAAACGTTGTAAAAGCCAATGGTATTAGGAATCATGCAGGGGGATCTTATCCTACATGGTTATGATTTACGCACTAATAAGTGGGAATAAAAATTTATCAGCTTTTTGCGACTACATTAATTGCATCATGGCCCCCTTAACTATGCTCCCGAGTCAGTTTACCCTAAGGGTGGCCAACGGGGCGGGTCCCGGCGGGACGGGGGTAAGACAGGACCGGTCCTCTGGCTGGACTTGCGGGCCGGGACAGGCGGGATCTGCTGATGTCCCATCCTATTCCCGATCCCGTCGGAAAAGGGGACTGGTCTTATCAGGTCGGAGGCGGGATCGAATTTTTCGACTTTTTTTTTGCACTTAATTTTAAAAATAACACATGTAAACACATCAATAATTGAACAAGATAGTGTAATAAAAATATTTCAATGTTGTTTTTGTGCCTCTTATATTATTTAATAGAAATATAATTTTTTTGTAATGTAATTTCAAAAATTGCAACTTTGTGGTGTTGAAAGTTGCAAATAACATAGTAAAATTACAATAAAAAAAAATACATATTTAAAAACATATTTTGTAGTTTCTTTATAATGTCTGGTGGTTCTTCGGTTGAAATTGGAATTTGTTGGTCAAATTGCTAGACGTCGCTTCCACCTCCGTCGGATAAGATTTCGTTGTAGTTTTCATCGTCTTCTTCGTTGATCTCCAGTTGACCGCACCTTATACGCTCCGCTCGTATCCAATCTCTGAATAATACTACAATCTTCAAGCTGTCTCCTGCTAATGAGTGTCTATGCTCTCCTATTTGAAATCTTCCGGCAGAAAAAGTGCTTTCAAACGCTGTTGATGACGCTTGAATGTTCAATACATCTCGGACCATCTTTGATAGTGTCGGAAATATTTTCTTATTCTCCCTCTAGTATTTCAGCAAGTCTTCACCCCCTTCTTCATTGAGAACTGCTTGATACGGTACAACACCCAGCAAAATAAAAATATCAAACTCGCTAATTTGATTAGTAGTGGTACCACCAAACATTCTATTTCTAAGGCTTTCAATACTAGCCGCAGAAACAACATGTATTTTTTGAGGTTGTATTGAAGAAGAAGAAGAAGGTATGGAAGCCGGTTGGTTGCTAGCACTTTCTTGTTGGTAATGTGTATATACTTTTTTGCATTCATCATGTATGCTAGACAACACTTCTTCTTTAGTTTGTATTCTATTACTTCTAAAAATAAAATTTATAGCAAATTGTATTTTATTAAGAATGTGTTCAAAAAGTGATAGACATAAGTTATAAATATGACACACACATTTTATATGAAAATGATTAGGAAAATATGGAGTTAAAAGATCTTTTAAAAGTCTAATAGCATAATTATTTGAAGAAGCATTATCTAATGTAATAGTCATAATTTTATCAATTATTCCATAATAATCACAAACTTGATGAATATTTTCTGCAATAAAAGTTTCAGTGTGCCTATCATCAATATATCTATATGCTAAAATACGTTTTTGCATAGACCATTTATAATATATCAAATGACATGTTATAGTTAAATAATCATGGCCATTAGTATTACGGCCTATATCAGACGTGATAGATACTTTGCCAGGAAAATGATATAATGAATAACGTAAATATTGTTGATATTCATGTGAAAATTTAAAAACATCTCTCTTAACAGTTGATCTAGGAAAACCGTTAAAAACAGAATTATACATATCTCTAATGTAATGAATAAATCCATGAGATGAAGGAAATGAAAAAGGCAAACCCTCCACCGCAACTAAATTTGCTATTGCTTCCTATCTCTATGTTTATCGTATTTAGGGCCTACAATCCCCTCCCCCTTCATATGGTTAATTTGACCATGTACTTGGTCCGGGACAGTATGTGAACATTGTCCCGACTGAGAGCGCGTTGGCGCACCCGATTTTTCAGCCAGGTATTGATCCCACCTAGCTTTGTGAAAGACTTGTACATGTCTCAATAAACCTCCCGTCCCACCCTGACCTTTTTCCATTTTAAATTTATAAATATTTTTATAAATTTGACATCTAACTACTTGATTATCTTGGTCCCTATCAAAAAAAGCCTATGTATCTGATTTTAATTTTCGTTGTGTTGGGCCTCGTCTTATACTAGGGAGAATAAGATGCGTTCCAGTTTCAGTCTGAGGTGCACTGGTGGGTGTGTCATCTAGATTAGTTGGTGTGTCATCTCGATTATCTTTTAAATTAAAGTCTGGTTGAGTTGCAGAAAATATCTCATCGTTTAATGGTATATCATTAAAAAATTATGTTTCATCTATATGTGTGTAATTAATCAAATCATCATGTCTAGGAGATGACTGACTAGAAGAAGTACCCCTACCCTTTTTACCGCTACTAGAAGAAACACCATTACCCTTACCCTTACCCTTACCCTTAAACATACCTCTTATTCCTTTCATTTTAATTATGCTAATAAATAATTAAAGATAATGAAATTAAGTGCGTTAATTAAAATAAAGTAACAATAATAATTTAAAGAAGGAACGAAGGTACCAAACGCCAACGTAACGTCGACGTGTAATCGAGGTTGAAAATTGAAACTTTGCTCGATGAATGATCCTCAAGCTAGTTGGAAATTTGCCTTTGGCGGGAGTTGCATCCGACCAACTTTAACGGCTTAAACACTCGTGTTCCGCATGTTGGAGAATCCGGTTCTTCACACATGCATAATCTACTAAGTAAGTAGATGGACCGTAGGGCCAAGGATCGTCAAATTTCGTTGAGAAATGAAAGAGATATTGGTCCATGAAGTGAGGTGTTTGAAGCATGGAAAAGTGTGGTATGGGATCACTTCTCCCTTATCGGTGGAGGAAGAAAGAATTGTTTTGTTTATAAGTCTCAAAGTTGGCTTGGGGTTTGGGACCCCAAGGGGTATCCCATGTGTTTAAAGGAGGGAGGACCTAGATGTGCTTCGGGTCGTGGGCCGTGCTTCTTATGATATTATCTTTTTGGACCAGAATTCTTTCATATGTACAGTTTGATCCCTGAAGTTTCAAGATGTACATTTATTTTGGCTAAGTTACTTTTCCTAAATGTCATCCGTTGCACATCAAATTCATCATTTATTTTGGTGAATTACTACCTCCATAATTGTCATTACTTGGCCAGTAATGTGAGCAGTTCATGAGCCTATTCTCCAACTATATAAAGGACCCCTTGCACCATTGTTGACACACAGAAAAACAGACGAAAAACAGAAACAAAGAATCAGTTCTTCCTTCTACCTGCCAGCATCATTTCATTACTCAAAATTCTTCACGGTAACACTTGAGTTTCCTTTGCTCATTTGTTCACTTGATGTTTTATCTTGGGAGACAATTGTCCAGGACGTAGAAATGATACATACGGGGCAATATTGTCTTAAAGACAGAGTGCAAACACTCGACTCAGCATACCCAAAAACTGTTCCAGTTTCTTATTCAAGTTCTTTGTAATTTCAGTTCTTGTAATACTTAGCAGTTATTTGTAATTTCTGTTTCCTGCATCTTTGTAACCAACAGAAAATTAGTGAATTCATCAAGTCTTTGGTAAATGGCCAATCCTCTAAATATTAGTCTTCTCAAATTTTGTGTTTGGAAAATTTCACATGAAAATTACAAGTACTGACATAATTTTCTTCTATCAAGTTTGGATTTGAAATACTGAATATTTTCATGTGGAAGTTACGTAAGGGATGATAAATTTTCTCCCACCAAATTTGCATTGAATTGCGATTATTATGTACGAGGAAGGTATATATGTATAAGGATATTCTAGAACTTGAATAAATGCATCCATGTTTTTAACTAGTAGTAGATAATTATCATATATATGTATTTACGGCATTGAGCTAGAGGTTTGATTCATGAAGTAAGAACAGCTATGAACCACCTGGAGGTAGGAGGAAAAATTAATATAAATACAAACACAAAATAAGTTACTCCGTTTATCTTTTTGTACAATTCTTTTGGTTCAAATTTTCATCTATTTTTGAAAAATATCTATGGTTTTCATATAGAATTACCAACTTATGCTTGAGTGTCATTGCAAGTTAATAAGGTAGTTGTCTAGATACGAGTTCATTGGAAAAATATCCATTTTGCTCCGAAGAAGTTTTTCATTATTCAAGTTGACTATTTTAGCCCCACGAAATTGATTTGGCTTCGCTAAAAGTCTCATCTATAAAAGTCTGGCTAGCATCGAGAATTCATATATGATCGCTGGAGATGCATTAAAATTAACAAAATTGGATGAAAATTAATGTTTTGCAGAAGTTTTGCCAAAGGAAAAAAAAAGTTAAAAAGCTTTGAATTACAAATTAGCAAAGCAGAAAAATTCAAACTTGATTTTGGGACTTTTCTGTTTATAATTATTGCTTATTTCTCGGTGCAGTGCAAGTAAATTAGGGGCACAAGGCTGTTGGGTAGAGTATAAAGTGCTAAAAGGTTTTGATTAGTCCATTTCAAGTTTGAAGGAGAAGCAGCTTAATTCCACGAAAACGACATGTGCTAAATATACTACGTACCTAGTGGTCTATTGGAGTACCTTATCTTATATTTGGAGTTTTATTTTTTGGTTTTTGTTTTATTGATTTTTTATAATGTGTTTTTATTTTACTATCCGTTTTGAAACCCCATTAATTTTAATTTGTACCGATAAATCTCATTTTAGAGGTAAAGACTTTCTACTAAAAGCAACTCATTGCCATGACTTTCGATTAAAGTATTGTTATTATGACCAATTAACATTTAAAGTAAGACAACTTTGTTCACCATTTAAGTTCTTGTTGTGCGTGAGACTATTTTAAATATTTGAATTCGTGACTTTACACGATCCTCATGATGTAAACTCTTACCGTAGTGCCAACATTTCCCTTCTCTCTTTGATACTAAACTTACATCTTGTAAGCTATCTTTTAAAAGATAAGTAATAAGACTACGAGTTAGATTAGAATTGTTTTTAACCAATACTTCCTCGGTCTCAAAATACTTGTATATTTTTCTTTTTAAAAGTTAATTTGACTAAATTTCAAAGCTAATTTAGATTAGATTAATTTAATATTTTAAAATTAAAATTGAGATATTCGAAAACTATACGAAAATTACTATAAGTTGTAATTCTTCTCATATTAATATGATGAAAAACTATAGCTTAAATTGTTGATCAAAATTTATATAGTTTGACTCTTAAAAAGCGTAATACGACAAGTATTTGGAACGGAGGGAGTAAGAAGCAAAGAACTCTACGGATTGATTTATGACATATTAACACTGAATATCAGATTTAAGAATTATTTGACTCATATATTCATTAAATTTGAAGTTATTTATATATACAATTAGTGTAATAACTTTTTACACTATCAGAACATTTCAAGTATATATATATATATATAAAAATATAATTATAGATAAGAGGCTAGAAGCAGGTTGCTCTTCGTTGACATGCCTACTTCTAGCCGAAGATATATACGGAATTTCAAAATGTATCTGCTTTAGAGAAGTGGTACTTCCATGTAACATGGGTGTACTATTTCGGGTTGGACAAAAAAACCACTTCCTTTATTTAATGTCCACTGCAGAAAAGTTGGCGTACGTATTTCTGACAAACATTTACACCCTTCTGTTATCTCTTTATTTATTTTTATTTTTTTGATATCATGCTTACCGGCTCACGCCAGACTATTTCTGGAGATAGTAATTTCGGTCCCTCAGCACTAATATCAGTAAATCGTGGGATGTGCCTGAATGACTAGAGTTTGAAAACAGATCAAATGATACTACCTACAAGGTTCTACCCAAAAAAATCGTAAATGGCTCTCACTAAAGTTCAAACTCACGCTGTAAGCCTTTAACTAAATTTTAATTTTCACTACTTTTCAATCCAGTTATGTCCCGGGACTTATGTTATCTCTTTATTATGCATACCATTGGTACTCTTGTAAATTTTGGTAAACTTTTGTCCAACTTTTCAAATGAGCCAAATTTATCCTACTCCACGCACGCAACTGTTTTTGTTTACCCTTTATTCAAGTATAATAAATTGAGTTTGTAATATTGGAGCTTCATTAAGAGATACCCTCATTGGTACTTCTAAAATGTTTTTTCCCGTTTTGTCTTAGATTGATTAATATCAAATATTTTTATAATTTTAAAGATAAGTATGTTTTTCTGTTATTCAATCCGTCTCAATTTATGTGATATTGTTAAACAAAGCAATATACCCGTGATATACACCCAATAAACAGAAGTGTATATCACGGGAAAATGGAGCAAAGCAGTATCGGATAAGGCCCATACATCGGCCCATCATGGACAGGAATCAGTGGCCCATCACGGGCTGGTTAATATGTGTATATATGGTATATATTGTAGTGTAAATGTTACCTTAAATAGTCTTATACACTTACCATAATTGTATAGTTAGAATTATGGTATAATAAGGTTTTAGGAGTAGAATAGGAATATGATTCTCCTATTTTGCAACTTGTATAAATACCTTTCAATTAATGAAAATAATCAAGGGGATTATTTCTTTCATGGTATCAAGAGACTAGGTCTAACAAATTTTTTCTCCCAAATTTTGTACCCTTTCTCGATCGAACCCCCCCCCCGGGTTTCTTGTCCAAATTTCATCTTCCGCTCTAAAACATCTCTCTTACTATTCTCAAATTTTCCCTCCTTCTTTGTTCTTTCACTATGTCTAAGAACAATTTTCATCCTGCCCTCATGGTTTCTAACGTCAAGAACAGTATCCCTATTGTGCTTGAGATGGAAAACGTTCAATATACGACGTGGGCAGAATTGTTTAAAATTCACGCTATCTCCCATCAAGTTATCCATCACATAATTCCTCTCGCTATACCTCTTCCCACGGAGGATCCTCAGTTATGGATTACTCTTGATGCTACTGTTCTCCAGTGGATTTATTCCACTATTTCGGTTGACCTCTTACAGACGATTATTGAGCCGGATACCACGGCTATGGCTACCTGGAATAGATTGCGTGACATATTCCAAGATAACCAACATTCACGTGTTGTCACACTCGAGCAGAAATTCTCTCTAGTTCGCATGGAAGAATTTCCAAACGTCTCTGCATATTGCAAGAAACTCAAGGAGTTGGCGGACCAACTCCGTAACGTTGGCGCACATGTGACAAATAATCGTCTGGTTCTACAACTGGTTGCCGGTATTTCTAAGGCCTATAATGGCGTTGGGACTCTCATTCGTCAAAGCAACCCACTTTCCGCTTTTTATCAAGCCCGCTCCATGCTTACTTTAGAAGAAGCCGGTTTGGCTAAAAAGGCGGCTACCGGAGCAAGCCCCGTCGTCCTAATGACGTCCTCCATAAATTCTTCGGGTTTTGTTGATAATTCGGGCCAAAACCATACTCATGGTGGCGGCAAAAATAATCGTAAGAATAATAACAAAAATCGCAGGGGCAAACGCGGCGGTTTCGGTGGACAACAAGCAGGCAGTGAGCCCCGTTCAGTGAACAGTGGCCCTCCACCCTCCTGGTCCCAGCAGTGGGGCCCATGGCAGTGGGGCCCATGGCAGTGGGTCGTGGGCCAGCAACCCCTACTTTCCAGCAGCTCCTGGCAGCTAGTGGGCTGGCCAGCCTTTCAGGCCCAACAATCAGCAGTCGCGGCACACTGGCCACTGGCCCAGGAACGTCGGTTCCAGCAGCTATGGCCCAGTTCGGCCCAGTCCTGGAATACTTGGGCCTCGACCTCCGCAAGCTCACCACGCGCAGCAGTCCCACTCAGACCGATATCGAGGCCGCAATGCACACATTGGGTTTGACTCAACCGGACCCAAATTGGTAAATGGACACCGGTGCCACTACCCACATGACTTCCGACTCAGGTACTCTCTCATCTTATTCCAATTTGAGCAACCCTCGGGGTATAATTGTTGGTAATGGCAACTCTATTCCAATTCATGGTTATCGTCAGAAAACGTTGTCTACCCCCAATCCACCCCTTATCTTGAAAAATACTTTACATTCCCCTAAATTGATTAAAAACTTAGTGTATGTCCGAAAGTTCACCACTGACAATTCCATTTCTGTTGAATTTGATCCTTTTGGTTTCTCTGTGAAGGATTTCAAGACGGGGAGTCATCTCATGAGGTGTGATAGTAGGGGGGATCTTTATCCTATCACGCCCGGTTTCAGTCCATCGAGTCAAGATTTGCATCAGCTTTTTCAGTCATTTCTCCTTCCGTGTGGCATGCTTACCTTGGTCATCCGGGATCCTCTATTTTATCAGTTTTAGATAAAAAATTGTTTTATTTCTTGTAAGGGTACGAGTCGCACTCCAATTTATTAATCTTGTTCTTTAGGGAAAATTGTTAAATTACCATTTGTAGACTCAAATTCTCATACTTCAATGCCATTTGATATTATTCATAGCGACCTATGGACGTCTCCTGTTCTCAGTTCGTTGGGTCATTGCTATTATGTTCTCTTTTTAGATGATTATTCTAAATTTTTGTGGACGTTTCCAACTGCAAATAAATCTCAAGTGTTTTCAGTATTCATAAAATTTAGAGCGTTCATTCATACCCAATTCGAAAGATTAATAAAAAATATTCAATGTGATAATGGAAAAGAGTATGACAATAGGGAGTTTCGGGAGTTTTGTGCTAATAATGGGATCAATTTTTGTTTTTCATGTCCTCATACATCTTCACAAAATGGGAAAGCCGAACGCAAAATTCGTTCCATAAATAACATTGTGCGAACTCTCTTAATTCATACTTTCATACCCCCATATTTTTGGCATCATGCTCTACAAATGGCCACATATCTCCTTAACATAATTCCTTCCAAAGGTCTGACATATTCTTCCCCCCTCCAAATCTTATATAATAAGAACCCTTCTTATTCTCATCTTCGGGTTTTGGGTGCTTGTGTTATCCGTTATTCCCATCCACCACAATAAACAAACTTCAGGCCCGGTCTACTCCGTGTGTCTTTTTGGGTTATCCATCTAATCATCGTGGTTATAAATTCTTTGATTTATCTTTCAAGAAAATCATAATTAATCGCCATGTAATTTTTGATGAAACCCAATTTCCATTTACTAAAGTTCATACTCCTGAGCCTAGTTCGTATAATTTTTTGGATGATGGTATATCTCCGTTTATTACTCACCATTTTTCGGACATATCCCACACCCAAAATTCTCCAGCGGGCCCACTGCCCGCTGGCCCCACTGTCCCGTTACAGTTTCAAGTTACTGGAACAGTCCCAACGATTGGGCCATCCGGCCCAGTCAGGAACCGGTCCGTGGTCGCTCTCAGATTTTCGATTTGGGCCGAGCGAGCTCACCGCCCGCCTGGCAGCCCATCCCGAGCCCAGCAAATCCCCAAAATTCACTCAATTCTTCCTTGAGTCATAGACCGATCACTCGTAGTCAGCGGGATATTTTTACACCTAAAACACATTTTAATTTACATTCTGATGTCTCTAAATCCCCCTTGCCCCGTAATCCTGTGTCCGCCTTAAACGACCCGAATTGGAAAATTGCTATGACTGATGAATATAATTCTCTTATTGATAATAAGACGTGGGAGATGGTGCCCCGTCTATCTAGTATTAATGTTATTAGGTCTATGTGGATTTTTGCTCATAAGGAAAATTCAGATGGGTCATTCGCTCGACATAAGGCTCGGCTTGTGGGTGATGGTAAGACTCAGCAGGTTGGGATAGATTGTGGTGAGACGTTTAGTCCGATGTGCAAGCCGGTTACCATTCGCACTGTGCTTAGCATGGCTCTTTCAAAGGTATGGCCTATTCATCAGTTGGATGTCAAGAATGCTTTCCTACATGGTGATCTCAAGAAAACAGTCTATATGCATCAGCCGTTGGGATTCAGAGATCCCAACCGTCCTCATCATGTCTGTTTATTGAAGAAGTCCTTATATGGGCTTAATCAATCTCCACAGGCCTGGTATACGTGGTTTGCTGACTTTGTTTCGACTATTGGGTTCACTCACAGCAGGTCAGATAATTCCTTGTTCATCTACCGTCGTGGTTCATCCTTGGCCTACATTATGTTGTATGTGGATGATATCATTTTGACGGCCTCTTTCGATTCCTTACGTCAATCTATCATCACTATGCTCAGCTTTGAATTTGCTATGAAAGACTTAGGGCCCTTGAGTTACTTTTTGGGGATTGCAGTCAAGCGTCATTCAGATGGTTTGTTCTTGTCTCAACGAAAGTATGCATCTGAGATCATTGGGAGGACTGGGATGTCATCCTGTAAGTCCACTTCCACTCCAGTTGATACTAAGCCTAAATTTGGTGCCGCGACCGGCGTCCCTTACGAGGATCCGACCCGCTATCGCAGTCTTGCAGGGGCCCTTCAGTATCTTACCTTTATCAGACCGGATATTACGTATGTTGTTCAGCAGGTGTGTTTATTTATGCATGACCCCAAAGTTGAGCACATGAATGCAATCAAACGCATCATTCGGTATATTCAGGGTACACTGGACTATGGTTTGCATTTGTATCCTTCATCGACATCCACATTTGTCTCATACACAGATGCAGATTGGGGTGGTTGTCCGGACACCAGACGGTCTACGTCTGGCCATTGTATGTTCCTTGGCAACAACTTGGTCTCCTGGTCTGCGAAGCGTGAGGTGACTCTATCCCGCTCAAGTGCCGAGGTAGAATATCGAGGGGTAGCTAATGTGGTCTCAGAATCATGTTGGTTACGTAACTTGCTTTTAGAGCTTCATTGTCCCATTCAGAAGGCAACCTTAGTATATTGTGATAATGTTAGTGCCATCTACCTCTCAGGTAATCCAGTTCAACACCAACGCACTAAGCATATTAAAATGGACATTCACTTTGTCCGTGAAAAGGTTGCTCGGGGGCAGGTACGCATATGTCATGTTCCGTCAAGATATCAAGTTGCAGACATCTTTACAAAGGGTCTTCCCTCGGTACTCTTTGAAGATTTTAGGGACAGTCTCAGCGTTTGAAGACCGCCCGCTATGACTACGGGGGTGTGTTAAACAAAATAATATACCCGTGATATACACCCAATATACAGAAGTGTATATCATGGGCAAATGGAGCAAAACAGTCTCGGATAAGGCCCATTACTGGCCCATCACGGACAGTAATCAGTGGCCCATCACGGGATGGTTAATATGTGTATATATGGTATATATTGTTGTAATATTGTAGTGTAAAGGTTACCTTAAATAGTCTTATACACTTACCATAATTGTATAGTTAGAATCATGGTAGAATAAGGTTTTAGGAGTAGAATAGGAATAAGATTCTCCTATTTTGTAACTTGTATAAATACCTTTCAATTAATGAAAATAATCAAGGAGATTATTTCTTTCAGATATAATTTTACTATACACGAAATTTAAGAAGAAGAAAAAAACTTTTAAAACTTATAGTCTAAAACAAGTCATATATATTTGTGTAGCTGTAAATCATTTGATTAGAAACAAAAGGAGAAGTTTTAAGTTAAATTATTTTTAAATATAGAAATATATCATTCTTTTTTAGATGGACTAAAAAAAGGTGTATCACATAAATTAAAAGAAAAGAAGTGTGTTATTAATATCCACATGGCAATTCACTAAGCACATAGCGAACCACGGCTGATTTATTTGTTTTACAAGCCTGTCTTCGAAGATGGTTAATATCAATAAAAACTAAAATTACATAAAATACAAGGATCTAATTAATTAGAAGAGCAAATTATACAAATTATTTTATAACGCTCCCTAGTTAGAATGGCTTTCCAAACTTGAGTTTATAAAAAAAATTGATAGGATTGGCTTTCCATGCTTTAAAGTTAAATTTACGACCGCTTAAAAAATTTAATTCTTTTTATTTATTTTAAGTTCATACATATAAATAATTAAATTTAATAATAGGATTAATAAAGATTGTACCCGTGCTGGCACGGGGCTTTGCATCTAGTTAAGTATATAAGCCGTGTAAATATGGAGTAATATTCTACAGCTAAAATTCCCTAGCCTTTTTAAAATTTAATTTAAAATGCAATTGCATAATATATTTTACATTAATTACATATATACTAATACGTGGATTTGTGTATATGCACGGCACAAATTTGCATTGATAATAATATTGTTGTTGTTCTTAATAATATTTTTACCAATATTAATTATATTTATCCGCTATTCATTTTACGCTTAATGAAATAATTAACTACCATACAAATATATAATTTTTCAAAGCATTTCAAATAATATGAAATAAAGAAAATATATTATAACACAAATTATTGAACTTGTGCTCTCAAAACTTCTAGCCTTTCACACGTGACTCTAAAAAAACGTCATAAAATATGTTGAATCTTAAAATTAAATAGAGATAAAATTATAAATATATATTGGGCTCGTACTGGCACGGGGTCCGGTATATATATATATATATATATATATATATATCCTTAAAATTTAAGTTTTATAATTTTAAAAATAAAATAAGTTAGCTATAATAAGTAAACGCGATTTGATAGTATTAAAAGTTGTCTACACTAATGGTATATACAACTCCCCACCTTAATATATAACGATTGATCAGTATTGAAATCTAGAGACAAAGAGAATGTGAGTTAAATATGTATACATCTTTGTTAAAAAATAGTGTATGGTAATCTGCTTCTATTAGGCTCAAGTGTCTATAGTGCTAATAATGCAATTGTCATGTTAATAATATTCCACTTTTTCTTTCAAAAAGAAGTGTCCATCGCTATTGTGTGCTTGATATGCCTTATACTTCTAATGCTTTTCACATTATTAAAGTAGATATCCTATTTTTTTCTGAATTTTTCCAAAAATAGATAATTACTTTAGAAAAAAAGGAAAAGGCACACCACTTAATTTCTTTTTTCTCCAATATATCTCAACAAGAAAAGATGTTCTCTTTTGGAAAACTTTCGAGCATATATATATATATATATATATATATATATATATATATATCGCCATCAATATAAGTCTATGTAGTTAACCTACCTAAACCAGTCAAAGTCAACTAATTTCAACAAGAAAACTATGAAAATAGCTATTGAAGCCAGTGTCGACGAATTCAAAATTTTCACAGACGTTCTTGAATTGTGTCATTCTTCTTCTTGTATATTGTCGTCAGTGTCTATATATATATATATATATATATATAGTGTAATTTTTTGGTGAAGAAAGTTTGGATGAACTCCCCTTTTGCCCCGCTGATTGAAGCATGAGGAGTTTAACTTCTATACAATGACCATATAAAATAATGTTTACACTGTTGGGTTACAAAGGATTGCAGGAAATGGAAATTAAAAGTAACTGCAAAGTAATTCAAGAACTGAAAATTACAATAGAACAACAAAACTGAAATTATAATTTTGTTGAAGAAGAAAACTGGAAACTGTTTTTGCTGAGTCGAGTGTGGCACTCTGTCCTTAAGACAATATTGCCCCGTATGTATCCTTTATACGTCCTGGACAATTCGTCTCCCAAGATAAAACAGCAATGGAACAATTGAGCAAAGGAGACTCAAGAGCTACCGTGAAGAATATTGAGTAACGAAATGATGCTTGGAAGTTGTAGGAAGAAAACTGATTTTCTGCCTGTGTATTTTCGTGTATGTTGCAAGTGATTCTCAACAATGGTGTAAGGGGTGTTTATATAGGTGAGGGAGGAGCTGTTTAACTGCCCCCATAACAACCATTATTGGCCAAATAATGATCATTATGGAGGTAGTAAAGCCACCAACATAAATGGTGAAAGACCAACGGATTGACCATTATAGGAGGAGTAATTCAGCCAAAATAAATGGCTGAATTGAGTGCTTGACGTTTTTGTTCTGACTGCTGAGATTCTGACTTTCTGGAAACTTCAGGGACCAAACTGTACATCTTGAAACTTCAGGGACCAAACTGTACATCTGAAAGAATTCGGTCCAAACCGTACATCCGAAACTTTGGGATCAAGCGTACTTCCGGCAAAGTTCTCTCGGCCCAAAAAGATAATATCGAAGACCCACGGCCCACGACCGTGACCGACCCGTGAACCCGGAACCGGACCGGACGGACGGGCGGCGGCGGCGCGCGTGTGGGCTTTCCTCGAACCAAAGCACATCTAGGTCCTCCCTCCTTTAAACACATGGGATACCCCTTGGGGTCCCAAACCCCACACCAATTTCGAGTCTTATATACACAACAATTCTTTCTTCCTCTACCGATGAGGGAGAATTGATCACACACCACACTTTTCCATGCTTCAAACACCTTACTTCGTGAACCAATATCTCTTTCATTTCTCAATGAAATTCGACGATTCTTGGCCCTACGGTTATCTACGTACTTAGTAGATCATGCATGTGTGAAGAACCGAATTCCCTAATATGCGTAACACTAGTGTTTAACACGTTTAAAGTTGGTCGGTCGCAACTCCCGCCAAAGGCTAATTTCCAACAATCCCCTCTTGAAAGAGATTTTGGCGCGCTCACATGGTGTCTTTTCATTTCCAGCAATATTTCAGCGGACCGATGTTGCATAAGGAGAGGTAGCTTCGACTTTGAACCTTCCATAGTTAAATACCATCGGACTTACTTACTGCGCGGTGAACGTGATGTCTTGAACCGTCAGTGTTTAGTGTAAGCCAAGTCAATGGCACCAACACAACAAATTCCCTTACTCTCTTCTTCGTAATGTTTTGTCCGTTTTGGCCATGGACAACGTCTTGGATTCTTAAGTGCGTTCATTTTGAGGCGGCCCGTCCTCGCACTTAAATAGGTGGTCTCCTACAAGGTATCTGCTATACCCCACTTCACAAGTGTTAGGAACCATTAAAAGTTTTCCAAAAACCTAACCTCAACGCCGAGGAACATTACGAGTTTTGAAAACTTAACCTTTACCCATCTTGCAGATAGCACTTAACGTCTATCGCGGGAACGACTTTGGATTTGGTGTTTCTTTTCGAAATCACTATCCGAAGTGCTCATACTTCCACCGAAGCGATCAACGAACCTTACAACTTCGTTTTCCCATTGAACCTAATTACGGGATCTCCGGTTAGTAAGGTTGGGTTACCTTTGTATTGGTCCTTATATTTTGGGTTTTAAGCCCATTCCCCTAGACAGGCAAGCCATCTGATCCTTGAGTAGGCCCTTTGTCAATGGGTCTGCTATATTATCCTTTGACTTGATGTAATCAATGGATATTATACCCGTGGTGATCAGTTGCCTAACGGTCTTATGCCTTCGTCAAATATGACGAGACTTGCCGTTGTACATAGTATTTCGTGCCCTTCCTAGAGCCGACTGACTATCGCAGTGGATCATTACCGAAGGTACGGGTTTGTTCCAACACGGAACATCCTCTAAGAAGTCATGAAGCCACTCAGCTTCTTCTCCTGCTTTGTCTAAAGCGATAAACTCCGATTCCATCGTGGATCGGGCGATGCAAGTTTGCTTAGAGGATTTCCAAGACACGGCCCCACCACCAATTGTAAATATATACCCTTTGGTGGACTTGGTGTTCTCTATATCGGATATCTAGTTTGCATCTTTGTACCCCTCTAGTACGGTGGATATCTCGAATAGTGTAACCCGAAATTTAACGTGTATTTCAGGTATTGTAATACCCGATTCAAAGCCTTTCAGTGATTATCACTCGGATTACGGGTGAACCTAGCCAACTTATTGACTGCGTAAGCAATATCAGGTCGGGTGCAGTTTGTTATATACATCAAACTACCGATCACCTGTGCATATCGCTCCTGGTATACATGTGCACCAAGATTTTTATCAAGCTTATGATTTGTATCCATTGGTGACGCTATCGGTGAACTGTCTAACATCTTGAACTTTCTCAAAACATCCTCGATGTAGTGAGACTGAGATAAGACCAGTCCGTCAGACGTCTTAGAGATTTTAATCCCTAGGATGACATCTACGATACCCATATCTTTCATGTCGAAGCATTGTTTCAACATGTTCTTAGTCTCTAGGATTACCCTAGGACTGCTTCCTGTGATTAACATGTCGTCTACATACATGCATATCATAACAAATGAGTCAGACTTACCTTTCGTGTAAACACATTTATCACACTCATTAATGGCGAACCCCTTCGATAGTAGAGTACTATCAAATTTTTCGTGCCATTGCTTCGGGGCTTGTTTCAGCCCGTACAGAGATTTGATAAGCCGACAGACTTTCTTCTCTTGCCCTTGAACCACATACCCCTCGGGTTGGTCCATATAAATTTCTTCTTCCAAATCACCATTTAGGAAGGCTGTCTTAACATCCATCTGGTGTATCTCAAGGTCACGCAAAGCTGCGATCGCAATGAATACCCGTATGGATGTCATTCGGGACACCGGGGAGTAGGTGTCAAAGTAGTCAAAGCCTTCTGTCTGCCGATAGCCCTTGACTACCAACCTGGCCTTGTACTTGTCTATAGACCCATCTGCCTTGTATTTCCGTTTGAGTATCCATTTACAATCCAACGGTTTATTTCCCGGAGGAAGATCAACCAACTCTCAAGTATGGTTATGCAGAATGGAGCTTATTTCACTCTCAATAGCTTCTTTCCAGAGCGGTGCTTCTGGAGTTGACAATGCCTTAGCAATTGTCCTTGGTTCATCATTAACCATATAAGCTACAAAGTCAGGACCGAAGGATTTATCCTTCCTGGCCCTTTTACTTCGCCTTAGATCCATCTCTGGAGTCTCCAAGTTCTGAGAATCTGGAACACTAGATTCCGGATGTTCATCCACCTCGAGATTCGCTAGATCTGAACCATCTAGATCCGGGCAGTCAAGTACTCCCGGTTCTTGAGAGCTTTGTACATAACTTCGTTTGCGAGAGGTTATGTCTTTTTCCTTTCTAGGAAAGGTATCTTCAAAGAATAAAGCATTCCTTGATTCCATAATTGTACCCTGGTGGATATCTGGAATATATGACTTATGCACTAAGAAGCGATAAGCACTACTGTTATTTGCATATCCGATGAATATGCAATCTAGAGTCTTAGGCCCAATCTTGACCTGCTTTGGCTTGGGTACTTCAACCTTTGCCAAACAACCCCACACCTTAAAATACTTATAGGTGGGTTTCTTTCCTTTCCATGATTCATATGGAGTTTTGTCCTTACCCTTATGTGGGACTCTGTTAAGAATCGGATTAGCGGTAAGGACGGCTTCTCCCCACATGTTTTGGGGAAGTCCGGAATTGATAAGCAAGGCATTCATCATTTCCTTTAATGTGCGGTTCTTACGTTCCGCCACACCGTTTGATTAAGGTGAGTATGGAGCCGTCGTTTGATGAATAATGCCTTATTGGGCACAATATTCCTCAAAAGGCGCTATATATTCTCCCCCTCTATCGCTACGAATGGATTTAATCCGTAGGCTCAGTTGGTTCTCAACTTCTGCTTTGTAACGTCGGAAGGCTTCAAAGGCTTCATCCTTACTTTTTAACAAGTAAAGGTAACAATACCTTGTGCTATCGTCAATGAAAGTCACAAAGTACTTGTTCCCCCCTCTAGTTTGTGCGAACTTCAAATCACATATATATGTGTGTGAATAAGTTCTAGAGGAGCGGTATTCCTTTCGACGGATCGAAAAGGAAGCTTGGTGAGTTTTGCCTCTACGCACACCTCACACTTATGTTGAGGGTTTACGTCGATAGACGGCAACAACTCCATCTTTACCAGCCTTTGAATAGACTTGTAGTTAACGTGTCCTAATCTATGATGCCATAAATTAGAAGACTCAAGCAAATAAGAAGAAGGTTCAACTTTATTTCCTTGACGCAATACAGACATGGCATTCACTTTGAAGAGGCCTTCACAGACGAAGCCTCTCCCTACAAATGTGTCATTTTTAGTGAGTACAAACTTATTGGATATAAACACTAGCCTAAAACCAGCATTAACCAATAAAGGTCCAGAAACTAAATTTCTTCTAATCTCTGGGACGTGCATCACTTCCTTCAGAGTGAGTTCCTTGCCGGAAGTCATCTTCAGGACCACCTTTCCAACCCCTAGCACGTCCGAGGAAGCGTTGTTGCCCATGAACAGCTTCTTGTCGATGACCGGAGTGTACGTGGAGAAGGCATCTTTGTTGGAACAGATGTGTCTTGTTGCACCTGTGTTCACCCACCACTGCATCGGATTCTCAACCAAGTTGGCTTCTAGCACCACAACCGAGAGATCCTCAATCAAGTCATCCAGGAGTGTGTCCTTGACGACGTTAGCTTGAGCCTTGCCTTTCGACTTGGCTTTCTGTTGCTGCTCAGTCTTGAGCTTGCGGCATTCCTTGATCCTATGACCAGGTTTCCCACAGTGATGACAATTACCTCTGAACGTCTCCGCTGCGGGGGCTTTGCCGTCTTTCTGGAACTTCCGCTTCTTGCTTGAGTTCCCTTTGGCCTCAGCCAGATTTGCCTTTGCCTCAGCAGTTTGTCTGCCCCTAGGTAAGGCCTTCTTGTTATCTTCCTGGATTTGCAGTTTGATAACAAGCTCTTCAAAGGTCATCTCCTTTGTCTTGAGTTTCAAGTAACTCATAAACTCATTCTATGAAGGAGGTAACTTTTCTATCAGCGATGCAACCAAAAACTGCTCGTTTGGTTTCAATCCTTCCAAATCCAGGTGATGTATCATCATTTGGAATTCCTGGACTTGGGACATCACTGTCTTGCTGTCCACCATTTGGAATTTTAGAAATTTCCCAACGATGAACTTCTTAGTACCCGCATCTTGTGCGTTGTACTTCTTTTGTAGTTTTTTCCACAGCTCTTTGGCAGTGCCAACGGTGTAATAGACCGTGTAGAGAGTGTCTGCTAAGCAGTTCAGTATATAATTCTTGCACATGAAATCGCTATGATTCCATGCGTCACGAACCATCTTCATGCCATTAATGACATGGATACCAAGGCCCCCTTCACCCGTTTCATTAGGCGAAGAGTCCATTTCATCTCCAGCTTGTGGAGGATCTTCCGTAAGGAACCGAGCCATGCCCATAACTGTTAAGTAGAACAACATCTTTTGCTGCCATCTCTTAAATTCTGATCCCATGAACTTTTCAGGGCGATCATGGTGGTGTGAGGAAGAAGGTGTAGCACCAAGCGATCGGGAAGCAAAGCGTTATTACTCGCCTTGAACAGTGAAGAAGCAGCAGCAGCATGCGGTGAAGGCAAAGCAGCGGTGCACGCCTTGGCCAGTAGCGGCAGTGGCGGGGAAGGCAACAACGTTGCCTCGAGAGGCATCAGCAGTATCAGCAACATTGGTCATATTTTCAGCCATGTTATTGCAGTTACCGTAAGCAAAATATTGTCTTAATTTGTTGGGTTACAAAGGATTGCAGGAAACGGAAATTACAAGTAAATGCAAAGTAATTCAAGAACTGAAAATTACAATAGAACAACAAAACTGAAATTACAATTTTGTTGAAGAAGAAAACTGGAAACTGTTTTTGCTGAGTCGAGTGTGGCACTCTGTCCTTAAGATAATATTTTTCCGTATGTATCCTTTATACGTCCTGTACAATTCGTCTCCCAAGATAAAACAACAATGGAACAATTGAGCAAAGGAGACTCAAGAGCTACCGTGAAGAATATTGAGTAACGAAATGATGCTTGGAAGTTGTAAGAAGAAAACTGATTTTCTGCTTGTGTATTTTCGTGTATGTTGCAAGTGATTCTCAACAATGGTGTAAGGGGTGTTTATATAGGTGAGGGAGGGGCTGTTTAACTGCCCCCATAACAGCCATTATTGGCCAAATAATGGCCATTATGGAGGTAGTAAAGCCACCAACATAAATGGTGAAAGACCAACGGATTGACCATTATAGTAGGAGTAATTCAGCCAAAATAAATGGCTGAATTGAGTGTTTGGCGTTTCGTTTCGACTTTCCGAAACTTCGGGGACCAAACTCGTACATCCGAAAGTTTAGGGTCCAAACCGTACATCTTGAAACTTCGGGATCAAACTGTACTTCGGCAAAGTTCTCTTGGCCCAAAAATATAATATCGAAAAGACCGTGAACCCGGAACCGGACCGGACGGGCGGGCGGCGGCGGCGCGCGTGTGGGCTTTCCTTGAACCGAAGCACATCTAGGTCCTTCCTCCTTTAAACACATGGGATACCCCTTGGGGTCCCAAACCCCAAACCAATTTCGAGTCTTATATACACAACAATTCTTTCTTCCTCTACCGATGAGGGAGAATTGATCACACACCACACTTTTCCATGCTTCAAACACCTTACTTCGTGAACCAATATCTCTTTCATTTCTCAATGAAATTCGACGATTCTTGGCCCTACGGTTATCTACGTACTTAGTAGATCATGCATGTGTGAAGAACCGGATTCTCCAATATGTGTAACACTAGTGTTTAAGCCGTTTAAAGTTGGTCGGTCGCAACTCCCGCCAAAGGCTAATTTCCAACATACACTAGGTAGCCAAAAAAGAGAACTACATGTAATCGTCCATAAAAATAGAATTAATAGCTTAAAAAATAAAGCAGATTTGCTATAACAAATTAAAATATATTGATAATATAAAAACCCTAAGCTCACTTAGATATTAAAAAAACTAAGCTCACTAATAACAAGTGAGGAAATATATTCATCTAGATATTGAAGTAGTAACATCCGTCTATATTTCTTCAAATTAAAACTAAGTTAGGTCTCATGAATTAATACATCTGATTTCGTCAAAGTCCTATTCCTTAATATTACATATTTTTATTAATTTTTTTAAAGTATGTCACTAACTTTTTCTACCCCTTTTCTTGGGGGACAATTCTAAATTAATTTCTACTTAATCTAATACAGTAGAAATATTGACCAAACATTATTTAATTTAATCATGTCCAAAGTGGTTCCCAAGCTGCATATAGACTGTTATCTTCCAAAAACATGCTGGTATTATTTCCAGAATCAGTAATATGATCTGAAGATAATAAACTGCTGCTATTTTCTTGATATTCTGATACTTCCATGCAAACTAAGGCCAGCAAATTAGAATTTTGGCACTTTAAATTCAAGATTTCAGCTTGTGCCTTTGCAAATTCTGCTTGAAGCTCACTTATTTGCTTTTGCAATTGAAAAATTGCACCAGCACAGCCATAAACTGGATCTCTTATTCTGGCATTTGCCTCATACACCATACTATTCACCGCATCTGCTCTTTGTTCCTCTGGAATCTCCTGCAAAAATTTTACACCGTTAGTGTATCGAAGTTAATTAAACTTTTTTGATATGGATTTAGTTTATACATATTGACAACATAAATATTTTTAATACTATTACGATAATGTTACCCAGACCCACTTGTGAGATTACACTGGGTACGTTGTTGTTGTTGTAGTAGTAGTATTACTGTAATGTTACATATTGTAGCAGATTGTCTGTCTTATTAGAACTGTCATTTAAGTAACGTGTAATACAATAAACAAAATTGAATTTAAAATGAGGGATGAAAATGTCAAGACATAATTCTCTTTTCATGTTTGAAGAAATGGAGTGTGTTGTTACGTTATCAAGATTGTACTTAGAGAGAAGGTACAATAAAGTGCAATTAGCTTTAGATCATGGAAGAGAAAAGCTACGTGTGGAATGTGAAAAGATCAATTTAGAGGACTAAAGAAGTCTCACAACACCTAAAATGACCAAGTTTAAGTCAAAGGAAAAAAAATGAACAACTATTGTTTGCAAAAATTGGTCCAAACGTCTAAGACGGCCAACTAGCAAGAAATTGAAGTTCATTTGTATCTATGTTCACATCTTTAAACACATGATGAATATTGAAAGTGAACTTTTATATCCTTATAGTGTAAATGAATGTTTATATTATCAGGTTACGATAATTATTACATATAAAAATTCATTATAAGTGGACCTAGTCACCTGAAAAAATAAGACGATCTATCTGTTATAACATATTAAATACACTAACAGTAAAAAGTAAGCAGATACGTATTTATGTTCACATCTAAAAACATGAAAGTCATGAGATATAAAAAGAGTTTACAATCTTTTATACCCTAATAGTGTAAATTAATTATACTATCAGGTTGCGATAATTATTACATGTAATATTAGCCCATTGTAAGTGGAATTAGCAATCTGAAAAATAAAGTAGTTTATACATATTATAACTTGCTAAAATATATTAATATAAAAAAGAAAGTAGATAAAGTATCGATGTTCACATCTGAAAACATGATAAATGGAAGTGAAAAAAAGAAGTTTATAATCTTTTATATTCAGACAGTGTAAACAAATTTTTATTCTATCGAGTTACGATAAATTATTACATGTAAAACTCATTACAAGTGGGATTATTATTAATTACCTGAAAATTAAGGCGATGATATCATACTTATTAAAATACATTAAAATCGATCATGAAAAATAAAGTAAATTACCTGCAACATCTTGATGATGTTACTAGCACCAAAGACTCTATGAGCAATGGTGAACTTGAGGGGGTCAGTGGGAGGAAAATAGGGTGCCAACACACATTTCTCAACACATCTCCTACGCAGAATTCTACAGGAAGCACAGGGAGAAAGAATTATTGGTGGTGGTGAAGGAGGAGTATTTGATAATATGCTTCTAGGAGATAATCCACTTGTTGTAGTAGCAGAAACAGTATTAGAAAATGAAGATGATGAGTTTATTGAGGATGCAGTTAGTGAAGAAATTGTGGTGGTTTTGTAATCACTGCATTCCATGGTCATGGGGTGAAGGAAATAATGAAATATTGTACTGTGTGTGGATTCTAAAATGAACACTATGGTGTGATTTTAAGAGTTTAAGTGTAACAATAGTATATATAGAGGAGGGGATAAAAAAATCCTGGGCCAGACGGGGTCCCATTTGGACTTTTTGGGCACGTTTTTGGCTTTTGAAAATGTTTCCAAAAAGAAATTAACTTATATATACCGATAATATAGAAAAGTTTTATTTCGCTAAGTTACCTTAACAATAATTATAGGTAAACATTCATAGAAATTGAGATTAATAATAGGAAAATAAAGGCGTTGCATGGTACAACTGGTTAAAATACTTATGTTGTTAATGTATATAAATTAAATGAACATAATCAATGAGTATTCAAATAACTGACTTCAATTTGATTGGGGCTGAGGATTAGTTATTTTTGTGATTTATATAGCTAAGTCGTTTTACAAAAATCTTTGAGAAAGATCTAAACTTTTTTCGGCGTGTAGTTTTTTTAATATTATGTGGTTAATTTGATCTACAACAATATTGATTTTAATTCTTAGAAATTTTAATATAGCAACTTGAAAATAAAATGATAACCTAATAATTATAGCTAGTTAGATTACATATATCATGCAAATTTATCGATGTATATAATCCAATAAAAAATGTATTGGTTGGTTGTTGTTTTATGAAATTTTGGAAGTGTTCCAAAGAAATACTTTTTAGAAAAAGTATCACTGGTCATTTTTCTTAATTCCCAAAAAGTATTTTTTAGAAAAATTTGCGTGACCAAACACTCAAATTTATTTTAATGACCTCATCCTATGCCATTGGTTGACGTAATTTTTAAGCTAAAAGACTAACATCCTACTATCATTTTGAACTTGATTTTTCTCAATACATATACACTTTACTAAATTACTAGCATCTATATACGCCATTTGTTTAGTTAGTTTGCAACTTAAAGATTAAGATCGGAAAAAAATTCTAATTGGATTGATACTTGGAATAACTCTCGGATAATTTGTACTAAACATATATAATTATATCGCATCAAAGAAAAACCAAAAAATGTTATATTATAGCAATAGTATATAAGAATGCTTTAATTGGGTCTTCACATTTTCTACATTTCAAATAGTTTGAGGACGAAAAATATTTGCTAAAATGAGAATAAACGAATATATGAGAGATAAGAAATTTATTGCGCAATGGCACATTAGCTTTAAATGATCCCTAGTAAGGTGATTAAGCAGCAAACTTTTCTTTTAAAATAAAAGAAATTCACATATTCTTGTTTCTTTCAATTTATTTTGAACTTTGAAGTATGAATAATGGTTAAGCTTTGGACAAATAAATTAAATTTATTCTAATAAGATATATATATATATATATATAGCTAGTTAGTTAGTTGGAACTTAGGCACTAATTAAGGAGCCAATGACCACGAAGTTGTTGGCTCACTGATAGCTTTAAAGAATGGATATGAGAAAAACGTAAAAAATCTTACTCTATATTTACATTAAAATGAATGCAAAGCAACTATATATCTTGCATATAAATATTTACTAGTTAATCATAGTTAAATGATATATATATTTGTACTTAATTTATTATTTTTTAAATTAAAAATCCATCAATTTAATCTAAATATTTCGGGTAAAATTAAAATTGAAAAAATAAAGATAAGCCTCAAGTGAAGAAGGAGTTGAAGAAACTCTCAACCTAATTAGTCCAAAAAGTACACTGTCTAAATGTCAAAATGCTAAAGTGATGGATATCATTTAATATAAATTTTATATTATAGTACAAACCAACTTTGATTATTTTACTTGTTTGTGAAAGCCTACCTATATTTGATTTCAGCTTTTCTTTAGGTATTTCTATTGGTTCTTTACTTCTTTCTCTTAAAATAAAAGGATTAATTATTACCTAATATTATTCGATCATGTTGTATATTTTAGTGTCAGTTTAAGTCAACAAGATAAGTATTCTTGAATGTCTTGAAATGAATGCACACTCATAATTTTGAACAACCCCCTCCCCTCTCAAATTAAAAATTAAAAAACAACCAATATATTTCATTTGTACATCCTAAACTTATATATGTGCTTGAAAAAGTTTGAGTTATATATGTGTGGCAGCAGACACTTTCATTTTTTAAGTATCTCGTTTCTTATCAATAAATGGTCCAATTACGTAATTTTTTCTTATTAATTTATTTTTTCATAATTAATTATGAGTCGTGGCAGGACAATACTCAATACTGTTAAAATGGTGAGTTATAAGGAGATAAGTAGAAAACCGAACGATCCTCTTAAGGATGAAATTATAAGAATTTACCAGGTATAGAAGCATCAACCTAGCTATGTGCTAGTACCATTGTTTGCCACAAATTTTAATTTGCGGAAAATAAATTGCAATCACAAATAAAATATAAAGAAATATAATATTTTATTTATAAATATTGTGGGTACAATTCTGTTTATTCACTTGATTCTTCTCTTAAATTTGCTCCATAATTCGAGGGTCGTAGTAGCGTATTTCTCGAACTAGGATGATGTAAGCCTCCTTGGAATTTATCTCCATGAAATGATTTTGTGGATCTTGAAATATTTGATTGTCAAGAAGAGTCCGTCCACATATTGATCTCTTTGTGATTATTCCATGAGATTATGGAACTTCCGAGATGTCTTTTCAAGGAAATATGTGTCTCTTTTTATAGGCATGAGTTAGGGTTTAAGGTAGAGTAGCCTCCACGAAGTCCTAACACTAGACCTTAGAATTTCAAAATGGATTGGACTCGTCTGATAGAGTCATGTAAAATTTCAATGTCTACAAATGCCCTTACTTCAAGGCTTGTCGGAGTGTAAACTTGATGAAACTCAAAGACGAGACTTGAAGTATCTTTTGTGGCTTCGGATTTTGCATATTTAATTTGTGAGAGAAGAGATGAAGGGAAGAACTGGTTCCACTGGGCGTGCCAATTTATTTGCAATAAATTTTATTTTGCGAAAAATAAACTGCAACCACAAATAAAATATGAAGAAATATAATATTTTATTTATAAATATTGCGGGTACAATTCTGTTTATTCCCTTAATCCTTCTTTCCTAAATTGGCTACATAATTCGAGGATCGTAGTGTTAGTGCAGATTTTAATGATGACAACATCTCATGTGCAGGAAAACAAAGCCCAAAAAGAAGAAGAGCATATAGGCCCAATACTAAATCGGAACAGCCCAACGACAGAAGAGCTGGAGATTTCCTCCTACAAGGAAGGCCGACGTACTTATAAATTAGGAAAATTGTTGTGAGTACAAAAAGAAAAGAAATATTCCGCAAAGATTCAAGTCAAGATCAACATTAAAAACAAGTACCAGAACTTAAGGAAACAAATCCTTGCGCACAGATTAAGGAGCTATTCTGGGGAAATATCAACGCATTAACTACAAGGAGCCGTTGAAGATGGAAGACAAATCATCAATAAAGGATTGCAAAGAAGAAAATCATCAAGCTCACCTTTATTCTTGAAAAATAGGATTTTTGATTTCTTTTTCCAAGGATCAACACTCTTGGGTTGTGTTCTCTTCAAGAGCCAAGACAACGACTATTTAAAGGCTCAATCAGAGACAAAGTAAAATATATTTTCGTCTCAAGTTCTCTGCGCTACTTTTCATAAGTATTGTATTTTTGAGTGATTTATAGTGCAAACAAAAAAGAGATCAGAGATATAGTATAGTTGGTGAGGCATTGTATCAAAAAAGATTACGAGAGTTTGAATGTAGACGTATGAGCTCCATTCAAACAAAACATTGTACCAAAACACCTTCAAAGAGTTTAAGAGAACACCTTGCAACCCAAGGGAACTGGACTAGGATTTACCTTGGATCCGAACCAGTATAAAATATTATGTCATTTACTTTACGTAAGTTACTTTCTGTATTACAAAAGTGTTAGTCGACTAAGTGACCTGACAGTCGACTACCAGACGAAAAAGTTACAATTCACCTCCCATCCCCTCTTGCACTTTCACGTAGTAGTGTATTTCTCGAACTAGGATGATGTAGGCCTCCTTGAGATTTATTAGGAAAGAACTTTGTGGATCTTCTTAAAGTATTTGATTGTCAAGAAAAAGAGTCCGGTAACATCTTGATCTCTTTGTGATTATTTCATGAGTTTATGGAACCTTTGAGATGTCTTTTCAAGGAAATATGTATCCCTTTTAATAGACATGAGCTAGGGTTTAAGGTAGAGTAGCCTCTAAGAAATCCTAACACTAACCTTAGAATTTGAAGATGGATTGGACTCGTCTGCTCGTCTGGTAGAGTCCTCAAAAATTTCAATGCCTACAACCATATTTAATGTTTGCATGTTAATATTTGTTTTATGGTTGTATGGATTGGGTGTTAGACGATTCTTTTATTCTTTTGAAAAACATATTATTAATAATGAAAGAAATAATCTCTTGATTATTTTCATTACTTGAAAGAGTATATATACAATTTACATATTTACATATTTTCATAATAGGAGAAACCTATTCTTACTCTACTCCTAAAACCTTATTCTATTTGGAGACTAACTATACAAGTATGGTAAGTGTACAATACTAATTAGACTACAACATTAATTACATATGTGTATACAAAAAGGATCCCACGGATGGGCAGTGGGCAGTCATACCCGTATATACCATAAATATACATAATATACACATGTATATTGTGTGTATATTATGTAAATTTAACAACCCCCGCAGTCATAGCGGGAGGTCTTCGAAAGCTGAGATTGTCCCTAAAATCTTCAAAAAGGACCGAGAGAAGACCCTTCGTAAAGATGTCGGCAATTTAATACCTGGACGGGACATGGCAGACGCGTACCTGACCACGAGCAACCTTTTCTCTAACAAAGTGAATGTCCATTTCGATATGTTTAGTGCGCTGGTGCTGAACCGGATTACCCGACATATAGCTGACACTAATATTATCACAATAAACCAAGGTCGCTTTCTGGATAGGATAATGAAGCTCTAACAGCAAATTCCTTAACCAACATGACTCAGAGACCACATTAGCTACCCCTCAATACTCAGCCTCGGCACTGGAGCGGGACAAAGTCGACTGACGTTTCGCAGACCAGGAGACCAAGTTATTCCCAAGAAATATACAATAGCCAGACGTAGACCGTCTGGTGTCCGGACAGCCACCCCAATCAGCATCTGTATACGAGACAAGTGCGGACGTCGAAGAAGGATATAGATGTAAGCCAGAGTCAAGTGTACCCTGAATATATCGAATGATGCGTTTGAGCGCATTCATGTGCTCAATCCTGGGATCATGCATAAACAAACACACATGCTGTACGGCATACGTAATATCTGTTATCGTGAATGTAAGATACTGAATGGCCCCTGCAAGACTGCCATAGCGGGTCGGATCCTCATATAGTGCGCCGGCCGCAGCCCCAAGCTTGGTCTTAGTATCAACTGGAGTGGAAGTGGACTTACAGGATGACATCCTAAGCCTCTCAATGATCTCAGCTGCATATTTCCTCTGGGATAAGAACAACCCACATGAATGACGAGTGACAGCAATCCCAAAAAATAACTCAAGGGCCCTAAGTCTTTCATAGCAAACTCAGAATTGAGCATTGTCATGATAGACTGGCGTAAAGCATCGGACGAGGCAGTCAAGATAATATCATCCACATATAATAGTATATAAGCGAAAGAAGAACCGCGACGATATATGAACAAGGAATTATCCGATCGGTTATGAATGAACCCAATAGTCGAAACATAGTCGGCAAACCTCTTATACCAGGCCCGTGGAGACTTCTTAAGCACATATAAGGACTTTTTCAACAAATAGACATGATGAGGATATTTGGGATCCCTAAACCCCAAGGGCTGATGCATATTGATTGTTTTCTTGAGATCACCGTATAAGAAAGCATTTTTGCATCTAACTGATGATTGGGCCATACTTTCGAAAGAGCCAAGCTGAGCATAGTGCGAATGGTAGCCGGTTTGACCATCGGACTAAACGTCTAACCACAATCCACATCAACCTGCTGAGTCTTACCATCACCCACAAGCCGAGCCTTATGCCTTGCAAACGAACTGTTTGAATTGTCCTTATGGGCAAAAATTCACGTAGACCTAATAATATTAACACCAGATGGACGGGGCACCAAATTCCACGTCTAATTATCAATAAAAGCATTATATTAATCGGTCATAGTAATTTTCCAATTCGGGTCATTTAACGCAGATACATGATTACGGGGTAAGGGTGATTTAAGAATATTAGAATTTAAATGAAAATGCCTTTTGGTTTAAAAACACCCCCATTGACTACGAGTGACCGGTCTATGATTCGGGGAAGAATTGGACGGATTTTGGAAATTTTCTGGACTCGGGACGGACTGACCAGCAGGCAGTGGGCCTGCTGGCCCAACACGGTAAACAGAAGCAGGAACTGGACCAGTTCCAAAATTGGGCCCAGCGGCCCAATTGCTGAAACTGGCCCAGTGACGATACTGGGAACTGTTGCTTATGACGGACCAGTGGGCAGTGGGCCCGCTGGAGAATTTTGAGTGCGCGACATGTCTGAAAAATGGTGAATAATATACAGGGATATACCATCATCCAAAAAATTATACGAACTAGGCACGAGATTACTCACTTTATCAAACGGAAATTGGGATTCATTAAAAATGACATGGCGACTAATGATGATTTTATTAGAGGATAAATCAAAGCATTTGTAACCACGGTGAGTAGACGGAAAACCCAAAAACACACACGGAGTAGACCGGGCTTGAAGTTTGTTAATTGTGGTGGACGAAAATAACGGATAACACAAACACCCAAAGACCCTAAGATGTGAATACGAATGAGTCTTATTATATAGAATTTGAAGGGGAGAAGAATATGTCAAACCTTTGGAAGAATTATGTTAAAGAGATATGTAGCCATTTGTAGAGCATGATGCCAAAAAGACAGGGGTACGGAAGCATGAATCAATAAAGTTCGGACAATGTTATTAATTGTATGAATTTTGCATTCGGCTTTCCCATTTTGTGAAGACGTATGAGGACAAGAAAAATAAAAATTGATCCCATTATTAGCACAGAATTTCCGAAACACCCCATTATCATATTCTTTGTCATTATCACATTGAATATTTTTTATTTCCCGTTCGAATTAGGTTCTAATGAATGCTCTAAATTTTAAGAAGATGGAAAAACTTGAGATTTTTTCGCTATCGGAAAAGTCCATAAAAACTTAGAATAATCATCCAAAAAGAGAACATAATATCGATGACCCAAAGAACTAAGAACAGGAGACATCCATAAGTCGATATGAATAATATCAAATGACATTAAAGTATGAGAATTTGAGTCTACAAATGGCAACCTAAAGAACAAGACTAAAAATTTGGAGTACTACGCATACCCTTACATGAAATAAAATTATTTTGATCTAATGACGACAAAATAGACGACCCCGGATGACCAAGGCGAGCATGCCACAAGGAAAGAGCAAGGGCTGCAAACGCTGACGGCAAGGCTTGACTCGATGGACCGGAACTGGGTGTGATAGGATAAAGATCTCCCCTACTATCACACCTCATGAGAGGACTCTCCGTCTTGAAATCCTTCACAGAAAAACCAAATGGATCAAATTTAATAGAAACAGAATTGTCAGTGGTGAATTTACGGACATACACTAAGTTTTTAATCAATTTTGGGGCATATAGGGTATTTTTCAAGATAAGGGGTGGATTGGGGAGACAGAGTTTTATGACCATAACCACGAATTGGAATAAAGTTACCATTACCAATAATTATACCACGAGGGTTGCTCAAATTGGAATAAGACGAGAGAGTACCTTGATCGGATGTCATGTGTGTAGTCGCGCCGGTGTCCATGTACCAATTCGGATCCGATTGCGTTAATCCAAGTGTGTGCATTGCGGCCTCAATCTCTGTGTGAGTTGGTGTGGGGCCTACTACCGAGAATGCTTGTGTGGGCCGAGGCCCAAGCAGTCCCCCCTGCAGCCCTGGCCCAACGCTGAAACGAGAAGGAGAGGCCTGAACTGGGCTACCCAGCCCACTGCCTGTTGGATGAAAACCTGGAAAATAGGGGTTGTTGGGCCACGACCCACTGCCCCAGCCCCACTGCTATGGGCCCCATGGCTGGGACCAGTAGGGAGGTGGCCCACTATTGACTGGATGGAGCCCACTACCGGAATGTTGTCCACCGAAACCGCCTCGTTTACCCCCGCGGTTTTGCCGTTATTCTTACGATTATTTTTGCCGCCACCCTTAGCACGGTTTTGGCCCGAATTATCAACAAAACCCGAAAAATTTGTGGAGGACGTCATCATGACTACAGGGCTTACACCGGTAGCTACCTTCTTCCAAAGTAAGCATGGAGCGGATTTGATAAAAAGCGGGAAGCAGATTACTTTGACGAAGGAGAGTCCCAATGCCATTATAGGCCTTAGAAAGGCCAACAACTAATTGTAGAACCATACGATTATTTGTCACAGGTGCTCCAACGTTACGGAGTTGGTCCGCCAACTCCTTGAGTCTCTTGCAATATGCAGACACGTTCGGAAAATATTCCTTGCGAACTTGAGAGAATTCCTGCTCGAGGGTAACAACACGTGAATGTTGGTTATCTTGGAATATATCACGCAATCTATTCCAGGTAGCCATAGACGTAGTGTCTAGCTCAATGATCGTTTGTAAAAGGTCGACCGAAATAGTGGAATAAATCCACTGGACAACGGTAGCATCAAGAGTAATCCATAACTGAGGATCCTCCGCGGGAATAGGGGCAACGGGAGGAATTATGTGATGGATGACTTGATGGGAGATAGCGTGAATTTTAAACAATTCTGCCCACGTCGCATATTGGACGTTTTCCATCTCAAGAACAATAGGGATGTTGTTCTTGATGTTAGAAACAGTGAGGGCAGGATGAAACGTGTTCCTAGACATAACGAAAGAACAAAGGGGTTGGAGGGAAAATTTGGGAAGAGTGGAGGTAAAATATATCACGAATTCCGGTGAAGGGGGACGGAAATCGAGGCAGGTTTGGCCGAGAACTAGCACAAAAACCGTGAGCAATATTTGGAGAACAAAGACGGAAGCAATTTGGACCTAGTCTCTTGATAGCATGAAAGAAATAATCCTTTGATTATTTTCATTACTTGAAAGAGTATATATACAATTTACATATTTTCATAATAGGAGAAACATATTCCTACTCTACTCCTAAAACCTTATTCTATTTGGAGACTAACTATACAAGTATGGTAAGTGTACAATACTAATTAGACTACAACATTAATTACATATGTGTATACAAAAAGGATTCCCACGGATGGGCAGTGGGCAGTCATACCCGTATATACCATAAATATACATAATATACACATGTATATTGTGTGTATATTATGTATATTTAACAAATAAAATTAGCCGCTGGATACTTTTCCTAGTATTCTTATTTTATTTTAAAGCTAGCTATTGCATACACCCGATTGTGAGAAAATCATTAATACACTAAATTTAGTAACACAAATTAACAAAGATCTTCATCATATCCCTTTCATCTTTAAAATAGGTCTACAGAATTAGAAGTAGCCCACCAAAATCTATTAAATTTTTTCTTGTAAATACAGTATCATGTGCCTCTTGATTAGTTCTACGTTTTATTTCCTATTTAGGAAATTCTTTTTCTTCCCCCCCCCCCCTAATTTCAGAATGTCATGACAGCACATCACAAATTCCGTGATTAGTGCTAAGAAATTAATACAAGAATGTGTCTAATGATTTGCATGACCATTAAAGTTTTATTTAATGCAAAAATACAGTGTCATTTATTGATTTAATTTAGATAATCAAATATTTTAAAAGCTGTTTAAGAATGCCACGTTGTCAAAAATTTGACCTACCGGAATTAAGTCGATTCCGGTGCCGACTTTTTACTAAGGAATTATGACTATTCATATGCAGCCATAGCTAATTAAACGCCTTATTCTTCCAGCTACCATTTACTAACTATACTGATTTGGCCATTTTCTGAAAATGACTTAAATGCTTTTAAATAAGAAGAAAATAATATACCGATTGACTATATTACAAAGGTCTTCATGTAGTTAAAGACTGTTGAGGCTCGTGCTTAACGAGTATAGTGACTCTTTTTCAAATACACACGCTAGGGATTCATTCCGAACTCATTTGTCTTTTTTTTTTATGCATCCGCTGAGTTTCCTTAGTGGAAGGATATTTTATTATATATAATAAAACAAAACACAAAAAGACCAAAGACTTAGTTCAGAACTCATTTGTCGAAAATATAATACTGTATATATAAGATTAAATTTATTTGTTTTATCTAGTAGATGTTGAATATATTTGCTTAGCACTTTCGAGTATGTATTTATCTATATTTCAGAAATGGTCCAAACATGCCCTCGTACTATGCAAAATTGAGCAAATTTTCCCTTCATTAATACTTTAGCTCACACATGCCCTTATATACCATTAAATACTTGCCTAATTACAAGATTAATTAGTCAATTAGCACCAGATATTGACACGTCTCGCACACATATACTTTGTGGTGAGAGCCTGAACATACCTCGTTCCGAAGCTCCTAGCTAACCTCCTCGAATAGAATTTCCCTATTCGGAGGCTACAAAGAAGGAAAATGCTATTCGAGAAGGCTTGGGAGATTCAGACCGAGATAAGTTAAGAATTTGACCTAAATGAGAAAAAAGGAAATTTTCCAAATTAACTTAATTGTGATATATATGCTATGTATATGGGGTAATATATAGGCGAGCTGGTAAGGCTTATGTGGATATTGGAGTTACATGTCAGGGGGTATTATACTACATCATGCTTGTTGGAAATTTGCCTTTGGTGGGGAGGTGCGTCCACCCGTATTTAATGACTTGAACACTAGGGTTCCGTATGTTGGAGGCTTTGTCTCTTCACACGTGCATAATCTACTAAGTGAGTAGATGACCGTAGGGCCAAGAATCGTCAAATTTCATTGAGAAATGAAAGAGACATTGGTCCACGAAGTAAGGTGTTTGAGGCATGGAAATATGATGTAGGACAAATCTACCACATTAGTGGAAAAATGAAGAATTGTTTTCTTTATAAGTCTCAAAATTGGCTAAGGGTTTGGGACCCTAAGAGGTAACCCATGTGTTTGAAGGAGGGAGGACCTAGATGTGCTTAGGTTCAAGGCTAAGCCCACACGCGCGTCACCGCCGCCTTTGCCGTGCTGTCCGGTCCGGGCTCGGGTCACGAGTCGCCTTGGGCCTTGGGCTTCTTCTGATAGACCCAAATTGTTTATTATTTACAGTTTGGTCCCTGGAGTTTCTGGAAAGATAAAATTGGGAACGACGGAAGGCAGAAAGTTTCTGCCTACCGTTTGGGTTGGCTTTTGGAACATTGCACATTAAATAAGCCATTACTTGGCTGATTAACTTCCTCATTCAATGGCCATAAACAACCATTACTTGGCTGATTAATGGTCATACTAGTGGCCCTTACTTGGTAGTTGAGGAGTCATCCCCTTATGCTATTTATTGGTGTCTTTTGGCATAATTATGGAGACTACAACAGACGAAAATATACGAGACAACACTATATACACAGAGACAAAACAGAAGAGAGCACAACAGATTATGTCCAGAAACAGTGGCAAAATAGAAACTCTTCCTTCATTTAAAATTCTTTAGTAAGTCATTTCGTGTTTGTTTTCTTCGTCAAAATCAACTATTTGCTTTGTAGTGTTGATTAGTTATTGTTTTATCTTCGGAGACTATTGCCCGTTAACGTAAAAGCATATATACGGGGCAATCTTGTCTTAAAGACAGAGAGCCATCTCTCGACTCAGCCCTCAATTGTAACAATCCAGATTTAATGTTTCTTGATTTCTGGTTATCAACCATTCAAGACTCAACAAGCTTGCGGTAGTTCTGAAATGCCTATTTGTTTATCCTTTCGAACACTTGTAATATTTATTTACTTTCCGTACTGCTTTACATATCCAACAATTTTAAGACAAGATTGTATTAGTGTTCGAAAGATGTCCGTCAAAAATTGTGTGACCAAATCTGGATATGGCTGTGGTTTTGTGGTAGAAGACAATTGTGATTATGATGTTGAAGGTCAATGTGTTCATGGTGTCACTGTTCCTGAGAGTGGTGGGAATAAGCGCCCACAAGAGGCTGGGGATGTCAACTGGGACAAGAGGAGAAGGCTGAAGATGTGGTTCTATCTTGTAGCAGAAGGCCTATATTTGTCTCAGACAAAGGATCCGAATGATGGTAAGGAGGAAATGGACACTCAGTCCGATGAAGTGACTGAAGTGGGCCAGAATCCAAAATCGGAATAAGTAATTTTCTTCCTTGTCAAAAATAAGATTAAATGATGTCTGATTAAAAAGGGCTTAAAGTAAGGAGGAATATGAAAATGTTTTCCAAAATAATTTATATTCCTTACGCTTTAAAATCAGAAGTTTAATCTCATCTTCCTTCCCGTTTAAAGATTGGATTTTGTAAACGACTTAAAAAGATCCGTTCTATTAAGTGTAATTATTAAAAGTGTGTAAAGTATGTTTGCACATACGAGTGAGAAAGATCCACTGACTGTGTGAAAACTGTTACCACTCTTAAGTAAGCGCCAAGAATTGTCTGGGCACCAATCATAAGGGAAGAAGACTAAAAGCTAAAGACGTTGAGCCTGTCACACTATTTGGCAGAAGATCCTTCATAGAATGATATTGAACACTCAGTCATACAAAGCCTACAGGCGACTGGAGTGGGGCCAAAATTCCTTTGATAGGATGATATTGGACACTCAGTCATACAAAGCCTACGGGTGACTGGAGTGGGGCCAGAATTCACTTCATAGAAAAGAAATTGGATACTCATTCTGCCAAAACAACTGGAGTGGGCCAGAGTTTCCAAGTCTTAAAAGATCTGAAGGACTAAAGAAAGGCAGAAAAGAAATTGGACACTCAGTCTGCCAAAGAAACTGGAGTGGGCCAGAGTATCCAGATTACATATGATCCAGGTATGCCCTAACCACGAGCAAGATGTTGTTCACGTGAAGCAACGGGACCTCTAAAGTAGAAAGGGTTGGAGAGGTTGTCCTCAATAGGACTTCAGGGAATGGGATCACTCTAAAATGAGGTGATATATGTCCCAAACTTGGTTTAAGGGACGTTGTTGGTCAAGCTGTTTTGAGACTAGTCCAATAGATCTATAAAAACTAAGAACGGTACAGTATGTCTGTATCCAAATGAATGATATATTTGTAATCCATGCATCTATGCCATCATAGGTTAAGACACATTAAATAGAAAGTCATTCAAAAGCTAACGAAGTTGAGATTGTTGCCTTCTGTCGACATAAACCCTCAAAATAAATATGAGGTAAGCAAAGAGGCAAAATCACTTTTCCAAATTCCGTCAAAGGAATAGCGAAAGAAGCACCGCTCCTCTAGAACTTAGTCACACCTACTTGGGTGATTTGAAGTTTATACAAAATAGAGGGGGGAGACAAGTACGTTGTGACCTTCATTGATGATGGTACAATGTATTGTATCCTTTGTTTGTTGAAAAGCAAAGATGAAGTTGTTGAAGTGGATAAGCGCTACAAAGCAGAAGTTGAAAATCAACTAAGCCTACGGATTGAGGAATTCGTAGTGATAGATGGGGAGAATGTGAAGCATCGTTCATCAAACGACTGATCATTACTCATCTCAGTATAACGATGTTAGCCAAGCGCAAAGCCGTACGCCCAAATTATGTGGGGCAAGGCGATCCTTACGGCTAATGTGATTCTCAACAGAAATATGCATAAGGATAAGGATAACCCTCCGTGTGAGACATGGAAAGGATCTCACATACAAATGTTGTGATGTGGGGTGGCTTGGTATAGGTTGGAATACCGAAATAGGTCAAGTTGGACCTAAGACTGTAAATTGCATATCCATTGGATCTGTAAATAACAGTAGTGCTTATCGCCTCTTGGCGTCAAAGAATGCTGAATTTGTTGAAGATAACTTTCCTTGAAAAGGAAAAAGAAGTAATTGCTCGAGGTTAACAAGAACCCGCGAGGGCCTGACTGTCCGGAACTAGACGTTCCGGATCTACAGGACTCGAAAGTTGTTGTCTATCTGGAACTTAATAATCCAGACCTACATAACTCAGGGATTCTAGATGTTGAACCGAGATGGAGCAAAGAGGGGACAAAGACTTGTTCCAGGCTTTCTAGCTTGTATGGTTGAGAATGAACCATGGACAATTAACAAAGAATTGTCATCTCCAGAAGCGCTGCTTTGGAAAGAAGCTACAGAGAGAAATATATTCAATCATATAGAACAATACTTGTGTAATGGTTGATCTTCCTCCGGGAAATGAACCTTTGGGTTGTGAGAAAGGATACTCAAAAGTGAGTACAAAGTAGATGGATATACTGACGAGTATAAGGCCTCGGCTACTTGTACATGTGCTTTCCTGTGAATATCTTAACATCCAGGGCCATTGCAGTCTAGCGTGACATGGATGTTGAAACAATCTTCCTAACCGGAGAGTTGGAAGGAGAGAATCAGAGTTGGTTTGCTAGACTATTGGGCTTCTTCCTGAACGTTCAGTTTGGTCCCTAAAATGTTTACATTTTGGTCCTAGATGTTTCAGATAAAACAGAAACAATGAATCTGACCACAGAAACATTGACTCTGAAGTTAGAAAGCCAACAGTTGGAAAACCAACAGTCTGAGAGTGGAAGTTATATTAAAATAAAAGATATGGGTATCACAGATGACATCTTATGAATTGGATTTCTAAGACATCTAACGGACTGGAATAACTCCAAACTAAGTTGTAAGATAATTGACAGTCTCGTTGAAGCCATCAATGGATATGAATCATAGAACTGATTGGAATCATGGTGTACCCATAGACAATGAGCGATATGTGTAGGTCACATGTAGTTCAATGACACTACAACCGACCTGGTATCGGCCTACAAAGCAGATCAGTTGAACTAAGGTTCACTGATGATTTTAATAAATGATCAATAGAAGGCGTTGAGTCGGATATGATTGTCGCGACCCGGCCCGACAGGCCGCGACTAACCGCCCTAATGATGTCATTATACTAACCTGTCACACATAATCCAACTAACCCTTAATGAGTCTGAAATCCGGCAGCATAACGCTGCAATAGCAACATGTGCCCGGGGTAGGCAAGCCGACAAGACTGCCTTTACCCCAGGATTATACCTGTCTCCTGAGGAGTCACAACCAGCCAATATAACATAACAAGCAAGCCGACAAGGCTGCCACCAGATAGTAACGTATATACATGGGAACACCCCAGCATAGAATACAATAACATGACTGACCAAAACAGAGTCATAACCCTTACATACGTACAACCCACCACTGTCTACATACCTCTATAAGAAGAACAACGACATATGACGGGACAGGGCCCCGTCGTGCCCCTAAATACAAACAGAAGTCTAAAAGAGGTTCGGTACCAACATGACAAAGCTCTGGATCAAAGGAGCTTTCCAACCTGCTGAGTAGGAACTTAGGCCTGAGGTTCACCAAACTGAAAACATGTACCTACGGGCATGAAACGCAGCCCCCCCGAGGAAAGGGGGTCAGTACGAAATAATGTACTGAGTATGTAAAACATGAAGCTGTAAAAGAGATCATAAGTAGCCAACAGAAACAAGAGATCAGTATAAAAGTTAGGATCCAAATCCAACTGTGCCATAAACCATAAAAGTCAGCTATGCCTTATAAACATGAGAGTCAAGTCAGGAAAACATGTATGCCTGTCCATATACATATATATACCAGTAACGTAACCCGGCCCACTAATGCGGGACTCGGTGGAATCATATCATAACCCGGCCCATGCTGGGACTCGGTAAAGTCATATCTCATCTATGGATCCATCCTACGTAACCCGGCCCTCTAGTGAGGGTCTCGGTGAACAATGCAAGGTTGTGCACGAATCGTAACCCGGCCCGGGACTCGGTGAGGTGAAGTAGTAACACTTAGCACGAGTAGATATCATGAGTAACCATATGCAAGTAAAAATTATCATTTGACTCTCAATAAAATTATTATAATAATGTCATAATAAACTCTTTGCTGAAAAATCATAGGCACTTCTCATAACAATCCTCTTTAGGAATTAAACTGTATAAGAATTAAGTACGTCCGCCGTACTTTCATTAAATCATGCCAAAAAGAAAGAAGTAAGGGTTTCACATACCTTATTGTCGAACTAACCAACTTACTAATTAAAGTTCGTCTCGTCTAGCACTTCAACCTATAACAATGGTAATACGTTCGTCAATTTTATGATCACTAGCATACTTTATATCGAATAACGACTTCCTATTCTATAAAAATTTGGGCAGCACTTCCCCTATTTATACATGTTTCCACAACTTCCAAACGAGGCTAATAACATCAATAACCAAGCACCAATTAAGGGCACAACCAAAACAACAATAAAGGGGATTTACACACCCACTTCTCATGTAAATTTAGCCTCTTAATCCACATTAAAAACAGCCCACAAAACAGTCCATGTTCCAACAACAACGAGGGTAGAATGTGAAGCCTTTCTACGCCTTTCTACACCCTTACTCCTTTAGGACTTACCTTAGCAATTACCACACTTAAACATGCATAATGGTGACTAAATTTTTAGAATTATAACACCACAAAACAGTTCCTAAAACATCACAACATGTCCAACAATTTCATGCAAGTTCTTTGGCCACAACATGTCATAATTCCATAACTCTTATCTTAATTCCTATAATCTAATTTCGGATTTCAATACTTTCATATAACTAATTCCAACTAAATCTCAATGTTTCCTTTCAATTTCATCATGCAATTAGTGATAATAATAACAACAATAACCAACGAATCCAATAACACCAAAATCTGTCCCAAATTGGCAACTAGCCCAAAATTGTCACATGCAACGCTTAAATTCCAATTTCTCCTTAACACAAATTCATTACCTTAATGCTAAAAACATGCATTCCAATTATATCATAGAAAGAAGAATTTTATACCTCAAATTCGTCCCAAAACAAGTCCGCAATTTTCTGCCCACTGTTTGTCCGAAAATCCCTACTGTTTTCGTATTTCTTTCCCCTTTTTGTTCACTTCTTCAACTCCAATTGACATGCAAGTGTTCTACAATGTTAAGCCATCATCCCTACACGTTTTTCTTCCAAAATTTCATCCCAAAAATTTGAAATTTCTGGGCTACAGTTTCAGCCAGCAGTGGTTGTTTTTGCCATTGTTTTTGGTGTTGTTTTGTTTCTAATTTTTGGTGAAAAATGTAGTCTAGGAAGAGAAGATAAAAATATTAAATTGGGTATGGGTGGAGGGTCTTTTTGGCTGAGCTTGGAGGAGAGAATGAGAGTTTTTTTGGTTAAGTTTAGAAAGAAGATGAAGAGGTAAGTGTAGGTTTATAAAAAAAAATCTGATTTTTCCTTTTTACACTTTGGCCCCCAAGTTCTTCAATTAATAAATCTCAAACCCACTTCTTTTAATTCCCGAGAATTTCATAAGCCTCGTATCCTCAATGTCATAATTTTATAATACAATACTATTCCATAACGGGAATATACAATTATTGCTATAAGTATCCAACGTCACCCTTATTGTGACCAACATCTTTCCGGAATCACATCCTCTTGTATACTAATTTCTGGATTAGCATATATAAATATACTCTATATCCAAGATTCGAATCTTACCTCCTTAATTACGTCCTCTAATTATTGTCTTAAAATTACAAGGTGTAACAATGATGATATCTGAAATATTCGCTTATCTACAGATTATGGTATTCTGGATGTCCAGCGGTTCTGGGAGAACACAATGATGCAAACTAGACATCAGATGTGAAGAACACCAAAGCCACAAGTAAATGTGTATGGTGGGTCTTGGAAAATCCTCTAAAGCGAACTTGCATTGGCCGATTCATGATGGAATCAGAGTTTATTCCTTTTATACAAAGCATGAAAGAAGTTGAGTAGCTTCACGACTCCTTAGAGGACGTCCCTTATTGGGAGAAACCGTGCCTTCAGCAGTTATACAATGTGGGTAGTCAGTAGGCTTCAGGAAGGACACGGATGACGGCGTCTGGACATATATGTCAGGATCTGTCGGAGACATAAGACCGTATGACAATTGATCATCACGGGTGTCACATCCTTGATTACTAATCAAAGGATATAGCATACCCTTTTAACTAAGGGACTACCCGGAGATCAAATGTTCTGCCTGTCTAGGGTAATGGGCTTAAAATCTAAACAATTATGATGTTGTTTTTAATACGGATGATAGAATTGTGGGTTCACTATACAATATAGTAAAACTAAGGATTTTAAGGAATTCTTGGCAGATACTGGCATAGAGGAGGTAAAGGCTTGTGGTCGAGAGTACACCTGGACAAACAATCATACTTACAACAGGATTGATAAAACTATTGATAATGGTGATTGGTTGATGATGATGCTCTACTCATGTTGCATTATTGAAACTGTTAGAATATATGTAAATATATTTGGTAAATATTATTAGTGATCTTTAGTATTAGTTAGGTGTATAATTAGTTTCCGTAATTATATCCTAGAATCACTATTGTACCTCATGTATATAAGCTAATTAAGATAATGAAAATAATCAAGGAATTATCCTTTTTCATGGTATCAGTTAGCCTAGGGCAAATCTTCCTCTCTTCTCCTTCCTCCTCTCTTTCGTCGTGCCCTATCTCTCCTCCTCCGCCCAAACTCTTTTCCCGTCAGCCATATCTGACACAAAGACTACCTTCATTCCTGTTCTTGCAGTCTCCAACATCCTCATCATCCTTGAAATGGAGAACGTCCAATATGCGACATGGGCAGAACTTTTTAAAATTCACGCAAGGTCTCATAAAGTCCTCCATCACATCGTCAAACCGGAAAAATGCAAGGAGAAGGTGTCATCCACCGATGATGAAAAGGAGTTATGGGAAACCCTTCATGCTAAGGTCCTACAATGGATTTATTCCACCATCTCTACGGACCTCTTGCATACAAATATCAAACTTGACGCAACAACAATGGAAGCTTGGAATAGGTTGCGTGATATATTTCAAGATAATAAAAATTCTCGTGTCATAACACTTGAGCAAGAATTCTCTCACACAACTATGGAGGATTTCCCGAATGCCTCCGTATATTGTCAAAGGCTCAAGGAATTATCGGATCAACTCAAGAACGTCGGAGCACCGGTCACGAATGATCGTCTCATTCTTCAAATGGTTGTGGGCCTCACCAAAGCTTATAATGGGGTTGAAACTATCCTTCGCCAAAGCAATCATTTTCCTCCTTTCTACCAAACCTGTTCTATGCTCATTCTTGAAGATGTGGGGTTGGCTAAAAAAGTCACAACTGGAGCAAATTCCATCATGGTGGCTGCCACATCCCGAGAAATAGATGAATATCCCTCATTCTATGAAAATTATATTCAAAACTGTAACAACGGTGATGGAAAAAAGGGTCAAAACCATAATAACGGTGGGAAAAACTATGTTGGCAGCAGTGGCAGTAGTGGCAGACATGGTGGCAGCCAGTAGGGGTTCGGGCAGCAGCAACCGTGGCAGCAGTCGTGGGCCAACGGGCAGTAGTGGCCTTGGGAGTGGCCTTGGCCCATTCCTCTTTGTCCGTACCCAGCAGCTTATTGGGCCAAGCCCATCAACCAACAGAGGCAACAACCTGGTCTTTTTGGGCCTAGACCGCAGTAGGTCTTTACAGCAATAGCCCCACCGACTCCTACAAATATCGAGGCTATGATACAGACTCTTAGGATAAATCCTCCAGATGTAAATTGGTACATAAATACCGGTGCTACTTCTCATATGACATCCGCTTAAGGTAATTTCTCATCTTATTTCAATTCGAGCAAAAATTGTGGCATAATTGTTGGTAAAGGTCATTCAATTCCAATTCGTGGTTATGGTCACACAAATTTGTCTTCCTCGAACCCACATTTAGCCTTGAAAATTGTCCTTCATGCTCCTCAACTGATTAAAAACTTGGTGTCAGTTAGAAAATTTACAATTAATAACTCGATTTCTGTTGAATTTGATCCATTTAGATTTTCTGTGAAGGTTATCCAGATGGGAATGCATCTAATGAGATGTGATAGTCGGGACGAGCTTTATCCCATCACCATCACCATCACCACAAATCAAGCCACACCATCAACTTTTGCAACTTTAGCATCTTCGTTATGACATGAACGTTTGGGTCATCCGGGAGCATATGTTTTTTACTAAATTGAACTCGTACTTATAATGTTTGTCCCTCTTGTCCTATTTGGAAACATGTTAAATTGCCTTTTGTTGCTTCTAATTCTAGTACTATGTTGCCATTTGATATTATCCATAGTGATCTTTGGACATCTCCCATTTTGAGCTCTTCGAGCTACCGTTATTATATTTTGTTGTTGGATGATTACTCTAATTTTTTGTGGACATTTTCATTATCGAAAAAGTCTCAAGTTTATTCCACATTTTTTATCATTTAGAGCATTCATCCGTACTCAATTTGAACGGGAGGTTAAGAACATTCAATGTGATAATGGAAGGGAATTTGATAATGGACCAACAACAACATACCTAGTGAAATCTCACAATGTGGGGTTTGGGAAGGGTAGATTGTACGCAAACCTTACCTATACCTTGGTACGTAAAGCGGTTGTTTCCAAGAATTTGATAATGGGTCATTTTGGAAATTTTGTAAGGTTAATGGTTTATCTTTCCATCTCTCATGTCCACATACTTCATCACAAAATGGGAAAGCCGAGAGAAAAATCCAAACCATTAATTACATTGTTCACACATTACTAGCCCATGCATCATTACCATTAATAACATTTTCATCTTCGGGTATTTGAGTATTTATGTTATCCTCTCTTTCTCTCGACTACCATAAACAAACGTCAAACCCGATCTACCCCATGTGTCTTTTTGGGTTACCCATCTAATCATCATAGTTACAAATATTGTGATATATCCTCTAATAAAATAATCATTAGTCACCATGTCATTTTCGATGAAGCTCAATTTCCGTTCGCTTTGCATAGTCCAACGTCACATTCTTATGATTTTTCAATGATGGGCTTTCACCATATATGGTTCACCATTTGGCCTAGACTAAATCGCAGGAACTGGCCCAGCAGGCACCTTCCAGCACACTGCCTGCTGCCCAGTCCAGTCCGACCACACTGGGCCCAACTCAGCCCACTACCCCATCCAGCCCACCCCAGCAGCAGACCCATCCTGGCATCCTAGAACCTCAGCCCACATCGCTAGGCCCAGCGAGTGGCAACCTAGTGCCCTGCCAGCCCATTTTATCTTTATCTACTGTTGGGCCGTGTCAGTCTAGCCTAGAATTGGGTCAGCCTACTGCACCCACCCCAGTCCAGCCCACTCCTATTCCGGCTCCAAGGTCGGTTACTCGCAGCCAACGGGGAATTCTTAGACCAAAGCATCAATTCAATCTCAACTCTAATGGTACTAAATCTTCTCTGCCACATAACCTCGTGTCTGCCCTTCGTGACCCGAATTGTAAAATAGCTATGGATGATGAATATAATGCTCTTATTGAAAATAAAATGTGGGAGTTGGTGCCCCATCCACATGATGTTAATGTGATTCGTTCTATGTGGATTTTTACTTATAAAAAAATTGATGGTTTCTTTTAGATACATAAGGTCCGTCTTGTAGGTGATGGTAAAACTCAATATATTGGCATGGATTGTGGAGAGTTTTAGTTTGGTGGTCAAACCGCCAATTATTCGCACTGTTCTCAGTATAGCTCTCTCAAAAGCATGGCATATTCATCAACTGGATGTGAATTTTTTTTTCTTACACGGAGAACTCAAGAAGACAGTATACATGTATCAGCCCTTGGGTTTCATGGACCCAAATCATCCTAATCATATGTGTTTGCTGAAGAAATCTTTGTATGGGCTAAAACAGGCTCCTCGAGCATGATACAAGAGATTTGCTTATTATGTTTCTACTCTTGGATTTTCTCACAGCAAGTCTGATAATTCTCTATTCATATACAGTCAATGTACTTCTATGCCCTACATTTTTTTGTATGTGGATGATATTATCTTGACTGCTTCCTTTGATGCACTTCACAAGTTTATCATATCCCTTCTCAGCTTGGAATTTGCTATGAAAGACTTGGGGCCATTGAGGTATTTTCTGGGTATAGCTGTCACTCGTCATGCAGGTGGTCTATTTCTATCTCAGAGGAAGTATGCAGCAGAGATCATTGAACGGGTTGGCTTGTCAGCTTGTAACCCATCTCCTACTGCGGTTGATACTAAACCAAAGCTGAGTGCTACTTCTAGCACACCATATAAGGATCCCTCCCACTATCGTAGTTTTGCGATGGCTTCTTCAATATCTCACTTTCATGAGGACCGGTATTACTTATGTTGTGCAACATGTGTGTTTATTCATGCATGATGCGATGGAAGAACACATGCACGCTCTCAAGCGCATTATGCGCTACATTCAGGGTACTCTTGATCATGGATTGCATCTATATCCATCATTGATATCCACTCTCATTTCTTATACGGATGTTGATTGGGGTGGATGTCCAGATACCAGGTGTTCGACATCTGGTTATTGTGTATTTCTCGGAGATAACTTGGTCTCTTGGTCCGCTAAACGGCAAGCTACTTTGTCGTAATCTAGTGCGGAGGCTGAATACCGAGGGATCGCCAATGTGGTTTCTGAGTCCTGTTAGTTGCGAAACCTCCTTTTAGAGCTTCATTGTCCTATTCGGAAAGCTATATTGGTCTACTGCGAGAATGTTAGTGCGATATATCTCTCGGTGAATCATGTTCAACATCAACGCACTAAACATATCGACATGGATATTCACTTTGTTCACGAAAAGGTTGCTCGCGGACAAGTACGTATCTTACATGTCCCTTCACGTTATCGGATTGCAGATATCTTTACTAAGGGTCTTACCTTGGTTTTGTTTCAATATTTTCGAGACAGTCTCAGCGTACGACAACCTCCCGCTTCGACTAAGGGGATGTGTTAGAATATATGTAAATATATTTGGTAAATATTGTTAGTGATCTTTTATATTAGTTAGGTGTATAATTAGTTTCCGTAATTATAGCCTAGAATCACTATTGTACCTCATGTATATAAGCTAATTAAGCTAATGAAAATAATCAAGGAATTATCCTCTTTCAGGAACCTCGATTTTCAGATCATTCTCCACTTAATGTGGTTCTCTCTGCACAAACAAGTAAACCTGGAAGACCCTTCAGGTTCTTGAACTGCTTAGCTGATCATGATATATTTCTACCACTAATTGCAAAGTGTTGGGATCAGTCCCGACCTTATGGAAGTCTGAAGGAGGTGTGGGAAAAGATGAAGAGTATTAAAGCTGAATTGAAAAAGTTAAATGCCATTCATTTTCAGGGTGTAGATGGGAGAGGCATGGATATAAGACATCAGCTGCAAGTTGTTCAAGAGAGTATGTGGAAATAAATTCCAACAGTTGCTATGATCGAAGAAGAAAAGGCATTAAGAGTACAACTAGAGAAATGGGGAAAGATAAAAGAAAGTTCCCAAAACTAAACATCCAGTGACTATAAAAGAATATAGACCAATTTCATGTTGTAGCACCCTTTATAAAATCATATACAAAGTCCTAACTAAAATATTACAAGGCGTGATGACTGACTTGGTTGACAATTGTCAATCAGCTTTTGTTCCTAGTAGAACGATTACTGATAATATCATTATTAGCGATGAACTCATTAAAGGGTATGGAATGGGTTGTCACCTGGGTGTATGCTTAAATTGGATATGCAAAAAGCATATGATTCTCTAGACGGGGGGGGGGGGGGGGGGGGTTCTTGGAACAGGTGCTTAATGTGTTGGCTTTTCCTGGCAAATACGTTAAATGGATCATGTCATGTTTAACGACATTGTCTTATTCCATTTTATTGAATGGTAGTCCCACCAAACCCTTTGAGGCTAAAAATGGACTTAGACAAGGCGACTCTTTATCTCCTTATATGTTTGTCCTTGCTATGGTATACCTACCTAGATGTCTGAAGACTTTGAAGCAAAACACAAACTTCAACTACCATCCTATGTGTGAAAAGCTACAAATAGTGCAACTTGAATTCGCTGATGACTTGCTCTTATTCTGTAGAGGGGATCCATGGTCTGTTAGGTTTCTATATAATTGTTTCAAGGAATTCTCTTTGCTTCTTGCTTATCTGTGAAAAACAACAAAAGTGCTGTATTTTTTGGAGTAGTACCACACCATAACAAGCAAGAAATTCTATGTATGTTGGAGTTTCCTGAAGGATTGCTTCCAGTGAAATATATTGGTGTGCCTCTTAGTTCCAAGAGGCTATCTACAGGACAATGTCAACCATTAATAAATAAATTGGTAAGTAAATAACTACTTGGACCTCTAAATTTCTTTCATATGCAGGGAGGTTGCAATTGGTTAAGAGCATACTATTTGCCATTCAGACTTTTTGGTCTCAAATTTTTATTAATCCTAAGAAAATTTTGGCAAGGTAGAAACAGTGTGTAGATGCTTCTTATGGACATGAGGCAATGAGATTTCAAAGAAAACTTTGTTGTCATGGAAACATGTTTGTTATCCTAGGACTGCATGGGGATTTAATGTCACTGATATTTACTTATGGAACAAGGTAGCTGTAAGTAAATAATTTTGGAATCTATGCAAGAAAAAAAATGTGAATCCAATGGATTCATTGCTACTATATAAAAGGGGAACATGTTTGGACTGCATTCCCTAAACAGGCTTTCTGATTGACTAGAAGGATTTTTAAAGTAAAGGCGACTCTTGAAAAGGTTGGTCTCAACTATGATGGTCTGTTGGCCATGGAAACGTTTTCAATCAAAAACATTTATTAGCAGTTGAGAGGGCAGATTCACAAAGTTTTTTGAAGAAAGCTTGTTTGCAACAACTTTGGATGTCTAAAATGGGTATTTCACTTGACATTGGTGGCACATGGAAGATTGTATACAAAAGATAGACTTGCTAAGTGGGGTGTCACTAACAACACTGATTGTCCTTTGTGTGAGAGACCGGAAGAATCAATTGAGCATTTATTCTTCAAGTACATCTATTCAACAACCATATGGGCAAAACTATTTCACTGACAGCAGATACAGAGATCTGTTATGAACTGGTAGGATGAACTAGACTGGGCAAGCAAAAATGCAACTAGATACTCTACCTCTGCACAAATTTATCGGTTGGTGATGACAGTGTGTATTTACTTTATATGGCAAGAAAAAAATGGGCGAGTGTTCCACGTCAAAAAGAGAACTGTTGATTAATTGGATCGACTGGTGGTTCAAGTAGTGCATGAACAAGGATGGCCTTGTAGTAAGTTAGCTAAAGGACTAGAGAAGCTAAACTTTTATCCTTAGCATTATAGAACTTAGTCTGATGTTGATAGCAGGGTTGTAAGGGTTCTGGTTTGATTGTAAATATTCTCTTTTGGTAAATAAAATCTGATTAGTTAAAAAAAATGATTATATGAAAGAAACTCCCGACCAAAAAAGTTTGAAATTGAGGTGAAAATATTTATATTTATTACTATATATTAGTATCTGAAAATCCAACAAAAAATAGAATATGAAAAATGTGACTTTCCTTTTGAGTAAATAGATCAAATTTGGATACTGTCTGCCCTATAAACGCATTTGTAGCCTATTTTTATAGGATTTGATGAATTAGAAAATCATATATGCTCACGTTATGTGCATTGAAAATATAAAGAATTTGTTTATTGTCAGGTTAAAATTGATCTGCAATAACATGCAACTCTTCATGTTAGAGTAACATTGAAATTAAAATAAAATAATTAATAACTTGCAATGACCGATTAAGTTGCATTGATAGTGCAAATACAATTATATTATCAAAATATATAATTTAAACTCTTAGACAAAAGAATTTCAAAGTATATAATTTATGAGTTTAACTTCTATATACTTTGGTGTTAAAGAATATTTACGTCATTTAAATTTTAAAGCATGTCATATGATTTTCCAAGTTCAATAGGTTCCTGGTAGAATTATGGACCAGCAAGGTGAATTCAATCATCTAGAGGTTGAAGGCTTATAATTGGGGGGAGAGAGAGTTATTAAAAAAGTATAATATATTGATAATTATGATAGTATAAAGTATGAGCTCATACATGACATCACAAAGGGGTCCCATTATTGGAATTTTTTACCGAAGTAAGTCATTATTTAAATTAATTCATTAAAATAATAATTGTTTTTGAAAATTTATAGAACTATAATAAACGTATTCCGCAGTAACGTATTAGACATTATTTTATTTTAAAAAATCCAGCGGGTAAAAAAGTTGGTGGTTGACAATGTAATTGTGAGTAACGTTTTACTCTTAATACGTAGCTAAAAGATATGAAATATGAACTATTTGCCTGCCTCTTTCATTGATGTAGAGTCTCTTTATATACAAGAATGTAAGCTAGAGTTATGGCTAAAATCAGGAAAACCTAATCTCTAAAATCAAGCTAAATCAATCTCTAAGATTAAGTTAAATCAAGTCATAATCATAATAACTTATTTTGTGCTGATTATAATTACTAAAATCAAGCTAAGGCTATCACAAGAATATACATCAAATATACAATAGATTCTATTCTAATATACCCCTTTAGTCAAAACTGGAGGTTTACATACGTTGAGACTATCTCGAAAATCATCAAATAGTTGCAGCGGGAGTCCTTTGGTGAAAATATCGGTAATTTGATAGCGTGATGGAACATGTAGGACGCGTACTTGATCTTGAGCGACTTTCTCATGTATGAAGTGTATATCCATTTTAATATGTTTAGTGTGTTGATGTTGAATTGGATTGCCGGAAAGATAAACCGCACTAACATTGTCATAATAGACCCATGTGGCTTTCGTAACTGGACAGTGAAGTTCCAGGAGTAGGTTTTGAATCCAACGGGATTCTGATACGACATTAGCCACCCCGTTGTATTCTGCTTCAACGCTGGATCGGAATAAGGTAGGTTGCCATTTTGCAGACCAAGATATCAAGTTATGAGATGAGTTTATTAATTGAAGAGGGGTAAATGTGAAGTCCCAATTCAAGTGTACCCTGAATGTAGCGAATGATATGCTTTAATGCAAACATGTGCTGGGTTCTTGGGTCATGCATAAATAAGCATACTTGTTGAACCACATAAGAAATATCGGGTCTTGTGAAATTCAGGTATTGTAATGCGCTGACAAGACTACGATATTCAATCGGATCATGATAGGGATTACCTGAAGAGATGCTTAGTTTTGCTTTTATGTCCACCGGTGTAGGGGATAGTTTGTAAGAAGACATGCCGGCCCGCTCAATAATCTCCTCTGCATATTTCTTTTGTGAAAGAAATAATCCTCCTAAATGTCAGGTGACAGATATACCCAAAAAATAGCTTAATGAACCCAAATATTTCATAGCAAATTCAGAGCCCAGTTTAGACATAATGAATTGTCGAAGAGCATCTGATGAAGTGGCTAGGATAATATCATCCACATAAAGAAAAATATATGCCATATTTTTGCCTCGACAATAAATAAATAAAGAATGATCCGAAATGCTGTGAGAGAATCCTAATGTTGCCACATAATCTGCAAAACGTTGGTACCAAGCACGAGGGGCCTGTTTAAGCCCATATAGAGATTTCTTGAGCAAGCACACATAATCAGGGTGTTGAGGGTCACGAAAACCCGGCGGTTGGTACATATAGACAGTTTCATTGAGATTTCCATGTAAGAATGTATTTTTTACATCTAGCTGAGTGAGACACCAAGATTTTGATAGTACAATGCTAAGTACTGTCCGAATAGTAGCCGATTTGACCACCGAACTGAATGTTTCTCCTCAATCTACACCAGTTTGTTGTCCTGCACCATCACCTATAAGTCTGGGTTTGTGCCTCTCAAAAGACCCGTCAGATTTCTTCTTATGCCTGAAAATCCACAAACTTAGAATAATATTAGCATTCGATGGTCATGGCACCAAGTCCCATGTTTTTTTAATAAGAGCATCATATTCATCTTTCATGGCCATTTTCCAGTTATAATCGTTTAATGCATCAATGGGATTTGTGGGCAAAGGAGAAATTGAATTTTTAGTAGTTGTATGAAGATTGAAGAGTCTTCTGGGTTTAAAAATTCTATGTTGGGATCTTGTTTTTATTTGTGGAGATGGGGGAGGATTTATTTTTGGACTTTCTTGGGTAGGTTGTTGAGTTATTATAGGCAGAGGTAGTATAAAATCATTACCGCTACTGTCTGTTGGTGATTGGATGGGAGTGGGTTGGGTGGACTCGGCTTGAGTAGGAATTGGATTTTCATGTTGTTGTTGGATCGACTCATTAGAAGAGGAATGAGTCGATAGCTGCTGCACTTGTAGGGGGAAGATGTAGGTTGTAGCAGATGTGGGGGAGTTAGAAAACCTATATCCAAAAACTCATAGGTGGATGGATTAGAGGCGTGTAGTTTGGAGAAAGGAAAGTTATTTTCATCAAAACTGATATGCCTTGAAATAATTATTTTTTGACTCGATAAATCATAACACTTGTAACCTCTATGATTTGCTGGGTTTCTCAAAAAACATAAGGTGTTGATCTAGCTTGCAATTTATGTCGAGAGGTTGAAGGAATTAAGGGATAACAAAGACATCCAAAAACTCGGAGATGGGAATACGATAGATCTTTCTAATAGAGAACTTTTGTGGGTGTTTGATATGAAAGCTTTTTGTTGGAAATTATATTTAGCAAATAGGTAGCCATTTGTAATGCATGATTCCATAATGTAGGAGGTAGAGAGGCATGAGTGAGGAGAGTTCGGGTGATATTGTTTATGGTTCGAATTTTCCTTTCGGCTTTTCCATTTTGGGAAGATGTATGAGGACATGAAAAATGAAATCTCATTCCATGTGTAAGGCTGATTGACTATCACAAAAGACATGCATGGGAAGTGGAGTAGGCACTGTAAGTTCATCAAGCAATCTTTGTAACCACACCAGTTCTCCCACAATCTTTCTTAGGGCCCTATACTCTGCCTCTGCAGAAGACAAGGATATGGTCTCTTGTTTCTTTGACTTCCAAATTATAGGACAACTTCTAAGTAATACAATATACCCACTGACAGACCTCATAGAGTTAGGGCAGGTAGCCCAGTCTGAGTCACAATAGGCTTTGACTGTATAGTCTTGATCATGGCACATGAAAATTCCTAAGGACTTCCTTCAGGTGGGGTTCCCGGGATCTTGCATGAATTAGCTTAAGTGTTGAACATTACAAGCTATGTCTAACCTTGTGTTAGTAAGAAAATTCAATTTTCCAATGAGTTTTCTGTAATACGTGGGATCCTGCAGTGGTGCTCCTTTTGCTTTCAACATCTGTTTGGGATCCAATGGTGATGACAAGGAACTTTGTTCAAGCACATTGTACTTTTTCAGTAGGTCTATCAAGAACTTCCTTTGACATATGATGAGTCCATCTAATTTATATAGCACCTCTAAGCCCAGGAATTAATGCAGAATGCCCAGATCCTTGATTTTGAATGTATGATGCAATAATTGCTTAGTTTTGTTATTTCAGGCAAGTCAGTATCAGTAAGTATTATGTCATCAACATATACAACCACATATACTGCATAACTATGACTCTTCTTGTAGAATAAGGAGTAATCATTCAAAGAATATAAGTACCCCCTTGAATATAGAGCTTCAGTGAGTTTGGCATACCATTGCGTACTTGCTTGTTTGAGTCTATAAAGTGACTTGTTCAACTTACATACCATCCCTGTACTGCTCACTAATCCTGCTGGGGCATCTATGTATACTTCTTCATGCAATTCTCCAGGAAGAAAAGCAGTATCTACATCCAACTGGTAAACTTCCCATCCCCTTTTCACAGCAGTAGCAAGTAAGAGTCTTACAGTTGTAATCTTTACTACTGGGGAAAAGTCTCAGTATAGTCTATACCAGCCTGTTGTGTGTAACCTTTTACCACAAGTCTTGCTTTGTACCTTTCAATATTTCCATCTGTCTTATGTTTAATCTTGAATACCCATTTACATCCTATAGCTTTCTTTCCTTTAGACAATAGAACAAGATCCCAAGTGTGATTAGTATATAGTGCATCAAATTCCCATGCCATGGCTTGTTTCCAAGCAGGACTCAAAGCTGCCTCCTTATATGAGGATGACACAGTATCATTGCAAATGCTCATGACAAGGTGTTTACTCTCAGTAGTAAGATCTTCAGGAGATATGTGGTTGTTACATGAGAATAGAGCACTGAGGGATAGGTTTATGGTTGGTTTCAAGTTAGGGACAAAATGAAGGTAATCTTGAAGATAGGTAGGTGTTTTGGGAAGCCTAGTTGATTTCCTTATTTCTACTGTTGGTACAATGGTTGTATCATGAGTGTTGGGTATTGGAACAGTAGTAGGGGAAGAATTATTGTTTAATTCATGATGTGATGAACTAGGTGCACTAATAGGCTCATGTGCAGGTATATGTTTTGGTTGTGCAAGTGTGGTATCTTGACTAGGTAGCACATTAGCAGTAGTGACAGATGCTTCCCATTATTACCCAATGCATTATGTGTAGATGTGCAATCATTATCATAAACATGACTCACAAAAGGAATTCTACTGATTACAGAAGGGAAAAAAGACAAATCATGAGACAAAGAAAAAGGAAAAATATGTTCTTTAAAAACTACATCTCTGGAGACATGAATATTCTTGGTTACCAGTCTTACAACCTTGTATCCCTTCATCCCAAAAGGATATCTAATAAACACACGAGGGTTAGTTCTTGATTAGAATTTATCTCTGTGTATTTTGGAAAAAGTGGGATAACATAAACATTCAAAACTTCTCATATGTGAGTAAAAAGATTTTTGACAGTATAGCATTTCATAAGGACATTTTCCTTTCACATAGGAGGAAGGCAATATGTTGATTATGTAGGTGGCATAGAGTATGCACTCACCCCGGTATTTTAAGGGTAACTTGGATTGGAAAAGTAAGGGTCTAGCATTCTCTAATAAGTATTTATGTTTTATAACCACCACACAATTTTGTTGTGGTGTGTATGGACAGGTTTCCTCATGAAGTATTCCTTTAGACTATAAGTATGTACATGTGTTTGAGTTAACAAACTTTGAACCATTATTTGTTCTGATTGTTTTGACAGAGGTATTGAACTAGTTTTCAACTAGGCATATAAAGGTTTTGAGCACTGTTAAGGTATTGCTTTGCTGGACAATAGCTGAGTCCATGTTGAACTGTTGTAGTTATCTACAATGGTGATAAAGTACTTGTAATTGTCATATGTGCTGGTGTGATAGGGTCCCCATAGATCAATGTGTAGTAATTGAAAAGGTTTTGTTGTAGTTGTACTGCTTTAGGGAAAGGCTAGTCTTGTTTGTCTTGCCATAGGACATATAGTGCAATTGAAAGGTTGTTTGGAAAGAAAATTCTCATGTATAGATTGGATTTCTTTCATTTTGATAAATGGAACATGACCAAGTCTGTTGTGCCATAACACGTTCACATCATCCACAAATATGGAGACACAGAATTCACAAACTGAATTTTATTAATTGTTGCAGACATATTTACATCACATTGAGAAGTACACTTATTTGCTGAAGGTGAACTATGGGAAGTGGTATGATGATGACAATATGTACTATAGGGGAAACAATTACTAGAAACAAATATTGAAACATTAGAGACAGTAGCTACATGTGTTGGTGAGGGACTTTTGTTGTTGAGGTATCTTGGACACAAAAGTAAATCCCATCTCTGACTCTACCAATTTCCAGAGGCCTCTTCATTGAAGGGGCCTTCAGGATACAAGAAATTTTAGTAAAGGCAACTATACCATTAGAAGAAGATGCTAATGAATGAACATACACAAGATTGTATTTGAATGATGCACATAAAACACTTCATGCAAGGTAATATTGGGTGTAAGTGTTATACTGCCTAATTGTGTCACTTTTACTTTGTAACCATTTGGAAGCATGATCAGTAAATGGTAAGGTAAGTTTATTATGTTAGCTAGTAAGGATTTATTGAAGGTCATGTTGTTTGAGGCTTCTGAGTCCAATATCCAAGATTCAGGCTTGTTCTTGAAATATATGCAAAATAATTTGCCAAAATCAATAGAGGAAGTGCAAATAATGATACCTGCAAAGCTAGTTGATCCATTTACTAGGATTGCATTAGAGTTTTCTCCTCCATTTCCAAGTTGAAATTGTTGAAGCATATTCATCAACTGCCATACTGCTTCTTACTCATAGTAACATTTTGACTTTCATCCACCTTGTTCATCTCCTTTGTTTGACAAAACATTAGAAGAGGGTCCATTTACATTGGCCATAATCCTTTTTCCTTTGTCTGATCTGAAATTCTGAGCTGAGTTCTGAGCTCCTTGGTAAGAATTTGAGCTTGTGTTCTGATAGTTTCTTTGGTAACTGTTCTGATTATATCCTGAACTTCTAGGTTGAGAGGGGTATCCATGTAACTTGTAACATCTATCTTTAGTATGGCCAGGTCGTTTACAATGTTTTCACACCACCTTATACCTGAAACTGTTACTTTGGCTAGTACAGCCCGATAATAGTTTGTCCTATAACTGTTTTGCCTTGGAAGATTGACATTCAAAGAGGTAGATTCTGCAAATAACTGATTATGTGGCCTAATTTCTCTTTGTTTCTCATCTTGCACCAGAAGAGAAAAGGCTTGTGCAAGTGAAGGAAGTGGATTCATCATAAGTATACTACCCCTAATCACTGTATAAATCTCATTTAATTCCATGAGGAACTGAATTAATCTCCTATCTTTCTCGGCTTTGTATAGATTTTCCTTAGCACCACGTGTGCAATTGCAAGAACATTGTGTTTTGGCATGTAAAGTACTAAGTTCTTCCCAAAGTTTATTCATTCTAGTATAGTAAGTTGTGATATCAAGAGTACCTTGTGAAAGGTCATTTATTTCTCTTTGAATCTGGTACAACTTTGCACCATTTGCTTGTTCATATCGGTCATCCAACTCCTTCCATAATTCTGCTAAATCGTTCATATACTCGACACTGTCTGCTATGTCCTTTGCAAGAGAATTGAGGATCCACGAGGTAACCATATCATTATATCTCTCCCATTGACGATATTGGGGAGATTGTGGATCGGGCCTGCTACATTCACCATTGATGAACCCTAACTTAATTTTCACTGATAGGCCTCTCATCACTCCTCTCCTCCATGATCTATACCAAACACCATTGAATTGAACTGGAACAAGCATCGATCATGCACTCTCTGATGGGTGCATGTACCGAGGAGTGTTGACACCCAATTTTGTCCCATCTTTTATGATTTTTATTCGTAATTTTTAATATTTTGACGCTTTTAAAATAATTTAAAATATAGGCATATATGTGTGTATCTTCGTATTATTATTATTATTCGCATATTTTATATCATTTGCATTTTATAATAATCATAAGTTATCCGAAAATTCTATGTTATTTTATTCTCGCAAAATTGCACCGCATTTCCCTTTTATTAAGCATTAAACATTTCGCAAATATTATATTTTTATTATTATCACATTGGTATGTTATTTTAAATAATTCACATCTTTTACAAAAAATATATTTTAATGTTAAACTCCTTTTTATTTTAACCAACTCCCCATTTTTCATTTTTTCAACCCAATGCAATTTCTACCCAACCTAAACTAAAACCCATTTTTCGTCCAAGCCCAATCCCCAAATTAAATTCCCACAAGCCCAATCCCAAAATAAATTCCCAATTAAATACCCATTTCCCCCAAGCCAATTCTCATTCCCTTATAAATCCAACCCAATCGCCGGCCCAGCCAACCCAGCTCACCACTTCGTCCAAACCGGCCCACATCCAAATACCCATCCCCCTTAATTCCCTTCAAACCCCCCAAATTCCCAAGCCCAACCGGACCAGCCCACCACATCGTCCAACCCGACCCAGCCCAATTCCCATACCCATTCCCCCATTTTTAATCCCCCAAACCAAACAAAACCCCAAAAATCAGAAAAAAAAAAAAAAAACCCAAAAACCCTAACCCCCCCTCACAAATCGCCGCTGCCCCCGTACCCCCCATCCGACCGGTCACCTCGCCCACTGCCACCACCCACTCCCTGCCACCAACCCTGACACCACCACACCCCTCCCGTCACTTCGACCCACGCCCCTACCCCCTAAAATCCGCTTCCAAAATTCAGAAATCTTTACCTTTAATTCGAATTTCAAACTCGTTCTTGGGGGGGAAATCCACCTATAAATACCCCATGTTGTTCTTCATTTTGGAAAGAAGATTTTCGGGGGAGAAAAATAGATTTTCGGAAGGATTTTCGGAAGATTATTCCATATATACATAAATATTTTGTTGTGTTCTTGAGTTTAAAGCATTTTGGCTTCTTTGTTGTTCAAGAATCAAGTCCGAAAAGGTTTGTCATCCCCTTTGATTCTCTGATTTTTCTTCACCGATTTCGGGTCGGGTCGACCCGACTCCGGTCGACCCGGTTCGGGTAACATTTTTCAGAATTCTTGCATTTCATATTTATGTATGTTGGTTATCCGAATTTGGTGTTAAGATTTGATTTGGATCACCGATTTTCGGGTCGGGTTACGGACCGGGTCGGGTCGACCCGATTTAAATTTCCAATTTTCTTACATTGTCTTCGTTGTTATCATTGGTTATCGAAATTGATGAAATTATTTGATTCCGGGTTGAAACTCCAATTCGGGTCGGGTCATCGACACAGGTCGGGTCGACCGGTTTGGGTAACATTTTCAGAATCCTTGCATTTCATATTTTTGTATGTTGGTTATCCGGAATTGATGGAATTATTTGATGTCGGGTTGAATCACCGATTCGGGTCGGGTTATTCGAGCGGGTCGGGTCGACCGGTTTGAATTTTTAAATTTCTTGCATTGTTGTTGTTGTTATTGGTTATCGAAATTGATGAAATCGATTGATTCGGGTTGAACACATGATTCGGGTCGGAGTTCTTCGACCGGGTCGGGTCGACCGGTTTGAATTCCCAAATTTCTTGCATTTCATGTCTTGTATATTGGTTATCCGAAAAATGAAAAAAATCGATTCGGGTTGGCATCGATTTGGGTCGGGTCAACGACCCGGATCGGGTCGACCCGGTTTTGGCGTATTTCCATATTATGACATTTTTTCATATCTTGTATATTGGTTATCTAAAAAATCGAAATTTCGATTTCATTCCGGTCTGTTTTTCCGAATTAACTCACTTTGTTCACTTTTCCGGTCTGTTTTTTTTTTTTAATTAACTCATTATTTCATCTGCCTTTATTTATTTCTTTCGTTTCTCTGTTTTTTTCTTATTTGGGTTAAACATCCGGGTAACGGATATCTTACTATTCTTAATGCTTTCTTGTTTTATTAATACCGCATTTAGGCCGACGAAATTGAATTCGAGGCCGCGCTTTTCTTTCGTTTCAATTCTCTGTTTTTCAAAGATTGTTTTAAGTATCAAGGCAACGGATATTTTTACGTTTTAAACTAAACACCGCGTCATTTTCGGAAACTATTTTTTTTACGCCTCTCTGTTTTCTGTCTGCCGCTGTCGTTTTATCGTTTCATTTTAATTTTTTGATTTGAACACGATACTACATCGGCCGATGAAAAATATCCGTCGATTTCGAGGCCTCCACAAGTCGTAAAGACGGAAAATATAACTTCTGGGCAATGATGAAGACTTAAACGTTTTATTTCATCCGAGATCAACATGTTTAGTAGGCGAGGTGAATTATATATTCGCAGCCACGATGTGATTATAGTGATCTTTTCTATTTCACCCGAGAGACCAACACGTTTAGTAGGCGAGGCAATCAAAATAAACCACATTAGTCATATGTTTGCAGCCACGACGTGATTGGAATGTTCTTTTCAAAATTTAAGTTCGAGCCCTCCGTGATCAAAACATTCACTTTGTTTTGAATACGGATATGAAGTTATTTGTATTTAATGGTTTCTAACCGTTTGTTCTTGACGACTTGCAGGATTAAAGTAAATAAAGGCAAATGTTCCGCGGAGTTATTTATTTCATTTACTTTCTTTTTATTCAGCTTTTACCCCGCTCTGTATTGTAATATTATTTATCGCACTTATGTAACTATTGAAATGCTTAGAATAGGCAAACTTAGGATTAATTCATAGGGTAGTTTAAGATTTGAAACCCGTCGCTAGCTTATTTATTTGTAGGCTCGGTTAAATTCAAACTTAGAAATCCTTCGCTAGTTTATTTATTTTAGGCTCGTCATGCGTATTCAAGATTTTCAAAACAACTTTTGTCATCTTTTATTTGCTTTGTTAAATCATACCGAATAAGTTTATCTTTTGTCAATTTACAATTCATTGATTCCCCAAATTTTACTTCTTTGGCATCATAAATAAATTGTTTTACTATCAATTGTCAAAAACATATTTTTTCAACTCTACATGTATTTCTCTTTAAATACCATTCAAATGCATATTTAAAAAATCTCTACATGTATCTTTCTTTTTAAAATGCATCATTTACTAATTATTTGCAAACATCTTTAAATCTGTTATACTTGTAAAAACATATATTTTTCTAGTAATAATTAACCTGAGTTTGATCGGATAACCGCAAGTTAGCGGATCTTAAAGGATGCCTAACCCCTTCCCTTTAGGATAATAAAGAACCCTTACCTAGAATCTCACTAGTTTCGAGACCTTAAAATTTGGAGTACCTTGCCAGCATTTAGTTTAAATATTTAGGTGTCCTAATTCACCATAAAAAATAATTAGGTGGCGACTCCTCAATTCTTTACCCAGGAATCACCTGAACACGTCTGTGCTCCGCTTTTGACCTCGAGCCAGGTCAAAATCGGGCGCGACAAGGAGAACTCATATCGATCGTATTTTAAGTCGGTTGTTGATTAACTTCAGTTGCCATTGAATAATCTCTGATATAGTTGTTGAAATCATTCAATTGAGATCGAGGATATACACAATTGATCGAGAAATAACTTGACAAATCTCAAACACCAAATCGCACCAGAAAATTATAGAGGAAAAACAAATCGCAATGTTCAAACTATAGAGGTGAAAGATATTTCAAAGAATAGAACGAAGAACAAGTTAATTCATCGAAAAACAAATCAATTGAGCTAACCTAAGCTCTGATACCATAACAAAATTATCACAGAACAAATCTAACAACAACACAAATTGGAATGGAGCAAAATGAGTTGCAGAAGAGCACTTCTTGTGAAAACTAGAAAAGAAACTGAAATGTGAAATGTGAAAATGATATACACAAATCTACAACTAAGAATCATAGCAAAATATCTAAATCCAGCTGTACATGAGCTGTGATTCTCACAACTAACTAACCGACTGCCTAACTGTCTTATAACTGCTTCTAACCAACTAACTGCATAAGTTGTATATTAACCACATACTAGTTAAGTTAACAACACTGTTAACACTAACACTTAATCTTAACAGAACACCCACAAGTTCCTGTAGGCATAGATGATTTGGTGTCTTATGTGGAGAACAACATCTTTGTGTAGTCTCTCTACTTTGGGGTATACCTTTTGTATACAGGGTATTTTCTCCCAACATAAATAAAAATTGCTTTAATCAAAAATATTTGTCTCATGTTGTCTCGCGTTGCAAGTCAAATGGTTGAGCAAACAACTGGGCAAACTATGCCCATTTGTTGCTGAGGTAAGTTTTTGCCTCTTGTCTTGTGGAATCATAAAGTTATTTCCGATAACTTTCTTATCATCCAATTTGTGCTTGACATAGTTTAATAAATTGGAGGTTTTTGTAAGATGATATTAATCTCCCTTATGGAGTCATTCTCATTAATATCAATATATATAGTGTACAATATACAATCCTAATACAAGAGGAATCTCATTCCAAATATAAGAGGAATCCTAGTTTAGAATCCTATTCTAATTATGGGTAGGGATTGTAGTGTTATACTTGTACACGTTTACACCCCCTCAGTCGGAGTGGGAGAAGGCCTAACGCTAAGACTAGATCTGAAGTTAAGAAACAACTGTCTTGGGAGGCCCTTCGTGAAAATATTCGCGTATTGATATGAGGAAGGCACGTGCAATACATTAATATGCCTGAGAGCAACCTTCTCACGAACAAAGTGGATGTCCATCTCAACATACTTGGTTCGCTGATGCTGAACCGGATTGTGAGACAGGTATATAGCGGATATGTTATCACAGTAGACCATAGACGCTTTTCTTAAAGGACACTGAAGCTCCAAGAGAAGGTTTCGGAGCCAACAGATCTCAACAACAACATTAGCAACTCCTCCATACTCAGTTTCTGCACTCGAACGGGATAATGTGGCTTGCCGTTTGGCAGACCAAGAGATGAGATTATCACCCAAAAATACATAGTAGCCGGAAGTAGAGCGGCGGGTATCTGGACAGCCTGCCCAATCTGCATTTGTGTAGGATAATAGCGAGTTAGGTGCGGAAGGGTATAAGTGTAGTCCATAGTCTAGTGTGCCTTTAACATATAGAATGATACGTTTAAGGGCACTAAAATGAGGTTCCTGGGGGCATGCATAAACAAGCATACCTGTTGGACAACATAGGCAATGTCAGGCCTGGTGAAGGTGCGTTACTGAAGTGCGCCTGCAAGACTCCTATACATAGTAGGATCAGTTACTGGAGTACCGACCAGTGCACTAAGTTTGGATTTAGAATCAACTGAAGTCGCCATGATTTTGCAATTGTCCATCTTAGCCATGTGTACGATCTCCTCTACATACTTACGCTGGCAAAGAAACATACAATCTGCAGATCTAGTGACTGAGATCCCCAAAAAATAGCTCAACTTTCCCAAATCAGTTATGGCAAATTCAGACTTGAGCCGTGCAATGATCTCATCTTTTAACACAGCAGTAGAGGCAGTAAGAACAATGTCATCCACATATAACAGTAAATATACAGTATCACGACCTTGATGTAAAATAAAGAGAGAGGTATCACATCTGCTGCATGTAAACCCAATGCGTTTAATGAACTGTGCAAACCGATCATACCATGCTCTGGAGGCCTGTTTTAAACTATAGAGTGACTTACGGAGATGTCACACATACTGTGGGGCTGCTGGGTGGACAAAGCCAGGCGGCTGGTGCATATATACAATTTCTCGTAAATCCCCATGAAGAAATGCATTCTTCGCATCTAGCTGATGAATCGGCAAATTTTTACCGATAGCAATGCTCAGAACTGTGCGAATGGTGGCCGGTTTGACAATCGAACTGAAAGTCTCACCGTAATCAATGCCCTCCTGCTGGTTAGTACCATTTGCCACTAGTCTTGCCTTGTATCTTTCTAAGTCACCACTATCTCTGAACTTGTGTCGAAAAAGCCACATGCAACGGATCACATTCACCCCCTCCGATCGAGGAACCAAGTCCCAAGTATGTTATTTCGTTAATGCATTAAACTCTTCACACATGGCCGCATTCTAATTTGGGTCCAGTTTGGCTAATTTAGGGCTTTTTGGAATAGGTGAAATTATTTGGGTGGACAGGTTAAATTGAACTTTGGGTTTGAAAATCCTGTGTTGGGCACGGGTTTCCATCCTAGTGTATGGGCATTGGTTGGGTAAGGGTATCGGTCGACTGGTTGGGTGGACTGTGTGTTGGCAGATTCGGGTGTGGTATGTTTTGTGTTGTCGGGACTGGGGTTTGGTCGAAGGTGGTTGTCGGATGGTGTGGAACAGTGGCAGTGTTTGGGTTTGAAGTCGAGTGGGTTGGGTCGGTGGGTGTCGGTGAACTGTGGTAATGATTTATGGGGGTTCTCAATATGTCGGAAATGGAAGAGGGTTGTAGTGTCTGGTATGATGTCGGTGGCGTAGTATGACCGGTGGCTGTGTTTGGTGGATGGTGGTTGAGGGTCGGACTGGGGTCGGCACGGTGGTGAGACAGTTGGGATGGCATAGTGAATGAGACGGTGACCGGTGAGTTGGTGGAACCTGGAGAGAGAGTGGTGCTAGGGGTGGCTAGCGACGGTGACGGGGAGGTCACTGGTGGCAGAGATGCTGACGGTGAGCGATGTATGGTGGTCGATGGTGGCTGTGGAGGTACAGTTCCCGAAAGTGACGAGCACAGTTCCCGAAGGTGGACAGGAGAGAGAGTTGATTCATCTAAAAATTCGTAATTCGATTGTTGAAATTTTTGGATGTTGGAAAAGGGGAATTGCGTCTTGTCAAAAGTGACGTGACGCGAGACGTGAATTTGATGAGTGGATAAGTCATAGCACAGATAGCCCCTATGGTTTGACGGGAAACCTAAGAAGACACACGGAGTGGTGCGGGGAGCTAATTTGTGAGAGGTTGTGGAAGAGAGATTAGGAAACATAGACAACCGAATATCCATAGGTGATCATAGGAGGGAACCCTACGGTGTAAGATTTCGGTTGGAATCATGTTATAGAGGGTACTAGTGGGTAAAATATTAAGGACGTATTCTACCATTTTGACCGCATAAACCCAAAAGGATGGAGGGAGGGAGGCATGAAACAAAAAAGTGCGGACCATGTTATTTATAGTACGGATGAGACGCTCGGCTTTATCATTTTGAGGGGACGTGTGAGGACAAGAAAATCGGAAGACCATGCCATTATTGTGGTAGAATTTTTGAAACGCGGAGTTGTTAAACTCACGGCCATTGTCACATTGAAAAGATTTAATGGCGCGTTCGAATTGCGTTTTGATAAATGTGCAAAATTCAAGAAATTTGGCAAAATTTCAGATTTAAATTTTAATGGGTAGATCCAAAGAAAGTGAGAGTAGTCATCCAATAACACGAGATAATATTTATGACCTAGGTAACTAGTAATAGGGGAAGTCCACAGATCAGCATGAACAATATCAAAAGAAGCAAACGTAACGCTAACTGAGAAATTAAACGGAAGACGAACGTGTTTTCCTAATTGATAGGAAATGCATGTCTGGGCAAGTTTCCCATTACATTGAATAAAACTATTACTTCTACGAAAATTAAAGACGGGAGCTCCTGGGTGTCCTAGCCTATTGTGCCAAATTGACGGAGATAGAGCAGCTAGGGTAGTGTGTGATCGGGAACCAGCAACGGACGAGGATGTGAATGGATAGAGATCCCCTGTGCTATTGCATCTTGTAAGGGGTGTCCCCGTACGTAGATCCTTCATAGTAAAACCAAATGAATCAAAATCAACAAATACATAATTATTACAAGTAAATTTCCTAATGGATATTAAATTTTTGATGATGTGTGGGGCAAGCAGGACGCTATTTAGGGAGAAAGGTAGGTGAGGAGGCGGAGTGTGGGTGTGACCATAGCCCTGAATTGGAATGCGGTGACCATTGCCAACTGTAATAAATTGTGGAGACTTTAAATGATACACTTGGGAAAGATTACCTGCGGACCGGGTGAGGTGAGAGGAGGCTCCGGAGTCCATATACCAATTTTCGTCGGGCTGTTGCATACTCATACTGTTGAATGCCTGACCCAAGTCGGTGGGGATTTGATTGAAGGGCTGCTGTGGGAACTGGGCCTGCTGCGGGAACTTAGCCTGCATGACATGGGCCTGTTAGTGCTGGAGCAGGGCGGGCGTGGACCTGGAGCCTGGCCTAGTAGCCCTTGTTGCTGAAAAGGGAACTGGGATGGAGGATATGTTGAAGCCGCGGCCCAATTCTGATTTGGGTAACCAGAAGCTGGGTCGGCCCATGCCATGGTGTTGCTGGACTACTGTGTTTGTTGGCCTCGTCCCTTTCCGCGGCCTTTGCCACCTTGCACACTGCCGCGACCCTTGCCACCCCTGCCGCCGCGGTTTTGCCGCGATTGGATATTTTCCGGCGGTGGCCTGATGTTGTGTGGGCGGTTCAACTGTTAAAGCCTTCTGGTTATGCTCATCCTGTTTCACACGTCTGGTTTCCTCCAATAACAATTACGAGCGTGCTTTGTTAAAACTTGGTAGAGAGTCAACCTGTTGTATCATCGTGGCTAGGGTGTCATATTCACCCTTGGGGAGTTCCGTAACTAATTGTAACACCATCTTAGTTTCTGACACAGGTGTACCAATATTAGACAGTTGGTCTGCCACAAGTTTCAGCTGCCTGCAATATTCTGACATATTAGAGAAGTTTTTGAGACGGGTGGTGTTGATCTGTTCTTCCAAGTACACGGCACGAGTGTTCTTGTTGTCTTGAACAATTTCTTCCAAACGTGTCCATAGATCATGGGCAGAGGCATCCGTTTTCATAATTGTGTATAGTAAGTCCTTGGATATAGTGCCATATATCCACTGTTTGACCACGGCATCGAGGCGACGCCGTGTGATGTCGTCCATATCGAGAGGACGAGGGAAAGAGTCGTCTATATGATCAAGCACATGATAAACACATGCATGGATGCGAAATAGTTCCACTCATGACCAATATTGGCCGTCTTCTTGATCAAGAATTATAGGGATAAAATTCTTGATGTTGGTAACGGCGAGAGCCGGATGAAAAGACGGTGAGGAGATGGGTTGGATGACGACTAAGTGAGAAGCGGAAGCATCGGAAGAGGTGGGAGTAGCCAAATTCTCCATTGGGATGTGGGGGGGAGGGGGCGGCGGCGAGGGATTTTTTTTTTCTTTCTATAGTAGGGTTTTGGCTCTTGATACCATGTAAGATGATATTAATCTCCCTTAGGGAGTCTTTCTCATTAATATCAATATATATAGTGTACAATATACAATCCTAATACAAGAGGAATCTCATTCCCAATATAAGAGGAATCCTAGTTTAGAATCCTATTCTAATTATGGATAGAGATTGTAGTATTATATTTGTACACGTTTACCGTTTTCTTCTAAATGATCCTAAAAAGAAAAAATCGTAGGTTTTCTTCTATTGTCAGTGCATGATCAAAATTTCTCTTATAGTGATCCTAAGCTTTTTCTCTTCTTTGGAGACTCTTTCTCCCGAAATGTAGTCATGCCTTAGTATGCTGTTTGTTCAATGAAGTTGAATATTTTCCTTCCAATATTGCATCAGATGGCGGTTGCTCAGCATGAATAATTTAGACAATAAAGTTCATATTTTTCATGTGCAAAAACTTGTATCAAGGCCAAATTTTCAGTTAGATCAGTAACATTTTGTCTCATTAGTGTGTGGTTGAACGAAATTTCTCATTTCCTAATGCCATGTTATGAAGTCATAAATCTTATCTCTTAAATATTTGGCTATGCAGGCAGCCGAGGCTATAATAAAAGAATCTGTTGAACCTCTTTTAGAAGATTATCGACCTCCTGGAATTACTTCATTGAAGTTCAGTAAATTGTCCTTGGGAACTGTGTCACCTAAAATTGAAGGTAGCAACAAAAATAAACATTATTACCGAGCACCGAAAAACTGAACTGTTTCATTATTCTGTTATTTTCTTTATCATTATACTTTATATAGTATTAGCGAATATTCTCTGTATATTTTGTAATTATGATATATGTATATTTAAGGTAACTTAGGATTCTAATTATATTAGGTGAAAGATGGAATAATTTCCCTTGGGGATTCCTTTCATTATTCACAATATATATAGCTGTACAAAGGTTGATTCCTAATATGGTATGAATCCTAACTTACCTTACAAAGGTTGATTCCTAATACAATTAGAATTCTAAGGTACCTTAAATATACATCTATCATAATTACAAAATATAAAGAGAATATTCGCTAATACTCCCCCTCAGACGGAGCGGGAGGAGGCCGAACGCTAAGGCTGGATCGGAAGTCGGTGAAGAGCTGTCGCGGTAGTCCCTTTGTGAAGATGTCTACATACTGATAAGAGGAAGGCACGTGTAATATTTTGACCTGACCACGGGCAACCTTCTCTCGCACAAAGTGGATATCCATCTCAATATGCTTAGTCCGCTGATGTTGGACCGGATTATGAGACATATAGATGGCGGATATGTTGTCACAATAGACTATAGACGCCTTGCGGAGTGGACACCGGAGCTCTAAAAGAAGATTTCGGAGCCAACGGATCTCAAAGCAACTACATTAGCAACACCGCGATATTCTCGCTTCGGCACTCGAACGGGATAGTGTGGCCTCGCTTCTTGGCGGACCATGAGATAAGATTATCCCCAAAAAATACACAAGTACACGAGGTGGAGCGACGTGTGTCCGGGCATCCCGCCCAATCTCGCATCCGTGTAGGCAAGTAACTTGGTTGGGGAAGAGGGGTATAAGTGTAATCCAAAGTCTAGTGTGCCCTTAACGTATCCGATAATACGTTTGAGGGCGGCAAAATGGAACTCTCGGGGGTCGTGCATGAACGGACACACTGTCGAACGGCATATGTAATATCGTGCCTAGTGAATGTAAGATCGAAGAGCACCCGCTAGACTCCGATATAGAGTGGGATCGAAAGCGGTGCACCGTCATTGGCACTAAGCTTGGATTTGGAGTCCACCGGAGTTGGCATAATTTTACAATTTGCCATCTTGGCCCCGTACACTATCTCTTCTTCGCATACTTACGCCGACACGGGAACATAGTGGTGCAGATCTGTTACCGATATACCCAAAAAATAACTTAGCTTGCCCAAGTCAGTCATAGCAAATTCAGTTTTGAGTAGAGCAATGATTTCATTCTTCAAACCGTCAGATGAGGCAGTAAGAACAATGTCGTCGACACATAATAGCAAATATGCAGTGCTGCTACCTCGGTGAAAAGTGAAGAGAGAGTTATCACACCTGCTACATACAAAACCAATCTGCAGAAGATACCTGGCAAAACTATCATACCAAGCTCGGGGTGCCTGTTTCAATCCATACAATGACTTCCTGAGACGACACACAAACTGCGGAGCTGCCGGATGAACAAAGCCAGGAGGCTGATGCATGTACACAGTCTCTTTCAAATCCCCTTGATTATTTCATTGATTGAATAGATATATATACAAGTTACAAAATAGGAGAATCCTAACTTACCTTACAAAGGTTGATTCCTAATACAATTAGAATCCTAAGGTACCTTAAATATACATCTATCATAATTACAAAATATACAGAGAATATTTGGAGAATATTCGCTAATATTAGGAATCAACCTTTGTAAGGTAAGTTAGGATTCGTACCATATTAGGAATCAACCTTTGTACAGCTATATATATTGTGAATAATGAAAGAAATCCCTAAGGGAAATTATTCTATCTTTCATACAGGACTACCTATTCGCACATCCTTAGTGTTAGATTCTTTAATTAGTTTGTATTATTTCACTAAGCATTTTAGCCGTCTTTTGGGGGGATAAATGCAGGTATTCGTGTTCAAAAACTTAGAAAAGATCAAATTACTATGGATATTGACCTTCGATGGGGTGGTGATCCCAATATCATTTTAGCTGTGCAAGCTGCAATGGTTGCTTATATACCCATTCAGGTAGGTGCCTAATGTCTTTCACCTGTCATCTGATCCGTAGAAAAGAAAAAAAATCTGACTTCTCAATGTTCCTCTGACTAGTGAATTATATGTAGAAAGAGATAGTATACTAACCATCGCAAATTGGTTGCAGTTGAAAAATCTTCAGGTCTTCACAGTTGTTCGTGTTATCTTCCAACTATCTGAAGAAATTCCGTGCATCTCTGCAGTCATTGTTGCACTACTCTCTGAGGTATAGCCTAATTCTATTGCTGAATATGCTTCTAGTCTTTGGTCCCTTTGAATTGTGGAGGAAGTTGGTGGGCATGGGGCGTATGCACTTTGTCTTGATATTGATTGTGTCAGTTTTTGGTTTTTCTTTATCGCTTGTTTGGATGGTTGTTGCTTATTATATGCTATCGTATTGTTATTTAAATACAATATTTGATTTTTCTGTTACTTAAATTTTATTGTTTCGTATTGTTAAGTCCGTCATTATGTAAGAATTAAAAGTGTCATTTTATGTAACGGTCGATTTGGTGTGATCGCGTCGTTACCTTATTTTTTTCTCTCATCTTGCCCTTACTTTTTATTTGATAATTTTATTTTACCCTTTACCCTACCTTTTTATTATAACTCTACTCCGTACCCACTTTTTCTTTGTAATATTGTAAGCTTATTCTTCAAAGTACTAGTGCGTGACATTATGAAACAACGAGAAATGATACAATCTATCTAAATGTTGTACTCTTTAAAATAATAAAGTATAATATGATACAAAACAATACAATACGCTATGAAACGATATGTTACAATCATCCAAACAAGTTGTTAAGACTGTGTGTTGATAAAACAACATTTTGGTTGAGAGACTTGAGTACCTCCTTGGGTTAAGCATGTGGAAACATTTGTCGATAGGTTATAGTAAAACTCGACGTTGTGCGACTTTATCTAATAGCTAGCCTATAAAGATAGGACACTTTTTATTAAGTCTGGAAAACTTAGGATGATGCTTCATGATAAATGTTTGAAGTGGTTAGAATACTGTATTATGTCGCAGAATATATTTCTCCCTTTTTCTTATGCAATTTTATGGGAACTCAATTTGGAATTCCTTAATGAACTAGGCTAGGTATCATGCAAAACTCATTCTTGCGTAGTGGTAGAACTGATCCCTTAAAATAAATGATTGAAGAATTGCTGAGTTCTCTTGTTTTCATAACACAAAAGGTGCCACCAATTAAATTTTACTTATTTTCATGATTACATTCTGATGTATATTTATGTAACTAACTCCTTGTTTGTTCTTCCAGTCAAAGCCAAGAATTGATTATACTTTGAAGGCTGTCAGTGGTAGTTTTAACAGCTCTTCCTGGAATTTCGGATATGATTGACGTAAGTGTTGAACTTGTTCTCTTGCCGGACATTTCTTACTCAATTTTTTTCTCCCTAGACTGACACTGGATCATTTCTCAATGAAAAAGGACACTGTAAACTAATTGTTACATATATGCTAGAATGGCCTCATAGAATTGTCGTTCCAATTGGCGGAGTACCCGTGGATACTAGGTATATTCAGTTGTGAAGTATTTTAGTCGTTGATAATAAATCTATCTTTTCCCAGGGATCTGTGTGGTTTTGTGTGTGTGTGTGTGATTTTCTTTTTCTGCAATGCTTTCACTGCTTATAATCTCCTTTATTGATAGATTGTGTTATCAGCTCATCATTTAGAATAACCATTAAGACAGGCCATTCCGCTCCCCTTTCAAACGTTCGAAGAAAACTTCATTCCTGATTTTGAGCTTTAAGTGGTCTAGGTTATAAGCTGTATCATCCTACTTTATTCAAGTTGTGGGTAATCGAGTAGAGGGGTAAATCTGTATTTTGATTTGTTAAGTAGCACATATACCGTAAATTAAGTTGTTTATTTCTACTACTTTTTCTAATTTGTGCTTACCTTAAAAAATTCTTATTGTTTGTTCCTTGTTTCCCATCAGCGTAGTCTTTTGGATGGGAATGTAAAGTCTTGTCTTGTAACATGTCTTTATCATATTTCATTTTTATGTAACCGTTGTTTGTGTGTTCCTTGCAGTGATTTGGAGCTTAAGCCACAGGGCAAGCTTATAGTGACTCTAGTCAGGGCTAATAGCTTAAAGAATAGTGAAATGATTGGAAAATCTGATCCATATGTAGTCGTATACATTAGCCCACTATTTAAGCTTAACACAAAAACCATCAACAACAACCTAAATCCGGTTTGGGACCAGACATTTGAGTTGATTGCAGAAGACAAGGAGACTCAATCGCTTATCCTGGAGGTCTTATTCTGTTCCTTCCTCTCATTTCTGCTTGAACTCCGCTGTCTGTACTTCAGCTTCTTCTGATTTTGTTTTCCATTTCACATGCATGATCACTTCGGACAGGTATTTGATAAAGACGTTGGTCAAGATCAGCGAATGGGTGTTACGAAGTTGCCTCTGAATGAGCTGGCAGCGGAGACTCTTAAAGAAATTGAACTAAGGTTACTGCCAAAACTTGACATGCTCAGAGTCAAAGATAAGAAAGATAGAGGAACTATCACAGTGAAGGTACGTGACTGACGGAGTCAAGTGTCGTGTTATTGAAGTTTCACCCTAGTGTTATGCTTGCGTATGATTTTCTATTAATTCCTTCTATATGTGAACATTTTGTTACACGGACCATAATGAGGAACAATCAACAAAGGGTTTTCACCTTCAATCAAAAACAATACTTCGCTAGAGAATTCAAAAGAAAGTTAGACTAAATAGGATTCATACTATCTTTCTTCCGAATACTGATTACCATGAACAATACTTCGCTAGAGAATTCAAAAGAGAGAGTTAGACTAAATAGGATTCATACTATCTTTCTTCCGAATACTGATTACCATGAATTTGAACAAAAAGTGGATACAGTTGATAAAAAACCATTATCAAAACAAATGACGAGTTCAACATTGTTGAGAAAAAGATGGATTTTCCCGGATGAAATGAAAAATGGATTTATATAACATGAGAAAGATCTCTCATGCCTTAGCCAGAAAGATATGTGGTCATGAAAGAGGGACTAAGTGGAACAGAATTGACTGGGTGGTAGAGTCGTAGAAACACTTGCTTCTTCCATATTTTAGACCTTGTAGCTCCATGGAAAGTTATGTTACTGCTGAAACACGAAAGAATTGAAATCTTAGATTTGTTCACATTTTTTCTCTTCGATTATCCACTAAGAAAAAAGAGTTTGTGTAATGGGTGGCTTTGAAGCTAATTGATTGCGTTCCCGAAATTTGCAGGTGTTGTATCATGAGTTTAACAAAGAAGAGCAGTTAGCTGCTCTTGAGGCAGAGAAGAAGATTCTAGAAGAAAGAAAGAGGCTGAAGGTAGAAAGGGTTATCGGCAGCACTATGGATACCCTTGACGGGGCAGCATCACTCGTCGGTTCAGGCGTTGGCATGGTGGGCACCGACCTTGGTGCAGGAGTAGGTCTTGTCGGGACTGGGCTAGGTGCTGGTGCAGGGGTAGTAGGAAGTGGCCTTGGAGTTGTTGGCAGTGGCCTAAGCAAAGCCGGGAAGTTTATGGGAAGGACCTTCACAGGGCAGTCGAGCCATTTGAGGAAGAAGAGCAGTTCCTCTACTCCAGTAAACTTTGTTCAAGAGAATGGAGGTGCAAAGCCACTATACGTGAGCGCCTTAGTGATGTTGACTACTTGACTGAACTAGAAACTTAGTTGTGTCTGTAAACTTGTAGGATTTAGATCTGATTACTGCAAGCGTTTATCGATGCGAAGAGTGTATGAAAGTTATGCAAATGTGCACATTTTACAGGCCAACATCTTTGTGCTCATTTTGAAAATTTTGAAGTTCCAAAATATACTGTGAGGCTTTGATTTATTTGTTTGGCTATGATTGTGAGAAAATTGGCAGCAGTCTTAAAGCACCTACTGATATTGACTTATCTGTTGACACAACAGGCTATAAGTGTCGTTTGCTATTGCTATAAGGGTTGCTCGCCTTTATATGGATTGACTTCGCTATCGCTCATAATTGTCGACAGTATTCCTGTCATAGCAGAATTCCTATTATTTAGAGCTAGAAATTTCGCCAAAAGCAAGCAAGATGAGGTCTCTTTGCTTAGTAGACAAGACTTGTTCCGTACTTAGCGAGATCATATTTTGGGTGGGCGCAGGCCAGTTCGTTCTGTACGGGTCTCCCCACATGCGGCTCACGCCATTCAAGGTGGCTCAGCCCAACATTCATTCGCACATCTTGTAGTGAAATTGAGACTGCTCAATCTCGTAACCTAATTCGCGTGTAGGCAGTGCTGTATGTTGGTACCGTTGACTCTATCTATTCATGGAGTTCTCTTATTTCATTTTCTATTTTTATATAGATTCACTCTCTTTCAATCATGATTTTGTCAGTCATGAAGGGATCCAAATTTGGTGTCTACAGAACCATGGCTCTACAGTAAGCACAGTAACAGGACAAGAGCAAAGAGCACACTCGAAAGTTTGGTGAACTAACAATCAAGTTCCATGGCTCTACAGTAAGCACAGTAAATCGATAGCATGGACGTAAAAGTTGCAAGAAGGCTTAAAGCCTTTGGTTGCATTATATCATATCATTCGAGGAAGGAAAAGCCTTCTACTCCTTACTCTTTCTATCCTGATATTCGTGAACTAGCAATCCAGTGCGCTGTCCTCAGTCATTTGTTGTGCATTGACAGACGAAACTCGTCACTTAATCAACAATAAGGTTTTACTGGCAATAGGAAACCAAGAAATAATCATTAATATCGTGCGAGGGGCCATAATTGACGAGAAGGAGTTGGTGCAGTGTTGATGCATGAGATTGTAGGTGCTGGCTTGGATGTTTTCGAGAACGAGCCTGATGTTTCTGAAGAGCTTATTAGATTAGATAACGTTGTATTGTCACCACTTTTTTCTATGCATACTGAGGAATCGTTTAGAGATTTATATAAACTGATGTCAGGGAATCTTGAAGCTTTCTTATCCTAGAAAGCTTAAAGCTTTACTTTCTCCGGTTTTGAATTAGTAAAAACAAGGGGGATGGAGTGTTGTGCGCAGGTTCATCGGTTGAACTCAACACTTTTGATGCGGAACATAAATTTATATGTAAAAATGTATAAAAAATTGAATAGATGGTACGTCTGAATCTTTTGTTTTATAAATATAATGAGTTCAATGCTAACAAGGTTGAATCCCATGAAACTCAAATTCTAAATCTGTCTCTAAGTAAAAAAAAAAGATATTGTGAACCTCGATGTGTACTACTTACTACTTAGTGATTCATGTAACACCATATCAATTGTTTTCTTTAAACTAATTGTTTCGGAAAATGTTTTGAAGGCCTTATTTGCTTTTTGGCAAAAAAATAAAAAGGCCATGATGTTCATTTACATTGTTCAAGGGGGTAAACTATGGCTGGCCAGTGGGTCTAGTCGGCCCGGTCCCGACACCTCCCCGGTCCCGCTCTGACCCCGCAAAAAAAAATACTGCAACGAGACTCGAACTTGGGACGGGACCTGGGATCATCCCGCCCGGGCCCGTCCCGACCCAGTCCCGATCCCACCAACCCGCCCCGATCCCCCCCTTTGCAAAAACTATATGTTGCACAACTGTCATTTTATATTTTGGCCGTTGTGCAACGGCCATTTTTGGCCTCCCCCAACCCCCTTATCCCCTCAATATTTATTTTTAACCCCTAAGTTAATATATTTACACTTTAACCTAATTTTTCCAATTATAAATACCTCATTTTCTCTTCATCTTTCTCACAAATCTTCCTACAATCTCTCTAATCTCTCAATATATCTCTCTACATTGTCTACTAAATATTAAATCTTATATGTTTATTTGTATAGCTATATAAAAGTTTAAAAAGTGTTGGAATGATTCCAACAGTTTCATTAAAATAGACTCGAGACATAAGAAAATGTCTTTACTAGTAATACAGTTGAAGTCTTGCCCAATTTTTTTTTCCAAAGTAGGTTTGTTTTTAATTATAAGAATCCGTTGATAATGAAAGGAGACTTTGTTTAAATTTTTATAAAAAATCAAAGAGCTCCATCTAATAACTTCTATGAATATACACTAGGTTGCACAAAAAATTTATCTAACTCTCCAAAATTATACGCCTTTAATTTTGTTAGTGTAACTTATACTCCTCCCATTCCAAATTAATTGTCACGTTTTGCTTCACGAGAATCGATTTGACTAATCTTCAAATGCTAAATTTGATTCGTTCAACTCAATTTTATAATTACAATTTAAATATTCAAAAATTATTTTGAAACTACTACTAAGTGATTATTTTTTCTCATGTCAATTTGATGAAAAAAACACATTTTAAAAATATTAGTCAAAGTTCATAAATATTACAAATAATTGGAACGAAGGGAGTATATAATGACAGAGTAACAAATTTCTACGTTGTAAGATTAATTAAAAGCCAATTACAAGTAATCTTACATGACAATCTGATGCAAGAAAGACCCCGAACTTGTATTCTTAACTCGAGTTGTTAAGTGAAGTACCGAAGGTGTCAACAACTATCCACTAACCTACGGTTAAGTGCATAGAATGGTATGAGATTTGGAGCGGATTAGGGGACATCACTTGATTGTATTAAAATGATGACATTTATTCGGCCTTTGTGTTGGTCTTGGTCAAAACCGTGTCTTTTAGTTTGTTGTTTTTAATTCCTAGATTAGTTACTAGTCTCCTCAAGACACAATGAACCATGTAATAACTCCTAGTTCTCTTTAGGACACAATCAATGCATCATGTAATAAAGGAGGATGACTAGGCCGAAGGTTACTACCAAATGGATGACTTGGCCGAGAGTGGGTAAGGTGCTAAGGACAAGGAACTATCTAGAACATGCGACTTTCAAGAGGGGATTTCATTCATGCACTTGAAGACACCAAAGAGGTATAGAGAACTAGGATGGTTGGATGAAGCAATGCATCTTGCCATTCGGTCAAGAATACACACTCAAGGAAAAAGTTCTCATCGGACTCCAAGAAAATGGTTCATGAGTACATGCCAAGAAGGGATGATTCTCAACATCATCCAAGAAGACCATTTATGAACTAACTAGTTCATGTGTGAAGGACGCCAAGGAATGATCTAGAGTGCATAGAAGATTGGGATTCATCCCCTACTCCAAAGTCGACCGAGGACCCCTACCCTTCCCTGTTCCCACCTTGGGCCGAAATGGTTCCAATTTGTGTCCCTTTATTTTCCCTTATAAAATAGTCTATATAATAGTATAAATAGGACCCTTATGTTGATGTAAAGGGCAGTTGTTGATGAATAGAAAAATTTGAGTTTTACTTAAACACTAAAGTATTCAATTTGTGTGTTGTCTACATTAGTTGGTTCTTATGTGGGTCTTTAGTTCTTGTGTGAACCAACCCAAGCCAATGGTCTATCCTAAGGTTACCGGCCACACTCACTTGATTTGTTCTCGAGCTTGTACTTAGCAACCCTGGTCAAGTCCTTGTCCAATTGGCCAACTCTACTTGTTGTCGGCTCGAGCATTAAAACCTCGTGTCATTATCCTTGTTTATATCAACCGTCTAACACTTGGATTGTACCTCGCAACTCGTGTTCATTCCTTGTGTCAACCACCTTATTTCTTCCACCACGACATCCCGCAATACTTCACAAACACCCTCACTAAAATCCATCAACTGAAACCACCCATAACTTCCCGTCCAAACCCAACAATCACAAACAGTCCACAAAATAACCCTTACCGAGACCTCACTATTTCAGCCAACTTCCGCCACTTTGCCACCATTAAACCACCAAACCCCAAAAATCAACACCACCCACAACATACCTAGAACACCCTCGTAAAATTCCTTAACCCAACTCCATATAAATCTACTCGAAATAACTTTACAACACCACACTGCCCGACAGAAATATTCCACCCGAGAACACCATTTCAAGTCCATTTTTGCATCAACTCGTTCCCTGCAAAACTCCAACTAACTTACCTCTTCTTATATACATCAGATTGGTATCAGAGCAAGGCACTCCCATCCCACACCTTGATGCGATGTCTAATCTAAATGACAAAATTCGGTGGACCATAAGTGAAATATTTACGGAACAAATGCAACTCTTGATAAGAGAGTTTGCGGGTCGTGTCTTGGTCAATGATGTTGAATCCGGAGAATAAGTTGTTCAAAACAACCCAAGATATGCCGAAGAAAATATACAAGAGGAGCCTAAGCCTTACAATCTTCGATGGGTGAACAAGGAAAATGGACTAAGAGTGACAAACCAAGCCTTTGTTGGCTTTCGAATTGGAGGATATGAGGACGAGATAGTGTGTGACGTCCTACCTATGGATGCGTATCATATCTTGTTAGGACAACCTTGACAATGTGACCGGAAGACACTACATGATGAAGAGAACAACACCTACTCCTTCCACAAGAATGGCAAGAATTTCAGATTGATGCCTTGATCACCTAGTAAGGTGAGGGAAATGAAAATCCAAAATGCCCGAAAGCACAAGGCCGAGGCCGAGGCTCCCTTGCTTGAGGCACGGAAGGAGGAAGAAGAGTCAACGAATGGGAGTGTCGTAGATGCCTCAGTGTGCAAGGATAAGGGAAACTATGAAGACACCGAGTTGAAGGAAATTTTGAGGGCTTCGAAGGAAGCATTACCAAGTAGCCCAACCAATGGACTATCATTGACAAATGGAATTGATCATGCCCTTGAAATGGTTCCCGAAAGTTCACTATCCAACTATGGGGACCATCCGGAGGAGGTTTCTAAGTTTCTTGTCCAAGAGGATCCATGTTCATATACGGTACTTATCTTGGTGCAAAAGAGGAGTGAGACTTGGTGCGTGTGTATCGATGGCCAAACGATTTACAACTTCACCTTGAAGTGCAACTCCCTAATGCCGAGAATGGATGTCTATTAGTATAACTTAGGTGGAGCTAGATTGCTTCCTAAGATGGCTTTGAGAGGCAATGCCCAACCAATAAAAATCCGAAAAGGGGTTGAACGAAATGTGGTCTCCACAATCCAACATGGTATGTGCGAGTGTCTTGTGGTGCCACTCGAAGATTGTAATGTCCTAAGCTATACTATAAGTCTTCTACATAGAGGGTGTTGGATTCGGGAATACACGGTACAATCCGAGAACCGTCACATTAGGCCACCCGAAGTAGACCAAAGTTGGTTCATGAATATAAGAGTCATCCGAGACCATGGTTCCTTTACTACTACTATCCCGATCATGAAAGCACCATTTGAAGTTGAATATGACCTAAGCTAAGAGGAAGAACCCGTGACTCCCTATGATGAGAAGTTGAGGGGTGTGCATCTCAACTCTTTGACATATGACTCATTGGTCCAATGGGAAGATTATTTGAGGTATGGTCCCTTCATATTGTTGGACAAGTTCCAAGGTAGCTCGTGCAAGAACAAACTTCTGGACGAAGGTAAGGGTTCAACATGGTATGTTAGTGAGGTGTCCTCATACTTAAACAACGAGAATTTGAGGGAAAATTCTTTTGAAGAAAGGGAGATTGATGTAAGAAAGACCTTGGACTTGGATTCTCAACTCGAGTTGTTAAGTGAAGTACTGAAGGTGTCAACAACTATGCACCAACCTACGGTTGAGTACATAGAATGGTATGGGATTTGGAGCGGATTAAGGGACATCACTTGATTGTATTAAAAAGATAACATTTATTCGGCCTTTGTGTTGGTCTTGGCCAAGACCGTGTCTTTTAGTTTGTTGTTTGTAATTCCTAAATTAGTTACTAATTTCCTTAGGAAACAATGAACCATGTAATAACTCATAGTTCCCTTTAGGACACAATCAATGCATCATGTTATAGCGGAGGATGACTAGGCCGAAGGTTACTACCAAATGGATGACTTGGCCGAGAGTGGGTAAGGTGCTAAGGACAATGAACTATCTAGAACTTGCGGCTTTCAAGAGGGGATTTCATTCATGCACTTGAAGACACCAAGGAGTCCTAGAGAACTGGGATGGTTGGCCGAAGCAATGCATCTTGCCATTCGGTCAAGAATACACACTCAACGAAGAAGTTCAAATCAGACTCCAAGAAAATGGTTCATAAGTGCATGCCAAGAAGGGATGATTCTCAACATCATCCAAGAAGACCATTTATGAACTAACTAGTTCATGTGTGAAGGATGCCAAGGAATGATCTAGAGTGCATAGAAGATTGGGATTCATCCCCTACTCCAAAGTCAATCAAGGACCCCTCCCCTTATCCGTTCCCACCTTGGGCCGAAATGGTTCCAATTTGTGTCCCTTTATTTGCCCTTCTATAATAGTCTATATAATAGTATAAATAGGACCCTTATGTTGGTGTAAAGGGCAGTTGTTGATGAATAGAAAAACTTGAGTTTTACTCAAACACTAAAGTATTCAACTTGTGTGTTGTCTAACTTAGTTGGTCCTTGTGTGGGCCTTCGGTTCATGTGTGAACCAATCCCAAACCAACGGTCTATCCTAAGGTTACCGACCACCCTCACTTGGTTTGTTCTCGGGCTTGTACTTAGCAATCCCGGTCAAGTCCTTGTCCAATTGGCCAACTCTACTTAGTGTCGGCTCGAGCATTAAAACCCTAGTGTCATTATCTTTGTTTATATCGACCGTCCAACACTTGGATTATACTCAGGATTGTACCTCTCTCCTCGTGTTCATTCCTTGTGTCAATCACCTTATTTCCTCCACCACGACATCCCGCAATACTTCACAAACACCCTCACTAAAATTCATCAATCGAAACCACCCATAAATTCCCGTCCAAACCCGACAACCACAAACACTCCACAAAACAACCCTTACAGAGACCTCACTCTTTCAGCCAACTTCGGCCACCTTGCTACCACCAAACCCCAATCATCAACACCACCTGCAACATACCTGGAACACCCCTGTAAAATACCTTAACCCAACTCTACATAAATCTACCTGAAATAACTCCACAACACCACATTGCCCACAAAATAGTCCCACCCGAGAACACCATTTCAAGTCCATTTTCGCATCAACTCGTTCCCTGCCAAACTCCGAATAACTCACCCCTTCTTATATACATCAGATTAGGACAACCTTGGCAATATTGAGAACCTATATATATATATATATATATATATATATATATATATATATATATATATATTGTTTACCTGTAAAATGGTACGGTTGAATATGTATATGTGGTCAAGGACACGTGAATCTCAAGTGACACGTTTGATAGTAATTCTAGATAAAATACACTGTGATTAAGCAATAATAAAATAAATAAAAGCAATGATTAGCCTGAGCCTTGTGATAGCTTCTGAGCAGAGTTATGACAATTTGTATGAAAATACAAAAATCGAGAGAATATGAGTGAGTGTCTTATAATAACTAGAATGTGATCTCTTTACAATGGAATAATGTGTTTTATTTATACATGAGCTACATGGGTACACAACCCATGAAATATGCTCTCATTAATACATAAGAATGAATGTTGTAATAATTGGATAATTAGTGTCTCAATAAATGCAATTAATGCTCTATTGGAAGACGTATGACCGGTTTAGTAACGGTCGCCCCTTGAAATTCAAAACGACTCCATTGATCATCTAGACCACCGCTACCTCATATACACGTAATGCTCCCGATCTTGCTTAAGTACTATCGGTAATGTCTCAGGATGACATGGACTTGACTCAGCATCAATTGCCACGTGTCTTACTATAATTCGTACAACTATCTTATACGAATTTTGCCCTATACAAATAGTTCTCGCACTTTTCGGACGCTGGGAAGTGGATTTGAACTCCTGACAGAAGGAACCTTATACTTCGGAGGGAAATTTGAAATGTAATGATTATAAGACTTGTCAAATGTCATATCTATTTAATGTTTTTGAAATGGCAACAACTGAACCATCACTCTGATCGACGTGAAATACAGAAATGATGGTGCACGTCTTTTCACCTCCAAATGTTATATTTTTATACCATAAATAGGAGGTCAAATCTCCCCAAAAAATGTAACTACAAATTTTATCACATTCATTTTCCTTCCTTCCTTCTTGAAATCTTCTTCCACAATGTCATCCGCCAAATCTTCTCATTCTCGTTCTTCTGAGAACAATGTCGACCTTTCAAACAGTCGTCATGGGAAAGAACATATTTCCCCTATGACTTAGAAGACCGACTTATACTCCACTGCTGCTAAAATCCTTCCTTCGGGTTTTGATTTCTCAGGAGACCTCCCTGGTCAAAACAACTATGAACATGTCGAGAACGTTGAATCTAAGATAACTGCCAAGATTCTTCCTGACGTTATAGAAGATTGTGGCTTTTCCTCTGACATAGTTGTCAGAACAATTGACCCCGTCGATCGAGTAAACCATTATGTTGAAGGGTTTTCTATAATTTATACTTACCCGTTCACCATTGATTTCAAACTCACCATTTCGAAAATTATCGAAGACTTTTGTCGCCGGAATATAATCTGCTTGGGCCAAGTTGCTCCATAGATTTGGAGATTAGTCTACTGCATATAGATGTTAGCCAATAATGCCAATGTTTCATTTACTATCTATCATCTTTTCCTCCTCTATTACCCTAGGGTTTTTCAAGGAGAAATTGTCCATCTATACCCTCGGGGAATCCACAACCTCATTAATGTTGAAGACGACTTCGATCATGGTTGGTAACCCATTTTATTCTAGTCAAGACCGACCAAATCCACCAACCTTCTTCAGACCCTTTTCCGAAAGAGTGAAATCCTTTCCGTGAGAATTTTTTAGTGCAAACTTTACTTATTTGGTTTTGAATAAAGGAAAATCCCTTTCTTATACAAATATTATAACTTTTCAGTCATTTTAGTTGAGCCAAAACTAATTGAAGGAATTTTCGAGTGGGTGCTTAGTTTTTTTCGTGCCTCCCCCGACATCACCCGATCATGAAAGAGTATCACCTCTGAGTGGTAGAAGGAGAAATACCACGGTAAGTCTTAGACCTAACACTCTCTTTTATAAATGTTTCACCCTAGATTTCTCGGGATTCTTTTTCATTCTATCTTC